>CM068372.1:432033957-433451457 GCA_034769895.1 Magicicada septendecula | reverse complement strand
AGAAGAACTAGAAGAAAGGAAAAATCACCAAGAAGAGAAAAGATTAGCGCAGGACGTTAAACTGTTTTTACAAAAAACAATCTCGTGATAAAACAATTAATAATGACTGAAGGTATAAAATACAGTGTAGAAAAGGCTTCCCGGGAAAAAAAAATTTAGAAATAAAAGGCAGGAGGCACGAGAGAGAAAAACGCAGGTTCAAAGTGGACGGGAGACAAGAAGAAGAGACAGTGAAAACACGAAAGAATATATGAGGAAAAGAAAAAAACTAAGAACTAAGAATTGAAATTGGCATGTGGTCTTTAGATAGCCGACAAAAAAAAAAAAATTAGGGAAGTGTAATAACGAAGAATGGTTATGCATATATTGCAACGAGAAATACAGTGATCCCTCTACAGAAGGTTAGATACAGTGCTTATCTTGTTCGAATTGGTGCCACGAACAGTGCGGGTCAAGTGAAGCCGTTAGAAAAATGTTGAAATAGACAGAGTGCAAAGACTAAAACTTTATTAAAATTTTACAACATTGTTACGACGGTCTAACTGATCGTCGTATGGTACAGTGGAAAACAAAATACAAGACACCAATTAAGTCACTAATCACCAGCTTTAATTATCACAATTAAACAGTTTGTAATTATCAAGATAGTCTCTTGCAACAAATCAAATAAAAATTGTTCGCACACACAATAAAAATGTCAACTAATAGAGTACCGCACAAATATAAAACACATAATACTTTGCCACAATACCTCGAACCGCGCTCGAATATATCGCAACCCAAACTGGAACTGATCGTCGCTGAGTACTTGTATTTATACCACGCCGAAAGTCTAGAAACATCCATACTACGCTTTAACAACGCTACTAGAAAACACCAGAACGCGCGACTTCTACCACAGTCTAGCTAACGCGTTGAGAATCACGTACGCACACGTATTACAGCCGGATTCCACTGGAACATTCAAGAAACAAGTAGATTGTTCTGTAATGTCTTAACAATATCTTTTTAATATTAACTGTTAATTTTATACATCTCATGTTCACTTATCTCTTAATAATATAAATGAGTTCATTTTTAATGTTCGTTCTAGTTTTGTCGAGTAAAGGGTAACTTCGCCTGCAAGCCTCAATCAAGTGAAATTTTGAAGGGTCGTTAAACGTCACAAATAATGTTGTATGTGATACTTAATTATCAGCTATTAGACTGACACTAAATTTTAGGTACGAATGTAAAGTAAACGTGATTTAAATTTTACAGCAATGACTAGGGAAAGTATTTTAGGCAACTCGAATAATAATCGACTACCATGTTGAATAGTATCAACAACAGAAAATAAAACAACAACTACATCTACATTAGTTTTGCATGAATAATAAATTGAAGTATACACTTTATAGCTGAAAATTCGCATCTTTCACAAGAAAAGACTTGTTAAATTTTTTCCAAACTATAGCAATGACATAAAAAAACGTAAACATAGGCTAAAACTTAAATTGGAATAAACAAATTTGCAATTTAAATCTTATGTTTTTTAAAATGATCTTCTTGGAATAATTTTTGCAATATTTTTTATATTGTTTTTATAAAAATCCAAGTAAGACTTGAAATTTTGATTTAAAGTATACGTATTACTGACAGAAATAAATACGTAGAACTGTAATATTAAAATGTATCGCCTCGAAATAAAAATAAATTTAAATTTTATATAAATACTAACAAAAAATATAATTTTTTGTGGTGGTTTCGGTTGTGATAAAATCCTAGAAACATACATATTCTCAAAATATCAGAGTTTTATTCATTAATTAATCAATACTGACAAACCATTAAAAATATATATTTTTATTTTAAAACTAGCTCAATTTTTTGTATCTGATAGCTGTTACGAAAAATAGAATAACACAATTGCAACACAATACCACAAACACAGTATTGTTTTTTTCTCAAACTTGTAACTTAAACTACAGTATAAAAACCTTTTTAGTCTGTCGATCACCTTTGTTCAGTGAAATCAACACCTTATTCCTTACTTATAGGATTTTGTCTACAGTAATTATTGTGTTAGGTAATGTTTACTAAACTTGTAATGGTATAGTTATGATCTATTGGAATTCAGATATACGTTTTATTCCTTTAAAACCAAAGTCCTGTGGATACCACAGATTTTATACATATTATATACAGGAAGTAAATAATATTCTAATCAACAGTATAATTTTATAATAGAGGTAACATTAGTATTAACAAATAAAAACTTAAGAGATAGAATTTTCGAAATATTCGGAAAAAATATAAAAATTATTAAACTCGTAAACAAGAATTTTTCTGCCATACATTTCTCTAAATCTCCTGTTATTTATTACGTAAGATTTAAAATTTCTGTACATCTTGTGAAACATATTTGTTAGCACTTAGGGCCAATGTGAGTGTAAATTTGATATACTGCATACGAGTATATATAAGTATACATAAATGAACATCGGAAAACTTTATGTAAGGTTTATCTTCTTCTGCCATGCGAAACGAATACACGAAGAATTTTAATATAATATCTTATACATACCACGTTTACCAAAGTATATAATTTAAATATGTTGTCGCTTGATTGGCAGTTATTTAGTCAGTAATGGATGGTGTGCATGCAAATGGAATATGGCATACATCACGATGTCATACCATAGTACCGCTTGGGGTTCACACCACTCAACGTATGTCTTCGGAACTGAATCTCACTCTATTTTTTTATTAAACTCTGTAGAACCACATGCAACAAAAGAGACTTAGCAAGATAACAGGTGCATACGTCACATCAAACAATCTGGTAAAAAATCTTACGGACCGAATGTCATAATATGTCACACTGCAAAACAATTACGTAGGCTACCGACATACATGTACACAAATGATTGAAAATACAGAACAGTTTCTAATTCTAAATTGACATGACATACAAAATGCGCATCTATACTTACCTATATACACTTCTACACATGTTCGTATAAACTTTGCCAAAAATATCCTCTTATAATCAGTTTCAAAGGATCTACAGATTATCAAATTAATACCATAATGTATTACAAAACTCACTGAAAATAATGTATTCAGTACAAAACTCACTGAAAAGGCACACTAAAATATACTGCGACAAAACATATATTATACATAGTATATTCGAAATAATATAGTCTGTTATCTGGAGTAAGGTTGTATATTTTAAACAAATTTAAATATGGTCTGTAATTTTGCAAATACTTTATTTTAATTGAATAATGTTTATGAATTTATCTGAACTGTTTTGTTTTAAATGTCTATTGTTACTTGTTGATGATATCCCTTTTACGGTCGCTTCGTAATACTTCTGCTGTCCTGTGGTCCGTTGAATCTGCACCCTCGCCGCCAGCCGTTCTCAGCAACACTGACGATCCGTTGGACACTCCTCTCCCACGCACACACGCCGACATACCGATAGTGATTATTTCTTTAACTCGGGGTTTCGGAACTGGGCTGTACTTTATATTTATTTTAATATGGTGTATTGAGCGTACACCTTCCCGCGTCTAGAGGTGTCCTCGCGTTAACACAGGCGTATCCCGGTGGATAAACCTCCCCTAAACGGATATATTGCTTCTCGCGATACTAGCACTGTTTTAATAATTATTTTATATTGTATTAAATTGAGTTCGTACACCAATATAAGGTATTATAAAACGGGTAACTCGTCGCTAAGATTCCCTTAATAACCCCTACATATGAACGTCTTCTGCACGAAAAACTCGCACAGAGAGCACGTCTGTAATAGTCGAGCTGGTATATGGAACTGCCTGAAACATCTCGGACGGAGACACAATCTTAATGAAAATTGGGGCCGCTGATTGGTCGAAACCCTTGACACGTGATCGATGGGTAGAACTGATAGACAGGAGTCCTGAATAAATCGGTAAATGTCTGCAGAAGCAGGTACAGATTTTATCTAGAAATGTTATTACTTTTAGAAGATAAGGAATCTATAGAAAGATGATTTTTGCTAAAAAATACCCATTTAACTAGTCTGTTTCGAGTCTTTGACACCAAGAAAATATAGCGCTAATTTAGATGCATGGGCTATCCAAGTCTCGATTCAATACGTTAATTTTTACCAGAATTATTCTAAAAATACGAATAACACGCGGACTCGCGCACTTGCACACTCGCACCCTAACTCCGCACATGACATGATAGTAAATAAAATTATGGGAATGTTGACATATAATAGTTTTCTACTCAATTCCTAATTCAAAACTTATCTCTACTTAACACAATTTAACAAAAATCAAATTCTAACATGCCTACAACATCATAAAATGATATAGAAGCATGTAGTCCTGGCTACAGATTCCCTTCCTGCAATGTTCTATTGCAATACGTTGTATTTATATTGAATGACAAAAGCTGGTAAAAGATAAACAGCTTCTATTTCTAATAAAAATCGCGTAACCAACAACAACGGGAGTAAGGGAATGACATGTTGATGAGAAAAAGGGATTTGATGTGACAGCAGTGAAAGTATCGCCGAGAAACATCGAGTATCGAGTGTGATCAAAAATACTTCTTCTACACAAGACTTCATGTTTTGAGACTATACTTTAATTTCCGAAAAGGAAAACAGCAATGCGATTGTCATGCTCACTTGGAATGTTAAAGATATATAAAATACGTAAGGAAAACAGTAAAAAATAGCACCATAAGTCTCACACGTGCAGCACGTGTGCCAAATCATAAAGCACACGAGGTTTGTGATTGGCGTTTCATTAGCTGAAGGAAAGATTTGAGCTGTAAAACTTAACAGTTTTGAAAACGTAAATTACACTGTTACACACCACTATAGAAGAAATTCCCGATTAGCGTTTTCAAGATTCACAGCTCATCATCAGATCAGAGATATGATGTGTGTGTGTGTGTGTGTGTGTGTGTGTGTGTGTGTGTGTGTGTGTGTGTGTGTGTGTGTGTGTGTGTGTGTGTGTGTGTGTGAGATATCGTATTACCGAACTGATAATGGGCTGTGAAACTCGAAAGCGCTAACCGGGATTTTCTTCTATAGTGGTGTGCAACAGGTAGTTTCTGTTTCTGATTATCGTCACTAACACAACTTTATTCATTAAATGTTAACAGTTTTGTTTGATTTTTAAATTAATATTTTTATTTATGCAAGAAAAATTCTGTTTCCTGATATGAATAAAATCAGTTTAGAATAAATTAATTAAAACAATTTTTAAAATTTGTTCTTGGTAAAGCTACATAAACTCTAGCACGGACACTTTTTCTTCAAATGACACAAAATGCCATTATATGATAGCTGTGGCACTAGTTTTATACTATAAATTTAAATTCATTTTCTGTCTACATGCAATTTTTAATTTTGCAATCTGCGTACAGAATTTACAAAATATGGGTTACGGTTTATTTTGGTTTGGATATGATTGCATCAGACTAATAAACATATGTTATGTACAGAATACGATGTTTTGTGTAAAGTAAAGAATTTATCATTAGACACTTGAAGCAACATGATGTATAAAAAAATGTTTATTTTAGTATGAATTTTTAATACCAAATATATCCTTTACAAAGTTCCTTACGAATAATTGTTTGCCAGAATTATTGACAACTGCAAAAAATTTTACCTCATGCTATGTTAATGGAATGTGTATTACCTGTCTCCTTAACATGTATTACAGATTACGGTTTTCATTCACGAAACACAGAATTCCCAAAGATCTTGTCATTGAAATTTCAACGAACACACTTTACTGCTCAATATCCTCTTTGTTTACTGCAATGTTGCATTCAGTCACAGGCAAATCCGATTCAACTATGTTAGATTTCTTAGCGTTCCTTTTTTGTATGTCATTATCCATTTACACGTAAAAATGATGTAACAATTATTAAGAAAATCTGATAGAATGTGCTACTGCTAAGCCGCTCTCTATATATTGAAATAAATATTTAAATAACACATAGGCTATTTTCATTGTCACTCATGGTAATAATTTTTGTATGTAAGTGATATAGAAACTATTTTAGTGTTTTAGAAATAATTTTAAATGGGGTAAGCGTCGAACAGACAAGATCAGAAAGTTGTAGACTATTGTTTTAGAACACCTATCGAATGCAACGAGCTGTGTTTGTGTACGGTGTATTCGATATATGTGTGTGTGTGCTCTGCCGGCCCACGCCTGATTCTACTACGAGGGAAACTTTTCTCTGTGTACATACGTATTTCCTTGGTGAGAGTAAACTCCGGTTCAGACTGCTAACAAGACAAATATGTTTTATTTAACAAAATTCGCACATTGTAAAATACGTATGGAGTATCAGGTACTGCCATTGAAAGACCCGTATGAGGACACAGCATTAGTGCAAAAGACGCGCGAAGAACTGAGTATTGCAAACAGAAATTAATTACTCCTGTAGTGACACACAATTAAGTTATATGCACACAACGAGTGAAAAATCGTGAGTTTAATGCGAATCTAATGCAAGCTGGTTTGCACATCAACGCTGCCAGCTGTGCAGAAACAGACAAAAAGTTACGGTGTGTAAAACTGACGCCATACACACTTAGATCAAGTTTAATAAGTTAAAGACAAAATTTTCCATACCTAATATGCCTATTTAAATAAGTCTATAAATACCTCGGACAATTTTGAACGAGAACGGACGCTAAAATTACCGATGGGATCACAGTGTCGCTCTGATTCTTGACATAGACTCTTCGAAAAAACACAATACAATGATCAACGGGGGAGCACTAAAACCATTATCGCTACATTCATGTGACAGTCAACATACAACCAACGATCTACGTAGGAGTACCAGAATTATCACAATCATTATCATTATTTTCATCCAGGAGCCGCACACACGTAACCATAGCTTCGCAACGGTAACACAGCAGTAGGTGAAAGATGTTGTAAATAAAGACTACAAAGAATTGTAATATGGGATGAACAAAGAAAAAGCAAATACATAAATATGTATCTTGTAAATATACAAATTCAAATAACTAGTATGTAGGCCTAATTTTAATTTTTGTTGCTAATAATTTTCTATAAAACTTAAAATGAGGGCACTGTAAATAATAGGCCTTTCTAACGAGAAGTAAATATTATTTTATTAAACTGTTGTTAGTAATCTGGTCTATCTTGTTTCAACAGAAAATCTGGGCAAGCAGAATGTCAGTTCGACCCGAATACCGGAAACAAGGGACATGGTCTTTGTTGGACGACAATGCACCAGCACACAAAATCAAGATTGTACATGATTCCTAGACCAAATAAAAGTATCGCGGTACTCGATCACCTCCTGTATTCGACTTATTCGGGTCTAGGAAACTAATATTTTTGAAACTGAAATTGGCGTATTTTAAGGAAAGTCTTTCGAAACGATTTCAGACATCCAAAAGGCTTCGACGGAGATTTTAAAGACAATTCTAAAGAATGAGTTTCAGCAGTGCTTCACAAAATTTTACAACTGCTTCCAGTATTGTACTGACTCACAAGGAATCTGTTTTGAATGAAAGACAATGTAAAATAAAAAGAAGCAATGTCTTGTATTTAACTTCATGATAGTTAACTTTTCCATTGGACAGACTGTGTATATACTGTAGTGCATATTGGAAAACACGTTTACATTTTCGGAAATTCTTCCTAGTATTGAGTGAAACTTAATGTGTTTTCTTGTTTCCAACCGTAATTTATAAATTCAAGTGTACTAAAGACAAAAGCAATCTTGTCGTTTCATTATGTGTTATTATTGTTTGTGTTACCAATGTGTTGGTGACAACGACCAAGAAATATAAAACAATACATCCGTATGCTGCACTACAGTGACAACTCCGATTAATTGTTATGTCCAGACACTTTAGATTAATTGCTCTAAGAACAATTAATGATGCACTGATTAGTCAAAGGTCACGCTGAATTACTGCTGGTCACGCTCAATCTACGTACTGCTGGAGCAACCAAAGACAAATGCACAAGGTTCACCTATTTATAATGTACGTATAAGGATTGGTTATAAGATTCTGTAAAGGCATTATTTATTATTTAATCTCAAAAACTAATTTGCCGCTCATATAATTATCTGAATGCATTTTATTACAAATTAGTTATTCTAAAATACCTAAATTAAACTATCAATCTAAATTCATGTTCCTTGTTTCATTTTAAATAATATTCTAAATAAGCGTAGACAAGTTTGCGATTAGACTGTCATATGCACAGTTGTACGCAAACTTCTTATGTTTCCAAGAGAGATGGTAATATGTAATATGTTATTGAGTATAATATGGATGTATTCCTAGTAGTGTCTGACAACAACAAACTAAGATCGTTTTGCGTCAATCACTTTGTAGACTACAGACTAACATATGCCCTGAATTTAAGAACAGTCACATCAACGAGTAACTTAAGTCCATGTTTACTATGTAACACACAGCACAGAAACCGGGAACCGGGTATAATATCTTTTTATATAACATTACAAAGTGAATTTACTGTGTGATTAGGATACAGTGTCTACTCTATATTATTATACGTTGTAACGTAACGACTTTATCGATGTGACCTCCGTCTTATTCAAGCCCCACATTAGTACGTCAATCTGTAACGTAACCACTATAATGGACGCGTAACATCCGTCTTTTTACAGTCTCGGATCGGTCAGAACACCTCTTAGCAATCGCCACTTATGAATTATAAATACTGAGGTTTAAATAAATTTGGTGGTAATGTTACCCAAACGAAGCAGAAATCGAGTGTGTGTGATTTGGGTCAATTATGGAAGTTGTTTAGCCTTCTTTTGAAGAGAGAGCAAGTACCATTTGTTTACCCTCGGAGTAGACGATTTCTTAATTTTTCAAATATTTGCCGTGAACCGAATCAGCTGATTTTGACATTAGTCTCCAAATATAGGTTAACCAAACGACACTGTTGCTGAATACTACCTGGTGGATCGTCCTCCTCTTATTTTTACTGAAATCTACCACAACTACCCGCTACAATAAAGGAAACACATTTTATTATTCAATATCATTTCTTAATAATATTTATTTATATTATTGTTTTTTCTCTTCCGCCAACATACAAATATTACAATCGATACTTTCAATAACTAGTTCATGATATCGACTTCATTGGGCAAACATGGAATTGTCATAAAATCTGGTTTTTACTGATTTTACAATTTTATCTTTTATTTAAACATCAATCAACTTATAATTCTTTTATTTATTTCCCCAGGGTTAAGGGTAAGTTCTTTGTGTTATGAGATGGTCAGAAATGGATAATTATATACTACGCTTTACAAAATAGAACAACTTCGAAAATTTGTTTATTCTTTTAGTACGTAGTTCCGGATTTGTCCGTAAGAGAGCAGATTGTGTTTTATTAAAACATGTGATTACACTTTAAAAGTTTCTGTACTGCACGACAATTTGATTTGAGGTTTTTTTTGTTAAATATTAAAAGAAATGTTTATATTACCTCTTTCCTCGAAGTTCTTACTTGTGTGAAGCTGTTTCTCAGGTGGTGTTCTTAGTTGTTTTGCAATTTCATGACCGTCTGTCAGATACTATCTCGTCAAAAAAACTCGAAACGCGGCTTGGCTAGGCCTGATCTTCCAAATGGTTTTTCACTTTTATTATGGAGTAAAGCAAGTTACCTTTGACATTTAAGGTAGTGGTACATAATGTTTATACTGTTAGTTAAATTTTGTAATAATTTTGTACTGTTCAAAAGATTTCTAAAGGTTTTTTAATACAATTTTTGTCTCATAACGTTTTCCAACCGAACAGTTTTCAATCTCAAATTCGATTAAACAATACTTGTTATTTCGTTACTCTTAGTAACCCATAATTTTTATATCATTTTTTATTGGTGCTGCTATTTACTTTTTAGTATATAGGCGGTTTTTAATTATTATAAATTTATTTTTGATTTACAGAAAAATAATTCTTTTTAATTTTGGTTTCTTTCCCAATTTGATTTACATAATAGTTTTTTCTTTATTTTCTTATAACTTTAGATATAAGTCTTTAATATTATTATTAACTTTAAATGAATTTATATATTATTTATTAATCTCTTATAATATTCTTACACTGCACTATTTTCTTCTGCCATTTTCCTCATACAGTATTATTTTATTTTTTATTATCATCTGATATTTAAATCTTTTATTTTATAAAAACCCATGGGTTATCTTATATAATAACACAATTATTTTATTAAATATAAAATTAACATAGGTACTAAATTTTGTTGCCTACAAAATATAAATCCTACAATAACTAAACAAAATACATAATTAGTTAGTAGCATCACAGTCTACTATTATAATCTATAATTCTCACATCTACAGCACAATTCTGTAAGAAGTTCCCTTCACCTTCACTTATTTCCTCACTGGGTACACTATAACTCACTTGTCACTGTATATCACTTGATAAGGACTGGTCACACTAATCATATTAAACTTGTTTTAACACTCATTTCTATTTACTTCTATAAATTCGCTTTATCAATTAAGCTTCTGTCTGCTATCTTCCTTCTATTTTCTTCATCTATACTTCTGGAATCTAATATCACTCTTTTCAGCTATTTTATAATTATTATCCCTTAAATATTCAATTTCCCTAACATTTTTCCCTATCCTGTGCGGTGGTACCAGTCGGGTGTCCACTTTTGGGTCCATAACTCCGCTGTCCATCCTTACACCTTCTGAGACCAGGGGAACATCATCCCTGCTCAGGAAAATTATTGACGGAACATTTCTACGGTCAACACATAAAAATAAAAAGATTATAAGTAGTCAATTAGCGACTAATACTAAACACCTTTGGGATTCTTCATACTGTAGCTGTTTGCATTTATTTATATATTTCTTCTTCTTCTTGATTCCTTCTTCTTTTCCATTAACTAATAGCATATAACATTATTGATAGGCATTATTTTAAAATCCTTTTGACCTTCCTTCTTGTGACATATTTTCTCCGTATCATTTCTTCTTATATAATCTTCAATTCCGAGAAATTCTAATTATTGTTGTATTAATTATCATCCTCCTTCAGTTTTATTGGAGTCATCAAATTATTCTTTATTCTTCTTATTTGAGCACATTACCATCAATTGTTTTTATTTATTTATTTTTTCTTCTGTTTGTTCCCATAAAAATATTACTTTTTCCTATTATTTCATTTTAAATCCATTCTTTATAAATATTATTGAATAATCTGTTCTTATTTTTTGTTAAATTAAATGGTTTCGAAATATCTTAAGTAAGTTGTACTTACGTACTTTTTATTAAATCATATTGTTCCTGCATAAATATTTTAGTAAGTTGTTCTTACAGTTTTTTGTAATTTTGGGATTTTAGTCTCTTTATTTTAAATTATATTGTTCGAAATAACTTGAGTAAGTTGTCCTTACATGATTTTGAATTTTGGGGTTTTCTTCCGCTATTCAATGGGTTGCTTGGTCGGTTTTCAAAAATTCAGTCCCCTTTTTTCTGGTTTGTTATTATCTAGGTTAACCATGGTCCATTACCTCAGGTACTCCATGTTCTCGGATTGCTGGGGTGTTCGTAATGATTTTTGTCCTTGTTAAATAGCTCTCTATCATCTGATATTGTAACTCTGCTGATATTGAATTTTCATTAACTTCAACGGTTACCATCGTTTTCCAAACTCTTTCTTCCTTTGTAACATATTCTTCTACTACCATGTCTTCTAATTTTTCTAATACACTTGTTTCTATCATATTTATATGTAGTCTATTACACCAATATGTTGGTGATATATCATTTACTAGTGATGTCACTGACCTTTTATTTACTGGTATATTTAATTTAAATATAGATTTAGTTAAGTTTTTTCTATAACTATTCAAAACAGTCAATTCTCTGTAATTAACGATTGGGAGATTAAGTACATTAACCAGCCCACTCTTAATCATATCTACTTCTTCCCGTGTATTTTTCCTTTTGTTAAGATGTATTATTCCTCTTTTTTCGTTTTCTTAATTATTTGTTTCTTTACTCCCTTAGCCTAATGTTAATTTCTATGGGCATTATCTTTTCTTTCTCTCTGTTAGGTTTATCTTCAGATAACAATGCACTTTGGTCTTCTTTAGTACCTTCGGAAGTGCTGTTTAGTGTTTCATCCAAATTCTTGAAACCACTGTCCATTTGCTTATTTGTCTCTTCCTTGTATTTATCTGCTTTTTGGCTAAGTGTGTTACTGATCATGTCAATCTTTGCATGAATTTGTTTTAAATTCTCATTATTCTCTTCAAATTTAGCATTCATCTCTTCTCTTTGTCCTTCAATAGTTTCTTTCAATTCATGGTATTGTTCATTCATGGTTTGTTTGATATTTCCATGAATGGTCTCTATTTTTTCATTTAGTTGTTTGACTAAACTTTCCTGAATGCTATCTATTTTCTCATTGGTCTGTCTATTTTGTTCCTCCTGTTTCTTAAAATTCTCCTTATTTTCCTCCTTGGTTCGCTTTGAGTTTTCCTCCTGTCTCCTAAAATTTTCATCTATTTTGTCAAATTTTTCGCTCAAGGTTTCATTTTGTTTCCTTGAGTTCTCATCTATTTTGTCAAATGTTTCGGCTATAAATCTCATCATGTCTTGCCAATTTGGTTCTCTCCTGGCTTCCGCTTTGTCTAGTTGGTCTCCTTGGGCATCCTCTTCCACTATTTCCTTCTCTGTGGTAATTGCTTCAGTTTCTTCTTTATCACCCATTGGTTGTTCCATTTCACTGTCCGTAAATATTTCTATCTCTCGTTCCTGTCCACCTTCTTCCTTCTCCTTTTCTTCTGCCCTCTTCTTCGATCTGCCTCGGGTATTATGCATTTCTTGTTTTCTCATAACTGCCGACGATAATTAGGTTTTTTGGTATATTAATTTATTGAATATCCCAAAATTCTTTTCTAATTACAGCCCTTTTACGTTGAGCGCCAATCTGTAACGTAACGACTCTATCGATGTGACCTCCGTCTTATTCAAGCCCCACATTAGTACGTCAATCTGTAACGTAACCACTATAATGGGTGCGTAAAATCCGTCTTTTTACAGTCTCGGATCGGTCAGAACACCTCTTAGCAATCGCCACTTATGAATTATAAATACTGAGGTTTAAATAAATTTGGTGGTAATGTTACCCAAACGAAGCAGAAATCGAGTGTGTGTGATTTGGGTCAATTATGGAAGTTGTTTAGCCTTCTTTTGAAGAGAGAGCAAGTACCATTTGTTTACCCTCGGAGTAGACGATTTCTTAATTTTTCAAATATTTGCCGTGAACCGAATCAGCTGATTTTGACATTAGTCTCCAAATATAGGTTAACCAAACGACACTGTTGCTGAATACTACCTGGTGGATCGTCCTCCTCTTATTTTTACTGAAATCTACCACAACTACCCGCTACAATAAAGGAAACACATTTTATTATTCAATATCATTTCTTAATAATATTTATTTATAATATTATTGTTTTTTCTCTTCCGCCAACATACAAATATTACAATCGATACTTTCAATAACTAGTTCATGATATCGACTTCATTGGGCAAACATGGAATTGTCATAAAATCTGGTTTTTACTGATTTTAAAATTTTATCTTTTATTTAAACATCAATCAACATATAATTCTTTTATTTATTTCCCCAGGGTTAAGGGTAAGTTCTTTGTGTTATGAGATGGTCAGAAATGGATAATTATATACTACGCTTTACAAAATAGAACAACTTCGAAAATCTGTTTATTCTTTTAGTACGTAGTTCCGGATTTGTCCGTAAGAGAGCAGATTGTGTTTTATTAAAACATGTGATTACACTTTAAAAGTTTCTGTACTGCACGACAATTTGATTTGAGTTTTTTTTTGTTAAATATTAAAAGAAATGTTTATATTACCTCTTTCCTCGAAGTTCTTACTTGTGTGAAGCTGTTTCTCAGGTGGTGTTCTTAGTTGTTTTGCAATTTCATTACCGTCTGTCAGATACTATCTCGTCAAAAAAGCTCGAAATGCGGCTTGGCTAGGCCTGATCTTCCAAATGGTTATCATTTATTGGGACTGGGTTATGTACCGTTACAACGTATGTGAAAAATGTTTTTACAAAATTTTTTACAAATTAAAGTAAACAATATTCCTGTGTCGATTCATCCATTTATGACACAACATTTTACATTACTCCAATAAACGCACAAGCCGGAAATTATGGGTTATCGGCATTGAAATTGTCTCTATGTAAGTTTATTTGATAATATGTATCTTTTCTGAAATAGAAATTTGACTAGTTTTTCCAATCAATTGTGTTTATCGTTTATACTTTATAGCCTGTAGCACAGCTGAAACGAGGGTTTCTAGGTAATAGCGTTAGAAACATACACGACAATAAATGAACTATTGTGCCCCTAAGAATCTGAAAGTAGGAGATACGAAACGGAACACTCCCAGATGGGATGTGCGATTGTTTTCATGAAACGTGCAGAATAGAAATACGTTGCCTACCACTATGTAGACAGGAGAACGGACGTAATTGATGAAGGCCTGTTATCATTATTAAAAGAATATAGATGATAAGGACAAGTTAGAAGGCGACGAAGAAGAATTACGAATAACATGTATGTGTTATTTTAAATATTATTATATGATCATTCTTTGTAGATTACGAAAAGTTATGTGCTACAAATTTCGTTGTTCTTACGGAAAAAGTTTTCAATTTTACAAAAAGAGATTGAAATTTTGCTGTCACAGCAGTCGTAATGATTTATTGAATAAACCGTTCCACTGAGCATGTCATAATTCCTTACTGGAACGAACAAATTTCATTATCATGAATAATGAGCTATGCATATTACAGGGACATTGCAGTACGTCAGAGATCACTAAGCATCAAGCATCAAGCATCAAGATGATTTCGTCTGTAAGGTATACCTGAGGTCAAATGTGATTACCTTCAATTATACCAGAAAAGCGTAAGCTTTATGGTGAATAGATTGTTTGCTGTAACGTAATTCTCGTTTGTTACACACAGTGAGTAATACGCGTTGTATATGTGTAGAAGAATTTTAAAAAAGCGTGAGTTGAATAAAAGTAACACACTGAACTTATTAGTAAGTCTATTAATCTCACGTTGATAAAAACATATATTTAGAGTTTTATGCCTTTTATAATTAAAATTTAAATTTATTTTAAACTGTTTCAACAGATTATATTCTTTTTACAAAATAAATTTACTTCAATTTTCTTTTGAATAAAGCTAATCACAACTGAGTAAGAGTTCAGTACAGATAAGTAAATTAATTAAAAAGAGGAAGATGGACTAACAATCTTATTTTTAGTTCTTGAACGAGTACTGAATTTTGTAGTGATCGTTGATCAATAAATTTTAATTGACTGTTGTGCATTTGGCATACTAACAACTCAACAACAATATTGTCCTGATGACAAACATTCCATCATTTAAAACTTTTTTCAGTAATAAAATTTTATCGTTATACATTTTTACGAGGCTAACTATTAACAGGAGTTATTCGAATTTTCATTTAAAGGTACAATAGAGTGTGAGCACAATGTTTACATTCAACGTTAATTATAGATTTGCTCAAACAAATGTTGATGTGTTAGACGCCACAATGCTCAACACGATAACAACTACCACGACGCCTTTGAAACAACTGAATACGGTTGGTACACAAGCTTTGGGGTACATTTAAAATATGAGGACGAAAGCTTGAATAGAAAGTGTGGAAAATTTGGTTACGCATTACTCATTTATGTAAATGAAAGGATACAATTTCCAAGCTAAAGTGAAAATGTTTCAACCAAAGCTAAACATATTCGCCAGGCATACGTACATTTCAACGTAGAGTTTATTTCTACTGTATACATAATTATAACAGATTTTTGATCCTAAATAAACTTTCTCGTTCAAGCTCATTGCTTAATATGAGAAGTTACATAAAATAAAAACATAGCGTACTGAGAATAATGGATGTAGTTTATCCCCTCAAAGTTTGTTGGTTTCACAAATTCACCTATTTATGTAGAACCGTACTTTTCTGTTCCCTTTTCATGAAGAACCTCAATAATTTAAATTTGAATTTCCCACACTCTAACACAATTTATGATTGCAAGTTTTCACAAATACCATGACTAACATATAAGATCAAAAATAATTATACGGCTACATAGAACGACCCACTAACACTCTCGAAGGGATATGATAACGCCCCCCCCCCCCACACACACACAATCACGCAAGCACAAAACACGCATACGCCTGAGTAAGTGAATACTTAGAAAAGTATGTCTAACCTTCCACATTATGGTATTAAGTCCAACCATAGTAAACTGATGAATGCCATGTAATTTAATCATTCTTTCTAATGGAATGACTTAATGACTTAAGCAATTAAAGAGGATTTCGTGTTTAAGTAATCTACATATAATTTTTAGCGCCGTACTAACAATTTAATCCATTACCTTAAGTAAACCTAAAAACTCTAATTCATTATTTTCCCAAGAGTCCACGTATATTTCTTTCATACAAATAATCACTCATTTTAAAGTTTTACTTTTCTGTTGTGAACTCTCCTTAGATAGGTTGCCTATACCACATTTTTCCCGTTCTCCTTAACAAAAAGATTTTGATTTGTCATGATTTGGTTTAATGAGAATAATTTGGTTTAGGTATAGCTAACCTGGTTATTTTTTAACGTCACAAGTTTTTCAGATACACTCTTGATTTAAAAAATGGACGCACATTTTTTCTAAACTACGAAAGCTTCCAGGTATGATTGAAGATTTAGTTGTTAGATATATTTGGTATCCTAGTCAATGTATCTATTATCTTGTACAATTTTTAGTATATACATAAAATAGAATTGTTAAAAATTATTTACAAAGAAGTAAGCCGTATTGAATAAAAGAATTTCTACATGTTCAAAATTCGTTACCGATTAATTGTAAAATATTAGAGTAAATAATACCATAAAAAATTTAAGTAACTAATCACTGAAAAATTTAATAATTTTTATAAAAAATTGTCACAATTCACATAAGAATGTCACATAATGAAAGTCATTTTATATGGGAGTCTAAGTTAAATAAAAAAGTAAAAATTTTTTAAATATATTATACTAAAACAGTGCACGAAAAACATAAGATATGGATACTAAGGAACAGAAACCCCAAACAGATATTAACAAATTATTAAGTATCCGAAACGGAATAGTTAAAAACAATAAGGTAGTATAACTTTCTAGTTAGCTGTTGACTTGACATATGTACACCTGCAAAAACGATCTTTATAAAACGATAAAATTTTAAGAAATGAAGTACAGTAGTAAGTAACAAATTGAAAAAAAGCAAAGAAGATATTAAAGTGATGATCAAGTGCAACGATCAAAGTGAATAACAACATAGTATTTACAAAACTTACATTACACTGAACAGTTTGACATAAATTGTTTCGAACAACAAAACAATTACGGCATACAATTAATATTGTTACGACGGTCTCACGGATCGTCGTGTGGTACAGTGGAAACAATGAATACAGACACCAATGAAGTCACTAATTAGCAGGTTCAATTTTTTACAAATAACAAATTGAAATCAACAAGGTACTCTCATACAATAATTCAAGTTAAATTTGTCCACACCCTACAATAATGTCAACTTTTAGAGTTCAGGACTAATCACTTTCCACTAATCCGCAACAACCAATTGATCCGCACTGTACAATATCGCCAAGCGTAATTAACTTCTAAACCGGCCGCTATGACTTATATAGGTCCCACGGGTTTTCAAAATATTTTTCCATGTTTTTCCATTCTATGGCGGCGTGCGGGCACACTGCACCTGCTCGTATAACCGAGAAACGTGTATAGTTTTTACGTACCGGTAACTGCGCCTGTCCACTTTTCGACAGCGTTACGTATTGTCCTAGCAGTACTATTCAACTATCATGTTTTTCTCTTTCCATCAATTACACATTTTATTTCAATGCTGTTGTGATACACTTATCACAGTTTCATTATTTATTATATTTTGTATCTGTAGTTGTTAAAAATCTGGTACACAGTCAATTGTCACGGATATTTTGAGATTTCATAGATTAAGAGCATGGGGATTAATTTTGTGTAAAGGGTGAGTTAACATTTTTTCTATTTGTTTTTATTTTTTAGTGAAAGTGTTACAGGATATTTCCGGTGAATATGGTATGGATATGCCAGCTTATACAAATAATACAGAAGCTTCAAGAGACAGTCGTGAATTAATTGAAGATCGTGACGGACATGTACATACTTACACACCTACCCACAGATACATAGAGACACTCAAACACACAGACACACACACACCAACACACGCACAATACGAAATATTTATTATAACATAATAATTATATTGTATTATGAAGATGCACTTACATAACCATCTAAATACGTCTTCATTTTAAGAGCAATTGTGGGTGAATAACAATTAATTATACGTCACGAAAAGGAAAAATTATACCAGTATACAGTATATCGTACATAAGGAGTTGTAAAATTTTATACATGTGTTTGCGTATGCAGAAAACACAAATTGTGTTTGTTGAAACAATATTTTTGATAATGTAATTTTCTTAATACGTATTTCCAATGTGGTTTTCGTAACACAGGTCACGAATATCGTTTCCGCTTGATTTGATTTGACTTGTTTACCCACACTTTCCTATTATTTTCTGACATCCCATACACGAACGTTTTCTTAGTTTATTATTCTAACGTCTCTGAATTGAGCGTATGTTTGTGACAGGCCGGAAATATAAATATATTGGAAATGCTGTATGTTATCACACACACGCGCGCGCGTGTGTGTGAGTATAAAATTTTGTTTCATCGTTCGTAATCTCCTATGGATATACAAAAATATTTACATTATTACTATTTATGGAATTTATGGAAGTATTAAGATACATCTCGTATTCATGGAATTTGATGTATAATGTATACTAAGTTCCTGAGAAACATTTTCGAGCATATACTGTGCTAGTTGTATCTTCCAATGACGTGGCATTTCAGCTTTATGCGAGCGTGTGTACATGCGCTCGCTCGTGCTACAGTGTGGATCAGTGAGAATTGTTTCGATAAGCAGTAGTTCTGTCACATGTAATATTGTTAATTTATTTTGTACATCTGTAAACATTTTCTTCTATATTTCCAAGCAATTTGCCATAGCCATAGTACAAGTTTTAATGTATTAATACTACGTAAAATACTGTACCTTAATATGTTTGTAATGAATAGATTATCAGTTTTTACTACAACCATATTTTACTAATTTCATTATTTTATAATTCTAAATTTTATTAAATCACATATTTTATACATTGACCACTTATTTAACCTGTGTGTGCGTATGTGTATACTGCTAATAGAGTAAACTTCTATAAATTACGAATAACAATTTTTTCAAAACATTATATCTGATGAGGTTATTGCGTACTATTTAAATACTGTTTGTATAATGTTTAATAACAATTTGTCCTTACGTAAGTTAAAATTTATTTAACTTTATGACAATATGACACCATTGTTAACATGAAAATTCATTATTACATATGGTATTAAACTTAAGATTAATTTTGAGGGAGTAAAATTTAGGCCCATATAAAAAGTAACGGATTTCACAAATATAAAAAAAGTAATAAAGAAACTAAGCAGGCGTATTGAGTTTAAAATAGGCAGGAAGATACAAAACTAATTGTTTAGATGTGTCTCTACTAATCACGTTTATTACGTATGACGAGGCATCACAGTATGTTGTATTAATATTTATATTTAATATAAATAAATAATATAAATATTTAATCTTGTAGTACGTTACAAGATTTATATTTCCTCTCGTTATGTAAGTATGGCATTATTATTAAAATATATACAAGGATGCACATTTAGTGTCATGACGCAGAATCGGCAAGTGAGTTGAAGAAACTGGTACCAGCCGATTCTTTATGAAACCTTGAGAGAGACGCGTAAGTTCTTTGACCCTAGCGGTTTTCAAAATATGTATTTTTTCCATGTGGCGTACGGTCCTTACTGAAAAACAACTCGTCAGGTCAAATACAACAAGTGGAACATATGAAGGAAGAAAAACCAAAAAGTTACAGGAAGTAGAGTTAGAATGTTCAAACCATTTTCAAAACTAACGTGAAGTAACACATTTAATACCGTAATTATATATAATTAAATACTGATAATTCAATACTATCATTTTCAGATCACGTCATAGGAAAGATGTCACCTGTACCGCCTTCAAAAATCCCCCAGCCATATTTTCCTGGGTCCACTCAAATTTGTCCTACAGATTTGTATTTGCAGACTTGTTTGGCCGGTGTGAAATCTCACATTCTTTCTGAGTGTTCTTTCCACCGTTCTTTGTAATCTATTAATTTGTCATTCAAGTTAAAAACTTGTAACTCTTTTCTTATGGTTTAATTTCTTATACGGTCAAGTTTAGAACTCCTTTTAACTCTTAAGAATTCCACTTGCAAGGCCTGTATTTACTGTCTTGTTTTTTAGTTTTTCTCAATAATTCACACCAATAAGACAGTACAGAGATCTGCCGTAAATTTGTAGAACTTTAATTTTGTACCTCGTCGTACCTGGTTCCTAAAAGTACTGTTGGTTGTTCCACAGATTGTCTGGAACTTACCTAATTTAACATAAACCTCATAATTTCTATCTTAGCCAATATCATTCTCAAATAATTAAAGTTGCTCACCTGGTGTAGAATTCGATTATTATTTTTTATCTTATTGGCTCTTTATCTGGAAATAATCTTTTTTCTTAGTGGAGGTTTTTATATTGTATTGTTTGGAAATCTGATGAAACTTAAAACAGATTTTTGCTAATCAGATACTGAAAATGATAATTAGAGCAGTAGATATTCATATTCGTTATTAAAGGTAAGTGTGACAGAAAAAAATAAACAAGCCAAGTTCTAAGTTGACTGTGTTCTCGAATGACAGAAATTCCGTTTGTCGTAAATTTTCACTAGAAGGCGATAGTCTAATTATAGTGAAGAGGCATGATTAGTACCTGCTTTCGTTAAAACAAAGTTACCTCCAAAGAAACAACGCGTTGTTGGTTTCTTGATGTCAACTCTCAGATTGAGTCACACTGAAGTATAAGTAGCATTACACATGAAGCATTTAGGTGAACTTAAAAACTAATTTTAGTTTGTACTTGCAACGTATTTTTCTAGTAATTTCAATGGTTTTACTATGAAACTATGTTGTAAACCAACCGCCTAACATGTAATCAGAAAACGGCATAACTTCAGACTGTTTAGCCATCAAACACAAAACCAATTAATAATATAGAATATAGAACTTTCACTTGTGAAACTTACTTGTTTTTCTTTACGTACGCGTTTCGGTGGAATGTGTTGGCGATTTTGACCGATTCAGGAAACACAAGTACAAAATAGCATACAGAACAAACAATACCATCAAAAAACACATCAGTGATACAAACACGGACATAGACAAATACAACAAAACAGGTGTTTACAAATTAAATTGTAATGATTGCAATAGTTTCTATATAGGCCAGACGGGAAGATCTTTTTCATCTCGTTACTCTGAACACCTAAAAGCTTTATCCAACAACAATATACATTCTGCGTTTGCCACACACATACACACAAAAAACCACAGCTACACCAACATAGATACTAATCTTGAGATATTACACTACTTACCCAAAAGTCGAAAACTTAACACAGCAGAACAATATGAAATATACAAACACTACAAAACACAACCAAACAACATACTTAACGACCAATCAAACTATAAATCACACACACTGTTTGACACAATTATACATAAAACTAACAATAATTTGGATCCCCGCGCCAATCCCTTTCCTCCGCACACCACCCCCACTAAACCTTCCAAAAAAAAACCGTTATGAGTTACTGGCCAGTCTGTCTCAAACTGCTGACGAAGGCGAACACCACGCCGAAACGCGTACGTTAAGAAAAACAAGTAAGTTTCACAAGTGAAAGTTCTATATTCTATATTATTTAGTACTGTGAAAAAAGAAAAAAAAGATGAACAATCAAAACAACCAATTAATAATTAATCAAGCAATTAAATAATTAATATTTACACGAATGATATCACTATACCTTTGTGATTTTCATTAGCTTTAAGGATCGTTTTACAGCAATTATTTAGTTACTAAAACTTACAAAGACTTCCATTTAATTAATATAACAAAAATATATTTACAAAATTGAGATATATTTTTTAACAGCACGAGGATTGTGATATGGTAGAGATTTCCAACGACAAATAAAAAAAATCGGTATGGAGAACCATACATGACTTCCATATTCTAAGTTTTATTTATAAAATCATTTTCGAAATGAAATATTACCATAGAAACTACTTCTTTCTACTTACTGCTTTAGCCTTAACCACAGTACTGTGGTCACTAACATATACCACCTCACGTTATCACACTCGATTTTCACTGATGATGGAATTCAATGGCATTGCCGAAACGACTGGTTTTGTAGAAAACATTGGACTACGGCCAAATATCCCGGGAAGGAATTTTAACAAAAACTACTTCTTTGTTGCCGATAACGTTGTACACATATATATAAAAAATATGCATAAAATTAATGGCTTGTATAAGTTAATGATTGATCTCCATTAAGTAGTGCTCAAGTTTCCAAAGTTTTAATATTATGATGTCCGTAATTAAAACATCAGAGCAGGTTTAGTGTGAATGAGGGTACACTGTGGACAAAAGTTTTCAACATTTCCTATTGAGCGTTGCTTAGAGTAAAGCTGCGAATCTACAGTGTATGTTCACAGAACAAACACGCGAAAAAGAAGGAGCGCTCCGAAGTCACTCATGGACCCTCAGCATCTTGCAGAGGGTTCATTCCCTAAAGACGAAAAGTCTGTCTATGAATCGTTCCTCTGTACACACGTGCAGTTACATTGCCCAGCGATCCACAGGAAGCAAATTGATGTCCATTTTTTCGGCTTGCACGCGTTATGTTGGTATGGGTTTCGGCACTTTCCATTTAAAAAGCGTGCAAATGTAAGAAAATAAACATGAGTGAGGCCAGAAATAACGTGAATTGTTTGTGTGTGTGTGTGTGTGTGTGTATGTGTGTGTGTGTGTGTGTTACCTGCCTTTTTATTGCTGTAGGCATAATAATAAAGTGGAAACGTAAACATTACATAACTGAGATATGCTTACCTGCCACGAACGATATATTATTTTATACATGGAGGAGTTCAGTGACATACACACGCAGGGCCGGACCTACAATTATTATTAGGGGGGGCAAGCTTTGCTGTTGGCGCCCTCCCCGAGGGTACCCGATTTACCAAAAGGTCTAATGCTACATGAGGTCGAAAAAAAACCAGATTAGAGATTGCAGTATTATTTTAATTAAATAGTAATTCTTTTTCATAACACATATTACACTAGTATTCAAAAGGTACCATAAATGAATAAGAAATAATTATAAAGAAAGGTTTGAGTATTTTTATAATTATAACGCATATACAGTTTTTAAAGTTTAATGGAAAAGAACAATAAATTAAAAACATACTATTCAATATATTAATTAAACTCTTATCTTTCAAGCCTTCTTTGCTGCAAATGTGTTAATTATATGATCAAAAGAAATCGAAGAAGCCCTTTGATGCTCAATGGAAATAATGCTCAAGTTAGTAAATCTTTGCTGTTTCATAGCATTTCTCAAATAGGTTTTGTAAGCTTCAATTTGCTGAAACTTCTTTCTCCAGTTGCTACAGACACTGGAAGTGTTACAAAGATTTTTAGAGCAACATGTATATTTGGATACCCCTCTTCCAGCTTGCTTTCATACAATATTTTGAGCATAGTTGCTGCTGTTGCATCTTCCAATCCATCTTTCGTGGTTAGAGCGTGAAACATAAACTCTCTATTTCATTTAAAAGTTCTTCTTCATTTAAATCATTTGCATAGGTTCTAGCTAACTCTCAAGCCTTACTTTTTAAAGTATCAACACCTAGTTTTTTAATTTGATCCCCACACAAGAAACTAAACTTGTCAGGAATCATTTTCAGTGCATCATACCTGTTGGTTAGCTCACTAATAATTCTATCACAAATTTTAAAAAGTGATTTTTTGAACAGTTCTTCTGCCGTGAGATTTGATGCATCATCTTCACATGTTTCCCCTGGCATTTTCTTTTTTTCCTTTTCCTTGTTTCTTTGTATTCTGTTGTTATGCCAATATTACTTGATAAGAATTTTGCCTCATCAATTGCCTCTGAAACAGTTAACTCCCTAGTCGAAGATTATAAATTTAGAAGACCATGTATGATTTTTGCAGCCTTGTCTACTGTTGCATCTTCTCTTTGTAAAAACTTGTTAACTCGATCAATTTTCTTGAGAATTGTATACCAAATAGAAACTTGCCACTATCTGGATCTGCAAAGTTACACGTTTCATTCGTCCCCCTAAACGAACTACCCTGTTTTGCCAAAAATAAGATAGCATCTACTATACAGCGTAGCACTTCCCACCAATGGGATTCCTCTTTTTTTATTTGATCTTGCAATTCCCTGTCGATCCCTCCTTTACCAAGGGAAGCTTCTAAGGCCTTCCATGAAACAAACGACATCTTATGACTCTGCGAGTTTTCATGTTCTGGTAACTTTTCATTAAGTTTTCTCCAATTTATGAAGCCCTCCTTTCTTGCTAAGTAAGACCGTTTAGATTCATGGTCTGTGATCAAGTGGGAAAAAAGCCTACATGGAACACAATACAAGGCATTCATTGTCTCGCTGTAAGCCAAATAAGACCTTTTAACCTTTGAACTATTTTTCAAAATTTTAAAGAACCAATCCTTTGTGAGATTTCGGCCCTCCCTACAACTTTTACTCAAGTCAGGATCATGATATTCTTTTTCATACCTATTTTGTGTTATGTAACATCTTTGATTATCACTATGTCTAGCTGGCCAAGTTCCAGGATCATTAAAATTGAAATTATACTCACATTCAGTTTCCTCATTATTAGGCCTTTTCCACTTTACACCAGGTAATGTTTCTTGAAGTGACATTGAAGTGTCAGTAGCATGGGACGTACTTGGTTTTTCAAAAAGTAAGTCATTTTTATTCTTTTCCTCTGCACAAAATTCCATGAAGTCTTCTTCTCTAACACTGCTCTCATCCTCTTCCAAAGATTCCTCTTGAATGGATGGCTGATCGCTCGTGGCTTCGTCTGCAAGCAACAAACATAATTGTATACATGACTGAATCATTACAATGTTAAGTATTAGTCCAGACTTATTTTTAAAATTCAAGTATGTAACTATAAATAAACACTAAGTTAATAAAGCATAAGTTTTATGAAAGTTTTATAAGGAGAAAAAAGTTAATGCTTAATAAGCATATAAGATTTTTTTTATTTTTACTTTAATTAGTAAGACAACCAGCATCAGTAGCCTACTTATAAAGTGTTCCATCATGAAATAAATAATTAGGCGAAATAAATAGTTGTGAATTTAAAACATTATTTTATTTACAAAGGTATTGTCAAGCCAACATTGCATAGCTAATAAATTAATAGCAACATGGGAAGTTAACAGGCCTATTTTACGATACATCGCCTCTACAAAATTTTTAATTACTTTTCCATCAAAATTTATTCTTTTTGGAACTGAGTTATCATTGAATTGATAATAATAGGCTCCATAAATTACGCAATGACGGGCGAGGAAGGTTACTGCCGCGGAGTGGATGGGTGTTGGTGGATGAGGGGGCGAGGGGCAGGGTGAGTCAGTAAGTCACGTGTCCTGAGGAGTATGTCGCCGACTGCCACCCGCGGACCTGCCGCCCGCTGCACGCATCGGCAATCGCTCAATTCGCGTCCGCTTTCCTTCCGTTCAGTGTTTGTATCGAGACAAAGAAAAATAAAACATTAAGAACAACTGATAGCCTATTAGAAAGTAAAAACAAAAAACAAAACAGTTTAGTTTTTAAGCAGCTATTATGTCTCTCTTTAATATAAATATTGTTCTCAACAAATAATAACAAATTTTTATTTACCTTTTTCTTGTTCTTGGATATTTTGCAACCATGACATCAAACTTGACGACTTCTCTGCCTCTTGTTGTCTGCTTTCGCTTTCTTTCTGTTGAAAGCTCCTGACGCCTTTTTTGACATATTGATATAGTTTTATTTTTTATAAATACAAACAAACAAGATAGTCACTGTTAGAATATTCAGTCAGTCACTGAAGGTAACCCAACCTCAGCAGACTCATTGCTGACTGAGGCGAGACTGGCGACTGACAGTCAATCAAAACACACAGAGTTGCCAACAGCAACTCATACTGCGAGAATATCCCCACCCTGTTTAAGTATTTCTTACTATATTTAGGTAGATGTGGCTATGGACAAATGTAGCTTATTGGGAATTTGCACTAAAAATTTATAATTTATTGTTTCTGGAACAATATTGAGTTATTTAAACTTGACACTAAAACTTATATTTTTGGTTATGAAGCAATTACTAATTTTTATAAATAAATAATATTTTGGCGCCCCATCATTTGGCGCCCCCCAAAACCTGGCGCCCGGGGCGCGACCCCCCTTGCCCCCCCCCGGGGATCCGGCCCTGTAACACACGTACAGAAGAATTATATATATAAAGATATTAACTCATACATAATTTACATTAAAATGAAAAAATTATAATTTTATTGCCTGGCAACAAAATTATTTTATTTTACTTCCATATTCCTTAAGGAATGGAAGTATGGTGATGGCAAAAAAAATCGTGTTCGAGAGTATTGCAGATTCTGATTCTACTACACTCAAAACATGAAAAAAAGTCGTTTTCCGAAAAGTGTCTGTGTGTGTGTCTGTCTGTCTGTGTGTCTGTCTGTCTATGTGTCTGTGTGTAGATTTTATTTATATGGCAAACGATAACTGCCGCAAATTCAAACAGA
This sequence comes from Magicicada septendecula, assembly GCA_034769895.1. Taxonomy (NCBI): domain Eukaryota; kingdom Metazoa; phylum Arthropoda; class Insecta; order Hemiptera; family Cicadidae; genus Magicicada; species Magicicada septendecula. The sequence goes on along the minus strand of CM068372.1, from coordinate 433,424,381 downwards.
ATCAAATAATTTTTTGCATACAGCCCTGATTTCTAGAGTACTCGCGACCTATTGTTTTTGGTGAAGATCGGTTGAGGGAAAGGGGTAGTTTACCAGCAACGTTTTTTTTTTATCAAGGGTAATTTTTTTTTTGGCAAACGATAACAGCCGCAAATTCAAACAGAATCAAATAATGTTTCGCATACCGCCCTGAATTATAGGGTTCTCAAGATCTGTTGATTTTGGTAAAGATCGGTTAAGGGGAAAGGGTAGTTTACCTGCAACGTTTTATGTTTTAACAAGGGTATTTTCTATGGCAAACGATAACAGCCGCAAATTCAAACAGAATCAAATAATGTTTCGCATACGGCCCTGAATTGTAGAGTTCTCAAGACCTATTGTTTTTGGTGAAGATCGGTTAAGGGAAAGGGGTAGTTTACCTACAACATTTTTTTAACAAGGGTATTTTCTATGGCAAACGATAACAGCCGCAAATTCAAACAGAATCAATTAATTTTCTGCATACAGCCCTGATTTGTAGAGTTCTCAAGACTATTGTTTTTGGTGAAGATCGGTTGAGGGGAAGGGGTAGTTTACCTGCAACGTTTTTTTGTCCAGCGTATTTTCTATGGCAAACGATAACAGCCGCAAATTCAAACAGAATCAAATAATTTTTTGCATACGTCCTGAATTGTAGAGATCTCAAGGACTTTCGATTTTGGTGAAGATCGGTTAAGGGGAAGGGGTAGTTTACCTGCAACCTTTTACGTTTTAACAAGAGTAAAGTACTTGAAAATTTATTTAAACTTTTTGAAACAATGGTAATTGTTAAAAATAAAATAATTTTGTTGCCAGGCAATAAAATTATAATTTTTTCATTTTAATGTAAATTATGTTTGAGTTAATATCTTTATATTTACAGTGGAAATTGGTTATTACGGCCTCGGCTGTTACGTCAACTCGGGTGTAGCGTTATTTTGTCATAAGTCCAGTCAAACTGATATCTTTAACATTATAAAAATTCCCGGTTTTAACGTCACTAAATATTGTACTACTCTGTTATAGCGTCAAATATTTCTCAGATATTTTACTCTAAATTTCATATAAACGTATATATGTGTGCGCGCGCGCTAGCCCATGGCTACAGACATACATTGTATGCAAGCGATAAGCACTGTAACAGGACTGCCGGCGCCAGCCATTTTACGTGCTCCAACGGATGGCTAGATCGATTTAAGGCCCGACACTCGGTTTCCTTTGCAAAAATTTGTGGTGAGGCAAAATGCGTAGATCTGAACGTTACAGGCGATTGGGTGCGTAACACTTGGCCAGAAATTAGACGATCATATAAAGATGAAGACATCTTTAATGGACATGAAGACGGAATTTTTTATAAATTAACTCCAGATAAGACTTTCAAATTTACAAATGAAAAGTGCGTTGGTGGGAAGCTCTCTAAACAAAGAGTTACAGTTTTTGTTTGTGCGAACATGACGGGAACCGAAAAAAGGAAACTTTTAGTTATCGGGAAAAGTTTGCATCCTAGATGTTTTAAAAACATCAAAAAACTTCCTGTAAGTTACACTGCCAACATAAAAGCGTGGACGACTTCTAGTATTTTTGAAGATGACTTCTGTACGTGTGTATGTCACTGAACTCCTCCATGTATAAAATAATATATCGTTCGTGGCAGGTAAGCATATCTCAGTTATGTAATATTTACGTTTCCATTTTATTATTATGCCTACAGCAATAAAAAGGCAGGTAAGACACACACACACACACACACACACACACACACACACACACACACACACACACACACACACACACACACACACACACACACACACACACACACACACACACACACACACACACACACACACACACACACACACACACACACACACACACACACACACACAATTCACGTTATTTCTGGCCTCACTCATGTTTATTACATTTGCACGCTTTTTAAATGGAAAGTGCCGAAACCCATACCAACATAACGCGTGCAAGCCGAAAAAATGGACATCAATTTGCTTCCTGTGGATCGCTGGGCAATGTAACTGCACGTGTTTACAGTGGAACGATTCATAGACAGACTTTTCGTCTTTAGGGAATGAACCCTCTGCAAGATGCTGAGGGTCCATGAGTGACTTCGGAGCGCTCCTTCTTTTTCGCGTGTTTGTTCTGTGAAACATACACTGTAGATTCGCAGCTTTACTCTAAGCAACGCTCAATAGGAAATGTTGAAAATTTTTGTCCACTGTGTACCCTCATTCACACTAAACCTGCTCTGATGTTTTAATTACGGACATCATAATATTAAAACTTTGGAAACTTGAGCACTACTTAATGGAGATCAATCATTAACTTATACAAGCCATTAATTTTATGCATATATTTTATATATATATGTGTACAACGTTATCGGCAACAAAGAAGTAGTTTTTGTTAAAATTTCTTCCCGGGATATTTGGCCGTAGTCCAATGTTTTCTACAAAACCAGACGTTTCGGCAATGCCATCGACTTCCATCATCAGTGAAAATCGAGTGCGATAACGTGAGGTGGTATATGTTAGTGACCACAGTACTGTGGTTAAGGCTAAAGCAGTAAGTAGAAAGAAGTAGTTTCTATGGTAATATTACATTTCGAAAATGATTTTAAATATAAATCTTAGAATATGGAAGTCATGTATGGTTCTCCATACCGATTTTTAACAATTACCATTGTTTCAAAAAGTTTAAATGAATTTTCAAGTACTTTGCTGTTGTTAAAACGTAAAACGTTGCAGGTAAACTACCCCTTCCCCTTAACCGATCTTCACCAAAATCGAAAGTCCTTGAGACCTCTACAATTCAGGGACGTATGCAAAAAATTATTTGATTCTGTTTGAATTTGCGGCTGTTATCGTTTGCCATAAAAATATGCTTGATAAAAAAACGTTGCAGGTAAACTACCCCTTCCCCTCAACCGATCTTCACCAAAAACAATAAGTCTTGTGTACTCTACAAATCAGGGCTGTACGAACAAAAATTATTTGATTCTGTTTGAATTTGCGGCTGTTATCGTTTGCCATAGGAAATACCCTTGTTAAAACATAAAACGTTACCGGTAAACTACCCCTTTCCCTTAACCGATCTTCACCAAAAACAATAGGTCTTGAGAACTCTACAATTCAGGGCTGTATGCGAAACATTATTTGATTCTGTTTGAATTTGCGGCTGTTATCGTTTGCCAAAAAAAAATTTCCCTTGATAAAAAAAAACCGTTGCCGGTAAACTACCCCTTTCCCTCAACCGATTTTCACCAAAAACAATAGGTCGTGAGTACTCTACAAATCAGGGCTGTATGCAAAAAATTATTTGATTCTGTTTGAATTTGCGGCAGTTATCGTTTGCCATAAAAAAAAAATCTACACATAGACACACAGACAGACACACACACACACACACACACACACACTTTTCGGAAAACGACTTTTTTTCATGTTTTGAGTGTAGTACAATCAGAATCTGCAATAATCTCGAACACGATTTTTTTTGCCATCACCATACTTCCATTCCTTAAGGAATATGGAAGTAATTAGTAGGCATAATTGGCCAACAAATTACAAAAAGCGTGCAAAAACGTCTATGAGTTAAACTAATTTGTTCCTCAGTTACATTATGGTTATTTACTAACTAACGTTACAGTCAGAGGCTGGACAATCTCATCAACCCGTCAACTAACGATTATATGTATCAAACTAAAATATAAGTGCATTTCAGAACATTGTGGAATAAACAAGTCTGCTCTGTAGGTTGAGAAACCGCTAGGGATATTGGAAATGGCCGAATTTGCAATACAGTTAATGCTACCTCACTGTATGAGAGTCACACAGTGACTTTAGTCAGTTAATAGGTAAGCTATTTTAAAGAGTTTGTAGTGAGATAAATACTTTGAAATGCAATGTTATAAGAGCGTTTATTCCTGATAGCATGGTCTATTAAATATAATGTCTGTATTAAGTCCAGTTTTTATTTTGAATATGAGTAATAATTTAGAATTCCTAAACAGTAAATTGGCGATAAAATGTTACTTAAAAGGTCAAATAAATATTGAGTGTTTTTTTGTACTTAAGTATTCCAGTATTACTAAAGTCTTATTACACTGAGTAGTGTATAGCGTGTAGACCTACGTTCTTTACATTTAATGTTATTTAAAAATACACGTATATTTGTGTACAGTTATTATTTATAATTTCACAACGGCCAGGTCTTATAAACTTGATTAACAGTCGTCATCGTTAACTTCTTCTTGTCCTTTCGCCTGTTTAAGTGTTTCAACATGTTTCGTTTCACTAGTGCTTCAGTAGGTGTCCTACACCACAGCGTCCGTCAGGTTTATGTCGACGCAACATTCTCGGTAGACTGTTCTCATCCATTCTGAACAGGTGTTCTCATCCATTCCATCAGCTCTTTCTCTTCTAGCGGATATACAATCAACTCAATCCGTACTGTTGTAATTCTTATCAGACACGCATTTCGTGTAGTCTCTAATTCGTCTGAGAAATTTCGTAAATCTGTATATTCCGCAATCTGTAAACGCCCATACGTCGATCTGTAAATTCAGGATGCACTCTATTAATCACGTAAAACACACAACATTACACTACAAAATACATAAGTACGTCATTACATACGTTTTCATGCCACATGCAATATGTACTTTTTACTTCCATATTCCTTAAGGAATGGAAGTATGGTGATGGCAAAAAAAATCGTGTTCGAGATTATTGCAGATTCTGATTCTACTACACTCAAAAAATGAAAAAAAGTCGTTTTCCGAAAAGTGTCTGTGTGTGTCTGTCTGTCTGTCTGTCTGTCTGTGTGTCTGTCTGTCTGTCTGTGTGTCTGTCTGTCTGTGTGACTGTCTGTAGATTTTTTTTTTTTGGCAAACGATAACTGCCGCAAATTCAAACAGAATCAAATAATTTTTTGCATGCAGCCCTGATTTGCAGAGTACTCGCCACCTATTGTTTTTGGTGAAGATCGGTTGAGGGAAAGGGGTAGTTTACCTGCAACGGTTTTTTTTTAGCAAGGGTAATTTTGTTTGTTTGGCAAACGATAACAGCCGCAAATTCAAACAGAATAAAATAATGTTTCGCATACAGCCCTGAATTGTAGAGTTCTCAAGATCTGTTGATTTTGGTGAAGATCGGTTAAGGGAAAGGGGTAGTTTACCAGTAACGTTTTATGTTTTAACAAGGGTATTTCCTATGGCAAACGATAACAGCCGCAAATTCAAACAGAATCAAATAATGTTTTGCATACAACCCTGATTTGTAGAGTACTCAAGACTAATTGTTTTTGGTGAAGATCGGTTGAGGGAAAGGGGTAGTTTACCTGCAACGTTTTTTTATCAAGCGTATTTTCTATGGCAAACGATAACAGCCGCAAATTCAAACAGAATCAAGTAAGTTTTTGCATACGTCCCTGAATTGTAGAGGTCTCAATGACTTTCGATTTTGGTGAAGATCGGTTAAGGGGAAGGGGTAGTTTACCTGCAACCTTTTACGTTTTAACAAGAGTAAAGTACTTGAAAATTTATTTAAACTTTTTGAAACAATGGTAATTGTTAAAAATAAAATAATTTTGTTGCCAGGCAATAAAATTATAATTTTTTCATTTTAATGTAATATAATATTTTTCATTTAATACAGCAATACAAAGGCAGGTAAGACACAGCCTGGCTGTTTGGCTGAAAATGATTTTAAATATAAATCTTAGAATATGGTAGTCATGTATGGTTCTCCATACCGATATTTACTTCCATATTTCCTTAAGGAATGGAAGTATGGTGATGGCAAAAAAAATCGTGTTCGAGATTATTGCAGATTCTGATTCTACTACACTCAAAACATGAAAAAAAGTCGTTTTCCGAAAAGTGTCTGTGTGTGTGTGTGTCTGTGTGTCTGTGTGTGTCTGTAGATTTTTTTTCTATGGCAAACGATAACTGCCGCAAATTCAAACAGAATCAAATAATGTTTCGTATACAGCCCTGAATTGTAGAGTTCTCAAGACCTATTGTTTTTGGTGAAGATCGGTTAAGGGAAAGGGGTAGTTTGCTTGTAACGTTTTATGTTTTAACAAGGGTATTTCCTATGGCAAACGATAACAGCCGCAAATTCAAACAGAATCAAAAGATTATTTGCATACAAACCTAAATTGTAGAGTTCTCAAGACCTATTGTTTTTGGTGAAGATCGGTTAAGGGAAAGGGGTAGTTTACCAACAACGTCTTTTTTAACAAGGGTATTTTTTATGGCAAACGATAACAGCCGCAAATTCAAACAGAATCAAAAGATTATTTGCATACAAACCTAAATTGTAGAGTTCTCAAGACCTATTGTTTTTGGTGAAGATCGGTTAAGGGAAAGGGGTAGTTTACCAACAACGTCTTTTTTAACAAGGGTATTTTCTATGGCAAACGATAACAGCCGCAAATTCAAACGGAATCAAACAATTTTCTGCATACAGCCCTGATTTGTAGAGTACTCAAGACCTATTGTTTTTGGTGAAGATCGGTTGAGGGCAAGGGGTAGTTTACCGGCAACGTTTTTTATCAAGCGTATTTTCTATGGCAAACGATAACTGCCGCAAATTCAAACAGAATCAAATAATTTTTTGCATACAGCCCTGATTTGTAGAGTACTCGCGACCTTTTGTTTTTGGTGAAGATCGGTTGAGGCGAAGGGGTAGTTTACCGGCAACGGTTTTTTTTATCAAGGGAAATTTTTTTTGGCAAACGATAACAGCCGCAAATTAAAACAGACTTAAATAATGTTTCGTATACAGGCCTGAATTGTAGAGTTTTCAAGACCTATTGTTTTTGGTGAAGATCGGTTAAGAGGAAGGGGTAGTTTACCGGCAACGTTTTTTATCAAGCGTATTTTCTATGGCAAACGATAACTGCCGCAAATTCAAACAGAATCAAATAATTTTTTGCATACAGCCCTGATTTGTAGAGTACTCGCGACCTTTTGTTTTTGGTGAAGATCGGTTGAGGCGAAGGGGTAGTTTACCGGCAACGGTTTTTTTTATCAAGGGAAATTTTTTTTGGCAAACGATAACAGCCGCAAATTAAAACAGACTTAAATAATGTTTCGTATACAGGCCTGAATTGTAGAGTTTTCAAGACCTATTGTTTTTGGTGAAGATCGGTTAAGAGGAAGGGGTAGTTTACCTGCAACGTTTTTTATCAAGCGTATTTTCTATGGCAAACGATAACTGCCGCAAATTCAAACAGAATCAAATAATTTTTTGCATACAGCCCTGATTTGTAGAGTACTCGCGACCTGTTGTTTTTGGTCAAGATCGGTTGAGGGGAAGGGGTAGTTTACCAGCAACGGTTTTTTGTATCAAGGGAAATTTTTTTTTGGCAAACGATAACAGCCGCAAATTCAAACAGACTTAAATAATGTTTCGTATACAGCCCTGAATTGCAGAGTTTTCAAGACCTATTGTTTTTGGTGAAGATCGGTTAAGGGGAAGGGGTAGTTTACCTGCAACGTTTTTTATCAAGCGTAATTTCTATGGCAAACGATAACTGCCGCAAATTCAAACAGAATCAAATAATCTTTTGCATGCAGCCCTGATTTGTAGAGTACGCGCGACGTGTTGTTTTTGGTGAAGATCGGTTGAGGGGAAGGGGTAGTTTATCTGCAACGGTTTTTTTAATCAAGGAAAATTTTTTTTTTGGCAAACGATAACAGCCGCAAATTCAAACAGACTTAAATAATGTTTCGTATACAGCCCTGAATTGTAGAGTTTTCAAGACCTGTTGTTTTTGGTGAAGATCGGTTAAGGGAAAGGTGTAGTTTACCTGTAACGTTTTATGTTTTAACAAGGGTATTTCCTATGGCAAACGATAACAGCCGCAAATTCAAACAGAATCAAAAGATTATTTGCATACAGCCCTGATTTGTAGAGCACTCAAAACCGATTGTTTTTGGTGAAGATCGGTTGAGGGAAAGGGGTAGTTTACTTGCAACGTTTTTTTAACAAGTGTATTTTCTATGGCAAACGATAACAGCCGCAAATTCAAACAGAATCAAATAATGTTTTGCATACAGCCCTGACTTGTAGAGTACTCAAGACCTATTGTTTTTGGTGAAGATCGGTTAAGGGGAAGGGGTGGTTTATTTACTTCCATATTCCTTAAGGAATGGAAGTATGGTGATGGCAAAAAAAATCGTGTTCGAGATTATTGCAGATTCTGATTCTACTACACTCAAAACATGAAAAAAAGTCGTTTTCCGAAAAGTGTCTGTGTGTCTATTTGTGTGTCTGTGTGTCTATAGATTTTTTTTCTATGGCAAACGATAACTGCCGCAAATTCAAACAGAAACAAATAATTTTTTGCATACAGCCCTGATTTGCATAGTACCCGCGGCCTGTTGTTTTTGGTGAAGATCGGTTGAGGGAAAGGGGTAGTTTACCTGCAACGGTTTTTTTTTAGCAAGGGTAATTTTGTTTGTTTGGCAAACGATAACAGCCGCAAATTCAAACATAATCAAATAATGTTTCGCATACGGCCCTGAATTGTAGAGTTCTCAAGATCTGTTGATTTAGGTGAAGATCGGTTAAGGGAAAGGGGTAGTTTACCTGTAACGTTTTATGTTTTAACAAGGGTATTTCCTATGGCAAAAGATAACAGCCGCAAATTCAAACAGAATCATAAGATTATTTGCATACAGCCCAAAATTGTAACGTTCTCAAGACCTATTGTTTTTGGTGAAAATCGGTTGAGGGAAAGGGGTAGTTTACCTGCAACGTTTTTTTAACAAGGGTATTTTTTCTATGGCAAACGATAACTGCCGCAAATTCAAACAGAATCAAATAACTTTTTGCATACAGCCCTGATTTGTAGAGTACTCACGACCTGTTGTTTTTGGTAAAGATTGGTTGAGGGAAAGGGGTAGTTTACCTGCAACGGTTTTTTTTTATCAAGGGAAATTGTTTTTTTTGCCAAACGATAACAGCCGCAAATGCAAACAGAATCAAATAATGTTTCGCATGCAGCCCTGAATTGTAGAGTTCTCAAGACCTGTTGTTTTTGGTGACGATCGGTTAAGGGAAAGGGGTAGTTTACCTGTAACGTTTTATGTTTTAACAAGGGTATTTCCTATGGCAAACGATAACAACCGTAAATTCAAACAGAATCAAATGATTATTTGCATACAGCCCTAAATTGTATAGTTCTCAAGACTTGTTGTTTTTGGTGAAGATCGGTTAAGGGAAAGGGGTAGTTTACCTACAACGTTTTTTTAACAAGGTTATTTTCTATGGCAAACAATAACAGCCGCAAATTCAAACATAATCAAATAATTTTCTGCATACGGCCCTGGTTTGTAGAGTACTCAAGACATTTTGTTTTTGGTGAAGATCGGATGAGGGGAAGGGGTAGTTTACCTGCAACGTTTGTTATAAAGCGTATTTTCTATGGCAAACGATAACTGCCGCAAATTCAAACAGAATCAAATAATTTTTTGCATACGTCAGTGAATTGTAGAGGACTCAAGGCCATTAGATTTTGGTGAAGATCGGTTAAGGGGAAGGGGTAGTTTACCTGCAACCTTTTACGTTTTAACAAGAGTAAAGTACTTGAAAATTCATTTAAACTTTTTCAAACAATGGTGATTGTTAAAATAAAATAATTTTGTTGCCAGGCAATAAAATTATAATTTTTTCATTTTAATGTAAATTATGTATATATTAGAAAATATATCGTGTTTGGCAGGCAAGCATATTTCAGATTATAAGTCTTAGAATATGGAAGTCATGTATGGTTCTCCATACCGATATTTTTAATAACAACTGGCACGTACACAGATGGTATACAAACTTTCCTACTCTCTTCGCGGCAGTATAGTAGGCTAAGTTCGAGACCAATGAAACAGTAATACTGCACGTTTTTGCTCCCAGCATGCTGTAACCCAATAATCACTCTTCACAATATTACGTTGTTAGAATGGAAACTTTAATCATGACGACTGAAAACTAAATTCTCCGATACTTGGTAATACATTCGCGAATCACACATCCATGTATAAACGTTGTTTCATTATTAATTCTCAGACGTTACAATTTGTTTGGTCATTTATCAAAGTACATCTTGAAACGCTTTATGGTAACTATCATTATAAAGTGATTATATTGTTACGACATTCTACTGATCGTCGCAAGGTATAGTGGAAAACAAAATACAAGACACCAATTAAGTCACTAATCACCAGCTTTAATTACCACAGTTAAACAGTTCGTAATTAACAAGACAGTTTCTTACAACAAATGAAATAATAATTGTTTGCACGCAATAAAAATGTCTACTAATATAAAACACAATTGTAATACAATTGGCCCGCAGATATCTAAAAACACATAACAGTTCGCCACACTTCAAACCGCACTGGTATATATCGCAACAATAACTAAACTAAACGTCTCTGAGTACTTGTATTTATACCCTGCTGACGTTCCAGAATATTCGCTAACTTCGCGTCAAGAATGCTACTAGAAAACACCAGAACATAATTGGTTGCGGCTTTACACACAGCAGGCGCAGACCGGTGATTCCTGGAACAATCTGGCAACACGCATGTCGAGAATCACGTCCGTCACACACAGTACAGCCGGATTCCTCTGGAACATTCGATAAACACGTCGACTGTTCTGTAATGTCGTAACAATATGAACACGAGCATGAATATATAACAGATAACAAGATAACAGTATAACAGATAACAGTATAACAGTATAACAGAACAGCTCATTTCATTTCAGTTCTATACGTTTCTTTTCAAATTAGTTAAGTAGACTATGTTCAAAATGTGCTCTCCTTGACTTGGTGTTATTAGTGTCAGTTAAACACTTTATAAACTAATTATATACCAATATCCACCTACTTTTAAAGCAGACATGCATATTTTAATAATTTTGAAACATAAAATTATTTCCTTAACTGGGTATGTTTCATATATATGTAAATTGCAATGGACATTGTAACGTAACAAAATTGTAGTTACATATAAATAGTACACAATACGTCGAATAAGAGTGTACCACGAACATGTTTGAGCAAAAATGAGAAAGACTAACTAAAGTATAAAGCCAAGTGTCTATCCATATACAAATAATGTCGAAGCAAGCCAACGCAGGAGAAGGAAGAACTATAATAAAAACATCATCAAAGTGATAGGAGGAGAATAGAAGATAAAAAAAAGCCAAACCAATACGTTAGCAACAAAGGCCCAATAGATCATACACGTGAGGGGACATATCAACAATAGATCATACAAGTGAGGGGACATATCAACAATAGATCATACAAGTAAGTGGACATATAATTTAAGCAAAATAAATATGAACTGTGACAAATAAATATGAATATGATATAAATTATCATACAAGTGAGGGAACAACAAACACCCTGTAAGTGATGAAAAATAAATATGAAAAAGAAGAAACCTGATAACTAGAAGAGGAGATGTAAATATTAAGAAGAAGAAGAAGAAGAAGAAGAAGAAGAAGAAGAAGAAGAAGAAGAAATGTATAATAAATAATGAAGAATATGTAACAAGAACAAGACAACAACATTCCCAGTGCAAGGAAGGCACCACGACCAGGAAGATGATATAAGACAAGTGTAATGACTGCCAGATTAGTAATTATAATACCCTCCAACAAGGAAGAATATAATGAAGACAACATGATTAAGAATCAAGTGTCGACAACTTAATAAGTAGCCACAAACAATGATAGTAAATATCTTATATGAGTGGATCGATACATAGTAAAATAACACTACCCCAAGTAAACACCACAGACAATAAAAGTGTAATGTTTATAGAAGAGGAAGATAAAAAAGTGTTAACAAGTAGAAACAGTGATTACCAAGTAAACTACACAAACATTTAGTGTACGATTTATGAACCAAGATTGTAACAAAATACAAACATAGTAAGACCACCAATATACTGAGATTAAAAAGAGAAATAATTGCTCAAAAACAACTGAAACAGAATATAAAATCCTTGATACGATATATGCCTAAATATCAAAATAATAAAGGACAAAATATATATATTGTGATAACTAATGTATTGTAAATAAGACAGTTTGTTATAGAGAGACAAGACAATTTGCCCAAACCAAAATACAAACACATAATGTGTGTAACATAAATAAGTAAAAAATTAAGTATTGATGTATAAACAAATAGTATAAAATGTGTATAAAATAGTGAGAACATTGTAATAGACAACAGTAATAACATGTCATAATAAGTTTATAATAATTAAGCAGAATGATGAACAGATTAGGATGTGTATTGTCAAATCAGTAAGAGACACATAACCTCAACTGAGCAGGATCTACAACATAAAACCACACATAATAATTAGAAAAAAGCAGTCAAGTAATTGTTCAAAGCAACAACCAAAGTAAGACAAATGAATAAGATAATGAACACAGTATAAGCTGAAAAATACAATTATATAATTTAAATTATTGAAACAAACAATAGCCAGATCAGCCAAAACACAAGGTGACTACCAGAGTTACACAAAATACACTATTAAAACTTGATAATAGAGAGGAAAATAATTTACCAGTAGTAAGTAGAATACTCAGTTCCTCTATTGGTATACTTAACAATCATTAAATGTATAAATTAATATCAAAATAATGATAAACAAATATACTTGACCAGTAGGACTAGATGCAAATAACCATCCTACTGAAATTTAGAGATATTTAAACCAACAGAAAGGTATTACACACACTAGACAGACAATGTATAAGGTCTAGGTACACTTTAATAGATAAATATACATGCATTAAGTACAAACAATAACAAAATAAGAATATCAAAGTAACGGAATTGTGACAGGGTGTATTTAAACCATACTATATGACTAAATGAAGCACTATATACAGAAATAAAGCTTCAACAAAGGTGTAAAAACATGTGAAGTACAATTTGAATACCGGAGAAGTATTTTATGATAAGATAATATGTTAGAATAAGTAAATAAAAGTGCAAGGACATGTATAGCTTACACGCCAAAAATGCATTTTACTAAAATTGTAAATATTTTAATATTTAGAAATAATTGGTAAGAGAAATGGACTCTGAACACCTAAATATAAGTATTAGAATAAAATTACATAAAAATAAAGTGGAAAAGACTTAATTATGTTAAGAACCACAATAAGTGAATTTTCGGGAAGTGAGCTAGGTTATTTATGAACGGATTTATAGCTTGTTTGGACTTTATAGAAAGACCCAAGTATCCGCAGAATAATGGTACCAATAGTTTATTAATTAGACAAGTCATAAGAAAGTTATGAATAATAACAAATTTTCTGTCATTTCCAAAAAGGATTGAACGCGTCATAGCTTACTCTCAAACCCAAAGACTGACGCCAAAAAATAAAATTTTTAATGTTACTAAAGCGTTTGGGGTTGAGATTAAATAATTTTCAACCAACGGGAAGAGTGAATTTTAGGAGACGCCAGAAACAACTTCGACGAGAAGCATCAATTGTTCTTGGACCATCAAAGCGAATGGAACGCACGTTAGTCAGTGACAAGATTTTTGAATTTGTGCGCGCCCCCAGGTATAGTCTAGCATTGTAACCTAACCTAAGTAAACAACCATTACCTGTGACAGTGCAACGAGTGATGTGATAAATAATAACCATCGCCAGTGTATAATAAGGGCGATGATCAGTGTTAAATGCAGGGAGTACTATTTATTAACAATATTAAAAAAAAAATGAAACCTAATAATTACCGATTGATGAATTTTATGTTGACACTACTCTAGTCAAGCACGGGTTGTACATGACTAAATTAGTATACAATTATCAATTAATAGGCATATGAGTAAAGGTTCTCAATTTTATTAATTGTATTGATTAAATAAAATATTATTGATATTTTTAAAGAAAATAATAAACGAATTCAACATGATAACAATTGTCGAAAATAACAAGAGTGAATATAGACGCTAACTTGACTACGTCGATTGCTGAATCAAGTCATTTATAAATTAACATTCGAGAACAATCATTGCCGTTAATAAGCAATGCAATCACTTTAAATATATGTTATGTATAGTTTTAAGATTTTTTATACTATAAATTAAATATTTTAGTAACTCACTTTGAGCAACAGGTTAATCTAACCTATACGGTACAAACGTTCAATATCAACACTGAGGCATGTTTTAAATTTATAATCATTTAAAGAGACTCAGTTAATAAGAATTTATGACTTAAATAAAATACATTTCATTGTTAATACTTAGCCAAATAATATTATTTTGACACGCAGCGTTTATGAACGTGCATCACACCTATCTGAATAGCTAATAATTTTACACCAGTTGTACCATAATAAGATAATTTCTGATATCGTATTTAAAGTTATTTTTTTGATTTTTAATTATTCTGTATAAAATAATATTGTTATGTTTCAGCATTTTTGTAACTTGTATCATGTTAACTAAAAGAACACACGAATTTTGGTAATTATAACCAAAATGAACCAAATAAGGTTAGCAATAATATTGTATACCATATCAATGTTACCAGCCCTGAGCTGAAAGACTCTCATTAATTAAATAACTTGTTTTTCAACAATGATTTATTGTTTTAAAAGGATTTCAATTTGAATTAACTTAACGTTAATAAAGTAATAGTTCTTTTAACTGTGGATCAGTCTTATTGTTTTTTCAAAATAGGCACAAGAAAAGTTTATTTAAAGAGCAATTGTTTCCTAAGGTGGCAGCACGACAATCAAGCGGCCAGTATTTGAATTTCAATTCAGTATCAAAAAAAAAAAATATATATTTTATTTACCGTACACATACTAATACACAAGTGAAATATTCTGTAAATTGTGTTGTGACATTTCAGTGATACAGGGCCTATATTGGAAGACTGAGGACATTCACCGTTGGTAAGTGAAAAGGTAAACCTGCCAGAGTGCACCGAGAGAATTTTAACATTCCTTTTAAACAACTTTATAATAATTAAAATCATAATAACACTAAGAATCATTACAAAGTAACAAACCGTTTTATTACAAAGTAACGAACCCAACGCGGAGTTTTGATTAGAGAAAATATATTAAAATTGCGTTATTATAACATTCTAATTGCATATGTAAAGTAGTAGAGAGTAAAACGTATGATAACATATAAACACACTGTGTCAATAAGTAGAGGATGCAGGTTTGAATCTTACAAATTAGTCGATAAGGAACATTGTTAAAAATGTTAGTTTTAAGTATTTAAGGCCTGTGAAACTAATTTAAGTGCTGTGCGATTATGCTAAACCATGCTTTCCAGGCAGTGTAGTGCACAAGTGCAATGGTACCTAATTATTTTACGGTATATTCATAACAAGCACGTTAGTTTAAATAACGTTCATGACATGAGAAATTTTTATATGAGACATATCAGAACGTTTGTAGTAAAAAGACCTAACAAGTAACAGTAGTTATTTTAAAAATCATTAACTAAACGTATGAATATTTTATGTAAAAAGGTTTTATGGTTACAATTTCAGTAATAAAAGTTATCAGGTTTTTTGAACAAGAATTGTTGTATTCGGTAGCCTTCTTGAACAAGAACGTTTATTGCCTGTAGAAAAATTATACACGGGGTTGGCGAAGAATCAATCAGATTATAATAATACAGTCGAGGACGACTATGAAAAGAATAGATCAGTCTCTTTTGGGAATCGATAACGTGTGAACTACACGCGGTTCACGACCATCAGTCTGCTAATCGCGACTATCACAAGTTAAATAATTTCCTTGAGTTACAGCAAGTAATATTATAAGTGAAATTCTACGGAAGTTCAAAATATCCGCTTAGAGTATGTAAACACTGGATAAGCCTACTGGATAAAAACGTGTAAGCATAATACATTATTTGAGCAGTAACAGTATCTATTCGCTGTGAAAGTGTATAACCGTGCTCATGAGAAACATCTTTACGCGCGAATTCGACTCTGAGACCGGACACAGTATATGAATCCACTTACTCATCCAGATCCAGGATCATGCAGGATCAACCCGTCATCTGATGGATCTTCAATCAACGTTACAGGGAAGAAAATCTATATTATCTATGTAAAATAAAAAATAATTATTTAAAAAAAGATTCTTTTACAGTAATAAAGACTTTATAGTAAATATGGCAAAAATAAATTTAAAGTTTCATTTGTTTCATTGTAGTGAAAGCAAAATTTTAGTTGTGTTACAAATGTCAGCAGAGGTAGATTAATTATTTTTTTATAAACTATATTAAAAGCGCATTAGATTGTTACAAAATAATAACACTATTAAGTAATCCACTTCCTTACAGTACCGTATATCTCGACAACTTATTCTATACGACACCTCTACATCGCAATATATACCTATGTATTAAGTTAGGTTCATAACAAATTCCGAAAACAGAAACCATATTACATATCATGCTGGAATTTTAGTCACTAGCACAAAGTGTGACCTTTTAATTTCATAGTGTAACTGTTTTCTATTTCCAACAGTTAATTAAGTGTAAACTAGGTGAGACTCTTTGTAAAATAGTGTGTGTAAAAGACTGTAAACATTAATGTTGTTACTTGCCACTGAATTCTGGTGATGACTTTCAAACTGGTGTGAAAGGAAAGCAATAAATTATACATTCGGTACGGTTGAATAAGTGGTAACAATTTACAAAGCGGTATTCCAGTGACTTACTCGAGCTGGAAATTGCAATACTGATAAATGTAGCTTAAAATATTGGAAACCAGTGTGTAATGTATATTTATTGCAACGATTATTTCATACAACGTGTTCGTGGCTACATTATTTTTACGTTAAACACTTGCAAATTTCGGTTCCTTGAACGCCATGTTGTGTTTTCACAGTTTATTAAAATAACTGGTGCCATCGTGCGGTTCAATAAGTGGTTGTGTGATATATTTGATTTTAGCTTAATGGAGTGTAAAACTTTTAAGTATTGTTTCATTCCTGATTCAGAAATTGTAGTTAAGATAAAGTTATGCCTCGGGTTATTAATTAAATTAAAATTGTTCACTTTATATGCAAGTTTAGAGCTAAAGTTTATTGTAACAGCTGTAAATATTTTGGTCTACCACGGTTTCTCAAAGCTATTCACTTGCACCCACCCGATGTTTTGCTTATTTCTAATCAGTAAGGTTCTTTTATTCTTAGAAAGACGGTTTTGCATTATGTTTTGTAAGCTAAAGTAAAGCAATAAGTATCTTCTCAAAATTACATGATGAGATCCCTATAAACAACTTTTGATCTCCCCAGAAACCGTCGGTTGGTAATAAGTTATGTAGACTGACAAATGGCTAAACGTTCTCGATACTATCGTTCTTTATAAAATATATCTCTATATCATTTTATATTCTGAAAGTTTATTATCGCATTGTCATTCATACCACTTTGATCAAGAAATATTTCCGACGTACATAAATATATGTACATTTCCTTCCGCAACTGTTGTATTCTCTCACAAACTCTCTCTCTCTCTCTCTCTCTCTCTCTCTCTCTCTCTCTCTCTCTCTCTCTCTCTCTCTCTCTCTCTCTCTCTCTCTTTCTATCTCTCTCTCTCTCTCTCACACACACACACACACACACACACACACACACACACACACACACACACACACACACACACACACACACACACACACACATGCGCATGCGTATAACGATGCATCAGGGTCTCATAAAATAAGTAGTCTAAATGGATTTGTTGGAATGAAACGGATCAATAATTCTATTGATTTTTCTGAGAATCTATTTTTCCTATAATACAATTTACAAAAAGTACTTATATTGTCTCTGTTGTCTTCCGTAATACAAGCTAAAATTTAATTTTTTGCAATGAAATAAACTTATATTTAAAACGTTATTTTAGTCTTATCCAAACTATAAAGCCTTTAGTAATGTACCTTGTACCAGAGTTTTTCTTTTAAGTAAGTTTTATAAGTGTACATAATGCAATACAAGTTCTATTCCATCGTGATGCCGACTACAGATCCTTCAGACGACGGGTTGAATTCGTGGGTCAATTTACTCTGTCCGGCTTTTGGTTCGCTTCCGAGCGTGTTACTCGAGGGTATTTATGTCCGGCTTTAGATTACTCGCGGACGTGGTTACATTCAATTTCACATCACGAATCGATACTGTTATTCCTTAACTGATGTGTTAAGCTTACAAATTTCTAGATGTTTTGAAGTGTTTATTTACTTCTAAACGGACTATGTTAAACTTTCGCGGATAGAACACAGTTATAATAACTATATTAATAGAAGAATGATACATTGAGGGAGTGAAATAAAAATTTAATATTAAAACAAAATAATCAATTTATGAATTATTATTATTTTGACAAATTATTGACTTTTGAAATAAATAATATGAATGTAGAATTTTGATTTGTTAGAACCTACACTAAAACATATTATAAACCAAATCATCAACAAAAGCCCCACCATCGTCGCCGTAGTCGTCGTCACTGCAGCCAACTGGTCTGTAATCTGCAGTGCGCTTTACTAGCCTCTGGTGGTCCATTCTGTAGACATGCTCCTTCCACTGCTGCTTTCGTTCTTCTATCTTATCACTGATGGAGAATATACCCAGTTCGGCCCTTATATGTTCATTACGCATTACAGATTCGGCCCTTAGACTATAACCACTCGCGTGCCTTAAAAATTTATTTCAGCGGTTTGTATATGCTTTTTTTATCAGTTATCGACCATGTTTCACTAGCTTGTGCAAGGACAGTGATATACGGTTCAAGTAATATACTAACTGCTGCAGAGCATCTTCGCTCTTCTGGAGTATCACATTACCGTTTTAATTCATAAAACTATTTCACTTTGCATGATTATATAGTAACTAATAAGACTCATCAAAAAGCATGTGTATTTTTAACATATAATGTTGTAGCATCACGAGATAATACAAAAATGGAAACTCAATTTAATCATCAAAATTTATAGTAAAACTAATCAAATAGATAAATACTATGTAACTGAATGAGGAATGCAATCAAATGAGTAAGAATGAGTAATCAAATGAGAACACCAAAAACAATTATATAAGGAAGAATTATAATAACTAAAATAATAAACCATGAATAAAAAATAAGTATTTTGCAGATGCATGAATAAATTAAAAACAGGAATTAGCTTTGTAAACAAATATAGAAAATAACTTTACAAACACACATAATAAAGGACTGGACTGGACTGCGACTTTGAGATACCAATTACCCAATAGATTAGGGAAGTGATTTTGTATATTTTATTATAATATTGTAAATAATAAAGTTGTAGCGTGTAAGTAAAAAATGTATTTAGAGTTAAGCAAAATCATTGCTTTACTCTAAAATCATTGCTTTTAACAGAAGCCTAAAAGTCAAGCTAGCTCTTTAAATTAAGACTGGATTTGTAATTAGCTCATATATAGCGTTATGGTAAAGACATGGTAATTATTTTCATAATTGTGTTTATTCGAAAAACATACAAGGTGAGATAAGTGAATAGAAAAGTGATAAATAATAATAATGAAACAGTGCAAATGACACAGTGTAAATAATGATAAAAATATAAAGTGTTATGAACCTAGTATGGCCAAAAGGTGAGAATGGCATGTGTTTTATATAAAGTGACCATATAACAATAAAATAAACTTCATTAGTGTGAGTGACAATATAAAATTAAGTAAAGTAAAAACATTAACGGGATTATGTAAAAATAATCAGGAAAAGTAAGGTTATATTAAAAACTTATATTTACTGGAGACGGATAAAACAGCCCTGAGACCGAAAAATACACCAAACAAACCAAGACCTCTTATGAATGAATCTAAAGCTGGTTTTACAAAGAAGAAAGTTTTTTTTTCTAGTGTGGGCGTGCAATGCAAAAATAACAAACTAAGTCAGTTGCCAATCTAAACAATATTAGAGAAGAAAATTATAGAAAAAGACAAGCAAAGTTATAGGAGATATCAGTAAACTAACGAACAATATATATTCGACCAACCTGAAGATCGCAAGCTGAAAATAATATCCTAAAATGGAGTACTACATCTTTGAATTTTGTGAGACCGTTTTAATACTAAAGCCATCTTGATAAACTATCAACGTTTTACACAACACTTCAATACAAACTAAATAACGAACACATTTAGTGCGATTACATTTACAAACATAATCTATGATATACAAAGTGAGTGACACAACTTATTTTGAACAAATAAAAGTGTAGAACTCATATAATTTTTATTAAACATTCAGTAGTGTGTATACAACTCAAGGAACATGGCGTCCCTTGCTTTATTTATCTGTTACTGAAAGGGGACAGCAGCGGACCATGTTGAGACTTCATGAACTATGAGCTATATAATAGACAATTATTTGTTTATTTTTTCTCTTGTCAGTTGTATTACTAATGTCTAATTATTAATTATTTTAATTATTTTATTAGTTTTATATTTGTAATGTGTAATATTAAGTTTGTAAAATTATCTGAATTGATTTCTTTTTGTATAATCACAAGAACTCACATCCAAATAATCATACACACACAACAATTAATTACTACACATTAAAATTGTTTTTCTTCAGGTATGTTATTATAGTAAAATTTTTATGAATTTATAATTTTACTGAAGACGATTGTTAATTTGGTTATAACCCTGAGATATAAAACTTTTTCATGCATCCGCGAGCTAGATGGAGCAGGAACCTTAAAAAAGTAAAATTTGTTATTAATTAATAGAAGAAAAGAAAATTATTATAATAAGAGAATTAAGGAATAAAAAGTGAATGATTCAGAGCAGCAAAAGAAGTGTGTTCTCATTTATAAATAAATATTATTAAACATACAACTCAGAATATTGCTGAGAATAATTGATCATTTATACTCATTTACAATAAATACATATCTAACAATATTTATTATTGGAACTCTGGCCAGTAGAGTACATTCAAAGAATCACGTCAGGACTCCACAATGTGTGTACGTGTAGCCTAAATAATTGTCGAGTGTCACACAATGTATGTCTTAAAATATTGATGCCACACCCAAGTAAGTAGTCGTTACTGTGAGTAAGGACATGCCTGGCCATCAACTCTGAGTTCTGTTAAAAATATCCTACAATAAGCGACACTTATATAACAATAACGATAATTAAATGATAATACCCTACAACTATGAAACAATAAGTCATGTATGGTTAGGTGCTGATGGTATATAGGCCTAAGCTTCGACTATAAGCAAAGTTTCTTTCTTCAGTCTAATCATATTTACATTTGCTATCTTTATTTAAATTCTTATCAAGTTACATTTAGTGGTTTGGACTGGTCAATTATTTACCCAATTGGTAGTTTAAATATATATCTAATGTTTAATTAATACCTTTGTTCAAAGTAATTAGAATTTAACGTACTTTGCACTAATTATAATTGCAAGTATGATTAGTTAAAATCTGGATTACAAAATATTGTATCAATAATTAGGTATAGGGAATATTAATTTTTACATAAATTAAAGTCTAGCAGGGTATATGTCTCTATAACTGAAGGTCCATGTTTCAAAATGTTTTATACACTTTAAAGTCATCTAGGTCCATCTGCTCCGTTGTACAAACCATTCATGCCTTAACTTATTGTGCGGCTGTTGAGTAAAACAGGCGGTAGAGAATAATAAATTAAATGTAATAAATCCAAATTATAAAACAGTCAATGTGATGAAAACGAAGTAGGAATGTATCAAGATCAATGCTTTATTAAATAACATTACCTCTCGTTAGTCAATAGTCAAAGTTATTTTAAAAGGAAAGATTGATAGCTCCGCGTCTCTTGTTTTGTAAACACTTTCAGCTAAACGTAATTAAATTTTATTTGCTCTAATTATTATGTGCAATACACGCATATTTTACTGGATACTACGCTGAGTTTATTCCTGCTCTGCGCCAAAATAATAGCAACAAAAACTATAAAGCTAGATAACATTATTGACATATATACCGACAAACATCCTCACACCCAGCCCTATACACGTATTTATAAACCTCATCGTACATAATACAAAACATAAAGTTTTAATTTTTAAAATTACACTTTTGTATTACAGATAAAATAATTACTTCCCTTTTATCAGAGATAATATTAAGAAATAATAACTGTAGAAATTATAATAAGGTTTAGTCTAGTAATTAAACAGTCTAAAAATAAACTAGATTATTGGAATGCAAATAATTTGTAGGGTACTAAAATCTAATAACCCATAGGCCTCTTGTTTCAATAAAGTGAATATTCTTTACATATTTGTTTTTTATATTTAAATTTATATTATATTTATATAAATATTTTGTTTTATATTTGTTTATAAAGTTTTTACTCCCCAGTTATGTAATAACATTTACATTTAAAGAACGTGTAGCAACGAAACTGAAAATAATAGTTTTACTAATTAATAATTATAGTCTTTTTAAATGTCCCTTTCACATGTCATAGTGTTATATTTTCTGTGATATGCGCTAGTTGTTGGGAAATAAAGTACGTATTTCATTCCACGCTATCTGAGTATTAGGTGTAACGTTTTGAACTTTATGTCTCGTAACACTGTTATTTTATTCCAGTATTTATTTCTAAACGCATGAACATGAAGTCTAAAGAACGACTAAATTCGTATAAATTTATGTACGTAAAAAATTTAAATTATACGTATAGGCCTACATTTTAAATTATAATACAAAATTAAACAGTCATTTGCAGATTTTGTCAAACAAAATAATTTTAACACACTTAAATCATAGTAGTATTACTTTACAAAAAATTATAAGAAACATATGTACGAAAGAGGCTCATTATCATTACAGATATAGGTTAAAAAAAATTAACAATAAAATAGTAGGCACAGAATTAAATTAAAAATTACGAGAATACTAATGTAAATAACAACCAAAACTGCCTTGGATTACATAAAATGACGCAAATTCCATTCAATTGTAAACATTAAATTAATAATTAACGTAGTACTAACGTAATATTACAAACTTACAGAATTTTGATGTGCAAAATAATGTGTTTGTCATTCTTTTAAATTTAAAAGACTGATAAAAACTAAAATACAACCCAACACAAAAATACCAAAACCAAATAAATAAGTTAATCAAAGAAAACAAAATAATACTTAAGAAAAGAACAACCGAATCATCAACAAAACCCCATCATCGTCGTCGTCGTCGTCGTCACTTCACGGTGTAAGCTTATAACCTGTTCCGTCTTCACTGCAGCCATCTCTTCCAGGTGCAGGCACTATCAGGCTATGAAACAATATCATCGCATCATTAGATATAATCTCATCATGCGGGTCTAAAACCGTTATTTGTCGTTTTCCGCTGTTACCTGTTTATACGTACAATTGACATACTTCCTCAGCGGTTCTAATTCTAACGAAAAGATATTATGTACAATTACATTTCTCTTTATACTTAATACAAACTTAATAATGTAATGTAATAAATTATTATTTCTCCCATTCTCTAAGCATTTCAGTCAGTTACATACTGCATACAAAAATGATATATTTTTTTTAAACAATGATCGTAGACATTGTTTGCTTTGCCCTTAAACATACGTATAATTTAAGAAGCTCTCAACACTATCAAACTTCACAAAGCTCTGCAGAAATTTAATTTGAAGTTGGTTGTGGTTGGAGAAAGTAGGAGGATGTATATGTAACTTCATGACAGTACATCAGCGATATTTGTCAGGTAACAGACAAGACTACTGCTTTCTCGGAACCCATAATATACTACATTTTAGATATAATGAGATATTTTATATGCTGAAAAAAACTTATAGAAGTGCAAACTCACATTCTTAATGTAACCATGACAAACATGTATGTGTTGTCTAATAAATTGTATACTATATCCTGAATTTTGTGTTTTATTAAGACAAATTTTAACAAATTATATTTAATCGGCTGCGAACTGGAAATATTTAATTCTTTACTTTGTTTGCCAATTTTGTGAAGTTACGTATATTTTAATGACACATTCTCGAGGCAATGATTATTTTCAAACGTTTAAAAGCGTACTGTTATCACAAAATTTATTATTTTACCCCATCTATTTCTTAACGAAATATTAATAAATACTCCATTTGTTTTACGAATATATTTTGTGTTTTACAGAAACAATTTCGTCCCACCTACCTAACCACCTGTTTTCTGAGTAAGTACAATAGAGTTATTTAACACTCATAAAATGATAAATTGCAGCAAATTATTATAAATGAAGGCAATTTTCTGATACGATTATTTTTTTAATTAGTCATAATAGTGTTCCTTATTTTGTTGACTTAATAAATATTAGTTTTCTTAAAATTAAAAAAACAAATTAAGGACGTCTCTCTTCAATTAAATGTATTCATTTCATAAAGAAAAGATGCTTAAATGGGTTACTGTGGCGTGTAAAATTCTTATTAATATATATAGCTAACATCAAGTTAATTATATAACTATTAAGTATAAGTAATTTTAATAGCTTTTCCTGTTTTGTATAATAAATATTTGTTGCAGTTTTCTTAATTTTGTTAGTTTCAACTTTTTATTCAAAATTTTAAATTAACGCAACACTGTGTTTGGGGGGGGGGGGCAATCAAAAACTGGTAATGTGTTGAATAAATGAGAAGACTGTTTATGGGCACCAATGAAGAAACTTTATTCTTCATATATACATGTGTGTGTGTGTCTGTGTAATTCATATTATAACTGATATTCATAATAAAATAAAATATTGAGTAATGGTTGACAAATTCTAATTAAAAGATGTAGGTCTAAATATTTGAGGTGACTTGCAGCTGTATCCACAGTTTGTACATATATGTTAATAATACCTTTTGCTAAAAACTTACAATGTTATAATTAGCACACTTCAGTTAAGTGTGATTTGTTAGCGATTGCACCTTATAAGTTGAGGTCAGATTTGCAACAGTAGGTCATCATGTAGGCCAGTGACTTTCAACACTAAAGCCATCATCGATACATAATTTATAATACACTTAAATTGTTGATGTCAGTGATTCCTCCTTTTCGTTTGGTCTGATTCTTGTCAATTGTGTACTTTGGCGATGTTTGCTGAATCTATCACTTACAAATTCACTACACTTGTTTACTATACATTTACAGCATTATCAATTTAATAATTTGGCAAGTTATCAAGACCATAAGCAACTACGTTCATCTGTAATACACTTTGTGCCAGTTATGAGTAAAAGTGTGTCACGTTAAATCAAATATTTCAGTAAAACGTGGCTTCCTAACTTGAAAAATCGTGACTGTGAGTAGGACTTTCAAAGTAAAAGTTCACTGTATGAGTATGACTTTCTGAGTTGACTATCTAAAAGTGGTGAGTTTCTTTACTACCTTGGAATAAATTAACTCTGTTCCCCAACAACCGATCAGTCTATCCTTGTTCCTAATAATTTTATTTGCAATAAGTAACATTTTTCTGAATTGAATAGAAATTTTTCCTACAACTCTATAATTTACTAATCTTTTTTACTATTGAATTTTTGGATTCCTCAACACTAGTTTAAGGTATTAGGTATTAAAAGCTAATGATGTATTTTACGTCAAATTAGTTTAGGAATATCATACAAAAAGATTTATTTTATTTTACTTGTTTATATCATTTTTATCTACGTATAAACCATCAAGAGGAAGCAAATATTGAGAAAGGAGTAAGGCAGGGATGTTCTCTGTCCTCATGTTTGTTTAACTTGTACATCCGAAAAGCAATCGATAGAGTAAGATAAGACACCCATCTCAGAGTAAACACACACGGGGAAAAAGTGGACATCCTTAGGCTTGCAGATGACATAGCAGTGACTGCAGAGAGCAGTGAATATCTACAAAAGATTCTTCAAATAATGGATCAAGTAATGAAGAATGAATTCAATATAAAAATAAATGAACAAAAGACTAGAGTCCTAGTATGTAGTCGGAAGGAAGAAGATCCAGTCGGAATAACTCTTGAAAATAATGTTCTCCAGGCAGTTAAAGAATATAATTATCTATGAAGTAAAATCACAAGTGATGGTAAGGAAATTATAAGCAGAATTAACCAGGCTAAAATTGCTTTCGAGAAGCAGAAACACCTCTTGACTTCAAACACTATCAACCAAAAAGTAGGAAGAATCTAGTAAAGACTTACGTGTGGAGTGTTGCCCTATACGGGAGTGAATCTTAGACAACTGGAAAAAATGACAAGAAAAGACTCCAAGCACTTGAGACCTACAAAAAAATATTCAAGATAAGCTGGAGGGAGAAGATATCGAATGAGGAAGTCTTTAGAAGAGCTCAGGAGAAGAAGGGTTTTCTACGAAATTTAAAAGGCAGAAGAGCTAAGTTTATAGTGCATATACTACGACACAATAGATTGGTTAAGACAATAATGGAAGGAACAATTGAAGGGAAGAATGACAGAGGACGACCCCGTTTAAACTACATTAAACAGCTTATGATCGATATGAACTGCACATCATATTGTTAGTTGAAAAAAAAGCAGATGCGTGAAGAATGGTGAGCTTCCGCCAACCAGCCTATGGATTGCTAATCTAGGAGAAAGATCTACGTATACTAATATCTTAAAGAGGATAATGATGGAGAGAGAGAGAGAGAGAGAGAGAGAGAGAGTGAGTGAGAGAGACGTGGCTAACTCGACAAGGCTTTTACATGATGATGATGACGATGATGATAATACTAAACCCAGGAGCACAATTGTTTATGTTTTTGTATCATGTTGATGTACTGATATACTGGTAAAAGCTGCCTTTTAAATGTTAACTACACTTGGCAGAATAATAATCTCACAGAATAAAGTTTTCACACGTTGCGAATTGTACAATTATACTGACAGTATCTTGTATATCTGTGTAAAATGTCATTACCTCCCAATAGTATACAAATATCAATTAATTAAAAAAAAAAATTGTTCTAAAAGTAACTAATTCTATAAAATATATTTTTCAATTGTACTTTTCAGAACATCCTGGCTTCCCTATTAAAATACGCGTAGTAACTTAAGAAAATGCCAGTTTTCCTTACAGAGAAATTAAACATAATGTTTATTTTGGGTACATAAAACAAAGTTATACAGACGTTTTTTTTAAAAAACGAATGAATGCAATGGTTCTGAAAACATACTTAAATTTGCATTCATGTAATGTTATTTAGTTCATCGAAAAACAATGTTACATTTACAATGTTACAGTATTGCATTTTTGAACGTCACAACATAAAATCAATATGAAACATTTGCCGTGTAAATAACCATCCTCACTACGTTGTAATCTGATCAGAAACTTTACTTTACAAGTGTGCACACTGTCAACAAAGTACTGTGGAATAGCTTAAATAAGGAGAAAAGCAGACGTTGATATGCATATGAAACTGTAACGACAATGCAATGAGCACACACTTATAGATTTCATGTGGGATTAAAAACGATTTATTAAATTAATTAAGTAAATAAATTTGTGTAAATATTATGATGTAAATTATGGTTATTTAGCAAATTTAACAGACAGTAATTGTATAGGCAGCTTTACTTAATCCCAGAACAAATGGCCCTACCGAATCCAGAGACACTGAATTTTCTGAGAGTGTACGACAGTGATAAGCTCTCTATAATGGATTTAATTCTTATCTCTTTAAAACACATAAAAGCACCATTTGACTCGCCAAACCACCTTTAGCTATTATTAAGTAAATGTGTCTAGTCAAGTTCAGAATTATTTTCTAACCTTAGGTACAAACCATACTTAAGTATCTCCAATAGTACAATCCACACTATTACATAATAGTGTAATATAATACAGTAGAACTTGGCTAATTCGAACGTGCATAATTCGAATTTGTGGATAATTCGAACTTTCACCGTGGTCCCTTGAATATCCTATGTAAAACCGTGCAAAAACATCGTCTGTAATTCGAACTTTTTTTGGTTAATTCGAAATAAAAATGTTGCTCAAACTACAAAA
Organism: Magicicada septendecula; assembly: GCA_034769895.1. Lineage (NCBI taxonomy): Eukaryota > Metazoa > Arthropoda > Insecta > Hemiptera > Cicadidae > Magicicada > Magicicada septendecula. The sequence continues at coordinate 433,396,255 of CM068372.1, read as the reverse complement.
AATCGCCTCCAGTATGGGCTAGACCACATAACAATAGAGACATGACTGGAAACAGACAAGCAGGCATCGCCCTTTGTGAACAGACGCTTGTCCTTTGTGTCAAATTCGTAGAATTGGTGCCAGTATCTCGCGATGACACGTGACTGACTCCTGTAATGGTACCGTCCGCCATTGTCCCTTGTTCCACGCCTTGTCAGTCAGCCACCCTCACTACTGCTTTCAGTTTAGGTTCAGTCTGCCTGCATTCGTGGAAGGGTTAAGTCTTTTTGAGTTTCTACTGTGCGAGCTGTGTCCTGTAGTGAGAGACCGTTCCTTTCTTTATACAGTACTGTATATACAGACTTGTGTGTTTTAGTGACGCTTATTGTGCAGTTTTATTGTGTTGTGTGTTCATCATGGCCCTTTCAAAACCAACATGGATCCAATACAAATCATTGACATTTGCCGTAAAAGTTGCCGTTATTCGGAAAGTGGAAAAGGGACAAAAAAATAAATCTGAAATTGCTAAGGAATTCGGGATACCGCCAAATACACTGTCAATGTATCTAAAAAATAAGGAGAAGATTTTGAATAGTGTGTGTAAAGCCAGCGACAAAGATAGGAAAAGAGCACGAGGACCAGAAAATCTTGATGTAGATGAATGTGTAGTGAAGTGGTTTAAGCAAGCAAGGGACAAAAAAATTCCGGTCAGTGGGCCACTCGTCAGAGCCAAAGCTGAGAAATTCGCATCTAGCTTAGGGAAAAATGATTTTAAGGCCAGCACTGGTTGGGTTGATGGTTTTAAAGAAAGGAATGGCATGTCTTTCAAAACTGTTTGTGGGGAAAGTGGATCTGTTGACGTTGAAGGTGCAAATTCATGGAAAGACGATTTGTTGCAAATGGTTTCTGATAGAGACGCTAAAGACATTTTTAATGTAGACGAGACGGGCTTATTTTTCAAATGCACCCCCGACAAAACACTTGATTTTAAAGGAGAAAGTTGTAGTGGCGGCAAACACAGCAAGGAGTGCATAACACTTTTAGTCGGAGCAAACATAGATGGCTCTGAAAAACTGCCTTTGCTAATGATAGGGAAGTCAGCCAACCCACATTGTTTCAAAAATGTAAAAACAAAACCAATTTGATATAAATCAAACAATAAAGCTTGGATGACAGGTGAAATTTTCGAAAGATGGCTTTTGAAAATCAACAGGCAATTTCGGAATCAAAACAGAAGAATCGTCTTGTTTATTGACAACTGTAGAGCGCACAACACTATTCCTGTGATGGAAAATGTAAAGGTTGTGTTTTTCCCCCCAAACATGACTTCAGTAGTTCAACCTATGGACCAAGGTGTAATAAAAAATTTTAAGCATTTTTCAGACGGCTTGTGGTCCAAAACATTCTGCCAGGTGCTTATTTAGATGAGCACGAAAATACTATCAAGATTAACATCCTTCAAGCTGCCCGCATGTGCAACAGTGCTTGGGACCAAGTTACGCAAAAAATAATTGCTAATTGCTTTCGTAAAGGTGGTTTCTGCCACATTTAAGGTGAAGAGGAGAATAAAGCTGCTAGAGAAGTACCCACTGCGGATAACTGGGAAGATGTTGGACATGACGCAGGCATTCGTTACGAAGAGTTTATAAACATGGATGAAGACTTGGCGGTGTGCGGTGAACAGACAGATGTGGAGATCTTGGCTGATGTTATGAACAAAAGAAATAATGGTGCATTTTCAGATGAAGAAGGGGACCAGCTAGAACTTCCAGAGATACCGATTCCAATGGCTTCACTGGCATCAAATTACATTCAAGACTTAAGATGGTTTGTTGAAGGACAGCAGAACGTAAGTGACACTATTTTCCAAGCACTTAATAAACTTGAAGAGTATACTGCAACTCAGTGTATTAATTGCAAAATGCAATCAAAAGTTTCTAGCTTTTTTAAAAAACTGTAAATGCTATATTTTGTACTGAAACATCTTTACACGTTTGTAATACATATTGTTACGACGGTCTACTCGATCGTCGTAGGTACAGTGGAAACAAAATAATTACAAGACACCAATTAAGTCACTAATCACACCTTTAATTGTTATAGTAAAACAGTTCGTAATTAACAACACAGTGTCTACAACAAATCAAATGAAATTGTTCATACGCAATAAAATGTCCACTAATATTAAAACTCAACTGTATTACAATTATACCGTCCGAATATAAAACGCAACACTTCACTAATAACTACTTGAATGTACACCGTAATAACCCGAACCGCTCTGTAAATATATCGCACTAATACTCTCGAACCGCACAGTCAAAAATCTCGCATTGAACTGAACTAAGGCCGCGACGCGATGTATTTATAGGTACGCTCACACACCAGAAGCTTCCAAACTGCGTCTTATCTCTCGCGAACTACGTAATTGCTACGGCCTTGACACAGTCCGAGCGCCCGAGCGGAGCCTGGCACAGTCGAGAAAATTCTCGCAAAATGCGTCTAGTATCACGTACACCAACGCTTACATCGAGATCTTTCTGGCGCATTCGATAAACGCGTAGATTGTTCTGTGCTGTCGTAGCACTGCCCCCTCCTTAAGCCTGTTCGTCCCGAACTGGCAAAGCGTTCAAGTAATATACGGTTCAAGTAATAACTATACGGTTCAAGTAATATACTGACTAGTGCAGAGCATCTTTGATCTTCTGGAGTATCAGATGACCGTTTTATTTCATAAAACTATTTCACTTTGCATGATTATATAGTAACTAATAAGACTCATCAAAAAGCATGTGTATTTTTAACATATAATATTGTAGCATCACGAGATAATACAAAAAAGGAAACTCAATTTAATCATCAAAATTTATAGTAAAACTAATCAAATATATAAATACTATGTAACTGAATGATTAGTGCAATAAAGAAGGAGTAATCAAATGAGAACAACCAACAATAATTATATAAGGAAGAATTATAATAACTGAAACAATAAACCATGAATAAAAAATAAGTATTTTACAGATGCATGAATAAATTAAAAACAGGAATTAGCTTTATAAACAAACATAGTAAATAACTTTACAAAAAAAACATAATAAAGGACTAGACTGGACTGTGACTTTGACATACTAATTACCCAATAGATTAGGAAAGTGATTTTGTATATTTTATTATAATATTGTAAATAATAATGTTGTAGTATGTAAGTAAAAAATTTATTTAGAATTAATGAAAATCATTTGTATAACACAAGTCTAAAGTCAAGCTAGGTCTTTAACCTAAGACTGGATTTGTAATTAGCTCATATATAGTGTTATGTTAAAGACAAGGTAATTATTTTCATAATTGTGTTTATTAGAAAAACATACAAGGTGAGATAAGTGAATAGAAAAGTGATAAATAATAATAATGAAACAGTGCAAATGACACAGTGTAAACAATGATAAAAATAAAGTGTTATGAACCTACTGTAGAATGGCCAAAAGGTGAGAATGGCATGTATTTTATATAAAGTGACCATATAACAATAAAATCAACTCCATTAGCGTGAGTGACAAAAAAAATTTGTCATGCATCCGAGACCTAGATGGAGCAGGAACTTTAAAACAGGAAAATTTGTTATTAATTAATAAAAAAAGAAAATTATTATAATAAAATAATTAAGGAATAAAAATTGAATGATTCAGAGCAGCAAAACAAATGTGTTCTCATTTATAAATAAATATTATTAAACATACAACTCAGAATATTGCTGAGACTAATTGATCATTTATACTCATTTACAATAAATACATATCTAACAATATTTATTATTGGAACTCTGGCCAGTAGAGTACATTCAAAGAATCACATCAGGACTTCACAATGTGTGTACGTGTAGCCTAAATAATTGTCGAGTGTCACACAATGTATGTCTTAAAATATTGATGCCACACCCAAGTAAGTAGTCGTTACTGTGAGTAAGGACATGCCTGGCCATCAACTCTGAGTTCTGTTAAAAATATCCTACAATAAGCGACACTTATATAACAATAACGATAATTAAATGATAATACCCTACAACTATGAAACAATAAGTCATGTATGGTTAGGTGCTGATGGTATATAGGCCTAAGCTTCGACTATAAGCAAAGTTTCTTTCTTCAGTGTAATCAGCTTTACATTTGCTTTCTTTATTTAAATTTTTATCAAGTTACATTTAGTGCTTTGGGCAAGTCAATTATTTACCCAATTGATTGTTTAAATATATATCTAATGTTTAATTAATACCTTTGTTAAGAATAATTAGAGTTTAACGTACTTTGCACTAATTATAATTGCAAGTATGATCAGTTAAAATCTTGATTACATATTATTGTATCAATAAATAGGTATAGGGAATATTAATTTTTACATAAATTAAAGTCGAGCAGGGTATATGACTATAACTAAAGGTCCATGTGTCAAAATGTTTTAAACACTTTAAAGTCATCTAGGTCCATCTGCTCCGTGGTACAAACTATTCATGCCTTAACTTATTGTGCGCCTGTTGCGTAAAAAAGGCGGTAAAGAATAATATGTAATAAATCCAAATTATAAAACAGTCAATGTGATGAAGACGAAGCTGGAATGTATCAAGAGAACGCTTTATTAAATAAAAGAGAACGCTTTACAAATCTCTCGTTTTTGTAAACACTTTCTACTAAACGTAATTAAATTTTATTTGCTCTAATTATTAGGTGCAATACACGCATATTTTATTGGATACTACGCTGAGTTTATACCTGCTTTGCGCCAAAATAATAGCAACAATATCTATAAATCTAGAAAACATTATTGACATACCCATGCCGACAAACATCCTTACACCCAGCCCTATACACGTATTTATAAACCTCATCGTACATAATACAAAACATAATGTTTTAGGATTTAAAATTATACTTTTGTATTATAGACACAAAAATTACTTTCCTTTTATCAGAGCTAAAAGTAAGAAATAATAACTGTAGAAAATTATAATAAAGTTTAGACTAGTAATTAAACAGTCTAAAAATAAACTAGATTATTGGAATGCAAATAATTTGTAGGGTACTAAAATCTAATAACCCATAGTCCTCTTGTTTCAATAAAGTGAATATTCTTTACATATTTGTTTTATATATATATTTTACTTATATAAATATTTTGTTTTATATATTGTTTTATATTTGTTTATAAAGTCTTTACTTCCCAGTAGTGTAATAACATTTCCATTTAAAGAACATGCATCAACGAAACTGAAAATAATAGTTTTACTAATTAATAATTATAGTCTTTCTAAATGTCCCTTTCACATGTCGTAGTGTTATATTTTCTGTGATATGCGCCAGTTGTTGAGGAATAAAGTATTTCATTCCACGCTATCGGAGTATTAGTTGCAACGTTTTTGAACTTTATGTCTCGTCACACTGCTATTTTATTCCAGTATTTATTTCTAAACGCATGAACATAAAGTCTAAAAAACGACTAAATTCGTATAAAATTAGGTACGTAAGAACTAAACAAAAGTAGACGCACGGTCAATTAAGAGCATTCATTCATAGGATAATGTAGAAGGTGTCATTAAGGGCAGTACAAAATTTTAATATCATGCTTTCTACGTACATCAAGGAAATCAAACATGGTACTGCTTTTCTTAGTTAATATTACTAACACGACTTTAGAATTGTTATATGCTGGACTTATATACCTTGTGTAATTCAAGTGAATGAAATTTAAAGGAACTCTTGATAGCCCAAAGACTGTGTATAGGCAAAATAAGAAGTGATAAAATATAGGTAACAATACGTTGATCTGAAGTCCACAATGAAAAGATTTTTGTAACGTGAATGAATTCGCTTAACACAGCAAGAGCATCAAATTTACCGTTTCATGTGGCAGTCTCAATCTTGGATAACTTTGGTAAAAGTTAATTGATATTCTGTCGTAGCTTTCATGAAGTAGCATACATGATAGCAAACGTAATTCATATCCAGTTTATGAAAAATTATTTTATTTTAAGAGACACATTAGTAAGTCGTTCCATATTGCAAAATGCCCTAAGCATAATGGCTTCTGTTTCCCACTATATATTTCTCGATAAAGAGAAATCTAATGGCTAGAATCAGAATTGGAAACTAATACTAAAGAGGATTTAAGTTTCCTCCGTAAAAAGAGATGCTTTTATCTACTTCCGCTGCGTCGCAGGTAAATGTATTAGATCATTGTTGTTCAATATATTCTTCTACAGTACATTCCGTCAATTGTTACTGGATAATAGTATGCATCTACAGGAATATTTGTACGTGTTATCCTTCCGTAATAAATAATTATAAGGTAAACAATCATTACTGTTTTGTCATGAGTTACATTTCTATTAATTGATTATTTTGTGCATTTTAATTTCAACTCTTCGAGTAAAATTTAGAGTTTATTATAAAATAGTGTCGATTTAATAAACTATTTTAATAATGAAACACGTGTAAAATCTAAATATTATTTTAGAATTACAAACGCAATTAACACTGTTGCACACCACTGTAGAAAAATTATGCCCTATCATAATCCCGTAGTCCCGCTCAATATCCAGGAAGTCTTTCTTTCATTGGGTACAGTCGCGAGTAGGGGTATTATGAGAGTTCTAACGCGGAAGTGACGTCATCCCCCGCCCTGCCCCCCCGACCCCGCACATTTTGGCGGGAAATTTGAAAATTGTGGTGTTGGGGGTGGTGTTGGGTGTTGACTTCCGGTGTTGGAGTAGGGGTGGGTGATAGTGGTGGGGGTAATGGTGTGTTGTGGTTGGTCGTCGGCTGTGTGGTGGTGGTTGTTGTCGTCGTTGATTGGTTTATGGGGGGCGGGTCGTCGTCCATGTTGGAAAATTGCGACGTTGTCGGTTTTTGCTGGAAAATTGCGGCGTTGTCGATTTGTGCGGGGGCGGCCATGTTGGAGAAATCGTCGACAGCATGTGCTGGTTAAGCGTCGTCATGGCTTGGCCGCGGCTCGGCCGTAGATTGGTCGACGTGTGTCGTGTTTAGATTTGAGTTGTCGGGTGTGTGCTGGTTAAGCGTCGTCATGGCTTGGGCGTAGATTGGTCGACGTGTGTCGATGTGTGCTGGTTAAGGGTCGGCGGCCATGTTGGAAAAGCGTCGACTTTGAAAATCTGTGTCGTTCATCTCCTTTGAGGTTAGAGAAATAAATATATGTGTGCTGCGTCCATCTTCCCTCGACGCATAATTGAAAACCAAATTCACTTGTAAAATTTGTATATCGTGCATCCATCGGTTAAGCGTCGACCATGTTGTCGCACGTGTATAGGTTTGTAATTTCTTGTGTGTATAATTGAAATCACTTCACTTGTAAAAATTGTGTAACACATATCAAGCATGGAAAAAGAATAGTTGAAAATAAATACTTAAGCATTGAAAAAAAATGTACATGTATATTGTAAAAAAATACATAGAATAATATATACAACAAAATATATACATCACACACACACACACACACACAAACACAAATTGAAACGAATATATATATACATTAAATATGTACATATCAATTATAATATATACAAATATAAATACAATATACAACAAAAAATACATTGGAAAAAAATATAATAATAAATAAATTAATTATTAAAAAATAATAAATAAATATATATACAATATTAAGATTATATACAATAATTCTTGTTGTGCACAGCCATCTGTAACAGAAAAAATATAAACAATATTAGTGAAATGTGGTTAATACGAGTAGGTTGGATTAAAATAACGTTTATGAGCACTGTAGCATACCTTAAATATGCATACGTGCAGAGAAGGTCCGCGTCGGCTTGCCGAATGCATATTGCCGACAATGCGGACATCTAGGTGGAGCCCCTTCCAACGCCACCGTCTGAAACCAGTTCAGGATACATCGATATTGATAGGCGTGTCCACACGCCAAACCGAGGAGCCTCTGTCCGTCGTTGTAATCCTCCATACATATACTACACGAGGTTTGGGGCACTATACCCTGGACAGGACAGAGTTCTCCTCGGTGCCAACACCATGTCGGTAAGTTCCTGCGCATAAGAAGCCTCATCGTCGTTGGCTCACCGTGTATCCTGGGTTCGACGGTTTCAAGAATATCAAAGAAGACCGGTGCGTCTTCTGGAGCGGGTATTATACGGGGATCCCTTTGCAACTGCAGCGGCAGAAGGTGCATATGTTGAGGCTGTGGTTGCGGTTGCGGCTGCGGTTGCGGCTGAGGCTGCGGTTGAGGTTGTGGCTGAGGTTGCTGCTGAGGCTGCGGTTGTGGCTGCGGTTGCGGCTGAGGCTGCGGGTGAGGTTGTGGTTGAGGCTGTGGTTGAGGCGGCGATGGTGACTGTGGATGCTGCGGCTGGGGCTGTGGTTGAGGCGGTGGTGGTGACTGCGGTGGTGTAAGTGGCAGCGATATTCTAGACTGTGCCGGTTGAGGCACCGACTGTGGTGGCGGCTGAATGTCACTGTGGACAAAAAAATTAGACATAAAAATCATGTACAGTCGTGAAAAAAAAGAAAGTATATTCGCATAAGAAGAAGACTTACATAGTTACATCGATAACTGGCAGCGATGACTCGTAATCTTCATCGCTATCGTCTTCTGTATCATCGATGTAATCCATTGAATCATCATCGTTCAACACCACCGTTGAGATATCACTGTTGTTACCGTCGCACTCCATTATGTTTTCATTATTGCTGAAAAAAGCACAAATTTAATACCAGATGTAAACGCAATAGTAAAAGTGAATGTTAATGAAAACGAACGTACCGACTCGTGCCGGGTTGTGGAGATGGGGTCCGGGGCCGCAGCAGGTAGACCCCTCTCTGCACAGGATCTAATCCTTCAGCATCGCTGAAAAGAAAAGAATAAATTGAACACCTGATGTAAACGTGATAGTACAAGAGATTGTTAATGAAAACGAACGTACCGACTCGTGCTGGGTTGTGGAACTGCAGCAGCAGATGGTTCGCCAGCATCTCTGAAAAAGAGTATAAATTAAACACCAGAGGTAAACGCAATAGTACAAGAGATTGTTAATGAAAACGGACTTACCGACTTAGACGTGCGAGCTCCATTATAGCACAGTGTAACCGCTGCGTAATATGCGGAGATATGGGGGGACCCGTAGCAGCAGCAGGTGGAGGTGGACCATCAGCATCACTGAAAAAAGTATAAATTGAACACAGGAGGTAAACGCAATAATACAAGTGAATGTTAATGAAAACGGACTTACCGACTCGAGCTGAGTTGTGGAGAAATGCTCCCCAGCAATGCACGACGTAACCGTTGTGAACTATACGTAGCAGCAGCAGGTGGAGGTGGTCCATCAGCATCACTGAAAAAAAAAGTATAAATTGAACACAGGAGGTAAACGCAATAATACAAGAGAATGTTAATGAAAAAGGACTTACCGACTCGAGCTGAGTTGTGGAGAAATGCTCCCCAGCAATGCACGACGTAACCGTTGTGAACTATAAAAAAAAAAAAAAACAGTAAGTCAGTCGAATGGAATATTCTGTTTGTACACATTAAATAAAGAAAAAGTATATTGTATTTACCGTCGTACTCGTTGCTCCTCCGGCAGTCGTTTATCCACTTTGTTATTGTTGTTGTTGTTCATTCTGTAAAACGTAATGAAAATTGTAAAATAATTAGGTAAAGAACATAATGAAGTGTGTGTGTGTGTGTGTGTGTGTAATGCTGAAAATCAACGTAAGTACTTACATGCAAGATGTAAAACAAACTGTATCGACAGACAAAACAAGAGACTTATATATATATATATATATATATATGTATATATATATATATGGATATTCTCGACGGGAGTCTGCTACAGACAGAGTCCCCCCACCCTCACACACGCTGCGAGGTCAGACAACATCTTGTTTAAAATTAAACGCATATTCTCCCCCTCCCTCGCAAAGCTCTCGTCGATTACATCACCTAAGACTGGCGTCCTGTTTCACAAGGTTAAACAAATTTATGTACACATGAATAAGACCCCCTACCATCACAACGTTCACACGCAACGATAACATATGGGTAGTCAGCATCTTGATGTAAGTGAATAAAAAAAATAACTGCACGTGTACATAGCGTGTGAATGTCTCAGCGGGAATCGATTACATCCTGTATCACAAATTAACTGTCGTCGTCTAGTCGACTACCCCCCTACCCAGTGATGCTTTATCGAATATAGTACTTTTTATACATGAAATACGAGTTTATTCTTACCGTTAGTTACTGGTCCGTGTACCTCTGTCTCTTCGTGTTAGGACCAGCAGCGTCGTCGGATAGCGCACGTTTACGCGTTCTGAAGTGTCCGTACGCGAGTGTAGTTACACCGTCGTCCAGTACGTACCTCTTATCGTCATAAGGTGACAGGGAAAGCTTTGTTACACGTTGCGTGTACAGCTTATGACGATCGCTTCGTATTCACTCGGCAGAGGTGAAAACCGTACGACTGTCGAAAAGACACTCGCTGTACAATCGATGTCGTAACCTTTTTTTATTGCTGTCCTTGGTACACCTTTCGCCACCTTTTTGTCGGTGGGGTCGGACAACAGGAGCGAATAACATTTTGCTCTGTATCCGACGAATTCCCTGATGGGTTTCCCATTGGTCTCATCCTTGAACTTCCCCACGACATTTTTGTTGTCGTCGCAATGACAAGGATGATCCGCGGGATAGTTCGACGTGTCGAAACGGTGGAGATCCTCTTTCATATCCGTGTACACGTCGTCAGTCTGTATGCTGTAAAGCAAACTGTCCGTGTCAGTCATTAGTAATGTCAATCGTTGACCGTACTTGGCGACAGCGTGCCGATAATGAAAATCGTACATTATCAATTTGCTGACATCGAGTACTGTGAAGCCGACGTACACTGGACGGCAAAGGAATATCTTTCTGTTTCGTAAGGCCAGTCCGACCAAGTCATCGGTGTAGCGGATCATACGCTTTAGCCGTGGATTGGAAACCAGTTTCTGCAGCCGTCGTTCGTTAGAGACTAGTTGGAAGTCTATTCGTTTCCTCACATTCTCCAGCGATTTGCCATAGACGGCGTTGACCATCAGTTTGAAAAAATCCTTTTCAAAACTGTTGGTGGCTGCTGCTCTCTTTTGCGTGTTGAAATCGATAAACGGTTTCAACCACGCTCTCTGTTTAAAACTCAACACCCTATGGATCGCTTTCAATTCTAAACCAAGACTCAGATAAAACTTTAAATTTCGAAAATGGAGAACGTATTTTTGCTTGTCGTCCAAAGTTGTCAGCAACTTGGGAACGGACGACGAAGGCGTTTCCGATCCGCTATACCCTTTTGTATAGTGTAGTCGCGTGTGCAGTCGTCGAGAGTACGGTGAAAGTATGTCGGGATTGACGCAGGAAAAGACGGGGGCCAGCGGATAATCGGAGTGAAGGTCATGAAGTTTAGATGGATAGTGTAGGTCGACCTCAAGTATGTAGCCCATGTCACTGTCATCACTCAGAGTACGTACGTCTAGTGAGTCGATCTCGTTACGATTGAGCCATCTAAAGTCGCCGTAAGGATGCGGCTGTGACATGGCTGCACCGTAAAGGTTGTTGCAGTCGGTGTACAATATGAAAGAGGTCGGCTTTGAAGCATCATACTGAACAGCGATTAGCGGGTTGTTGGCCTTGGCATAGCGGTTGGGTACCATGCTAACGCCACCGCGAACGGCTGATTCGATAAAAAGATGCTGATCTATATCCGTCAACAGTTCCAGTCGCACACCGGTCATCTTTCACATCGCGTGCCAAGCAACGCCGGGAAGCGAGTAAAGATGAGCCGGATCAATCTGGTAGTACCGTATGGCCATCTCACGAAACGCCTCGAAGACGTTAGCCAGCAGCAGTACATCTGTTTTAAGATAAAGATCGTGATAATCGCCCAGCGTGCGGATTCCGAAAGTCTGCCACACATTCTGTGCATGTGCGTAATCTTCGTCCAACACGGGCGTTTCACTCAGCCTATTGAAAAAGTGTTCGCGTGCGGGCAGACGTGTTTCGTCGAACTTTGCGCTACCCGTCATGTAATCGTAAGGGTACACCCCCTTACGTAAGAGTAGCTCGAAGTATTCTTCGAAACATTGCTTTGTTAAAGCGAAATCCGCACCGCTCGCGCGCAAGTTTCCAACAAGTGTATCCAAGGACGTGTTCAAAAATTGTAACGTGTCTACGAAACGCAGGGCACCCAACGTGACTGATACGAAGCGTTCACTAGTGGTAGCGATACAAGTGAGAGTTCCATCGTTGTATTTACCCAACCCTTGTATCAAGTGATGTGCGTCGTAACATCGTAAGTTACGATGACTAACTTACGTAAGTTAGTCAGTAAACTCCTACACAAAACACAAAACAAACAACAGACAAAGACAGAAAACAACAAATTCATAACACTAACATACATCAACAAACAAACAGAAAAAATTGCCCACAAATTCAAAAAAGCAGGATACAGAATCGCTTACAAAACTACTAACAAAACAGAACACACACTATCAAAACGCATGCCCAAAGCACAAAACAAATTCGATCTACCCGGTGTATATAAACTAAATTGTTCAAATTGCAGTAAATTCTACATAGGCCAGACAGGACGTAGCTTCAAATAGAGATACATTGAACACACAAAAGCACTCCACACCACTACAGAATCTACCTTCGCAAACCACCTCATTGAAGCAAACCACACATATAAAAACATCGACAATAACATGAACATACTACACGTACACACAAAAGGCCGAAAACTAGACACTCTAGAACAATTAGAAATATACAAACACACAAAAACAAATAAAAACGACATCCTAAGCGAACAGACACAATTCAAATCGCACGCATTATTCGAACACATCTCACCACACACACACAGCTTCAATCTTTCGAAACACTTTCTCGTCGCCAACAACAAGACGAGCAGCGCTACTAACGACAGCCTCTGATGAAGCCTTCTATAGGTGAAAGCCGGTTTAGGCTGTAAGGTAAAACTTTACGTTTTTACTTATAAAAAACTTTGTGTTCCGAGTCGTCAATATTATAGTGATATTTAGTTATGACATCGTTGACACATTCTTCGTCCTCCGTAACCGGTGTGTAAACGTACAACACCAACGCGCCACGCAACGAATGTTTACATTCAACAGAAAAAGACTGCATTGTTGGCACTATCACAACAAGAACAAAAAAACGTGAAACTACAATTACTTGCACGCTTGAGCAACAATGGAAGACTGACGTGAATTTGGAAAATAATCGATGCTTTATATGCGCTATGCGAAAGTTAGCCTGCACTAGACTCGAGGTAACTACGAAATGAACGCCTGCAGCGATCCCCTCTCCGCTTACACTACCGGCTGCGCACGCAGCTATCCGCTCCCCTCCACTATGGTTTCCGTCGACAGCGATCCTCCCCCTCCCACTAACGGTTGCGCGCGCAGCTATCTCCGAGGAGGTTGAATGTATTGTAGTAAACGAGCATTCTCGCTTCAAATATGGACGTGTGCACATATTCTTTTGCACACCGATTAAGCAGCTTTTACAACATCCGTCGTCGAGGCAATATAAAATTTTACTTTCGGAAATATCCGAATGCGAATGTAAAATTATTTGATCTGGCCAAAGCCGGGTTTATTTACGAAGGCAATGCTGATGTTGTGAGATGCTGTGTATGCAAAGTACGAATTATGGATTGGACGGTGGGTGATGATCCCGTCCAAATCCATAAGGCGTCAATGCCTACATGTGATTTCGTCCGCGAGCACTTGTAGAAGTCGACGCACGCAAAAAACAGCTCTTTTCAGAGCCGGCATAAACTCACATAACATACCCGTTTGGGTAGTAGTAGTACTATGTGTTAGTACTAGTAGTACTATGTGTAATACTACTACTACCGAATGAGTGTAATCAGTTCAAAGTCTGAGCGATGGTGCCCATGATAAAAAAAAAAAAAAAAAATCATCAAACATTATACGTATACACTTAAAATATCGTGTCGATGTCGAAACGGTATCACTTGCATCACGAATCGATGACACGATGGACGTCTATCGATACGACGATGGGAAACATTTCGCGATAACAAAACCGTTACGAAGCGCGATACGGTCCAACTTATGTTCCGTGTATTTTGTTAAGAAAAAACGATTTTGCGGCAACTACTGTACACGTTACAAGTTCGGTGTTGACAGATATCACGGACGTTGTTGGCGTCACATAAAAAAACTTAGCGGTGATCTGCCACCAATTGTGCTGTTGATGATAGTCTCCGATCGTATACACAACAAATCACGGTGGCTTCAATTTATCGAAGAGTGCGAACGAAACAACGTACCGATAGAACTCGTGGTTTACGAAAAGAATATGTTCAAGTGTACCGTACGTCACGGATGGAATTTTCTTTCAGGTTTCCGTCCGATTCCCGAACTGTATCACGCCGTTCAACGTGTGCACGGCTTACACGATTCTCACGGACAGATGAACTACGCGACGGTGTACACGGACATGCTCGCCTACGGAAGTTCGATACCGCACGCTTCTTGTTGCATCGTCCTTACGGAGCGCACTATTCCGATACGTACACCGATTGAAATATACAGAAACGCGGTGGCGATAGCGCCAAAGTGCGCACTGGATCCCAGCTACAACGTAAGTTTTGACGTGCACTGTCCACCGTCTTCGTTACCGACACTAGCGGAAGGTAAACAGTTCACGTTGGTGAACAACAAGGCGCAGGGATTGTTTTCAGTACCCTTTCTGAAGGAGGCGTTGCCTACACTCCGCGAGAATTGCGAATACTTTGGTCTACACTATTCGCACGAACAAGGGTACACGGTGAAAGACCGACGTTTGTACGAACAGTGGCAGCAGTGCACGGGCGCTATGGCGGATGAATTTTGGTTGTTGAACTCGTATCTGATACACTTGAACATGAAGTCGGGAAGTCAGCGTCCGATCGCTGAACTCAAAGCTAAACACATGTGCGAGCGCCTACCTGCGGACGATAACGTCATAGTCGCGGAAATGCATGAGTACCGCGACAACGTTATTCGTAGCGTCATGTTCAAGGACATGAATTCTGTCAAGACCGTAAGAGCGTTGGACACGAAACAACACACGCTCATGAGATATTACAGCGGTATGAGCCTCGTGCGTAATGGTTGCATGAAAATCAGTTTAGCACACGTTTTAACGTACTTGCGCAATCACAAGAAGAACGCGCTGTTCTTCCGTTCAGTCGAAATGATATAACTGGTTGTGGAGCGATGACGTCGTGACAGTCTCGTGATGGAAGGCGCACGTACCAGAACGAGAGTTACGTTCAGCACTGAGCCGACGGTTTACTACGTTCCAGCGTATTGTGAATCACGGTTCGCACGACGTGAGAATGAAACGGCAGGTGAAGAACATACAGCAGAGCGTTCGCAAGACTATCGCGATGGAGTTGCACAGACCGGTAAGAAGGAATTTTCCGAGACGTGCAGTCGAGTTGAAGGGACTTCACGACTTGTACCAAGCGGACCTGGTAGAGATGATACCGCACGCAAAGGTGAACAAGGGATTCAAGTACCTCATGACGATGATTAACGCGTTTAGCAAGTACGCGTACGCCGTTCCGTTGAAAACGAAGACTGGTGTAGAGGTCGCACGAGCTCTGGAACCGATTCTGCGTGCTAATAAAATGAAATATCTGCAGACGGACAACGGGAAAGAGTACTACAACAACGCCGTACAAACGTTGCTGAGCAGATACGGTGTGACACTCTATTCCACGTATAGTGAGAAAAAGGCGTCCATTGTGGAACGCTTCAACCGTACGTTGAAAACGCACATGTATCGTGCGTTCAGCGAACAAGGTCATTACCGTTGGTTGGATATGTTACCGGAACTGGTCAGGTCGTACAACGACAGTGTGCACACAACGATTGGAATGAAACCGCGTCAGGTGAACGAATCCAACGAACGTACGGTGCTGCAACGGATTCCTGTGAAAACAGCGAGGAGCATTGACTATAAACGACCAAAGTTCAAAGTAGGCGATCGTGTCCGTATAAGCAAACACAAAATGACGTTCGCCAAAGGATACACCCCCAATTGGACAAACGAGATATTCCTCGTTCACGCGGTACGTACCGGCAGCGTACCCGTCACTTATTCGCTAAAGGATCATACGGGAGAAGTGTTAAAAGGTGGTTTTTACGAACACGAAATCAGTAAATCGAACGTCGGTGACGTGTACTTGGTAGAAAAGATCGTGCAACGTAAAGGCGATCGCGTGAAAGTTAGGTGGTTAGGATTCGATGGTAAACACGATTCGTGGATAGACAAGAAGAACTTGCTATAACAACAAATCGATTCGTGGACATAGAATCAGTATGCGTTGGTGCGTTACGATGTCAACATGCGCGCTGTGTACAGTGTGAAAGACGTTGTGTCGCATCCCGGCTACAACGAGTACGTCGTGAACACGCCCGCTGACTACGTCGAACGCATGCGCAGGATCTTAACGGTACACGAGTATTGGCAGAGGGTTAGCAATCGTGTGTCGAGGTTCCGACTCAGCGAAATAGTACCTAGTGGCACTGGACTCGATCACTACAAAGAATGTGTTTGGTCGAATCCAAACTGTGAAACGGGTCCGGACACTTGTGTGTGCAGTTACATATCCGTCGATTGTACCAACATAGTACGACTATTAAATAGACTGTTGACAGAACGACAACATGAAAATATTGCAACAAGCGCACAGACTAAAAATAAAGGACGTGGACTATTCGAAATTGTGTGGCGATGGTGGTGGCGGTGGTTGTGGCAGAAAAAATTGTAAACATGGGCGTCTTCTGCCTGATACCGTACGTTCGATCATCTGCGGACCTTCAGCATGCGGAAAGACTAATGTCATGTTCAATCTGTTGTTCGATGTGAACGGGTTGAGATTCGCGAACCTATACGTGTTTTCTAAATCATTGTTTCAACCCAAATATCGGATGCTGGAGACCCTGATGACACGACTTTCTGACGAATGAATGGGTTATCACGCGTTCAACGATAACGATGAGGTACCACCTCCCGACGAGGTCGATCCCAATTCTATTATGGTGTTCGACGATGTGTCTTGCGAAAGGCAACACAACATACGCAAGTATTTTGCTATGGGACGACACAGCGGTGTGGACGCGTTTTACCTGTGTCAGACGTACAGTCAAGTGCCGAAACAGTTGGTTCGCGATAACGCCAATCTAATAGTGTTGTTCAAACAGGACGATCTCAACTTGAAGCACGCGTACAACGATCACGTCAACACGGACATGAAATACGAGACGTTTAAGAACGTGTGCACCGAAGCGTGGAAAGATCGATACGGCTTTCTCGTCGTGGACAAGGATTCTTCTATCGATGGTGGCAGGTACAGAGCCGGTTTCGACCGTTTCGTAGTCATCGATTAAAATTCCCGGACCGTTCGCAAGTAACAGCTGTTCACTGTGCGTAAATACACATGTTCCGGTGTCAGCGACGTTAGTCGACGCACCGTCGTATATCGAGATGGACGAAAAGAAGAAACGACTAGCCCGTGATATCGACACGATCAGCGATGACATACGGAAGAAATACCGTGCGTTAAAACATGGGATCCGTGAAGAGGAAGCAACGTTATCCAAAATTTACAAACCGATTCTGGAACCGTTACAAAGTATTTCGCAAGCGTTGGTTGAAAAAAAACGAAAAACAACAAATGAAAAGCCAACGAAAAAGATGAAACGTGAGGAGGATGTGGAGGAGGAGGAGGAGGAGGATTCTAGTAGTAAGATCGACGTGGGAACACCGATGCGGACACCGCGTTTCCTGAAAACGACTACGTTAGCCGAAACATCGGACGATGACGACGAGACCGATCCCAGTCTCAACATCGAAAAAATGTTAGCCACACCGGAAGGAAGGCGCGAAGCGCGTAGATATCTGCTGACCCAATATGACAGCGAATCGTTAGCGAACAAGTACATGCGTATGATCGTATCTTCTGAACGTGATCGACTGATGGACTATACTTACGGTGTAAGACACGCGAACGGAAAATGGATGATCGGTGACTCGCTGTTTGAAATCGAAACGGACGATACGATCCTCATCGACGGTAAAAGGCGATACAAAGTTACACCGGGTCTATACGAACTCGTGTTCATGAAACACCCTAACGAAAACGTTTACAACGAAGCGGATCTAAAGGCGTACAAAGATATATTACGCACCACGAACGCGCACAAGCAAATTTATTTAGCGAGCGCACAGGTGAACGCGAACAGAGGTGTAAAGTATAAACGGGTAATATCACAACTGTTCCCACCGAAACGTACGGGACACGGGCATAATACCGACCGAACGTATATGGTGGCATCGAAAAAAAAGACAAAATCGATTACGTGCATTGGGACGATCCGAACGAACTGGTGGACAGATTGCGACTGTTGATGGCGTCACAGCGCGCCGGAAACGGTGGGCACACGAACGAAATAGTTTCCATAGTAGAAGAACTACGTGAAGCCGACATCATCGTATAAATATGACCGCTATACGACAACATCCGTCAGTCTCGAGACACACAATGTACACCACGCTAGTGTTTATTATTGCGCTCGTCCTCGCTAACGCGAACGATGTAGATTTCGCTTTAGATTACTTGGTGCGATACGGATACGTGCCCGATGATAGTTTACGACTCACAGACAACACCACTATCGATGTGGACGCCTACCTTCGGACGTTTTAAGTGAATTTCAATTTAACCGTAAATGGAGAATTGAACAACGAAACGATTAATCTTATGCGAGCGCGGAGATGTGGTAACGAAGATTTCGTGACGTACACCTTACGAACGCCGTGGACCAAGAGACGACTGTCGTGGCGGTTCTTTCACGGTACCGCCAGTGCTCTAGAAGCGTCACGACAAGCGTTCGCTGTATGGTGGAAACATTCGAATCTGGAATTCGACTATCGACCCAACGACGTAAACGCTGACATAGTCATCGCTATGAAATATTTTAAACACAGGTGTCTGACCTCCAGGTGTTCGATCTGCGGGTACGATTTGGACGGACGAGGAGGTATACTCGCTCACGCTTACTACCCGCCCGATTTACCGTATAACACTACCGAGATACATATGGACTACTACGAATCGTGGAATTATACGAACGCAACCGAAATACCGGACGATCAGACCAGTTTTCTTCAGGTGCTAACGCACGAAATCGGACACGCGTTAGGGCTGTCTCATTCCCTCGTGAGAGATTCGATCATGTACCCTTTCTACGTGCCGCGGTCGGACGGTCCGTTCGACCTTAGAGACGACGATATAAGAGGTATTCAACGCTTGTACGGGAAGCCGCCGCCACCGCCAGCTACGACGACGACGACGACGACGACGCCGACGACGACGCCGACGACGACGCCGACGACGAACGATACCCTCCGGACGACGGCGGATTTATGTCGGCTAAAGAACGTTAATCAATTTTTAATAATCAACAGACACATGTATATAGTGCACGATAACTTCTTGTGGACACTGGATCTCGAGTCGAAGCGTCCGAGCGGGAGTCCGCTTCTGTTGACGGATTGGTTGACGTTCTTACCGTCGACGTTCACCAACGTTTCGGCGATGTACCAGAGACCGCGCACCGAAGAAGTGGTGCTTTTCATAGATATCTACGTATACATGTTCGATATACACAGTCTGCAGTCGGTGAACGGGTATCCGCGTCCGATCACGACGCTCGGCGTTCGCACGATGATGAAAATAAACGCGGTGATACATACCTACACAGGTCGAACCCTTCTGTTGTACAACGATATGTATTACGGTGAGATAGACGAGTGCACGTTCACGATCAAGAAACACGGATACGTTAAAGATCGTTTTGTCGGCTTGCCAGAAGCTGTTGATAGCGCGTTCCGATACATCGATGGAAAGATTTATTTCTTCAAAGACGGGCGCGTATACGTGTACGATGAATTTCTAAATACAATTGTAAAAGGAAAACATACCGATGGACTCTCCGTTGTCGGAATAAAATGCATAGACGGTACAATCGTATCAAAACTAATCGATTTATTACGCGAGTACGTATAAATGCCGTGCACGGCGTACGACGTGCATCATTCACGAGATGAGTGTTGACAAGTTCGGCAGACACCAGAGCGCAGTCAGAGCGCGAAGGGAGACGCGACGCAGTCTGCGTGAGGATATCGGTATCGCGATGACCGAGGACGGGCACTTCGACGTAGCGGGGAAAAAAATATACAACTTGGGCGAACCGCACGACGGTAACGACGCCGTTTCACTGCGGTTCATGCGCGAAAACTGTCTGTTAGCCGATCCGCCGACGACACAAGGAATAGACGTGAAAGGTCGTAAGCTCGTCAACGTCGCCGCTCCCGTCGATCTCGGGGACGCTGTCAACAAGCAGTATGTAGATTACTCGTGCTTGCGTTTCACACAGCTGGGACCGAACAAGAAGAACGGAGCCGTCGTCGACGCGCGAGACCATCGCATACAGTCTCTGAGGGAACCGATTCGTGCGAGAGACGCTGCGACCAAAGTATACGTGGACTCGAAGATCATACCGAAGGATACGAACTCTAACCTAATGGTCAGCAACGTGCGGATAACGCAGTTAGCGCCGCCCATCAACAACAAGGACGCAGTGAACTTGGAATTTTTGAACCGACACACGATCACCGTGGTAAACGACACTTATTTCAACGCACAAGGAAAGACTATTCTGAACGTCGGTGACGGCGGTGCACGGCCCACGGACGCATTGAACGCACGTCAATTGGAGGAAACGAGGCAGTACGCGAAGTGCGAAGTGTACAAACTCGCAAAAGTGTTCCAACGTCGTTGGGAGAAAGTGGTATCGTATATCTATAAATTGCATACGCACGCAGCGCGTACTTCACTCGGTGCCGAAGAGGCAGAGTTACTACTTACGAGCAAGGCGGAGACGAACGAGTTGATTAGTGATCTGGACAAATCCAAGGACGAGCACGATTGGAGATCCCTTTATCGTCAGCAATCGAAACAGTAGACATGTATGAACTACGTAGTCGCGTTGATAAAAAAAGGGGGGGTGGTCTCATAGCAAAAATAGTTAAAAGCGCGGTACCATTCGTCGCGAAGTCAGTACCTACGCTGATCAATCGAGCGGTGGACGTATTACCGGTGGAACTACATCTGCCCGGCTACAGGTTCTGCGGACCCGGAACGAAACTAGAGGAAAGATTAGCACGTGGTGATCGAGGAATCAACGAGTTGGGCGAAGCCTGTCGCGAACACGATATCGCTTACAGGAAGTACAAGGACAACGAACGAAGACGTGTAGCGGATCGTGTGCTAGCCGGCAAGGCGTGGGAACGAGTGAAAGCTTTGAATTCAGGCATCCGCGAAAGAGCGTACGCGGCGGCCGTAGCGGCAGCGATGAAGGCGAAATCCGCTTTAGGCAGCGGACTATGCTGCAGTGGTGGTGGTGTGTGGTGGTGGTGTGCGTAAACGTCGACGTCGCACCAGACGACGCACGATAATCATGAAGAGGAGGAGAGCAACGGGGTCGGGACGACGACGAAGACGGACCGGTGGTAAAAAGGCTTCAGGACTCTACCTTCGTCCGTACCGAAAAAACTAATCAAAATACCCGTGCGTCCGTTGTCCGATCGAGATCTGTACGAGTACACGAAACGATTGCGTGTACCTTATTTCAGAGGCGTGTACATGCGCGACGCACTTCCTAGTACATCACCGTGGGAGAACGAAAGCGCGATCGTGAATCTGGACGACGCTACCGGACCGGGCACGCACTGGGTATGCTATAAGAAGCGAGGCGACAGAGTCATGTACTTTGACGGATTCGGCAATCTGCGCCCTCCTGTCGAGCTAATACGGTACTTTGGATCGAACGTGACCGACGTTCGTTACAATTACACACGGAAACAACCGTCGGACACAGTCGTCTGCGGACATTTATGTTTGGAGTTTTTGACATCGAACGATCAGTAAACGACAAGATGTCTTCGCTTACGGTCACCGTCACGGGAACGGATCCGAGCGCACTGGTTTGTGACTTTTTTCCGCCGCTTGAACTGACAGACGGTGAATGGTACGCGGGACTACTGGATTTTACCACGTACAACTCTATACCGAACGTGGAAAGCGGAAGAAACAACGTCTTTCCCGTACTAAAAGGACCACGTAAAACGTTAGAACTTGTCAAAATACCGACTGGTGTGTACGAAATCAGTGATATAGAAACGTACCTGAAGAAAGCGCTATTAGACCCGAAATTTGCTCTACGACCCTATAATAACACACTGAAATGCGAACTTTATTGTTCATACGAGATCGATTTCGGGAGTACGGAACACACAATCGGTACCATGTTGGGTTTTCCCAAGAAACGCAAGTTAGAAGCGTATATATTACACACGTCGGACGCGCCTGTAAACATTAACAAAGTGAACGTTTTGAAGATAAGGTGTAACGCTGTGCAAGTTTCGTACAAGGCGGGACGAAACGAGCATATACTGCACTCGTTCTATCCGACGGTCAAGCCAGGATTCAAGATAGTGGAAACGCCCAGAAACGTCATTTATTTTCCATTTAACGTACTACAATTGCGTAACGTTACAGTGTCCGTACACGATCAGGACGGTGATATCGTTAATTTTCAAGGCGAAGTCATCACCGCGCGTATACATCTGAAACGTGCGTAGTAATCATGGGATTTTATTTCACCGATACCCTGGTGATGAAGAGCGGCGGTGGCGACGGTGGCTCGCACCGCAAGATAAAAGAGGACGACACTTTCGGTAAAGGTATCAGTAGACGTTCGTCGCTGACACGGTTAAAAACAACTAACAGGCGCTACCTGATTTCACTAGGATTCAAAATCAAGAAAAACAAGTAACATGACGGACAGCGGTGTCGTCTTATCGGTCGAACGCCGACCATTTTTTGAAGACAACATCACACATTACGAATATCATCCGCACGCACCGTACGCGTCGGCGTCACGATACGGAAATAATAATGAGATACGCATACCTATCCTGCAACAGGAAGTCTTCACTTTACCGATGGAAAGTTTCCTGTACGTTGAAGGCAAGTTGAATAAAAAGACCGCCAGCACCGATACCGTGAACGTGAAAATGGTCAACAACGCGATCGCGTTTCTCTTCGAAGAAATCCGTTACGAACTGGCTGGTGTGGAAGTGGATCGTACCAAGAGCGTCGGCATCACGTCCACTATTAAAACCGTGCTATCTGCCGGCAAGCAGGACTTTGTTTCGATGCAAAACGCCGGTTGGGTTGCTCCTACAGCTAACGAGCTAACGCCGACCGGCAAAAACGGTGAATTCAACTTTTGCATACCGTTGAGGATGCTGATGGGATTCGCCGAGGATTTTACACACGTAATATTAAACATGAAACAGGAACTGATACTGTTGCGCACTTCCACCGACGTTAACGCTCTTTTCTCGTCCACGGATGCGCCCGCTAACGCTGATATAGAACTGACCAAAATATCTTGGATGATTCCGTTCGTGTACGTGAACAACGAAGTGCGGATACGACTGTTGGAAATCATACGCAAGGACCTACCGCTATTCTTACCGTTTCGCAGTTGGGAACTGCACGAGTACCCGGCATTACCGACGACCGACAGACAGACTTGGACGGTGAAAACAACGACACAACTGGAGAAACCACGGTACGTGATACTCACCTTCCAGACAGCCAGAAAGAACAATCTGAAGAAACGCGCAGGTGAATTCGATCACTGCAAGGTGACCAACGCGAGACTCTTTCTGAACGACAAATACTATCCGTACGATAACCTGAACCTGGATATCGATAACGTACGTTACGCATTGCTTTACGACATGTATACACGATTTCAAAAATCGTAGTACCATAGAAGTCAACACAACGTATTTCTAACACCGACCGAGTTCATAAAGAAAGCACCGCTATTCGTCTTCGATTGTAGCAGACAGGACGAGTCGCTCAAGTCTTCACCAGTCGACGTCAGATTGGAATTCGAGTCATCGGACAATTTCCCTGCTCAGACCGCGGCCTACTGCTTGATACTGCACGATTCGCTCAACGTGTACACTCCGTTATCCAACACGGTGCGCAGGCACAATTAAACGATTACTGTATATTATTGTTTTTGCTGTAAATAGAATGTTGCTTATTGTTTTTGATGTAAATAGAATTTTGCTTTTTAGTATGTTATGTATGCATTATATGTATGTGATTTTTTTTATTAAAAAAATGTAATAAATTTTCATGTATTTTTATTTTCTTAATACCCGTAACCTTGGAGGGGGAAACGTCTTATTATTATCCCCTCCCCCTATTCTTCACTCAGTGTTTCATCGGCACAAGTCGCAAGAGGACGCACAAGATGCTTTCAAACGATCGCGAGGATGACGATAACAATCCCAACAACAACAGCCGCTATTTCAGACAGTGCGGTGAACCGACAACAATGATCAAGTCCTTATCACCGGACGATAAAGAAGTGCAAGTCGCCTTAATTCAAAAAATCATATCCCCGTACCCGCGTTATAGAAGCTTTGAAAACCGTTTAAAGAGATTTAAAGAATGGCCTATATCGTTGACGATAACACCTAAAGAAATAGCAGAAGCAGGTTTCTTTTACAGCGGATGCAACGATAGAGTGATTTTTTTTTGCTGTGGAGGCGGTTTAAACAAATGGGAACGTGGAGAAAATGCTTGGACAGAACACGCGCGTCATTTCCCTGTGTGCTCTTACGTAATGTTAGCGAAAGATAAAAAATTTATAATCAAGGCACTGGGCATCGTTACCGAACCGGTAGCAGCGGCAGAAGCGGCAGCAACGGCAGCAGAGAACAAACAACACACCGACACGTTCAAAGAGAATATAAAAAAGGAAGAAGGGGGCTCGAATCGTGATACATTGTGCAAAGTTTGTTACGCGCAAAATCTTGAAGTTGTACTTATTCCCTGTCGACATTTTGTCACATGTGTGAATTGCACCATCACCCTAAATACGTGTCCCTTATGTAGAACCGCAAACACCGCTTACATGAGAGCTTATATCTAGTTCGTTTTCACGCTTTAATTTCATCGCATAATGACTACAGCGTTTGACAGAAGTGTTTATACCCCCTCCACTAATCTCGCATACCTCAGTGTTTGAACACTACGCGTTGGGGACGGACGCATGGAGCTGTTAACTCCGTACGAGTACAGGCGTTGCAGCGACTTAAAGCACGCAGTACTGTACCCTATAGAAATTTTTGTATACGACGTTTTGACACAGAAATTTGTTGCAGTGATACGTGACGAGCAGGTAAGGTACAAAGTAAACGTACCGAAAAAATTCTTTACGAACGTCTCACGACATACAACTTGTCTGTTCCGCAAGACGGACGGATCAGCAGCGTTCCTAGTGTCACCGAACACGTTGTTTGTAACGAAAAAAGGATGAGCAACGACAAGCTAGCAGTCATACTTGACTTTCACTGTTTCATCGACAACGATGGTAACGAACTCGTTAAGGAACTAGCCATTATGGACGTCACCGCATTTGCCAGCAGGCACTGGATATTTGTACCTCCAGCGGGCACAATCGTTTCGAATCACAAACACATGAGGACAAACCGATGGTTAACGGACTATTATCATGGTCTAGAGTGGACGGACGGGGACACATCGTACGACCATCTTGTGCCGATATTAGTAAAATATACGTTTCCTTTTAACTATGTTTTCGTAAAAGGATTGCAAAAAAAAAAAGATTTATGGAGAAGCGTATCGTACATTACAATATTATAAATTTAGAAGATTTCGGTTGTCCCAAACTCGAACAATTACATTCAATACATGGAACAGCCTGTCTCACGCACCACTTATTTCCAGAAATATGCACAAGTCATAGAGTACACGCTTTACGCGAGTGGGTTGTATCGGATTTTAGAATAATCAATATGTTTCTGGTAAATTACTAATTGGATACATTGTTGTTTAGCGCTTACGTAATAATATCAACCGTCGAAATAATATTTCAACTGTTTTAAATGTACACAATTGTCATTGTATGCGTGTACGTTTACATATGTATTTTAATTTGTAATTACATGCAATTGTATTTAAGTCATAATATAGTGTGTTTACATATATTTAATTTGTTTTTAATTATACACAATTGTCATTGTGCATCTGTTTACAAATTATTATGTATTTTAACTTGTAATATATTTTGCGTACATGTATTTTATTTGTTTCAATTAAACGTTATTGCTGTAACATTTCACTCTATTTAATTTCAAAAGCCCTTCGAGCATTGACATTATTCTAAATAACAGTACAGCTATTCACCAGTCAATGTACAAGCTAGAACGTCATGTGTTATTACATACAATCAGTTAATAAAAATTGCTTCACTTGTCTCATAATATACCATAGAAACTAAACAATAAATGTTAAAACAAACTGCTAGAACGAGCGTTGTGCGCCGACCGTTCAGGTGTTATTAAATTAAAGAAAAATACAATTTTAATTTAAAATAATTACTACATGATACTGTTACGAAAGATTTCAAAAGTCCTTCGAACATTGACACTATTCTAAATAAAAGTACAACTATTCATCAGTCAATGTACAAGCTAGAAAATCATGCGTTATTACATACAATCAATTAATAAAAAAATTGATTAACTTGTCTCATAATATACTACAGAAAATAAACAATAAATATTAAAACAAACTGCTAGAACGAGCGTTGTGCGTCGACCGTTCAGGTGTTATTCAATTAATAATTTAAAATAATTACTTCATGATACTGTTACGAAAGATTTCAAAAGTCCTTCGAACATTGACACTATTCTGAATAACAATACAACTATTCATCAGTCAATGTACAAGCTAGAAAGTCATGCGTTATTACATACAATCAATTAATAAAAAAATTGCTTCACTTGTCTCATAATATACTACAGAAAATAAACAATAAATATTAAAACAAACTGCTAGAACGAGCGTTATGCGTCGACCGTTCATGTACGAGCGTTGTGCGCCTACCGTCCATGTACGAGCGTTGTGCGCCGACCGTTCATGTATTATTCAATTAAAGAAAAATAATTGCTTGCTGATAATAGACTACAAAAAAATAATTTAAAACAAATTCACCCTTATGTGCTGGAAGATTCCTGCGATGTTTTGTACACTATAAAGAAAAATTCAATTTTAATTTAAAATAATTACTTCATGATAAAGAAACTAAAGATTAATTTAAAAACAAACTATTAGAACGAGCGTTGCGTGTTATTCAAGCAATTAAAAAAAATCAATTTTATTTAAAATAATTGCTTGCTGATAATAGACTACAGAAAAATAATTTAAAATAAACTCACCTCTTACGTGATCTTCTAATGATGTCCTGTCAGATTCCTGCGATGTTTTGTATTCTAACTGAGCAAATCGTGCGGCTTTTATACAGAAAAGCCCACACATGGATGCATACGAAAGTGAAGGTATCAGGTAATCCACACCTGATGACAAAAAACAGCGAGACAAAGGCGACAAAGATGCAAAGCAAGGAGACAAAGGCGACAAAGATGCTATAGTTAACCACGCCCGAAATCAAGGACGACCGCTGTCGAATTTGACCCAATGTTCCTTTCTACCATGCATAATGCGTGTTACACAATTTTTACAAGTGAAGTGGTTTTTCATGATGGACCAAAGCAGAAGACAATACTCTTTTTACTATGAGCGCTCCACACAATAATATAAATGGTAATTATGTTTTCCATGCATATTGCGTGTTACACAATTTTACAAGTGAAGTGATTTTCATTTATACACGAAGGATCAAATCAAAGAGAGTTTCATTTGTGAGATGCGGAATACACTACACTTTTTTTTACTACAGCTTCTCGTGAGATATTACAGACCATCAGAATAATAAAAATAGTATTTATCTTACATGCATAATGTGCGTTAGACAATTTTTACAAGTGCAGTGATTTTTCATGATGGATCAAAGCAGAAGACAATACTTTTTTTAATATGAGCGCCCCCCACAAAATACATAACCAACACAATAATATAAAATGGTAATTATGTTTTCCATGCAGAATGCGTGTTACATAATTTTACAAGTGAAGTGATTTTCATTTATACACAACGGATCAAATCAAAGAGAGTTTCATTTGTGTGATGCAAAATACACTACACTTTTTTTACTACAACCACTCGTGAGATAATACATACCATCAGAATAATAAAAAATGGTATTTATCTTACATGCATGATGTGCGTTAGACAATTTTTACAAGTGCAGTGATTTTCACTTATGCAGTGCATACACGCGGGGGTGAGAATTTCTTACAACCGATACAGGACGAGACTACACTATTTCTATGTCCATGCGAAAAAAAAATTACATATCAATCAGAATATGGTACTTCCTATCTTACGTGCATGATGTATGTATTTTTTTTCCATACATCGATGCACGATATACAAATTTTACAAGTGAATTTGGTTTTCAATTATGCGTCGAGGGAAGATGGACGCAGCACACATATATTTATTTCTCTAACCTCAAAGGAGATGAACGACACAGATTTTCAAAGTCGACGCTTTTCCAACATGGCCGCCGACCCTTAGCCAGCACACACCGACACACGTCGACCAATCTACGCCCAAGCCATGACGACGCTTAACCAGCACACACCCGACAACTCAAATCTAAACACGACACACGTCGACCAATCTACGGCCGAGCCGCGGCCAAGCCGTGGCCAAGCCATGACGACGCTTAACCAGCACATGCTGTCGACGATTTTTCCAACATGGCCGCCGCCGCACAAATCGACAACGCCGCAATTTTCCAGCAACAACCGACAACGTCGCAATTTTCCAACATGGACGACGACCCGCCCCCCATAAACCAATCAACGACGACAACAACCACCACCACACAGCCGACGACCAACCACAACACACCATTACCCCCACCTCTACTCCAACACCGGAAGTCAACACCCAACCCCCCCCACCACAATTTTCAAATTTCCCGCCAAACTGGGCGGGGTCGAGGGGCGGGGCGGGGGATGACGTCACTTCCGCGTTAGAACTCTCATAATACCCCTACTGTCGCGGTAGATTTAAATCCTTAGATATTGTCAACCCCTTTTCCCATTTTTCTTTCAATCTTCAAATTTCTTGGATGGTCGTGCCGCAAGTTTGGGTACGCTAACACCTTTTTACACTCCATTTAAACGTTAGCCAGCCATTAGTCAGTTTCTGCCCCGCCCGGCAAATGACACTCGGTGTAAATCGCATCTGCTCTAACTGATAGGAAATCTTGACCTACAATGATTTTTCGGTTTACTAAGTCTCCTCTTAAAATCTTTAGACCCTCATCCCTTACGGAGATATTGCAGTTTTTGTTAGATAACCCTAATACCAGGAAATCACTACAGAGAGAAACACAACTCCTAGATGTATTTTCAGTTTTACAGGAGAGCCTAAGAAACACAAGTACCAAACTGCACTTTGCTTCAGCACTTCTCTCATAAACGCCAAGCGTGCGCAAACGTTAAGAGCATTATATGCTCATCTTTTTACAAACGTTAATAGATTTATGCAATGTAAACCCAAAAGTACAGTGCTAATAACGTGAAGACAAGCTCCAACATTCTTTTAGTAGAATTGCGAAACAGATTAGTCACACATGTCAGCTGCAAGGAGGTCATAAAGTAAGAGTTGGTTAAAATTTACTGTTGAAGTGTTCTGTCGAAGTTTACTCGGCCCTCACTAACCACACTGTCTATTTGTACTTTTGATCCTTTTTACACCTATTTTGCAAAACGCCTATGGTTTCAACAATAAACATGTTAGAATGTATTAGCATGATAACTACAGGGTGGCGCAGGGAAACGGGAAAATTTGAAATAATTAGAAAAAATGAAGGAACGTTACAAAAATTTGTATTTGAGGCTCAAAATATGTTCTGCAAAACTGGAAATTACATTAGGCATCACTTTTTAAAAATTACATCAGTTAAATGCTGCCCATTTTGCAGTACACATTCAGTATGTCGTTTCTGTAGGTTTTGCATAACGCGGCGCAATGTGTCACCTGGTATTTTGGCGATTTCCTCTTCAATCTGTGTCTCGAGCTGAGCAAGGGTTCTTGGTCTAGTCTGGTACACGATGCTCTTCAGATGTCCCCATAAAAAGAAGTCACAGACTGAAAGGTCTGGAGATCGGGGCGGTCAAGCGATGTTAACATTCCTTGAAATTATGCGATCCCCAAACAAACGTTTCACTGATGCCATAGACTGTCTGGCAGTGTGTGAGGTGACTCCATCAGGTGTGCTGAATGTCAAGATTTGGAAAAGTATGGAGGGAGTCTTGGAGCCAAAAATGTCTCTAGCATGTTGACATAACGTTCAGACGTCAGTGCCTCGTTCATCTTCAAAAAAGTAAGGGCCTATCACCCCATGACACGACACTGCACACCTTACGGTAACTTTAGTACTGTGTAATGGACGCTGGTGAAGCTGACTAGGGTTTCCTTGATCCCAGTAACGGAAGTTCTGCTTATTCATTTATCCACTTAAGTGAAAATGGGCTTCATCGGGCATCCAAAGATTTTGAATTAAGTTAGCATCCTCATTGATTTTAGCTGACAATTGTTCACAAATTTCCAGGCGCAATACACAATCATTAGGATTCAGTTGTTGCACAATCTGAAGTTTGTACTTATGAAACTGAAGATCATGGAGTATTCTTTGAACGCTCCGAGGTCCGACCTGCAATGACGAGGCAATTTTTCGCACCGAACGACGAGGAATCCTTAAGATGGCAGCTCGCACGGCATCAATGTTTTCTGGGGTACGTACAGACCGTACACCCCCAGTAGGCTTTTTCTTCAAAGCTGAACCAGTCTCTTCAAAATTACGAACCCACGTTTCGATTGCGTGTAACGAAGGAACTTGACCGCGGGTCGGGATCTGATAGTGGCGCCGAAACTCTCGTTGTGCAGCTGTCAAACTGTCACCATGTCGATAAAACGCCCTTACGGCGAGCGCACGCTCTGCACCGCTCCACTGCTCCATGGTAACTAAATGTCCGTTACTGATAGGCAGACAGTTTCACTTCTGCTACATATACAGGGCTGCCAACATCAACTTCAAATTTTCCCGTTTCCCTGCGCCACACTGTACTATATTACTACGGTACTGTACCACAAAAACCTGTAGTCAGAAAAACAATATCAGTGGTTTACAATAAGACATATTGAATATATCACTAGTTTAAGGTTCATGTGTTAAAAGCTAATGATGTATTTTACGTCAAATTAGTTTAGGAATATCATACAAAAAGATTTATTTTATTTTACTTCCTTTATATCATTTTTATCTACGTATAAACCATCAAGAGGAAGCAAATATTGAGAAAGGAGTAAGGCAGGGATGTTCTCTGTCCTCATGTTTGTTTAACTTGGTACATCCGAAAAGCAATCCATAGAGTAAGATAAGACACCCATCTCAGAGTAAACATACACGGGGAAAAAGTGGACATCCTTAGGCTTGCAGATGACATAGCAGTGACTGCAGAGAGCAATGAAGATCTACAAAAGATTCTTCACACAATGGATCAAGTAATGAAGAATGAATTCAATATGAAAATAAATGAACAAATGACTAGGGTCCTAGTATGTAGTCGGAAGGAAGAAGATCCATTCGGAATAACTCTTGGAAATAATGTTCTCCAGGCAGTTAAAGAATATAATTATCTATGAAGTAAAATCACAAGTGGTGGTAAGGAAATTATAAGCAGAATTAATCAGGCTAAAATTGCTTTCGAGAAGCAGAAAAACCTCTTGACTTCAAACACTATCAACCAAAATGTAGGAAGAATCTAGTAAAGACATACGTGTGGAGTGTTGCCCTATACGGAAGTGAATCTTGGACAACTGGAAAAATGACAAGAAAAGACTCCAAGCACTTGAGACCTACAAAAAAATATTCAAGATAAGCTGGAGGGAGAAGATATCGTATGAGGAAGTCTTTAGAAGAGCTCAGGAGAAGAAGGGTTTTCTACGAAATTTAAAAGGCAGAAGAGCTAAGTTTATAGTGCATATACTACGACACAATAGATTGGTTAAGACAATAATGGAAGGAACAATTGAAGGGAAGAATGACAGAGGACGACCCCGTTTAAACTACATTAAACTGCTTATGATCGATATGAACTGCACATCATATTGTTAGTTGAAAAAAAAGCAGATGCGTGAAGAATGGTGAGCTTCCGCCAACCAGCCTATGGATTGCTAATCTAGGAGAAAGATCTACGTATACTAATATCTTAAAGAGGATAATGATGGAGAGAGAGAGAGAGAGAGAGAGAGAGAGAGAGAGTGAGTGAGAGAGACGTGGCTAACTCGACAAGGCTTTTACATGATGATGATGACGATGATGATAATACTAAAGCCACGAGCAAAATTGTTTACGTTTTTGTATCATGTTGATGTACTGATATACTGGTAAAAGCTGCCTTTTAAATTTTAACTACACTTGGCAGAATAAATCTCACAGAATAAAGTTTTCACACGTTGCGAATTGTACAATTATACTGACAGTATCTTGTATACCTGTGTAAAATATTATTACCTCCCAATAGTATACAAATATCAATTAATTAAAAAAAAAAATTGTTCGATAAGTAACTAATTCTATAAAATATATTTTTCAATTGTACTTTTCAGAACATCCTGGCTTCCCTATTAAAATACGCGTAGTAACTTAAGAAAATGCCAGTTTTGCTTACAGAGAAATTAAACATAATGATCATTTTGGGTACATAAAACAAAGTTATACAGAGGTTTTTTTTTTTAAAAACGAATGAGTAAAATGGTTTCTGAAAACATACTTAAAATTGCATTCATGTAATGTTATTTAGTTCATCGAAAAACAATGTTACACTATATATTGCATTTTTGAACGTCACAACATAAAATCAATATCAAACATTTGCCGAGTAAATAACCATCCTCACTACGTTGTAATCTGATCATAAACTTTACTTTACAAGTGTGCACACTGTCAACAAAGTACTGTGGAATAGCTTAAATAAGGTGAAAAGCAGACGTTGATATGCATATGAAACTGTAACGACAATGCAATGAGCACACACTTATAGATTTCATGTGGGATTAAAAACGATTTATTAAATTAATTAAGTAAATAAATTTGTGTAAATATTATGATGTAAATTATGGTTATTTAGCAAATTTAACAGACAGTAATTGTATAGGCAGCTTTACTTAATCCCAGAACAAATGGCCCTACCGAATCCAGAGACACTGAATTTTCTGAGAGTGTACGACAGTGATAAGCTCTCTATAATGGATTTAATTCTTATCTCTTTAAAACACATAAAGGCACCATTTGACTCGCCAAACCACCTTTAGCTATTATTAAGTAAATGTGTCTAGTCAAGTTCAGAATTATGTTCTAACCTTAGGTACAAACCATACTTAAGTATCTCCAATAGTACAATCCACACTATTACATAATAGTGTAATATAATATAATAAAATATAGTATAACTGAAACAGTCGTTTCTTTGACATTCAATAGGCTTACATAAACCCAAATAGGGACAGTTTTTTTAAGTAGAAGATTTGTCTAATTTCTTGTTTCTTTGATGAGGTAATTTGTATATTCATTTGGAACTCTACCAGTATATTTTCCTTCTCCTGCGTGTGATTTTGTATCTCCCTTACCTATGGATCAAATTCCGCTGTTTTTCTTCTTTCTCTTTCGATTTTGTTGAGTCTATCCATCACTTCGTTAATTTGGTATACTAGGCGCCATACAATTCAGTTATCGTAACCGCGTCTGTTGTACATTTAATGAGTTATGTAAAGCCCTATTAAGCTATATTACGAGGGCTATTCGGAAAGAAACCTCCGTTGCCGCGTAGTGAGAAAAGTATTGGTGGAAATGGCGTTATTCCTGTGTCGATTTGTATAATGGCTCAGTACGAGTCCAGGTGCATAGTGGGGACGTCACGCTGTCGTCCTTTCACTCGTTATAGCCTTTCAAAATAAATGCTGCAATAGAAAACCCCGCCAAATGCAAAGTGTGTGTTGCGATAAGATTTCTGATGGCAGAAAACCTTTCAGAGGCACACATTCATCGTGCACTGTGTACTGTATGTGATCAAAACGTTATGAGTGAAGGTGTTGTGCGTCAGTGGGTTCGTTTGTTTAAAAATGGAAGAACAAACATTCGCAATGAGGAAAGAAGTAGTAGGTTATCGGTAGTCAGTGATGAACACGTTCAGAAAATTGATGAAAGTGTCCGTGAAAACCGGCGGTTGAAGATCTCTGAAATTTCATAACAATTCGCGCAAATTTCTCGGACTGTTTTGTACGACTTTCGTATTGTGATACTTTAAAAAAAACTGAGAAGAGCCATCCAGAACAATCGCCGAGGTCTCCTGACTTCTGTTGTCGTGTTTTTGCAAGACAACGCTCGCCCTCACACGCTCGGCAAACACAAGAAGCCCGGATTTGGCTCCCAGTAATTTTCACCTGTTTATAAAGATGAAGAAGTGGCTTGGGTCCCAGCGCTTTGATGATGACTAAAAATTTCAGGATGCTGTGACAAGCTGGCTGCGATCCCCGGCGGCAGAATTTCATGAAGAGGGGATTTCCAAACTGGTCAAACGCTACGATAAAAGCTTACATTTAAATGACGATTACGTAGAAAATAGTGGAAAGCTGTAGTTATAAGACGTATAATTGTATATTTCGATTTTTTCATTTCCATCACTATTTTTATCGTATTATGTCGTATATCCAAGGAAATTGAATATAGTAACGCTTTTCAATTTCTTGGATATCAATAACTATTTTACACATGGTAGGCTTTAAAATGTTAATTAGATTTGCTTTACCTTTTGGGTTGAAAACGTGAAATTATATTGTATAAAACTAGATGTTGCTCAAAGGCAGCTCATTGAAGAGTGTTGACTGCCAGCTGCTTCTACTAGCAAATGATTCAGTAATTAAGTACAATTTTTTGTGTTTGAGCAATAATTATAATGTTAAAAACAGTATGTCAATTGTTTCAATACTTCAACTACGTAATAATTTAAAAGTTTGGTTACATATTACAACATCGTCGCATACCTGTATTATGATCACATATCTATCAATTACAGATTTTCTTTTTTAACTGGTTGATAATATAAATTTCTTTATTCAGGCTGCCTATTTTGTACAGTTATAGTAAACATAATTCAAGCTAATTGTTTTTTTTTTTTTGGAACAGTCTGGCTCTCTACTTAATGTGACTGTTATTATTTAATTCTATGTTACCAAAAAGCTATTCTAATACTAGATTTAGTTAATTGTTCCTTTTGTGCTAACTACCTTGTTGGACATTTGTAAAAGGTCAATGTGTAACCAGTGCATATAAATGTTATACAAATATAAAGGGCAATAACACAAATGTAACTATCTATAAAAACAATGATAAAAAATTATGTGAGAGTAATTGAAGAAACATTTTAACTGAATGGCTCAAACATGATCAGTAGCTTCTCTCAAAGACCATAGATTGATAAACTAATAGCAAGACGTAAGAGACGTTTCCTACATGAAGGTGTAGTAACATTTTTTAACACGTTCAAACAAAATAGTATAGTTTTTAAATTCTAAAATTATGGTGATGAATTTGATTTTCAAATTTTTATAATCAAAAAATTTGATGAATAAAAGCTTATTTTAAAGGTAGTTTGATTTAATGATAGATGCATGATTCTACCTAATTTTATACTCGAGCTTGTCTATTACGACCATTTGATAGACGTTGAGCGGAGTGTTAATGTGTTGTAACGAGTAATTAAAAATGTTCTTTACACTAAAAATTTCTAAAGTCACGATAAATTATAAGAAAAGACCTCATGCGAAAGCTTTTAATAATACTCAAAAGGAAGTATAAACATTACTGTATAAACTAATTTAACATTTGAATTGTTATAAGAATTCAGGACTTAGACGTGCTTAACTTAGTTGAATGTAATACATACACGTAAATTTGTACATATATACGTATATGTAATATATACAGTTTCTTGTGTTCTGTACAATAATCAACAACTACTATTCTTGAACAGTGTTCGATAAAACCGTGTGAATAAGGTTATTCGTGCTTTATTCGAAAGGCAGCATACACCCGTAGCGTAGCATACAGCATTCAGGTAAAAGGAAAAAGTCATAAAGTTGTAATGTTTTTAAAATCTTAAGTGTCACTGTATTAGTAAGATATATCTCAAAATTACACGCTCTGTTAGACCTTTGTTCTTAGTTACAGTCTGTGGTGATTATTATTATTTAGTATATTTAGGAAACTGAGATTTTAGGCGGATATAGATAGATATTCAGACAGTAAGTTACTTGTACTTTGATTGCTTATTTCACAACTTTCCTTGTAGAATATAGTCCAAACTAAATTTATGAAGACCTACTAAAATAATTCAGCTCCCAGTTAATGGAGAAAATATTTTAATTTGGGACGTACATTAAGATTTCAGCAAATCAAATTAACGAAGATTATTTAATTTTTGCAACTTCATGTCTTAGTAATTTTAGTAATAAATATCTAATACACTAATATCAAACACGCTTATCTTATACAAAATTAAATGGTAACATGGGAGGTAGTATGACATGGTAATATTTTTTTGAGTAAAATTACTCATTATATATTTGTGAGTAGGAGACAACGAAACTGCAAATTACTAAACTAGCGAGTGCCAGCTGAGACCAATTTCTATTTGACTCACGCGTTTTGACTTTGCTTTGCTCTCAGGAAATAAAGACCTAATAAACTGACAAATAGAATTATTTGTCTTTGTTTACAAGTGATACCAATAAGCTTTAATCTATCCTTGCAAAAGAGATATACAGCTAGGAAATAAAATTTAACACGAATTAAAATGTTTTGTAGATTTAACAAAAATTTTAACTGTGTATGGATTTAACATATTATTGTCTTTTCATTATGGTTCTTCTTGACACTCATTGCATTGACTTAAAATAGTTTATACGCTAATGTGTTGAAAATCTTTACAAAATTTTAATTATTTCTAACAAGATTGTTTTTTATTAGGTCTTTTACAATGTTAACTGCTATTATCTTACTCATTTTACCCATATCTCTATCATCTGGCCTACTCCTACTTACTCTTCCCCCTCACACTCTCTCTCTCTCTCTCTCTCTCTCTCTCTCTCTCTCTCTCTCTCTCTCTCTCTCTCTCTCTCTCTCTCTCTCCTCTCTCTCTCTCTCTCTCTCTCTATATATATATATATATATATTATAACGAAACATTGTTATCAATGTTTATCGTTCTAACTGGAGTACGCATAATAAGCGTTATCTGCTACAATTGTACATTTAGAAGGGTATAGATAAGATTTTATATAGCAAACAAAACAGATAACAGTCCACCTGCATAAATATGTATAATTTTGTCGGCACATGTCAGAAGTGTTTTAAAACTTAAATAATAAAAAAATGACAAAAGATTAAGAAGAACTAGGTTGACCAGTGAATAGTGCGGAAATGTAGCTTTATTTAGACACCAAACACATAACGAGATAGTGAGAGTGTCGTGAACTATAAGCGTTTTACTATTTCACACCTTTCGCGGTGCTAATTAAAGATCGCGTGTATACATAGCTAATAACTGTGTTCAAGACACGTCTAACAAACAACTTTGTTACCTAAATAAATAAAGGATTGGTGAGGTATTCGCCGATAGAAACTCATTTGCACACGTGGCTTTGCCCAATAAACAGTGAGCCAAAACGAGCATCTGGCTCATTCATAAAGTATTCGTTGAGTCGTACACACGGAACGATACGCTGCAGAAGACGCTTCAATGAGACCGGCAGACACCTGAGTTACTACAACTACGTACTACGGACATCAGACTATACCCGAGGCCAGAGACGCTGTGTCCATGACGATAAAGGAACGACGCCTAGCCTAGCTGTTCATACACCGCTAAGCGACGCTGACGGAGGTTTCGAGAGGAATAGCTGTACTCAACGCCGACGCCTGAGACCCGTGTACATCTGTGTAACATGAAATCATCAAAACAGGTGACCTGATATGGTTCAGGGTTCATAATAATGTTGTAAAACACAAAAAGTAAATGAAAAGCCGCTATAAGCGAAATTGAACAGTTTTAAATAATTGATAAACATTTAATTATATAGGCGGTATGACTAAAGCCTAAAGACACTTTTAAATGTTGTACTGTATATCATATAGAGACATTTATTCTAAAAGACAGAACATTTAGATAATGTGTGATTATTATAATAATATGTTAATAAGAGTGCAGAAAGACTCTAAGCAAATGTTTTCATGAGATTGTGCACTGTATAAAAAATTATATTTGATAAATTAAATGTGATAAATTAAGGGAGAGTGCAGAGAAGCTCTAAGAGTGTTATCCAGATATTAGATGTCACAAATTTTATTGTTTCATATTAATTATTGTTGATAGCCAAGCAGGCTGAAGAGTAGAATAATTAAAAGGGAGTTACCCTTAATAAAAGTGTTTATATTAATAATAATTACCATAGAGATAACGATAAATATAACCCTTGTTATATTCATTTAAAAAGTTCGTATTTTATTTTCTCATGTATAAAGAACAGGGTTACGGATTTCATAGAATGAAATCAATTCAGTATTTCCATTTTATTAAATAATTATTTCAATATAACAAAAATGATTTTTTATAAATGAATTATAATTACAGGCAGACAGTGTGAAACTGCCCATATATGTGTGTATATTTCCATGTTATATGTTTTGTGTATATACTGTGCATTGTATGTCTTATTTTCAGGAACTTATAAATTATGTACTAAGATATATGATTTTAATATGTGATTGTTAGACGTAAGCATTATAACAATATATCACTAGAGAAAATATGGTAAAGTAATATTCAAGAAAGAATATAAATGGTGGAACCCGCCGTAAATTGTGTTAAATATTTGAAATTCTTTTTATTATTATGATTTGTTTAAAGATAAGCACCTTGAGGGTGACAATTATAATCATTGGAATGATAGACTAAAAAGGTAGTTTTCATTTATTCACAATTTATACAACTCAGCTTCCTAAAATAATTCTTTTGGAAACACATCGTCCCAACTCGTTACCTGATACCTAATAAGCCCAAATCCCACACCTAATAGCCGGCAAAGCAGAAAAGTACCATATACTGCAGGTAAGTGTTGGCATGATATACCCTAACCAGGTCCATGTAAAACTCATAATCCATAATGAAAGAAATCATAAAAAGATGTGTTGCAAAAGAAAATGTCGCTTCCAACGTGGGGCACGATTAAATAAATTAAAAAAAAAAAAAAAACATAATACGAAAAAAAAATTAATAATTAGTAAGAAGTTAAATAAATATAAATTCAAGTAGAACAAATATTTAGAGTTGATGTGTAATTATTATAAAACGTGCATTTATATGTTGAATGTAGCTGATAAGAACGTACAGTTAGCGTTATCAGTAGAGTAAACAAAGGGGAGCTTAGATAAATATTGTGGTTATCAGAAACTGATACTACAGGCGCCCAAGATAACGGTTGTATGTTGATGAATAAATGACTACCAATATTTAATAATAATCCAAATAATTAATAATATACAAATTAATAATAAATATTTTAAAATCGGTTCACCAAATTAAAATTAAACATGGCACATAAACAAGAGGTCAGTTTAGCCGACATAATGAAGAAGTTAGAAGCCAGCAACGCTGAAAACGTAAAAAGGTTTGAAGAAATAAAAACTAGTGGTGCTGAAACTATGAGAAGATTGGAAGCAAGCACGTCAGAAATTCAGAAACTATACGCGTATAATGCTGAAAGTAAGGTAGAAATTATGGAACGAATGGAGACCTTAGAAGGTAAAGTTAAAGAGTCTCTAAAACAACAAGCGGTGGTGATGAATGAAAATTTCGAAGAGCAGCGAAAAAGACTACAACAAAATTTTAAATCTATGGCCGACACACTGGACCAGAAACTCGAAAAAATTACGCATCGACAAGATACCAAGATACAAGTCATCAGCGAGTTGGTGCAGAGTAATGTCAGGAAGACCATGAAAATTGAAGAAGAAACAAAAAGTCTCGCCGCAGCAGACGACACCATCAAGAAATCTATCCAACACCATGACAACAGGGTAGATCAGCTGGAAGTCAAGTTAAAAGGTGAAGTAGACCGACTTACACGAGAAGTGAGAAGACTACCAACACAAGCGTTAGTATACTCGACCGTACCTAGAGAAGAGAGACCCATTAACTATTTTAGAGGATCCAGAGGGGAAAATCCCATTGAATTTCGTATCAAATGTGAGAAAGAATTGGATAGTATTGGATCTATTCTCAGTGACAAAGATAAAATAGACTTTGTAAGTCGTTACTTAAAAGATGCAGCAGCCAGTTGGTTCACGATGGTGAATGACGATTTAAAAACGTATGAAGAATTTAAACTAGCATTCGAACGGAGGTATTGGAATGAATACATACAAATGAGAATACGAAATACACTGGAATTTGGTAAATATAATCCAGGTAAGCTGTCTGAAGATGAATACGTCATTATGTTAGTAGAGAGGAGTAAACATT
The DNA here is from genome assembly GCA_034769895.1 of Magicicada septendecula. Classification (NCBI taxonomy): domain Eukaryota; kingdom Metazoa; phylum Arthropoda; class Insecta; order Hemiptera; family Cicadidae; genus Magicicada; species Magicicada septendecula. Next base: position 433,355,422 of record CM068372.1, on the reverse strand, counting down.
TACGTCCCACTTTAACACAAAAAGAATTAGTCATTAAGCTTGCTAATCATTTCAGCAGGAACATCCAACTAGCTATACATGTTCAGGGTATAGCTACCATTGAAGATCTATTAATACTTTTAACACAGATGGAGGGTGTAATCCGTGAACGAGACCCACCAAGAGGAGTTCAGCGAGATAACCGGAACCAAAATCAAGATAGAGGTACGTGGTATTCGCAAAGATATCGCCAAGAAGATAAAGGCAGAGAAGATAGACGTACAGACGATGAAAAATATCCGAAAAACAAAAATGTATCATATGATAGACGCCATGAAGATGGACGAACATATGAGAAGCAGGAGCAAAATAATGAAAGAGGTAATTACAAAGGAGGTTACCGATGGCCGAATTCGTCGAAACGATTTTCGAAACCATGGACATCCGATAGGAATGCAAAGGCAAAGACAATGAAGTAGCTGATACCTTAAGCCGTTATATAGAAGAAAAAGAAGAAACACATGAAGCTAAACCACAAGATGTCAGGGTACTTAGCAACATAACATACAAACCCGAGAGAGAAGTACAAGAATTACTACGTAATCTCGCTAGAGAGCAAGATAAAGATCAGCGATTACAGAATATAAAAAATAATCCGTTACCTATAAATTATTGTGTGAAAGATGGAATTTTATTTAAGCTTATTAATTATGATTGGAAAGTTGTGCTATCTCATGACATGTTACAGCAATTAATTATGCCATGTCATCGTAGTCTAGCTCATGCATCTCCATTGAAGTGCTATTTAACTATGAAAGAAGCCTTCACCTGTAATAATATGTTCAGAAAAATTAAAATAATTGTTAGGAAATGCCATGATTGTCAAACAGCCAAACATCCGAATTTAAACACTTGCGTTGAAATGGGGAGTATCAGAACTAAGAAGAAGGGGGATATAGTTGCACTTGATTTCCTTGGACCACTCCCGCGATCAAGTCGTGGGTACCGCCATATAATTGTGACGGTAGATGTGTTTACCAAGCTAGTAAAGTTATATGCTGTACGAAGACCCACCATGAAATCTGTTCTGAACGTCATCACCCAGAAGTATATACCAAAGTATGGAAAAATGGATAAAGTGTTGACAGATCAAGGTAAGCAGTTTGGTAATAAATTATGGAAGGACGCATTGACAAGACAAGGTATAAAACCTGTACTTACATCCATAAGGCATCCACAAACTAATCTTGCTGAAAGAATAAATAGAGAGTTAGGCAAGTACATGAGGTTATATTGCTACAATCAACAGAGTAAATGGCCTGACTATCTACAATTTTTCGAAGATGCAATGAATCACAATTATAGTGAAGCTACAGGATACACACCGTTAGAATTAAGTGAGAATAAAATACCTAAAAGATTCTGGCACAACATGATAAATAAACCGAAAAATTATAATGTAGATTTGCCAATGCAAATTAAAATAAACAGAGCTGAACGACAGTTATATCATCAAGCAGGTAAAAGGAGAGACCGGTATAATAGAATTCACCGATTGACAAGATTCCAGATTGGTGATAAGGTATTGATAAAGACAAATCCTGTGGGAAGTAGTATATTAAACACTTCCAAGAAATTCTTCAGATTATTCTGTGGCCCATATGAACTAAGGAGTCGTCTAGGACCACACACCTACATGGTATATGACCCAGTCAAGAAAAAGGACGTCGGAAAGTACCATGCGTCATCTCTGCGTCATTATATCCAATAATACCCATATGTGATTGTTACTTTAAGATAAGATTTTATATTCTTTCTAATAAACATGTAATATAACTGACTGTGTATGTACTAAACATAGATTAAAAAAAAAAAAAAAAATATGTTGTTCTGTAAAGCACAAACAATTTTTTTTAAAGCAAGTGGGGGAGTGTTATAACGAAACATTGTTATCAATGTTTATCGTTCTAACTGGAGTACGCATAATAAGCGTTATCTGCTACAATTGTACATTTAGAAGGGTATAGATAAGATTTTATATAGCAAACAAAACAGATAACAGTCCACCTGCATAAATATGTATAATTTTGTCGGCACATGTCAGAAGTGTTTTAAAACTTAAATAATAAAAAAATGACAAAAGATTAAGAAGAACTAGGTTGACCAGTGAATAGTGCGGAAATGTAGCTTTATTTAGACACCAAACACATAACGAGATAGTGAGAGTGTCGTGAACTATAAGCGTTTTACTATTTCACACCTTTCGCGGTGCTAATTAAAGATCGCGTGTATACATAGCTAATAACTGTGTTCAAGACACGTCTAACAAACAACTTTGTTACCTAAATAAATAAAGGATTGGTGAGGTATTCGCCGATAGAAACTCATTTGCACACGTGGCTTTGCCCTATAAACAGTGAGCCAAAACGAGCATCTGGCTCATTCATAAAGTATTCGTTGAGTCGTACACACGGAACGATACGCTGCAGAAGACGCTTCAATGAGACCGGCAGACACCTGAGTTACTACAACTACGTACTACGGACATCAGACTATACCCGAGGCCAGAGACGCTGTGTCCATGACGATAAAGGAACGACGCCTAGCCTAGCTGTTCATACACCGCTAAGCGACGCTGACGGAGGTTTCGAGAGGAATAGCTGTACTCAACGCCGACGCCTGAGACCCGTGTACATCTGTGTAACATGAAATCATCAAAACAGGTGACCTGATATGGTTCAGGGTTCATAATAATGTTGTAAAACACAAAAAGTAAATGAAAAGCCGCTATAAGCGAAATTGAACAGTTTTAAATAATTGATAAACATTTAATTATATAGGCGGTATGACTAAAGCCTAAAGACACTTTTAAATGTTGTACTGTATATCATATAGAGACATTTATTCTAAAAGACAGAACATTTAGATAATGTGTGATTATTATAATAATATGTTAATAAGAGTGCAGAAAGACTCTAAGCAAATGTTTTCATGAGATTGTGCACTGTATAAAAAATTATATTTGATAAATTAAATGTGATAAATTAAGGGAGAGTGCAGAGAAGCTCTAAGAGTGTTATCCAGATATTAGATGTCACAAATTTTATTGTTTCATATTAATTATTGTTGATAGCCAAGCAGGCTGAAGAGTAGAATAATTAAAAGGGAGTTACCCTTAATAAAAGTGTTTATATTAATAATAATTACCATAGAGATAACGATAAATATAACCCTTGTTATATTCATTTAAAAAGTTCGTATTTTATTTTCTCATGTATAAAGAACAGGGTTACGGATTTCATAGAATGAAATCAATTCAGTATTTCCATTTTATTAAATAATTATTTCAATATAACAAAAATGATTTTTTATAAATGAATTATAATTACAGGCAGACAGTGTGAAACTGCCCATATATGTGTGTATATTTCCATGTTATATGTTTTGTGTATATACTGTGCATTGTATGTCTTATTTTCAGGAACTTATAAATTATGTACTAAGATATATGATTTTAATATGTGATTGTTAGACGTAAGCATTATAACAATATATCACTAGAGAAAATATGGTAAAGTAATATTCAAGAAAGAATATAAATGGTGGAACCCGCCGTAAATTGTGTTAAATATTTGAAATTCTTTTTATTATTATGATTTGTTTAAAGATAAGCACCTTGAGGGTGACAATTATAATCATTGGAATGATAGACTAAAAAGGTAGTTTTCATTTATTCACAATTTATACAACTCAGCTTCCTAAAATAATTCTTTTGGAAACACATCGTCCCAACTCGTTACCTGATACCTAATAAGCCCAAATCCCACACCTAATAGCCGGCAAAGCAGAAAAGTACCATATACTGCAGGTAAGTGTTGGCATGATATACCCTAACCAGGTCCATGTAAAACTCATAATCCATAATGAAAGAAATCATAAAAAGATGTGTTGCAAAAGAAAATGTCGCTTCCAACGTGGGGCACGATTAAATAAATTAAAAAAAAAAAAAAAACATAATACGAAAAAAAAATTAATAATTAGTAAGAAGTTAAATAAATATAAATTCAAGTAGAACAAATATTTAGAGTTGATGTGTAATTATTATAAAACGTGCATTTATATGTTGAATGTAGCTGATAAGAACGTACAGTTAGCGTTATCAGTAGAGTAAACAAAGGGGAGCTTAGATAAATATTGTGGTTATCAGAAACTGATACTACAGGCGCCCAAGATAACGGTTGTATGTTGATGAATAAATGACTACCAATATTTAATAATAATCCAAATAATTAATAATATACAAATTAATAATAAATATTTTAAAATCGGTTCACCAAATTAAAATTAAACATGGCACATAAACAAGAGGTCAGTTTAGCCGACATAATGAAGAAGTTAGAAGCCAGCAACGCTGAAAACGTAAAAAGGTTTGAAGAAATAAAAACTAGTGGTGCTGAAACTATGAGAAGATTGGAAGCAAGCACGTCAGAAATTCAGAAACTATACGCGTATAATGCTGAAAGTAAGGTAGAAATTATGGAACGAATGGAGACCTTAGAAGGTAAAGTTAAAGAGTCTCTAAAACAACAAGCGGTGGTGATGAATGAAAATTTCGAAGAGCAGCGAAAAAGACTACAACAAAATTTTAAATCTATGGCCGACACACTGGACCAGAAACTCGAAAAAATTACGCATCGACAAGATACCAAGATACAAGTCATCAGCGAGTTGGTGCAGAGTAATGTCAGGAAGACCATGAAAATTGAAGAAGAAACAAAAAGTCTCGCCGCAGCAGACGACACCATCAAGAAATCTATCCAACACCATGACAACAGGGTAGATCAGCTGGAAGTCAAGTTAAAAGGTGAAGTAGACCGACTTACACGAGAAGTGAGAAGACTACCAACACAAGCGTTAGTATACTCGACCGTACCTAGAGAAGAGAGACCCATTAACTATTTTAGAGGATCCAGAGGGGAAAATCCCATTGAATTTCGTATCAAATGTGAGAAAGAATTGGATAGTATTGGATCTATTCTCAGTGACAAAGATAAAATAGACTTTGTAAGTCGTTACTTAAAAGATGCAGCAGCCAGTTGGTTCACGATGGTGAATGACGATTTAAAAACGTATGAAGAATTTAAACTAGCATTCGAACGGAGGTATTGGAATGAATACATACAAATGAGAATACGAAATACACTGGAATTTGGTAAATATAATCCAGGTAAGCTGTCTGAAGATGAATACGTCATTATGTTAGTAGAGAGGAGTAAACATTTACGTCCCACTTTAACACAAAAAGAATTAGTCATTAAGCTTGCTAATCATTTCAGCAGGAACATCCAACTAGCTATACATGTTCAGGGTATAGCTACCATTGAAGATCTATTAATACTTTTAACACAGATGGAGGGTGTAATCCGTGAACGAGACCCACCAAGAGGAGTTCAGCGAGATAACCGGAACCAAAATCAAGATAGAGGTACGTGGTATTCGCAAAGATATCGCCAAGAAGATAAAGGCAGAGAAGATAGACGTACAGACGATGAAAAATATCCGAAAAACAAAAATGTATCATATGATAGACGCCATGAAGATGGACGAACATATGAGAAGCAGGAGCAAAATAATGAAAGAGGTAATTACAAAGGAGGTTACCGATGGCCGAATTCGTCGAAACGATTTTCGAAACCATGGACATCCGATAGGAATGCAAAGGCAAAGACAATGAAGTAGCTGATACCTTAAGCCGTTATATAGAAGAAAAAGAAGAAACACATGAAGCTAAACCACAAGATGTCAGGGTACTTAGCAACATAACATACAAACCCGAGAGAGAAGTACAAGAATTACTACGTAATCTCGCTAGAGAGCAAGATAAAGATCAGCGATTACAGAATATAAAAAATAATCCGTTACCTATAAATTATTGTGTGAAAGATGGAATTTTATTTAAGCTTATTAATTATGATTGGAAAGTTGTGCTATCTCATGACATGTTACAGCAATTAATTATGCCATGTCATCGTAGTCTAGCTCATGCATCTCCATTGAAGTGCTATTTAACTATGAAAGAAGCCTTCACCTGTAATAATATGTTCAGAAAAATTAAAATAATTGTTAGGAAATGCCATGATTGTCAAACAGCCAAACATCCGAATTTAAACACTTGCGTTGAAATGGGGAGTATCAGAACTAAGAAGAAGGGGGATATAGTTGCACTTGATTTCCTTGGACCACTCCCGCGATCAAGTCGTGGGTACCGCCATATAATTGTGACGGTAGATGTGTTTACCAAGCTAGTAAAGTTATATGCTGTACGAAGACCCACCATGAAATCTGTTCTGAACGTCATCACCCAGAAGTATATACCAAAGTATGGAAAAATGGATAAAGTGTTGACAGATCAAGGTAAGCAGTTTGGTAATAAATTATGGAAGGACGCATTGACAAGACAAGGTATAAAACCTGTACTTACATCCATAAGGCATCCACAAACTAATCTTGCTGAAAGAATAAATAGAGAGTTAGGCAAGTACATGAGGTTATATTGCTACAATCAACAGAGTAAATGGCCTGACTATCTACAATTTTTCGAAGATGCAATGAATCACAATTATAGTGAAGCTACAGGATACACACCGTTAGAATTAAGTGAGAATAAAATACCTAAAAGATTCTGGCACAACATGATAAATAAACCGAAAAATTATAATGTAGATTTGCCAATGCAAATTAAAATAAACAGAGCTGAACGACAGTTATATCATCAAGCAGGTAAAAGGAGAGACCGGTATAATAGAATTCACCGATTGACAAGATTCCAGATTGGTGATAAGGTATTGATAAAGACAAATCCTGTGGGAAGTAGTATATTAAACACTTCCAAGAAATTCTTCAGATTATTCTGTGGCCCATATGAACTAAGGAGTCGTCTAGGACCACACACCTACATGGTATATGACCCAGTGAAGAAAAAGGACGTCGGAAAGTACCATGCGTCATCTCTGCGTCATTATATCCAATAATACCCATATGTGATTGTTACTTTAAGATAAGATTTTATATTCTTTCTAATAAACATGTAATATAACTGACTGTGTATGTACTAAACATAGATTAAAAAAAAAAAAAAAAAATATGTTGTTCTGTAAAGCACAAACAATTTTTTTTAAAGCAAGTGGGGGAGTGTTATAACGAAACATTGTTATCAATGTTTATCGTTCTAACTGGAGTACGCATAATAAGCGTTATCTGCTACAATTGTACATTTAGAAGGGTATAGATAAGATTTTATATAGCAAACAAAACAGATAACAGTCCACCTGCATAAATATGTATAATTTTGTCGGCACATGTCAGAAGTGTTTTAAAACTTAAATAATAAAAAAATGACAAAAGATTAAGAAGAACTAGGTTGACCAGTGAATAGTGCGGAAATGTAGCTTTATTTAGACACCAAACACATAACGAGATAGTGAGAGTGTCGTGAACTATAAGCGTTTTACTATTTCACACCTTTCGCGGTGCTAATTAAAGATCGCGTGTATACATAGCTAATAACTGTGTTCAAGACACGTCTAACAAACAACTTTGTTACCTAAATAAATAAAGGATTGGTGAGGTATTCGCCGATAGAAACTCATTTGCACACGTGGCTTTGCCCTATAAACAGTGAGCCAAAACGAGCATCTGGCTCATTCATAAAGTATTCGTTGAGTCGTACACACGGAACGATACGCTGCAGAAGACGCTTCAATGAGACCGGCAGACACCTGAGTTACTACAACTACGTACTACGGACATCAGACTATACCCGAGGCCAGAGACGCTGTGTCCATGACGATAAAGGAACGACGCCTAGCCTAGCTGTTCATACACCGCTAAGCGACGCTGACGGAGGTTTCGAGAGGAATAGCTGTACTCAACGCCGACGCCTGAGACCCGTGTACATCTGTGTAACATGAAATCATCAAAACAGGTGACCTGATATGGTTCAGGGTTCATAATAATGTTGTAAAACACAAAAAGTAAATGAAAAGCCGCTATAAGCGAAATTGAACAGTTTTAAATAATTGATAAACATTTAATTATATAGGCGGTATGACTAAAGCCTAAAGACACTTTTAAATGTTGTACTGTATATCATATAGAGACATTTATTCTAAAAGACAGAACATTTAGATAATGTGTGATTATTATAATAATATGTTAATAAGAGTGCAGAAAGACTCTAAGCAAATGTTTTCATGAGATTGTGCACTGTATAAAAAATTATATTTGATAAATTAAATGTGATAAATTAAGGGAGAGTGCAGAGAAGCTCTAAGAGTGTTATCCAGATATTAGATGTCACAAATTTTATTGTTTCATATTAATTATTGTTGATAGCCAAGCAGGCTGAAGAGTAGAATAATTAAAAGGGAGTTACCCTTAATAAAAGTGTTTATATTAATAATAATTACCATAGAGATAACGATAAATATAACCCTTGTTATATTCATTTAAAAAGTTCGTATTTTATTTTCTCATGTATAAAGAACAGGGTTACGGATTTCATAGAATGAAATCAATTCAGTATTTCCATTTTATTAAATAATTATTTCAATATAACAAAAATGATTTTTTATAAATGAATTATAATTACAGGCAGACAGTGTGAAACTGCCCATATATGTGTGTATATTTCCATGTTATATGTTTTGTGTATATACTGTGCATTGTATGTCTTATTTTCAGGAACTTATAAATTATGTACTAAGATATATGATTTTAATATGTGATTGTTAGACGTAAGCATTATAACAATATATCACTAGAGAAAATATGGTAAAGTAATATTCAAGAAAGAATATAAATGGTGGAACCCGCCGTAAATTGTGTTAAATATTTGAAATTCTTTTTATTATTATGATTTGTTTAAAGATAAGCACCTTGAGGGTGACAATTATAATCATTGGAATGATAGACTAAAAAGGTAGTTTTCATTTATTCACAATTTATACAACTCAGCTTCCTAAAATAATTCTTTTGGAAACACATCGTCCCAACTCGTTACCTGATACCTAATAAGCCCAAATCCCACACCTAATAGCCGGCAAAGCAGAAAAGTACCATATACTGCAGGTAAGTGTTGGCATGATATACCCTAACCAGGTCCATGTAAAACTCATAATCCATAATGAAAGAAATCATAAAAAGATGTGTTGCAATATATATATATGTATCTATTTATCCACCTATCTATTTATTTACCTACCTATTTATCTACCTATGTATTTATTTATGTATAAAGTGTAATTTATCTGTAAAATTTTAAAAAAATACAATTTTAAAAATTAAGTTGTAAGAAACCCCTTCCTAATTATAGTAACTACGTTGATGGAGTATCACATTTTGTGAAAGAATACTTCCTTATTCAAGAAAAAAGCAGTACTTATTTTTAAGCAATAGCTTCAGTAACCATCACTTCCCTATAACTAAGGGTGCCACTTCACCAAAGTGCAGTCTGTTTTAAAAATGTTGTATAAAATAAGTAGTATCTAGATAAGGACTTGATACACTGTTTGTCAAAATTTGTTCAGATATTCTAGAGTTACAAGGTAACTAACATGCCAATGAAATCAACCAACGCTTGTCCTAATACGTTTGTTTGCGCTTATTACTATTTACTAAATTTCCTAAAAAAAATGACATTAATTACAACGTTTATGAGAAATCAATATTTGTGTACACTACAACATGTGTCATTAATCACCTTCTCAAATTGTGCTTGACGAACAAACAATGAATCCACATGAAGGTGACTTTATTAATTTAAGAAACTTTAGAAAACTGAATACAATATATTTAGTAGAAGCATACGGAATTTATTACACAGTTGTTGGCGTAATAAAAAAATTGTTGGAACTATCAGTAAAAATGCATATAATTTAAGAACACGCTTTTATTCGTAGAGAATCGTGTAAGTTTAAACTAAATAAATCATAACACGTGATGTACAGTTCTATTGAACAGTTTACATAAATCGTTATCGACATAGTGAGAAAACTAGCTGAATCAACAGGACATATTCTATGTTTACTGTCAATACAAACATGGAATGAAGTCAAACACAAGGTATATCGATGAGGTAAAGCAGCGTTGGATCATTACGTCTGACGGCGTAGTACTTGTTAACATGAGTGTTCATTAGTAAATTGATGTAAAACCTATTTCTGTCTTATGTCGATAAATGTATGGCATTCTATAACATGTCGCAATTCATGATTGTCTCTACCCAGCCAGATGGTTACACTTACGGTACAAAATAAATGTACACAATTATATCGTAATGTTCGAAACACGGTATAGTACAACATCAAAGAGAAACCAATTTTAAAATTGATTAATTAATTACGTTTATACCTTTAGGATTTATTATCCTGCTTTTCTAACAGTTTCCAAATAAAACATCGTAACATCTTTCTTGCTTGATCTTTGCATTATGGAATCGTTTGAAGTTCAAACTTTCAAATTGGTGTCGACAAAGCTTCTAGGTATTAGATAAGCAAGTATTTTGATGCAAGTTTCTCTACGTGAAACTGGTACATGAGATACAGAGTAGGTCATAATCTGCTTGGCATAAATACTTTTATAGAAAACAATTTACGACCAGGGAGACTTTTCGAGGGAAACTTTTGATGTATGGTCAAAATAAAGACACATTTTTATAAATTCCTCGTATAAAATAAATTTTTTCAAAAATAAACAATGTGGCAACAAGAAAATTAACAACTTGAAATCATATTGATATATAACTAAACATTTTAATGAGAAACAATTTTCTCACATTTAGGGAATAGTGTTACATAAGTGATTTGAGTCATGGTACTATATTGTGTATAAATGTTTTACGTTTGCCTGTATAAATTTATTTAATTAGCAACTACTAACATTGAGATTTTTTTTTTAATTTTTGTTACTTTTTTCAACCAAAAAATTACGTTTGCTTCTTTACGTGAAATGAAAACGAACACAATACGCCTCAAAAAATATTTTCTTTGTAAATGAAGTTGATATTCTTACAAATGAATTACTCTACTCAACTATATCTGTTTCAAATGTTTTAAGAAACTAACAGTAAAGCAAGCAACAAACGTCAGGCAGCAAAATGCAGAATTTTAACGTGGAGAATTTTTAAACGTCGATTAAAGGTAAGCAAGTACTGTCAGTAAGTATATATTACACAATACGGTCTAATCTTGTACGCTGTATCAGTAGGCGTGAATTTTCTCTAATAAAAACTGTTTTTGTTATTAGCGATACAGCTGTTTGAGATGCAGAAGAGATTTTGCCTGTTTAATTCTGATAAAATAAATTCTGGTCGTGTGTTGGCTAGTTGAGAAAGTGCTTGTATTTAAATATTAGTTGAATTATATAACTTCAGTTCTTTAACTTAAAGAGAGAAACTGGAAATATTTATAATAGCATGTTATATTAAAAAATTTTGAAAATAAGAACGTCTCATCAATGAAAGTAGTTTGTTATAGTATGTTGTCGTATAAGTGTTTGTGTATTCCAAGGAAGTACAAAAATTAGAACTAAGCATATATCCTATCTAATTACCTACACATTGTTACGTACACATAGGTTGTAGACTCCTGGTTAAAACATATATTCACATATGGTGAAAAGAAATGTTTATTCACAACAATATTATAAATCCTAGCAAAATATTTTTCTATATAATAGATAATGCAGACAATATGTCTGGAAGAAAATTCTTATTGCAAAATAAAGAACGCAACATATAAAATGCGAATAAAGAGAAAATTACATTTAAAGAATAAAGGTTTTAATGTAAGAAGATTTTCTCCGCATGAAAGTATAGCTTTTCAGTATGACAGACAATGGAACAGAATAAAGCAGTAGGGTGCAATAGTATATTTCTAACAATACATGTACGTACTATATTTCATTTCCGTTCGTTTACGATTTTTATTGGATAATGTCAAACGTCTTCTACATTTGTAATACGAATATTGTCACGTAGATAATATATGTTGTCATTTCCTATCCATTAGAAGAGCTGTAATTACAATTCCTATAATTACATGCTGTAACAAGTAATTATTGTTTCAATACGTCTCATGTTGGTTATTAATTTTACATAATTTATTCCGTTATCAATCTATTCTACTAAAATATTTCTCATATAGCAGTTATATTAATTATGGCTATTGTGTTTTCAGCAAGAACAAACTGTAATAAGTTTTAAAAAGTAAGGTAACCAAATTGTGTAGACATATGTCAAAAACAAATAATGCTTTAATTAACAAAGACAGTGTAATATAATGTGACTGTTTTCATGTCACATTTATAAATTTTATTATTACGAATACTTAATCAGAGGTAATATTATGTTCTTAATATTATTACTTACAGTTTCTATCACCCTTGTTTGCTAAAAGAAAATTTATTTTGCTTCATTAATTTTTTCACTTGAAAAATAACTTTGAAGGTAAACAGAAAATGTCTTACTTATAGACATACTATTCGTCCTGCATATGTTGTTCGTCTAATAAATTAAGAGATCTGTACGATTTATCTGTGAATACTTAATCGTCCACAGTGTGTGTCTCATTCCGCATGATGTAGAAATGTATCAACGTGTTATATAATTAAATATGTTTGAGTAAAATGTGTACTGTTTGCAGTATTGCTGCTAATTGAAAGATTCTGATGATGCGTCACAATATTTAGTGCAGAATGATAAGCGCTGTACAAATGAATAATATTGCAATCATTACTAAAAGTTTTACACTTTTCCTTGCAGATGTAAAACTGAATTAGATGCATACATAAACGTTGATAGCCGCGTATAATGCTATTGAAATATGCATCATATATAATTTATAAACCATGTGATTCTATAGTGTCCGTTATGTTCATGTCTAAAAACAAAAACAATTCTGGCACTTAAGTTTTACTCATCCCCACAGCCAAATTTCGAGTCTTTCGGAGGATACTGTGTTCGATTTAAAGTAGACGAGTAAAGGAAAGTGTATATTCTGTATAAGCGTGTTGGACTCTAAACTCTAAACACAATATCAGTACAGTGCTCTCATTGTTATTTCAAACTATTTATATAGTTTTAGGACAATCGGATAGAAATTAAACAACATTTTAGGTAAAACTTTCTTTTGAACCAAGTATCATATTGTGTGGAATAGACGTTTTGAAAGATTAAGAAAAAACGATGATAAACTAAAAGAAGTGGTACTGGATTTCTGAAGGAGGAGAAGTTGTGAAAGGAAGGATCATGTAGGGTTAAAAAGGAAATTATGAGAGAGACATTTTAAGCAACCATAAATATTCTGCACGAAATTTTGTGTGTAGACGTTCAAATTGGTATGTGAAAAATTATAGACGGTTATCTGAAACATGGGACTGGTCACAATTGCATCGGTGGAAGGGGATATAGATTGTGGTTCTCCATGTATAAACAGAGTGAGACAAGCAATCCAAAATAAATGATGTTATGAGTTTCTCTTATCTTACTTAATATGTTAACTAAGTTATTTAATTTAAAAGTTTTCTCAGTTAATTTATATGGATATATGACTTCAAACAACTGCTAACGCCTAATAGAATTTTATATTGAATATATGCTTAGTTTAGTTTTTTTAACAACAGATTTTCTATTTGATGACTGCAAGCACATATTTCAAAACTTAAAGAAGAGTGTGCAATTACATTGTTTTAATGTATAAGTTACTCTCTCTACTTACGCTGCCTGCTGCAAAGATGTCCAGCTGACGAAACAATCTGAAAACAATAACAGTACAAGTAAGTCGTAAAATATCATGCGTGCCTTCTTTAAAGCATGCGCGTCATATAGTATTAATACCAAAGGAAAATGACAATTTATGAAAACAAATCTTAGAGACACAATCAATATTTTTAGTTAATTCCATTTAACACCGTTAGTTATAACGAATAATTACTTAGGGGCATGAAAGCTCGGTGTTAAACTTAATCTGTAAACTGATGGCTAAGCGCCATAATTTTCTAAGTGTTTGATGCAAGAGCTACAGTTCTAAACTCTGCCATCTCTACCATACCCTGACATAAAATTTATACACAAAATTTATTAAAATAAATTAACTCAGATGCATCGAGCATTTATAAACGCTGCAGGAAAGCAGCAGTCAAAGCAAGTATTGGTAGTACATCCAGAGCAAGACCAAAAATTAGGCTGAGCGATCAAGTGAAATAAATCTTGGGAATGCTTCATATTAGAAACTGGTAGGCTATAGCAAGATATGCAACAAATTCTTGGAAAAGTAATCTTACTTGTCGTGGAGCCAAGGGTGATAATCATGATTACGTCGACCATAAGTACAATCTCAAATATGTTAACGACGAATGTCTTAGTATCTTCTGTGAACCGTAGAAATAATGACGCAGAATATGAATCAGATAAACAACGCATTGCCGGTCGAGCGCGAACGCTTGTGTGTGCAAAAACAACAGACAAAAAGTAAGATAGTCTTAAATAGAGCCGTCACTTGGGATATAATGAAAACTAATAAAATTTGCCATTTTACTGGAACGTGATTGTATTCTTCAACAATAATTAATATTCCATTCTGTGAAAAACACTTTGTACTCATTGATCGCACACGTCGGCCAAATGTATATTGTTCCATTGAGTTCAAGTATTATAGTGTATATGTTACATTGCAATTGAATTTATTTAGCAGTAGGCCTATATTAACGGAGAGAAGTAACTAACAGACATCATATATAACAATATAAAAGTGAGAGTGCAACACTGCATACAGATATTATTATTAAGCAATATTCATATATCTTAAATTATTTGCCGGTTTAACAATTATGAACAATTATATCATAACAGAAGTGTAAAAAAAAATAATTTTATTAGAAGAGTACAAACAGTAAAAACTAAACAGAAAAAATGACATTAATATACGGAGTAACTGAGAAAATATCAGTAGAATTAATTGATATTATGAGAAATAATTGGTGTGCATAGAATTAACACATATGGACACCAGTAGCTTCCCAGCTAGTTTCTGTACATTGCGTTGGCTCTTTTGACTGTTGCCTGACAGACGACATGTGAATGTCGCGCATAAGAACTCTATATTGGGCACATACAATGATGTGTCATCAGTAGTTCTCATTGCCTTGTACTAAAGACATTGGAGTACCTTGGTGTTTAAAACCAGGGTTAAACCCGGAGCTCAAGTTGAACATCTAAATAGATTAGAATATGGGGTCTTAATTTGAAAGACTTGTTTACTTAACTTTCAGTCAATATTCTTAGGTTTTTAGCTAAGCTCTACAAAAAATCGTATTGTATTTATATTGTCGTTTTTGTGACTAGAAACCTAAAAAATGCAAAACGTCATGGACGGCTGTTAACACTTAATGTAGTATAACATCTTCTCTTGTGTTATAACTTAGGGAACCCGCAATAATTGGTTCTGCCAATTATTCAGGCTGCCTTATTTGTGACGAGCTGAAAATTAATCAGAACAACACACAATAAATACAACAGGATTCTGGGAAGGGGAAACTGTTGATTTATGCACTCAGTATAGTCGGTACTCCTGATGACATCTCTTTATTACATATTGTATTAATGGCTCTACTTAAAATTCTTGACACATATGCTTCAACAGCTTACAGTTTACATGATGATTATATTTTATTCTTTTACAAGGCCCCCTCAAAATAAGATGTACATCAAATTTAATTAAATACCCGGATCCGGGATTTACTCTAATACGTTAAGAATGTTTACCTCGCCATATAAAGCTTTAAAATTTTGCCATTTGAAGAATGGTCTTTATTAATCTTTTAAACAATAAGGCTTTACATTTTAGAGCTATAACTCTTTTACTAGGAATAAGTATACAAGTTATAAGTATACAATTACTGTCAGTACTTAAAATGTCTTAATGTGGTTAAATTTATTGTCTTTTGTTGAATATAATATTTAGTATTTCATAAGCACGGAAGGCTTGCCTCCGTGTCACCTCTTTTGATGTCCTCCAGCTCTGCGTTATTCCAGTCGTAGGTCCTCGGTTGCAGCATGTTTGAAGTAGGTCAGGTATCCCTCATTATCTTCGTATCCAAGAATGGTGTAGTCCTGAAGTCTTTTAGATCATGGTGGCTCCTGGTTCTCTGCTCTTGGCTAATGGTTAGTAATAGCTCGTTGATCTGAATGATTAACACAAAGTTTCATTCACCTGTATCCATTTCACATGATTGTTTGATTGTAGCACTTCACTTCATGGTATTACCACAGTTTTAATTACATAAGTATTATATTTTAAGATTTTTGAAGAGATGTCACCGGCGCTAAATTTTAGTTATTCATTCTCACTAGTTTACACCATATTTATATGAGTCGCGGTTCAACTACATTAACGCAACACATTGTTTAATAGTATAAAGAATGCCTCGGTGTCTTAACTGACGGATTAATTACATTTTGTAATAAACTATTTTTAACGTTGCACATATCGGCAGTACGCAGCTTACTGGTTGACCGCTGCATTCCAAGTGGGCGAAAATAGTTTGGGGTGAGAGTAGTAATCTCGCGAGAATTCAACTCAACATAAAAGTAGTTCCTAGTTTCTTTTTTATTTAAAGGACTAAAATTAGATTAAATAATTAAGTAGAGAGATTCTTAGTTACAATAGCTTTCAAAGTATATTATTGTGATCTAGTTTAATTATTTAAATAATAATCAATTTACAATTATTTTTAGTTAGTTAAGGGGTCGGAAAACAAGTTGGTTCTGGTTGGCGCCTGTTTATGCAGGATTAATTAACAAGCTTTACCCTTTTTGTACAATCGTATTCCTTTTAATATATTATTAGACTTTTTATTTAAATATTATTATTATTATTTAATGATTACAATACGCTTTAGGTTAAAATGTGAGATTTTATTAAACACTTAAAATTTATCAACCTATACATTACCAACTTAATTAACTAACACATTTTTTTTTTTTTTTTTTTTAATGAAATCGTCACATACTCCGCCTCTTAAGAAACACAGACTCCTGATAATTTGGTCAGCAATATACCGGGAGTATGCTTGGGGAGTACCGTGTGAAATTTTTATTATTAATGCAAGGTGGTTTTTTTTTTTTTTTCTTTAAATGATTTTGTTCTCATTTAAATGTTCTCCTTCGTGAAATTCCCTTTATCTCACTTCTTACAGTACTAACTTATAATACTAATTTCCCTAATTACTCGTAACTCACAATATCGTGGCCCGACTGACATCAGCTTACTCTAACTCTACAAGTTAGCTTTCAGCATTCATTAATGATCTCTTGGCACCTTTCTGCCTCATCATTATCCTTTTCAGTCGGCGCCGATGTGACTTGTTACTTTACGTGTATATAATTCTTTCTTGATTATATACCATAAACTTACTTCTAAAATAATCTAAAGAGGATCCCATACTCCACTCTAGATTATAGTTACTTGAGAGAAGCGGAATCTCACGAGGGTAATTCTTATTATCTCTTTAACAATAACCAAACAAACTATGCGGAAGGGAGACACTTTACACAATGCATTGTATTTCACGCGCGGTGGTATTCATTGTTTAGGGAGGCAACGGTTTATCACAATAGAGAGAGGGTGCGTGGCTGCTTACTACAATTTCTTAACACGCTTTATTGTTCTCTTACTGGCCACAACTGGGGTGTTCACTATGCAACGTTACTCGTATTATTATTTACCTCTCTCTTATTTACTGCTACACGTTACATAACTTTAGTTTAACTTAAGATTTATTCAGCCTTATTATTACTTTTGGGGGGTTTAAAACTACCTAGAATTATTTCCTATCGACTTACCATATTTATTTAGAACACTTTATTTACTTTGTTTTTTTTTTATTTGGCTCAGTTTACAAGTTTACTGTTTTGGGACATGGGGTTTAATTTTTTTATTTAACAAGGGAGGGTTAACTGAGTCATTTATTTATTTGAAATTTAAGTCACAATATTATTTGCTCTACTACACTATACACAATTATCGCCTACACACTTTAGTACATGGTAAACATTTATTAACAGTGATTATTAAACATTTACATTAGTTTCTATTTAAGCGGTCAGCTGTTACGCTGGAATGTAGGTCAGACTAGTTTTAAACAATGGCATTGTTTTGCTTACAAAGGGGGACTCAACTAGAGGGTGAATGCATTGTCTAACTCAACTTGGCAGAGGGTGGCAAATACAATTCCGTACAGGTGAGAACAGGATATTTACAGGTCTGATTTGGTTTACAAACCGACATGTTGATGAATGAACTTTTTGACAAGCACGTACCTGATGTTATATCGTATTCTTGGGGCGTCTTTAGTTAACATTATGTTCATTCCTATATCTAAATAATAATTAAATTACTTATTTATTATACTATTATAATAATTATTATCGTTTAATTTTATTTAAGATTTTAGACACATTTTAAAGTACATGAGTGAATAAATCAACAGCTTGTGTGTGTGGGTTTATCGGGACACAATTACTTCTTAAATAACACAAGTCACAAAAATTTTTTTTTACAAAGGAGTTGCAAAATTTAAACAAATAAGCAGAGTTGCGCAATTTATAACATCTTCTCTTGTGTTATAACTTAGGGAACCCGCAATAATTGGTTCTGCCAATTATTCAGGCTGCCTTATTTGTGACGAGCTGAAAATTAATCAGAACAACACACAATAAATACAACAGGATTCTGGGAAGGGGAAACTGTTGATTTATGCACTCAGTATAGTCGGTACTCCTGATGACATCTCTTTATTACATATTGTATTAATGGCTCTACTTAAAATTCTTGACACATATGCTTCAACAGCTTACAGTTTACATGATGATTATATTTTATTCTTTTACAAGGCCCCCTCAAAATAAGATGTACATCAAATTTAATTAAATACCCGGATCCGGGATTTACTCTAATACGTTAAGAATGTTTACCTCGCCATATAAAGCTTTAAAATTTTGCCATTTGAAGAATGGTCTTTATTAATCTTTTAAACAATAAGGCTTTACATTTTAGAGCTATAACTCTTTTACTAGGAATAAGTATACAAGTTATAAGTATACAATTACTGTCAGTACTTAAAATGTCTTAATGTGGTTAAATTTATTGTCTTTTGTTGAATATAATATTTAGTATTTCATAAGCACGGAAGGCTTGCCTCCGTGTCACCTCTTTTGATGTCCTCCAGCTCTGCGTTATTCCAGTCGTAGGTCCTCGGTTGCAGCATGTTTGAAGTAGGTCAGGTATCCCTCATTATCTTCGTATCCAAGAATGGTGTAGTCCTGAAGTCTTTTAGATCATGGTGGCTCCTGGTTCTCTGCTCTTGGCTAATGGTTAGTAATAGCTCGTTGATCTGAATGATTAACACAAAGTTTCATTCACCTGTATCCACTTCACATGATTGTTTGATTGTAGCACTTCACTTCATGGTATTACCACAGTTTTAATTACATAAGTATTATATTTTAAGATTTTTGAAGAGATGTCACCGGCGCTAAATTTTAGTTATTCATTCTCACTAGTTTACACCATATTTATATGAGTCGCGGTTCAACTACATTAACGCAACACATTGTTTAATAGTATAAAGAATGCCTCGGTGTCTTAACTGACGGATTAATTACATTTTGTAATAAACTATTTTTAACGTTGCACATATCGGCAGTACGCAGCTTACTGGTTGACCGCTGCATTCCAAGTGGGCGAAAATAGTTAGGGGTGAGAGTAGTAATCTCGCGAGAATTCAACTCAACATAAAAGTAGTTCCAAGTTTCTTTTTTATTTAAAGGACTAAAATTAGATTAAATAATTAAGTAGAGAGATTCTTAGTTACAATAGCTTTCAAAGTATATTATTGTGATCTAGTTTAATTATTTAAATAATAATCAATTTACAATTATTTTTAGTTAGTCAAGGGGTCGGAAAACAAGTTGGTTCTTGTTGGCGCCTGTTTATGCAGGATTAATTAACAAGCTTTACCCTTTCTGTACAATCGTATTCCTTTTAATATATTATTAGACTTTTTATTTAAATATTATTATTATTTAATGATTACAATACGCTTTAGGTTAAAATGTGAGATTTTATTAAACACTTAAAATTTATCAACCTATACATTACCAACTTAATTAACTAACACATTTTTTTTTTTTTTTTTTTTTTTAATGAAATCGTCACATACTCCGCCTCTTAAGAAACACAGACTCCTGATAATTTGGTCAGCAATGTACCGGGAGTATGCTTGGGGAGTACCGTGTAAAATTTTTATTATTAGTGCAAGGTTTTTTTTTTTTTTTTTTTTTTTTTTTTAATCGTCACAGTAGCAGTTTTCACATGCTCTCTACGAAAAAAGACGGGATACCTTTCACATAAGCAACATACGTAAACTCTACATTTATTGACATATTGACATACGTGACCAAAAATAATGATGTACATTTAGTTCGTACAAAAGATTTAATATTTTTAAAATCACATATCTCGTATCTATGGCTTAGTGAGATTAGGATTCCACACGGGAAGTTAAAAATAAGTCAAAAGCAATAAGATTGAAACTTTACTAAAGCTACTAAACTTTTACTAAAGCTTACTTCTAGCTTATAGTAACTGAAGCACTTTGCCTTCCCTTATAAAAAAATGTATATAGTTTAAACTTACTGACTTAATAGTTGGTGATAAATACTGTTATGTAGTAATGTTTAATAAAATAAAGGCATATTCGTTTTGTACAAAAAACTATTTGAAATTATTTTTTATTTTAATTCAATTTAACACACTAACAATAATATTATTGAATGTTCTTTTATAACATATTACTGAAATAAATGATTGTTTTCAACCATTTATATAATATGCCTATAACAATTAATTGTGTTTAACGTAAGTACAAGTTCCTTTGAAATTTCTCTACTGTTTTGATATTAACCTTGTAATTAGCAAGTCCTTAAAGTCATGGCGATACAATTATGTTTTGCTGTGTATTAAATTAAATCTACAGCATAGTAACAATGTTTACCAGCCAGTTTTCATATCAACGTAGTTAACAAATATCACCTCATCACAACATTTAGTAGGCCTGGTTTATTACCTGATACTTTTAGATAAACCATGTCATCTGAAATGCTTAAATTTTGCTATGAGTCATTTTCATTTAAAATAGGCTAAAACAATTATTATTTACAAAATGTTAAATTATTGAGGTGCTTCTGGTATTATGACATCATATGGTACGTGAAAACATGAAGTAGTAATTGCAAGTGTTAAGTGACATTCTTATATATGTCACACCTAATAATTCAATTAAATTAAAATACCATTCAATTTCAAACACCGCATACCAAATAAAAGTGCGCCCCCGTGTGCGTGTACTGAGATTATAGGCAAAGATGAACAAAAAATCAGATAAAGTCTTACGGGAGTAAAAGGGGTACTGGAGTTCAGACAATGGGCTATGCGATATGTTTAATAATTAATAGAATTCTAAAAATTCGTTGTCATCTACCTACGCTCTATTATCGACTTATGTCTCTTGGGAATTCCAATTAATACAGAACGATCAGAATGATCACAGTTGCACACCACTATATAAAAACT
Source organism: Magicicada septendecula (assembly GCA_034769895.1). Taxonomy (NCBI): domain Eukaryota; kingdom Metazoa; phylum Arthropoda; class Insecta; order Hemiptera; family Cicadidae; genus Magicicada; species Magicicada septendecula. The sequence goes on along the minus strand of CM068372.1, from coordinate 433,333,754 downwards.
GTGTGCAACTGTGATCATTCTGATTGTGATTTCAACCACTAACACAAATTTCTTCATTAATACAGAACGGTCAAAATACATAAAAAGAAACGATACGTTTTCTTAGCTTATATATGCCAGAAGGTGTGACAAAATATTTTGAGTCATCTGTGATACAAAACCATTTTAGTCAATAAAACTGGGTAAAAATATAGCCTGTAATATTTTCATTACGTTTCTGGAAAGCGTATTTGTAACATATTTGAACAACATGTACTACGGGTTATTTACTTTATTCTAGAGCTCTAGCACTGTCGGAATACAATTTTTAAACAAATCATGTATAGTTATACTGCAGAAACTATGTAATTAAAAGTCGTCAACATTTCTTTGAAATATACTGTATATTAACAAATCGATACTAACATGCCGTAATTAACAATAGACTGTAGAATATATTTGCAGTCAGCGTTTGATTAAAATGTAAGTCAGACTGCAAAAAGTACGTATAGTCACAGTAGACTCACATTTCTGTACCAAGTACAATACTCAACAATAATGGAAACTACGTACGTTTATAATACAGGATTTTGAATATCCTGAGGCCACATCATGTACAGTTTAGAAGTAACAGATATATTTTTGAAGTCTACGTATTTTATGTACTTATAAATTCCATTTAACAGAAACGTCTACGCCTTTCAATGACATTTACGAGTCGATTTAGTTACACAGATGACTGGTGGAATTGCTTTACGAACTGCAAGTTAATCGGCTGTAATTTGGTCATGTAATATTGAATTGTTTATAATATTTATTCATATTTCTACTATTTAAATAATTTTTGTAATTACTAAGGTAATTATAGTCTTATTTTGTGTTAAAAATCTCAAATATGTTGATTCAAACCTTTTGGAAAAAACGCACTCTATATCTGACATTACGAGAGAATTACTCTACGTAAATAAGCGTTTTTGGTTTAAAGTTCTAGGTATTTATCAGAAAATAAACTATTAATTGGTTAGATAGGGGTAAATTTGGGAGTGCTTGTTGTCAGCGTCATTCTTGCAAGTTAACATGTCCAAACGACATATTTAAGGCTCACACTCCCTTTTCATTTTCAAGTGTAGCCAAGATTTTTTAGGAATTGAAACTGGCAACCCAAGGGCAATTCAAATGGTATCGTATGTAGCTGAAAGCAGTGTTTTGAATGTAGAGGTAGACAAGAAAAAACTAAAAACAACAAGTGTAACTCTAAGTTAATACGACTTTGATTGATACGAATTAATAACTCTAAGTTAATAACTCTAAATTGATACGGATTAGATTAATACGATGAAAACCTATTAAATCAAGTATTTTACTACTCAGCTGAGGAATATAAAATATATTTAATTATCAAATTGTAATACAGTAGTGCCAAATATCGTAAAGAATTGACTTTTCAAAAAAGCAGTAAATAGAAACGAATTTAAAATCAACATTCTTATAAGTTACTAATTATAATGAACGAAGAGCGTGTATTCTCTCAAATATTATTTTTTAAGAAACGTAACTAAATTAATATTAAATTATCTTGATGTCCTATTACATTTACGTTTGTAGTCACCCAAAGTACTAGAGAGGATGAGTAATGCCTTATTGTCTTATTCTTTGATATAGGGAAATATCCAGCCACACCTCCATGTGGTGGATGGGCAACACTTACAGGTGGCTAATGCGGCTCTGGAGACCGAGTGACACCAGGCATAAACTGTCCCTCCTCTACTTGTCATTGCCAAGTAGAGGTTAGGGCATCCACTTGTCTTTGGGATGAGAAATTGCCCCTAAAGACGGATGACCTTCCGTTGGTCAACGACGTAGAATGTGGGAGGCAATGAGAAACCACCATATTAAAGATCCTTATGGATATACTCCAGCGCTGGAGTGATCAGCTCTAATCTTTGCCTGTTTGAGACCGTAACGAACCATCCTTGGTTTAATCCTTGAAGATGATGATGATGATGATGATGGCTTACTTTTGTATACTTACACTGTCGTCAGCATTGACAGGGATACTAATCACAGAAATACGAAGTATAGAATAACTGTGAATATTAATATACCATGAAAAAAATGTACCTTCGTCTAAGCTGGATTGTTTGTGAGGTCAATGAAGAGACTCGGTGGTTTTATTATTAAATTGCTGAAGCAAATAATTGTGCTAGTACGTTAATTTATAAAAAACATTTGTTCACGGTTTCTTGATTAAACGTTTTTTTATTAAATGCTTAAGACTGAAATAATTACTGTGAGATAATTTTGATGATTACATGTTCTTGAATCCTGAGTTGGTTAACACATGAAACTGGATAACATTAATATGTATAACGTACACCAAATCAACGTAAATTTTAAATTATTATTTAAATGTAAAATATACATAACGTTTGTTTAAATTATAAATTTAGCATGTAATGTTTGTATGAAAACATTAAAACAAATTTTGAATATATCGTTTCCAACAACAACAACATGTTTGGGAAAATTACGCTTTCATAATAAGGCGTACATGTTAAATATTCGATCAACTGAAATATCAATTATAAACCCTTGTGGGGGAGTAGCGCGGTAAGAAGTGTGCCTATTGAGGATAATACTTTACATGTTATCAGCATTCTGACAAATAGTTCGCCGGGAATTCCCATCACGTTGAATACGGATGTCACTTGGACGCAAAATATAAACCCCATGATATGTGCAGTTACATAAATATTTTACGACGCCAATAATTTTTTAAAAGATAGATTGTTTTCAAATTTCTGCTTTGGGACTCCGAACCCGATTCTTTCGCAATTTGATTTATATTGCACTCACAATGAATATTATTGCATTAATTGAAAATGTAATGCTTAATTCTCTAATTGACTTACAATTTTTTAATCTTTACGTTTATTGCGCAGTGCACTACAAATCTTATTATTCACTGCTAAAGATTAGTCTGTCTAATAAATCTATCCATTTTTGTTGACTTTTCTTCCTTTCGTTTTAAGCCGTATATCTTGTAGTTTTTCTAAATAAAAATTTTTTTATTTCGCAGTAAAATATCCTCTGGTTTAGTTAACTATATAGGTACTTCAACAACATATAAACCTACCACTTCCGTCATTTGACGATGGGAACTTTATCTTTTAATTTGTGTCTACTTTTATTGCTGTAACGGCCACTACAATACAAGGCTCTTTACCCATTTACACCTTCTCGCATGTTTTCATTTATTTAGAAGGCTGGCAAACAAGAATTATTTCTAATTGAAACGTTTTATTTTTTAATACTCTGAAGACTCGTGTATATAGGTACTGAACAATAGTTTATCTCTTGGAAGTTATGTAATGTTTAATAGATGAAACAAATGCTTTGAAAAAACAGTTTAATATTAAAAACACTTCGGAAGCTCCAAATGTATACGAAAACGTATTTAATTTGTTGGTATATTTTTAACCGTTTCATCATTAAATTTCCATACTTCCACTTGCTGTTGAGAGCGAAAATATCATACTTCTCCTTTAAAAAAATTAAGTTTATGAGTACCACGTGTACGTCGGAGACATGTAATCACACTTCATGTTTTTTCTGGAAATATTCTTCTAACGATCCTCAAATAAAAACTACATTATTACCTGTACGTATACATTTGAAATCAGTTAATTCATTCACTATACCATCAATATTTCTCCAAAGTCATAAACCTTTGCGCGATTCTACATAATTATTTCTCGGGTCCTAAAGAGGAAAAGTATAAGTAACTTTGATAGCCGAGTGCTAAGGTAGCAACTACAACTCTACAAAATCTTCATTTATATCAAGTAAAACACCCCAGAAAGCAAAAGCTTTACATAAATTACTTCTTCTATTATAAAATAACACACAAAGCAAGAATACAATTTGACTAACTACACCCAACGTTGTAAAATCGGGTTTTAAAATCTTAAATTCCGAGTATAATTTAATCTCTTTCCAACAAATCATACAACTAAAATTGGTCACAATTTTTCTCAGAATTCAAATAAAGAAAATAAATAATTCATTTTATTATAGATATTTTTAAGGCAGATGAAAGAGTCTCACACTAGAAACGGAGGATCTTTATTTCCTCAATCCAAGAAATCCTGGATCACTAAAACATAAAAATATTGTCCTCATATGGTAAACTATAATATTAAGTGTAAATAGTTTTTACTGATCATGCCAGAAGGGAATGCAGTTTTACACCCCGTTGAAGGAAGTTGTTGTTTTGTATACCACCAAGCTGAAGGAGGTATTCGCGATAATTGCCATTTATCGGAGCCACTGAGATTGTGGCACGCAAAGCCAGTTTTCCAAATGGCAAATTGTGGTAAGTAAGCCGGAGATAATACTGAAACAGTCAAGGTCATCTGACATCACTAGTTCGTGATGGCACCACCAATGCCGTCAAGCTGACATCAACAGATCGTGACGTCACAGTCAGCTGACTGATTCAGTATTCCTCCAGCGTGTGACACGCGCACGCCAGCATATGTGTCTGTATCAGGTAGACCTACTTATAATGAGGGAGAAAAAATTCCCCCCCTAGGGAAATAGATTGAAATAGTATGTGTGAGAGAAATTTTTATGTTCCCTCACAACCAGCATGGTTACGTCAGAACTGGAATTAATTTGTTAACTTCACGGCTGTAAGTGTGTATAATGATAATGTTTCCTTTGCCTCTGTCGCCATCTTGTTATCGTTTGTATAATACGTGCGTATCTTCCGATTCTCCGCTTGATCGACACCGTCGTTGCAACAGACTTGACTAGTCGAATGTAACTGATAGTATGTATGAGAAAAGCAGTCGAATTAGAGCAAGAAGCAAACAAGCGCTCAAAACACAAGTCCGGGAACTCGGCTTTCTTCTCCGGACTCCTCAGGGATTGTCCTAACTTTCAGGAATGCCGGTGTCTATTTCCCGTCAGAGCAGTGGGTAATCTATGAGGGCAACGTTTGACTGATGCATTCCCCGTTTGGGTAACAGCGACATTCCAGCACCGTCTTCTGAAAACCAGCATGTCACGACGTAATAGGCCGGTCACCCGACTCCCTGTAGGCCGGGTCACGCGTCCGTTGCCATCGTCTCCGGAGACAAAGTTTGTATCCCGTCGCCTAGGGAAACTTATCGTCTCCACCTATGTGGCGCCGATGGTTACCTACGCGATCCCTGTATGGGGCTACTTGGCCAAGACCCATAAGCGAAAGCTTCAGTCTCTCCTTGACCGAGGATTGCGCTGGGCGTGCAAAGCCCATTATCTGACCCCAAAGAAAACAATCCGAGACTCCCTGCGTGTCCGTTCCCTGGACGTCACTATACGGACACTGTCCCGCAAATTTTATCGTCGCTCCGTCCGATTCCAGGGCAACCACCTCATTAGCGCCCTCGGTCGCTACCATTCAGTGCCAGGAGAATCTTGGACCCGGCCTCGGCGTACACTCACCCTCAGTTAAGTAATTAATTGAAAACCCACGGCCGGTAGCAGGCCACACCCAAATCCAGACCCTACCAATAGACCCTGCGGCAGGAGCTCTATCTGAAGCTCGGAACGCAGTACATGAGCGGGCGACGGGCAAGCCCTTCGTCCCGCACAGCCCACTGGTCCGCGCAAAGTTTGTATTTTGCGTAAAATTCCTCAAAGTACACGTTTCAATTTTTTTTTTAACTTCAGAGTTATAAAAATATTTTTACAGAAAAATACTACATTCGGATTTGGGTCAAATTCCCTTTTGTGTGACACACGGCTGGAAGTTTTATCTCTTTTTTTGTCCTTGATGTACCAAGGTTTTCAGTTTCCAAAACTGTAAACTGTTTTTACATTTTGGTAAAATGTCTCCTCAATTTGTTACCTAAGTGGATATCTGCGATTTTATAATATACTTGCCACAGTCTTTGTCTCCTTTTGGAGGAGTAGGAACTATTGTTTGTGTTTATATGGGTTGTGAGCTATAACGCTGTGTAATGTGGTACAGTTACATTTCATGACGAATAAAATTATCAATGCTTTGTGTAACGTACAGTTTAAGATACTTAATTGTTTGAGACATAATTAGAAATTTTTTTTACATTTGAACACACAGTATGTGTGTATTTCTGCATATGTTCCTCCGATGGAACTGCTATTTATTTAATGTAGTTTTTGGTTTCGATTTATCAAACGCAAGTGACAAAATGTCACGTATTCACATTACTTTACGAATTTAGAGTTTGTAATTTAAGTTTCTAAATTTTATTATGATCGTCAGGCCAACTGTAAATGAACTGTTATGCCAGCAACAACGTAAATGGTAAACACAAGCTTTGAAAATTGTTTAGCCTACTATTAAAAATTATCCTGTCAATTTTTAATAAATTATTATTAAAAAATGTTATCTAATTTGTCTATACAGGCCAAATTAAATTTTATATTCAATATACTTTAAAGACTGATTGGAACTGGATTAGTTTATTAAAGTTTACAAAAAACGCTAACCTATATGAGCATTTAGACAACATAAAGCCTATACATTCCGTTATACCTCTATAAAGGACACTCCCTTTCCTTCTCTCTCTGCATTGCATGCATGTGTGTGTGTGCAATTCACACCTTATAAAAGGTTCACTAGAAATGTGATGCTACACGAAGTAATTAAAAATGCGGAGGATCGACGAATTCTGTACTGTAGTTGTACTACATATACACATTTAATATTCCTTTACTTGTACTTATTGTATTGTATAGAATTATGCAAGCAAAATGAGCTAGTTTGAAAAATTATGTGTGTATGTGTGTGTGTGTGTGTGTGTGTGTATGTGTGTGTACAAATCGTTGAGAAACATTCAGTTAAAACTGTAATCGACAGAATTTTGTCTGTTGAGAGATTAGCCGACCAAAATAAAATCCGTTTACCAAAGGTTCACTCAAAAATTTGTATACCAAATACGTATACTCTTAGAGTTTATCCAACCAAAACCAAACGGTATTTCATGGACCTCGTCTTCGTCGTCTAACTGTAACAACAAGAACAAAACTCAACATTCAGGCTACTAGACAAGCTAAAGTATGCAAAATATTCAGAATACTGCGCTACAAAATTCCTACACACACTAGAAAATGTAAGGGAAAATTTAATCGACTACTGTATAACTATATGATATACAGTGACAGCGTTCAATATGTTTCCTTGATTGGAAATTAAGAGTTGCTAGACATTGTACTACTGTTTAGAGAAAACATTGTAAATCTCATAACAAGTCCTAACAAAAACTGCAATATACTACCGAAACATCCATCCAAAATGCGGTTTACGTTGAAAAATCGACTATTGTCTCCTAATCGTTAAAGTTGTACGAGTATTGATACGACGGTCTACTGATCGTCGTATGGTACATAGGAAAAGAAAATTCAAGACACCAATTAAGTCACTAATCACCAGTTTTATTTGTCACAAATAACAGTTTATAATCAACTCGTACAATAATTCCAGCTAGATTTGTCCACAAGCAATAACAAAGCCAATTAGTACAGTTCCACACAATTATTAACACAATAATTCTTCACTTCGACAAACACTAGATCAGCGCTAACGAAAATCACTCACGTAACTGATCTGACAACGCCAGCCGCCCTGCTTTTATAGGTCACGCGGAGTTTTAGAATTAACGTTCCATCCTTAATTTACACACCACTTAATTCTGACGCTAATGCATATCTCAAGTAGCCTCTTGACGAGTCTAGAGCAAACTTGAACGCGGCCTTGACTGGGCAACACCTACCACACTGGACGGGGGGAAGAGTGGAGAATGTTGTGGTTGTTCGGTAGTCTTTTCGTAACACTGGCCTCTCCTTAAGCCTGTTCGTCCCGAACTGGCAAACCGCCTCTGAAATAATACTTGGCCAGGCGGGGCGATCTAGTTGGACGTCCTTGCGAAAGATAATTATCCGGTTCTTCGAATTCAGTCTCGTGTGATCTGAACATCAAATTCCCAAGAACGAGTCTTCCGCTCAACCGCTAGTTTTACTCGAATCTGTCCCGTTGCGTCATGTTCTGATGACCTAAACACCACCGGCTGATTCAAATCTGTTTGGTTCTCGTTAACTACCTCTTGCGTAACTTCATCTTCAGCAACTTTTCCCCCGGGCGCTTCTGTTAACTCAGGAACAACAAAGGTTTTTCCTTGACACACATAGTTGGCTTTCCAGTCACTTCTTTTGCCGTTTCAGGTATTTGTACTTCCTCTTCTAGTTCTTCTTCCATTTCCGCCTTCAATAGGAAAGGTTCCTCTTGATCGGACTTGTTGACTTCTTCTTTGGCCAATGCCACTTGCATAATCGAATGGTTGGCAGACCCTGTCATTATAGCCATGTAAAGCTTTATCTTCTGCTGGACGTTCTCTCTTAAGTCCACAACGAACCCGTAGGCATTCACGATGTCCGTGCCAAGAATCACTTCATCGACAACGTCTAGAACGAGCATTTGGTGGCTAAACTCGAAAAAACCCAGGCGTACACGTACATCTACCTTTCCTAGCACCTTGACGGGGCTTCCAGTCACAATCTGTATTGTGCAAGAGCTAATTTGAGGGCGTCGGTTGCTGAATAAGTCAGGGCGCACAATAGAGACTGCTCACTCGTGTCAACTGTGAATGATGTTTGTTTACCTTCCGCAAATCCATTAACGATCAGGTTTCCACTAGTCTTATGTAGCGTGGAAAAAATGTGCTGTTCTGGGATTTTACTTCTCCAATTAGTGCGATCACTCCTTTCTCTCGGTATTGTATTCTTCCAGCAGTCTACCTGTAGATGACCACGTTTTCCACAGTTGTAACACTTCGGTCTTCTGTTTTTAGCCTTTGGTTCTAAAGACCGTTGTGGCGTTGTTCTTGAATTGTCTCTTTATTCTGTCCGTTATGACGATACTGTGATATTGGATCCGTTTGGCTACAACGTGATGGCATACATTGATTAATGTAGTTCCTCGACTTGGCAGCTTCAAAACGGAGAGCATGAACAAGAGCGTCTGATTTATTATCATGCCGTGCTATTCTTAACACTTATTGTAATTGACTATCCCTGATACCGTCAATAAACATAATGACAGAAATCCACTTCCGTAAGTCCTCCGATTCTTCGGGATGAGCCAATCTCGTCAGTCGGTCGACATTTGCTTCAAACTGTTAAAAGCTCTCCCCTGAAAGCTGTCGTCTTGCTTTAAGTTGAATACGGTACACTTCGCAGAAATGCTGGTCACCGTACCGTAATTCCAGAGCTTTTGTTAATTCGGCATAGATGTTCTGACTGTCAGATGACGCTTTCTGTATTAGCTCTGCGGCAGGCTCTTTTAAAGCAAGAATTAGTGAACGTCCTTTCTCTTCTTCCGTCCATTTATTTAAGCAAGCGGCAGCTTCAAATTGGCGAATATAAGTTGCCCAATGAGTGCTTCCATCAAACGTTGGGGCCTTTGCGTAAACTGACCCCAGTACAGATAATGGCACTGTTTCGTTACTCTTAGTTTTTGGATCTTCTTCAGCGTTTATCAACTATTTCTTTCAGTAAATGTTCTACTTCGTTTTTAATTTGTTTTATTGAATTTGTAATAGAAACTTCTAAACTTGAAATATTTGTTTTCACAGATTTTGCAACTTCAGATATTCTGTCAACTTGTTTGTTCAGCTCACCTCGTAACAGGACGAATTTCGCATTGGTATCCTCTTGTAAGAAGGCCTTAACGTCGTCTGCTTGACGACTAAATTCTTCTTTTTTCCGTACCTCTGTGGTTTCATTTTTACGCTTAGGCTACGTTTTTCATCTTATCGTTTTTCTGCGTCTTCTCTTTCCTGTCTTCGTTCTTCTTCTTGTTGTCCTTGTCTTTGCAGTAGCATTGCTCGAAATGCTTCTATCATCTGACTGGTATCAATTTTATTTTATCAACTACCACTATCACCACCCTTCTACGAAGTGTCCTCTGTTTCCACTGATAACCGTTTAATCCCACTTCTGACACCACTGTTACGACTGTCTCATTGATCGTCGTATGGTACATAAAAAAACAAAATACAAGACACCAATTAAGTCACTAATCACCAGTTTTAGTTATCACAAATAACAGTTTATAATCATCTCGTACAATAATTCCAGTCAGATTTGTCCACACGCAATAACAAAGTCAATTAATAGAGTTCCACAATGACAATGAAAACCGATAAGAGTTATGTAGTTTCGTTTAGTATAAACAATTCTAAATCTCGCAACAGGGACTAACATCGGTTTAGAAACACTAAAATGCTATCGACAATCTTGAAGATAAACAATAATTGCTGTAATCTGTTGCTAACGATTAGAAAATGAGACTGTTCCATGTGTTTTAGGCAACGGATATCTGCTTGTCCTTAGTAATGTTGTTATAATTTATGTTTTGTGGGTTAGTAGGTACACCGTCAATACCAAGAGAATAGCAATGAAATGACAGTAGCACAAAAGAACGTATAATATTCTAAACATACAAGTAACTTGTTTTGCATTCGTATTTGAATTCTGTTTTTTACAAAATAATTACATATTTCAGTATCACATAGGATAAACCGTTATTAATTTGTTGAATAACTTTTTGACATTTTAAGCTTAAATGTAACTTTCCCGTCATAATACGTTGTTTATTCTGTTACTTAAATCTCACACAAAACAAGCGACCAAACTATGACAGTTTTATTTACTGAACAATAATTTTATCCCACTGATGCCTCTACTGTGGGCGACTGTTATTCAACTTTCCCGTCCGATTTTAATTACGCTACCACCAGCTAAATTTATTCATTTTTAGCACGCCTATACATCGATGCACAAATACCTGAGGTTTTGTGTCTTAAATTATTTACAAAAATTGCGTTTATTTAACAACAGCAAACAGAAATAAGGGAAAGAAATAAGGTAATGCAGATCGATTAATAGTATATCCTGAAATATAATGGGATTAGTGTACAAGGTTACGGGAATATTAAGTATGTACGCTCACCTCAGAAGAATGTATGGGGAAGTATGTATGGTCATCTCAAATGAACGGGTTCTACGCAAACAGAGATGAAACGGAGTACTTAGGAAGCCACTAGCAACTAGATTTTATTGTGTACTTCATACGTACAATTACTTATTAGGTAGAGTCTTCAACACCGAGAGAGAAAATAGTAATAGGAGATATTTCTTACTGCAATTCATTTTGTATGTTTAATGAATAGTCTATATTTATATAAACTTAAAAAATTTCTTTTTAGTTTGTGTAATTTTTAACTGACAAGTTTAAAAGGCCTCTGACAATGTTCAAAAGAATGTGATACAGCGAAAAACCAAGTTTACTGAGTGCAAAGCAAAAACAACTAAAATAAATATTTTTAATTCACTTTTAATAAAATAAAAATTATGTATTACACACATAACACATGCGTAATTATTCAAAATGACAAATAGGCCTACTCCCCGTGAAGCCGTCGCATTCAAGGGACCGAAATGGCAAGTTGCAGAATTTACTCTTCGAAACCGCAGAAAAACACGTCAGGAAGAGAATACTAAGAGTAATGAGTATACTCGGTCGCATTGCCCATTCTCGGCTAATATGGTTCTTAACGAATTTATCTAAATCCACATTTTCAAACAACTATTTAATTATATACCGAAAGGACGGAGAGGTGTGAGATGTCCGCAGAATCACTTGAGTGACCTCTCATTAAAAGTACCTGCTCAGGACCGGAAAAAATGATTTTTGGTTTCAGTCTCGCTGAAGATGATACTCTCAGAGAAAGTAACATGTATTTATTGAACTGTCTTTACGTCAAATTTACATTTGTTATTGTATAATAGCAATTAGTTACCTATAAGTAAACATCCACTCACTGTATACAATTTTATAATAATATCGGAAAACCACATCTAACATGGTAACGTTATGTGTAAAAACATGCTCAAATTTACACGTGTCTTGCTTTAGACTTTTTGGGACATTAAGTACCTTACCTTGCATTAACTTACTCTTTGACTTTAATAAGAAAGTATATTTTGCATAAGTTTGTGTTTACAGTAAAGTATTGTGAAATAGTTATAAAGGCAAAGCTGTTCACAATGGGTTTTAATACGGTAATTACTCTTAAATTATATTAATTTCAATACATAATACAAAAATAATAACAATATACTACTTAAATACAAATTATAGTCGTCTAACTATAATATATAAGAGGTTTGCAGGCTAAATTAATTACTGAAAATTGTACAGTATAATTGGTGTCTTAAAATGAGAACGTTTGGTTAACAGACAGGTATCTAGTAATTTAAAATATATTTTATAATCCTGCATTGTTATATGCCAAAAGTGAAACAAGTTATAATATCTTAAAATATTAACAACATATGTAGAAAAATACATATAGACTACCCTCTGAGCACCACACATTTCCTTATTACGCATACGTTTTTCGAGCAGTAAATAGAAATTAATATAGACGGTTTCAAAGAAAATATAAGTAGACAGAAAACAAAAGTAACAACAAAACTAAATGTTCTTAAATAAAGAAAATACATCTTGTTTATCCTGTAAGGAAAATGTTATTCAGAAATAACAGAAAAGTCTCTAAAAATAGTATTTTCTTGCTTTTGTTTCCTTAGTAACTCTTATAAGAGAGAAAGTTATTGTTTGAATCGGTGCCAGTTACATTATAAAGAATCGCCTGTACTACTTTCCACTTGAGCAGTTTTTCTGTAAGTATTCGAAATGATTCAGGTAATCTTAACATTGTTTATGTGGTTCTTGCAATGTGTCTACGATTGGATTTGTTGTGTTTCTCTTTCTTCCTGCCTTATTCTTGTGCGTACGCATTTACTTAAGCAAGCTTAAATAAAACCTTAAGGTTCATGTATCGTAAACGTTAATGAATACACAACGAATAAATCTAACCTTGATTTAGTACCTATGTAACTATGATTTTGTAACATGCAAAAAATATACCTATCCACATGTCTCCATAACAACTGTCAGTTTGTCTAAATGCAGTTGTTATCGACATGAGGCTAATAAGAATCCTTATGTTACATTCTTGTAAATAATAAAATACCTAATATTAGAATTTTAAAAACTTAAAAGAGCTTAAAAAATATCAAAAATTTGAACAAGTGGTACATATTCAGCCGGGTGACAGACCACAGCCGATTTTAACCTAAATCCAAATATAGTTATGATTATGAACTTTTTAACTTTGTAGAAATCACGGGCCAAAAATATAACTCATAGTTCTAATAAAGCTAGAAAATATTTTCTCAAAATTTGTTGATTTTGACGGTAAAGCTTGTAGCGTCACAGAACGTTCCATAAAAAGAAATCATTTATATAGTAAGTTAGCATAAGAGGAAAGTGAAGTGAACAGTATCGAACCCAAGTAGTCCCAAAAAATTGTGTAATTTTGTATAATAATTATTTCTATCAACTTGAAAAAACGACCAAACTATGACTAAGACAAAACCCCATATATATTATTAAAGTGAATAAGAGTGAAAAAACCATAAGACACTACAAGAGAGAGAAATAATGTCAGAATCCACCAGAATAAAGTCAATAATTATTAAGTTTTATAACTATGAATATAGTATTAAAAACTATTTTTTGTGAATAGATGGACACGATCCATCATTATATTATGTGATGTAAATAAAATAAATGTATTAAATGACTTAAATACATTATTAGAAAGAGTTTAAGTTAAAATAAAAATTGTATATTTGTAATGACAAAAAAATATTAATGTGTTGGATTTGAGACCATACACCAAGATTTCATGGAAAAATTAATTATTATCAGATTTAAATAAAAACTATATGTAATTGTCAAGCAGACAATAGTGAACAATTTATCTTAAATAAAGGAAGCTGTCAAATGAATAAAAAGCAGCCAAAATAGCCAAAAACAGTGTTAGCTAAAAACATGTAGTAGGCATCTAATATTGTATAATTTATGAATTTAATGTTGCCAAAATGCAACCAAACTGTATTAGAAAGCTGTAATATGATATAAAGCAACTATACTAATATACCTGACCAACTTTAACATTGTAATAGTCAAGTCAGCAAAGTATTTACTTATACCATGTATGGCTGAAGCCAATTATCCAGTACAAAGATAATCATATCTGGCTAAAATACTTACATAATACTAACAAAAATGAGATAGAAAGGTACAATACATCAAAATACCTTAATAAGAAATAAACTCAGTTGAAAGTAAAATCAATTCTAAAAGAATTTAACTATTTAGAGTGAGATTTGTCACACCATAAAAAATGACATCTCAAGACAATCAATGATGCTATGTCACCTTGTGATAAATATAAAATATGTACAAAGTAACCAGGTATCACAAAAGATAGACAAAATAATAAACTCTGTGTGTATAGTGGTGAAATGATACATATATTAAAGGAAAAGACTAATCATTGTATTAGAAAATTGACAAGAACCTAGGCCATGAGCAGAGGCCATATAAAATTGTATTTATTTGTGTTTTATTGATGTTAAAATTTGTTTATTTTGTTGTAGGAGAGTAGTAGTAGTAGATGTCCAGCTGGTGAAGGGAACTTTATAACTCCACAACAATTTTTATTATAAATATTGAGTTTTTAATGACTACAACTCAAGGTGAGGGTTGTATATTGTAATGTTTTTTAGACTTAAGTTAATTAGATACCAATCATATTTAGTATCGCTAGATTCAGTAAAAAACAAGGAATTTAAATACATTAATGGCATACAAATTGTAAGTACTAATGTGAAACTGTTTGATAAATACCAATGTAAATTTTGAAATATCCATTGTATGAAGAATAAGAAATTCGTTCTAAAAGCTTCTACGGAAGTGAAAATTGTTCTATGACATTCCATTTCGTTTATTCTCGAACAATCTAGAAGAATTTTTACACAAATATACCGGAAGTCGACGAAAATAGTCACCCCGATTTAGTATAAAAGCGAGACAAAATTCGAACGAAAAACACTTGAAAACTGAACGCCAGAACTGATGCATCTCACACAACCCTGATCAACGCAGCTAAGGCGAGACCGAGAGGCGAAAAATCGACAAGACACGGCAGGAAGGCTTTTCCCGTACATAGACATACCCGACTGACTTAACCTCAACGAGAGTCGCCAAAAAATATCGCTGAAATAGAGCAGCGATACGGCAAATTCTAATAGAAAGCACGCAGCCAGAACGTCGACGGCCCAGGAGGGTCCCAACATTTAATAGAGAACGAATTCTGCTGTGTTCGCATTGACTGAAAAACGTGACAAATAATTCCCCCGAACGTAAACAAACAATACACTGAGCCTTCCTCAAAACTGCATGGGGATCAGCGCTGCGGTGGCAGATTTCTGAATCAACGCTAAACAGATGATTCGTAGTGGCGGCGTTTGAACGAGATTTTACTGCCAAACGTTTTGACAAAAAGTGCGGAAAAAGAAACGATCGGAAAAATTGACTTTAAATAGATTCAGTGTACACCCGAAGAGGCGAGATCGAGAAACTACCCGAAGGAAGTGTCCAGTGAGAGAATAAACGACCATTGGAACGTGAGTTACCAAAATTAAAATCATTGTTACCTGGTTACAATTATCACACAGTTGTACTTTACACGCCACACATACACCTTCAAATCACTTAGTTTTTTTTTTCTTGTAAGGCATCTAATTGATATGTCTTGGTAGTTCAAAGGAGTCACGTCCTGAGATTAAAGTTTTTTCACATATTAAACTCATGCTTGTCAACTGAGTTAGAATCTGAAATACTAGCCGATACTTGATTGGACATATAAAAAATTGTCAATAATAATAACTTGTAAAATTTTTTCTCTGCAATTTTATAATTTTTATGAATGATAGTCCTTCAGACGATTTGTTTGTTGTTTTTAAAGAACTATTAAACTTAACTGATTTTTCAAAGTTAAACTGACTTGTTTAAATTTTTTCGTAGATTTAAAAAAAATTTTTATCAATCACATTTAATTTTTCTTGGAACAAACGTTTCCAAGTGGCGCCCACAAAAGCATAGTTTTAAGTTGTGTTACAGGACTACATCACTGCAGAGGATCCAGTCAACAGAGTAAGTAACAAAAGTGCGCGGAGGTAACGCTCGACACAGATTACAACACATACATATTACTTACACCCAATACTTGTTTTTCTATAAATTGGCAGCCCAACTAGTGAGGCTTGAAAAAAACGGAACAAGCCCGGCAACTACCAACATATTAAAATGCCGCAACCAAAGGGAAAGAAGGTGAAGAAGACTGCGGAACCCGAGTTAAGTGTGGAAGACGGAGAGGCAGTACAGGTCGAGGAAACAGAATTAGAACCGCCCACACTAGAAATGGAAAGACCGGTACAAACGGCAGAGGAATTAGAAGAACAAACGGGAGAAGAACCCATACAAATGGTAGAACAAACAGAGAAACCCGAACCAGAAAAAATAACAGGGAACGTTGACGCTAATGTAATAATGCTAATGTTCCAAACGCTAAACGAAAATACTAAAAAAAGTAATGAGCAGATGCTCCAAAAAATGGAAGAAAATATGAATAAAAATAGACAGGAAGACAAGGAGGAGACTAAAAAAAGTAATGAGCAAATGTTCCAAAGGATGGAAGAAAATATGAACAGAAACAAGGAGAAATTAGACAAAAGCATAGAATCTTTAAAGGAGGGTATGAACAAAAATATAGAATCCCTGAATAAAAACAGACAGGAAGATAAGGAGGAAATAAAAGGAAGCATAGAGTCCCTGAAAAAAGAAATTAGCATAAAATACGAAATAGTAAACAAAAGGATCGATGATAAGATCGATAGTGACAGGAAGGTCGAAAACATGGAGAAACATTTGGAAAGGTTACGGGAGGGAAACAATACACGTTTCGAAAGTATAGAGGAGCAAACAGTAGAGACCAAACAAGATATTAGAAATCTCGAAAACAAGGTAAGGCAGAACCAAGACGCCATCATGCAGGAAGTCCAGAAAGACGTTAGCGAGAGGATGCAGGAAACATATGACATCGCTAACAGGCTGGACGAACAAATAAAAACTAACAAAAATAGCATACTGGAAATAGACCAGAGAGAGAAAAACCTGCAGGAAAGATTAGAGGCGCTGAGAGACACACCAATACTAAACACTCATACGTGTCATGGTGAAAACAGGGAAGTAATCAACTTCCAGGACTATCGACGAAACCCAATGGAATTTCTGGAAAGAATGGAGGAGGTTATTGGGAGAAGTAGAGAAACAAGGTGGGACAGGATAAGAGAGATGCTTGACGAGACATTTAAAAATACTAAGGATAACTGGTGGATAGCGGTACGACCAGAAATAACGAATTTAGCAGAGTTTAAACGCCAGTTTAAGGAAAAGTATTGGTCAGAGACCGCACAAAACAGGGTAAGAATGGACATTTTCTATGGCAAATACGATGCGTCCTATGGACAGTCCCCGACGTCTTATTTCCTGGGAAAGGTATGTTTAGCACGGAAGTTGATACCGCCGATCCCAGAAGAATGTTTGGTAAGGCAGTTAGCTGGACATTACAGCTATGGGATCAAGGATGCCCAATTATACCAACAGATTAGCAAAATAGCCGATCTGGCCAAATTATTGGAAAATTGCGAATCCACAGGAAGGTTCCAGGATTACCAACCCCCCAATCGTAAGGTAGAGTACAACAATAATAACGGACCAAACCGGAATGGAGGTGGGAACGGTAATAATCTAAGCACCAATAATCAGAATAATAATATCCCACCAAATGGCCGAAATGATACCACTCAGGGCCCAATTAACCGCAACTATCCGGGAACAAACAGGGGTAATTACACCGGGAATAACTACGGTAGGAACTTCCACCAGGGAAACGGTTATCGCGGGAATAATTATAGAGGAAGTAATTTTGGTCAACGTAATGGTTATCGCAACGGGGGAAACCAAGGAGGAAGCGATAGGAGAAACCAAAATGAGTACAGGCCCCAGGTAAATTATACAATAGCCAATAACCGACGGCCATATCCACCTAATGTACCCACTTACATGTTTTACCCACAACAGACGCCAGGTAGCCAGGGTAACACGGCGAATAGCCAACCTATTAACGGTAATCCCGAGGTCAGGCCGGAAACACAGACGGGTCAGCAACCCAATGTTCCGGGAGACCGGGCCAATGAGACAGTGGCTCATTTAAACTAAACGCGGCAGTGAAAAAGGAAAACCGCCCTTCACTGAACCAATATTATGGGGTGACAAACGACGAACATAGACAGGACGAAGACGGGACTATATTAAGAATAAATAATTACCTTAAGGATATTAGAGAGGAGTTATTAGAAGAAGGTGACGATATCATTAAAAATAGCAACCAGGGGAATAATAGTATCGTGCAGATTAAAGCATATATCAATGGCATAGAAGCGATACTACTCATTGACACGGGGTCAAATGTGTCACTTATTGATAGCATTGAGTTAGAGCGGATTAAACAAAATAGTGATTTACCAATACCCACTCTACCGATAAATAACATTGTTTTAGTCGGAGCAACGGGGAGGCAAAATAAATCAATAAAGAAACAGGTGTCATTAGAGATGACTAGTAATGGGGTAACAATACCAATAGGGTTATTAGTGGCGAGTAATTTACCCATGAGTATACTAATAGGCTGCGATATACTTAGGCCATACAATGCTGTGATAGATTTGGAAAGTAAGGTGATAACTTTTAAGACTAACAAGGGGATTTGGACCAATAATTTAATCGATGTCCAAGGAAGTGGTACAGGCAATACACCTTATCAAGCGATAGTGAACCATTATTATTGTACCGATCGTCCAATCAATATGCCATTATATCAGGAGGAAAACCCAGAGTTGTGGTTAGAAAAGTTAGAAGAAATACGGGATTTCCAAAGGACGAAAGCAAGGGGTCTGGTCAGCGAAAAACAGGCAGAACAATTGGTCGAGGTATACAACCGTTATAAACACATATTCTCGAACGCTCCAGGTAAAGCCAGAGATTATCAGTGCACCATAAAATTCAAAACTCCGGTGGAATTTAATAGGAAATCGTACCCGATCGCATACTCGCTAAAGAATGAAGTTAGGGAAGAATTGAACAGGATGATAGAGGACGACATAATCGAGTATAGTCATTCGCCCTTTACCAGCCCAATCATAGCGGTACCAAAAAAGAACGGAAAGGTACGTATATGTCTCGATGCTAGGGAGATTAACAAAATGATTGTTAACGACCGCACCTCACCTGGGGAGATAGAGGAGATATTAAAAAAGTTCCACGGAATCAGATATATAAGCTCATGGGATACGGTATGCGGTTACTGGCAGATAGAACTCCACCCTGATAGTAGGAAATATATGGCATTCATATTCGAGGGCAGAAACTATCAGTTTAAGCGGTTACCTTTTGGCTTAATAAATTCTGTGGCGGTGTTTGTAAAGATAATGGACAGAATATTGGGGCAGGAAGTACTGAAGTTTACGACAGTGTACGTCGACGACCTACTGGTGACTTCAGCAAATTGGGACGACCATTGTAATAGGGTTGAACAGGTGCTAGAGAAATTATCGGAGAATAATATCACCCTCAAATTAGACAAGTCCCAATTCATAGCAAATGAGGTGAAATTTTTAGGATTTAATTTAACAGAACAAGGGATTACTCCATCCAAAGAAAAGGTAGAGGCCATACAGAAGTTCCCCACCCCAAAGAATAGGAAACAGCTGCAGTCATTTTTAGGAATCTGCAACTATTACAGAAAGTTTCGGTCCAATTATTCAGAACTAACTGCCAGGTTCCAAAAGCAGTTATCAGCTAAAGACAAATGGACTTGGGGACCAGAGCAAGATGGAGTGCTCAATACCATAAAGGAAAAGTTTTTAGAAACAGTAATGTTGCATCATCCCGACTTTACAAAACCATTTTTTCTAAACTGCGATGCCAGTAACGTGAGTTTAGGTGCAGCCCTCTATCAGGAAGATCAGGACGGTAACCATTTAGTAATTAGCTTTGCTAGCCGCGTGCTGAACAGTTGCGAAAGAAACTACAATACTACCGAAAAAGAACTGTTGAGTGTAGTTTTCGCATGCGGTAAATTCAGGACATATATATTAGGGTACCCCATAACAGTTAGAAGCGACCACAAATCTATATCATTTTTAAAGCATTGTAAACTGAACCACGGAAGGCTGACTAGATGGGTTTTGGCCTTGCAAGAGTACAATATCACATGGGAATATATACCCGGCAAACAGAACGTAGCCGCCGACGTCTTATCTCGCGTCAATATACCAGACCAAACCTTTGACGGCGAAAAGGAACAATTAGCCAAGGTTTATCACATTATTAAGAGCAGGGAGGATTTAAAAGATATTTTGCACGAAATAAAGTCGCAACAAGAGGCCGATCCGAAATTAGGAGATATTAGAAAAAGGGTACAGGAAGGCGATGAGGTCATAAACAGATTTTATTGTATACACGATGACACTTTATTTATTAGGAATACCCCGCACCAGGAGAGTTGGAAATTAGTGATTCCACCAGCGATAGAGAGACCGCTAATAATCGACTATCACGATAGGTACGGACATATGGGTGCCCTTAAAGTAAGGAAGGCATTGGAAGAGCAAACATACATCAAGGGGATGAATAAGAAGGTGCAACTGGCGATACGGTCGTGTGATATTTGTCAAAAAGTAAAGTGTGATAACGAGAGGAAGGAAGGGGTCATGATACCCATATTATCTACCGAAAAATTGGAAAAGGTATTTCTCGATATCTGCGGACCCTTTCCACGCAGCGGTGGGAGACACCGATATAAATTTATCGTAATCATTTTCGACCACTTTAGCAAGTATACAAAGCTATACCCAATAACTAGGGCAACGACCAGGAAAATAATAGACATAATAATCAAGCGTTATATAATGGAAGTGGGCCGACCGTATTCTATAATTACGGACCACGGTACTCAGTTTAGGGGAAAACTTTGGAAGGAAAGCTTGGGAGAACACGGAATAAAAACGTACAAAACGTCCGTATATCACCCGAATAGTAACCCAGCCGAGAGAGTGTTAAGGGAGGTAGGACGGTTACTAAGAACATACTGCCATAACGAGCAGAAAAGATGGCATGAATATGTAGCATCTACCGAGGATTTCCTCAATTTCTCGCATCACAATACCATCGAGATGTCGCCATACACGGTTATGTTCGAAAGACCCCCACCACGAGAGATAAAAGAAATTATTAATTTTCCCGACGAACCCGCATACCAATTTGAAAGGGCAAAACTTTATAATAAGGTGTTAGAGAAAACGGAACAGCAGCGGAAAAAATATATCAAATCACAGCCTAAGGCAATTAAATATGAGGTAGGTGAAAAGGTGTTAGTTAAAAATAGAGAATTGCCCAGTGCTATACAAGGCATAACGAGGAAATTGCTACTCTTATATACAGGGCCTTTCACGATAACCAGAGATAATAAAAACAATACCTACGAGGTAACTGACAAAATCAGGAACAAGGTAAAAGGAACGTATAACCAGACTTCATTAAAAAAGTACCATGATTAAAAAATCGCAAGTCAAATACGCAATCAGTAACCAAGTACCATGACCAAAGACCCAAGTCAAATACAGCATCATAGAGAAGGTACCTTGACTAAACATGTCAACGTGAATTTTTTAACTTAGCCATAATTAGAAAGGAGGTAGAGATTTTTAAATAAATATAAATATTATTGTATAATGATTGTTATTAATTAATAATACGAGAAGGACACCTTACACCAAAGGCATAAAGATATATATAAAATATAGATTTATTTCCAATAGCCATGTCAACGTATATTTACCAGCTTACCCGTACTTAGAGAAGGAGAGAGATTATTATTAATAAATATTACTAGATGGACACTTAGTAAAGGAGAAAAGAAGGAGAAATACTGTCATATATTTGATACTAAATGGATATGATAAATGAAAAAAAGGGAAAAAACAGTGTGTTACATAAGGAGGTAATGATGAATATGAATATAGCTATTAACATTGAATGATTTTAAACGATAATTTTAACCTGCGGAGAACGATATATTAATATAATTGTGAATTAATCAGAAGAGTTTAAGAAAGGGAATTTATGTGTAGGAGCCTATGATCTTTGAATATTGTATTTTTTTTATTATTATTATTTGTTGCAAAGGTGCAATTATTATTTTCTGAACAGGGATGTGTTGCCTCTGATTTCAGTAGTGATAGACAGGAAGGGACAGAGAATGTATGCCATAGCGAGCCACTCTGACTCCCAACCCTCTATGTAAGTTAGGGAATTGATAGGGAATTATATCAAAGATTAATTATAAAACATCAAGGTAAAAAGGAAAGGAATAGGTGATACGACAAAGAACGAACTAGGAATATTGAGTTGGATTAATATATTAAAGGAGTAGTACAGGAATTTAATTATAAGATAAAAGAATGAGATATAAAGAAGCTAATAAAGGGTTATTATAGAGATGATAATTTCATCAAAACCAAAGATATGTTTTTCCAAAATTATCAACTTTAACGGTGAGGCATATGTAGCGTCACAGAACGTTCCATAAAAAGAAATCATTTATATAGTAAGTTAGCATAAGAGGAAAGTGAAGTGAACAGTATCGAACCCAAGTAGTCCCAAAAAATTGTGTAATTTTGTATAATAATTATTTCTATCAACTTGAAAAAACGACCAAACTATGACTAAGACAAAACCCCATATATATTATTAAAGTGAATAAGAGTGAAAAAACCATAAGACACTACAAGAGAGAGAAATAATGTCAGAATCCACCAGAATAAAGTCAATAATTATTAAGTTTTATAACTATGAATATAGTATTAAAAACTATTTTTTGTGAATAGATGGACACGATCCATCATTATATTATGTGATGTAAATAAAATAAATGTATTAAATGACTTAAATACATTATTAGAAAGAGTTTAAGTTAAAATAAAAATTGTATATTTGTAATGACAAAAAAATATTAATGTGTTGGATTTGAGACCATACACCAAGATTTCATGGAAAAATTAATTATTATCAGATTTAAATAAAAACTATATGTAATTGTCAAGCAGACAATAGTGAACAATTTATCTTAAATAAAGGAAGCTGTCAAATGAATAAAAAGCAGCCAAAATAGCCAAAAACAGTGTTAACTAAAAACATGTAGTAGGCATCTAATATTGTATAATTTATGAATTTAATGTTGCCAAAATGCAACCAAACTGTATTAGAAAGCTGTAATATGATATAAAGCAACTATACTAATATACCTGACCAACTTTAACATTGTAATAGTCAAGTCAGCAAAGTATTTACTTATACCATGTATGGCTGAAGCCAATTATCCAGTACAAAGATAATCATATCTGGCTAAAATACTTACATAATACTAACAAAAATGAGATAGAAAGGTACAATACATCAAAATACCTTAATAAGAAATAAACTCAGTTGAAAGTAAAATCAATTCTAAAAGAATTTAACTATTTAGAGTGAGATTTGTCACACCATAAAAAATGACATCTCAAGACAATCAATGATGCTATGTCATCTTGTGATAAATATAAAATATGTACAAAGTAACCAGGTATCACAAAAGATAGACAAAATAATAAACTCTGTGTGTATAGTGGTGAAATGATACATATATTAAAGGAAAAGACTAATCATTGTATTAGAAAATTGACAAGAACCTAGGCCATGAGCAGAGGCCATATAAAATTGTATTTATTTGTGTTTTATTGATGTTAAAATTTGTTTATTTTGTTGTAGGAGAGTAGTAGTAGTAGATGTCCAGCTGGTGAAGGGAACTTTATAACTCCACAACAATTTTTATTATAAATATTGAGTTTTTAATGACTACAACTCAAGGTGAGGGTTGTATATTGTAATGTTTTTTAGACTTAAGTTAATTAGATACCAATCATATTTAGTATCGCTAGATTCAGTAAAAAACAAGGAATTTAAATACATTAATGGCATACAAATTTTAAGTACTAATGTGAAACTGTTTGATAAATACCAGTGTAAATTTTGAAATATCCATTGTATGAAGAATAAGAAATTCGTTCTAAAAGCTTCTACGGAAGTGAAAATTGTTCTATGACATTCCATTTCGTTTATTCTCGAACAATCTAGAAGAATTTTTACACAAATATACCGGAAGTCGACGAAAATAGTCACCCCGATTTAGTATAAAAGCGAGACAAAATTCGAACGAAAAACACTTGAAAACTGAACGCCAGAACTGATGCATCTCACACAACCCTGATCAACGCAGCTAAGGCGAGACCGAGAGGCGAAAAATCGACAAGACACGGCAGGAAGGCTTTTCCCGTACATAGACATACCCGACTGACTTAACCTCAACGAGAGTCGCCAAAAAATATCGCTGAAATAGAGCAGCGATACGGCAAATTCTAATAGAAAGCACGCAGCCAGAACGTCGACGGCCCAGGAGGGTCCCAACATTTAATAGAGAACGAATTCTGCTGTGTTCGCATTGACTGAAAAACGTGACAAATAATTCCCCCGAACGTAAACAAACAATACACTGAGCCTTCCTCAAAACTGCATGGGGATCAGCGCTGCGGTGGCAGATTTCTGAATCAACGCTAAACAGATGATTCGTAGTGGCGGCGTTTGAACGAGATTTTACTGCCAAACGTTTTGACAAAAAGTGCGGAAAAAGAAACGATCGGAAAAATTGACTTTAAATAGATTCAGTGTACACCCGAAGAGGCGAGATCGAGAAACTACCCGAAGGAAGTGTCCAGTGAGAGAATAAACGACCATTGGAACGTGAGTTACCAAAATTAAAATCATTGTTACCTGGTTACAATTATCACACAGTTGTACTTTACACGCCACACATACACCTTCAAATCACTTAGTTTTTTTTTTCTTGTAAGGCATCTAATTGATATGTCTTGGTAGTTCAAAGGAGTCACGTCCTGAGATTAAAGTTTTTTCACATATTAAACTCATGCTTGTCAACTGAGTTAGAATCTGAAATACTAGCCGATACTTGATTGGACATATAAAAAATTGTCAATAATAATAACTTGTAAAATTTTTTCTCTGCAATTTTATAATTTTTATGAATGATAGTCCTTCAGACGATTTGTTTGTTGTTTTTAAAGAACTATTAAACTTAACTGATTTTTCAAAGTTAAACTGACTTGTTTAAATTTTTTCGTAGATTTAAAAAAAATTTTTATCAATCACATTTAATTTTTCTTGGAACAAACGTTTCCAAGTGGCGCCCACAAAAGCATAGTTTTAAGTTGTGTTACAGGACTACATCACTGCAGAGGATCCAGTCAACAGAGTAAGTAACAAAAGTGCGCGGAGGTAACGCCCGACACAGATTACAACACATACATATTACTTACACCCAATACTTGTTTTTCTATAAGCTATAAAGAGTTTTTGTCCAAAAACCGAAACTCGGCATCGTTAATAATTTGACAGAATTAATATTCCTAACAAATTTTGAAGCTATGATTGCAAAACTTATGTATCTTCATCATTTATGTATTTTCATGAACAGTATTAGATATGTATAAATATCTAAAGAACCATACATAAACTAAAAAGTAGCACTAAATTGTTTGTCATTTAAGCATTATACTACAACATAATGGAAGGTGGACATACCCAAAGAGATGGAGAAAAAAGATTTGCAACGTTTTGATTGCAAGAGAAGCCTCTAGCATGTAGGAATGGAGACATAGCTGTAAGACTCACGTAGCTGAACGTAAAGTACATTAACAGAATAAATACAAACGTTTTGTTTATTACTTGTAACGCAATTAAAGTATATAATTTTGCTGACGTGTTGTGGAACAGAAAGCTTTGGCGATGTTAAGCAATTTGATACGTAAGTAAATTAGTAAGTTATTAAGTACGATCTGAAAATACGTATAAATTAATACATAGTATAAAGATAAAAAGGATCCTCAATGTATTAAATAAAATAGAGGATCCTCAGGCGACGCAAATAATATTACAACTCTTCAGAATTTCTCAGAATATTTGTTCCTCTCACTTTTAAATCGACACCCGATATTTGCATATCGGTGAAACGTAGTTTTTGACTGTGGGCGGGAGAAGTCATTCAATATGACTTTTCTATTTGTCGCTTACACCTTGTCAAAAATCATCGACCTTGAAGGACACAAACTTATATTATCATCTTCACCAAAGGAATAAGTACGGTAAAAATGATGAAAGCAGATACTTTGTATATAAATAATAATGAGATATTTATAAAGAGAACATTTTATTAGTATCTAAACATTTATAAAATTATAGGACTTGTTACTGTAGGTGTACATAAAATGAAACTAAACATCTACTTTATGATTAGAATGGAAAGGATAATTACTTGGATCATTCTTACTTCGATTAAACTAAACTAACCAATTAAGCGCTGAGCAATAGTTTATTGTTTATAAAAAGAGGCAGGCTTTTTTGAATGCTGTCACTATAATTTTTAAATGTGTGGTCAAGCTTACTCAGAATATTACTAAACGCTTCGTGTTAACAAAAATTTTATTAATTCACACACTCACAAACATCACACTGTAGGTCAAGTAGTTACGTCCACTGACATCCTATGTGCCCAAATTTAAAACCAGAATATAAAGAAGGTATTTCATATTTATAAAAATTATAATTTATCATTTTTTTAATTGATTAGATATTGTGATATCTAAATTGTAATAATAACTGCTTCATCTACTGACTTTTGTTAGCGCTTACACTGCTGAGATATTACCTCACATTAATAATTATCTCTCCAGTAACGTGTAGGCTATTTAATATGTATAATTTATAATTTGCTTTAACACACTGTTTAACCAAATCACCAAGCCAACTCTTCACTGTTAATTATCTGACGTACAATTTATTACTACGTTAATATATGTTGGACAATCGTCATCTTAAAAAATTCTCATGTCAGACTGTTTTTTTTTTGTTTTTACTTAAGGGGAGTCGCTACTGAAAATGGCAAAAATGTTTATTTTGTAACTTTTTAATTTATTCAGATTTTTTTATTATTTACTGTTGCACTAAATAAAGGGTAAAATTTTGTAACTGGAAAAAAAATTATTTTAGTACTAAAGATTTAATTTTTTAACGTTTCTTAGCAACGTTTTGGGAATATTTTTCAAATTGATATTCCAGAAAGACTAGAAGTCCTACGACCTTTTGGGAGGTGTCATTTTGAAGGGGATAAAATTATTTAAAAAACGTATATTTTTATTATAATAAACGTATAATAACGTATAATAAATTATAATACAATAAACATAAAATATTTAATTTTACATTTTTTATAATTTAAAGAAACATCAATATTCTTATCGGTCATGTCTCTGTAATCCACATTTCACTTTTTTACATTGTTGATCAATTGTTGATTTCTTTTACTAATGGCCAGTAAACTTTTCTTCTTCCTTCCCATATTTATTATTGGAAAATAATAACAATTCAAACACAAAACTGTTCCAAATCACATCCACAAAGCTCAACACAGCAGGAAACAAAACATTGCAAGTTATCAACAATACGTCAATCAGCTGTTTTACAAGTCTGATTTTTTCTTTGTAAATAAAATAGCTGATGTTTTATACTTGCAACATGTACTTCCAAATTAGTACTAATATAATATATATGTGTAAAATTATATTATACCGTATAAATAATAGTGTTTTGTTATACTGTAATACCTAAACGAAACGTAAATCGCTTAGGTGCTAGGTTTTCCCAAACAATTTGTTTTTGCCTACAAAATATTTCGGAAAAATGTTCTAGAGTGTTTTTTTATATACAGAACTAATCATAGAACAATTTGGGACAAAAAAAAATTTTGAATTTTTTATCAATTTTTGGCCATTTTCAGTAGCGACTCCCCTTAAAATATAAATAAATAAATAACGATGTTCAGATGTTTCAATGTTCAGATATTCCATTTTCAATATTTCAAAACGATTATTACCGCGATCTTGGTAGCAAGGGGCTTTCAAAAGTGTACCGAAAAGCCCTTTGACAGTAGGAAGGACATATCTTAAGAGACTTTATTGTACTTATTTAATTTGTTTGTGTCAAGTGATTCGCTAGGACTGTTATTAGTCAAATGATGGAACCTCTCCATATGCATGGAACCTCTCCTATACAAACAAAGGAACATTATAATGAAAAACACTTACGCAAAACACAGAAGAAGGAAGAAGAGCGATGAAACTACTACAGCGTAGTTACTGAAAGCATGGGGCAGCAGAGAGATTTGCTGTTTAAATCAGAGAAATGTAAGAAGGAAGCAGAGAGCAAAAGAGCGAAACAGAGGATATGACACCAGAGGTACGGGAACAAAACGAGATGCAAGAGCATTGACCTGCTGAGCTGGGTCTATTACCCAGTAATTAGAGTAAATTTGGCGGTATCTGAGTGAATTCTCTTACATCTAAATATCTGACTACACTATCTTAGTATGCACAATCAACGTCGATAAAAACATATATTGCAGAAGAAACGTCATTTAGACAGCCAAGTAGATGTAAAATACACTAGTTTAAAAACAAATTGTTGTCCTAGAGTACTAAAAATAAAAAAGGGAAATATCAAGAAGTTTAGGCCTAGATAGTAGAGATAGTTTTGCCCAACTTTTGTATAGATTTTCCTGTTTCCAAAAACCCATTGGGCTACGTATCTTTGGCTATTTGATTCATTGAGCACAGAAAGAGGAAGGAAGGAGGTTCGCTTTAAAAGAGCTCACCGTAACCTACTACAGCAGATCCCACCTGATATCAACAACAGGTATGCTGAATTAATAATAGCTACGAAATTACTCTGCGCTGACTAGCGTGTACGGAACATGTACTGAGCTCAACTGAGAACAGGACGAAAGTGTTCCGGAGAGAGGTATCAAGAGTTCGAAGCAATTAGCGTCAGGCTAATTAAACTGGCCTATCCCGGAGCTTGGGGGATTTTTAACGTGGTTTACAATCCAGATATTTACTGATGAGGTAAGAAATAGTGACGTACATTACGTTTTCCGAATGTCAAAACATCTAAATAGATCAGGCGCTCTTGTTTACGCACTCAAGCCTGAAGCTACCAAGTTAGACTACAGTTAGAGCAATGATTGTTTGTCATTATACAGTAATCAGAATATCCCAAAGGTGCTTTGTCGTTGCAACGGGGGAAATATAAATAACAAAGAAATAAAGTTCAAAGAGTCAACAGCGTCATAACGACTTGGGCGAATGGAAATAGACACAAAATCAAATCTTCATTAAAATGGGAGACGTGATCATCTTCCAGCAGATTTTTTCCAGACCACAAATTAGGGAGAAGAGACTGAAAGCACTAACTGCTATAGAAACCCCGTTGCATAGTATGCGGTATCAACGTGTAACGTATTGCTGCGTTACAAATCCAGAGAACCCATCTTAACTGAGCTCTGTCAATTACATGGGCTGCCTACGTTGTAACGAACTGTATTCATATCAAATTAACTGAACAAATTACTTACTAACTGTGTAAGGAAACAAGGGAAGGTGTTTTACTGATTTACGCACTCATTTTCTGTGTGTAACAAGACGACTTCTCTTTATGTAACAACTGTTACTGACAGATCCCATGACATTACTAATTAAACTAAAGTATTTAAATTCTTTTATAAAACTTTGGGATCAAATTGACTCTATTTTGCTATACCTCGGATCCGGGTTAACTTTCTGTATTTGATAATAAAGACTTTTATTTATATTCAATTCATTATCTTAGCTTGCAAGATTTCTTTATCCATTTGAAGAATGGTTCTATTACTTGGAATAATAATAAGATACATCAATATATAAAGCGTTACAACGTATGAAGTTTGAGTTTTTACAATAAACTCTTAGATTTACATTTTTAATGTTTACGTTAAATTAATTGTCTTTGAAAAGTCTCTTTTGGAAGTGTGTAGTATAACAAATATTATTAACTCTCGATAGACAGGCTATCGAGTCACCTTTCGAATGGAATGTAGAAACCATGTCCTGGGGTGTCCGTCTTGGGAATCCTCGTACGCGCCGTCATCATCTGAGTCGGGTCCTCGTCAATAATGTGTCCAAAGTTCACAGAGGTGATTGAAGCTTCTTCGGTGTAAGTCTATGTAGATTTTTGGATGTCCTAAACAGCGTCTTCTGCCGGGTATACGTGTCTTTAAGCAGTTCCTGCAGATCACATCTTCAGGAATGATGTTGAAATGTGAGTTACTTCTTGAAGGGAGTCGTCATCTTGCTTAACACTCTTACTTTCTGTTGTTACATATTATTTCTTCTTGTTACCACATTTTTATTGTTAATAGTACATGCTACACGCTTTTTGTAGCAGTAGTTACTAAACTACATTTAAATTAAACAAACAAACTAACAACATTTTATCAGAGCTTTCGCTCGTACGTCTGCACACTGTGAGGTCAACATAGCGAGAGAGAGTTTTTCTGCTCGCTTCAACTGGTACTTAACAAAAGGTAGAGGGGCAATTACTCCGCGAGAATATAGTCCCTACATTTATTCAAGTTAACATTTTTATTTACACAAACTATACCTTAATAAACATATATATTTTAAATGAGTTAATTTAACGACTATCTGTGTCCTTAGATTTTTTTAATTATTAACATTATGATTTTTATCTTATCCTAAATTACAGACGACTCGGGAAACATGTCGAGTCCGGAATTAACAGGTCACCGCCTGACAACAAGCAAAGGGTTAAATACGACAATAATAACTATTTACAATATGCCTTTTTATTAAAGTTTCTTTGAACTTCTTAATTACTACTTATTCTCATACTGAGTACATACAGGGGTTTTAAGTATCATAGTGAGATTCAAAATTGCTTAATCCCTCGCAAACTTACTTATTTAAAATTCTTTTTTTTTTTTATAATTACTGTTACAATTTAAATCGTCACAAACGCCTTGGAATATAAAATGGAATTAATGGTTTGTTGAAAATAAATCAACCGCTTTTACATTTGACAATGAAGCTTCAGTGTCCATTGTGCGCCCTGGTATATACATCTTCAAAGTGAACTTCTTAGAGGCTCCACTTACGTCAACGCCTTACAGTCTCCTAACGGAAGCTTTGTTAAAGAGTTAGGAAATGTTAGCAAACACTTAGACCTGGGACACTCGAGGTTAGCTACCAAATTATAACTGCAGACATTATGGATAAAGTGGTACAAACTCGGTGCTAACATTGTGAATACATAAAGGATTGTATCGGATTGAAAACAGAATCTCTTGAGATTAGCCACGACTAGCCAAAGTTTTGTAGGGCTAATGTGTTAGGGACAGCTGATTATTCGTTTAAGCAGGTGACGGTAGTTGAAGAAGAAGTTGATAAGTGCCCAGAAAAGTTGGCACTAAACCAGAAAGCCAGAAAGTTGCATAATTCAGACAGCTGTAGAATCACCTCATACCTGTGGTGGGGTGTAAATAAGGTGTCAAGTGTTTTACGTTTGACAACATACTTAACGACCAATTAAACTATAAATCACACACACTGTTTGACACAATTATACATAAAACTAACAATAATTTGGATCCCCGCGCCAATCCCCTTCCTCCACACACCACCCCCACTAACCCCTTCCAAACAAAAACCGTTACGAGTTACTGGCCAGTCTGTCTCAAACTCCTGACGAAGGCGAACACCACGCCGAAACGCGTACGGAAAGAAAAACAAGTAAGTTTCACAAGTGAAAGTTCTATATTCTATATTATTTAATTATTTGTTTCACAAATACTGACCCAATACTAAATAAACTTTTCTAACATGATCGTCAGTTACTAATATTTGTAAAGTGCTATTACATGTTGTGTAAATTAAAAATAAAATTCCTGACATGTTTGTGTTTAATGAAAAGGTTACAGTAAGCTGGGTATATCATAAATGGCTGATGACAACGAAAGTTAATTAGAGTTCGCAACAATAGCGGCGTTGGCTGGAGCTGTTTATTGTGTCAGTAAACAAAGCTGGCTTAATGTAGCTGGACGTCGTTTATACAGTGCAATGGCTACAGTGATTTCATACGCTTCTTAACTACATATTAATCAACAGGGTCAGTTGTACTACTAATCTAAAGTGGGCAGAATTTTACAGACTCTCAAACCTATAAACTGTTGAGCTTACAACAGTGTTCAGTATAGGATTTGTATGCCTGACTTTCTAGTTTGAATTTTTTTGTATGTAAGTTTATAAATTATTTGGATGTTCAAATAATTGACGGTAAACCGATTCTGCAACACTACCAACAATTGGTCTGAAAAAGAAGGATGACATTTCCTCTTTCTTGTTATATACGCTACGCTGAGGAGACAGCGTACGTGACGCTTTCCACATACAGTGTGAGTGACAGGATTACGTAATGCTCTAGACATGTCACTTCCAAAATTTCCTCGACTCTTCTTCCGGGATCCAGGCCAACTGCTTTACTACTATGCCACACAAGTATAAATAGGCCTACTGGATGTAAGAGTGGAATTAGTTCCTTTTGGAGCCTGGGATATTTGAGCGTGTTTCAGAGTGATAGCTATTGTGAGTTGCAGGTTAGTTTAGAGTGATTATTGGTAATACTTGGTGCGACACTACTATTAACAAGGTGACATTTATTGTTTGTTACATTGCTGTGTGCTGAACAATCTTTAGGTTTAAGAATTGTATGTGAGTGTCTTTGTTCATTTTCAGCTTTAGTTGAAGTTGACATTAGTGACCTCATTTGATGTCAGTTACTGTCAGACACTTTATCAATTGTTACTGAACAACGCTGCGAACCGAGCGATCCAAATAAATAATATAACAACAGAAAGCTGATTTATAATTTCAGAGTGTAAGAAATGTGACAAATGTAATCTGACAAATTTCAAAAACTCTCACACTAGACTAATCACGTGACTCTTTAGGTAGCGACCAATGACGAGCTAAAACTATTGAATTATAAGACGAGAATAGGTAGTGGTGTCGAACGTTCAATGAAGCGTGAGGGTGACACACAACTGGGGGTTGCGCGGCCAGCGCGAAGCGCGGGTCGCGAGTAGTGCAGTGTCCCGAGTCTCAGAAAGGACTCCTGCCACTGGGTCTGGTAGAGTTCATTTTATACTTTTTATCTACTTATGGGGGGGGGTCTGAAGCGACCTGCGATTGGTGGATTATACCACCGGGACTAGCAAACGAGGTCGCTTCCAGGACTCACCTGGTCGCGGGGTGTATTTACCAAGTCCGGTAATGAGGGAATTGTGGGTCACTCTGTCGGAACGAACATAGAATCGTCGCGCCAGGCGTCTCACGGTGTCATCAAGAGAGCGGACACCGAGTCCTCTCCTCAAAAGAAGAGAAGAGTACCTCCGGGGGACTTTGCACGCGAGCTTCAGTCCCCGGTCGAGTACGCGCTGGAGCGTGATTCTATGACCACGAGCCAGGTATCCCCAAACAGGACAGGCGTAGGTAATCACCGGCAACACGTACGTGTTGACTATGAGCTTACCTAGCCGGGGGGTCATTGCCGGATTAGATAGCACGGGCCAGAGTCTACTGAGTTGCGCCGAAGCGCGTTGTCTGGTGTAATTAGCATGGGTTCGCCAGGTGAGTCGGGAATCCACGTGGAGCCCGAGGTACTTGACGCTGTTGGTCCAGGGCACCTCGACGGGGCCTACTTTAAGCGGCCGAGGCCGCTTGCGTTTTCGCGAGAATATTACCGCGGCGCTCTTGGAAGCGTTAACGGCAACTCTCCAGTCATCGGTCCACCCGACATACGCGTCGAGTTGGCGCTGGAGCTTAACTGCCGCATAACTCGCGTTCGGCTCTGAGGCAAAAGCCGCAGTGTCGTCCGCGAACAGCGACAGTTTCACTCCAGGAACTCGGGGCGTGTCGTTGACAAACAACGAGAACAGGAGAGGCCCAAGGACACTTCCCTGAGGGACGCCGGCGGTAATACGCCTCTCCGAAGAGAGAGCGTGGTCTACTCTCACTCGGAAGCTACGGTCTCGCAGAAAGCTGCCGATCAAGTGAACGTAGCAGTCTGGGAGAAGGACTTCCGTTAGTTTGTAAAGGACACCCTCGTGCCACACGCGGTCAAAGGCTTTCTCTACGTCTAGGAAGATCGCAGCCGTCTGTTTGCCCTGGCAGCCAGCCTCGGTTATGCATTCCACGAGTCTCATCAGCTGATGAGTCGAGGAGTGCAGCTCACGAAAGCCGAACTGTTCGGGGATCAGCACGTCTAGTCTTTCTAGATGGTCGCGGATCCTACGCTGGATCAGACGCTCAAAAACCTTGGACGTCGCGGACAAGAGGCTGATGGGCCTGAGGTTCTCCACTCGAGAAGAATTCTTTCCCGGCTTGGGTATCACGATGACGGTAGCCGTTTTCCATTTCACCGGAAAATAGGCCAGTCTGAGGCATGAATTGAACAGGTCAGTGAGGAACTGGGTTCCTCGCTCCGGAAGGCGATGGAGGGCGGAATTCATGACTCCGTCCGGGCCAGGCGCCTTCCGGGGCTTGAGCTGAACAATCCTCTCAGAGACCTCCTCCGGGGAGATGGGCTCCGGCTGGACTGTGATATCGGCCGTAAGAAAGCGCTCTACCTCGCGGCAGATTTGCTCAGTGAAGGCCGGGTTCTTGGATGGGTTGGGAGCGAACTGACGCTCTAAACTATCAGCCAAGAACTCTGCCTTTTCGAGGGGGCGACCAAGGGGTTGACCGCCGGGTCCGGCCAGTGCGGGGAGAGGCGCGCGTTTGCGCTTTCCCGTTAGGGCACTGGGAATCCGCCAGACATTACGGTCCTCGGCAGGGCCATCCATCTGTGTTACAGCTAGCTCCCAGTTGCGTCTACGGAACGCCAGCATGTCGCGACGCAACTTGCCGGACGCTCTGTTGAACGCAGCCTTGTCGGCCGGGTCACGAGTCCTCTGCCAGCGTCTCCGGAGGCGATTCCTCTCGCTAGCGAGCTGAGACACCTCTTCGGGGATCCGCTGATAGTCGGGCGTGAGCCCCGGCTTCATCCGGGAGGACACGTCAACCGCCGAGACGACGGCTGTGTCGAATACAGCAACTGCCTCATCGACATGCTGGGTAGTGTCGAGCGGGATATGCTCTGGTAGGCGGCGACTGAACGCCGGGCCAAAGCGGTCCCACTCGATTACCCGCCGCTCGTCGCGGACGGTGGCGTGCTGGGTAGCTATATGCACACTGATAGGGCAGTGGTCCGAGGACAGTTCCGAAATGACGGAGACGTGGACCGGGCAATAAACGCCCCTGACCGCGGCAATGTCCAGTACATCAGGGCGGGAGTTAGCCCGAGAGGGATAGTACGTAGGCCCGGTAGGACCCATGACTGTGACCCGAGCCGCATCAGCATACCTGCGTAAGCGGGTCCCGTTTGGGTTCGCCAAGCGGCTCCCCCAATCGGGGTGCTTACAGTTCAGGTCGCCCGCCAGGACTACCCTCCTGTGTGCTCCAAAGACGGCCTCCAGATCGTTCGACAGGAGCTCCGTGTGTGGAGGCTTGTAGGCGGAAACCACGAGTAGACCGCCGAGAGCACCATGGAGCTCGACCGCGGTGCACTCGAGGTTCCGCCGCTGAGGCAGGACAACGCGGTGATGGCGAAGACTCGCCTTCACCGCGATGGCTGTGCCCCCTCCTGCGCGACCCGACCGGTCGTCCCGGTGGCACACGTAGTTGGGTAGTCGGAAACGACGATGCGGGGTCAGGTGCGTCTCGCCAAGAAGAAGCACGTCGGGCTTGTGACGGGCAACGAACTCTAAGAGCTCAGAATGCCGGGAAGCGAGGCCGTTGGCGTTCCACGCCACGAGCTCGAGGTCTCGCTTGAGGGATTGCCGTGGTTGTCCGTTCATAACAGACCTGTAACACGGCATGCTTCCACCAAGAGGAGGAACTTATCTTGGGGCGAGGCTGTTGCCAAGCG
Organism: Magicicada septendecula; assembly: GCA_034769895.1. NCBI lineage: Eukaryota > Metazoa > Arthropoda > Insecta > Hemiptera > Cicadidae > Magicicada > Magicicada septendecula. Next base: position 433,297,630 of record CM068372.1, on the reverse strand, counting down.
TTCCTTGATTTTAAGGAAAGTCTGGGCTACTTTCTGCAAGTCGTAGCTTGCCAGAAAGTCTGATACTACGGCGAGATCATCGGAAGATGAGGCCGGGGGAGAACGCTTGGCGGCAGCTGCATAGCTGCGGCGGGGCGAGACGGTGGAAGCCTTGGGGGCTGGTACTGGAGCGGGTGGCCGCTCTGGCTTTTGGAGGACGGGCTTGGGTCCAGTGGCAGGTGGTTTAGGCTGGCCCGTGTTCTTGGCCGGGTTCCTAACTTTCTTGCCCGATCTGGGGAATCTAGGCTTGGGTGGCGGCGGCAATGGAGGATCAATTTCCTCGTTGTCCGGCAGCGGGACTTGGGTATAATGGGGGACTTCGCGTTCCGGTTCCGGGGGCGCGATGGTTGGTTTGGCCTGAGGAGCTTTGCTCGGGCTCACTGCACTGCTGGGTTTCGGAACCGGAGCAGACCTAGGGGCTGGTTTCCGGACCACAGGTTCAGCGGCTTTGGCCGTTTTTACAGGTTGTCTAGCATCATGTCGAGGCTTAGGCTGGACTGGTTTCTTGAGTTTGTCCAGCTGCTCGCTATATACTGGGCAGCGCCTGTTATTTGCAGCATGGGCGCCGCCACAGTTTATACAATATCGGTGGTTGGCCGGGACAGCGCAGGCCTGCGTCAAGTGGTCATTTCCACAGCGGACGCAGGTCGGCGCGTTCCGACAACCGAAGCTGCTATGGCCGAACCGCTGGCACCTGTGGCACTGGGAAAGTCGCCCGGTCTGACGGCAGGGCTCGACGCTTACGCAGAGCCCGAAAAGCCGTTTTAAATCTAATAAGGCCTGGGAGGATTCGCCCTTCTCTGCCAGGAGTCTTATCAGCGGGAGTGGTCGACGCGAGCCATAAGTGGTGTACAGCCGTGAGGCTCCCACAACCTTATACCCCGCGTCGCACATCCGCCTGTATGTCCAGGCCCCGAAGGACGAGGGCTACAGGCTTGGTTCGGTTCATAGTGTAAGTGTGGAACTGGAACGATTCACGTTCCAGCCACTGGACCACTCCGAAGTGCTCCGATGCGCTGCGGCAGGTAACGCGCACAGTCTCGCTCGCAAGGAGCTTGACAGATGCGTTATCTGCCAGCGCAACGGTCTTACGGAGTCGGCGAACGAAGCCGATAACGTCCCTGACGTTCGTAACGAACACCGGCGGGACCCTTCCTTCGGAGGTGCGACTAGGCGCAACCTCAGCGGAGGCTTGGAGTGCCGCCGAGTCCGTGGCCGAACTCAAGGAGGTCAGGGAAGGAGACTTTCGCGGCTTGCCACCGCGCCCTACTGCCACCCAATCGGTGGAAGCCGAGGTCTCCATATCTGGGGAGTCAGACTCCGGCAGAGGATTTGGGCTGCTTGGCCTACTAGCGGCCGTGCAGCCGGAAGGTCCGGCCTTAGCGGGCTTGGTCGGCCCTAATAAGGACCGATTTTGCTCACGTACTTGCGCGGGTTCAGCAGGGCTTCCCGCGCAAGTCGTAGGGTTCCCGACTGACCCAAGTGGCCGGCCGGGGGGCTCGATGCTGCCGCACAGTGCTTTAGGGACACTAACAGCGGGGCTACTGCCGACTAACTCGGCTCTTTGTCCAGCGGGTACCCGGGGGCCGAACTGTGACACCGTCACAGTGGCGGCGCAACCCGCATCTCTATTTGTCAGTCCTACTCTCGGACTCCCCGGGTTTCGCTGGACAGCGCTACCTACAACACTTACCGGCACTGCGCGGCAGGTCCCAGTTGTGTTGCGTTGGTCTTCGTCCTGGCAAGACGGCTGATCTATCTCCATCGCTGCTTGATGTTGGCGCTGGCGAGGTGGTTTATGATGCTCCGGTGGCTTCTTCTTGGCGGCCTCCGTCGGTTGATGGCCGAGCCTCTTCATTGCAGTCGTTGAGGTCGAGGCTGTCCTCTGCTGCGTTCTTCTGTAGTAGTATACAACAACCTTCTTCTTCGAGTGAGAGCAGTCGAATGTGTCGTCACCTCACGTCACCTCCGCGTGAGGGTGAAGCTTTAGTCTACCTACTTGTGACCTGAACAAACCGTTTTTAGTTTATGGTTATTAGAGATGATACGATAAATACACACACACAAAAATATATATACCGTATACTACATAAACATTTTCAAAAAAAGACGGTTCTCAACATCCATTTATAAGATCTTTTTGTAATTCAATACGTAATTACAAGTCGAGAAAAGAGTAACAGTTTTACCTTATATATGTAGGTTTGTACAAATTTAATAGAAACAGTTTTAATGCCGTGATAACCAAAAAGAAGGAGCTACAGTACCATAGTAACGATCGCATTACAAACAATTTTTTATACATATAGTGACTGTATCGAATACTAAATTGAAACTAATTTCTCCATGCGACACTTGCCTAATTAATAATGAAAATAGTTCTATTCACCATAGGCCTGTATGAAAAAATTAAAAAAAAACAAAAATTGATTAAACTCTTAATTAGCTATTATTATATTGTTTTACATCGGCTTTTAATTTCTAGACTTTAAAGCGAAATCTTTTTTTCTGCTGTATTTTTATTATTTCTTAAGAATGCATTTTTGTATGTGCTCACGTACAAGTAAACGTTACATTAACGTAGTAAGTACGTAGCAATGCATTAAACCTTTTTCCACAGACAAGAACAAATCTACAGTTTGTTCTCCTTCTAACACTTAGAAGTTCAGTAAATAATTTTCTCAACATCTTAATAAAACATACTACTTTGTCTCTGTTTGTCTTCAGCATCGCTTTCCCATGATAATCTGTCTGCCTCGGCGCCAATGCATTTACTTATGTTCCTTTTACAATTTCTTTCATGTTATTTACGTGTCGTTGTCTGCTATACAGGGAAGCTTACACCTGTAGACGTGCTAAATCCAAAGTTATCAATGTAAAGTGTGTTCTACCTGTGTTTTATGGTTATGGAAAAGATTATAACTTTTCAGCAACAAACGTTCAATAAGGGTAAAATCTCTATTAAACATCCAAACGCACACGTAAGCGACCACGGAAAGTTCATGTTCATAGGGACTTTTATTCTAGCATAATAAAATTGTTAGTCTCTAAATATTACAATTAATAATGACAGTTACATGAACTGTGACACGAAATAATCTTAAGTAAAATTACGGTCACATGAAGCGGTCTATAAACTTTTTAGTGTTAAAAATGTGAATAATTTAGCCTGTGAAAAAGTCAAATTCCAGTGTCCGGATTCAGTCACTGTCAGTAACAAGGGTGTTCCTATAATATGCAATCTTAAAATTAAGAAAAGATGAAAGAGCAAAATATTCGACTCAAAGGAGCCGTGCCGCTCTACAATATGTGGAACTTGGGACAACCGAGGCATCTAAATTCTTCTGTAGTATAATGCTGAGTGAAAGCAGGTGTCAAAACACAGCTGTTGCACAACAACAGAAACAGTCGTTTCATAACGATGAAAGTAGAAGAGCTTTACAAAAGTTTTGATTTGGAACAATCTTGCAAAATTTTAAAATGTAAGCAGCATTTGGATATGCTTTACCCCAACAAAGACATCTCTGTTCTGCTTTTATTGCATTTCATATCTTAGCACAATAGAGATAAAAGACCTTTCAATAGTAAAAATTTATACAAACAGGCTCAGGCTTTTAAAAATGATCTGCCTATTATGAAGAATGTTATTAATATTTGTGTAAAAATGTCAAAATTTTTAAATTTCTGGACGGTTGTTTTGGTCTTGCCTATTTTGCTCAACAAATTCTCAACAGTATTAATTAACCTGTTATGTTAATTAAATGATTTAGTTTACTACTTTCAACGTTATTGTAACCCTCTTTTTTATTTGTGTGTGTGTTCAATTTTTTTTTTTTAAAGGGTTACTCGATATTTATGACTAGGCTGAAGGGCTAGAAGGAAACATAAAGTGTGCTGGGTCCAGTGAGGCGGGACTTGCAATTAATACTCTCTAGCAACAAGTAAGATAACAATCTTTATTATTTCATATATCATAAATATTTCAATATCACAAATCTCAAATATTTCAAATGTCATTTCAGAGGTCAGAAATATTCCAATATTATAAACATATAAATATCATTCATTATTTCAAAATAACAACCCTGGGGGACGATAACACATGATTCACAAAGACTGTACATATAAATCACAAATACAATTATAAATTTAAACAACTTATGGACCGCCTATATATTTTTATCAAAATACAATATGTATATAAATTTAGAATGCTTGGAAACAGCCTGTATAATTTCATAAAAGTACAATTTATAATTTTAAAATAATCTAGCTTAGCCATAATAGCAAGAAAATATAAATTACAACATTAAACTTGCCTGTAAACAGCCTGTATAGTTTTATGGAAAGTAGAATTTATGAAGTTAAAGAAAATAATCTGGATTGGCCATAATAACAAGAAAATACAAGTTACAAATTTAGAATGCCAGTTAACAGCCTGTATAGTTTTATGAAAAGTACAATTTATAAGGTTAAAGAAAATAATCTGGATTGGCTATAATAACAAGAAAATACAAGTTACAAATTTTAGAATGCCAGTTAACGGCCTGTATGGTTTTATGAAAAGTACAATTTATAAAGTTAAAGAAAAAAATCAGGATTGGGAAATTTCTTTTTTAGAAGCCCTTTAATAGATACCATGTCAGCCAAAATGTTAGGATGAGCAACGACGAAGTCGAAATCTGGTAACATTATATTTCCTTTCTCTACGTCTCTTATGACATCGGTTCCTCCAACAATGGTAGCTTCCACTGCTTCTTTCTTTTACAGAATGCAATTATAGAACGATCAATGTCCTGTTTGAATGGATGAGGCAGCATCGCAATTTTCCTGAATTTTTCTACACACCTTGTAGGTTTAGCCGTGCTCATATCAAGTTCGATGAAAAGATTAACATGGGCGTCTGGTTGGTTGTAGATTGTTGGATGATGAGTCTCTCTGTGACACTCAAGAGCTTCAGCAAAGCTAAAAATACGCCACGCATAATAATCGCTTATCCATACATCATCAATTGGCTTCTGTTTCATAACTTATTTCTTACGCTTTGATGCAGTAGCAGTGGTAAGTTTGTTTTTTTTTGGCGAAAGTTGTGTGCAATGAAACCAATTTTCTGAATTTCTACTTTGACCTTCTTCTTTCTTGCTTTTTCCATGGTTCCTTTTCTTGCAGCATAACTACGGACTTGCTGATTTATGCCAAATGACTTATATACATTGATGGCTCCAAAACTCCAGCTACATAGTTTGATCAATACACCTCTACTACAAACCTCCATGCTAGACAGGGTAGTAGAAAGCTGGACAGGAGCCAGAACATGTCCGGGAGCTTGCATAGCTTTGCACAAAAAGGTGATTACCCTCGGTTTTAATGTGTAACCTGGCCTAATGCAGATTAAAAAAAACTCCAAGCCCTTCTATGAAATAAGAACATAAATATGTGCAAAAAAAACCCGTGATTATAATAGATACCAGACCAGCCGGTCCAGCTCAGCATGTCACAAACAGCACCCACCTACTTAATTAAAAAAAACCCGTCCCCCACAAACTTTTACAAACCCATTAAATATCAAGGTAAAAAAAGAATAAGCATAAGAATTAATGAGCGCCGGACACATGCCAGCGAGCGGGCCTACAATTGTTCTCGAGACTAAGTATATTATCAAAGCAAGGTTACATGGAAAATTATGTCCAGCCGGGCACGCACCCAATTAAAACAGTTTAATGGCGTAGAAAGTCATTTTAAGTGGAACTTGAATTTTTCGAGGATGTTAAACGCACGTTACATGTTGTTTCCTATAGAGGCCAAATTTAGGTAAGATTTACGTTAGTATCACCTCGTTTTGTCCAGATGCTTCTCAGATGATCTGTGCCTTGTTGGAGAGTCAGACGGTCTTGCTGATGGGGCTTTACAGTGGCATGCTTATGGTTCTTCCGCCTCCGGCGGGCGAGGAACGAGAGTCCAAATTGGCGTGTTCCGTTCAGGACATGATGTAGGATGGAAATTACACCATGCTAGGATCAGGTCCCCGGCTGTCTCGGGAGCCCTAAGCATGAATAATAATTAATTTGTCAACAATACCATGGAGACCAGAATTAATTACGATAGTAACAAGTAAATAAACAAATGATATTTAGCGGCATCGGAACTGTGCCTTTCTCCGTTCGTACAGTTTTTAATATTTTTAAAATGCGATTGTATCGATATATTTTGTAATTTTGTATACAGATACGTCTATATATTTTGAATTTAGCTTAAGCGGTTATAAAATTTATGTTTATACGTATTTCTGATGATGCAGTGAATAAGTAATGAAATATATTAAATACTACTACTAAAGATGTCAACAACCATGGAGATCAGAATTAATTACCATAGTAACAAGTTAAGTAAATAAACAAAAGCTATTTAGCGTCATCGGAACTGTACATTTATCCATTCCTGCAGTACATTTTCGATGTTTTATAATAATATTATAATAATATGCGATTGGCTGGAATATTACGATGTGGAAAACAAGAAGTTTCTTCTTCTTCTTTCTATGGCACTACAGCCCTTGTTGGGCCCTGGCCTTCTTCAATTTTTCCCCCCATTCTCCTCTGTCAGCAGCCATCCTCCTCCAGGAACGCACTTTTAATATCTCTCTTGCATCCTCATCCACCGCATCCTCCCATCTTCTCCTTGGTCTTCCCACTGGTCTTTTTCCATGGATTCTGGTATACAATAGTTTTTGTGGTATCCTTTCTTCTCCCATCCTGGCTACATGACCAGCCCACCTTAGACGCTGTAGTTTTATGTACCGTGTTAACGGTGGTTCTTTATACATTTGATACAATTCATGGTTATATCTTATTCTCCAGCCATGTACGTCATTATCTGGTCCCAGGATTCTTCGTAATATTTTTCTTTCAAAGGTATCGAGAGTGTTTGCTGCCTTGGAGTTCAGGATACACGTTTCGCAACCATATGTTAGGATGGGTCTTATTATTGATTTGTATATCCTTAGTTTCGTGTTTCTGTGGATGTCTTTGGATCTGAAGATACTTGATGTGGCGAAATACGCTTTATTGGCTTGGACTATCCGGTTTCGGATTTCGGCTTCTTCTGTGCCGTTTTTTTCTAATATGGTTCCCAAGTATTTAAAGTTGTCCACCTTTTCGATATTGTCGATTGTTCCGTAGTTTCTTTGTCTTCTAGTCTGCACTAATATTTTTGTTTTATCTATGTTGATTTTGAGGCCTATGTTGCTAGCATTTTCTTTGAGTTCAGAATACGTTTCCTCTGCTGCACTTTTTGTCCTACACATTATATTGATGTCGTCCGCATAGGCTACTAATTGGACCGATTTGTTTGTCAGTACGTTGTTTCTTCCTACTGACAGTTTTCTGATAACATATTCTAAAGCTAGATTAAACAAGGTCGGGGCCAGCCCATCTCCCTGTTTTAACCCTCGATTGATTACAAATCCTTCTGTTTTGTGTCCTTGTATTCGTACCTAATTGTAAAGTTTACTAATTAGAAGTTTACTAATTGTAAATTGTCCTATTACTTAATGCAAAGCAAAAATACGTGTTGTTTTCATTTGTGAGGTTAAGTGACAACGGTTTTGGTTTCTAGTTTACTGCTGAAATAAATAAAAGCCATGGTTGAGGAAAACTTAGCTTTTAATATGTTATATAATGATTCTAACAGAGTAACACTGAAATAAAGCTATTAACGTTTTTGATTTAACAGGTACTTTATAAATATCTCCGAAGGCTTTATACACGGGTACTTTTAAATCTTCAAAGGCTGTTGCACCAACATAATAATTAAGTACAAGTTAAAATAGTACAAGTGATGAAAACAGCTTTGGCGAGAATTTGACTAATGAGTACAAAATTGTTATACGAGCTGACAGAACGCCATATAGATATAGACAATAAAAATTATATTAAAATACTTTTTAAAAGTCAAATATTCGCACGTAAAGCCGCGGGTAACAACTAGTATTTTATATATAATATTAACAAACAGATAATATTAACAGTTGTTTGTATGTTTGTAGAGCTTTCGTTATTTGATGCAGTTTGCGTATATGTGCTATAAGAATGATACGCTATTAATGTTGACAGTCTACCTACTAAGCAATAAAACGTATGTTATGACACCATTACTAATGGGAAGCAAATATTTGTTAGGTAAAAACCTCGAATAGTCTCATTACCTTATAGGAAACTAGATATGGCAGTCAGTACCTAGTCTTGCAGCTCATGGAACATTCTTACCGTTTTAGCCTGTACCATGTTAATGGTTTCTGGTGTATTTATAATTCCATACAGACTGGTCCGAGAGGAAAGGAAAATATTTCAGAAAGAGCTTCTAGAGCTGTAAGAAAAATTATATAAATTTAATGACAACCGTAAATGTTTTGTTTTCTAGTTATAGCCAGATAAAGTCTAATATACTCGTATATTCCTTTTCCAGTGGAATAATAATAGAATATAAAAAATTCTGGAAGATAAATTATGAGGTAAAATTAGTGATTCTGTATGTTGCTTGACTTAGGATATTAAAGAAAAGTTATCGCAAAAAAACTCCTGTATTTTTCAAGACATTTTCTGAAAAATGTAACACAAATAATTTTGAAAACACAATTCTTTATGTTTGGCGCACAATACCGTTGTTAAATTGCTAGTAAGCAATAAACATTTTTGAATCAATTATATTTGCATAATTACATATCTCACAATTTTATTATGTAAAAAATATATTGTAATCACTGTTAGTTAAAGTGATATAAGAGTTTGAGACATTTGACTTTTACTAAACAATGTACCAGTGTTACGTTTCTGTTACGTAGCGGAATTATTCCAAATCAGATAGAATGTTGAAAACATTTCTATTTCAATTTTAGTTTTTAAAAGAGGAAACTTTCATTTTGTAAAATTCTAGGTATCTTTGCAGTCTAATGTGATGTTATAGTAAGACAAGGCTATTTAAGTGCGTACCTATCAGTCTTTATTTCACCACAGATTGATTGTAAATCTGTGATAAAAATCTAAATTTACTGTACAATTAGTAAACAGTTTGGACTGATTACCTACAGAGTAGGCCTATTACCTACCACCTAATTTATTTTTTAATTACACCTTTTGAGTGCTGGTGTATTTGTGCTTGTCTTTATAAGTGTTCTTTGTTATGTGTACGTAACTTGGTACGGTTTCTTTCTATGACATACTAGATTATAAATGTTGTTTTGTAATAAAACATTTAAAGTACATAAAACTTTTGTATTTTACAGCAAAATCTTTTGCTGTATTTAACAAACTTACACAAAGTATAGTATTTGAGCACAGCACGTAATTAAGGAAATTGTACATATTTTATCTAAACTCTTGTTTCCCTTTATTTGATATAAGTGACAAAAGGTTTTGAGAGTTTTTGTCAATGAACAGGCACAGTGTTCAAAAGTTCGAGTCAAAGTTTTGACAATTGTATTGTTATCATCACGGCAATTGTATATGAATTGTTATGCCGTTTAAAACGCATTTCTTAAACAGAAGATTTAAAACTCTGTTTTGATTTCTATATGGAAAAACAAATTTTCTTTTTGTTTCTTTCATAATTTTTTAAACTAGGAATATAGAAATAATTAAATTCTTTAACCAGCTTTTTAAAATTCTGGAAAATTAATTTTTAGAATAAACCATGAGAGTGATTACAAGTGCATCAGTTTATTACAATTGAATCAGTGGTTTTGAAAAGGGCATGAGTCCACAAGACCTAAGTTTTGGAAAACCTAAAAAAACTGTTTTACAAAAAAATTTTTAGCTTTACTTTATGATTATTTTTTTGTTATTACAAACTAATTTTTTAGGATGCTATCTCTTACGGTGTGACTGTAAAAAAAATTGAAACCATTGGACTCATGCCCTTTTCAAAATTTTTGAAATAAAAATGTCAGATACATTGTATAATTTTTTGTTACACAAATAATTACTAAAAATAACATAACTGGTAGTATTTTATAAATGTTTAATTGGATTTTACTATAAGTCGGTTTCTTCTCCATCCTTTGTTGGCGAGTTACATATTTCATCATAAAAGGGTAAGTGCTCATCAGGAATGTATTTTTTGACTTTATTGATGTCCTCTACTTTCTTGCAGTTCATGGGCACTTATCAGTTTTCTAGTAGGAAAAGTTATGGAATCAGCTGATTTTTAGCAAGTCTAAAGTGATGGGAAGTCAAACCTTCAACACCATACCCATAGACCTTCAACACGCCTGGATTCTTTTTTTTCACATTCAAACATGTAGTACTTGGAAATAGTAAAATCTATTTTTCATTTTTAGGGATTTCCTATTCCAAAGATTCTATGGATAAAACTTTCCTCTTGTAGAAATCTGTCCACTACAATCAACAGAAATTCTTTCCTCGTGTAATAAACTGGTAAACGTGCAGCTTAAACTTGATTCTGCCACCATCTTTGCATATTCTGTAGGCGAGTAAATGCGATCACTTCGTCTTATGTGTCTCTTGATAACTCTAAAATTCGATCACAGGCGAGAAATGAGTGTATCCTTATGGGGTAGTATTGGACAACTTTTTTGAATCGTTCAGAAGAAACCAGGGTCTTCTAATAGCGAATAACATTATTGTTCCTCTTTTGGCCTCCAGAGGCATCCAGAAATAAATGAAGACCTTTTGTAGTTTGTGGAATATTATTAGAAATATAATCATGAAGGAAAGTGCAAATTTCATTTGTATCTCTTTTACCCAAACTATCATGGCGTAAGTGATACTGTGATGTTCCTACTTTTATACCGTGAATACAGAAAACATAAACCCACTATTACCTTAAGTAGAAAACTTCCTGAATAGGTATGTGGGGTAGAGTGAGCTTCTGCATATAATCAAAACAGATACAGTCAGTATAATCTTGATTCATACACATCTCACTAACCTCCTGCAGTTTATTGTAAAATTTCTTTGTTTTATGCTTCACCATCAACAACAAACAATAACATTACAGTGTAGAATTGTGGGATTGGCAGTGTATAACAATATGGCTGCCCAGCAGCGCCAGCGTAGTTGTTTTGAAAAGGGCATGAGTCCAGGACTGATGCCTTTTTCAAAACAAACACAATAATAAATTGCTTAGAGTAGCCGTACTGAGCATTGGACTGGTGCCCTTTTCATGTAAAATGCTAGATCTAGGCTTATAGAATGCAAAACAATTCATATGTCATTTTCTCAAAAAATGTGACTGATGCCGTTTTCAAAACCACTGATTCAATTTGACTTAAATTAGCCCTAATATATTAGGATAGGTGTACAGTTGTACATAAATGTATAGACACGCACACACAACACACACACACACACACAGACATACATATGGTATGTGTATGTCTGCTCTCGTGCGCACTTTTATGTTTGTTTTCATAACACATATACGTAGTGAAAATTTAATGTACAGATTAATGTAAATAACGTAGAGTCTGTCTGATATTAATAATATCAGAAGCACAGTGTTTGGAAACTTGTATATTGTATTGTCAGGGGAATCAGACACGACACCACAGTGAGTGGCAGTGTGATTCTTTTAAACGTGCCAGGAGATTTTGTTCTCCTCAGGGTATATATCTTCCATTATCAACATTAATGTTCCTGCCTCTCTCAATCCCGCTTGTTCCGTTTTAGAAGTAGACCACTTCTCACTTTATGGTAAGGATGAAAATACTGTACATAGTCTTATAGTACTTGTAACTTCTGTCTACATAATATCTACAGGATATTCTTTACTACTAACAGTTTTACGTATCTCTTGTAGTGTTTAAATAAGCTATGTAGCCGTTTTATCCACTCACGTAAAACTAAACCTGTTACTGTGTTACTCGAACATCTATATTATTAATAGATTATTAATATTACGTTAATCTATTTGGTTTTAATTGAGTTCTAATTCTGAGTCCAGGGACGAAAATGACACAAATATTCCAGGGAAAATTCCAGCCATACAGGTACGAAATACACGAATGTCAACTTTTTCTTCTAATAGCTATCCAAGCGTGAAGGTGTGGTTATCTTACATATAAAACAGTTGTCTCCAACCTGCAGTCCGTAGACCAAAGATATCTTTTTGTTTCTATCTGCTTTTTTTTCTCTCTCTGATGTCGTAGTATAGTTGTAGGCTTTTGAGTAAAACGAGATCAAACCGTCTTCGATTATTTACGTTCATAAGTCACAAAATAGTGGTAGTCATATCCTTGATATACTATTGTAGTTTGTCGGAGCGTATGACTGAAGACACAGATATTGCCAGCCAGTCAGAAAACAAAACACACATTTGTCAATGGACATGAAAGGGTCTTGGAAAAACAACGGGAGAGAGGTACACGAAAAGAAACTTGTGGCAAAGAATAAGAATTTTTGTAATCCCTTATTAGTGTTAATTCACAGTGATACACAACAGTTTAGAATAAGTCTTTGAAAACGTGGAGTATACAGAAATACAGTATGTTACAACAGTTGCTGAATGCGGAAGTTAGCTGTATTAAAGTTTTTGTTAAGTAACGTACTATTGACGAATTCCAACGTTAGCAAGAATTTCAACTTACTTTTCGCCAAGTTAATTACATTAAGCATATATTTGCGTGTCTACACTTCAAATAACGTTTCGTCTCTCTTCCGTTAATACCATAAACAACACTCATAGTACCTACTCTAACTGTAACTACCTTACGTACTACTTTAAGTAACTACCTTAGCTGACTGAAACAGAAAACTATGTTCAAAAGATTTGCATATGTATTATTTAAATTCATTCAAACTTATTTATGTTATTTAAACATATCGAAGCAGTCTATAACAGTTGCTTACACCGGCCTGGTACACACAAAAGAAACTTTTTTGAATGTAAACGTATGGTTTATATCATTGTTTATAGTTTTGTGACTTTGTTAGAAACATTATAGAACTAAAACGTGAGAGAAAATTTCACTAACATTATACACAGATACCACACTAATATTTTAGCACCACTCAAGATTGATGTGTCTCGGTTAACAAGGAACAGCGACGACCGTAGATATATAGAATTGCGAGTCATGTCCAATAAAACACAAAAATTTGTAAAACGAAATGAGAAAAATTATATACCTAAAACATTAAAGTAATTCAAGTGCTATATCCCTCATATATTGTAGCCATCCAGTTTCTTCACATCGTTGATAAAAGTGCGGAGGCTCAATTGCTTTTCTTATCTTTGTCTGTCACATAACTTACTCGCATTCATATGTAAGTAAGTTAGCAACAATAATTAATGTCCTCATAGTACAATAATAAAATTGTGCTTTAAACGTCTGAATAACTGGCTCACTTGTAATTGACACTTCCTGTCCTTTTATAAACTAGTTTTATATCAAAATTGCTAAATAAATATTAAGGAATCTCAAATTTCTTTCATTACAAGGTTGCGATTGATGTCGAACCTCTCAATAATTTGCATTGGCAAAGCCTCTTGAGCTATTATAATGTTATCAAGTCAGTAGAGACAACGGATAGCTTTGCCAAATGGAAACCAATTAGCGGCTTTCCACCTATCTATGAATGTAGAAATTTTACAAACTGCTGACAAAATAAACCTGAGTAACTTCATTTACTTGTAATTTGCATTTACAATTTTTATATGTTAAAGCTAATGCTTTTTAGTAAGATCTGAAGGTGCTTTCTGTCCTCAACCGTGTACACGAAAACCTAATTGGTATAACACCATCCACTTCCTATCTGTACAAAATTAGTTGTACTTATGAAGTATTTTTAACTGTACTCAGTTACTCCACAGAAACAAACACCTACACACGACTGTAACAAAAACAGTCAAAAACCTTACGACGGGTTGTCGCATAAAATATAAACCTAATTGCACATTTTTGTACACTTTTGTAGACTTTTATTTAATATTATGCATTCTGTCACAAACAGTTTTAATAACATATTCTACTACTATATAAGGTAGTATTTAATTTGTAATTGACTTCAGATGATGTTAATATAAAATTTATTTAATTAACGTGTTTATAATTGACAAATACATGAATTGCTCAAATAAATCTAATATACATAAAGTTTACAAGTCTCGCCTGTGAGCCAACTTACACATTTCAAGTTTTGTCCTCTACTAGTTTAATATTTATGAATTCCATAAAGAATAAGTGTCAGTTATTCCTAGCAACACAATACGAACGGGCAGAAATATGATAAATCTTTGTACTATGTAAAACAAATATGTGCAGTCAATGTTTCATTGAGCGGACGGTTAAATATATTGGATGAAAAAATTATTCATTCAATTGCTTCGACATGTTTGATGGGATTTTCAGTTACATGTGTAGATGTTTTCTAACATTGTATTTCTTAAAAGAAGTAATAGAAAAGATTAGTAATTTTTTAAACGTTTGCTGTAGGTATTTAGTAAGTAATATGTGATTTAGCATTGTTCTTGCTTACTCATTTCGAAATATCTGCTTGGAATCACAGATAGTACCCGGAGTTGCGATTTAAGTCTTCAAGCCGACTTAACCGTTAAAAGTATGAACACAAGATTGCGGCCAGTATATTTATATAATATTCATAATAGGTAGCTGGAGCCACCTAATAATGTTGGTGACACTGCTTTAGAGCTATACGCCATAGGCTCTAGCAGACCGCTTACTTTGTCAAATCAAGCAAAAAGGAAATTAAAGCTTAAAAAATGTGTTTACATTTATTACTGTTGTTACTTTCTAGTGTAAACTTAATTCAAATGGAAAGTTAGATTACTTACGAGATCTGATTTATTGTTGAATGATAACAAGCTTTCAATGGATTTGTTAGAACTTTTATGGTGAGTGATTTAATCATATTATAATACTAATCGTAATGATAATATTATAATAAGATTTTATTATTTATATTATAATTACATTTTATCATTAATGAATTACATATTTCATCACAAAAACCTTTTTTGATTCAAAATTGTATATTTAAATGCCTAATCAGTGCGATACAGAATAATACTTTTCTACACCTTAATAGTCGTTGTCAGTTATAAATAAATGATGTTTCAGGTGTTAAGGAGAGTGGATGAAAAACGGACGCTGATTGTATCCATTGTGGAACGAAGAAGTAGAGGTTGGTCATCCACTATGTCATTCAAGCTGGTTCACTACCCTGAACGAAGAACGTACTGGAGGGTGAAGGCTCACTGCGGAAAGCCTTGTGTAGATGTTTTCCAACATTGTATTTCTTAAAAGAAGTAATAGAAGAGATTAGTAATTTTTTTAACGTTTGGTACAGGTATTTAGTAACTAATGGGATTTATTGCTATCCCACCCGCCTATTTTTGTCATTATTTGTCACAATTTTGTCATTAGTGAAATTTGAAACTGCTGGTAGATTACACATTTTTAAACTTTAATAATCCCTACTATTCTAGTGTAATCAAGCAACAAGCGTACCCTGTCTGACAGCAGCAGTAATTGCACAGCCAACTGCTATTGCTGAGAAGAGTATGGTATAAGCTAATAGAGGAAACGTTCATTCCTGCCAGTCCTGACGAAGTCTAATTGTCAATTTAGTCTCAGACCTGGAACACTCATATTGCAAAAAATAGCGTTACCAAGTTGTGGTTACATGCATTTCTAAGATCTAAACATTTGTTTTGAGAGATTTCAGATGTTTATTTGTAAATTTATCAGTTAATAATTGTATGAGTTTGGTGTGTGTGTGTGTGTGTGAGAGAGAAAGAGAGAGAGAGAGAGAGAGAGAGAGAGAGAGAGAGAGAGAGAGAGAGAGAGAGAGAGAGAGAGAGAGAGAAGTGATGTGTCTTACTATAAGTAAACCACAGTGCTATAAGTTAACCACATCCCATGTGGTTATGTTTCTTATAAATGTGATCTATGTGATCTATCAAAAGAGGAAAGTAAACAGAAAATTAATACTTGAATGAATTTAATATTATTATCTCTTCTGTTCGATTCTTAAAAGGACCTAGGCCATCGTCGAGGTTACTTTCTAAGACCAACAAAGCACAGGGGAACAACCAGAAATCACAGCAAGAAGAATAGCACCTTGATAGGGTAAGTATATGTGTGCACGTATTTAGTATGCACTCGCGCGTTCGTGTCTATGTGTGTGTGTGTGTGTGTGTGTACGTACATTTCAGTCATTTATACTTAAGAATATTCTTTGATTTTAAGAAATTGGCAATATGGTTAGTGTAATTCTTACGTAAGAATATTCTTTTGTTTTGAGAAATTGGCAATATGGTTAGTGTAATTCTTGATGTTACGCTATTTAAGTAACAGGTATATATTAATGTAAATTTCGCCTATACTTGATAGTTGTGTGTATCTGCGCGAAATACCCCCTTGATTAAAGATCAAGCTGAATTTATGGTGTGCGCAGTATCTGTTGGGCACCGCCTTAAAATGTGGGTTGCTGTATGTCGGTGTTGCTAACGGGTCTGAAATATGTGAAATAATAATTCCATAATAAAAGTATGTGTTTGGAAGTAGCATTGCATAATATCTATTAGACAATTTTATGGACTACATTAATATTATAATTCAACTCTCCTAAATTAATTGGATGTGGTTTACATCATACCTGGCATGTTTACAAACAAATCCTTTGTATTAAATTCTATAGACATTTGTTCTCATAATAAGCCTTATACGCAAAGTGACAGATTACTGAATCTGAAGTTTGTTTTTTCCAAAGGTAATCATGTTTTACTTCTGTACAAGCACAAAATAGCCACACAATCTCTTGAAATTAGTTTTAAGATCAAAATATACAATACTTAAACTAAAATATCTCTTGTTTTTGAAGCATTGTATATTCAAAATGAGAAAAAGTTGCCTTGTGGTTCATAATTTGAGTGCATTAAGACTAAATAGTAGAGGCCTAACAATTTGGAAGCCAAATAAGAATTATGTATTCTTATACGTGTACACATGCTTTAGTTTAATAGTTTACTATAAAAACAAACTATGCAAAGTATATTATTTAATTACTGAGAAGGAAGATAACGTTATTATTTCATAATAAATAATTGACCTAGAATTCGTAAAGTCTGTAATCCAAAATATAAATTGTTGTATAAAAATTGATGTGTAAAAAAGTATTTTTATAAATTTATTTGCACAGATGTGAAAAAATGACGGCGATATTAAATTTTGTTATCAGTCTCGTAGCCATTGTATTTGTTATTAAACATACATTATATTCTCCTAAAACAAATGAAAGACAGGAATTTATAGAAACACAACTTATATTGTAAAAAATAAAGCAACAAACAAGAAAAGAAGGAATATCTTTGCACAAAAATAAATACAATATGTTTTTAAGATCACACAATGCAACTACATAAATATTTTGTAATATAGAAACGATATGTCCTTAAAATGCCTACGGACGCTGAAGAAGTTAGATGCGCAAAACTAAAGTTGTTGACATCATCTTGTGTGTGTGTGTGTGTGTGTGTGTGTGTGTGTGTGTGAGCGTGTGGTGTGTTTTACAAAAATTTTAAATACTTCTAGACAGCTATGTAGGACTATATTTCTTTACGGCAACGTCTTTATGTGATGAGTCATCACTCTGTGTAGTCAACAATGTCCATCAGATGTTAGTATAGTAATTGCTTAATTCTAATAATTAATAAAAAATCGTGAAAATATCTTCATGTATTCATAAGAATAACGTGATACAGCTATCTTTAAAGGCTTCAGTTAATTTTAAGGAAACAAACGCATGGTCTCAGTGATTATGAATATTGATAAATATGGTAGCAACAATAAATCATCAGTATGTAGCACTAGAACTGCAAAGAATCTTACAGCGTACAAGCTTAGAAGAATACTGTAGATATGATTATGACGTGTGAATCAATCTGAAATAGTAGAAATCAGAAATATACGGTTTCTTTTTTTTTTGTAAACGCATGTAAGTTAACACGACTTACCACAGTCTTAGCAATTAAACATTTATCACACAACATTAGATTTTCTCTGTGACAATAGAATTATTCACATTTACAGCAAGTTTGTATACATTTTTATCGAAACAATTCTTTTGAAGTCAAACAGAAAACGTAACCAGTCGTCTATGTTCTACAAACACATTTGGTTTACACAGACAACTGTATTAACAGATTATCTTTAGATAGAAATATAATAATTTTTACGAAAACTGATTACAATATTTAAAGTAATTTAAATAATTAAAAAGTAATGTTATAATTATTTGCTTTGAATTCAGTTCGGTGCTTTAGGCAAACCATTACGCACCTTTTAAAACTAAGACCTTTACGTTTTATAGGCTTCCCTTTGACCTCGCATAATAAAATTATTTCTAATTGAAAATTGAAACACAAATGTTTGAAATCAATTGTATTCTTCTATTACTTACGTATCAGATATTAATAAGTAATTCGAAAATATTTATGTTACTACTTTAGTAAACGATAATAAAATCTAACGCTTATGTTCAGAACAAATTGCCTAGAGCAATAAACGTGGCTGACATACTACTGATAGACGTGTGACATTTATAAAGTCTGAGTTTATATGATAGCCGGTGACCTCACTCACGTATCTAGTCACTAAGTATCAGTTTGCTACAGTATATGACACAGTTTATGAAAAGAACGTTACAGAATGAATGTACGTGACTAGATATATATATGAGAAACAAACGTAAAAGGAAAGTTTCAGTACCCATACTTTTTTACTTCCTTACAAAATTCATCAAGTCCACGTTAAATAAATGCTTGGTGCGGCATAAAGCTGTTACTTTCTTGGGATAGTTTTAGCAAAACCAGAGGCTCTTCATTATATCAACTTTCTTGACCTACACTGTTTCGGTAGGAATCAGCTCTAGTACTTACAGCCTTGTCACTTTCAATTCATCCTTATGTGTTCAAGCAATGTCATATGTAGTAGGAATATATTTTGATAGTTTGCACTTTTTAGTTTTGTGTCTTTTTACTTTCCACATTTTTTTGTACTTTTTCAATACATTGATTTCAAGAAAGTGTACACTATTTACATTAGTTGTCATGGTAGACACAATTTGAAAATTATATTGTTGATCTAAAAACGGTTGACGGTGAAATCGTATCAGACCAACCTAATTACTCTTATTAAGTTCGGGACATTATAAAATATACAGTTCGTATTGCAACCTTCTACGCTAAGTGGAAAAAACATGAAATTCACATCGGAATAAATATTTTAGTAGTTTTGACGCGTTTTCTTTTTCCTTTATCCATTCACTTTATCAATCTCCATTTCGTAAAATTCTTTTACTTTTTAGATAATACGTTAATGGGAAGAACCTTTTCACAATTGTTAACTATAGACTTCGTATATTAGTAGTATTCTTTGTGAGAATTTCACTGCCTGTTATTCCGTAGTTTTTAAACATCGGATGTCCAGTGTGCTCTTCATGAAATATATACCTCTTTACTTCTAATGATACGACTAAACACACATCTAATTAGTCAAATGAGTAATCTTAAAAACATATTTAATTTAATTTTTATTCAACCCAGATGTAACTGTCAGCTATAGCAGCAGATGATAAGGGTCATGGTTAACGTGTTAAGCATTCATGTTAATATATTGTAAATTGTTGTACAATAATTTGTATACAATTAAGCAATTTCCAGAGCAAATATCTCTCGTATTCCTGAAGGCACATTGGCCACAAACACATATCGCAGTATAGTTTTTTATCGCAACACAATTCTAGTTGATCCCTCAGATATAATTACTGTAATCTAAGTTACAATATTAGATAGAAAAGATATTTTGATGTAAAATAAAGCAATAAACATTATATCCTAATCATCTGCGTGTCTAGGTGTGATATAGGTAAGGGCCAAACAGTCGCAGACTGCCCATAGAAAAGCCTGTCCAACACATTTACTGTTTATTACGCTACATAAAACTGTTTTGAATTTGGTTGGTTGTCGGTAAATTTCTTTTATACCCTAAAATAATATTCTATTATTATACGAAAATGATCAGCATATATTAAGCTCTCTCAATAATGTTTTAATCAAAAGTAACTAAGGGATAATGAATCTGTTAGACGTGAACAGTGTAACATGTGCTCTTTTACTGTTTTTACTTAAATTACAATGGTAAAAATATCTTACATAAAACTACTACCCAATTACCATATTAGTAAGAAAGTTTTTAGCAAAAAAGGATTCTCGAAAATAGTTACAGTAGGCTATGCATGTATGTATTATGGAGTATCAATTACCTGCCAGATCTGACTCCAGCAAAGGGAAGCAAGTATTACCGGAAACAATGCTTTTTGCCCTTCAGTGAGATATGTCCAACTCAATTTCGACTCGTAATAAGAACTCAGTGTAATTACAGTACGGTGCGTTCATTTATCAGATCACACATGTAACTAAAATGTCTGACGATAGTGTTCAAATCTTCCGCAAACACGTACAGAGTTCCTATTCTCTCTCCTGTGGTTTGTGTTAATCTACATTGTTGTGTAATTAAAAAACTATATTTTCTTTGACACTTGTATAGAGTCATGGTTTCGTGAAACATTCAGAGTTTCGCTACTAGCATAAAGAGTTTCATTAGCACTTAATAGAAAAATGTTTATCAGAAAACTAATCCTTACACAGAGTTAAAAAATCGGAAAATACAACATTTTTCCACATTATTTGAGTAAATAGCTTGGTAATTGTGAATGGGTGTCAATCTACAAGCAGTCATTGCATCCTTTAATGTTCCTTCGTTTGTTTAAATTCTTTTACTCCAATACAGGACACAGTGAAAGACCGGTTTAGAGTCATGGCTGTAACGGCTATAGTAAATGTACTTAACGAAAATAATGGAGATAAACCGTGCGTCATAGTCCTGGTCGGCTGCATATCAGTTTGCCGGTAATAATATTCCTTCTTGTGTTTGCTTTCATTACAAAATTCGCGTCGTTGACTTCATTTCACTTGGACTCCAGCCGCATTATAATAAATATTCTGAGCCGTTACGATTAAGCAAACACAGTATTTTTCATTGTGTTGAGTACAATTTATGTAGATTTTGTCTTTGACTTGCCTATTTTATCTCCGATCATTTTACCTCCATTTGTAGTAAATCACTGATAACAAACTTCGTATTGTTGCAGTCTATATTATTGTAAAACATATACACATGCACAGAGGTGACGGTTACTGGAATAAAGTAAATTACAGAGAAGCATCATTTTTGACACATGAGAATAGAAACACAAATTGGTAATCCAACGTACCAAGCCAACAGAGATAAGTAAACATTACATTTGTGACACCAGTTTATAGGAAATCAGAAATGCATTTCACTAATTCCTTATGACAAAAACCAAGTACGGGTAGAAAAACATTCCTAGAATTAAAAAGAATTACTAAAGACCCTACTTTACAAAGACACGTAGGAGTGTAACGCAGCATAGATTATATTTACTCAGTAACGTGGAGAAACTTTTGAGAAAGTAAATACACACTTTTCGTCAATACATAAGTTTTACTATAGAGAAAAACTAATTTTATCCTTTTTATATGAACTTTACAAAACGAAAGCGTAATAGAACGGCTAGATATTTTCATAAGAAAAGGTTTTAAATATTACTTATGAAAAACACTCATTACATTCTTGACTGAACTTCACCCAAACGGTTTATGTTAAACAAACTAAAACGCTTTCTTCTAAAACAGGAGTAGCCTTTGAGACAATAGGTAGTACCTTAGGCATTTCTTTATCACAGTCATGACTAATATGGCATCGTGTAAGGAATAATGGAAGAGAAAGCCTAATCATTACTAATTGCCCATGTAAAGCAAAGCGGATGAAGTACTAAGGTATCAACTTGTCAACTAAGTGGCTTTCATTATTTATAGAAAAAAAATAAGTATTTTACTAACATTAAAATTAGTTTAATTACAAGAAAATGTGTTATGTTAATAACGAATTCTTTAAAATTTAAAATGAAAAAATTTATATCACCAATGGCGATATATGATGATTGTGGGAATCTCACAAGTTTTTATAGTAGGTAAATTATTTCTACATGCGTTTGTTAGTCTGCATTTGAAGGTTACGATTTTGAAACACGTTGTAATTTCTTGCGATATATACCTCATATCTTAGATATTTGACTATATATTGTAACTTGATATGCCAAGTTTACATAAAACACGTACACACGCACACATATGCACCCATCAATTATAAACAGGTATTTATATTGCGTGTTACTATATTATCAGAAAATAATTTTTTCATCAAATAAATTCAGAAGGCATTATACATTTTAGGATACCGTATAAGCAGAATAAAAATGTAACAATAATACTAACGTAAACACACGTGCCGGAAAAAATAAAATCCTGTAAAATAAAAATAAAACCTCTTTTTGCTGTTTTATTCGATCATTAATTTTATACTTCTATGTTACCGTCGTCCGTGGGTAATAAAAAAACTTTAAATACAGGAGTTTTTATATTATTCAGGAGTGTCTGTTAAATTGAAAGGGAAACGTGAAAATTCACGGAACACTTAGAAGAACTTGTATAGAAAATATTAATAGAGTATTTTAATATCTAATGAACTATAATTTTTAATAAGTTAAGCAAATAAATATGTGCACGCGCGCGTGCTCAAATACACACACACATATTATACATAATTTACATAATACATAAACACAATTTTTTAATTAATGTGTATCTTGTAGGTCTTTAAATTCCTTGAATTTTATACCCTTGGCTCCTTCGGTATTGGTTTTCAGTATAAACGTTTACTATGTATATACAGAATGTTCCCGGAGGAAAGGCAACTATTTTACTAGGTGATTCTACAGATGAAAAAGAAAAAATTTAAAATAAACATTTAAATTTTAAATGTTTAAAATAGAATGCTTTCTTTTTGAGTTATAATCTATTGAAAATTTTCTGAGTTATTGCCCATATTTCTGCTCCGAAGATTAAATAAGGCAAAGCGAACACATAAACAATTCCGCAAACACACATTACAGGAAACGTTAGGAACATCACATGTCGTTTTATCTGGATTATGCAAAAAATTGCGTTTCACAACTATATTACTAGTAGTTTTCAAGAAAATTGCTGATAAGAGCTAGAATTTGGAGTCCAGAAACATATTTTTTTTAGATGTACTGCACAGTATTTTTGATAAACTGCTAATAAAGAAAGGGTTACTGATATACAATTTGTTGAGAATTTATTTATGCAGAAATTTGTGTAAATAACACAGTTAAAAATAAACATAATTTTAAAAATTGATTTTAATTCAAAATCAAACGTTACTGAAAATACTTGGATGCTTAATAAAACAAATAATGAGAAATTTTATATAATTTGCGGCATTAACCAAATAAGAATTGCATATATTTCTTTATAATTGATATATTATTTATATATCTTAAAAATAATATTAGAAATACAAGGTAAAATAAATTTGATAACTTTTAAGGAATGCTCAGTACTTCTAGTATTAAAATCATTGCACTTCTTATCTCAGTTTTGAAGTTCCAATATTGCTCGTCTCTGAACCCCTTCACATTCCTCGATGGCGAATGTTTATAATATTTTCAAATTCTAGCGATCAGTTCAATTCGTCTACGTACTTTTGTTTAAGCACTTCTTTTTTTCATTCAACCCCAAAACAGTAATAACATCTGTAAATCTTGGTGTCAATTAACACATCCTCTTCGACCAGTTCATTTTCCAGCAAATTATTCATTTAAAATTTGCCTAACATCATGAGTAGAGTGTGCAGAAACTCCATTTACGTTAATCATTAGCCAGCAACTTTACACATAATAGTGTTAAAAAGTATAATTTGAGAAAGATTGCAAGCAATAAAATATAGCAATCAAAAAGTAAACCAATGCAAACAACAATTCGAAGATAAAATACACTGCTACTCTGCGTACTACTGCCAACATTTTCCTAAATCCGGACGCATAAGATAGTATCAATATTGCCGTTCTTAAAGCACTTTCTATTTTACGTTGCACCGTTAGAAAAAGTGCGCTTTATTATTTGTAAATTTCACATTTTACATTCGTAACAGAAACTGTTTCATTTATATAAAAAGTTTTCTATCTACACGTATATGCTTACATACGTTGTTGATTTATGTGTGTGTGTGTTCGTGTGTGCGCGTGTGTGTGCGTGTGTGTGCGTGTGTGGCTGTACTTCTTAAACAGAATCATTAATCGGTTGAATAAAGAATCAACAAAAATGAAAAAATATATGGAAATCCATTTGCTGTTGTATGTCATCATTAACTTCTATATTTGTATAACAGTATAACATTTTCGTTACTTATAATAATATCAAGTGGACGCGCGGATGTGAGAGAACACGCACGCACACACTCACACTCATACGTGACTCTTTCACGCGGCAACGCTAGGGTTATAGCTATTAATTTTCTTGTGGAATTTATTTATTAAGCCACACGTTGGTTGCGTCAAATATAAAATTCATGGAATTGCACCACGTTGTTGGCGACAAATATAAAAATTTTGTTGCTGGGCGCCAGAGATAATTAGGAATCTCAGGGTGTTGTTAATAACAACTCTTATGTTCAGATGCTAATTAATAGATATTATATTTACCCTTTTAATACAGTTAAATATATATAACATATGATATTATCCGCATTTCAATTTGATATGTTAATTACTTCTCAATTACTACTAACTTCTTATCCTTAGTTAATCGTTACAAGAAATTCATGTATACAGTTAATATCATTTACTGTTTATGACCACTTAATTAGTCCATTGACTATGCTTTCAGATTTATGACCTTAATTACATCATAAATATTATTAATCATCAATAAAAGATTAATGAACTTATAAACATTATTTATCATCAACAAAAGATTAATAAACACATATGAAATATTATTTATCATTAACAAGATATTAATGAAATTAGAAAATCTCCTTCTTCCTCAACATAAATAAACATTAATCAATAACATGACTTAATGTCTAACATTTCAGCAATATCAAACTATCATTCAAAATTTATATTAAATATTTATACTTCGTACTACTATTCTAGGTCGTAAGATATAAAACTCTACAGCATCTGAACAATTCGTCGGTTCATTTAGAATGAAACAGGTTAACTGAGTAGACAAATATATTACATGCAATTATTTAATTACAACGTTTAATGTGATACAGTTACTTGAAATCGCTTATCCATTCCGCCGTCTCGCTCGTTCCACACTTTGCAAATCACAACACTATTTGTATTACTCTGCTTTTTTCGTATCCAACACACTCGCGATAAACATTCGTCTCCACATCCTCCGAAACTCTGACTTTTCATACGGTCGCGCACATAATAAATAAAACTTCTTCGCACTTGATGCAGCGCACAGAATAAATAATACTACTTGACTGTTTATTGACGATGGATAATTTACTGAACGACTGAGTAATTAACTAACTAACTGATTGATTTCACTAACTAACTGACTGCGACTGTCTCTCTTACTGTCTTGATTTCACTGACTGACTCTCTTGATTTCACTGACTGACTCCCTAACGTTCCTGCATCAGTTACTTTTATAGTTTCACCTAAACTTCCCTTACTGCCGCTACACTTAAAATTACCATCATTGGCTGAAATTCGAACTTGTTGCCGGTAAGTTTAAAATTGTCCACTAACCACTCGAAATAACTTCGCGCACAGAGGTGACGCTTTTTCTAATTGGTGAATTCTTATAGACGCGCACTTTTTGCCGCGAGACCGTTTTCTCGTTAAAAACGGAAATCTCAGTCGCGGTTTAGCCGTGGAACCGTGTAGACGGTTGTTGTGCGCTGTTATCGAGTATTGTTATGTTATGTTATGTTATGTTTAAATATAGTTTATCTCTTGTTAGTGACTTGTGCTAAGTAATCAGTGCAGATATAATATTATTTTGTGTTCAAAGTTCTAAAAGGGCTTTCAGTGAGTACTTAAAACTTTAATAATTATTGTTGGTTACAATTTACCTCGGTCGTGCTTGGCGGCTCAGGTTATCGGCCAAGTGCATTTGACTGTTATCTGGCTTGTGACCCGGTTCGGACTGGTTCTACATCGCATCCACTCAGATAAAAGATAAGGTAAATATGCAAACAAATAGCGATGGACTTTATCAGCAACATATTCAGACTCCGTACAATCCAAACTTCTATGTAAGTAGCCAGCACTATAACCCTAGTTATGAGCATCAACAACAAAATACTCATCTTCGAGGTAATTTGCAACCTCACTTTCAGTCACAAATGCAGCAGCTATATCAACAACAAACTAGTTGTCCTTTCTCAAATATGCCGGCACCTACTGTCTGCAATCAACTCCCGAACCAAATGTCATCGCAAATATTAACGAACACTAATACCAATATGGCCCAAGCAATACCTCCATTCAGCTGTCCTACCAACATCACACAGAACTCCCAAGAGGACATAGATTATGATTCATTAAGTGAAGACTTATCCTACTCTGAACCTAATGAAACTGAAACTGCAAATGAATCTTGCGTACCTTGGCAGCAAGTTAAACGCCCCTCTAAAAAAAGGAAACGATCTGCTACTTCAACTAAAAGCATTTACTTACCTCAAACAGCAAATAGATTCGATCCCTTGTCCAACATAGATACGTCTCTTAATCATGACGATTCTGGCAACTCAAATAACGTTAATAAAAACAATCAACCGAAAACACCAAAGCCTCCGCCAATCTATATATACGGTGTTACGAACTATAAAGCAATGACAGACTTTCTGGCATCGGCTGCAGAAGACGAAACATACCACAGCAAAGCTCTCTCAAACAACACAGTTAAAATTCACCCCCACACCGTTGACACTTACAGAAAATTAATTAGACTACTCTGTGAAAAAAATATAGTCCATCACACCTACCAGCTGAAACATGAGAGAGCCTACCGTGTTGTCATAAGAGATCTTCACTATTCAGTGCCACTAGAAGAAATTAAAGACGAGCTAGCTAAATATGGCCACAAAATTCGGAATATCATAAACGCAAGACACAGGAAATCCAAGGATCCACTGCCTCTATTTTTTGTAGACCTCGAGCCCCAAGATAACAATAAGGAAATATATAAATTGGAATATCTACAAAATACAAAAATTAAAGTTGAACCGCCAAGAGTCAAAAAGGCAATAATCCAATGCACACGATGTCAGGAATATGGCCACTCCAAAACTTACTGCAGAAAATCATTTATCTGCGTAAAGTGTGGAAAATCTCATGACACTAAAACGTGCAAGAAACCTAGGGATACCCCTGCTACCTGTGCACTATGCGATGGGAGTCACCCAGCCAATTATAAAGGGTGTTCTGTCTACCAAGACCTGATAAGATCTAAACTTAGGGGCAATCCACAACTGCTAAGTAGTGCTACTCCACAGACACAATCTAATGTGATTCATAATTCTCCATCCCCTCTACCACCACCGCGAAATACAACTTCTACATATGCTCAAATCACGGGCGGAAGTAGAAAGACACAAATTACTTGCAACAGCCACGCAAACCCCACTAACAGGGAAGTAATGGACCAACTGGCAATTTTCCTAAGTGAGTTCAAAACTATGTTCGCTCAACTCATTAATCAAAACAGCATTATCCTCAACATGTTATCTACAGTCATAAATAGAATACCTCAGCAATGACCCCGGCACTCAGAATAGCTGTCTGGAATTCGAATGGGCTTTCCGGCCGCATACAAGAAATTATCCTCTTCCTGAATATCAATAAAATTGACATCCTCCTAATTTCAGAAACCCACTCAACGGATCGAACAGTCTTCAAAATACCTTATTATAACATATTCTATGCTAACCACCCTGACGGTTCAGCTCACGCAGGTTCAGCTGTCATCATACGAAACACTCTTCATCATTATGTAATGGAGCCACATGTCACTGCAAAAATCCAAAGTGCTATCATTAAAGTTCTTGCCCTTCCATGGCCCTTGACCTTAGCAGCTACATACAGCCCACCACGCCATTCCATATCAACAGACGAATATCTAGAGTTTTTCGCCACTCTGGGACCACACTTTCTTGTAGCGGGGGACTGGAATGCGAAGCATACTGCCTGGGGCTCAAGGCTGATCACATCAAAGGGTCGAAATCTACTGGCAGCTATACACCATCTTCATCTCAGCTACTTATCAACAGGAGAACCTACGTACTGGCCCACAGACTTAAATAAAATTCCAGATCTTCTTGATTTTGCGATAACAAAAGGAATCTCGCAGTTATATACCAAAATCGAACCAAATCTCGACTTAAGTTCTGATCATAGCACCATTATAATTACATTAAGCACTAATGTAATCTGGAGGGAAACTCCACCTGTTTTATGCACTAAGCAGACTAACTGGGATTTATTTGAACACATTATCAATGAGAATATCAACTCTAACTTTCGCATTGCGGATTCCAGAGACATTGAAGAAGCCGTTCAATACTTTACTAAACTACTACAGGATGCTGCATGGCAAGCTACACCGGAAAGAAGAAACGTTTTACCTGATTATCATAATATACCTCTGCACATCAAACAACTTATTCAAGAAAAACGACAAGCTCGCGGTAAGTGGCAACGAACGAGAAACCCCCAGTATGAAACAATTCTCAATAGGCTCACCCATAGAATTCGCGCAGCTATGCAAGAGGCCCGAAACGCATCGTTTGAACACTACGTAACACGTTTAACACCCCATGATCATTCAATATGGAAGGCGACAAAAAAAATCAAACGCCCGGTAATCCCAGTATCCCCCATTCGTAAACCTGACGGTAGTTGGGCTCGAACAAATGAAGATAAGGTGAATGTGTTCGCAGATCACCTTTCCCAGGTTTTCACCCCAACCTCATCAGCAATTGATGACTCAGAAATTCTAACTTACCTTGATGCTCCCTGCCAATTATCTCCTCCAATCAAAGCGTTTGCCTTCTCTGAAGTTCTCAGGGAGATAAAACATTCCAAGACACATAAAGCCCCCGGGTACGATTTAATAGTTGGAAAAGTTCTGAAACATCTTCCCAAAAAAGAGTTAGTACTACTTACAACTATTTACAACAGTATGCTCAGACTGTGCTACTTTCCAATCCAATGGAAATTTGCCCAAATTATCATGGTCGCAAAATCTGGCAAACCCCCTACTGACCCTACATCTTACAGGCCAATAAGCCTTCTTCCACTCTTGTCAAAAATATTTGAGCGACTTCTCCTGACCAGACTAAAACAAATAGTGGCCTTTAGGTACCTGATCCCTGAACACCAATTTGGGTTCAGAGAAAAACATTCTACAGTGCAGCAATGCCACAGAATAGTGAACAAAATTAGGGATAGCCTGGAAAAGAAGACGATGTGCGCAGCTGTCTTCCTGGATATTCAGCAGGCTTTTGATAAAGTCTGGCATGAGGGCCTTCTGTACAAGCTGAAGAAACAACTTCCTGATCAACTATATTTACTGTTGAAATCATATGTGCAAGATAGACACTTCCAAATCAAAATAGAAGACACTGTGTCAGTAATCTCTCCTATAAAGTCGGGAGTGCCTCAGGGCAGCGTTCTGGGGCCATACTTATATCTTATATTTACTGCCGACCTACCTGTGACAGACTACACTACCACCGCCACCTTCGCTGATGATACCGCTATCCTCGCAGTAGATCCCAACCCGGAACGAGCCTCTGAGAAACTGCAAAGCCATCTTTACCTCCTGCAAGATTGGTTCCAGCGGTGGAGGATCCGAGTTAATTCTGCAAAATCCACTCAAATAACCTTCACCATGAAACGTAGCTCTTGTCCACAAGTCACCATAAACGATGCCCCCATACCTATAAAATCAGAAGTTAAATACCTGGGGCTGCATTTGGACGACAAATTAACATGGAAAGCCCACATTCTGGCTAAGAAACAACAACTCAACTTAAAAGCTAGGCAAATGTACTGGCTCATAGGTAGAAAATCTCAGCTATCTCTCGCAAACAAAGTCATCATATATAAAGCTGTGCTCAGACCAATCTGGACTTACGGTATAGAATTGTGGGGCTGCTCTAAACCTTCCAACACAAAGATTCTGCAGACAGTTCAGTCAAAAATCTTGCGTTGCATAACGAATGCTCCCTGGTTCATCTCTAATTATACTCTTCACAAAGACGTCAACATTCCATACATTTCTGATGTCATCAAGCTGCACGCCGCTAAGTACAGGAACCGCAACATAGGACACAGCAATAACCTGATCAACGAGCTCCTCAATCCATCACTGGATGTAAGAAGGCTGAAGAGACAGTGGCCAGATGACCTGACCCGGTGAACGTGGTAATCATCGCTGGATGGTTCCCACCTCGAGTGACGACGTATACACCACTTTTACTTATTACTCTGTAAAATGAGTAGATTGTAAAACTGCATTATAATAAATAAAAAAAATTCAATGACTTTCAAAAAAAAAAAAAAACCGAAATCTGCTTTCTCCACCACCCTCGTTTATGACATTTCACTCATTGTATTTTGAAGGCCGAAAACACCCTAAATCTAACGGTACTGCCTATTTTTTGCTGTTTTTTTTAGCAAACAAAGCGTTTTATATCTTTACGACATAGAAAGTTGTACTTACAATACAATTTTACTTTGGTTCGGCGTCAACGTGTCGCTTCGCCCATACACACCTCTCACTTATATAACGACTATGCAGTATAATTCTTATCTGTATGTTTATTTATTAACGATACTAAAATTAATATTAACAGTCTACATCGAAATATGTAATTGATCTAAGTGTGTTTTACTATACAACTAGCTATAACCGAGAGTGTTATGTTACATAGCAGACACGTTTCCCACACGTCTGTCGATAATTCTACTGGATTGTACAAGATGGCATATTAACGTAGTTTCAAGAAAGTTCCATCGCCTGGAACACGCAATTTAGTTACTATGGACACCTAGAAAATGGAAGATTATTCTTGAATCTCAGCTGGTTATAAATGTAAGCGGCAGAGACTAGTCAAGTCAAGTTCGGTTAGTTTCTGCCTGTTACAGTGCGGTTCAGAGTGGTTGTTATTGCGACTTGAGTGTTATTGGTCACTTACCACCAAACGGTAATAAGGTGATATTTATGGTTGTGTCGGCTAAATTTAACTAAACCAATAAGTCGACTATAATATTCATTACTAACAGTTGTTTGTAAGTTTGTAATTAACAACATCATTGATGTCAGTAATTCTGTCACCAGAGTAGAACACGACAACCCATGTGACAGTCGTAACAATATTTAGATTGACGTAACCTGTCCTGCCACAACTGTTATCTCACGTCCCTTTCTCCTGATTGTTATCCTGTGATTTACAAATCCGTAACTATTAACCATTTTCCTGACGCTTCCAATATCTTTGAGGACTACTCCCCTTTCCTTTTTATTGTGATGTCATTTATTAGCTCTTCACGTTATCGATTTTCTTCATACGCCCATAATAAAGGTTATTTGTATCACAGTTATACAGCCATTCACCAAGTTTGGGCAGTTTAAATTCAGCGTACCCGACAAGGTCTGCTCGAATAATTCGTCTAATATTACAACCGTCGGCAAATTCCTAACGTTGTGTTCTGGTATTGGTGTCATATTCTAACACTGTGTTATAATTAAACGGATGTTTGATTTAGAAATTAATTTTTCACTCTTTTCATTAGTTTAACATATTTCCTTTAATTGTCCTTTCCCTTTCGCTGTTTTGTTGTTGACAACTGCACTACTGATGTTACTTTTTTTAAAATGGTCTTGAAGTATTTAAATATTCTATTATTATAATCCTTTTCTACACATTTGTTTTTCAGTTTTCCCAAAATTAATGTCTAAAACCTAGATATTAATATTTTTTGAATTAGTATCATTTATTAATTATTTACTTGATCTAATGCTAGCACAACCAGCTCGTATGCAAATATAAATATTTAGAAGTACTCACGATTTGCTGCTGTTTTTTACAATGTCTTTTAAGATTGTTGTATATTTGTGTTAATGGGTTTCATACTTAGACTATTGAGATTGCTATTTGTAAACTCAACGGTATCGGCACAATCTTCATATAGGTTACATAATGATAGGATGTAGAATTCAAGATTGTCACATTGCTGGCTATAGATTAGATATTGAAAGGCTATCAAGGCCTTCCAAAAACTCGTTTCTATCAACACACGTATTTGACGTGCGAAATACACTGTATTCGTTGAAATGACTGTCTTCCGTTTGCATTACATTTTTCCATACTCAGATATACAATCTTCCAACTAAGTGAGAATTTGCTAACATAATTGTCACACCGTTTGTGATCCAGTTTTCTTACAGAGAAAATATGTTTGTTTGTGTTGATACTTCTTCCCCTCTAAGACACTTTGTACAACTCTTCAAACCAATCTGTACTAACGTCACTGGAAAATATTTTAATCAATTTTATTGGTATCCTACTTGAAGTGTTGACATGCTTTAGCGTCGTAGAGGTCTGTCGTGACTCAATGTCCTGCTTTGTCATAAATTTTGCTCTATTGTCTGTCATTAATTTTTCTCATACTCTCCTTACAATGTAACGACTAAAATTAGAGTCAGACACCGTTCTTGGTATTTCTCCTATTTTCTTCAAGAGCCTATACATTTTACTTTAGGATATATTGTTTCCATTATAGAATGTTTAGCTAAACACTTTAGTTTTTATGTTGCATCCTTATTTCCTCTCTATTGTTACGACGGTCTATACGATCGTCGTAGGTACAGTGGAAACAAAATAAGTACAAGACACCAATTAAGTCACTAATCACACCTTTAATTGTTACAGTAAAACAGTTCGTAATTAACAACACAGTCTCTACAACAAATCAAATAAAAATTGTACACACGCAATAAAATGTCCACAAACATTAAAGCTCAATTGTATTACAATTATACCGTCCGAATATAAAACGCAACACTTCACTACTAACTACTTGCACGTACACAGTAATAACCCGAACCGCTCTGTAAATATATCGCACTAATACTCTCGAACCGCACTATCCAAAATCTCGCATGGAAATGAAAACTAAGGCCGCGATGCGATGTATTTATAGTTACGCTCACACACCAGAAGCTTCCAAACTGCGTCTTATCTCTCGCGAACTACGTAATTGCTACGGCCTTGACACAGTCCGAGCGCCCGAGCGAAGGCCGGCACAGTCGAGAAAATTCTCGCAACATGCATCTAGCAGCACGTACACCACACGCTTACGTCGAGACCTTTCTGGCACATTCGATAAACGCGTAGATTGTTCTATGCTGTCGTAGCACTATTGACAACTTTTCTAGCTGAGATACAGATAATTTTTACATTTTTCTCTTCAAAATATAAGTTTCTCCTGCCTTGAAAATCTTCCATCTTCTCCATTTCAAAAGCACTCTTCACAACTTCTTCGCTTCTCATAGACACTTAAGTTCTTTTTAAAATTGCCTGTAATGCTTCCCTTTACCCACAGTAATTATAATTACACTGTTACTTTGTGTACTCGTAATTTTCGTCAACAGTCACCAAATTAAATTTTATAGTGTATTTATTACAGCTAGTTATATATTTTTAATAGCTAGTTAGTCTTATTGTTTCCTTTGATTCTTCCCTTTACATTCACCCTACTGACATTTTTTCTATCGTGGTATATGGAAGCCCACCTCCTCGTTTTTTAGTTGGGTGGCTACTGTAAGAAATGTTTTGTTTTATTGATAGAGGACTTTGTAAATTTAATTTTTGTTCTACAAATGCCACATAATTTTACATCGCCGCTTATTTTTAATGTCATTTATTTAACTTATTTTTGCTGTGTAGAAAAGGTATTGTTTAGGGTCTTGCTTAGTAGTATTTATGCTTTTGTGCTGACATCAAATCTTAATATAGCCTTTCCACATAATTACCTTTTTAAATACTAAGACAAAATATAGTTTTTTGCGTTATACCTCTTTCAACTTACTTCTTTTAGGGTTTACTTTGTAATGTTCACAATTTCCCTTTCAAAGCTACGTACTATACAAGTTCAATACAAATATTTTATACTTATTTCAACATTAATTTAGCACAAAGGAAAAATCGAGTTGTGTACTTTGTATACAATTACACATACATAGTCATATCGTAGAGGAAACGGTCAAGATGAAAAGCAATTACTAAGCAAGGCTCTAATAGAAGTAATCCTAGTACGAATCATTTCACGTTAAAATTGTGTAACTGTGCTACGTTTACAGAATCGATGTATAATTTAAAAGCATGTATTTCTATAGGAAATGGAACTAAATCCCTTGGTTGTACCAGTTAATACCTCTGTTCCCCTACCGTGTAGATATTTATCAGCAGCGTTTTTGCTCCATTCCACACACAGAGTATTTTCGATTAATTTTTAATATAAAATATTCCCTGCGTTGGAACACAAATGTCCGCAATTAAATTTATAACCACATGTTTTCCTGTTTTAAAACAAGATGCATTATACAAAATACATTATACCTTAGAACTCATACCGTATAAACAAAGTACCTTATTTTATTACTATAATGAACAATCATAATTATTATTAGCATGAATAAGTGCATTTAATAATTTACGTAATATTTTTTAATTTTACGTAATTTCTTTACTAACATGTGTATACCTGTTGCGGAGATTACCAAACACGCAAAAGTATTTAAAATTATTTGTCAACGTAATTTAAATGTGTTTTGTGTGTTCTGGAAACGTGTGCACCTAAGCTTGCCCTGAAAGAGGGGGGGGTGCAGCGATAGAATTTGCGGGACAGTGTAGGTGACATTATTATTGCGTGTGGACAAATTTTACTTGAATTACTGTACGAATATAATCTTGTTGAATAACTCGTTGATTAAAATCTGTTATTTGTGATTAATTAAAGCAGGTAATTAGTGACGTCGTAAGTGTCTGTATTTTGTTTCCACTGTACCATACGGCGATCAATGAGGGCGTCGTAACAATATATTTGTTAGGAAAACCAAAAAAAAGTAGGAATTATTAAACTTCCGTGCAATAAATAGGAAAGTTATGTAGTCTGGGCAATGAATGGATAAAGTGTTACTGATAACAGTCAAATTGAAATACCATTCACATGATCTTTGCACAACTTGGTTAAAGGAAGATATCTCTGGCTACGAGTTGTATATTACAAATGTATTACTGTCACAACTGTTCATGAAATGTAAAAGCCAAAGAGTGCAATAAATTTCAGTTTGTTGTTAGTACAAACTTCACATATTAAGCACATGTTACAGCAAGATTTATTGCGTACGGACACCTTTCTTCATTCAAACGTGCATGTTATTTATGCAGCTTACGCTGCTACTGCAGCGTATATAGCTAGCTGTGACCTACATTTTTTTACTCGTTTTCCCCTTTCTGTGAAACTTAGTGTCTCTCTGAAGATAAATTTTATCCTTCTTGACGGCAGGCTGAGGCTCTGCCTGTAGGGTAAAAATATACAAGC
The DNA here is from genome assembly GCA_034769895.1 of Magicicada septendecula. Classification (NCBI taxonomy): domain Eukaryota; kingdom Metazoa; phylum Arthropoda; class Insecta; order Hemiptera; family Cicadidae; genus Magicicada; species Magicicada septendecula. The sequence continues at coordinate 433,261,970 of CM068372.1, read as the reverse complement.
ACATAGATCTACAGATAGGTATAATAAATTTACGGGATGCGTCTCTATCAATAATAATAATAATAATAATTGAGTAATAAATATAATCTTTATAATAATAATAACAACAATAATAACAAAAATTGTTACTCACCATTCCAGCAAGGAAGGATTCCTCCTGTGGTTGCAACGTAAACAACAAAGCCACCAAGACAGGCTCTCCTTATATAGGGAGTTCACAAGCGGTGTGGAGAGGCGCGGCCAACCGCAAAACCAGTCCTTGCCCAAACCCACACATCACTTTTTGTGTCTCTCTACATAACTTCGGATATTCCTAAACAAAACTGTGGAAACAACTTTACTCGTTTGGCTGACACAGTTATTCACAACCGTGATAAAAGGCGCCTCCAAAATTTTTCTATTTAACATATTTTCTTTGCCAACAATTTCAACATTATCCCATATCATCTTGTGGTGCTCTTCCCACACATGTTCAGCCAACTTTGACGGGAAGTTGGATTTGGCTTTGGGTTTGATGTTCAAACTCTTTGACATATTTCTATGTTCATCTAGGCGGACCCCAAGCGGCCTTCCCGATTCTCCCATCTACTGCTTCCCACATTCATACGAAAGACAATAAATAACGTTTTTTGATTCCAATTTTACGTTATTTCTTGGTGTAGTTTTACATAAAATATTCCCTATAGTTTTACGGGGATTAAAAATGTCCGTACCCCGTATTTATGAACAATTCTCTTAATTCTTTCTGAGACTTTCTTAATATATTGTATGACAATGCCCCCTTTCATTTCTTTATTGTCCTTAGTCTTCCTGTTCTTCTTTCCATTTATCGTTTGATAAATATAATGTTTACTGTACCCATTATTAGCAAACGTTTTGACAATAGTTTTAATTTCATCTTCTAAATACCCATCCTCCGAACAAACATTTTTACCCCGAGTATGTAACGTTCTAGTAATCCCCTGTTTGACGTAATCCGGCTGATTGAACTCCTGGGTAAAAAATAAAAATATGCTTATGTGTGCCTGTACTGTTGTTAAGTTTGAAAGAAGATTAGGAATATTGTGTACCTGCATGCGTGTAGGTATTCGGACAAATGATATATTTTTGAAGCAAAATGATTTAATATTTCTGCCGAACTTCACTATACAACACTGAGGGCTGTATATGTAGAATAACGGCATATGTGTACGCTTTAACGGTATGCAAAAGTGGTCAAATTATAAAAAATGATGAAGAACTGAAACTGGCGTCTGACATGAGTAATAAATGATGTTATCCTTGTGAGGAAACCTACGTCATTAGTCATGGACTACAGTATTTACTTAAATTTCTCTCCAAAAATGTGTGAAATAATTTTTGTTTTATTCGTTCAACCTAGCCAACGCACCTCTTGGACTCTAGACAGTATAAAATGAAGAACACATAAAGGTTAGGCCTAAACATTTTATAAAATGTTACTTGTTTTTGTTGTGAAAAACCAGAATACTTTCGTCTTACATACAATTTTGTTTCACCTACTTTACACATTACTTTTCATATACTTTGCTTTCCTTTTCATCTACTTTACTTTCCACATACTTACTTTGTATTATAAAATAAAGTACAAATATAGATTTACTGAGATCTATTTAAATTATGCATTTTTCAATTAAGATAGGAAAGATTTTAAATTTCAACGTACATGAGGTTTAAATAATTTGATATAGACGAAGGTACTTTAATTCATACAGTACCTAACATAGCACCTACTCTTTGGCTAAATACCTTTACTAAAATAAACTTAATACATTAGTATCATTAACTCTTATAATACGACAAATAAAAACTGTAACATTGTGGTTAGTATGGAACGGTAATACATCGTTGAGTTGAATATATTTGTGAGTAGGTAACGATATAAACTGCAAATGAATAAGATGGGGAGTGTCAGGTCAGATCAACATGTATGTAAGATCAACGCTTTTCCATTGCTTAACTCAAGAGAACTAACGCCCAGCTCACTATTACAGAAAGGCTTCAAACGTTAATTCGTAATATCTATCTGTCCCGTCTTATTAGTGATCCTATTTATCCTTCTTCGATCTGAGTGACAGTCGTCTAGAAACTGATATGCTACACCCGTTATAATTTTCATACATTCATACATACATACTTTACAGCCATCTCTATATTCCCTTCATTAATTTATGCTTTTCTTCCCTCTTTAATACTAAACCTTATAACTGTAACAAATATTACACTTATATAAGGTAAACAGAATAAGTATTCTTTCTTGTATGCTGTATACTTAATAACACATAACTTTTCTTTCCATTAATAGTTTCAATTGTTATTTAATGTCTTTTATTTATGTCTTTTGATCAACGCAAAAAATATGATAATAACACATGTTACTAGTAGCCAGTTATAATTTTGTCATTTATTAAACTTACGTTTATTTTGAAAAACGTGCAAATTTGATTAAATTCAAACGACGACGACGACGACGACGACGACGATGATGATGATGATGATGATGATGATAAAATCACGCTGACGACGAAGATGAATGACGCAGTGTTTGTGAATCGTTAAAGAAATGACGGAGAATGTGAACCACAAAAAAAAAGTTGTTTATCGGTTGTGTCTGTGTGTGTGCCAACAGGTACGTAGTAAAGGGATTTAAAAAAGATATCATTTTATATACGGTAGGAAAACCAATAAAAATACCGCTCTTCCCAAATAGGAGTTGCTTTCTTCGACAATTAATATTACAAATATTGGAAACATTTATCGTAAAACCGGCAAAGTGTAAACCCTTTGAATAATATTCACGGAAATTTCTATATTTCATGTATACGCTTCAATTTTTCTTTACCTTGTAATCTACCTCAATTAGTTAAAAACGTTAGACTAAACAAATATAACAATTTAATGACTAAGTTACAAGAATGTAACGTAAATTATACGCCTACAGAACTATTACGACAGATCATAGTTGTAATTAAACAGGTTTGTCTAAAACACAAAACAAAGTACAAACGGAAAACTGCTTAGAAGACAGGTTATGAAAGAAACCTACAAAATTAACAGAATAATTAGCATAACGAATGTAACACTTGGTGGACTAGGAACTTGTTTGTGAAGTTTACGTGTCTGAGCAGGAAAAATTTCCTCCTTTTCTAATTACATTTTGTAGTTTAAACTGACTGCCATAATGGCTATAAATAATAGGTAGTATTGTTTGAATCATCAAATTGTTATATTCACTCATACGAGAGATAACCCTCAGCGGTGATCTATTTTAATATAATACAGTCGAATTAACTAACAATGATTTTTTTTCTATTAAGACCGCGTGTACATTATTTTCTTTTCCTTTTTTCTTGTCAGCTTTCATTCTTTCACTTTCGATATTTCTCTCTTCTAAGATTTTATCTCGCTAAGCGTGTGTTTTGTCTTTTCTTCTATCTTGAAGTCCTCTATTACTTTTAGCACTTACTGCTCTCTTTAATCTATTTTTGCATCTAAATCTTTCTATACTTCTTTGTGCCATCCAAATTTGTTTTAGTTTGTCTTAGAAATCCAAATTCCTGTTTAGTTAATGTTCTATGTTTATATACTTAAAAAATAACAAATGTCTACAATATTTTTTTTATACTTCCCATTAACAAAGATATTATTAAAAGTTTTTTTAGCATGTTTTTCTGGTACAAACTGTTTGTTTGCGCTAAGAAATTACATACATACAAAAATTAATACTGTGACATCTAGTTACATTTAAACGCTTAAATATTTAAACGCTTAAATTATATTCTTGTTACTGACGTCATCACATAGTATTATCCTTATCAAACAAGATGTCATCACTAGTATCCCCTTGAAAGTCATGGTGATACAATTTTTAAAATAAGTCTTCAGCATATTAACAAAGTATTACCAGTTTTCATCTAAAAACAACTAAAAACAATGTGTAGTAGACCTATTTTATTACCATAGTGTACGTGTCTTAAGTACCTGTTAAAACAGTTTTTACCTAAAGGCATTATCTTTCATAATACTTTATTTCGAAAATGTGAAAGTTACATGCAATTTTGCACAATGCCATATATTTTTTAGCCCTATAATCAAAACATGGTAATGGGCAGTAAGTTTGTTTACGCATTTAAAACTATATTATATTATATTATATAAAACTTCCCGAGCATGTTCATAAGTCGTAATAGAAGTTGCAACTTTAAAAACGCCATTTATCATGGAACTGTTTTAATCACAAGAAATTTTGTATAGTTAAATGTATTGAATAATTAACATACGGTTTACTTAATATATATGATGAAAACCATTAACATAGTTATGGTATAGTATCAGAGAAATAATTTAGTTGTTCTACAGAACGTAATGGATATGTCAATTATGTATATTACGGATATGTGAACATAAAATACAGACACACACGGCGATATTCATTCATCACAAGGGTATTCATGCACGAATTAAATACAAAACACTGTATGTAAATTGCTATAATGTAGAAATTTTTAAACAGTCGTTGTTTAAAAAATCTCCATTCACCATTGGATTAAAAAATCTCTCTGATATACTTAAAAATGAAGATTACTTTTATCATCAATTTCTTATTTTTGTAAATAAAGAGTTAACGTTTTAACTGAAGAAGTCTAAAAATTATTTTGAATTAGAGTGCACAACGAATTGTTGTAAAACACCATATTGATATATTTGATAGGGTGTTCAATAGTTTCTAATGTGAACTTACTTTATTGTCACCAGTTATTTTAAAAATTATAGGAGGGAATTGTTTGTAGGGAAGTGTCACTTGAGGCTAAGTCCCAATTCTTCAAATCCAGAGTTTCGTATTTTTCAAAGTGAGTAATTTATGCCGTTAGAATTTAAACATTATTGTTGTAAAATAATCAGGCCAATTATTATATTTGTATCATATTGATTTATAAAAGTTTTAATAATTTTAACAACTGTATAGTCGCGTGGTTCTACGTGTAAAGTTGCTTAACTATAAACTGTAGATAAACTATTGCAAATGTTCGTCTGCGGACGCTAATGTGCATTGACGCAATTTACTGAAAACTGTAAAATTAGTATAAATAATAATATTGTCAATACATAAAACTGCATATTGAAAGCTGTAAATATCCAGTGAACGGGGGAGACCGAATGTACAGGTCGGTTGGTGAAAATCACGCCACACACAAACTAAGAGTGTGTTATAGTGTAAGTGATATGTGTGTGTGAAACAAGTAGAAACCAGCTTGATTTCACGCTTGACTAATTTATTTAAATGTTAACAAGTGGGCGAAATATTGGACAAAAAGAATTACGCCACGGTATTAATAACATAAAACACACACATATGTAAAATCTAGTGCGAAACAAACAACGCATCTTTATGCAGTGCAAATAAAAGTGAACAACAATCAGAATAATTAAAATATGCAAAACAGTTAATAGTTGATTATAAACAAGAAAATTACCGATCTTTTGAACATCGTGTTGTAACCATAAGACTTTGCATGCTGCGAAACGAATTTAAAAAAGTGCGAATAAAATAAACGAATCTGTAAAGGGACGCTTAAAAAACTTTGACAATTCAAATCGCGTTCAGAGTTGCAGAAACATGATTTTTGCGCCCAAAAGTACAAATAAGCGAGGCATCCTGAGCCTCGAGGCAGTGTACTGAAACAGTTGTGTAGCCGAATATAAGACTGCATAGCAAAGTTTTTTATTATATCCGAGGTCGATATCCGAGTAGGCTACGTATGGAGCAGTAACATCGTACGTCTCATCTGAGTTGCTGAAAGGACCAGGAAGACCGGACGACGGATTCCAGGAAGACCAGAGGACGACGGAGGATCGAAGCTGGACAAAGACACAGGAGTCAGGATCATGACGAGGGATCACAGAGTATCACTTCATTAATAATAAGGTGACATAAAAATAATGTTACTCGTCAACAAACGGGTCATAAATGACAAAAAAGAGTATAAAAGAGACAATTATAGAGTCTATATACTAATTGTGTAAATAGTAATAATTGTAAATTTTATACGGTTAAATAAGCGTAATAGATTTATAGTTTTTATAATGATTTTCAACACTTGCAAAATTGTAATTATTTTTGAAGATTGTAATGTATTATAGATATTTTATTGAATTGAGATTTGATTGATACTGCCTAAATATTTTATTGACATTTACGTGTATAAAGTAAAGTAATAATTAAAAAAAGAATTATTTAAAATAAATGCATTTTAAAAGAATATCTGAGCAAGTCGAGAGCACATTTTATTATTATAAGAACTTATATTTATACATGTTCATTTGTGTATGTTAATTTATATTTTGAGTGTACAATAATATGAACATATTATGGAAATGTTATTTGTATAATTACAATAATTTAGTGTATGCTGAGCATACACAAGAAACATACATTATGCAAATAATAGTAACAAATTTTTAAGAATGAAATTTGGAAAATTTTTATTAATAAATTTCTAACTTAATTTCGAACTCAACATGAGTAAGAATTTTATTTAAAACAAACAAACACCCACCTTTTATCTATAGCACTGGTAAGTAAATGTTGTTAAACTATGGATAATATACAAACTAAAAATAATGCCAGCTCAGTGGCCATGTAAACTACGAATACATGGCAGCACAGTGACTGCCGGCGTTTGTACTATTAGGAATAGATATATGGTCCGTAGGTCAATTATAGTGTATTCAAGAATTTGAGTCAAAAAAAATTAATTAGATTTACATATTAATACCTGTTATTGCTAAGTTTTTGCATTATAAATTATCAAATTTTTACATCGTGTAAATAGTTGTTTTTATATAAACATAAATAGGTTGTGTAACAAAATATGTCAAGCTAGTATGTCAAGCTAAACATATATGTCATTGTAATTTTGTAAAATTTTATGTCAAAGATATAATGCGATTAGTGCCAAACATTTACTATATAACAAATATATAATATAATAATACGAGCCACTATTAGGAAATACGTATATACTGACTATCATAGTGTTACGTAAGCTAGTAGAAACCTATTTTATGTCAAACACAAGTATCTACACACGGGCATAGTCTGTCACACTGACAACAAAAATTATCACAAGTAGAAAACTGAATTTAAATACTCTATTCAAAACAAAACCAACAAACAAATACGCCAGTAATTGCACCAATAACCGTTGAAACTGCTGAAAAATTGTGAATGGTACGTCTAACGATTAAAAATAATTAACTGCGTTATCAGCATGGCTTTAACTCTAAATAAACACGTAAAGTGAGATAAATGATGTAATATAATATAGAACAGTTGCTTAATTAAGGAGTTAAAATTTTATACTGCCGCCTACGTTCACTTCTTGCCATTACTTTGAATTAAAAGTAAGCACGGATAAAATGGTTTTTAGTGTTGTCTGATCATTCGCAATGTTGAAAGTAACTCAAACATATTAATGTAAATTACCGATTTTGTGACAATAAATCGACGTGATTATTATGCTTAACTTTGTGACTTCATGTGCCTATACGTTTGTACTTTACAGTGTCCCGTATATATATATATGTTTACTGTTATACGTTCGACAACAATGACGAAGAAAATAAATGTTGATAAACTCGTAGATAGATGCACATCGTTACGTAATACGGAAAATATGTTACGTAATACGGAACATTCTACAAGTTTATCGAATGTTCCAGTGGAATCCGGCTGTAATATGTGTGTGCGTACGTGATTATCAATGCATTAGCTAGACTGTGCAGAAGCCGCGCGCACTGTGTCAAGGCCGAAATGAATTACGCTCTAATGTTTTCCTTTGTGATTAATGCGCAGTATGTGGAATGTCCTGGATTTTATAATCCAGATAGGTGTTTTATAATCGTGCGGGACAATTATAGTACGATTGGGGAAAAATTACCAGTTACTGACGTTGGAAAACGGTACATCATGGTTGTAGGTGACTATTTTACTAAGTGGGTGGAAGCCTGTGCAATTCCAAATCAGGAGGCACGAGGTTACCACTGTAGCAAAGGAGATAGTTTACAACTTCTGTTGCCGTTATGGAGCCCCTATGGGAATCCATACGAATCAAGGGAGAAATTTCGAATCAGGAGTGTTTAAAGAATTTTGCCGTCTACTCGGAAGTCGGAAGACCAGGACAACGCCTCTGCAACCTCAGTCGGACTGAATAGTTGAGAGATTTAATAGGACACTTGAACAGCATCTTTTGAAGGTTGTTGAAGAGAACCAAACAGATTGGGACCAACTTATACCACTATTCCTCATGGCGTATAGGGGATCAGTACCGACACAACGGGGATGACTCTAGCAAAATTGGTGTTTGCGCTGGAGATTCGTTTTCCTGTGGACTTAATGTTCGGATCACCTGAGACTCAGTCCCAAGAGCCACAGAACTATTCCTCGCAATTAGAAAACCAACTGAGAGAAATGAGTCGCTTGTTAAGAGGACGGCTGAAGATTGCCAGTGATAAAATGAAAACTCGGTATGACATTCGCAGCAATAGTGTGGGTTTCCAAGAAGGAGATCAGGTCTGGTTGTTCAACCCGAAGCGCCGTCGTGGACGCTCACCTAAGCTTCAGACTAACTGGAAAGGACCGTACACTGTAAAGAAAAGAATCAACGATGTAGTTTATCGGATTCAACAGGGAGGACAGCGAAAGTTCAAGGTCGTCCCACCTAGATTGCCTGGGTAAGTATTACTTCAGAGACGGTTTGCCAGTTTGGGATGAACAGGGTTAAGCAGGGGGCAGTGCTACGTAATGCGGAAAAGTTTTACGTAATACGGAACATTCTACAAGTTTATCTAATGTTCCAGTGGAATACGGCTGTAATGTGTGTGCGTACGTGATTCTCAATGCATTAGCTAGACTGCGCAGAAGCCGCACGCACTGTGTCAAGGCCGCAATGAATTCCGCTCTAATGTTTTCCTTTATTGTTAATACGTAGTATGTGGAATGTTCTGTATTTTCGGCGGCGTTTCAGCCATCTAGCGACCGTCAACGTAGTTATTGTGGGGCGATTACTCTGTGCGTTCAAGTGGTTATTAGTGAAAAGTAATTATTGTGGCGATGTGTTACGTATTTTATAATCATGCGGGACAATTGTAATACAATTGTGTTTTATATTAGTAGGCATTTTTAGTGCATGTGAACAATTTTTATTTGATTTGTTGTAAGAGACCCTCTTGCTGATTACAAACTGTTTAATTGTGATAATTAAAGCTGGTGATTACTGACGTAACTGGTGTCTTGCATTTTGTTTCCCACTGTGCCACACGACGATCATTAGACCCTTGTAAGAATATGTTAAAATATATATGTTTTAACATTGGGAAAAGTACTTCAAAATGCCATAGAAATATTTCTATTTCTTTCGTTTTTCATAATCTACCAATGTAAGTAGTCATGACACAAAGTCTTACGTTCCGAACGATCTGTTTTCTTTGGTGCCGCCTTGAAACTTTTCTTATTTGCCTGTATCTTGAAAGTCGTTAAGAATATCTTAAAGTTAGACACCTGTAAGAAAATAAGTTTGCGTGTTTGTTTGTGCGCGCTCGTATCTTACTGTATCCAAAGTAATCTTAAATTAATCCTAAACTGAATGAAAATAATGTGTAAGCCTGTTGTGTGCGCGTTCGCGCGCGGATATAATTTTGCTGTACAATAAATTTTAAGTGTTAGGTAGTACGTCTTGTCATCCTGTATATAAATCAGTGTTAGCAATGCATTCTAAAGTATACATACACATAATTCCAATAAATATATAAATCTTTACTTGGGAAAATATCAATAATTAGTAACATACATGCTGTGTGTAGGTGAAGATTTACTTTTGTAATACTTAAATATTGGTATAATTTTCTGATGTTATTCAATAATTTGTTTCTTCTTCAAGTAGTGTAATTTCGTATTTTCTTTTTAACACCTGACGCACGTTTCACTGAAAAATATCAGTATCATCAGAGGTTTGTAAGTAATATTGGTATAGGACATATAATCTTTAAGATGCTAGAGAGATATATTTAGTTGGATAATATTAAGTTACGGCCTAGAAGTTGGTACGTTACATGGCACTCGAATACACAAGTGGTAAGTAAAAGTCATACTGTTGAATACTGAATCATTGTGAATATGAATCTAGCATCAATCAAGTTCCTTCTAACCAGCATTCTTCTTCTTCTTCAGCGGCGCAACAACCCATTACCGAGTCAAGGCCTCGTTTTTTAAGGTTTCTGCACATAAAAGAGTTTCACAAATAAGCTATGTGAATTCTCCGGTCCAACCCCCAAACTGGAGGACCAGGAAATTTGATTTCAGGGTGCTCTTTTCTTAAATAGTTGCTTTCACCTTAGCTGACGATCTCCCTTTGCACGGTCGCGGTAGGCTAAGTCTGTAACGATACCGGGGGACCCAAGTTCGATTCCCGGTACCGAATCACAATTGTATAGTTATTATTGGTTCTGTTCTGATATTGTTTGTTAATAATTATTATATTGTTTTGTAACAATGATAATTGGTATAAAATGTTAAATATAAATAATTATATATGTATAACTGAATGTATGAAAACAGAATTTTGTATGAGTGATATAATGGAAAAATGGTGGCGTTGCCAAGGAGACTGTTTTTGTGAGAGTGAAGATGAATAATTCAATAATTATTGTTTTTTTTTTTTGGATCTGTAGAAGAAAAGATGAAATAAAAATTGTTCTTTTGATATCTAAAGTGAAATTGATGGAAATAAAAATTGGTACAACAAAAACTGAGAAGATATTGATTATATTATAACATTAAAAAAATGTTCAACTAACCAAAATAATAAAAAGACCTCCGAAGAGAAATAATGAAACGCTACAAGTCACTCAGCCCATGTGTGCAGCCGTTGGGCTACTATAGCCTCCTCCGCCTCCACACTAGATGTACATCCTGCTGCCGATGTGCACCATCTTGCTCGGCCAGGATACCCCCAGACTGACCTGACAGAACCTCTATCTCTCGTTTGCTTACCAATCCACTCCGCCTAAGGAATTGGTTAACATAACCTTGGAGTGGATTGCTCGTCGTAACAGGGTCCACCGACGTGTAGGTGAGAGTGGAGTTGGGGTGGAGAGGCTGGTGCATTTCTCTTCTATGAAAGCATATGTTTGCGTCACACCCCATTTGGACCACTTGTAACCAGCATTATTCGTTATTAACAATTAAAGGAGTTAGCGGTTTTAAAAATAAACTTCAGAAGTACATAATATTAATATTTTAATATGTTTAGTTAACTAATAACTAATTTCTGTACTTCTCTTTAATTAGACTTTTTGTATTAAATGTTGTATCTAAAATCTTTACTGCTGGATAAAATTTTGATAATTACACTTTCGTAACTACAGAGTTTCAAATAGTACAATAAGTTACGCACAATACAAAAATAAATTTTTTTTGAAGTATTAACTACACAAAATCAATGCAGTTTTAGAATATAATTACAAATGGAAAGTACATGACATTGGCATAATTCATAAATAATACACAACTATATTTTCTAATAAATAAACTATTTTAAACTGACACATAATAAAATCAAATTTTCTTTTAAGAAACGTGTTTTCAAGACATCGTCTCTTTAGTATAGTAGTGTGTACAATTGTAATAATAATTTCTCGACTTTAAAACAGTTACATGCATGTGTCAGGACGGGTACCACCGACTGGAGTATGCCTGTTGAGGTCAATAGTTTACATATTACTAGTACTTTGACAATAATAGTAATTCACATCACATTGAAACTGAGTATTGTTTGGATGCAAAAAAATAAACCCAGTGACAGGTAAGTTATTTACGAGAAATGCTTTAGAGTTATATAATTATAATTTCTGATACTATAAATCGCTTTCAATTTAGAACTTTGAAACCCCTATTCCGAGCGTTTGGAATTTTCTTTCTATGAAATTCGCAATTGGTTCCCATAGGAATTATATTATGGAAATTAATTCATAAAATTCATTACAATATTTGATATAATTCAACCAGTTAACTGTCTGCTTTTAATTTGTATTTATATTTTCTAGTGAAACCATTTGCAAGTGTACTAACTCACTAACCTTTTCAAACGTCTCTAAAATTTTACCTTTATTGACTTTTCACGGAGCTAGTTTAAGACAAATGTGTAGAATATGGGCAGTACCATACTATATTGCGTATAACACACACCCAGATGGAGAGAGGGCGGAGCAGAATGATACTGTAGAATATATGCTACTCGTATTCTAGGAGATTATCTCATCTTTCGAATATTGTTCAAATAAAATACATTGGATGTTAAGCTACATAATTTTGCAGCATACAAATGCAATGAGATGACAAACATTGAAAAGATGCTAATATTAATATTACAAACTTATGCCAGTCATATCTGAATACATAATCTTCTACTACGGTATTTCTGGCACTCTATTTCAAGTTAGTTTCAGTAACCCATTATTTAAACAACGATATTTCTATTGTGCCCATTAACTCTGAAACATTTCCTTTTCTGTGGTATACGAGAATTGATCGTTTATCTTGAAACACAAAAGCTGTACTGACTCAGCGATTCAAAGAGCGTCCAATACGTCACCATGCAATTGCTTTTCAGTCACTGTTTTCCAATCTCCGGTTTGTTCTCTTTTAATGTGCTGTTCAATTTTACTGCAATGCCACCAGTTTCCGTTATATAGTCTTTGAGATATGCTATTACCGTTACTATAAAGACGCCCTCTCCTTTATATTTTTTTAGTTATTTTGAATTTTAATGTCTAACCGCTTATCGAACTGACTTTTTGAATTTAGAGCATCAATAACCACAACAGAATGGCACGGTTGAGAAGGTGGCATAGGCTGCTTGCAGTAACAATTCATTCCAATTAAGAGACTTATAGAATTAAGTACTATAAGTAAACAAATCCAACAACTAAACTTTTGCACACTAGGAATTTCTTACCAACTTCCATCTACGGTTAGGACTTAAAACGGTCATTATTATAAAAAAAAGCTTTTACTCTCGTTGTAACTTTTTACTATTTAAGTCTGCATTGGAAGCTAGATAAAAAAGAGTTATTTCTAAATGAAATCTATTCTTCAACATCTTCAAAGTTGGTACACACACTGAAACAATATTTTATACTCTGAACGTTATGTAATATTAGTCGATTCTATCAAGTCCTTTAAAAGTAACTTAATAATATACTTTTCAAAAAGGTTTAGAAATCTTATTTATTTTTAATATAGGTCCATTTTAACAACGTGCACAATAATAAAATCCATACTAACACTCACTGCTGACAGCGAAAATATCGTATTTTCACTTACACAGATTTGTAAATATACAATCAAACTTACTTAATATGTGCAAATTATTCTTATACCGATTTCCGATTAAATATAACATTTAGTTTGACATCGTGTATAACACTATTTGTCTGTGACAGCTCACATATAAATTGATGCGAAAGCCCTCAGTCCCTCACCAACGCGTCATGATTTCTTATAATTCCTAAAATCTGTAAGTAATAAAATTTGTTATTTCTCTGGTATTAAGTAAGAAAAATAAATAAATTTGATTATCAAGCTCTAAGATGAAAATATCTGTAGGAGAAAGATAAAATATCCGACATATGAAATCTTAATTTTCCTTATTAAAAAAAAAAAACCTAATGCTCTTAAATGTTACGTAAAATAACTTCCAATCAATAAAAATCTACAGTAAGCAACGATGGTTTTAATTAAAAATAACTAAAGGGTAAAATACCGAACTCTGGGAGGTGAACATGTAACCCCCATATCAGTAGGGCTATCAGAAACAACAAGGATTAAAGACATTTTGGGAAACCGAAATTATATAAAAAAAATTAATTTTTTTTTTGAAATAATGTCAGACTACGTTGCAAAGTTGGAGCGTGCTTTACACAGGATCAAAAAAAGTTTTAAATTAAAATAGTAAGGTCTACACAACATAGAGTCCGGCTTGGGAAAAGTATACTTTTTACACACACTGTGGAGGCACAGATAAAATGTACTTAACAATTAATTGCTGGTCAAACTGAAATGTAAGACTTTGCCATTCCTTTAGCTTCGTCGGGTATTACTGTTACACATCAGAAGAAGGAAAATCTACACACACAGCCTTCAAAATTCCTTAACTTAAGTCGTCTGGAAACTCTAGTCTAAAACATACCCAAACAGTGCAACATGCCACGAATACTACTAGACTGTAAGCTGTACGTTTTCGACAAATATATCATACCCCGTAAAGCCTGTATAGAGACGCTTGACCTAATTCTCTAAGACTTTCTAACGGAAGGAACGAATGTATTATTTTCCGGAGGTTTCAGACAAACGCTGCCTCTCATACCGAGAGTTACTTGTGTTGATGAAATCAAAGCCTGTTATTGCACATAATGGCTAAATACAGGGTGTCTCGGGAGGAGAGGGAAATAATTTGAGAAATGCTTCTATAGTATAAAAGAAGAAAAAAAGTTCATATAAACATATGTCCGGAAACGCTTTGTAAGCGAGTTACGGCTAGCGAAAGATTTCGCCCGGGTTTCGGTTCCCCGGGTAAATGAAGACTTTCTGAAATTCTGGGAAGGTAAATTAAGGGGCGAATTCTGTTGTTTCTTATGGTTTTTGACCTGAAAAATCGAATAAAACAGGTCGTCGAAAAAACACGTTTTATTAGGTTAGAAGTACAATAACTTTGTTAAATGATTAATAAATGCATAAAAGTTAAAAACAAAACTTGTAAAGAATTTAATTCTGAGAAAAATGGTGTAAATAAAGTCAATAAAAATCAACAAAAATTTCCAATTTTGGTTAAAAACAATACAATAAGTTTTTAGGCAAAGATGTTTCTGTTTTACGTCTGATATCATGAACGTTATGGGAGATACAGTTCTGTGACCTGTTTTATTCGATTTGCCAGGTCAAAAACCATAAGAAACAATAGAATTCGCCCCTTAATTGACCTTCCCAGAATTTCAGAAAGTCTTCATTTACCCGGGGGAACCGAAACCCGGGCGAAATCTTTCGCTAGCCGTAACTCGCTTACAAAGCGTTTCCGGACATATGTTTATATGAACTCTTTTTCTTCCTTTACACTATAGAACCATTTCTCAAATTATTATCCTCTCCTCGCGGTACACCCTGTATATATAAAATCTGTACACATACTACTTAAATGCAAACAAAACAAGCAAGTTTTCTGATTCGGTGCTGGTGTGATGATTCCAAGAATCAACTATGTACAATCGTCGACACAATCAACTTCCTAAACACATTGGGGCAGGCAGGATGCTGTCTCACTGCCTTGTCACAAGGTCGGTGCTCCTGCTTCCTATTCCACAAATTTACTCCTCCGAGATTCTACACCGGACCACAACTCCATACAAAGGTGTTGCGACCCACTGTGGTTGAGGCCAGCAAGTCTACAGGATGTGCTGAGGGCGAGACTGAGTTTATGCCACGTATTTTCGTCATGCCTTCAGATTATCCTTTCGTAGTTTTATGTTCCATTTAAGTTAGGTTTTGTAATGACCATTAAGAGGCCTCAGTGGCAGACACCGACCAAGGCTGGAAAAGAGGTAAGGCATAGCTGCTTTCCTCATAGACAGGTATATGCCAACTGTTCCAAGGTCAGAAAATAATATTTTAATACCTGAGGCTAGGAGTGAAACCGCCAGTATAGTTTAGCAAAACTCTATATCAAATTAAAATACTGTGAGGTCGTCCAGTAAGTTGCGTGGTCTCCAGCCTGGGCCATCTGTAACGACGCATCATTCCGTATGTACTTTAGGCCTACTGACTCGTGATAAACGACACTGACGTTCATACGATGAAGACTATGCTTCAATAGCGAATGTATACCAGTATGTTCAGTTTCAGCCCTCGTGAATCAGGTGACAAACTATTGCTCAAAATTGCTTCACATTTCAGAGTGTCTATAAACTTTTTAACATTTTTGTTTGATATTATTATTACTGTGGTTATTATTATTATTATTATTATTATTATTACCATTTTTATTACATACTTTTGTTCTCGGAATTGGTCTGGTACTACTCGGAGAAAGCCACCAAGGTTGTTGCTGCGTTGAGCACATTGCTGGCGAATGTCACAGGCCCAGCTACCGGGACACGGCGACACCTGACGTAGGTTATTAATTCGATCCTCCTTTACAGGAGCAAAGTTTGAGCTTCGATATATGGGTGGTTATGCTCCTCGTCTTTTGTGTATCTTTTGTGTTAGGTAAAGGATGAGAATTGATCTTCTCTCTTCGCCTAGTCCACACCGATTTACATATTTATTTATCAGGTTCTAGTTGCACAATCGTGTTTGTTTTGATGTGTGGTGTGTGTGTGTGTGTGTGTGTGTGTGTGTGTTACTGTTAAAAATACGTAAAGCCACTTACAATTTTCGGCAATATGTTTCTCTTTCCGTAAATTATATAATACCACGTGTAAACTTAAATAACAGTACTTGTTCCTTTAACATTGATGACATTAATCCCATGGTTCTATTATTAAGTACGTCGCTGAGCAGCATATGTCACGTAGACTATCGTGAACACAGTCGCCAGTCCGTAGAAGAGGGGGAACAAGCGGGCGAAGATACTACGGTTGGACTGTGTACTTCATGGACAACAGGAATTTTCTCTCCGAAAGTTAATAAATCGTTTAATAAACCTCCTTTCTGATTTTCCTTTAACTGACTATATATGAAAATTTAATTGTAACTCTCTTAACATTTTTCTTATGCTTTTCAAGCATACGAAAAGCATGAGAGGTGTGAGAGTCCCAACCCAGCTGCTGGGCAGGACATGCATGCCCTGGTTCCCGTTTGCAAGGCGCTACTAGGAGTCAGGCTAAAACACTTTACCATTTGCGCAGCGATACGCCCATTTCCCAGCCATAAGTGCCGATGCCAACGAAGGAAGGCGTACCCTCTACGCTCGAAAGCAGTAAAGCGTAACTGGATGGGTTCTTGGACCCACGGAGGCCATCGGCGGTGATAACCAACCGTTGTCTTTAGGGTTCCTTCCCGGGAACCATCAGGGATCGCTCCTGAATCACGCTAGCTCCGCCCGCGCGCCTTTGATAGATGCGTAAGTGGTATTGCATCGCATCCAAAGAACGGAACCCGTGGAGGCCCCTTTTCCAGGCAAGAGAACACTAGTTCCCAGACATGTAGCACATCTTCGGATTCACTGCACCTCGTGCAGCTTTACCAGGGACAGGACAGCCCCGCCTCCCGTTCGCGATGCACAGACATTTGTGTTGACAGAAACCGTTGCCTCCTTAGAACAAGGAATCATATTTGATCTTCCACTGTCTCATGGTAGAAATTCATGTGCTATAAAAGATAAAGCCAAACGTTCCTTCAGCGTACATGAGCAATATAGTGGGTAACACACATAGAGTAAAAGCTATATTGTTGTATAAACACTGATCGCATTCGTATCACAAATACTAAATTTCAAGTCTTAATCAGCGTTGAAAAAGAATGTTGTTTCTATCTAATCGGTAAAATATCCATCTTAATTTCCCTTATGTTTCTTAAGAAATCAAATTATCTAATAAAATTATTTACATTAGAAATTTAACTTTAGCAGTCGAGTTCCGTTCAGTAATAAAAATATATTTAACAAAAACTAAAACCATGGCATTTCCTTGTAATTATTCTATAAGAACTAAGACTGTCATTACGAATACTATTTTAGAACTAATCTAACATCTTCCTTAGTTAGGCTGCGTCATGTTTTACAAAGGAGACATAAATATCAGCAAAATTATTAATACATTACAAAAAATGTATTACTATTAAAACAACTCTTTAAGAATATGTCATTTAAATGCTTTCAGCTAAATTTAGGTGAATGCAGTTTCCACATTGGTATTTGGTTCAGAATGTTGAGCAACTAGGGAAAGAAATCTTAGACAGATGGGGTCATCAGAAGTGAAGTTTTTTAGGTTAGTGAAAGGCTGTGTTAAGAAGATAGACTGCAAAAATGTAACGTTATACAGGATTTAAATATTCAATAGGCCTAGTTGAAACACTCAATCTGCACTACAGGCAGAAATGTATTCAGAAATCTGGAAAGAACACGTGTCTAAAATACAGAAAGGATTCTAAACTAGGCCTTAAACTATCACCTGATCGGTTGAAGAACCGTGCGGAGACCGAGAATTAGGTGGTAAATACGAAAGAGGCACAGTTGGAACTACCTCTGTAGGACGGAACAGTGCTAACCCCGGAATGACGGCAGAAAAATAAGAGCGGACTTAATCAGGTAATTCTAATTAATTTATTGATGCGAAATGCTAAACTGAGAATATAACATATCACACCAATTTATTGTGTGACGCAAAAACTCCTTGAAATCGACGTAATGCGTTATGTAGAGGGCAAGTAGAACGTTCCAGAATGCACCTCGACTTCCTTTGGTTACCGGAAGATTCTGAAGGCATCAGAAAATTTAGGAAACAAAGTTTACCACTATCATTAACAAAGTGTTTTATGGCTATTTGTGTGTTACCATATTTGGAAGTGTTATTAAGCACGATCTAATTTGCTGCTTACTTTAAACTATAATAAGGAAAGAATATGTTATAGAATATAACAGTTTCAAGCTAGAGTAGAATAAAATTACTCGACCTAAAACATTGTAGACACAAGTTATATAAGTATGTCCATTCATATCAACAACAAAATGAACATTTTTTTCAATTAAATTTTATTAAATAAAAAATTATACCAGTTTTAAAAAATAGAAGGAATAAACTACTTGCTTCACTGACTGTTATATTTTTTAGTTACTAAAATTGAATGTTTTTATATAAAAGGACAATGACATTAAATGCAAAAACAACAACGTAAGTGCTAATTTACTTAGTTTGTATTTGTCAGTTCTTATGCTATTTGTACGGCAAAATTTCTATAAAATGCAGCTTAATATCACCGGGTAGCAGAAATATTATAAGTAGTGTAGAATACAGCGGGTAAGCTGTATCAGGGTGTGAACAGTAAAAGCATACGTAACAAAAGTCAACGTTAAGTCCTAATCAGCGTTTTAAACGGAATTTAGTTCCCATGTAAACTGCAAAACATATAAAATGAATCCGTTTTGATTCCAGTTACGATTTGATAGAAAATTGTCGTTTTAAACAGTAATTTCATAATAACAGATAGTTTAATTATACTACTACTGAAACTTCATATAAAGCAATATATAATTTACGTATTTATTTTATATTTGACTATAGTAAAGGAAGGTTATCTTCCACAGGGCATGTACTTTTTCCAGAGTTGGATGGCAGATAAAATATTATTCTGTGTTCTGAGCATCCAACAACTTCTGTCAACTGAAACGACAAAAATAAGCAAGTCATATCAAATGTGTTTCGTCATAAGCCAGTCAAACAATATTCAAATATGCTGATCCAAAGAGCAGAGTTCCCGGAAACACTTCAGATTTTCAATATTGCTTGCTTCTGAAAGTGTTTTATATATTTATTCTCTTTATATGATATCACATTTACTTTCAATCTTAAATATATACTGATGTTTATATATGACTTCACGTTTTGTAACATTCTATTTTAGGTAACAATCAAGTATTTGTCATTAATTAGTTTTACGAAACTAGTAAAATATAAGAAAAAGAGATATACTACAAAAAGAAATCTTTTGGATTCATACCATTTTTGCACATTTTGTTTGTATATAGTTGAATACAGTGTCTAGTCGGAAAATAGTAAGTAAAAATACAAATAATTATTTCAAAATTTAAGTTATCCTAAATCATACTGCATAAATGTAATAAACAAACTTCACAATATAAAAATTGATAATTCAATTTTGGTAATTGAAGTATTTAAGAACATCATATGTAGGGCTAATAATATTCCCATGATAGAAAACATTAAATAATAAAGTGTTTTTCAATTTCTTTAGAAATGTTTATTACAGAAACATCTATTAGTTACGGCTGAACAGTAAACATAGTTGAACTAAATTTTTCTACACATTTTGAATTGAAATATTAATGTTTCACAGTAAACAATTTACGTTTCTTCTTCCCAAATTTTGTATTTGTAATTTTTTTACAACATAGTTATTTAAAATTAAGCTTGGCTTTTAAGATACCTTAAACGATAGTACAATTTTGATATTTACTACTGCTATTGCATAAAATTTCTACTAGGAATAGGTGTTGCCTAATGCCTCTTTCCTCTGAACATTGTAAGAATGTTTTTATCTATTTAACAGTAATTTTTAAACAGCGATTTCACTGTATAATATCTACTTCAAAATACGAGGATGTAGACACAATAATACACCTTAAACAGTAAATTAATTAAACTAATACTTTGTATTCATTTCTGTATCAAGGATGTATTTAAGAATAAATGCTGTTGATAAATTTTACATGTTTTCTGTTAGGAATGTAACAGCTCTGGTACAGTGTTCTCATAATTAGGAGAACAGTGGTAATTGGTTAGAGTTATTTGCAAAATTTATTTATTATCTTATTAAAATAATTAATTTTGCAAAGTTTGGTAAGTATCTTGTAAATGCCCTATACTTACCAAATGAATTAAGAAAACCAATTTTCCCTACAGTTTCGGAGTAAGCGGTTCTGGTAGTTTACCACATCTGTGAGAAGTTGAGATAAAATGTAAAGTATTCTGTATCTTAAGATTTAATCAGTATTACAAAATATGCTCCAATTTGTAGTTTTTATAATCTTTAGTTGATACATTTTTTGAAACTAGAAAACGAATTTCTTAAAAGTAGGGATGGGTTGATTACAGTCAACATTAAATTACTGCTGAATGGTCTTTATGATCAATTCTGATCAATGACTCAATCTAGTTATTGCGTATACTCTTAGTGAATTGAGTAGAATCAAAGGCAAAAATCAGTAAAGACAAGACGTCACATTAATTTCGTTAGACATTACAGACGTTTGTTGGTGAAATAAAATATGAAAATGCTTTACGACTTGTGGCAATACTACTACTTGTGGCACACATACTACCGGAAAAAGTATTTTGTGTAATCCAACAATAGTCTTCTTTATGTAACAAAGTAAACTCAATAAATTTATTGTCCTCTATGAACGTATATGAACACGGTGTATAAAACAGAAATGTTTATTGGTTTAACACACTTTTGATTTCTCTATGTGTTTTTATCCGTGTGTCTCATATATTCTTGCTCTGTTGCTACCGCCTGTCTCTACACTTTTCCAATGTACACGTCACCAGAACTGCTTGGGACCTTATAGACGCCAGGAGTTGAAAGAGGAAACTTGCTTTTCGCCGACGGTAAGATTTGGCCTACTTTCCTAATCGATATGAATATTGGGGTATGCTGTTCACAGAAACCCGACATACACAGACAGACAAGTCGTTATCTAAATGCCAAGTCACATCACCATCCAGCACAAAAAATAGTCTTAAATGTTGGACATTTTAGACAATTTCTAAAATAAAGTGATATCATGTTGGACGAATAAAACTGGACTACCAAACAATGTGTGTTAAATTTTTCAGTGAAGGGTTAGTGAGGATCGGTCAAAAATAACACAAATTTTAACTTATTTGTGTCGACGTTTCGACAATGTTTATTGCCTTAATCGGGACCTGCGTATGAATACAAAAGAAATGTCAAACACAACAGAACAATTATTTGGGTGAACGTGATCGTGTTTGTGAGTGCGTGTGCGTGTGTGTGCGCAACGCGTGTGCGTGCGTATGAATGCATCATTGTATATGTGAAGGAGTTGAGATAATTTGTTTACATCTTCAAATGTTTTCTTTAAACAAACGAGAAAATTATAATGTCACAGAACTTAATTTATACACTATTACAATTTAAATTCCTATATGTAATTATAGGCCAATATACATAAATTTACAATATTCTATAGTACCCTGGACTATAATTTACAACAATATGATTACAATTATTATCTAAGTTTACTTGTTAGATAAATTTACCATAAATTTGTGTTTGTAACATTATGTCAGCTATCTGATATAAGGTCGTAAAGGTTTACAGTTATTGTGTAATTTGTACGTTTATAAATTATGATTGTCTTTAATACCAGTAGTGAGTGAAACATATTAAAATAACTTTTAATAATTACATAGTTGAACATCCCTCAATCTGTTTTTAGTAATAATATATTTTAATATGCTATATGTTGACTGCTATATGTATAAACGTTTTCTGTACCAATCTAATATCTAATTGTTAATTATTGCTTTTATAATTAATTAAAAATATCATTACATATACCAATTTAAATTGTAATAGTGTATAAATTAAGTTCTGTGATATTATAATTTGCCGGTTTGCTTAAAGAAAACATTTGAAGGTGTAAACAAATTATCTCAACTCCTTCACATATACAATGATACATTCATACGCACGCGCACACATTCACATACACGAACACGTTCGCCCAAATAATTGTTCTGTTGTGTTTGATATTTCTTTTGTATTCGTACACAGGTCCTGATGATGGCATAAACATTGTCGGAACGTCGACACAAATTAGTTAAAATTTGTGTTATTTTTGACCGATCCTCACAAACCCTTCACTGAAAAATTCATTGATTGACGGTCATTACGAATTTAAGGATTTAATATGTGTTAAAGAAAGCCCTTCACAGTAATTGGTACAGCTATATAGAAATCAGGGAAGCTTCACTAAGCAGTTGAGAAAAAACAGTAATAACATTCCTGTAAGCAAAGATGGCTGTAAAAAGAACAGGAGAAATCGGATGGCGAAATAATTACGAGTAGTAATTTCAAAGGAATAGCAAATGTTTTGAAGAAACAGAACAAAGAGTTTTGCATATATTACGTAAACCAAACAAAACAAATTATTGAAAATTTTATTATTGTGTACAATGATGTACCTAGATAAGAAAGAGGAAGTAAAATGATGTCACTGTAGACACACTAAAAATGGAAAAATAATGTAACCGATTAGAAATATATTAGGATATTGAGCAAATAAAATTGTACAGCAAAAAAGTAACAATCATATCGGTACATGCGCCAGAAGGACAGTTAGAAGGATCGATAGCTTTTTTATGACAACTGCAGGAAATAATAGATGCTACCAACAACACAGGTCAGATAATTTTGGCAGGCGATTTTAATGGTACAGTGGGGAATAGACCAATACAGAATAGTCCTCTTCTTTTTCACTCCATGGCTTGGTCTGTAGCCCTTCCCGACTTCACAGAGTCTTTGACTATTTTCCCAGGGTATTACACTATCTCTTCTCCCCACTGGCCTAGCCTATATTCGAACGCTCGTTTAGGAATACGCGAGTCTACCATACGTTCCTCAAGGGCCCTCCAATTCTGCCCGTATTCTTTTATTCTCTCGAGAACGGACTGTAACTTCACGTCTATCCTTATGTCGTCGTTTCGTAGACGACTTCTCAAACTACATCCCTTAACTGCTCTTAAAAATATCATTTCTGAGGCTTGTAATTTTGAAATATTTTTTTGGATGAGAGTCCATACATTAAAGTCGGCACAGCCACGAGCTTATAGAATTTTAGCTGTGTCTTCGTCTGCGTTTTATTCTTCTGTAATCGTTTTATTTTTCCACAGGTATAACTAAATTTATTTAAATTTCTCTCAATATCGTTATACTTCTTATATGAGATATCACATCCAAATAATTAAAATGTGATACTTGCTCCACACCACTATTATCAATTACAATTTTTGTTCTTAACATGGTTCTTCCCTAGGAAAACCATCACTTATGTCTTAGTATTTGAGATCTTAAAGTTGAATTTCTGGCCTATTATATTGCAAGGTGTAATACACAATAGTGTAGAAATTATTGGAGAAAATGCAGTTGTAACAGATCAAAACCCCATGCAGTTGTAATGATGTGTAGGTGGGGGAAACGCACTAGGTAGTATGCAAAATGGATATGTACCCAAATGGAACAGAAACAGTCAACCCAACAAGGGAGCCAGGAATAGGTCTACAAAGTTCATCTACTTTAAACAAAGTATTAGTCTATTATATAAATGTCGCGCTAAACAAATTAGAAAGCAAAAATAACGTAGAACGCAAAGGGACAAACATCAGAACAACTGTAAAATATCCCTAGTCACGAAACAGAATTTCAGAAAAACAAGACTATAATAGTGACATGACATAGTAGAAGCAATAGATGATAGAACCAACAGAAAATGCATTGCAAAGCCGTCGGAAAAAAAAACAAAGAAAACCAGCGACAAAAAAGGAACAGAGCAAAACAAATAGTTAAACAAGCACACGAAGAGTCGTGGGACCTTTTCATCAGTAACATAAGACACGGTGTATACAAAGTTACATAGTGGCAACCAAAATGACAACGATGAACAACTCAGAGAGGAGCACTTCATGAGTAACACCAGAAAAGAGAAAGACTGAATACAATATTATAAGATTCTGTGGTATAGAAGAAAATAATAAATAAGGGTGGACACGTTGTGGACACAAGGGGATTAGATAACTTAAAATTATATAAATTAACTAAAGCTCTTTACTTAGTAAAATACCGAAAGGCAGCAGCAATGAAGAATAGTGGAATTGTAGCGGCACTATCTTACCATTGCGTTTGGTACACATTTTCAACATATTCTGGAAGGTATTTGAGATCTACAAAGGCATACATTTACTCAACACAGCCTACAAAATATGTGTAAAAATTCTAAATAACAGGCTTAAAGGATGATAATGAAAAATTTAATAGGTGAAGAACATTTGGGATTCAGAAAAGGCAAAAGTACAATAGACGAGACTTTCACCTCACTGTAGATAATTGAGAAACGTCGATAATATATGTTTTGTACTTGCATCGCTTTCAAAGTGTTTAAAACGCTTTTTAACTGGACAATACTATGGACAATTATGAACCCTTTTATTAGAGGGTATCTACCACACACCATAAGAGCAATACAAAACGTTTGAAGAGAAACAGTTACATATCAGCACAAATGGTAAACGATGTAATCCGGTAAAACTAACAGGGGTGTAAGTAAAGGAGGGTTGCGGCCTGTCGCCTACTTTATTTAATATCAAAACCATATTTATAATATTGTAATATATTTGTAATATTTATTTACATGAACCATATTGTAACAAATTGGAGAGAAAATTGCAGATGAGGCATTTATTTAAAAGATAACGCTATACTTACCTAATCTTATTAGCTGACGACCAGACTGTGATCGGAAAAACAAAAAATAAATTTTAAGGTTCTTATATCAAATACAACAACTATGCATTAAACGTAGTTTAAAATTATCAATTACTGAAACAAAAGTTATGGCTATATAGATAGTGGAACTCATAAGGCCAAAAGTGTTCCAGACAACAGAAGATTAGAGCAGATAAGCTATTTCAAACTATTATGATTAAGGCTACCATATTTCTCATGATTACAATAAAGGTCTCTGAATTTAATGAGTTTTTAGTAATACATGCGGTAAAATGGTGAGATGTTTGTGAAGCAAAACAAGGGAGGGGTGTAGCGAGCTAGCGGACCTAGATCCTAGTAGAGTAGTGGTGAAAACGTCTGGACAGGAGCACAGACAATCTCAGAAAGTCCAGAACGTTACATACCTATGCCGCACATTATGATTTGTAAAAGTCTGGAACAGTTTTGCGCGCCGTGTGGCCAGAACCACGTACGCACTCAGGGATGTGGCAGGCCTACTATTTATTTCATCAGCGTAACATATCTGCAATGCAATATGTTTTGTAAAAGTTAATATAAACGTAATTAATTTGGTACGTTGATTAGAAACAGAATGTCTTTCAGTGAATATGTTGATACTTAGTTTTTAAATTGTTTTCATCGCGTACCATACAAGTAAAGATCGAGAGTATCCCGACATTCAGGTAAATTAAATTAACAAGTGACAAACCCTTGTAACATCACGTACAGTCAATCGTAAACAATGCAAAATTACTCCTGTGCAAATGTGATATTCTCACATTTTTAACTTGTTGAATTTTTTAAATATTAATTGAAATAGCAACTTTAATTCATGATACTGAACTGAAATATTTGAGTAAATTTACAACATGCAAATTTTCGTCAAGACTTGGAATAATTTCTAAAAATTAGCGTCCATATGGAAGGCACATGTTTTATTGTATTACGTTTGTGTCTGAAATAGTTTCTTATAAAGCGAGAAGTATAATACATACCAGTGGCATAACTAGAGGGGAAGATTCTGGGAATCAATCCCCCTCCCCTGAAGTACTAAAAATATAAGAAAATTTTCGTAATCACTAATAGTAGATCTATTTCTAAGCCAGTTGCATTCGTTAAAAAAGGCTTATAAACAATTGTAGAAATACAACGCATTATAATACTTTAAATTATTGCCATATCTTTCTCATATTGAGTCAAATGTTTTAATATTTTGTATGCAAATATTTGTCGACTATGCACATCATGTTCTATTTCAGTTATGAATCTATCCCATGAATCTTGGTTGATTCTTACAATCCGCTTTGCTTCATTCCTTGGTTCTATATACTTAATGTTGGATCCAGATTTTTAGCTCTTTTCTACTTCTGAACTTTTTAGTGTGAATAATTTGAGTAATTAATTACTCTGGAAGAGTTACCAGCCTTTCGCAGAGAGGGACGTGACAGGACTGCTGTCCTTCGGCTTAAGTCTAGCCATCATGCGTACTATCCCCACATGAGGGGCTACCCATCCGCTCATTTCTGACCGTTAGAGTCTTTACCCTTGTTACCCCAGGCATGGGCTTCCATATCATCCCTGGAAGTTGGGGATAAGATATCCGTACGGATCTTTAATGCGAATGTTTCTCCTTCCCTTCTGCATCTATGCCGTTGCCCAAATTATGGGCCATCCACCTTTAGGGGTAATTTCTTACGCCAAGGGCAAGTGAGTCGCTTAGCCTCTACCTGCAATGATAAGTAGAGGAAAGGCAGCTAATACCGGTCACTCGATCTCCAGAACCGCGTTAGCAGCCCGCAGGCGTTGCGTATCCCCCACCCAGAGGAGGTATAGTTGGATATTTCCCTTCATCGAGGAATGAGATCATATGGCGTTACTCATCCTCTCCAGTACTTTAGAGGACTAAAGAGCAAGAATAAGTGTAATAGGTAAAGAGAGGTGGATAAAACACTAATGACAGCTGTGGTTTAGGAATTCGAGAAGACTTCACCAGTGAATGACAAGACTGACAAACTTCACCAGTTAATGGGTGTTGATCTGATATCAATGGATGGACTGGTGGATGTTCTAAAAGAGAAAAAAATTAGAAAGGCAAAACAGGTCCTGATGGGATCAATAGGGAAATTTTAAAATATGGTGGCACACTCTTGCTCGTAAACTGCTATTAAATGAATGTTGGCAAACTAGTCAAGTTCCAGAATCATAGAAAAAAGCGGAGGTTGTTTAACTGTTTAAGAAAGATAATCGTAGTAAATGTAAATAATTACAGAGGGATAAGACTGCTTAATTTTGAGAATAAAATATGCGCTACGATTTCAAGTATAGCCAGCTTAAATTAGTAACTGAAGCTTTGATAGGAGAAGAGTAAAATGGACTTAAAACTGGACGTTCAACAATAGGTAATGTATTTACTAATCTGTTCTGCAACAGATTTTTAAGAAAAGGAGAGAATTTAACCTGCAGACCCATGTTGCATTTATTGATTTTGAGAAAGCGTTCGATCGAGCAAACATGAATAAATTACTGTATATTATGGAATGTCGCGGCTATCCACAACATTTGTTAAATGTAATTAGAAGCCTATATTGTAACTCTAAAATAACAGTAAATACTGGGAAGACAAAGATTGAAGAAATTGTAGTAAGCAAAGGAGTAATGCAGAGATGTAGTATTTTGCCTACCCTTTTTAATATACCTATTGACGACATCATCCAATCATGGAGACGAGATATTGCCTCAGGAATTTGACTTAACCAGAAAAAGAGTTTGGATATTTTATTGCGTGCTGACGATTCAGTCTTAATACAGAAAACAGAGGATGAGTTGCAGTATTCTTTACATTGTTTAAAACATATTTGTAAACAATATGATTTTTAAACATCTAAGCAGATAACAAAAATCATGGCTTTTTAGAGGAAGTTTCCAGTCACATCAAAAATGGTACTTAAAGGAACATCTTTGGAACAAGTCTCCGACGTCAATTAACTGGTTAACACTATCAGTATTGGGAATGACACAGGCCAGGATATCACTACAAAAATATCGAGGTTTCAGATGATGTGCGACGTTATACATAGAACGTTGAGGAAAAAGACAAAATAAAGATACAAGGCTTACATTTTGGAAAACAATGGCAGTGTATGTTTTACTATATGGATATGAAAGATAGATTTCTACAAAGAAGATTAAAATGCAGATTAAAACTTCGGAAATGAAGTCTCTGAGAACAAAGGGTTACACGGGACAGGATCGTTTTTGCAGTGAAGATATTAGAGAAGAGCCACAGGTATTCTCCATTAATGATAAGATCCAGACATATTGCAGGGAATGGTTCTGGACAGAATGGACGATGGACGACTACCTAAGGTTGCGTTTCAATATAGACGCTTTGGTACAAAAGATGTAGGAAACCGAAGGTGAGATAGAGAGATACTCTGTTAAGGTGGATCAGGCAATGTGCCTACTCCGTGAGTTAAAGAAGGAGAAGATAATACTTCAAATTAATAAAATGAAGTCAAAGTTCTCTTAATGAAAATAATGATTCAACGTTTTGTAAATAGCTACATTATTTATTTGTAGCTATTTATGCGTTATATATTTCGCATTAAATAACAATTACGCATACGCCAGAAAACGAACCTACAGCCTATAAGTCTAAATTTACCTTTCTTTACCACTCTTCCCTTTATAGGGCTGTCTGTTCCATAACTCTTATAGTGTCATATGTCTATGGTTTCAACAGTTGTCTTTCATAGAATAACAGTTTCTTGATTTTGATTTGCAAAAATAAGATGATTTTTATTGTAGGAGTTCAATAAAAAAATAGAACTACTATATTTTAATTAAACATTATGTTTCCTTGTAGCTTACAAAAAGATTTTTCATTTGTACTATACTCTTCTTTCTTTATGTGTACTTAATCACCTACTAAGTATAATTTCCCATTCTTAGCCACACTTTTGAAAGGAAGATTTACTCTCTTGTGTGGAGCGTTATATAAAATATTACTACTGTTTATATGTTTGTATTATAGAAATTATGACCAGGGATCTTAAAAATGCTTAAGAAATAATTTCTGCAAATATTTTGTTTTGTGATATGCTTTAAGCATTTCATGCTTAATAAGAATGTATTTTAAAAATCCTTTAAAGTGCAGTTGTACTTTCCTGATTTTGAAATACACATAAAGTGTTCATGACAATTTTCTCTCATATAAATAAGAAGTTCTTAAACAAAGTTGTAAACAAGTAAATCAGTATATTAAAAATTTATGTATCATTGTGTAATTCTATTTTGTTTTTCCGCGATAACATACTTCATATTCTATTCTTGCTTGCCCATTCATAATCAGTTAATGTATTTCAGGGTTTGATATTCAATTTCTGTCCGATCTCTTCATTGCAATTAATATTGATTCTCGTAAATGTCAAATAATTTTTCTGGAATAAATTCTCGTGTTAATATATGCAACATTGAAAGGTCAACCACCAACATATAACCTATACTCAGTTTTATACGTTATAAACCAAAATTATTAATTTACGTACTATTTTCATAAGATTCAATTTAGGTTTCCCAATGAGTGTAATTTTCATAGATTTTGGGTAGCGATGACCTATATCTGGCCTAATAACGTCTATTGTACAATTGGGTATAGTATATGTGTCATTACCATCTTCTTAATGATTTTAGGCTTTAGCGGCCTGCCCCTGTTCCACAGTCCACCTTTTATTAGGTCTACCAACTATTCTTCTGCCTCTAGGATTGTAATCTTTCGCCATCTTCGGTATTCTAGTTTCTTTCATTCTACTGATGTATCGAATCTATTTTATTCCGTACTGTTTAATCTTTTATTAACTGCAAAAATATCTAAATCACTTCTTATCTCTTCATTTCTTATATGATCTCGTCTATTACTGCAATTCAAACTCAAAAGGGAAAAAGACACATTTGTTAGCCAGTGATATCATTGTAGGTGCACCATAAAATTTAAGAGAAACCGTGAAGGTATATAAACTAGTGGATATCATTCGAAGTCAGTAGAGGAACCCAATTTGTTCAGTGAAGCGACGAAATATGTAACAAATACGCCACATTACAGTTTTTACAATTTCAGGTTATATTATTTCACGTTAATTTATTTCATAGTGACGTTGTAATTTCTTACCTTAGACAAATGTTTGTAACAGGAAAACTATTGCACACAAACGAGTCTCGTTTTAACAGTCCTGTAACTCAAAAAAAAAAAATTCAAATTGTTCTCCGTCTTAGTCGTAGTTTGTTTCCAAACCTCACGACCTTTGTATCTATGAAACAGTAGATTTCCAAGCTTCTCTATTACCAACGCCTTATAATAACATCTGCACAGGTATATTTGTGGCAATTGGGATGCCTACATACACATTTATAAATTTCTAAAAGTTTATTGGTAATGAACACATAATCATTTTGTTAATCTAAAAAATTAACTACAGTATATCGTAGCTAGGTTGCGAAATTACGGTACACATATTTGTACACACACACACACACACACACACACACACACACACACACACACACACACACACACACACACACACGCGCGCGCGCGCGCGCGCGCAAACAAAATAATTTACTTAAAATTACTTTAAAAATTTACTTATTTATTAATTTACTTAAATAAATTTCTTAAATAATTTACTTGTTAATTTCTTAAACAATTTCTAATAAAATGTACATATCTGTTTTACTATTACATGAATTATGTACTGCATAATTGAAGTTGGGGAACATTCTAAAACAAAATTACTATAATGTTTCTACAGCAAGTGAGAAATTTGACTGACATAGAATATTATGTTTTATTCACTGTCCAGGAGGAACTTAAATAAGTTATATAAACATCTCGTCAACAAGAGAAGCACAAAACCCTAGTGTTTACTTCATTTTCCAAAGATTAGATTAAATTAAATAATGTTTACAGACGGCTGGATAGGAGCTTACAATCTGTTTTTCAGAGATTACCACATTTTACGAAGAGAGCTTAGCGGCCGACAGTTTCGAATTACGTTGTTTGTGTCCAGCGTCGATAAGTAGAGAGGATACAGACGGACAAACACGGCTGCTGTTAGATTACCCAACACGGTAAATCCAACTTACGTGATATAAACTTAAGTAAAATATAATGAAGAGAAATGTCAGTAAAATCTAATAGTATAAAGTTGTTTTACATCGAGACTCAAAACAGTAATAAGCACTGATGTGGCTTGACATTTCTGATATATTTTACTTTTATATTACTGTAAAACATGAGACATTATCAGTTAAATTATATGTTACTTTAATGTTAGATATCTAAATGTCTAATGTGTCTAACTGTTTGATGTTACTAAAACATTTATCAGCTACAAAACATTTATTTATTTATTACTAGTTAATTATTTATTAGTTACATTTATTACTAAATAAATTGTAAACACTGAATTCCTTAAATAATGACTGATAGATTTTACTATCAAAATGTCGCAATTTCAAGATATTTGCACAGCTAAACGTTTGTAAAATTATAAGAACTGATCAATAAATACAGCACATTCTCTTTTATACAAACCTCGTTGAATAGGATTCTTCTGTAATTCGAATTGAAAATAATTAATCGTATACGGTATATATTTTTTGTTTGAACATTGTTGTTTAAAACAGAAGAGTCGCTTTGCAAGTACAGTACTGCAAATAAAGTAATACAGTATTTATTATACCCGAATTTGGTTAGTACTGTAATATATACTGTATATCATTTTATAATCGGCCTTGCCTATTGCTTGTAAGATGCAATAAATTCCCCACGATGACAAAACTAATCAAACAACCGTCGGAGTGCACTGACCCAACATTTGATGTGCAGTTACAGTACAGTACAATGAGATATTTTTATAACTACACAGTGTACTCTATTGTATAGATCCGCAAACCGTCTTTTCAAGAATTCGTCAAGACTTATCTTCTTATTGTTTACTCATCAGCCCCGCCTTTTCAGATACCGTCTAGCCAAAGGTTCTGTGAGTGAAAATTCCCTTCTCTCACAGCAATGTCTGATTTGATAGTAACGAGTGCGTGTACCGCTGCGTTGTGCTGTATTAGAGTTTCCCGTGTTGTTGTGTTTAGATTACGTAAGTGCGAAATTGTATCAAAGAGGAAAAGAGTGGCTGTGTCTATGGACAAAAAGTTAGATGCACTTAACAAAATAGATAAAGGTAAACAGATGAAAAATACCTAAAATTGGCATTCCTGCCTGTTTTATGTAAATTGCAAAAAAATACCTAGATAGAGTGTAAAATTTTAAAAAATTGTTATCATGAAGTATTCGCGCCCGGAGTACAGTGAAGTTTATTCCACCCAGAGTAAATTCTTTGTTACAACCTTTGGATTAAAACGTATTAGGAAACTACAAAACATTTTACAAGAAACAACTCCTAAGAACAGTACTTGAAGTAACCGATGAAACTGACGTGATTACACAGCTGAAAGAAATCACCAATCACCATAAAATTTGTTTTGAACATGGTCGCATCTGCTCGGGATCATCTTCCTGGGTTAACAATTAACAAGTCTTAAAAACAATATGACCAAAAATTTGTGATAACATTAAAGAAGTCTGCGCTTCAAACAAGGAGGTCTGTGATAATGTCAGTTTTACGGAGTTCGTCGAAACGTTTTTAAACATTCCTCGTTGTTCAGAGTTAACAATGAAGATGTAAATTCCTGGTTATAATCAGACAATGATAGTGGACGGCGTAATGACAGATGATGAAGTCATAGCTTCTTGTGTAACTGCAGACGACGTCGACAATTGCGGATCGGAAAACGAGACTGGTGATCACCCGGAAGAGGTAATGACTCACGTTGAGGCAACAACCCAATGGAAAAACTTATACCATATTTGACGGAATTCGATCTAATGGTACTGAAACGGCTACGTGATCGCTCAGCACGTAAACATTACAAAAAATTAAAACAAAATAAACATACTAACTATTTAATAAATATAACATGTAACAACTGAAGGTTTTAATATGTCGTGTACTGTTTATGTAAACTAATTTGGTAAAAATTAAAAGTTGGTATGTATTGAATTTTAGATATACTGTAGTACAGTTATTTACACTAAAATATTAGATCTTCTATTCTCAGGATTTTCGTTAACCGGATGACTCCAGGAGTCTCCTGTTGGTCTAGTGGCTAGCGCGGGCGCGGGTTCAATTCCCGGCGGAGGCTCCGTACGGCGTGCTCTCAGCGTCGTGGGGCCGAACTGAGTAGATGCTGAGATAACAGCTCCGCCTCCTGGCTGTGAATACCGCAACTAGCGGCTGTTGGCGCGTTGTACTAGTCATGCAACCGTCACATTGCACACAACAGCCGCGCGGTACGCCTTGGTTCTTTCAGGGACTGTTGAGCGGAGGTTTGACTTTTTTACTTTGGATGTCCTCCGGTCCCAGTTGATCCGAATAAAAGCGGTTGTACTGTATAAATGCAGTAACTTCAGCTTTTTAAAATTAATTTGGAATTTAAAAACTGATTCCAATAGGGTTGTGATTTAATAATTCGAAAAGAACAATATGCAGTTTTATAGTTTGAATTTGCTTCAAAACACTTGTATTTAATTACCTATAAATTTGTTTAAGTCATTAAGTATTTAATGAGTCTGTGTTAGCTACTATTTGAAGTGCTTCGAATCTTTTGTAGTTTATTGGTCAGAAAGAACTTGTAAACACTTTATTACAACATTTAAAAATGTTTAAAGTAATCACGTAATAGAAGGTCTTAACCGAAATGTATACAACTTCCGCATTATCGATTTTCACCAGTACTACTGCAAACTACACGAATATAATTGAAATAGACTAGTGTAGGCCTACTACTAGTTTTCTCTATTATGATAGAAAGTATGGTAATATGATGTATTTCAATGAGCAGAATATGCATATACAATATTACTGGGATTTAAAGCATCCATAATTTGTATATATAAAGTATGCAGGTTTGAACGCTGTGTGGTAGTCAATAAGAAGCATGTTCAAATTGTTAATTTTTAAGTATTTTGAGACAGTAAACGCAATTGGTAGTCTTGTAAAATGGTGCGGAAAGATGCTTATGTGTGTCGTGAGTGCGCATATGAGAGAATATTTAATTATTTTAAGTGGTAGTAATAAAAACATATTAAATCAAATACTTTTCGTAATATGTTGAATTATGAAATGAGACTTGCGTCTAATGAAAAGGCCTATCAAAATGTCAGTAATTGTAAGTAATAAAGAACCGAATATATGAGTTTCTTAAGAAAGCAAGTTTTATAGCCTAATAAATAGGTTGTAATATTACAGTGGTTTTTTTGTACAGACCGCAAGTTGCTTTCAAATAGTCTAAATCAAATATAATGTTACCTTGACCACAAAAGCAAGGAAGCGTAACGAATTAACCAATCAGAGTACGAGAATTAGGGCAAATTTTCATTTGAATTCTAATCTCCTGTCGAACAGTAGCACCTCTGTGAACTCTGAAGCGTGTGACGTGTGTACTATTTTAGGCGTTTGGTCTACTAGGTGTTACGAACACATGTAGAAAAATTTCGCTGGAACTGCTAAATCGTAAACTTTAAAGAAGTGCTGATTAGGGAAAGTAGAAGATTTCAGTATAGGTATTTGAGACACTTCAAGTTTGCTGGATTTATGTATAAGGCAAATACGCAAAATTTATGTAAAGAAATAATAGCGGTAAAAAGAAATTGTATCTAAAGCGTTTTTAACAAGTGTGTCAAAATACAGAGACATTTGTGAAATGGAACATTAGTTAAGTATAGATCGATTTTAATCGATAATAAGAAATGACATTTTTTATTAAGTAAAAGGAAAGCAGTTGATTGTTTCCGTTTGTATTTATTTTAGATTTAAATAATAAACGTTTTTGTTAATAATAGGCTGCAACGCATAGGGTACTAATGAATGTAAGTATAATCTGTTTGCATTTATATAAACATAATTTAAAAACATTTTCTAATTAAATAAGGCAATATAAACGTAAAAATTGTGCTTCACTCCGTAGATGTAGATGACTCCGTATTACTTCTTGATTTCTTTTAGCTAAACTTCATCAACTTGTTTGTTGTCAGGGACAAGAAAATATAGAATAAAAATAATGTAAAAATAACATTTGCCTGCTGTTCACGGACCATCTACAAAAATTTTGATATCTTAGAGCGAGTGTATAAAAAAAATTGCAGGACGAATTTGGTAAACTGAGTTTGTTTAACTTTTACAAAGTTTCATCTTATTGGACCCTTAAAATGTAGTTTATTATTTTATTATTTTGTTACTATTACTAGTAACATAGTTAATTCATACTATATAAAGTGTATATACAAAATTATATGTATTTTTGTTTCACATTAGGTTAAGTGAAGACAAAGTAATTAGTAAACCTTAACAAACACACGCGAGGGCGCTGCGTGTGTGAATAGTAGTAAATCAGATAACACCTACGGATTTAAAACTCAACCATAAAAGTAAATGTTTTATGCAAGCCGTTTTATTTTAGGTCGCAAAACATACACAAGTAATCTCTCATCCAGCTTCCGTTGTCAGTAATGTTATACTAAAAAAACAGCTAGTTAATATAAAACAATAATTTTAGTTAAGAAGTATTAGGTAAAAGTTGGCTTTAAAACCAATATCTTGTGGGAGAAATAAAATAATTTGAAATTAAAAATTACAAATTCAAAAATAGGTTGGAAGTAAATGATGTTGTTTTGAATAATGATCTCGTAAAAATACAATTATTCTTTTCTCAGCTCTCTCCGACCCATTTACCAAGCGTAGATTCTGGCAGTCCCTTCCATGATGCCTTCGCCATCATCCTATCAATCCTGTCTTCCTTGTACCTTCTGACACATCCGCTTAGTTTTCTTGTCATGTGTCTCCTTTTCTTTTGTTTACATGTTGTTACTGTTTTGATTACGGGGAAAAGAATGTAGCACTTGCCCACAGAATGTTGACTCCTATAATTTGTCCATATTTATCTTCAAAAGGGTCTAACGTTGAGCGCCGAAAGACGTATTTATCAACACTTTAGTTCTTAACGTTTGTAGAACGCTTTTGTAGAACTTAATAAATAACTTAACATGTTAGGATTAATAATATTTTAATTTCAACTTAAGTTTGTGCACTCGTGTATGTGTGCACCCGTGCATGAGTGTCGTTTTCCATGTTTATCTCATCATGTAAAATCCACATGATGTTTGACTACATAATTTTTACATAACTGATAGTATAGAATGATGAATGACAGACATCATTACACAGAATGCTACCACATTTCTCTAGACAAGTTGACGCTGGTGTCATTGAGCGCCCTAATTACTAGTCTGACAGTTGCGTAGCACCTGGATCTCAACTAGTCACCAGCGGCAGCTTAAGCAAAGATCACAGGTGCCAGCTACTTAACTGACTGAGACGGTTCAACTGGCATCGGTACGTGGTCCCAGTGTATCCAGTTGGGATAAATGTTTGAAGAATGAAGAGTTTTAATTCATAAAGCTGTAAAATCTAGTAAGTTAGCATTTCCTGACAAATTGATAAGGATTGTACTTGAAAAAACTGGGAAAGAAAAAAATGGCTATAGTATTATAATAATCATTGTTAGTAGCGTAAGCAACAATTTTGAGCGAGTTATACATTTACGACGCACAGAAATATAAAACTGCAACGAGAACAACGCCCAGCCAGCTTGAAGGCTTTTTGTACCTGACTCCTCATATAGGAATCTTATGAACATTTGTAGAATCTGATAACAGCTATATATTTACGGTACCTAATGCAGAAACACACACACACAACTATACTGAACTGAAATAGCGATACCGTAGTTTTTTTTTTAGGCGATTTAATTACGGCTCGCTCTGCCTCTCGCATCCTAGCTTCCACTGGTGCCGGTTTGAACAGTCCTGTTGCATTCATTGCATCTTCGACGTCCATTTTCCATGAATGTTTAGGTCTTCCTTTTCTTCTTCTAGAGGGTGGAGTTCATTCGCACACCTTCCTTGGCCATCTCTCATCTGACATTCTTTTTAGGTGTCCGAACCAATTCAGCCTTCTTGCTTCTGTTGTTTCCATAATGTCAAGGTCGATTCCCATCGCTTGTCTTATCTCTACATTTCTCACTCTATCTAGTCTTGTTAGTCTACAGCACCTCCGCCAGTAACCCATCTCCATAGCTCTTATTATGATTTATTTCTTTTATTAATTTCCCACAGTTCTGCTCCATATAGGCAGAACTGTGGATACTCGAAAGTAACTATACTTTCGAGTATAGTTTTATATTCTGATTTTATTGTTCTTTGTTATTTCTGTAGATAACAAAATGTAAAAATTAAATGGTTCCAGAATTATTGTGTGGCAGAAATACTAAAAGTTTAGTATTTTTATCATTTGGCACCACAACAATTAAAAAAAGTTCGACGAAGTATACGCGCCTGCGCGTGTTTGTGGGTGGGGTGTGTTTATAATACACCTCTTAAGAAGAAGACATATTATGTATTTTTTTATACAGTATACGAATTTGAAAATTTTGATACGCCATTACTAGACCATGGTGATGGCATAAGGTAAGATATTATGATTATAATATTTTAGTAACAATCGTGAAATAATTTTACTCTATTGCATTGTACATTTAAAGCTAGGCCTATGATTTACTTAAAATTTTATAATTTAAAAAAAATTACGTAGAAATACGTACGTAGAAAGCCTACGTACTAAAATTAAAATTTTATAGTTTATCACCTTCCCTCAACCATTAGGCTGATAGCCTGTTGCGCCCTCTAGCTGTGGTACAGCTCAACCCACACCCTGCTAGAGAGAAACCAGTAAACATTCAATTACGTGCAGTGACGAGATACACTTTTAAAGTTATTATTACATTACCAATTTACCCATTATTATTTTACACATTTAACTCTTAGGCTTGGAGACTTTGCTTCTATTAGTAAATTATGTGCTTTACATATTTTCTCAATTAAACTAAGTTATTATAGTTGATTTTAGCAACAAAATTTTCTTTACTTATTTCTATTTAATTTTACCTAAATAAGTTATATGTGACTAGTATGACCTTCAAGCTGCAGGACTGGTTTACAATTTTAGAATAAGCACATTGTCTACATTGGATAAGTTTAATATTAGAAACGTTTTTGATATTAGATAATATCTTAAAAATTATAAAAATCCCCATTCATGATAATTATAGCGAAGCAACGAGCTACACACTGACAGGATTGTCAACATCAAGATTGTCAACCCGACAGATTTTGGAAGCGGTATGTTCACAAACCTGCTTAAACTTACGGGTACCTTTAAGCATTAAGATTGAACATTCTAAAAGAAGAATAATTGAAAAAGGTAAGAAGAGAATAGAAAGATTCAATAGAACTCACAAGTTACAGAAATTTAATGTGGAAGAGAGAGTATTATTAAAAACAAATCCAGTTGAAAAACGTATTGACAATACTGCTAAAAAGTTCTTCAGATTGTATGATGGACCTTACACTTTGCTAAGACAAGTTGGCAAACAAACTTTCATTGTTTATGATAACACAAGACAGAGAGAAGTAGGCAAGTACCATGCGAGCTCTTTAAGAAATTCTACTAATGAATAAATAGGTCACTGTGACAGTTAAAGGTGAACACGAATTAAAGTGGATACTACAAAACCACGCAGCAAGTCAACATGTATGGGAGGGAAATATTTTATTCAGCCCACCTTACATAAGGCTAATGGGAAAAGCATTATTCGTTATTATGAGCACAATTAATGTAAACAAATATTGTATTGGTAAAATGTACTGTACAATTTTGTCTAATGTAAAAAGGCAAACATTTAATAAACAAGTTTATTAAATTTTTGTTTATTAAGCAGGGAAATAATGCATCAGTACGAATGTATATGGTACTGTGCATTGCACAATTAGTTAAGATAATTTGTGTAAATTAAATAAATAATCAATATTGTCAGTAGTAATAATAATTCAGGTAGAAAGCTGTAAAAGGACAACGAATTTGGATGCTTGAACAGGTAGGTCACGCCACACAGAGCTGCGTCTGTGTACACGTGTATCTTACGTGTGTGAGTGCAGCCAGTTAATTCCTGAAAAGCGTCACCCCTAAATAAACGTTAATAAATATATAAATTATTTAAATTGTGATAAGTGTGTGTGAAATATCACAAAACAAAATACGCCACAGTGTAAATATATAAAGACGCACGCGTATACTCAAAATTGTGCAAAAATAATAAAAGGTGGAAATACAGTGCAAATAAATATAAATAAAACCCATAATAATTGAGATAGAGAAAAACGGTTAACACACAGTTGTACACATAAAAATTACCGACCAGATGAATATCGGGTAATTTGCAAAAGACTTCGCATGTTGCGAAGATCAGTGAAATAAGTGTGTAAATAATCGTGTTTGATAAAGGACGCTACGACAGACTGATTCCTGCAGAGAATTGTCGAAGCATGATTTTTGCGCCCTAAACTATAAATACGCGAGACACACCAGGCTTGCTCTCTTTCTCGTTCGACTACAGCGGCAGCCGGAGTCTATGCCCGGCAACTTCAACTCTTTCTCGTTCGACCACAGCGGCAGCCGGAGGCTATGCCCGGCAACTTCAACTTTTTCTCGATCAACCACAGCGGCAGCCGGTGGCTATGTCGGACAACTTCATCACTTTCGTGAGATCACCACTGCAGACAGAGGCTATTACGGTAGACGAGAGAGCAGCACACTACATGGCATAGATTCCAGACGTAGAGTACGAGTCATCGGACTACTGAGAGGATCCGGAGGACGAGGAAAGGACTCCAGGACTACACGACTACGCAGAATCAACCAGGATCAAGGACTCAGGACCAGAAGAGGATTCGCTGAGGAACCGCCGCGATTAAGGTGAAAGAAAGCCATGTATTCATCCAAACGAAAGACTTCATCAAAGACAATGAAACATTGAAAGAAGAAAGACAATATAATTTCAAAAAATGTAATTAATAATTTGTAAATGTAACTGTTCTTCTATAATCATTATAGTAATATTTGAATTATGAAAGTATATTTTCGAAATAATAATTTATTGGAAATATTTAAATTAATTTTGAAAGAATTGTAATTTTTCTAAAGTAATTAATAAGTCATAAATAAGAAATGCATATGCAACAATAAGAATTTGAAAAAAGAAAGATTAGAAAATTTAATAATAATTTAATCATAATACATTGAGAAAGTCGAGAGCAATATTATATAATAAGCAATGTTAGTTATAGTCATAGGATTATTTTATGTTTCTATGTAATATGAGATTACTTGTATTTATTAACAAGGATGTACACTACGAGTACACATACACATGCAAATAACAATGAGTTTTTAGCTCGAAATTTAAATGAAAGTTTTATTTCATAAACGTCTTGAAAGATTCTAAACAATTCACGTTGTTATTATTGTTACGATTACACCCACTGAATATTTATAACGTAAGTATCGTCAACGATATAGATAGACAACATAGTCAAAATATATACAGTATATTTATATATTACAACATAACAAATTTATGTTTATTTAAATTAATTTAACTTGTGTAGCCTCATGCTTTTGGGAGACAATTATTTATACAACGCAAGTTAACCAATTTAAATGCATTTATAGTAGATCCGACCATTCACAACCCCCACCATACACACCTGAAACCCATAACCGTTACTTTGTACAGACATTCAGTATTTTAAATCCCACTGAGGAAGACGAACAACACGTCGAAACGTCTGGGAAACAAAACCAAAAAGTAAGTGTTCACAGTGAAAGTTTAATATGTATATAATATAACTTACTGCTAACAAATTAAATACATAAGTTATATACAACTCGTATTATCTAATTGAAATTACTTTAAAATGTTTATTTTGCTCTCGGCTTACTCATGGTGTGTTCATATTTTTGCAATTGCTGATTAATTAGCTTCAAAAACTGAATTTACTTCTATTCAAACTTCTTTTATATTACTTTGTTTTACTTTCTACTGCATATGCATTTTTTTTTCTTTATCAACAAAGACTTTACTAATTACGTTAATTCAAAAATTACTTATTTCTCTTATCATTTACGTTACTAGTTTCTAAATTTGATACAAGAAATATTATTCTAATTTTTACTGCTTTTACATTTATGTATCATTTATTTATTTTAATATTGGTTGAATGTCTTCCATTCAAACTTTAATTAGCGTCTTTCAACTGTCTGCAATTAAATGTTTTTTATCACTTCGTTATTCATCTGTACGTCCTCCGTGTCCTTCTGGTCGTGTCCTCTGCATGTGCTTCTGGTCCTCTGGTCGTGGTGTCTGCATGTGCTTCTGGTCCTCTGGTCGTGTCCTCCGTGTCCTCTGGTCGTGTCCTCTGCATGTGCTTCTTATCCTCTGGTCGTGTCCTCCGTGTGTGTTTCTGGTCCTCTGGTCAACCCTATTTTTACTACGATTCAGCTTGTGCAATCTGAATCATGTTTATTAATTTATAATTATTCATTTTTTATTTTTTTTTATTTATTTGGGCAATGCACAGTATCATTACTGTTTGTACTGTTGTAATATATATTTCTTTATATATTGCAACGAAACAAAATGAATGCATAGATAGGTAATAGTAATAACAATATGTAACACATTCTATTATCTGGATGTAGGACAATTTAACATGTTTAAACGTGCCTTCATAAACGTATTTTATTGACCAAGAAGTTGTAATCTTTGGGTTCCCACAGCTTCTACGTTTCTCTCGGTCATTGAATTGTTTGATAAGTTCAGTAATTTCTTTATACTTGTGAAGTACGCAAAAGAATAAAATAGGCCTATATAATTAAGCAACACTAGTTCTCGTTTTTCACTGGAAACTAATAATATATAATAATAATAATTCTTCTACCAATGTCAATCACTTTTAGAATACGAAAAATGATTATGGATAGTAACCATTGGACTCATATGAAGAAAACGAATAGGAAATATCAAATACTATTATAAGAAAAAGGAAATTATATGTTATAGTTGAAAGTGTTTTAGTACAACACGGGAAAATATTTCATTTTATCTTTACTTCAGGTGTTCTGTTGTATATGAAAATAATTAAATATATCTTTGTAATATATTTGACTTTCCATATAAATATTGTACATCCAAATGTTTACAATACAAAATTACATTCATAAGAACTTACGAGACAATGACACTGGAAGACGGAACGGTTTATGCAAATTCTGTGACAGACATTCAGCTATGCAAATACGTTGTAGAAGTTAAGAGAACTGCAACAAATTGACTTCAAGAGTACAGTCCATTTGCACTGCAATTTACATAAGTAACAATAAAACAACTTGTACCATCTCATGTTACAAAGAGAATTTAATTCAAATTCGTTATAATGTTTAATTCATTCTTGTTTATCCTAACAGCTGTTTTTTGTTTGCTGTCACAAAACGGAATTATAATCTGACAGGGAGCATTGATTATAAACTATGTGCATAATAGAAATATGGCAGTTTCTACGTACAACTAAATTAAAATTTAAAATTATAAATCCAAATCTATCTTTATTTGTCTTATATCCTTATCTGTGTTTACTTTCACATATTATTTTAATGTCAATAGGTAACTAATATCTATATTAATTTTTATATACGTAACTCAAAGTTTTTTGCAGCAGTTATATAATATTGTTATACTGGTCAATATAGTTTCTTCTGCAAATAGTGTATTGCGTTTCTGTCGTTTCAGTTGTGTTTGTCAATGTTAAGATTTTCCCAAATATTCATTTTTTCATATTAAAATAATATTATTGTTAGTTTCTTATATATTAATTTATAATTGTAATCTAGATTATTCCGCAATAAAATCTTAAACTTGTAAACATCAAATAATGTTATTGCAGCTTTACATTAAGAGTTTAAAGCCATTACATTCGTCTAATACTAGTAAGCTCCTTAAGCTATAGAAACTTGCTCATAAACGATGACAGTGAATACACAAAAGTAGTACTAGCGGGAACCCACCCCACGATTCATATGTCTATCTATTCAGTGTTTACGCCGCCAAGGTTGAACTAAGTAGTAACATATTTACCATAAACAAGACTGTCACGACGAACTAACTTCCGTCAGTATTGGCAACAATAAAAATTGCCTATATGTGCGCAGCGCTACGCTTGTCGATTGGTCGATTGTTTACTTGTTGTCACGATGAGTAAACAGGAGAGGCAGGAGTTGCGCAGAGTTCGATGGGTCAAGTGTACAAACAGTATAGGTTTCTCTGCTGAGGTCGAGAAGAAGCGTCTGACCTCATTCAAGCACATCGTCCCAGAAACAGCTTTAAACAGCAGAACATTTTGCCATCTCAAGACCGTAATCACAATGATCAACAAACAACTGTTTGCAAAACTAGTCCAGCTATTTTATTAGGTTATGGAAGTGTGCAAATAATAATTAAGAAAGAATTAAAATTTGCCAAGGGTCTGCAAATATATGCAAAAAATTCTAAATGGAAATCTCACACACTCTCTTAAGGATGACATTTCTTAAAGGCTTTCTCATGGCTTTCCTGCAGAGGGAGACACATTTCGTATGTGCATTCCCACGCATTATAAATTATGGGTACTCCGCTATACTCCTGAAATCAATTCTATACTTGAACAAAGAACAATAAAAACTCCGTGCTATTCTAAAGTTTTAGGCAAGGGTTGAAAAGTTAATCTGTCTATAAAACTCAAAAGTGTGATCTGCAACGCCTTTATTCTTCACGATAACGCCGAACACCACGCTGTTGGTGCCACACAAGAAAAATTAGAAGAACTTTCATTAAAAACATGTATATCATCCCTCCAGTAGTCCACATTTATAACCAAGCCGACACTTTGAAAAAGAATAA
Source organism: Magicicada septendecula (assembly GCA_034769895.1). NCBI lineage: Eukaryota > Metazoa > Arthropoda > Insecta > Hemiptera > Cicadidae > Magicicada > Magicicada septendecula. The sequence goes on along the minus strand of CM068372.1, from coordinate 433,217,638 downwards.
GGCGGAAATATTTTCCTTTGACAAAGAGGTGCAAGACTTCTGTGACTGCACAATACATTACTGTGTACCTCACTTAACAAGTTGAACATGAGAGATCTGTCTTGATAACTCGGTGACTAAGTATCCGGTACATTATGATGTGGCTAATATAAGTGAATTCTGTGTAACATAGTACAGTAAAACCTCGTATTTACGCTCCCGCTTATAACATTATCCCGTCCATTACGCTTAAATATTAACCTCTTATAACGCTTCCAAGTCCCGTTTATAGCGCTTTTTTCCCGGTCGAAAATGAGGAAAATTCCGTATAAATTGTGAAACAGTACTGTATTTGAGATGTTTTAAAAGCGTGGTGAAGAAATTGTTGCTCTGACTCTACTGAAGGTCATTACACCCCGACTAGACGAAAGGAATTCCACGCTCTACCTAAAGAAACTCTCCGGCCAGCAGTCTCAGGAATTGTACCTAACGATACTTTTCTTTGCATGAAAGGAATTTAACACTCAAAGTCTCTCTGTCAATACAGTACATTTCTGTCCTTTCTTATAGTCGTTCTTGGCAGTGCAGTTGTGATTAGTGCAAAAATGGCAAAGCAGAAATCTCTATCCATAAGTGAAAAATTACAAATCCTCCGTAAGTACGACGAAAATTCTACGCTGAATCAAAGGATTTTTCAGAATCTGTGGGACCCTTCATCCAGCTTAAGAACAATAATAAAAACTAGGGATGCTATTACCGATGCAGCGAAGGGTGGTTGAAAACGTAAGAAAGTGAGATCCGGGGAATATGAAGACGTCGAGGAAATTGTTATTGAATGGATTCACCAATCCTGTGATGCTTGAATTCCATTAAGTGGCCTAATCATACAAGAGAAAGCACAAGAAATAGCAGCCAAATTGAACAGACTTTTTTGCTTCGAATTGTTGGCTTGATAGATTCAACGAAAGGCATGGCATAGTGTATCGGCAAATCAGTGGTGAATCAGAGTCAGTTAGTGACAGTGATGTAAATGACTGGCAAAGTGAAGTGCTACCTAGGCTCATTAATAATTATGCGCCGCGCGATGTGTTTAACGCGGATGAATGTGGCTTATTCTTTAAGCTAATGCCCGACAAGTCATATGTGTTCAAAGGGGAGAAATGTCACGGTGCCAAATTAAGCAAAGAAAGGGTAACTGTGCTTGTTGCTGCAAATGGAGATGGATCTGAAAAATTACCACTGTTAAGTTAGGGAAGTCACCTAGACCCCGATGTTTTAAAAAACATTAAACGACTACCTTGTGAATACAAAAATCAAGCACGTGCCTGGATGACTGGTAACTTGTTTGTCACTTGGCTCAAAGACTTAGACCAAAAAATGGTAAAAACCAATCGCAAAATACTGCTTTCTTTCGATAACTGTCCAGCTCACCCGAAAAATGTAGAACTAGCATTCCTGCCTCCCAACACAACCAGTAAACTCCAACCAATGGACCAGAGGATCATAAAAGTGCTCAAGCATTTTTATCGAAAGCGTGTTGTTCTACGATATCTGCAGTGCATCGACAGTGGAGCCGAAAACCGCATCACCTTATTGGACGCAATGAATTTCATCTCCACTGCATGGGAAGGGATCGATGCGCAGACCATCGCCAATTGCTTCAATAAAGCAGGGTTTTTTAAGGTAAGATTTTAAATGCTGTTAGATTAGGCTGTTATCGAGCTTCTGTATAAAACTTTTTTTGTTTCGACAGGGGGTTAATTTTCTTTTTTTAATTTCTTAGGGACATGTTGTAACACCCGGTGAAACAAATGCCCCTGTCACAATTGATAATGGCGAGGATTGGGCTGCTGTACGGGAGAAGTTAGGAGATGTTAACTTGGAAGATTTTGTATCAGTTGACAATGGTCTAGTGACATCAGAAATCCGCGATGTCGACGACATGATTGCGGATCATGCTGCCGCTACCGTCCAAGATGAAGAAAGTGATGAGGAAATTGAATCTGCGGAGGAAAATGTCCCCACACGAAATGAAGCTCTCGGAGCGATAAATCTGCTTCGAAAATACAATATCACTGTTACTCCTGGCGGCGATCAAGTGACCTGAATAGCTACTTAAACCGCATAGAACACGTAATAATTCATAACAGTAGTACACAAAGTCGACAAACATCAATCAAAGAATTTTAACATTGAAAATGTTTATAAGGACGTGTCGCACATTTGAAAACGATCGCTGGTGCGTGATCGAAAATAGGAACCGGTGAGTTTCCATAGAAACTACTTCTTTGTTGTCAATAACGTAGTATACACATAGAAAACTTCGCTTATGAATGCGACTACATTTAACTTATAATCTGTACATTGGTAAATGAAGAATGAATTCATTGATTGGTGAATGAACATAAATATATATATATATATTTTTTTTAGATTTATTGAAGCATTTTCAATGCTCATCACTGTGCATTGCATTTGTGCAATGCCTGTAAATTTTTTAATAGGAAATGAGCTAGAATTTCCATTTTGCATTGTAACTAATGAACAATACTGTAATTATAAATACAGTACTGTAATAATAATAATACTGTAATACAGTAATAATAATACAGTAAAATAAAATACAGTAATAATAAAACACAGTACTGTAATTGTTTCCTATGAAGTGGTGTCCAAATTGTTTTCCCGTCTATAGCGCTGTTCCGCTTATTAAGCGTTTAAACCACAGTCCCTTGACGAGCGTATTAACGTGGTTCTACTGTACTATGTAATATGGACATGAGCACTTTTTACAAAAATCGAAAACCCATTATAACTCACGGAATCCAAAAATTCTAAAATTTCCAAAACTGAATATTCTGTTGAGATTTTTGTTTAAATTTTCTTTTATTTGATACCCCAAGGAATTTTAAAATTTTCCCTCCTCACGTTTTTGCCATCACCACCCATATTTGAGGGAAAATCTCAAACCCATAACGCACGCTACGTTTTTAACGAAAATCGGATGATGTATTAAAAACTTAACGTGAGGCAATACACAAAATGGCCAGAACACACAAAAGGTCGAGTTAAAATTGAGAACTCCCTTAGCGTGTTCAACAAGTACGTTGAACATATTTAAACTGACATTTCTTTGTATCAGAATAATCAGGAAATGGTTAGAAAAGGTATTTATTAGGTTATTGACCTCAAATCATTAGGATGAAATTGGTAATAAAATGTTTATTATATAGACATTTTTGTTATTCTGGTAACACAAAATTAGCATAATATCACAAGCATATTTTGTATAGTGTTCTCCTTCTTGTGCAATTGAGCATATATTTAAAGTGTTCGGAGAATACATACTGGGTGAATAATAGAGACATCTGTAGCACGCAGTCGTTTGTCTGTATTAACATAACGATTTATAACACCGCGATAACGTTCCTGCAAAATAGTCATCTTGTCCGAGCCCCAGCATTAAGGCATATTATATTATAGGAATACGGGTATACAGCAGAAGCATAAGTACATAGGCCTTCAAAGTGAATTATTGGGGACAACGGTTTTACGAATGTACGAATGTTTTGAGGTCAGCCGTACCACTAGTGGTTGTCTTGGAATACATTATGTAAGCTGTAATAACGCCTTGTTTTGTACAAAAATCACTCTGTTACAGCACCATCTCCCCTTATCACTCTCTTCGGCTCTCTCTTCCTCTGTCTATTACTCATTACATACATTTCATTTAAAGCAAATAAGTATTTTACACATTCATTAATTACTGGTACCAGTAGAATCTATATCTCAGTACATGAGAGCAGATTCCTATGTTAATACTGGAAAAAAAAATTCATTTACTCCCTTTTTGTAAAATAATATCAGCGTAAACGAATGAATTTCAACACGAACATGTTGCAAACCTCCGTGTTTAGTGTCGAAATCAACAAACTCCAAAATCTTAGTTTTCCACACCGTCACCTGCATAATACCTCAAAGAGAAAAATTAAAATTAAATTAAATAAGTTAAATGAGGTAAACATCAATGAGTAGTATTTTATTAAACTTATATACACGGAGGTTTAACAAAAGAAAGGTTTATTTTCATGAAAAACCTTTTACAGGTAAAAACAAAGAAACAGATTCGTACAGTCTGAACATAGTAACAGAAGCTCTATTTTTAAACTTTGAACTCCTTCCATATTGACAAAAAATTAATTTATTAAAGTAACTAGAAACTAGAATTTTGCAAAATATACTCATTTTTTACAAAAATTAATTTATTTTAGATTTTTCAGTGCAAATAGATAAGCTTTGTTGAAAAACTGTTATTGTAAATAATTTTAAACCGCCTTAAAAATCTTAAATTTTATGAATATTTGCATATTGCGTAATGTATATATCCCCAAAATATATAGTACAACTTAGTTTACACATATATTAAACACACACACACCATGGAAACAAGACTGTTACGGGAAAAATCGTGCCTTGTTAAAAAAAAAAAAAAAAAACAGTGTAAAGTCTGATGCATTATACATGCACAGGTTTAAGCCATTTATTCAAGGATATATTGAGTAAAATGTATATTTACTTAAAATTATTGATACAACGAATAACATTTTAACTGAATTAATAAATTATTTACCTTAAATTATCCGCCGTGTGATTTCTTGTGCTTCGTCTATGACGCGTTTCAGAGCTTATGCTCCATCATCAGATATTAAAAAGTTAAAACTATCACTCTTGCGAGATCGTTAAGAAGTTAAAATGTCAAAATTTGCATATGAACCGTACGCGGATTTGGGTGCGCACCCGTTCAAGTTCATTCTGCCACTGAGCGGTTGCTACCTTAACGTAGCCCCAGCGAGCAGACTCAAGGCGGTATCGTACAATCGGTTGGATACAAAGTTCAGGTGGTCATTTAACACGATATCGCGACTCCTTGGATTTGCATATACACTGTAAATTTCAAATTCCTCCAAGGCATTCATGAAACGGCCCTTCTTACACACATGTAACGGTATTAAATTGGAACTAACATCTGTGTAATTATGATTGTGTGAAGTCAGATGTCGGGCGTAATTTGATTTGATGTTGTCAATGTTTCTTATTTTCTTAGGTAAATGTTCTCGAAATCGTTTAAGGAAACCTCTCCCGTCTCCCTAACCCCAAGTTAAAATTTAAGGAAACCTCTCCCGAGGTTTAAACGATTTCGAGAACATTTACCCAAGAAAATAAGAAACATTGACAACATCAAATCAAATTACGCCCGACATCTGACTTCACACAATCATAATTACACAGATGTTAGTTCCAATTTAATACCGTTACATGTGTGTAAGAAGGGCCGTTTCATGAATGCCTTGGAGGAATTTGAAATTTACAGTGTATATGCAAATCCAAGGAGTCGCGATATCGTGTTAAATGACCACCTGAACTTTGTATCCAACCGATTGTACGATACCGCCTTGAGTCTGCTCGCTGGGGCTACGTTAAGGTAGCAACCGCTCAGTGGCAGAATGAACTTGAACGGGTGCGCACCCAAATCCGCGTACGGTTCATATGCAAATTTTGACATTTTAACTTCTTAACGATCTCGCAAGGGTGATAGTTTTAACTTTTTAATATCTGATGATGGAGCATAAGCTCTGAAACGCGTCATAGACGAAGCACAAGAAATCACACGGCGGATAATTTAAGGTAAATAATTTATTAATTCGTACAAGTGATTTGGTTACCATATTAAACATGAATATTAAATTTTAACTGATTTTTCTTTATTTTTACGAGTAGAACAAATCTTAAAACTAATTACATTATTTTCTATAAAACTCTAAACATATGTACTTGTGTTTCAAATGTGAATAGAAATGTCCACTTTTGATCTACTTAGTTATAAATAACGCATTAAAGGTTTGTAGGTATAATCAGAGCTTCCGTGTGACCAAACAATCACATAACTACAATGCCGTTCCTTGTTCAGTGAGCAGTAATGTTATTTTAATTTTTTTTTTTGTAGTCATGTGTAACCCGCGTTCTTATCCACAACCATATATGTAAACCTTATAGTTTATCCACACTCCACACTTTGCATTATATATTTAAAATTGATACTTCTGGTTTTTAAACTACCTATTATTCTAGCGTTCGAGAAAAAACCGACTTACAGAGTTTTGTAATCAAGTAATTTACATCCTGCTTCAGGTTATTAAATCAGTAAGTTAAGATATACACAGGTATTTCTTGAATATCATACATTTAAAATTCCATTACGCATCTAATCATTTTTACAGACATAAATTAACGTTAAATTAATGTGTTTGTGGCCTGTATAATATCTCAGAATCTAGTACGAAACGCTAAAGTTCACAAGAGACAATCGCTTCCAGAATTTGTGGTGTATTCGGTGGTGATATATACAAAATATAAACAACATGTGTACTAATGTGCGTAAACACGATAAACTTTGCGTATAATTCCTTTATTTAAATTGTTTATTAATTTTAAAAATGCATTCGTGTATTACAACATTTACTTTGTTTGGAACAAAATAAACAAGATAATTGAAGGCTATTTCATTGCATATTTTTTTACAGAAAATACCTATTTTCTTCGATCGTGCAGAACTTGTTATAAAGGCTGGTTTATTCACCACAACACATATACTTCCTACGGATTGATATACGCTAAACTCAGTTGGTTACAATTATAAAATCAATCAGAATATTTCTGACTATTGCCGCAAAGATTCCTGATCTTAGATATTTGAAACATAGTCTTTAAATAATCTTGCTACCATTTTCAATTTGTTTCACAGCAAGGTGTTTGGTTTACCTATATAAAAGTTATTGTTTCTGGCAAATATTATTGTAATATTTTTGGCAAATATTATAGTTTTATATCTGTTAAAATATGAATCACATTTTCTGTGCCTCCTAATATTGTCTAGTTTAAATGCTTACAAACTGTTCAAGTATATGATAAAAGTGTGGAATAAAAACCTCAGCATTGAAATAATATATACAAACGTTTGCCAGAAAAGTACAGAGAAAGTAGTGAGAAGTAATCTTGTATAAGTTTATTAAAATTTATTGCAGGAGCTCTTCATTTATTCAGTGACTGCTTGGCCTTAAACTCAATAAATTGACATGCCTAAGGGACTTTAACAACATTAAAAATTTACGCACAGAATGAACTGCTAACCCGTTTTCTTTTCTGGAAGAAAATATTCTTTTCTAAATGTATCCCAAGATAACCGTTACTGGTACTGCTGACCTCAATAAAGTCAATGATACGTACATCGTAAAACGGTTGCTCCCTTCGAAGTGTTGTGTACACTATGCTTCCTATTATCTAATAAGTCCCTGTGCTTTTGTTGTGTATAATATACCTTAATGCTGGGGATCGGACAAGATTATTATTTTGCAGGACTGACGTAACCGTGTCAGGCGTCTTTAATATTCACTTACCTTTTAAAGCATAATTGCTTTACATACGTGTCACATTTTCATAAAATGACTTTATGCTTTAGCAAACTTATAAGATGTTATGTTTTACCGTGTAGGATTCATGCAATTATTAAAGCCTAATCAAAATATTATAGGATTACATATTACACGAACTTACATATTATACCCTGTTTTTACACGTACGTTATTATTCCATGATGATGCATGAAGTTTTCGAATGTTTGTTTTCATAAACATGTTAATTTCAAATTGGAGAGGAGACCTCTTCATATGTGTTTTGCCAGTCGTAAGTCGATTAGTAGCTGTTTTTTTTTTACGTTTGCTTATTACCAACAACTGAATCTTAGTTAACTTATGCATCTTAATTAACTTATGTTTAATATATAATTTATTTATTCATTTTATTCAAAACTTGTTTTGTTTTCACATAATGTAGATCCCCTTTTATTGCTTCGTCATTCCCTCACAGAAAAAGTAAAGTAGTCAGAAAAGTGGAATAATGAAGAGCTTCTGAAAACACTGCACTGTAGCTGACCAAATCAAATTACATTTTGTTATAGGAAAACAAACTGGATTGCACACACCTTTAGAAGAAATTTCTTGCTGCATCATGTCATCGAGGAAAAATTGTAAAAACTTACGGTTTGGAAGAAGACGGATTCAATTCATGAACGATTTAAAGGATGAGAGTTTGACATACTGGATAATAAACAAAGTAACATTATGGCATTATAAAGTGAAAACATCGTCGAAAAATAAGAGGACCCGTAGTTACGCAGGACACTGATCAGGATTAATAATAAATATAAACGTAACAATAATTTTGATAATCATAGTGTTTTAGTAGTTAGCAATGGACCACACCTTCGCTTCCAATATCCTTGAAGTTTTCTACCAAACAGGGAAGCAGAATACCTTTTTGATAATGTGAAATGAGTGCACGAAAATATTTTGGTGTATGCGCCCTATCTAGCTGGAATGTATTCCAGAGATAACGACAATATAACATAGAAGAAAGGAAGATAAAACGTGTAAAACACATTTATAAAATAGGCCCTAGTCAGAATTATCACCTTTATTTCACATTAAGTATTCTCTAAACCTGCTCGTTATAAGCATTAACATTCTGATTGAAAAGGTCTTGGTAACTCTCATTAACATTGTTCATTAGTTAGGTGAATTTTCCCAACAAAGCCACATACTCTTCCGCAAATATTTCAATAAAACATGCGTGCATTGTCTTACGAACGGTAGTTGACGATCCCAGAGAGACCTATCTAAGTAAGGGCATGAATTCTTGTGTGTGTGTGTGTGTGTGTGTGTGTGTGTGTGTGTGTGTGTGTGTGTGTGTGTGTGTGTGTGTGTGTGTGTGTGTGTGTGTGTGTGTAGCGGAACTCGTATTCTGAAGCGGTCTTTTACATTTAAGGGTCATAGTGCTCCGGTGTTCACAATTATCCTCACAAGAAGAAAAAAACGCTAAACCAGATTGTTAACAAAAGCAGCTTCCTTTTTGAATTCTGTCACCTTCTGATCGATGTCATCCTCCTTTATGTCATTCAACAGTAGCCTAGAATTTGTGAAACACTGAATTTGAGTACACTTGCAGGATGGTACTGTTTAAATTAAAATAACTTACCCAGTAAAATCAGTCTCAACATCCTCCTCGCTTTAGAAATTATGATATCTACACAATTTGGCGCCAAACAGCTGTAAAGGTTCTTGAGGGCTGTAAAGTTTTTTATTAGGAGAGATCTTATCAGAAATGATGATATTAGAATAGAGCTAGGCATATCTGAAAGCTTAAATGAGAAAATCATTCCGTACAAAACGGAGTGGCTGTTACACGTAGACTGAATGGATCGAACTCTAGATTTTCAAAAAATCCCTTGATTATCATCTAAGGGGAAGAGAAGTGTGGAAAGACTCCTTAAGCGATGGTTGGATGGCTTCCATTGAGCCTGGAATAGGCTACTAGCCTAAGCCGTAAAGGATGACGACGACAACGATGACGTTTACACTCAGAACACAAACTGAAGTTTTTGGTTCATACTGCTACCACCAATATATTTAGCCACATTTTACTACGATTGTCATCCGGTAAAGGCTATTGTCACTGTCTTCTGACCACCTTATACAATTTTGTAGCTGACTATTTACAGACGTTGTCAGCAACGTTATACAAAGTCATTGAACGAATTATAATTATGCCTCTCTGCACAGAGCTTCAGATCATGGGAAAACACTAAGATCTTTAAGTGACTGCCTTTTCTAATATCACTAATAGAAATGATGAAGTTACTTCACGTTTTCGCCGTAAAGAATACCTGCGACAGACTTATAATCTCGGGAAATCGTCCGACTCCTTTAATATGGAAGGGATAATTGGTGAGGTAATACTCAGTCTACGGTAACATGGATTTCATAATACCGTGGCAAGTGTTTCATAGAAGGATACCATGAAGCACCCCATATCCAACGCATTTCTTGTGATACATGTAAAAATGGACGAAATGTGTTTTTTACATTAATATTTCACTCTAATATTTTATAATATGTAAACTTTCTTGAATATTGTCATGTAGATTAAGATTGTTTGTTTTTCCAGAAGGTTGCAACAACTTTGTTAAAGTGAACCGAAGCATTTGTCTCTGTAGCAGTCATGGAGTTCTCAAAATCAGTGTCTTTTATAAGTTTTCGTATTTGAGGGCCAACAAAGACCTTTTCTTCCATCTTTCAACTTAACATTTTTGGAGATTATGTAGTAAGGTACTGAAAAGACGCTCCATCTTTTGAGAGAAATTTTTAAACATTTTCTATTTTACACAATTTGATGTGTAAGGAAGAAGTAAAAATATTTATTTTTTATTTTTTAATAAGTGCTCATTGACAAATTTCCTGGTACTAGTTGCTTATTTTTAGGCCAATTTTTCTAGGAAGTTATAGAAGAAGAAGAAGAAGACATTTTTTCTTACTTCCTTCAATGTAGCCTTCAACATTAGTCATACAAACATTATAAGCTTTAACTTCATTTTTATGGTCTGTTCACATACCAGAGGAATGGCAAATGAGATCTCAGTGCATCCACACAGGTCAGATAGACTTTGAGGAGCCCAACGTTTATGCTTTTTTTTAGTTCGGGCAGACTGCTTTTTACTCACCCCAATGATATTGTTACGACATCACAGAACAATCTACGTGTTTATCGAATGTTCCAGATGAACCTAACAGAATCTGTGTGGCGTACGTGATTCTCGACACATCAGCTAGACTGTGACAGAAGCCGCGTGAACTGTGTCAAGGCCGCAATAAATTACGCTCTAATGTTTTCATTTATTGTTAATGCGCAGTATGGAATAATCTAGTATTTCGGCGGGGTATAAATACAAGTACCCAATGACGTTCAGTTTCAGTTATAGTTGCGACATATTACAGTGCGGTTCGAGTTTATTGTCGGGCGATACTGTGAGCGTTCAAATGGTTATTAGTGGAAGTGTTGCGTTTTATAATCGGGCGGTATAGTTGTAATACAATTGTGTTTTATACTAGTTGACATTTTATTGCGTATGAACAATTTTTATTTGACTGTGTTAGAGTCAACAATTTTTAATTGTTGTTAGAGACTGTGTTGTTAATTATGAACTGTTTAACTGTGAAAATTAAAGCTGGTGATTAGTGACTTAATTGGTGTCTTGTATTTTGTTTTCCACTGTACCGTACGACGATCAAGTAGACCGTCGTAGCAATACTATGTTTGTATTTAGCAATTTTGTAAACATACTGTGTTTACACTTGGCCTACCTGTATGGAATGCGAGACGCTGTCAAAGGTAACCTCAAAGGCACTACTGAAACAAGCTGTCACATGTGTGGAACTAGAGCGTGTAACGTAAACGTGACGCGTGTCACAAGAGAAATAACTGATACTGGTACTCACAGCTGACCACACACAGTGATACGTGATGCGAACAACGTGATACGCGTTGATTAGACACCCGGTCTTTTGATTACTGCGATACTGATCAAAAGAGGAAGCATTTCTGTGTGCATTTCATGAAACACAATCCACATGTACAGTGTGTTTCAAAATATAAGGTTAAAGTTTGTCTGTCATCTACACGTAGAAATACAGAGACTTCAGTTTACATTGTATTAGTTTTAATGTCAATTTTGGCTAGATTAAGAGGATCAACTATATATTGTAACAATTACAAAGGCATTTCTCTTCTCCATGTGGCGTATAAAATAATGTAACATATATTGTACCAAAAACTGTTTCCACATGCTAATTGGTCGATATTAGTGCGGATTTAGAAGAGAGAAAGTGACATTAGACCAAGTTTTCACACTCCGACAAATTCTGGAGGAAGGTAGAGAACATAAGCTACAAACCCATCACGTCTTAATAGATTTCATAAATGCATACGATAGACAAGAACTTTACACAGTTTTTGAAGAACTAGGCATACCAAAGAAATTAATAATATTGTGTAGGATGATAACGCTGACATGTGTAGGGTAGGACATGGTGAGGATCCAGAATTACTTATCAGGCGAGTTTGACTATGGGAAGGGAGTCCTCCAAGGCGATACTCTTTTTGCCTATTCTTCATTTTTGCCTTAGAAAAAGCTATGAGAGATGCTGGAACAGATTCCTCCGGGACTGTATTCAACAGGTTGGTGCAGGTCCTAGGATACGCGGATGACTTAGATATAATCGGGAGTGCCCTTCCAGCAGCCACTGAAACCTTCCTTGCTCTTGAAGGTCCCGCAATGAGGCTGAGTCTCATAATAAACGAAAGCAAGACAAAATACATGGTCACAGGACTCTAAGTTAGAGAAGGAGAACGCGTCCAAATTGGCATCTATTTCTTCGAAAAAGTCAACAACTTTGTCTATTTGGGATGCCAAGTTAACTCCGATGGGGAAAAAACAGAAGGAATAAAGCAAAGAATCACCTCAGCTAATAGGTGCTTCATTGGTTTCAGACCCCTGTTCCAGAGCAGAACAATTGATAGGAGCATCAAGCTGCTTCTGTATAAAACACTGATCAGCCCACTTCTCATCGATGGTTCTGAGACCTGGACCATTTGTAGAATGTCTGAGTCAAGCCTACTGGCTCATGAACGCAAAATCCTACGCAGTATTTTTGGTCCAATATATGTGGGAGGTGAATGGAGGAAAAGGACAAACCAAGAACTGAACACTCTTCTGAGTGAACCAGATATTGTGAAAATTATAAAACTTGGTAGACTCAAGTGAGCTGGACATGTGATCAGAATGGGGGAGAATGAAATACTTAGAAAGGCACTCACAAAAAAGATCTATGGCACCAGGAGAGTTGGTAGACCTAAACTAATTTGGGAAGACGGTGTGAACTATGATGCACGCCATACCTTGGGACCCGGAACTGTAAAGCAGCTGCTCTTGACCGGGACAACTGGCGGAGGCTGTTAAAGGAAGCCTTGACTCAGTCATAGATTGTCGCGCCGCTAAAAAAGAGAAGAAGAAATATACCTGCAACACAACTGCACGATCTCGTCAATTGAAGGAAGTAAGCACGGAGGATTTGAAAGCCACTGGAGTCAGGACCTTTCACAATAACTCCTCATGAGAAGGTTAAATTAATGATAGGTATGACGGTTTAAAACGACATCCTTTTTATCTCGGGTTCATAGTTTTACCCAGTTTAGTCCGTTCTGTTGATTGTAATTAGGATAAACATGTTTTCTATTATGCATAACGTCGAGTCGTTGAACCATTAACAGACTTTTAAATACTGCAGTACAGAATATAACACACGATACTACTGTATTCAGTAAGTGTGTCTCATTCTGAAGCGATAATTACTGACCTCTAACGGTGTAATTTACGTTAAGCAGTATACGTTTATCATGGTATCGTTTAAGAAGTTTTATAAAACATTCAACTATTGGTTTATCGTTAACAGTGTTTCTATTATTGAGCGCCAACTACTCTCTAGTTAAAATATATATCAGTCTCTAGTAGGTCCCCTAATGTAGGTATAGTAGTAACAACAGTAATAAAATTATTATTTGGTTCTAATCATAGGAAAAATGTTAAATAGATAATAGACATTATATAATTTTGACTATTGAAATCTGCCGTGTGGGTAAGAGACTTTTTATACAAATCGTTTGAGACTTGAGGATCGGCATTAAGTTTGTCCAAAAAGTTCGTAAACAATACTCGTAAAAATTGAACAATTTTTTAGAAGAAGCTTTAGTACTGTTGTAATGACTAAATCCTATCCATTTTTTATTCATAAAATGTTTACTGTTTTAAATTTTAATTACTTTAAAACTCTTATTATACAATAAAAAATTACGTGAAACGTAAAGTTAGTTTTATTACTTTTACAGTTTTTCAATCATGTGAGTGTCTATATTAAGCCATAAAAATTTAATGTCTAGTTATTACGTCTCAAAGATATTACAGTTGTTGTAATTCATTGTTTGAATAGTCGAATTATTTGCGATTTTCAGTGTCATATTTTCGCTGTTAGTTTGGTCTGGCTTGGTATAAAATGGATAAAGTAATGACAGAAAATGATGAGAATTGCAAGAGTTAAAGACAAAAATAAAGAGCTATAAAGAAAGTTTTAAACAATAATGCCATTAAAAGTAAGAGTGTAACACAAACTCTCAAGAATAGTAAAGAATATTTTCACAAGTACTATGAACAAATATTGAAATTGAGGTTAAAATGGTAGACCACTTTCTGTATTTTATTTACGACCCCACAATCTTCAGCTGCCGCGGCTTTGCAAACCGTCAACTGTAATTAGATTTAATCGTAACGAATGCCACCTTGTATATAACTAAGTTAATCTGGAAAGATTCGACGTGTATTCAAAATGTTAAAAGTTGTTCAAATACAAAACGAAAGTCACATCTCTGCAACATGAACTGTAACAGTATAAGAAAAGTTTTCTCTCTGTTTGCTATTTTGTTAAACACTGAAATCTTTCTCTGCTTGTCTGCTCATTTACCTCTGTCTCTTTCTCTTTCTCTTCGTTTCTCATGAGCACTCTCTTTGTATAGCCTCGTAGTCCTTCAGTCTTCGACTGGTTTGTACCCTCCCCGCATATACCCGTGGTGCGTGTGGTACTGATTCTCTCACAGGTATATGGGACCTACAGTTTAACGCCGGATCCGAACGGCATAGTTGGGGAAGGTTTATACTAAGCAGGATACCTGTCGCTGGTTTGCCATTGCCTTGCGAGGGGGAACGGTCGTATCTAAATCAGATGGCCCCCGGCGGGAATTGAACCCGCGCCGACCACATAGCAGCGCCGCACGCTAGCCACTACGCCACGACCGCTCCTTGTATAGCCTATAAATTTTTAATTTATCAATGACCATTGATCAATCAATTTTAATGATGGAATATTTAGTGAGGATCAGTCAATACGTATAACACAAATTTTATATTAATTGTGTTGATATTCCGACAATCCGTCATCATCAGGACAATAAATAAAAAATAAACACAGCAAGATTAATTAATTGAGTGATTGTATGTGTGGGCGCGAGCGCGTGTAAGGGAGTTGGGTCAGTTTGTTTTACATCAGAAATATAATTACACTACTTGCATAAGTTTTACTTATATATTGTCTAATACATTGACATAGGCCTAATTATAATATTATAAAACTAATCCCTTAATTATATTTATAAATAATTGTGGTGCAGTATTCATTGAATATATTGTTACGACATTACAGAACAATGTACGTGTTTGTCGAATGTGCCAGAAGAATCTCGCTCTAATGTATGTGGCGTACGTGACTGTCAACGAATCCGCGAGTTTTCTCGAAGTCGCCAGCCGCGCGGACTGTGTCAAGGCCGCAGTTAATTACGTAGTTCACACGGACGCTAAGACGCAATTAGGAACGTTCTGGTCTGTGAGCGTTGTATAAATACTTGGCGGTAGCGGCCTTAGTTTTCAGTATAGCTGCGATATATTTACTGTGCGGTTCGAGTTATTTTCGGGAGATATTACTGTGCGCGTTCAAGAGGTTATTAGTTAAGGGTTGTGTTTTATAATCCGACGGTATATTGTAATACAATTGTGTTTTAATATTAGTTGACATTTATTTGCGTGTGAACAATTTTTATTTGATTTGTTATAAAAGACTGTGTTGTTAATTACGAACTGTTTAACTGTGAAAATTAAAGCAGGTGATTAGTGAATTAATTGGTGTCTTGTACTTATTTTGTTTCCACTGTACCTACGTAGACAGTCGGTAACAATATATTGCAATTAGTAGGCCTACAGAAGGCAATACATGTGTACATGTAGCATAGTAAAATATGTTGTTAAATATAAAATTAAATATAGTGATTAAATATGTGTATTATTATTGTTTACAGTCAAACGTTTCACGTTAGCTGGGGAAAGACCGTGCACCGTGACTAATCAACTGTTAAAGTTAGGTAACGTCGCTCACGCCGTGATTGAAGATTGGGGAAATACGCCCTGCAGCGGGAGGCGGGTCTGTCATTGTAGGGGGGGGGTGACATGGTCAAGGACGAGGAGGAGCAACAGGAAAACCGGTTTTGCCACTGTGTCATAATCGGGCGTCTTCGCGGCCCAACCGGCAGAGGAATCGGATCGGGTTGGGAATACGCCTCCATCGGAGGAAACATCAGCGAGTCACTAGTGTGAAGCGAGGAACGAATCGTCCCTCGTTGGCTTATTGCCTTTGTCCGGCACGATGGCGAACCCCAAGGGCTGGTCTTCCCGGAAGGCTGTCTCTGCCCGCAAACAGGGAGCGCGGATCCGGTCGCATCAAAACAACATTGCTCTACTAAAGTGACCGCTCTTATATAAATAATATTTAAGTCAATGGTACACAACAAGACGACAGTTTTATAGCGTATTATCAACAACTTGAAAGATATTTCTAAGATTATTAACCAAACCAAGTTTATTTATTCAGTTTTTTTTAAGTTGCATACTAGGTTTGCTGAAAATGTATTAAAATTAATACATACACTCATTATTTCATACACTTAATTGTGAGTTTTATTTTATAATTTATAATGAAACTATAAGTAAGTTTATAGTCGGTGGTAAATATTATATAATTTTATAATGTCCTTCCAATTTTCATCTTTCTTCTTATCATACGTGAGCAGCAAATAGAGTTGCGCATGACGCAATTCAAGACGTGTACCGACAAATACGGCACATAAAAATATGTCACTTAAGTAACATGGATAAGTGCCATGAACTGCCTTGAACGTTTATATAAAGTGTTGTAACTCTTTAATTAGCTGTAACTAGGCCTATATTATTTACGATTACATAATTTAACCCTTTCCATTTATATTTATTACATATTCGTTGCCCTATGAAGATCAACAGAAAATATTAATCGAAAATTTTCAGTGAAATTTAATCACTGTTGGTTGGCTGTTGCTGAGGTTTCCTGTTGGCCTCTGGTGCTTTAAATTGGTATTATTGTGTGTGATTGTGGTGTATATATTAGTATTTTGTGTATTTTCTATGTTGAGTGCTTTGAAAATTGTGTCGTGTTTTGTATTGCTTTGTTAGATGTATTATTAGTTAGATATATTTATTTCGATGTTTATTTGTTAGATGTAATATTAGTTAGATGTATTTAGTTAGATGTTTATTTGTTAGATGTATTATTAGTTAGATGTATTTAGTTAGATGTTTATTGGTTAGATGTATTATTTTTAAATCGTAACTTTTAGTTTTTCAAATAGCATACAAAATTAATAAAAATTAGTTACAAAAACCATCTAACAAATAATCATCATAACATAAAAAAATACATACGAATTAATAGACAAACTGAAAATAATAAATATTGTAATATAAAATAATATTACAAATATATAATAAATAAATAAATATATTATGTTGATGTATGTTCTAATCCCAAGATTAGTCTCCTTAAAGATAGCAAGAATTATGTTGTCTGAATCTCGGTGTTGAACTCGCCGATGATACAGCTCCACTTTGGATTCACCAATTGCAAAGAATAAATTAAATATAAATAATGTTTTATAATTAAGTGTGATGGATTGATAATAAAATCAAATTTTGTAAGTTATGAAATTTTTACTAATACTTAGTAAAAATGTTTAATTGGTTAATTTAATAAATTAATAAATTAATTAAATTAATTGTGTGTGTACTTTTCTCAGATATTTATTCTAGCACTGTAAATTATTTTTGTTTAGAAGAAAAAAAAAATAGTTAACATTCATCATACAAATAAATACAACTCTTGTAACTGAATAATGATGTTCATTTATTGACATTTAAAATTATGCGCCATTCAAACTGCGCATGGCCAAGGCATTGGCTGATATGTGCTCCAGTCGGTAGCGAACAAGATTAACAAAATATATTTTTTTACAAGGTTAAGTAATTGTGGTTCTTTAACGAGTCGAAATGGTCAGAGGGCAAGGAACAAGATACATTCTTACAGGTATTCTTAAACTAAATTATTATGGCCGAAATAAAACAATATTATTATTTAAATTGTCAATTATGAAAATTAATATCGAACCATTCGTCGAAATGACGTCACTCCCTTCAAGCTGGCTGTGTCTCGTGCTGGTTAGGAAATCAAGTATGGCTGCCGTCACCTCGATGTTAGCTGCTATACTGCTGGAACTGGTTGGGCTTCTCCCGCAGAAATAAATGAATATTCCCTTCTCTGCGAAGTAGTGTTGGTCCAGGAATATGGTGTAGGGCGTCCTCTCTTCTCCTGCGATGTCGTTTCGTGATAGGTTACTTGTGAAGTGTCCGGTGTTCAAATATGTGTATTTGTGTTCTGCTAATATGGTCCAAAATCGTCTCAAAATGGCCGTTGATTTATTGTGCTTGTGTTAAATGGTGTTATTACTGTTGTCTGGAATTAGTGAGGTGTTAAATGTTAATGGTTAATGTTATTTTCATTTTAGTCAACCTCTGTTACACTGTTCATAACCACACTCGGTTTTACACAAAATTATTCTTTTTTTTTTTTTTTTTTTCTGTTAATACATTTTCAACTAGTCGTCTTCACGATTAACAATAGACTAAACTCTGAACGTCGTCGTTTTAGGGTAATTTGTGATATGTCTTTTTCCTCTTTATATTGTTCAATTATAAAAATATCTGTCTCAGACTTGGTTCATTATCTAAATATACATAATAAGTTTTTTTTATTTTTTACTGTATTTCAAATATTTCTTAATTTTACATAAATCTAACTACTCAGTGATATTGATTAATTAATTTTACATATTTGGATATATAGCTGGGTTTGTTTCAAGTTCATTTAAGCCCAAAAATTACAATTTTTTATAATTATTGTAGGCCTTATATTTTGTACAAATTTAGTGTTTAAATGGTTTTTAAGTGTTTTTTCTGATAATATTTCCATGGAATATTCTTAATAACTCTGTGATTATCTTTGTTGTTAATAATTTTGTTGTTAAAACACTTTAGTATTGATTAATTTACTGTTTAGTCTGATTTGTTTACCATTATAGGCCTAGTATTATTTGTTTCCAAAGGAAGTTAATTTTCTTTCCTTTGTCATTCCATTCGCTATTAATTGTATCTGTATTAATTATATTTTCAATTTCTGTGTTGTATGGACTGAATTTTATCCCCTATTATGTAGTTTGATTCTCTGATGGATAGTTTTGGGTTTACATTACTAGTCTGTGTTTTCAAAAGTGGTGTCTTAGCTAATTTGCCTTGTATCCTTCACATGGTTTACAGTTTAAAAAAATAAAATTATTACATTTCTATTTCCTACTTGCCTCTCTGCCTTACAAACTTGAAAATTAAATAACATGATTTAAAAATATAACAGACTATCTTATATCTACTAACCTTTTTTTTATATCATTTAAACATAACAAAAACATCTTATGCCTAATAACACTTTCAGTTATCAACTGTCTCTTGTGTTCCTTATAACTATTTTGGTAATATAATGAAATGAAAATAAAAACATCTTATAACTATTATTTTCTTATACTACTTAATTTTTTAAAACACCTTTTTTTTATTATTATTAACCTCAGTCATTAGACTGTCTTTCAGTTTTTATATAGTATTTCCCTACACTGATGGTAGTCTTTTTAATAGATTTCTATTTCTTACACTACACTTTATTATAGTGTGTCACTTATTTTTGTCTACATTAATGGTAGTCCTTTTAATAGATTTCTATTTCTTATACTACACTTTATTATAGTGTGTCACTTATTTTTGTCTACACTAATGGTAGTCTTTTTAATAATTTTTCACATATTATACTTATAACTAGTTTACAATTCGTTTCTTTGGGATGTATCTTGTAACTTGAGTTACTGGGTCTAAATATACTGGTTTTAATTTTGTTCAATGGTATGTATTCCATTATTAACATTTTTTGGAATAACTCTTCTTGTTTCTAGGCTCTTTGTAGGAATCTTGACCTATTTTGTCCTTTCTTCATTATTATATTAGTCATTTCTGGTCTTGTGGTTTCTCTGCTTCTTGACCTTATAAATTTCCATTATTAATATGGTTTTCATCCTTTTATTTCCTTTTTCTTGTCTTTCCTTTTTTTCTGCTTCCCCAATCTACTGGGTATACTGCTGGTTTATTGGGTTTTTACATAGTAAGTTATTTTGATCAATGGTTTTCTTTGTTATTTTTTATTCTTATTAACATTTTATTGACTTAATATACAGTTTCCTTTTGACTAACCTTTAAAACAATTCATTCTTCTCACTCACTATTGACCTTTTCTTCTTTATTTATGTTGCATTTAGTTAAATGTTTAACGTGATAATTTTGTTATGCTACATATGCTCTCCTGTAAAAGTGATTAGTTCAGATCATACTCTTAGTATGGATGAAATAATTACTACTAATTCTTTTGTATTTACCATATTTTCTTCGTGATTACATTTTTTCACCTTATATACCTTCTTTTTCCACCGTTTCTTCCTCTGAGATGATGTGTATCTCCTTCATTAGTTTCTTTCTTCATTAATAAGTGATCTTCAATCTTGTGTATAACATTATTATTTTATATTCTTTCTTATTTGGTGCTTCCTCACCAGTATGTTTACTCCCTAACATTCCCTAACAAATTAATTGGAACAGTTCAGAGTGGCACTTTTGGCTTCAATCCCTGCTGTCCAATACTTCAATTAATTGAGTCCAGAGGCATATCATCTCTGCTCAAAATATAAGACTGATGGCATTTTCTACATCCAGTCATAAAAATAAATAAACAGTAAAAGTAGTCTCTTTTGACTAAAATAAACATCTTTAGATTCTTCACTTCATAATACTTTATATTAATTAACACTTTTATACACTTGACTCTTCTTCTCTCTTAAAGCTTATTCCATATTATGTGGTTTAGGTATGTGGTATAATATACATTTCATCATGTTTACATAGTAATTAGCATTTATTTTTATTTTTTCTACCATCTGTTATCCAATGAGTTATTTTTATTGCTCGTGGCATAACATGGATTAATTCTTTATCACTTTCACTATAACAGTGGTTATTGCAACAACATTATCATTAATAGTATCAGGGTTTTTGGTTTCTGGTCTCACTATTTGGTCTTGACTGAGTTGGTCCTTCTTCATTGTTCCATTTTTATTAAATTATTTTCTTTGTGAGTTTGGTTAAGTTGTTTCGATTAAGTCATATGATATTCTGGTTTCCTTTCTCCTTTAGAATTTTGTATCTCTTTCTTACAAAATCTTTTTTCATATTTATGAGTTATTGCTCATCATTCGTATGAGTAATGATATGATCTTACTATTTTTTAACTTTAGATATTTTTATTCAAATAAATTCTTTCTTATTCATAGTTGTTTTTTCAAATATTTTGGTGTAAGTTGTACTTATTATTGTTTTGAATTTTGAAAATTTTTTATTCATCAAAATTCTTTTTGTTCATTCATAATTCTTCGAATGTTTTGTGTAAGTTGTACTTACTAAGTTTTTGGAAATTGGAAATTCTTTTTTCATTCATAATAGTCTTCCAAATGATCAGTGTAAGTTGTACTTACTAATTTTTTGAATTTGGAAATTTTTTTATTTTTATTTCTCCTCTAAATATTTTTTAATGGATAATTGATTATAAGTTCCTTTTACTTTATTTGAAATGATATCCTTTAGTACATACGTATTGTTATTATTGTTTTTAATAATCAGGTATGGGCCGGTATACAGCAGTAACAACGTTTTGGTAATGCCTTCCACAGTACTGGGAAATTCCCTGTTTTTTAGCAGTACCTTTTCTCCGACATCATAGCTTATTATTTTCTTAATCGCCTTTTGATATTTGTTCTTGCGCCTTTCCTGGTCTTCTGCCAATTTATTGTGGAATTGGATTCGATTGAATTTGTATTCTTGACTCCTGGGGAACTCTATTATATCTTGTATTTCTCTTGGAGGCGGTTTTTCATACATTGCCGTGTATGGCGTGGTACCTATAGCGGGGTGATATGACAAATTAAGGAATTCTTCAGTAGCTAATAAATATTCTTGCCACTTCTTTTGTTGATTATAGCAATAAGTCCGTAATATTCTTCCGACTTCTCGCAGTACCCTCTCCGCTGGATTGCTGCTGGGGTGGTAGACAGATGTCTTGTATGTCTTAATGCCCAACGTATTTAGAGTGTTTCTCCACCTCCAACCCTTAAATTGCGTTCCATGGTCTGTGATTATGGATGCCGGGCTCCCTATCTCTGGAATGTAATGATTTGTTATTATTCCTAGAGTCTTCAAAGTGGTAACTCTGTTCACCGGGTACAGTTTTGTGAATTTTGTGAAATGATCCATCATGATAATAATGTATTTGTATCGATGGCGTCCGCCACTGCGGGGAAATGGACCACATATGTCCAGAAAGACCTTTTCCAATTTGGCTTGTGAGGTAATTGGTATCATCATACCTTCTTTTCTCTCATTGTTGGTTTTCACCAATTGACATATGAGACAGGTTTTGAGGTAGTTTCTCGTCTTTCTATTTATACTTTTTATATGACAATTCTCTTCTATCGCCTTGATCACCTTCATGGCTCCCATGTGACCGTATCGTAGATGATAGTCCAGGATGATATCCTTTTCGATTGTAGTAGGGATCATGATCTTCCATATCTCTTCATCAAGGGATGTTTTGATGAATAATATTTCGTTATGTACACAATAAAATTTGGTTATTGTGTCATCTTGGTTGGAGAGACGAAGTTTAATGTGGTTTAACTTCGGGTCGGACTGCTGGTGTTTGCTGATGTCCTGCACTATTTTTTCTAAATCGGATCTGTCCTTAATAATATTATAGATTTTCAAGATGCTCTCCTTTTCGCCTTCGAACGTTTGTTCTTCCAGATTTACTCTCGACAATACGTCGGCTACTACATTTTTACTTCCAGGAACATACTCCCACTGTATATCGTATTCCTGCAGGGCGAGTACCCATCTGGTCAATCTACCATGGCTTAACTTGCATCTTCTCAGAAATGATATTGATTTGTGATCTGTTCGAACGGTCACTGGATATCCGAGGATATACGTCCGAAACTTCCCACAGGCAAAGACTACACTTAGCAGTTCTTTTTCCGTCACATTATAGTTCTTTTCACACTGGTTAAGGGTTCTGCTAGCAAAGCTCACTACTAGATGGTTTCCACTTTCATCTTCTTGGTACAGTGTTGATCCCAAGCTAATGTTACTAGCGTCACAGTTTAGAAAGAAGGGTCGGTTAAAATCCGGATGGTTGAGTATTACTGCTTCTAGGAACTTCTCCTTAATTGATTTGAAGGTTTCGTCTTGTTCTTGACCCCATCGCCATTTATTCTTGGACGATAACTGGTACTGAAACTGGGCCGTCAGTTCGGAATAATTATTTTGAAACTTCCTATAGTAGTTGCACAGGCCTAAAAATGATTGTAGTTGCCTTCGGTTTTTTGGTATAGGGAATCGTTGTATGGCGTCTACCTTTTCTGTTGATGGTGTTATCCCTTGACTGTTTAACTGGAAACCCAAAAATTGTACTTCTTTAGCTATAAGCTTGGACTTGTCTAGTTTAAGGGTAACATTATTTTCAGCAAGCTTCTTCAAGACATGCTTCACACGGTAACAGTGTTCTTCCCAATTGGTTGATGTTATTAGGAGATCATCAATATAGACAGTCGTGAATTGGAGCGCTTCTGGTCCGAGTATATGATCCATACAGGCGACAAAAACAGCTACTGAGTTCACCAACCCGAAGGGCAACCTCTTAAACTGATAATTGCGCCCTTCGGAGATGAACGCCATGTATTACCGGCTTGCTGGGTGCAACTCCACCTGCCAATAGCCGCAAACGGTATCCCACGTGGTAACGAACTTCGTTCCGTGAAATCTCTTCAATATCTCATCAATTTCGCCAGGTGAGGTACGATCGTTAATAATCATTTTATTTATCTCGCGTGCGTCAAGGCAAAGCCTTACCTTTCCATTTTTCTGTTGTATAGCCACAATTGGGCTAGTGTATGGCGATTGACTGCTCTCGATAATATCTTTACTGATCATATTCTGGATCTCTGTGCGTACGGCTTCCTTCAAAGATTGTGCTATGGGATACGACTTTCGGTTAAATACCACCGGTTCTTTGAATCGTATGGAACATTTGTAGTTCCGGATCTTTCCAGGTTCGTCCGAAAATACAGCTCGATATTTTTCATATATGTTGACCAATTGATTCAGCTGGTTTTCCTTTCATTGCTCGGTAGTATTATGGCACTGGAAGTTACGTATCTCCTGAATCTTTTGTTGCCATAGGTCATCCTCCGAATCCTGATGTACTGGCTTGTTGTTTGTCGAGTAGTTGGACAAGTAATTCACCTTATTTTGGTGGTCGAGAAGTTGTCTGGAATCTAACATCTTGTTGTTAGTTAAATTGGCTACCCAGGTCGAACCTTCAGAAAAGAGTGATACCTTTCCTCGGCACAAGTCGATAACTGCTGAGTTTCTGCGCAATATGTCACATCCTATCATGATGTTGAAAGGTAATCCGGCTGCAACAAGAAATATCATATCCACACTAATGCCCTGACTGTTGACACTTAGGGATACCTGTTTTCTTATGGTCTTGTTCTGTCTGCCGGTAGCTCCTACAAGTACAATATTATTAATAGGTAGTACCGGTAAGTTTTTGTGGCATTCCTGCTGTATCCGGTCCAACTCATTACGATTTATTATGGAGACATTGGCTCCAGTGTCTATCATTATAGGAACAGAAATACCCTCAATTTCTGCAATTATATATATTATTTCATTGTCATTATTATTAATGTTAATTTCGCTTTCTTCTAGCAGGTCCTTACGGATATCTTTCAAATAATTACTGTATATTATTGTAAAATTTTTTCTTTCTTTCTTCAAATTTATTTCTTGGTTAAACCCAGCAGATTGGAGCAGTAAAGGGTTATTGGAGTTTATTACTGCCTCCGTTCGTTTAAATGTTCCGCATCATTACGGATTAGGCCATTGGAAGCATCAGCTTGGAGTCCTAAAACTGCTTCGTTTGGTTCAGCGCGATCGTCCTGTTGGGCCTCCGTTACAGGTAGTCTTCGTTGATTGTCCAGTCTGGAACTACGTCTGGGCTCGTACTCTCTGTAACGATTACTTCCCTGACTTCCTTGAAAGGTCTCATACTCGTAATATCGGCTCCTTCGTTGAGGCTGGTACCTCCTCTGTCCACTGCCTTCCGCTCTGATGTAGTTAATATGGGGTCGATATGTCCTGTAATTATTGTTATTACCTCCATTCGGGTAATTCCTGTTATAATTACTATGATAATTGTTATTAGAGGGGTTGGGGTTCCTCTGACCATTTGGAACATAATTACGGTTATTATTATAATAACCGTTGTTGTTTTGTGGACGGTTATTATTATTATTATTATTTTTGTTATTGCCCTCATTATTATTAATTCGAGGAACATGATTATTATTATTATTGTTATTAAATCTAGGTACATTATTGTTGAGTAGTAGTAGCGAATGGTTGTTAAGCAGACGTTGTTCTAGTGCTCTTGAATATATGTCAATTGAAAGTAGTGTTTTTGTGTTGTTTTCGGAGAAAGGTGTGGTGAAAACACGAGAATAGGGCTTGGGAACCAGTGTGTGTGTGTGTGGTTGGTTAATTAGTGACCTATTTTAGGTAAAATAATGATTATCTGGTGGCCCTAAGGTAGGACTAGGGTATAATATTGTGAACTAGTTAGTAGTTAAATAGTCATATTTAAACTAAGGGTAGAACTGTGCATGACTACTCAAAATTTTTGAACACATTCATACTACATTTTTAGAATAGTGTAGTATAGGAAGGTAATATTTAAAGACAGAAATTAGCAAATTAATAGTATAGTATTTTGGTACAGAAAACAGCTGATTGGAAAGTCGTCATATCGGTTGGCTTTCAGTACCGTAATTGACCTTTGGTAGTAAGTTTGCACAGATACAGAGCAGACAGCTGTTGAGGTTAGAGTACCGTAGTTTGGCGCCTTTCCCACACATAAGGGAAATTTACCTTTCAGCAGGGAAATTGGACTTAGAATATTTGTCATCAGTGCATCAGTACTGTATGGGACTTAGATACTTTTTCTGTAGAGAACTTTGGAAATTTTTCTTTTTTTTTTTTTTTTTTTTTTTTTTTTTTTTTTTTTTTTTTTTGGTTTGTTAATATAATAAGGTGTAAATTGGACTTAGTCATTTTTCATAGTTATGCATAAAGTGTAGTACTTCAGATGTAATCCGAATCGGATTAATTGTAAATTTTTGGTGAATTTTATTTTTGGACTAGATCGTTGAGAGCTTAGAGACATTTTCTTTGGATTTTTTTTGTGTATACAAGTACAAATTAAATAGGAATACTTGTTGTAAGACAATTTATTAAATCTTTGAGCTCTATAGAGAGCTTTAAATTTTGTGTGTCTCGGATTATGACTTTATTATAAAGTTGAATTAGTCCAAGTAAGTTTAAGCATGGTATTAGGGTCAGTGCTGTAGTATAATAATATGGAAAACAGTCCCAATATAGCGGAAGGAACGCCGAGCCCCTTCGGGAAGAGCTCGCGGGTGCAAAGGACTCCTCCGGGGAGTACACAGAGAGGGGTGGGGCAAACAACTGCCCAGAAGATACCTGCAGGCAAGAGCTCTGCAGATGAACAGAGGGAGCCGGACACGAGCAACGAGAGGGAGATGTGGCGATACTGTCGCTCTCTTCTCAACAGCATGAAGACTGCCACGGACAGGCAGAAAAACATCTCAATGGAGGTGAAATCTGGCCTGTCCAAACTACGTGAGGCGTTGGAAGTCCTTGAGTTCCTGCGAGCACCGAAGCAGGTGAAGGGAGCAGACCGTGCCACACAGACGGAGGAGGGCCAAGAAAGTGGGGCCTCGTCTTCTGCGGGAGGTGGCAGTAAGCGAGCTGCCACCAGCCCCCTTACACAGAGGACCACAGATAAGAAGAAGGTAAAAGAAGACACACCCAGTGTATGGCAGACGGTGCAGTCCAGGAGATCGGTCCGCGAAGCGAAAAGACGGCTACAGAAGAAGGAGCCCGGGAAGGAGAGCAAGGCCCCGGCGACCACGGAGAGGAGGAGGACGCGTCCACCGAAGGCTCGACCCGATGCTCTGCTCATCAAGCCTGCAGAGGGAAAGACATTTGCGGAGGTCCTGACACAGATCAGGAGAGATGCCAACCCGGAGACGACGGGAACTGAAATCAGGTCCGTTCGCCGCACTCGCTATGGGGATGTTCTTCTGGAGTTGGGATCTAAGACCACCAATAAGGAGGGCTTCTGTGAGGCGTTGCGGGGAGTTTTGGGCGAGTCTGCTTCTGTCCGCAGCCTGGAACCCAGGACAACTCTTGAGATAAGGGACCTTGACTGCCTCACAACAGAAGAGGAGGTCCGTAATGCCGTCAAACGCGATGCAGATAACCTGGCTGGGGACATGAGAGTGACGCTGACGAAGGCAAACACCAGGGAGCAGAAGATGGCGATTGTGGAGCTGGGGGAGCGAGGAGCTGCTAAACTCCTCGAAACTGGCCGCATAAAGATCGGATGGGTGTATGGCAGAGTGCGCCGAAGGGCCCTGGTGATTCGCTGTTACGCCTGCTTTGGTTTTGGCCATCGTCAGGCGGACTGCAAAGGGCCCGACAGAAAGAAGGCGGGTATATGCATACAGTGTGGCTGTGCAGGCCATCTGAAAAAAGACTGCCAAGCTGAGCCGAGATGTTTTCTCTGCGAGGAGCGTGGTTTGGACTCCGATGCTCTAAAACATGTTCCCGGCTCGGGTATCTGTGCGGTCTTTCGACAGGCGCTTGGGAGGGCCCAGAGCAAGCTTGGCCGATGAAGATCCTCCAGGGAAACCTGCATAGGAGCAGGACGGCGGACGCCCTCCTGGAGCAGCTGAAGCTGGACGTGGGTGCCAATCTTCTGATCATCAGCGAGCAGCACCACGATAGAGAGGAACCGGGATGGTATGCTGACTTACTCGGGACGGCTGCAGTCTGGATTCCCGACTCGACCGTGCCGCTCCCTACAAGCCATGGTGCCGGAAGTGGTTTCGTGTGGGTGAGATGCGATGACATCACTTATGTGAGCTGCTACCTCACCCCTAACGAGACCATCCACGAATTTCGTGAGAATGTGGACAAATTGGAAGACACGATTCGTGAGATGGAAGGACCCTGCGTGGTCGCTGGAGACTTCAACGCCAAAGCGGTGGAGTGGGGAATGCCTGCGACATGTACCAGGGGACGGTACGTGTTAGAGATGGCAGCAAGAGTCGGGCTCGCAGTGGCCAATGTGGGCGGTGTCTCAACTTTTAGAAGACCTGGTTACGCCGAGACAATCCCGGACATTACTTTGGTGTCCGACGCATTGGCGCACAGCGTCATGAACTGGGAGGTGCTGGAAGACTATACTGGTAGTGATCACCAGTATATCGCTTTCACCCTGCGGAGAGTTCAGCATTCGCGCATAGCTGACCCTAGCCGAACACCTGGCTGGAACGTGTCCAAACTGGACGTGGAGTTGTTGCAGGATGTCATCGCGATCGGAAAGGAGGCGGTGATGAACAGCTTGTGTCCGACAGAGGAAGTCGTCGGTGCGACAATGCGCCTCATACGGAATGCCTGCGATGTGTCTATGCCCAGAAGACCGAGACTCCGCGGGGGTAAGACAGTGGCGTACTGGTGGACAGACGAGATTGCTGACCTCAGGAGACGTTGCTTGCGCTCGCGTCGCATGGCGACTAGAAACAGACGAAGAAACGCGACTGCAGCAGCCGAGGCGCAAGACGAATATCGGCTCGCCAGGAAAAGACTGAAGGAGGCCATCAACAGAACCAAGCGGCTCAAGTGGGAGACCCTCAGGAATGATCTAGATTCTGATCCCTGGGGTCTGGGGTACAGGCTTGTAATGAGCAGGCTTGGAGCCCGGCCTCGTAGCCCAAGGATAGACGAGAATCGGATGCGCTTCATCGTGGACGGTCTATTTCCTCGTCACCCACTGAGGGATCGTGAGGAGTATCCGGGCCCATTGGAAGACGTCCCGATCTTCAGCGAGGACGAGCTATCATTAGCTGTTAGCTCCCTGCGCAACAAGAAGGCACCAGGGCCGGATGGTATACCTGCGGAAGTGCTGAGGGTGGTCGCTAGATCGTGCCCCCAGGTGCTACTCAATATGTATAACCGTTGCCTCAAAGACGGAGTCTTCCCGAAGAGGTGGAAGATCCAGAGACTAGTCTTAGTCGGCAAAGGGAAGGGCGACCCGAATTCCCCGTCGGCATACAGACCTCTTTGTATGCTGGACACGGCGGGGAAACTACTGGAACGTCTACTCAGGCCTCGCCTAGTAGCGGCAATTCGGGATGCAGGAGATCTGTCAGCGAGGCAGTACGGGTTCAGAACGGCCAGATCCACCATTGGAGCCATACAGGAGATCTTGGATGCCGTCCAGGTGGCCCAGCGGGGTAATCACTTCTCCAGAAGGATGGTGCTACTCGCTACACTGGACGTACGCAACGCCTTTAATTCGGCCAGGTGGACAGACTTGCTAGCTGCTCTGGAGGACGTCTTTCAAGCGCCGGACTACCTGCTCCGGATAATACGAAGTTACTTGAGGGACAGGGAGCTCCGGTACGACACAGCAGATGGGCCACGCAGCAGAGAGATAACAGGAGGCGTAGCTCAAGGCTCTATCTTGGGCCCCGACCTGTGGAATGCCTTCTATGATGGAATCCTCCGGATGGAGATGCCAGATGATACCTTTCTGGTAGCATATGCTGATGACGTGGCTGCCGTGATCACCGCGAGAGACGCAGAGGAGGCGCAGCGCATGCTGAACCAGGTCATGCGCAGGGTCCGCAGCTGGATGGACGAACACGATCTAAGCCTTGCGACGGAGAAGACAGAGATTGTGCTGCTCACTCGTCGACGTATACCCACAATCACACAGTTCGTGGTGGGGGAAAAGGCGATAATATCAAAGCCAGCGGTGAAGTATCTAGGGGTGCACCTGGATACTAAGCTTTCCTACTGGGAGCAAATTCGATGTTCCTCGGAGAAAGCCGCTAAGGTCGTTGCTGTGCTAAGCAGACTAATGGCAAATGTCGGAGGCCCAGCTGCAGGAAGACGGCGACTGCTGATGTCGGTGACAAACTCGATTCTCCTCTACGGATGCGAGGTCTGGGCCGACGCACTGAAGCAAGAAAAATACCGCAAGCAGATGGCCGCGGTACAACGAAGAGGAGCACTTCGGATTGCAAGCTCCTACAGAACGGTGTCGGAACCAGCAGTGTTGGTCGTCGCTGGAGTAATGCCAATAGATCTGATGGCTGAGGAGAGAAGGAGGGTCTACACAACCAAGGAAGACTTGGGGTTTGTAGAAGCAAGAGCAGTGGCCAGGGCACACTCCATGCGGAGCTGGCAACTACGATGGGAGCAGGAGAGTCGAGCTAGGTGGACGGCGAGGCTGATTGGGAACCTCCCTGAATGGGTGGACAGAACGCACGGCGAGGTAGATTATTACCTTACTCAATTCCTGACAGGGCATGGTTATTTCTGTGCATACCTGCGAAGGATGGGTAAGATGGAGGATCCGTCGTGCGTGTATGGCGACTCAGACTCTGATGACGCTCATCATACTTTTTTCGAGTGTCAACGGTGGGTGCTGGAGAGGCGAGGGCTCGAATCGGAGATTGGCCCCATGACGCCTGATAACATCATAGACGTCATGCTCAACAGCAAAGAGAACTGGGACATGGTTGTGACCTTCGTGAGGATGGTCCTGCGGGAAAAGAAGCCTGAACTGGACCGTCTCACAGGTCGATGATATAGATAAAGCTGTAGAAGCCTTGTAGGCACAATACGAGGTGCCACCCTGAAGCCATACGAATAGTTGTTCCAGGGGGGGTTCCCTGCCTGTAAAGTGGAGGTTTTTTAGTGGGTGCGAGTCCCACACACCGGGAGACCAGACGGGTGTCTCCTGATGGTGCATAATGCATTTTTCCTCCCCCGTAAAAAAAAAAAAAAAAAAAAAAAAAAAAAAAAAAAAAAAAAAAAAAAAAAAGGTACATTATTGTTATTACGGGTGTTATAATTGTATTCGGCATTATTCCGATTTGCGGAATTATAATTATTGTTGTTGCCCACATTCTGCCGATTATTATTATTCAAATTATTCAAATTATTGGTGTTACTTCTTGGTTCCGGCTTTTCATATCTCCTGCGACTTTGGCGGTAATAATCTTCATGCTCATACATTTCTAAGAGCTCGGTCATTGCTTGTACAGTCTTTATTTGACTGTTTCTTCTAGCTCTTATTATATCTTCCTCATAATGGTATGAGAGCTTGCTGACCAGGCATTCTTCCGGTATCCTGGGCTCTAGATGTTTGGCCACGCACACCTTTCCCAAGAAGTACGCCGTTAGAGTCTGGTTTCCATACGGGTTGTATTTTCCATGACAGATCCCGCCTCTGGCGATATTTTGTGTTGATTCAGACCAATATTTGGCTTTGAATAGCCTTTTGAATTGTTGGTAGTCGGTCACTTCGTCTCTTATCGCCATCCACCAATTATCTGCTATCTCCTTGAACGATTCGTCAAGTACTTCTTTATTCTCCCTCCAGCGATTGCCTCTGTGTTTGGTGAAGTACTCTTCGATTCTGGCTAGGAACTCCATCGGTTTGTTTTTATAAAACCTGAAGTTAATTCCTTCACGATTCTCGCTGTTAGGACAACTGGTAATGCTTGTCGGTCGACTATGGAACAGGTCTATATCTGTTTGGTTCTGTCGCACCTGACTGTTGATACTGGTCACAGTAGCTTCAATGCCGTCACATTTTTCTGTGAATCGGTCCTGCACTCGCTCCCAGTCTTCACTTGTTTCCTTTAGTCTTTCCTCCAATGTCTTCCTAGTCGTTTCTTCAATGTTGTTTACCTTAGTGTTTATTTCCGTCTTGATACTCTGTACTTCTCGTTCGGTTTGACTCCATCTTTCGTCAGCTCTTGTAACCTTTTGTTCGATTACCGTTATTTCTTCTTCTACCTTCTTGCTGATTGTTTCGTTATTTTCAGCTATCTTTTGCCCCAGTTCTTCCTTCAATGCTTCCATCCTTCCATCTAATCGGTTCATATTCTCTTGGTTCGTCTCTTTCAATTCTTCTCTTAATTGTTGATTATTGCTTTCCATTTTCTGGCTTGTTTCTTCCATCTTCTTATTGGTCTCTTCCAGTTTTTGGCTTATCTGGGTTAATTCCTCCTTCGACTGTTTATTGTCAGTCTTTATTTCCTCCATTTTCTCCTCAATTTTCTGAATATTTTCTTCCATCTTCTCTTCTATCTTCTTACTGTTTGCTTCCATCTTCTCCTCCATCTTCTTACTGGTATCTCCATTTTATTACCTAATTCTTCCTTCAATCGTTGGTTATCATTCTTCATTTCCTCCTCCATCTTCTTACTGTTTTCTCTTAATTCCTCCTTCAATCGTTGGTTATCACTTTTCATTTCCTTATTATTTTCTTCCATCTTCTCCTCCATCTTCTTACTATTTTCTTCGATTTTCTTATTGGTATCTCCGATTTTATTACCCAACTCTTCTTTTGTCGTTTTAAATTCTCTGAGTAACATCTCCATCATTCTATCCAATTTTGTATCTTCCTTTGTGGTGGATTTCTCCGGCTGTTCCTCCTGTGGTGCAGGCTTGTTTGGTTCTGCTGGCGGTAATATCGACTCCACATCTTCCACTGGTGTCGCCTCTTTATCCTCCATGTCTACCTCCTGCTCGGCCTCCATAGCCCTTTTCCTTGATGTAGCTCTCCTGTGCATCTCGCTCCTTCCTCCGACCTATTGATCGCTGCCGAGCTAAAAATAGGAAATTGGACAATCGTCCTTATTTTATAACTCTATTACCTCCTATTTAAAGCCCTTTAAGTTGGACGCCAATTTGTAATATAAATATTACAAATATATAATAAATAAATAAATATATTATGTTGATGTATGTTCTAATCCCAAGATTAGTCTCCTTAAAGATAGCAAGAATTATGTTGTCTGAATCTCGGTGTTGAACTCGCCGATGATACAGCTCCACTTTGGATTCACCAATTGCAAAGAATAAATTAAATATAAATAATGTTTTATAATTAAGTGTGATGGATTGATAATAAAATCAAATTTTGTAAGTTATGAAATTTTTACTAATACTTAGTAAAAATGTTTAATTGGTTAATTTAATTAATTAATAAATTAATTAAATTAATTGTGTGTGTACTTTTCTCAGATATTTATTCTAGCACTGTAAATTATTTTTGTTTAGAAGAAAAAAAAATAGTTAACATTCATCATACAAATAAATACAACTCTTGTAACTGAATAATGTAGTTCATTTATTGACATTTAAAATTATGCGCCATTCAAACTGCGCATGGCCAAGACATTGGCTGATATGTGCTCCAGTCGGTAGCGAACAAGATTTACAAAATATATTTTTTTACAAGGTTAAGTAATTATGGTTCTTTTAACGAGTCGAAATGGTCAGAGGGCAAGGAACAAGATACATTCTTACAGGTATTCTTAAACTAAATTATTATGGCTGAAATAAAACAATATTATTATTTAAATTGTCAATTATGAAAATTAATATCGAACCATTCGTCGATATGACGTCACTCCCTTCAAGCTGGCTGTGTCTCGTGCTGGTTAGGAAATCAAGTATGGCTGCCGTCACCTCGATGTTAGCTGCTATACTGCTGGAACTGGTTGGGCTTCTCCCGCAGAAATAAATGAATATTCCCTTCTCTGCGAAGTAGTGTTGGTCCAGGAATATGGTGTAGGGCGTCCTCTCTTCTCCTGCGATGTCGTTTCGTGATAGGTTACTTGTGAAGTGTCCGGTGTTCAAATATGTGTATTTGTGTTCTGCTAATATGGTCCAAAATCGTCTCAAAATGGCCGTTGATTTATTGTGCTTGTGTTAAATGGTGTTATTACTGTTGTTTGGAATTAGTGAGGTGTTAAATGTTAATGGTTAATGTTATTTTCATTTTAGTCAACCTCTGTTACACTGTTCATAACCACACTCGGTTTTACACAAAATTATTCTTTTTTTTTTTTTTTTTTCTGTTAATACATTTTCAACTAGTCGTCTTCACGATTAACAATAGACTAAACTCTGAACGTCGTCGTTTTAGGGTAATTTGTGATATGTCTTTTTCCTCTTTATATTGTTCAATTATAAAAATATCTGTCTCAGACTTGGTTCATTATCTAAATATACATAATAAGTTTTCTTATTTTTTACTGTATTTCAAATATTTCTTAATTTTACATAAATCTAACTACTCAGTGATATTGATTAATTAATTTTACATATTTGGATATATAGCTGGGTTTGTTTCAAGTTCATTTAAGCCCAAAAATTACAATTTTTTATAATTATTGTAGGCCTTATATTTTGTACAAATTTAGTGTTTAAATGGTTTTTAAGTGTTTTTTCTGATAATATTTCCATGGAATATTCTTAATAACTCTGTGATTATCTTTGCTGTTAATAATTTTGTTGTTAAAACACTTCAATATTGATTAATTTACTGTTTAGTCTGATTTGTTTACCATTATAGGCCTAGTATTATTTGTTTCCAAAGGAAGTTAATTTTCTTTCCTTTGTCATTCCATTCGCTATTAATTGTATCTGTATTAATTATATTTTCAATTTCTGTGTTGTATGGACTGAATTTTATCCCCTATTATGTAGTTTGATTCTCTGATGGATAGTTTTGGGTTTACATTACTAGTCTGTGTTTTCAAAAGTGGTGTCTTAGCTAATTTGCCTTGTATCCTTCACATGGTTTACAGTTTAAAAAAATAAAATTATTACATTTCTATTTCCTACTTGCCTCTCTGCCTTACAAACTTGAAAATTAAATAACATGATTTAAAAATATAACAGACTATCTTATATCTACTAACCTTTTTTTTATATCATTTAAACATAACAAAAACATCTTATGCCTAATAACACTTTCAGTTATCAACTGTCTCTTGTGTTCCTTATAACTATTTTGGTAATATAATGAAATGAAAATAAAAACATCTTATAACTATTATTTTCTTATACTACTTAATTTTTTAAAACACCTTTTTTTTATTATTATTAACCTCAGTCATTAGACTGTCTTTCAGTTTTTATATAGTATTTCCCTACACTGATGGTAGTCTTTTTAATAGATTTCTATTTCTTACACTACACTTTATTATAGTGTGTCACTTATTTTTGTCTACATTAATGGTAGTCCTTTTAATAGATTTCTATTTCTTATACTACACTTTATTATAGTGTGTCACTTATTTTTGTCTACACTAATGGTAGTCTTTTTAATAATTTTTCACATATTATACTTATAACTAGTTTACAATTCGTTTCTTTGGGATGTATCTTGTAACTTGAGTTACTGGGTCTAAATATACTGGTTTTAATTTTGTTCAATGGTATGTATTCCATTATTAACATTTTTTGGAATAACTCTTCTTGTTTCTAGGCTCTTTGTAGGAATCTTGACCTATTTTGTCCTTTCTTCATTATTATATTAGTCATTTCTGGTCTTGTGGTTTCTCTGCTTCTTGACCTTATAAATTTCCATTATTAATATGGTTTTCATCCTTTTATTTCCTTTTTCTTGTCTTTCCTTTTTTTCTGCTTCCCCAATCTACTGGGTATACTGCTGGTTTATTGGGTTTTTACATAGTAAGTTATTTTGATCAATGGTTTTCTTTGTTATTTTTTATTCTTATTAACATTTTATTGACTTAATATACAGTTTCCTTTTGACTAACCTTTAAAACAATTCATTCTTCTCACTCACTATTGACCTTTTCTTCTTTATTTATGTTGCATTTAGTTAAATGTTTAACGTGATAATTTTGTTATGCTACATATGCTCTCCTGTAAAAGTGATTAGTTCAGATCATACTCTTAGTATGGATGAAATAATTACTACTAATTCTTTTGTATTTACCATATTTTCTTCGTGATTACATTTTTTCACCTTATATACCTTCTTTTTCCACCGTTT
The DNA here is from genome assembly GCA_034769895.1 of Magicicada septendecula. Taxonomy (NCBI): domain Eukaryota; kingdom Metazoa; phylum Arthropoda; class Insecta; order Hemiptera; family Cicadidae; genus Magicicada; species Magicicada septendecula. Next base: position 433,181,564 of record CM068372.1, on the reverse strand, counting down.
CTTCCTCTGAGATGATGTGTATCTCCTTCATTAGTTTCTTTCTTCATTAATAAGTGATCTTCAATCTTGTGTATAACATTATTATTTTATATTCTTTCTTATTTGGTGCTTCCTCACCAGTATGTTTACTCCCTAACATTCCCTAACAAATTAATTGGAACAGTTCAGAGTGGCACTTTTGGCTTCAATCCCTGCTGTCCAATACTTCAATTAATTGAGTCCAGAGGCATATCATCTCTGCTCAAAATATAAGACTGATGGCATTTTCTACATCCAGTCATAAAAATAAATAAACAGTAAAAGTAGTCTCTTTTGACTAAAATAAACATCTTTAGATTCTTCACTTCATAATACTTTATATTAATTAACACTTTTATACACTTGACTCTTCTTCTCTCTTAAAGCTTATTCCATATTATGTGGTTTAGGTATGTGGTATAATATACATTTCATCATGTTTACATAGTAATTAGCATTTATTTTTATTTTTTCTACCATCTGTTATCCAATGAGTTATTTTTATTGCTCGTGGCATAACATGGATTAATTCTTTATCACTTTCACTATAACAGTGGTTATTGCAACAACATTATCATTAATAGTATCAGGGTTTTTGGTTTCTGGTCTCACTATTTGGTCTTGACTGAGTTGGTCCTTCTTCATTGTTCCATTTTTATTAAATTATTTTCTTTGTGAGTTTGGTTAAGTTGTTTCGATTAAGTCATATGATATTCTGGTTTCCTTTCTCCTTTAGAATTTTGTATCTCTTTCTTACAAAATCTTTTTTCATATTTATGAGTTATTGCTCATCATTCGTATGAGTAATGATATGATCTTACTATTTTTTAACTTTAGATATTTTTATTCAAATAAATTCTTTCTTATTCATAGTTGTTTTTTCAAATATTTTGGTGTAAGTTGTACTTATTATTGTTTTGAATTTTGAAAATTTTTTATTCATCAAAATTCTTTTTGTTCATTCATAATTCTTCGAATGTTTTGTGTAAGTTGTACTTACTAAGTTTTTGGAAATTGGAAATTCTTTTTTCATTCATAATAGTCTTCCAAATGATCAGTGTAAGTTGTACTTACTAATTTTTTGAATTTGGAAATTTTTTTATTTTTATTTCTCCTCTAAATATTTTTTAATGGATAATTGATTATAAGTTCCTTTTACTTTATTTGAAATGATATCCTTTAGTACATACGTATTGTTATTATTGTTTTTAATAATCAGGTATGGGCCGGTATACAGCAGTAACAACGTTTTGGTAATGCCTTCCACAGTACTGGGAAATTCCCTGTTTTTTAGCAGTACCTTTTCTCCGACATCATAGCTTATTATTTTCTTAATCGCCTTTTGATATTTGTTCTTGCGCCTTTCCTGGTCTTCTGCCAATTTATTGTGGAATTGGATTCGATTGAATTTGTATTCTTGACTCCTGGGGAACTCTATTATATCTTGTATTTCTCTTGGAGGCGGTTTTTCATACATTGCCGTGTATGGCGTGGTACCTATAGCGGGGTGATATGACAAATTAAGGAATTCTTCAGTAGCTAATAAATATTCTTGCCACTTCTTTTGTTGATTATAGCAATAAGTCCGTAATATTCTTCCGACTTCTCGCAGTACCCTCTCCGCTGGATTGCTGCTGGGGTGGTAGACAGATGTCTTGTATGTCTTAATGCCCAACGTATTTAGAGTGTTTCTCCACCTCCAACCCTTAAATTGCGTTCCATGGTCTGTGATTATGGATGCCGGGCTCCCTATCTCTGGAATGTAATGATTTGTTATTATTCCTAGAGTCTTCAAAGTGGTAACTCTGTTCACCGGGTACAGTTTTGTGAATTTTGTGAAATGATCCATCATGATAATAATGTATTTGTATCGATGGCGTCCGCCACTGCGGGGAAATGGACCACATATGTCCAGAAAGACCTTTTCCAATTTGGCTTGTGAGGTAATTGGTATCATCATACCTTCTTTTCTCTCATTGTTGGTTTTCACCAATTGACATATGAGACAGGTTTTGAGGTAGTTTCTCGTCTTTCTATTTATACTTTTTATATGACAATTCTCTTCTATCGCCTTGATCACCTTCATGGCTCCCATGTGACCGTATCGTAGATGATAGTCCAGGATGATATCCTTTTCGATTGTAGTAGGGATCATGATCTTCCATATCTCTTCATCAAGGGATGTTTTGATGAATAATATTTCGTTATGTACACAATAAAATTTGGTTATTGTGTCATCTTGGTTGGAGAGACGAAGTTTAATGTGGTTTAACTTCGGGTCGGACTGCTGGTGTTTGCTGATGTCCTGCACTATTTTTTCTAAATCGGATCTGTCCTTAATAATATTATAGATTTTCAAGATGCTCTCCTTTTCGCCTTCGAACGTTTGTTCTTCCAGATTTACTCTCGACAATACGTCGGCTACTACATTTTTACTTCCAGGAACATACTCCCACTGTATATCGTATTCCTGCAGGGCGAGTACCCATCTGGTCAATCTACCATGGCTTAACTTGCATCTTCTCAGAAATGATATTGATTTGTGATCTGTTCGAACGGTCACTGGATATCCGAGGATATACGTCCGAAACTTCCCACAGGCAAAGACTACACTTAGCAGTTCTTTTTCCGTCACATTATAGTTCTTTTCACACTGGTTAAGGGTTCTGCTAGCAAAGCTCACTACTAGATGGTTTCCACTTTCATCTTCTTGGTACAGTGTTGATCCCAAGCTAATGTTACTAGCGTCACAGTTTAGAAAGAAGGGTCGGTTAAAATCCGGATGGTTGAGCATTACTGCTTCTAGGAACTTCTCCTTAATTGATTTGAAGGTTTCGTCTTGTTCTTGACCCCATCGCCATTTATTCTTGGACGATAAGTGGTACTGAAACTGGGCCGTCAGTTCGGAATAATTATTTTGGAACTTCCTATAGTAGTTGCACAGGCCTAAAAATGATTGTAGTTGCCTTCGGTTTTTTGGTATAGGGAATCGTTGTATGGCGTCTACCTTTTCTGTTGATGGTGTTATCCCTTGACTGTTTAACTGGAAACCCAAAAATTGTACTTCTTTAGCTATAAGCTTGGACTTGTCTAGTTTAAGGGTAACATTATTTTCAGCAAGCTTCTTCAAGACATGCTTCACACGGTAACAGTGTTCTTCCCAATTGGTTGATGTTATTAGGAGATCATCAATATAGACAGTCGTGAATTGGAGCGCTTCTGGTCCGAGTATATGATCCATACAGGCGACAAAAACAGCTACTGAGTTCACCAACCCGAAGGGCAACCTCTTAAACTGATAATTGCGCCCTTCGGAGATGAACGCCATGTATTACCGGCTTGCTGGGTGCAACTCCACCTGCCAATAGCCGCAAACGGTATCCCACGTGGTAATGAACTTCGTTCCGTGAAATCTCTTCAATATCTCATCAATTTCGCCAGGTGAGGTACGATCGTTAATAATCATTTTATTTATCTCGCGTGCGTCAAGGCAAAGCCTTACCTTTCCATTTTTCTGTTGTATAGCCACAATTGGGCTAGTGTATGGCGATTGACTGCTCTCGATAATATCTTTACTGATCATATTCTGGATCTCTGTGCGTACGGCTTCCTTCAAAGATTGTGTTATGGGATACGACTTTCGGTTAAATACCACCGGTTCTTTGAATCGTATGGAACATTTGTAGTTCCGGATCTTTCCAGGTTCGTCCGAAAATACAGCTCGATATTTTTCATATATGTTGACCAATTGATTCAGCTGGTTTTCCTTTCATTGCTCGGTAGTATTATGGCACTGGAAGTTACGTATCTCCTGAATCTTTTGTTGCCATAGGTCATCCTCCGAATTCTGATGTACTGGCTTGTTGTTTGTCGAGTAGTTGGACAAGTAATTCACCTTATTTTGGTGGTCGAGAAGTTGTCTGGAATCTAACATCTTGTTGTTAGTTAAATTGGCTACCCAGGTCGAACCTTCAGAAAAGAGTGATACCTTTCCTCGGCACAAGTCGATAACTGCTGAGTTTCTGCGCAATATGTCACATCCTATCATGATGTTGAAAGGTAATCCGGCTGCAACAAGAAATATCATATCCACACTAATGTCCTGACTGTTGACACTTAGGGATACCTGTTTTCTTATGGTCTTGTTCTGTCTGCCGGTAGCTCCTACAAGTACAATATTATTAATAGGTAGTACCGGTAAGTTTTTGTGGCATTCCTGCTGTATCCGGTCCAACTCATTACGATTTATTATAGAGACATTGGCTCCAGTATCTATCATTATAGGAACAGAAATACCCTCAATTTCTGCAATTATATATATTATTTCATTGTCATTATTATTAATGTTAATTTCGCTTTCTTCTAGCAGGTCCTTACGGATATCTTTCAAATAATTACTGTATATTATTGTAAAATTTTTTCTTTCTTTCTTCAAATTTATTTCTTGGTTAAACCCAGCAGATTGGAGCAGTAAAGGGTTATTGGAGTTTATTACTGCCTCCGTTCGTTTAAATGTTCCGCATCATTACGGATTAGGCCATTGGAAGCATCAGCTTGGAGTCCTAAAACTGCTTCGTTTGGTTCAGCGCGATCGTCCTGTTGGGCCTCCGTTACAGGTAGTCTTCGTTGATTGTCCAGTCTGGAACTACGTCTGGGCTCGTACTCTCTGTAACGATTACTTCCCTGACTTCCTTGAAAGGTCTCATACTCGTAATATCGGCTCCTTCGTTGAGGCTGGTACCTCCTCTGTCCACTGCCTTCCGCTCTGATGTAGTTAATATGGGGTCGATATGTCCTGTAATTATTGTTATTACCTCCATTCGGGTAATTCCTGTTATAATTACTATGATAATTGTTATTAGAGGGGTTGGGGTTCCTCTGACCATTTGGAACATAATTACGGTTATTATTATAATAACCGTTGTTGTTTTGTGGACGGTTATTATTATTATTATTATTTTTGTTATTGCCCTCATTATTATTAATTCGAGGAACATGATTATTATTATTATTGTTATTAAATCTAGGTACATTATTGTTATTACGGGTGTTATAATTGTATTCGGCATTATTCCGATTTGCGGAATTATAATTATTGTTGTTGCCCACATTCTGCCGATTATTATTATTCAAATTATTGGTGTTACTTCTTGGTTCCGGCTTTTCATATCTCCTGCGACTTTGGCGGTAATAATCTTCATGCTCATACATTTCTAAGAGCTCGGTCATTGCTTGTACAGTCTTTATTTGACTGTTTCTTCTAGCTCTTATTATATCTTCCTCATAATGGTATGAGAGCTTGCTGACCAGGCATTCTTCCGGTATCCTGGGCTCTAGATGTTTGGCCACGCACACCTTTCCCAAGAAGTACGCCGTTAGAGTCTGGTTTCCATACGGGTTGTATTTTCCATGACAGATCCCGCCTCTGGCGATATTTTGTGTTGATTCAGACCAATATTTGGCTTTGAATAGCCTTTTGAATTGTTGGTAGTCGGTCACTTCGTCTCTTATCGCCATCCACCAATTATCTGCTATCTCCTTGAACGATTCGTCAAGTACTTCTTTATTCTCCCTCCAGCGATTGCCTCTGTGTTTGGTGAAGTACTCTTCGATTCTGGCTAGGAACTCCATCGGTTTGTTTTTATAAAACCTGAAGTTAATTCCTTCACGATTCTCGCTGTTAGGACAACTGGTAATGCTTGTCGGTCGACTATGGAACAGGTCTATATCTGTTTGGTTCTGTCGCACCTGACTGTTGATACTGGTCACAGTAGCTTCAATGCCGTCACATTTTTCTGTGAATCGGTCCTGCACTCGCTCCCAGTCTTCACTTGTTTCCTTTAGTCTTTCCTCCAATGTCTTCCTAGTCGTTTCTTCAATGTTGTTTACCTTAGTGTTTATTTCCGTCTTGATACTCTGTACTTCTCGTTCGGTTTGACTCCATCTTTCGTCAGCTCTTGTAACCTTTTGTTCGATTACCGTTATTTCTTCTTCTACCTTCTTGCTGATTGTTTCGTTATTTTCAGCTATCTTTTGCCCCAGTTCTTCCTTCAATGCTTCCATCCTTCCATCTAATCGGTTCATATTCTCTTGGTTCGTCTCTTTCAATTCTTCTCTTAATTGTTGATTATTGCTTTCCATTTTCTGGCTTGTTTCTTCCATCTTCTTATTGGTCTCTTCCAGTTTTTGGCTTATCTGGGTTAATTCCTCCTTCGACTGTTTATTGTCAGTCTTTATTTCCTCCATTTTCTCCTCAATTTTCTGAATATTTTCTTCCATCTTCTCTTCTATCTTCTTACTGTTTGCTTCCATCTTCTCCTCCATCTTCTTACTGGTATCTCCATTTTATTACCTAATTCTTCCTTCAATCGTTGGTTATCATTCTTCATTTCCTCCTCCATCTTCTTACTGTTTTCTCTTAATTCCTCCTTCAATCGTTGGTTATCACTTTTCATTTCCTTATTATTTTCTTCCATCTTCTCCTCCATCTTCTTACTATTTTCTTCGATTTTCTTATTGGTATCTCCGATTTTATTACCCAACTCTTCTTTTGTCGTTTTAAATTCTCTGAGTAACATCTCCATCATTCTATCCAATTTTGTATCTTCCTTTGTGGTGGATTTCTCCGGCTGTTCCTCCTGTGGTGCAGGCTTGTTTGGTTCTGCTGGCGGTACTTTATCCTCCATGTCTACCTCCTGCTCGGCCTCCATAGCCCTTTTCCTTGATGTAGCTCTCCTGTGCATCTCGCTCCTTCCTCCGACCTATTGATCGCTGCCGAGCTAAAAATAGGAAATTGGACAATCGTCCTTATTTTATAACTCTATTACCTCCTATTTAAAGCCCTTTAAGTTGGACGCCAATTTGTAATATAAATATTACAAATATATAATAAATAAATAAATATATTATGTTGATGTATGTTCTAATCCCAAGATTAGTCTCCTTAAAGATAGCAAGAATTATGTTGTCTGAATCTCGGTGTTGAACTCGCCGATGATACAGCTCCACTTTGGATTCACCAATTGCAAAGAATAAATTAAATATAAATAATGTTTTATAATTAAGTGTGATGGATTGATAATAAAATCAAATTTTGTAAGTTATGAAATTTTTACTAATACTTAGTAAAAATGTTTAATTGGTTAATTTAATTAATTAATAAATTAATTAAATTAATTGTGTGTGTACTTTTCTCAGATATTTATTCTAGCACTGTAAATTATTTTTGTTTAGAAGAAAAAAAAATAGTTAACATTCATCATACAAATAAATACAACTCTTGTAACTGAATAATGTAGTTCATTTATTGACATTTAAAATTATGCGCCATTCAAACTGCGCATGGCCAAGACATTGGCTGATATGTGCTCCAGTCGGTAGCGAACAAGATTTACAAAATATATTTTTTTACAAGGTTAAGTAATTATGGTTCTTTTAACGAGTCGAAATGGTCAGAGGGCAAGGAACAAGATACATTCTTACAGGTATTCTTAAACTAAATTATTATGGCTGAAATAAAACAATATTATTATTTAAATTGTCAATTATGAAAATTAATATCGAACCATTCGTCGATATGACGTCACTCCCTTCAAGCTGGCTGTGTCTCGTGCTGGTTAGGAAATCAAGTATGGCTGCCGTCACCTCGATGTTAGCTGCTATACTGCTGGAACTGGTTGGGCTTCTCCCGCAGAAATAAATGAATATTCCCTTCTCTGCGAAGTAGTGTTGGTCCAGGAATATGGTGTAGGGTGTCCTCTCTTCTCCTGCGATGTCGTTTCGTGATAGGTTACTTGTGAAGTGTCCGGTGTTCAAATATGTGTATTTGTGTTCTGCTAATATGGTCCAAAATCGTCTCAAAATGGCCGTTGATTTATTGTGCTTGTGTTAAATGGTGTTATTACTGTTGTTTGGAATTAGTGAGGTGTTAAATGTTAATGGTTAATGTTATTTTCATTTTAGTCAACCTCTGTTACACTGTTCATAACCACACTCGGTTTTACACAAAATTATTCTTTTTTTTTTTTTTTTTTTTCTGTTAATACATTTTCAACTAGTCGTCTTCACGATTAACAATAGACTAAACTCTGAACGTCGTCGTTTTAGGGTAATTTGTGATATGTCTTTTTCCTCTTTATATTGTTCAATTATAAAAATATCTGTCTCAGACTTGGTTCATTATCTAAATATACATAATAAGTTTTCTTATTTTTTACTGTATTTCAAATATTTCTTAATTTTACATAAATCTAACTACTCAGTGATATTGATTCATTAATTTTACATATTTGGATATATAGCTGGGTTTGTTTCAAGTTCATTTAAGCCCAAAAATTACAATTTTTTATAATTATTGTAGGCCTTATATTTTGTACAAATTTAGTGTTTAAATGGTTTTTAAGTGTTTTTTTCTGATAATATTTCCATGGAATATTCTTAATAACTCTGTGATTATCTTTGCTGTTAATAATTTTGTTGTTAAAACACTTCAATATTGATTAATTTACTGTTTAGTCTGATTTGTTTACCATTATAGGCCTAGTATTATTTGTTTCCAAAGGAAGTTAATTTTCTTTCCTTTGTCATTCCATTCGCTATTAATTGTATCTGTATTAATTATATTTTCAATTTCTGTGTTGTATGGACTGAATTTTATCCCCTATTATGTAGTTTGATTCTCTGATGGATAGTTTTGGGTTTACATTACTAGTCTGTGTTTTCAAAAGTGGTGTCTTAGCTAATTTGCCTTGTATCCTTCACATGGTTTACAGTTTAAAAAAATAAAATTATTACATTTCTATTTCCTACTTGCCTCTCTGCCTTACAAACTTGAAAATTAAATAACATGATTTAAAAATATAACAGACTATCTTATATCTACTAACCTTTTTTTTATATCATTTAAACATAACAAAAACATCTTATGCCTAATAACACTTTCAGTTATCAACTGTCTCTTGTGTTCCTTATAACTATTTTGGTAATATAATGAAATGAAAATAAAAACATCTTATAACTATTATTTTCTTATACTACTTAATTTTTTAAAACACCTTTTTTTTATTATTATTAACCTCAGTCATTAGACTGTCTTTCAGTTTTTATATAGTATTTCCCTACACTGATGGTAGTCTTTTTAATAGATTTCTATTTCTTACACTACACTTTATTATAGTGTGTCACTTATTTTTGTCTACATTAATGGTAGTCCTTTTAATAGATTTCTATTTCTTATACTACACTTTATTATAGTGTGTCACTTATTTTTGTCTACACTAATGGTAGTCTTTTTAATAATTTTTCACATATTATACTTATAACTAGTTTACAATTCGTTTCTTTGGGATGTATCTTGTAACTTGAGTTACTGGGTCTAAATATACTGGTTTTAATTTTGTTCAATGGTATGTATTCCATTATTAACATTTTTTGGAATAACTCTTCTTGTTTCTAGGCTCTTTGTAGGAATCTTGACCTATTTTGTCCTTTCTTCATTATTATATTAGTCATTTCTGGTCTTGTGGTTTCTCTGCTTCTTGACCTTATAAATTTCCATTATTAATATGGTTTTCATCCTTTTATTTCCTTTTTCTTGTCTTTCCTTTTTTTCTGCTTCCCCAATCTACTGGGTATACTGCTGGTTTATTGGGTTTTTACATAGTAAGTTATTTTGATCAATGGTTTTCTTTGTTATTTTTTATTCTTATTAACATTTTATTGACTTAATATACAGTTTCCTTTTGACTAACCTTTAAAACAATTCATTCTTCTCACTCACTATTGACCTTTTCTTCTTTATTTATGTTGCATTTAGTTAAATGTTTAACGTGATAATTTTGTTATGCTACATATGCTCTCCTGTAAAAGTGATTAGTTCAGATCATACTCTTAGTATGGATGAAATAATTACTACTAATTCTTTTGTATTTACCATATTTTCTTCGTGATTACATTTTTTCACCTTATATACCTTCTTTTTCCACCGTTTCTTCCTCTGAGATGATGTGTATCTCCTTCATTAGTTTCTTTCTTCATTAATAAGTGATCTTCAATCTTGTGTATAACATTATTATTTTATATTCTTTCTTATTTGGTGCTTCCTCACCAGTATGTTTACTCCCTAACATTCCCTAACAAATTAATTGGAACAGTTCAGAGTGGCACTTTTGGCTTCAATCCCTGCTGTCCAATACTTCAATTAATTGAGTCCAGAGGCATATCATCTCTGCTCAAAATATAAGACTGATGGCATTTTCTACATCCAGTCATAAAAATAAATAAACAGTAAAAGTAGTCTCTTTTGACTAAAATAAACATCTTTAGATTCTTCACTTCATAATACTTTATATTAATTAACACTTTTACACACTTGACTCTTCTTCTCTCTTAAAGCTTATTCCATATTATGTGGTTTAGGTATGTGGTATAATATACATTTCATCATGTTTACATAGTAATTAGCATTTATTTTTATTTTTTCTACCATCTGGTATCCAATGAGTTATTTTTATTGCTCGTGGCATAACATGGATTAATTCTTTATCACTTTCACTATAACAGTGGTTATTGCAACAACATTATCATTAATAGTATCAGGGTTTTTGGTTTCTGGTCTCACTATTTGGTCTTGACTGAGTTGGTCCTTCTTCATTGTGCTTTTTTTATTAAATTATTTTCTTTGTGAGTTTGGTTAAGTTGTTTCGATTAAGTCATATGATATTCTGGTTTCCTTTCTCCTTTAGAATTTTGTATCTCTTTCTTACAAAATCTTTTTTCATATTTATGAGTTATTGCTCATCATTCGTATGAGTAATGATATGATCTTACTATTTTTTAACTTTAGATATTTTTATTCAAATAAATTCTTTCTTATTCATAGTTGTTTTTTCAAATATTTTGGTGTAAGTTGTACTTATTATTGTTTTGAATTTTGAAAATTTTTTATTCATCAAAATTCTTTTTGTTCATTCATAATTCTTCGAATGTTTTGTGTAAGTTGTACTTACTAAGTTTTTGGAAATTGGAAATTCTTTTTTCATTCATAATAGTCTTCCAAATGATCAGTGTAAGTTGTACTTACTAATTTTTTGAATTTGGAAATTTTTTTATTTTTATTTCTCCTCTAAATATTTTTTAATGGATAATTGATTATAAGTTCCTTTTACTTTATTTGAAATGATATCCTTTAGTACATACGTATTGTTATTATTGTTTTTAATAATCAGGTATGGGCCGGTATACAGCAGTAACAACGTTTTGGTAATGCCTTCCACAGTACTGGGAAATTCCCTGTTTTTTAGCAGTACCTTTTCTCCGACATCATAGCTTATTATTTTCTTAATCGCCTTTTGATATTTGTTCTTGCGCCTTTCCTGGTCTTCTGCCAATTTATTGTGGAATTGGATTCGATTGAATTTGTATTCTTGACTCCTGGGGAACTCTATTATATCTTGTATTTCTCTTGGAGGCGGTTTTTCATACATTGCCGTGTATGGCGTGGTACCTATAGCGGGGTGATATGACAAATTAAGGAATTCTTCAGTAGCTAATAAATATTCTTGCCACTTCTTTTGTTGATTATAGCAATAAGTCCGTAATATTCTTCCGACTTCTCGCAGTACCCTCTCCGCTGGATTGCTGCTGGGGTGGTAGACAGATGTCTTGTATGTCTTAATGCCCAACGTATTTAGAGTGTTTCTCCACCTCCAACCCTTAAATTGCGTTCCATGGTCTGTGATTATGGATGCCGGGCTCCCTATCTCTGGAATGTAATGATTTGTTATTATTCCTAGAGTCTTCAAAGTGGTAACTCTGTTCACCGGGTACAGTTTTGTGAATTTTGTGAAATGATCCATCATGATAATAATGTATTTGTATCGATGGCGTCCGCCACTGCGGGGAAATGGACCACATATGTCCAGAAAGACCTTTTCCAATTTGGCTTGTGAGGTAATTGGTATCATCATACCTTCTTTTCTCTCATTGTTGGTTTTCACCAATTGACATATGAGACAGGTTTTGAGGTAGTTTCTCGTCTTTCTATTTATACTTTTTATATGACAATTCTCTTCTATCGCCTTGATCACCTTCATGGCTCCCATGTGACCGTATCGTAGATGATAGTCCAGGATGATATCCTTTTCGATTGTAGTAGGGATCATGATCTTCCATATCTCTTCATCAAGGGATGTTTTGATGAATAATATTTCGTTATGTACACAATAAAATTTGGTTATTGTGTCATCTTGGTTGGAGAGACGAAGTTTAATGTGGTTTAACTTCGGGTCGGACTGCTGGTGTTTGCTGATGTCCAGCACTATTTTTTCTAAATCGGATCTGTCCTTAATAATATTATAGATTTTCAAGATGCTCTCCTTTTCGCCTTCGAACGTTTGTTCTTCCAGATTTACTCTCGACAATACGTCGGCTACTACATTTTTACTTCCAGGAACATACTCCCACTGTATATCGTATTCCTGCAGGGCGAGTACCCATCTGGTCAATCTACCATGGCTTAACTTGCATCTTCTCAGAAATGATATTGATTTGTGATCTGTTCGAACGGTCACTGGATATCCGAGGATATACGTCCGAAACTTCCCACAGGCAAAGACTACACTTAGCAGTTCTTTTTCCGTCACATTATAGTTCTTTTCACACTGGTTAAGGGTTCTGCTAGCAAAGCTCACTACTAGATGGTTTCCACTTTCATCTTCTTGGTACAGTGTTGATCCCAAGCTAATGTTACTAGCGTCACAGTTTAGAAAGAAGGGTCGGTTAAAATCCGGATGGTTGAGCATTACTGCTTCTAGGAACTTCTCCTTAATTGATTTGAAGGTTTCGTCTTGTTCTTGACCCCATCGCCATTTATTCTTGGACGATAACTGGTACTGAAACTGGGCCGTCAGTTCGGAATAATTATTTTGGAACTTCCTATAGTAGTTGCACAGGCCTAAAAATGATTGTAGTTGCCTTCGGTTTTTTGGTATAGGGAATCGTTGTATGGCGTCTACCTTTTCTGTTGATGGTGTTATCCCTTGACTGTTTAACTGGAAACCCAAAAATTGTACTTCTTTAGCTATAAGCTTGGACTTGTCTAGTTTAAGGGTAACATTATTTTCAGCAAGCTTCTTCAAGACATGCTTCACACGGTAACAGTGTTCTTCCCAATTGGTTGATGTTATTAGGAGATCATCAATATAGACAGTCGTGAATTGGAGCGCTTCTGGTCCGAGTATATGATCCATACAGGCGACAAAAACAGCTACTGAGTTCACCAACCCGAAGGGCAACCTCTTAAACTGATAATTGCGCCCTTCGGAGATGAACGCCATGTATTACCGGCTTGCTGGGTGCAACTCCACCTGCCAATAGCCGCAAACGGTATCCCACGTGGTAATGAACTTCGTTCCGTGAAATCTCTTCAATATCTCATCAATTTCGCCAGGTGAGGTACGATCGTTAATAATCATTTTATTTATCTCGCGTGCGTCAAGGCAAAGCCTTACCTTTCCATTTTTCTGTTGTATAGCCACAATTGGGCTAGTGTATGGCGATTGACTGCTCTCGATAATATCTTTACTGATCATATTCTGGATCTCTGTGCGTACGGCTTCCTTCAAAGATTGTGCTATGGGATACGACTTTCGGTTAAATACCACCGGTTCTTTGAATCGTATGGAACATTTGTAGTTCCGGATCTTTCCAGGTTCGTCCGAAAATACAGCTCGATATTTTTCATATATGTTGACCAATTGATTCAGCTGGTTTTCCTTTCATTGCTCGGTAGTATTATGGCACTGGAAGTTACGTATCTCCTGAATCTTTTGTTGCCATAGGTCATCCTCCGAATCCTGATGTACTGGCTTGTTGTTTGTCGAGTAGTTGGACAAGTAATTCACCTTATTTTGGTGGTCGAGAAGTTGTCTGGAATCTAACATCTTGTTGTTAGTTAAATTGGCTACCCAGGTCGAACCTTCAGAAAAGAGTGATACCTTTCCTCGGCACAAGTCGATAACTGCTGAGTTTCTGCGCAATATGTCACATCCTATCATGATGTTGAAAGGTAATCCGGCTGCAACAAGAAATATCATATCCAGACTAATGCCCTGACTGTTGACACTTAGGGATACCTGTTTTCTTATGGTCTTGTTCTGTCTGCCGGTAGCTCCTACAAGTACAATATTATTAATAGGTAGTACCGGTAAGTTTTTGTGGCATTCCTGCTGTATCCGGTCCAACTCATTACGATTTATTATAGAGACATTGGCTCCAGTGTCTATCATTATAGGAACAGAAATACCCTCAATTTCTGCAATTATATATATTATTTCATTGTCATTATTATTAATGTTAATTTCGCTTTCTTCTAGCAGGTCCTTACGGATATCTTTCAAATAATTACTGTATATTATTGTAAAATTTTTTCTTTCTTTCTTCAAATTTATTTCTTGGTTAAACCCAGCAGATTGGAGCAGTAAAGGGTTATTGGAGTTTATTACTGCCTCCGTTCGTTTAAATGTTCCGCATCATTACGGATTAGGCCATTGGAAGCATCAGCTTGGAGTCCTAAAACTGCTTCGTTTGGTTCAGCGCGATCGTCCTGTTGGGCCTCCGTTACAGGTAGTCTTCGTTGATTGTCCAGTCTGGAACTACGTCTGGGCTCGTACTCTCTGTAACGATTACTTCCCTGACTTCCTTGAAAGGTCTCATACTCGTAATATCGGCTCCTTCGTTGAGGCTGGTACCTCCTCTGTCCACTGCCTTCCGCTCTGATGTAGTTAATATGGGGTCGATATGTCCTGTAATTATTGTTATTACCTCCATTCGGGTAATTCCTGTTATAATTACTATGATAATTGTTATTAGAGGGGTTGGGGTTCCTCTGACCATTTGGAACATAATTACGGTTATTATTATAATAACCGTTGTTGTTTTGTGGACGGTTATTATTATTATTATTATTTTTGTTATTGCCCTCATTATTATTAATTCGAGGAACATGATTATTATTATTATTGTTATTAAATCTAGGTACATTATTGTTATTACGGGTGTTATAATTGTATTCGGCATTATTCCGATTTGCGGAATTATAATTATTGTTGTTGCCCACATTCTGCCGATTATTATTATTCAAATTATTGGTGTTACTTCTTGGTTCCGGCTTTTCATATCTCCTGCGACTTTGGCGGTAATAATCTTCATGCTCATACATTTCTAAGAGCTCGGTCATTGCTTGTACAGTCTTTATTTGACTGTTTCTTCTAGCTCTTATTATATCTTCCTCATAATGGTATGAGAGCTTGCTGACCAGGCATTCTTCCGGTATCCTGGGCTCTAGATGTTTGGCCACGCACACCTTTCCCAAGAAGTACGCCGTTAGAGTCTGGTTTCCATACGGGTTGTATTTTCCATGACAGATCCCGCCTCTGGCGATATTTTGTGTTGATTCAGACCAATATTTGGCTTTGAATAGCCTTTTGAATTGTTGGTAGTCGGTCACTTCGTCTCTTATCGCCATCCACCAATTATCTGCTATCTCCTTGAACGATTCGTCAAGTACTTCTTTATTCTCCCTCCAGCGATTGCCTCTGTGTTTGGTGAAGTACTCTTCGATTCTGGCTAGGAACTCCATCGGTTTGTTTTTATAAAACCTGAAGTTAATTCCTTCACGATTCTCGCTGTTAGGACAACTGGTAATGCTTGTCGGTCGACTATGGAACAGGTCTATATCTGTTTGGTTCTGTCGCACCTGACTGTTGATACTGGTCACAGTAGCTTCAATGCCGTCACATTTTTCTGTGAATCGGTCCTGCACTCGCTCCCAGTCTTCACTTGTTTCCTTTAGTCTTTCCTCCAATGTCTTCCTAGTCGTTTCTTCAATGTTGTTTACCTTAGTGTTTATTTCCGTCTTGATACTCTGTACTTCTCGTTCGGTTTGACTCCATCTTTCGTCAGCTCTTGTAACCTTTTGTTCGATTACCGTTATTTCTTCTTCTACCTTCTTGCTGATTGTTTCGTTATTTTCAGCTATCTTTTGCCCCAGTTCTTCCTTCAATGCTTCCATCCTTCCATCTAATCGGTTCATATTCTCTTGGTTCGTCTCTTTCAATTCTTCTCTTAATTGTTGATTATTGCTTTCCATTTTCTGGCTTGTTTCTTCCATCTTCTTATTGGTCTCTTCCAGTTTTTGGCTTATCTGGGTTAATTCCTCCTTCGACTGTTTATTGTCAGTCTTTATTTCCTCCATTTTCTCCTCAATTTTCTGAATATTTTCTTCCATCTTCTCTTCTATCTTCTTACTGTTTGCTTCCATCTTCTCCTCCATCTTCTTACTGGTATCTCCATTTTATTACCTAATTCTTCCTTCAATCGTTGGTTATCATTCTTCATTTCCTCCTCCATCTTCTTACTGTTTTCTCTTAATTCCTCCTTCAATCGTTGGTTATCACTTTTCATTTCCTTATTATTTTCTTCCATCTTCTCCTCCATCTTCTTACTATTTTCTTCGATTTTCTTATTGGTATCTCCGATTTTATTACCCAACTCTTCTTTTGTCGTTTTAAATTCTCTGAGTAACATCTCCATCATTCTATCCAATTTTGTATCTTCCTTTGTGGTGGATTTCTCCGGCTGTTCCTCCTGTGGTGCAGGCTTGTTTGGTTCTGCTGGCGGTAATATCGACTCCACATCTTCCACTGGTGTCGCCTCTTTATCCTCCATGTCTACCTCCTGCTCGGCCTCCATAGCCCTTTTCCTTGATGTAGCTCTCCTGTGCATCTCGCTCCTTCCTCCGACCTATTGATCGCTGCCGAGCTAAAAATAGGAAATTGGACAATCGTCCTTATTTTATAACTCTATTACCTCCTATTTAAAGCCCTTTAAGTTGGACGCCAATTTGTAATATAAATATTACAAATATATAATAAATAAATAAATATATTATGTTGATGTATGTTCTAATCCCAAGATTAGTCTCCTTAAAGATAGCAAGAATTATGTTGTCTGAATCTCGGTGTTGAACTCGCCGATGATACAGCTCCACTTTGGATTCACCAATTGCAAAGAATAAATTAAATATAAATAATGTTTTATAATTAAGTGTGATGGATTGATAATAAAATCAAATTTTGTAAGTTATGAAATTTTTACTAATACTTAGTAAAAATGTTTAATTGGTTAATTTAATTAATTAATAAATTAATTAAATTAATTGTGTGTGTACTTTTCTCAGATATTTATTCTAGCACTGTAAATTATTTTTGTTTAGAAGAAAAAAAAATAGTTAACATTCATCATACAAATAAATACAACTCTTGTAACTGAATAATGTAGTTCATTTATTGACATTTAAAATTATGCGCCATTCAAACTGCGCATGGCCAAGACATTGGCTGATATGTGCTCCAGTCGGTAGCGAACAAGATTTACAAAATATATTTTTTTACAAGGTTAAGTAATTATGGTTCTTTTAACGAGTCGAAATGGTCAGAGGGCAAGGAACAAGATGCATTCTTACAGGTATTCTTAAACTAAATTATTATGGCTGAAATAAAACAATATTATTATTTAAATTGTCAATTATGAAAATTAATATCGAACCATTCGTCGATATGACGTCACTCCCTTCAAGCTGGCTGTGTCTCGTGCTGGTTAGGAAATCAAGTATGGCTGCCGTCACCTCGATGTTAGCTGCTATACTGCTGGAACTGGTTGGGCTTCTCCCGCAGAAATAAATGAATATTCCCTTCTCTGCGAAGTAGTGTTGGTCCAGGAATATGGTGTAGGGTGTCCTCTCTTCTCCTGCGATGTCGTTTCGTGATAGGTTACTTGTGAAGTGTCCGGTGTTCAAATATGTGTATTTGTGTTCTGCTAATATGGTCCAAAATCGTCTCAAAATGGCCGTTGATTTATTGTGCTTGTGTTAAATGGTGTTATTACTGTTGTTTGGAATTAGTGAGGTGTTAAATGTTAATGGTTAATGTTATTTTCATTTTAGTCAACCTCTGTTACACTGTTCATAACCACACTCGGTTTTACACAAAATTATTCTTTTTTTTTTTTTTTTTTTTCTGTTAATACATTTTCAACTAGTCGTCTTCACGATTAACAATAGACTAAACTCTGAACGTCGTCGTTTTAGGGTAATTTGTGATATGTCTTTTTCCTCTTTATATTGTTCAATTATAAAAATATCTGTCTCAGACTTGGTTCATTATCTAAATATACATAATAAGTTTTCTTATTTTTTACTGTATTTCAAATATTTCTTAATTTTACATAAATCTAACTACTCAGTGATATTGATTCATTAATTTTACATATTTGGATATATAGCTGGGTTTGTTTCAAGTTTATTTAAGCCCAAAAATTACAATTTTTTATAATTATTGTAGGCCTTATATTTTGTACAAATTTAGTGTTTAAATGGTTTTTAAGTGTTTTTTCTGATAATATTTCCATGGAATATTCTTAATAACTCTGTGATTATCTTTGCTGTTAATAATTTTGTTGTTAAAACACTTCAATATTGATTAATTTACTGTTTAGTCTGATTTGTTTACCATTATAGGCCTAGTATTATTTGTTTCCAAAGGAAGTTAATTTTCTTTCCTTTGTCATTCCATTCGCTATTAATTGTATCTGTATTAATTATATTTTCAATTTCTGTGTTGTATGGACTGAATTTTATCCCCTATTATGTAGTTTGATTCTCTGATGGATAGTTTTGGGTTTACATTACTAGTCTGTGTTTTCAAAAGTGGTGTCTTAGCTAATTTGCCTTGTATCCTTCACATGGTTTACAGTTTAAAAAAATAAAATTATTACATTTCTATTTCCTACTTGCCTCTCTGCCTTACAAACTTGAAAATTAAATAACATGATTTAAAAATATAACAGACTATCTTATATCTACTAACCTTTTTTTTATATCATTTAAACATAACAAAAACATCTTATGCCTAATAACACTTTCAGTTATCAACTGTCTCTTGTGTTCCTTATAACTATTTTGGTAATATAATGAAATGAAAATAAAAACATCTTATAACTATTATTTTCTTATACTACTTAATTTTTTAAAACACCTTTTTTTTATTATTATTAACCTCAGTCATTAGACTGTCTTTCAGTTTTTATATAGTATTTCCCTACACTGATGGTAGTCTTTTTAATAGATTTCTATTTCTTACACTACACTTTATTATAGTGTGTCACTTATTTTTGTCTACATTAATGGTAGTCCTTTTAATAGATTTCTATTTCTTATACTACACTTTATTATAGTGTGTCACTTATTTTTGTCTACACTAATGGTAGTCTTTTTAATAATTTTTCACATATTATACTTATAACTAGTTTACAATTCGTTTCTTTGGGATGTATCTTGTAACTTGAGTTACTGGGTCTAAATATATTGGTTTTAATTTTGTTCAATGGTATGTATTCCATTATTAACATTTTTTGGAATAACTCTTCTTGTTTCTAGGCTCTTTGTAGGAATCTTGACCTATTTTGTCCTTTCTTCATTATTATATTAGTCATTTCTGGTCTTGTGGTTTCTCTGCTTCTTGACATTATAAATTTCCATTATTAATATGGTTTTCATCCTTTTATTTCTTTTTTCTTGTCTTTCCTTTTTTTCTGCTTCCCCAATCTACTGGGTATACTGCTGGTTTATTGGGTTTTTACATAGTAAGTTATTTTGATCAATGGTTTTCTTTGTTATTTTTTATTCTTATTAACATTTTATTGACTTAATATACAGTTTCCTTTTGACTAACCTTTAAAACAATTCATTCTTCTCACTCACTATTGACCTTTTCTTCTTTATTTATGTTGCATTTAGTTAAATGTTTAACGTGATAATTTTGTTATGCTACAATATGAATGAAAATACAATTTTCACTTCACATCATATCACAAACATCTACACCAACATCCCAGTAGATGAAACAATAGACTTAATAATAAACAAACTTAAAGAACGAAATGAAGACATACAATATATAACTGAAATAAAAATAGCCTCCAACTAATGGTAAAACAAAATTATTTTGAATTCAATAGCAAAATTTATCAATAACAAGAAGGTTTAGCAATGGGATCTCCATTATCTAGCATAATAGCAGAAATATTTTTACAACACATAGACATCAAAATACAAAATATTATTAATTCATTTGATCCAAATGGCATATGGATAAGATATATAGATGATGGGATATATGTATCAAATAACAAAAACACAAATGCAGATAACATATTAAAACAAATCAATAACATACATTTAAAAATACAATTCACAGAAGAAAAAGAAAAATATAACAAAACAATTTAGACATAACCATCACAAGAAACAACAACCACCTACAATATGCAATATACAGAAAACAAACCTCTACTAACATCATTATACCTAACCATTCTGACCACCCACCACAGCATAAAATGGCAGGATTCTATTCACTTTTTAACAGAATGTACAAAATACCCCTAAACAAACAAGAAACATACAAAGAAAGGAATATAATATACCAAATTGCGTATGAAAATGGGCACAATAAAAATAAGGTAAACAAAATAGAAAATAAAATCAAATACAAAATAAAAACTGAACAATTAAGAATTAATAAAAATGAATAATACATAAATAATAACAACAATAAAAAATGGGCCACATTCATAAATAATAAAATGACAAAGCTAACAAAACTATTTCAAAAATGAATAATACATAAATAATAACAACAATAAAAAATGGGCCACATTCATAAATAATAAAATGACAAAGCTAACAAAACTATTTCAAAACACAGACATTAAAATAGCATACAAAACTAATAACAATAATTTACAAAAACTAAATAACCCATTCAACAAAGATAATACAACAACCAATGGTAGCCTATATACAAAATTGAATACAGAAATTGCAATAAATGTTACATAGGACAAACAAAAAACAGCTGAAAAAAGTTATTTTGAACACCTAAACGCATACAAAAAACCAGAAAGGCAATATATAAATCTAATTTGGCCACACATGCAATAAACACTGGACATGGATTCCCAGACATAACCAACATGACGCTAATAAAGCACATACCACATAAAGGCACCATAAAGAACATTTGAGAAAATTTACAAATTTACAAACATAAAACACAAAACGAACTAATACCTGAACAAATATAAATCAGTACAAAACACGACACAATTTTTAAAGCACTCAACATCGAAAATACACAAAATACTAACACAAAACACCACAATCACACACCTAAAACCTTGTATTATACCCATTTTCAAATTATTTTATTATATACTAAATTGCTTGTGAAAATGAATATAATAAAATCACTGTAAACAAAATAGAAAATAAAATCAAATATAAAATAAAAACTGAACAATTAGGAATGAATAAAAATAAAAAACAAAAATAATAACAACAATAAAAAATGGGCCACATTCACATACATAAATAATAAAATGACAACGCTAACAAAACTTTTTAAGAACACAGACATTAAAATAGCTTACAAAACTAACAAAAATAATCTACATAAACTAAATAACCCACACAAAAACAAAAATAATACAAAAACCAATGGTATATACGAAATTGAATGCCAAGATTGCAATAAATGTTACATAGGATAAACAAACAAAAAAAAACTGAAAAAACGTTATTTTGAACACCTAAACGCATACAAAAAACCATAAATATACAAATCTAATTTAGCCACACATGCAATAAACACTGGACATGAATTACCAAACATAACCAACATGACACTAATAAAACACATACCACACAAAGGCACCATAATGAACATTTGGAAAAATTTACAAATATACAAACATAAAACACAAAACCTACCTGTACAAATACAAATCAATACAAAAGATGACACAATTTTCAAAGCACTCAACATCGAAAATACACAAAATACTAACACATACACCACAATCACACACAATAAAACCAATTTAAAGTACCACAATCCAACAGGAATCCACAATAATAACCAAACCAACACATATGTACTTCACCAGACACAAAATCCGGAAGGCTGAGGATGGGTACAAGATGGTACCCGAAACATGTTCCAAATAAGGAGAAAATATCTTGAGGTAAAGTGACTATAAATATTATATGTGTATATTGTAACGTGTTGATTCCTTACCTGTAATAATTGTACCTTGTTTATATCTTGGTTATTTAATGTATACCTTGTTAGTAATTTAAAAGATGAGTATTTTATCAGGGTAATATTTGTTGAGCGCCAATTTGCAATCCAAGGTTGCAAATAAAATTTATTTGGAAAAATAGTAAATATTATATTTTTAAAATATTATAAAGGTTTCTATCTCAGCTATAATTCGATCTCTTTTAATCTTTTATTTAATAGCCAGTTGTGACAACTAAAACGCCGCAAAGCAGATTTGAATAGACTGCCATATTTCCAAATGAAGAGTGTTGCCAACTTAATCTAGTTTATGAAGCAAATTTACAGTCCCTGATATAGTGTTTATAATATCATAATCATTTTTGTATTCATTAAGTGTAGAAACGAAAAAACCTTTTATCTGTATTTATTAAACTCAAATCCTTTTATTATTTTCTTTAAATTGTTTTTAAATAACAAATATAATCATTCAATATCTAACCGGCTGTTCTTTACATATGCTCAGTATGGGAGCAGTAGCAGTAATAATTCTTATATCTCAAGGCCCACATTTATATTTTTATATTTATTAAATAAAATACAAATAGAGTGTGTTAAGTTAGGTCCTTTTGACTACGATATAAACGACAGATATGTTAGGAAAAGTACCAAAATACATGGGATTATAAATAATTACAAAGTGCCTTAACAAGATTATATTAATAGTTTTACAATGTTCAGTGTTTAGGTTATGTTGAGTTAAATGTTTTTAAGACCTAGTTCACTTTAGATGAGAGTATTCCTCTATATTAATAGTTTTTTATAATGAAAATAATGTTATTCATAGATTATTTTCACAATGACAATTCAAAATTGTTTTAATTACAAGTGTAAACAATGTCTTTGAGAAGTTTGGCCTAGGCCTTTGAAGAAAATTGTTTAGTTTAATAATTTATCAAAAAACACTTCTCTTCCTGGATAGGTTGCTGGTATTTCTTCAGAGATTCCTTGGTTTACTTCTTCAGAATAGTGTGGTACTTCTTTATTCTATTTATTTTGTCTAGCAGTATTATTTAAATTAGTTTTATGTTCACTGATAAAAAAATCACAATTTATTAGATTAGTCACTCTTATTTTAATGTCAACCTTTCTCGTTCAGATCCAATAATCAACTCTTTATTTCCTTTAGTATAACATTTAATTGCTAAGGCCTATCTCTGCTTTTATTGGTATCTAATGTAACATTTTATGTTACCCTGGTGATATCTTAGCATTAACATAAACAAACTTCTAATATTTTATCTTTAATTTTCTTTAAACTCTTATAACTTTTTTATAAGATCTTTGATCTTCACTTTATTAGTTTCTTTGATCTTCTGATGAAACACTGATTATTTTGACACCACTTTTGATTATCTTCGGTTACATATTTCTTGAGTTACCATTTTACCCTTTTAATTATTTGTCCGAAAATTATTTATTATTAGTTATTCTTGTATTTTTCACTTTATTAAAACTATTGGACACAATTAGTAATCATATGACTTAACCTGACATTGTTTATTATAATTTTAATAGAAATTCTTATTCAAAATAACTTAACTGTCTAATCTTAACATGCCTAGTTTTACAAATCTCTATTACTATTATTTTGGTACTTTCCAGCTAATATAAACATTAGTGTTATTAATATTATCACATATAATATTAATCACTATGACCCAAACTATTTACTAATAACTATTAATAATAGATAACAATTCCTCTTAACTTCCTGTATACAATACAGTTTTTATAACTACAAAAAAACCTATAAGTAAGTTCCTAAAGATTGTCCTCCTTACTTATTATTATTAACATTACTTTAACTGTAATAAACATAATTATTATAGTCTTAGCTAACATGAATTAAATAATACAATAAACAATATTTAATTAAGTGTTTAATTAATTATTTCTTGAAATAAAACTACTATGTTTCTTGGTACTTTTGGTAGGAGTATTAAAGCATATTTATGTTAACAAGATGCATGGCAAAATGGCATGAAACAATATATATATATATATATATATATATACACAAATATGTACAAATATATATATCCTGAACAATGTAACTATACTAATATCTTCTAAACATAGTAATGTACTGTATAACGACATAATGATAATGCGTATAAATGACTGGCTTTTCTCCCTTACGACATCCTACAAACCACTAAATGAAAAGACATCACTATCGGCCTTAAATCCATGATGTGAACACCTAATATTAGGAGAAGTTCGTTCCTAGTTTAACAGAATATCTGCTAGACACGCTACGACAACGTATAAAGAATGTTTGCTAAATAAGTCGTTACCCCAATCACAGTGGCTTGTTTTCAATTTTACAGGCACTGAGAACGTATATAAATAAATTTGATGAGTGTCTGTGTGCACATAAACAACACTATATCACAAAGGATATAGAAGCACACATGATGAATGACGATGGCAGGCACAGCCAGTATACCATAATATTTGTTTTATGAAACACTTGACAGAAATGTCAGCTGGAACAAGCGATTCACAAATGTGAAGGTAGATAACAAGGAAATGATTAATACAAAAACACGTATTAAATATTAATATAAAATAAAATAAAAACATGATTAATGATTAAAAAAATACGTATTATTAAATATAATAATTTATGTAAATTAATAAATATAAAGGTTACACATGTAAGGTTATACGTCAGCACAGAGTCAGCGTACGTCAATTATAGGTGTTGACATTATTTACTATATAAGAAAAAAATCATCATAAATTTGTTACGTGTAATACTTATCTGTGTGTGTGTGCGCGCGCGCAATTACATTAAACCTTTGTTATGTGTAATAAATTAATTACACAACAGGAATGAGAGAAATTCATATAATTATCCACCTATTGTAAAGTATATATTCTCGTTTATACCGTAGGCCTATTTGTACTTTGCTTTTCTACTCTTGTGACTGAAGAGTGTTCTGGTAGAGATTAGCGCCATCACAAATTTCCCGCTATTCCACTTTCAATTATCTTCTTCTTCTTCTTCTTCTTCTTCTTCTTCTTCTTCTTCTTCTTCTTCTTCTTCTTCTTCTTCTTCTTCTTCTTCTTCTTCTTCTCCTCCTCCTCCTCCTCCTCCTCCTCCTCCTCCTCCTCCTCCTCCTCCTCCTCCTCCTCCTCCTCCTCCTCCTCCTCCTCCTCCTCCTCCTCCTTGTTCTTGTTCTAGCTCTGCCTCTCGCTCTCGCTCTCGTTCTCGTTCTCGTTCTCGTTCTCGTTCTCGTTCTCGTTCTCGTTCCATTTGTTGTTGTTTTTCTTCTTGTTCTTCCTCTTCGTCGGCGTCTTCTTCTGAGGCACATTGCCTGTGCCGCCTTCCCAGTATATTTTTGCAGTTATGTAATTTTAATTCCACTCTTCACCCTTCACTATATTTCACATCAATAGCGTATTTAAACGTGCGCTCATTAACGACTTTTGTTGTAAAAAAATTATGTAACCTTGGGTTTAATTCTGTGAGTTTCCCAAACGCTCCTACTTTTGTCTCAGTCACTGTGAATTGTCTGATGACTCCAGTTAATTTCTTATACACGTAAATACTCAAAAAGTAACATATATAATTCAACAAAGTGTAGTTCGCGTATTGCGTTTGAAATCACTATATAATATTTCTTATATTACAGATAAGGTATTTATAAGAAACGAAAAATAAAAATGGACCCTAAGTGTCTGATGCACGTAAAGAGAAATGATTAGGAAATACCGTAAAACCTTCTAGTTAGAGGTTAATTATATCTTCCAGTAGAAGGTTACAGAAAGAGACAAAATTCCATATTATTTTGTACTTTGGGTATTCTAAATTATACCAAAAAATTAAGTATATGTCTTTGTAATGAATTTGGTGTATCATAAACTTATAAACCTGTACACTTACAAAAGTTTACAATACAAAATTACATTCGTAAGAACTTACAGGACAATGGCACTGGAAGACAGAACGTTTTATGCAAATGCAGTGACGAACTTTCAACTATACAAATACGTTGTAGAAGTAGAACGTTAAGAGAATTGCAACTAATTGACTTCAAGAGTACAGTCAATTTACATTGCAGTTTACATAAAAAACTAACAATAAAACAACTTGTACCAACTCATGTTACAAAGAGAATTTAATTCAAGTTCATTACAATATTTTATTAATTCTTGTTTATCGTCACAGTTACTTTCTCTGTGTGTCGGAACACAAAAGGCGATTACAATCTGGCAGCGAGTTAGAATAGAAACTATGTGTATAATACAAATTTTGCAGTTGATACGTATAACTAAATTGAAATTTAAAATTATAACTCCAAATCTGTTTTTATTTCTCCGTGTTCTTTACCTGTGTTTATTTTCCTGTATTGTTAAGTGCCATATGTTAATTAAATATACTTACATCAATTTACAATTGTAAGCTAGTTTATTGCACAATAAAGTCTTAAACTTGTAAGACATCACAGTATTATTCCATTTCTTTATAACTTCAAATTAAGAGTAAACCCCGCTACTAACTTTATTTAATACTAGTAGCCTAAGCTTCTTGAGCTATGGGAGCTTGCTCACAAATGTAAACAGTAATACACAAAAGTAGTTTCAGCGGCAACACAACCCACTACTACTCATATGTCTATGTGTTCAGTGTTTACGCTGCCGGGGTTAAACTAAATACTACGAGGTTAGATTAAATATAAACGAGACTTTTTTACTGATACAAGGACTTCCAACGCCAGTTAATATTGGTAACAGTAAGCACTGGATAGTTGTGCCCACAAGAGCGCAGCGCTACGCCATTGTGTCTGAAGTCAATTGTTTACTTGTTGAGCAGGAAATGAAGGAGTTGCGCAGCGATCGATGGGTCAAGTGTACAAACAGTAGATAGCTTTCTCTGCGAAGGTCGGAAAGAGGATTCTAACCTCATTCACGCACGTAGTCCCAGAAACAGCATCAACCCGCAGAACATTTTGCAATCTCAAGACGGTATTCACAATGATCAACAAATTACTTTAAAATTAAAGCAGTAACTTCATTAATTTGTAGAAATGTGCAGACAGTTATTAAGAAAGGATTAAAATTACTCAAAGTCTCTGCAATAGTTGGGTGCAAAATGTTCGATATGCAATTTTCGAGGCCCTAAGAGGTGAATTTTCTTAGAGGCTTTTGCATAGCTTTCCTGCAAAGGGAGACACTTTTATGGGCATTCTTACACGCTATGAATTTTAAATCGACTTCGCTATACTCGTGAACTCAAAATTTGAGTATGTAGTTGCGTACAAAAGCAAAACAACTCCAGCACAAGCAAAAACGTGTTTGTCTTCTGGCCAGGTTCTCACGACCGCCTTTTGGGATGCTAAAGGTTTTGTGTAGGTCGATTTTATACTTGAACGGCAAACAATGAATGCTGGGTACTACTCTAAACTCTTAGACAAGTGTTGCAAGGTTGTTTTGTTGGCCCATAATGCTCAAAGCTTTGATGTGCTGCATTTTGCTTCTTTACGATAACGACGAACCCTAGACTGCTGGTGGTACATAAGCATAATTGGAATAACTTCATTAAACTTTATAACTTTATATCATCCCTTCTGTCGTCCAGATTTATTACCAAATGATTATTATTTGTTTGAATCACTTGAAAAAACTAAGGGAGGAAAAATATTTCAATGGAAAAGAGGTGCAAGCCGTTACGCTACTGTGTACCTTACTAAAAAAACTAAAGATGTGACATTTATTTTAAGGGTTCAGCAACCAAAATTCCAGTATATTGCCATGTAACTAAGATAAATTAATTCTATGTAACATAATACTCAGTAATAACAACATGTAAAAATTTGCAATCATTGAAACCCATTATGATCCATGGTATCCTAAAATTCTGAAATTTCCAAAACTGAATAATCTGTTCGGAATAATTTGTTTAAATTTTCATTTATTTGATACCCAACGAAATTTTGAAATTTTTCCTCCTCTCCTTTTTGCCACCCGTCACCTATTTTTGAGAACACAATTTCAATCCCATAAACCCATGTTATGGTTTTACAAAAATCGAATGATGCATTCAAAACTTAACACGAGACATAGAAAAAATAGGTAGAGAGACTCAATAGGTCAAGTTAAAACTGAGAACTTTCTTCAGCAACCACATTGGGTACATTTAAACTGACATTTATTTGAATCAGTAATATCTGCAAACGGTTAGAAAAGTAAAAATATTTAATAGGTCAGTGACTAAAATCAAAATAATTTCACAATAAAATTGTTATTTAAATAATTTTTATATAAAAAATTTCTGTTATCCTGTTAATAGGCCTACAAAATCAAGATGTCACTAGCATGTCGCATACAGTGTACGCCTAATTGTGCAAAAGAGCATATATTTAAATTGTTCAGTGAATACGTAATGAGTAAATATTAGATAAATCTGACGCATACAATCGTTCGTCTGTATTAATATAACGATTTATAACACCGTTACAACGTTCCTGGAAAATAATCGTCTTGTCCGAGCCCCAGCATTAAGGCTTATTACAGGTGTATACAACTGAAGCAAAGGTACATAGCCCTTCGAAGTGAATTATAGGGGACAACCGTTTATGAATTTACATATCACTGACTTTATTGAGGTCAGCCGTACCACTAGTGGTTGTCTTGGAATACATTACGTAAACCGTAATAACGCCTTGTTTTAAACACAAACACTCTGTTACCTCGCCCTCTACCCTTATCGCTCTCTTCGGCTCTCTCTTTCTCTTTGTATCACTTGTTCGATGCTTTTAATTTAATGTAAATAAGTACTTTACACACTTATAAATTACTGGTGCCAGTAGAATCTATATCTCAGTATATGAGAGCAGAGGCTTATATTAATTGTGGGAAAACGAATTCATTTACTACCTTTTCGTAAAATAAAATCACCGCAAACGGACGGAATTCAACACGACCATCTACAAACCTTCGTGTTTATTGTCAAGGTCAACGAACTTCAAAATGTTAGTTTTCCACACCAACATCTACATTATAAGATACTCCAATGATTATACGTACCTCAAAGACAAAAGTTAAATGTATTTAATGAGTTAAACATTAACTTAAATTAGTCGTAGTTTTTAAATTTAATATACACGGAAATTTAACAAAATAAAGGTTTACTTTCAGGACAAAGGTTTTACGAGTAAAAATAGAGAAACAAGTTCGTACAAACATAATTATGGAAACAGTTTTTTTTTTTTTAATTTACAACTCTTTATACTATAGAGTACTATACTATAATATACTAATTTGTTACAAAAATTTAGTGACTTTAGATTTTACAGAGCCAATAATTTATTTAAGTCTTGATCAAAAATTGTTATTCTGAATAATTTTGAAAACGCCATGAAAAGGTTAAATTTAACAAGTAGACTATTGGATACTGTGTAACGTATATATCACCAGAAGTTATAGTAAAACTTAGTTTCCATATGTATTAAATACACACACATGTGCACACACACACACATACACACACGCACAGTCACACACAAATCTGTAACGGGAAAATCATGTTTTGTTAAAATGAAAACAGCTTAAATTATGATGCATTAAACATGCACAAGATTAAGTCATTTATTCGATGAGAGGTTATATTGAGAAAAATGGGATAGACAATTGATTACTCAAAACCATAGTTACACCGAATACAGTTTTAACAGATTTTCATTCTACCAATAAGACAAATCTTGTGTTTAAAAAATTGTGCATAGAAATGCCCATTTTTGATATACTTAGCAATAAATAACGCATTAAAAGTTTGTAGGTTTAATGAGGACTTCTATGCGGGCAATCATTCACCTTACAATAATTCCGTCCCTTCTTGAGTATGTAGTACTTTTACTATAAGTTTTTTGTTGTAACCATATGTAACCGCGTAATTTGTGAATTAATATATTACTAAACCTCACTGGTTTGCCTACATTTTGCACCACATATTTAAAAATTGATAGCCTACTTCAAGTTTTATTAACTATTATTCGAGCATTTGAGAAAAACCAACTTACAGTGTTTAGTAGTCAAGTAATTTACATCCGGCTTCATGTTATTAAAACGGTAAATTAAGATATATTTCTTGAATAACATACATTACAAATTCCATCATGCATTCAAACATGTTTTACAGACATAAGTTACTGTTACATGCTTTATGGAACAAGGGTTTGTGGCCTGTATCCTGTATACTCAGAATCCAATATTAAATGCTAAAGTTTACAAGAGACAATTATTTACGGAATGTGTGGTGTATTCGGTGGTGATATGTACAGAATATAGGTAAACAAGATATGAACTTATGTATGTAAACATTATAAAACTGTCCGTATTATTTGTTTACTTAAATTGTTTATTAATTTAAAAACGCATTCCTGTATTAGAAAATTAGCTTTGTTTGGCACAAAATAAACAATATAGTTGGAGGGTAATTTCATTTCATATTCCTGTGACAGACAATACCCATTTTCCTCCACTGTGCAGACCTGATTGTGAGAGCTGTTTATTCACGAACGCATATTGGTTTTATGTGAATTGATATACGCCTAATTCAGTTTGTTACTACATAAAAATCAATTCGAAAATATTTTTACTATTTTCGCAAAGATGCCTTACCTCGAACATTATCTTGCTTCGATTTTGATCTTGCTGTACAGTAACGTATTTGGTTTAAGTATATAAAAGTTAATGTTTCTGGCCGATTTAATAACCAGTTGAAAATATAAATCACATATTCTGTGAATGAATAGTTTAAAATTTTCTACTTTAGATTCCTATAAATGTTAGATATTTGTGATAAACCTGTGAGATAAAAAACTCAGAACTGAAATAATATAGGCCTATACAAACTCTTGACAGAAAAGTACAGATGAAATACTGAGCAGCAATTTTGTAGTATAGGTTTATTAAAATTAAGTTCATTTATTCCGTAAGTATTTGTCTCTAAAGACAATAAATTGACGTGCCTAAAGGCTTCTAACAACATTAAAAATTTACGCGCACGGTGAACTGCTAACCTGTTTTCTTCCTGAAAAGTCTTTTCTAAATGTATCCCAAGATAACCGTTACTGGTATTGCTGACCTCAATTGATCCGACGATACGAACATCGTAAACCGTTGCTCCCTATAATTCACTTGGAAGTGGTGTATCCCTCAGCTTCTTTTGTGTACAGTATGCCTTAATGCTGGGGATCGGAAAAGATTATTTTGCAGGACCGATGTAACCGTGTTAAAGATCGTTATATTAATACAGACAAACGCGCGCGCGCGCGCGTGTGAAACGTTAGTGTTTGTGGCATCAGTAAATGAAAACATGGAAAATGTTTCCTCAAGTGACTTTAAGTTTTAACAAACTTAATAAAATATAAGATGTTTTCCAATACCGTGCAGAAACAAGCAGTTCTTAAAGACTGAATAAAACATTTTAAAATAACAAATTAATGTAGCTTACATATTACCCTGTTCTATATTCATACGAATTCGTTGCAGAATAAGAAGGCACCTGGAACTGATGGCGTGCCTGCAGATTTACTGAAATTAATCACTCAATTCTGCCCTCGAGTACTGTTGAATATGTATAACAGCTGCTGGAGAGAAGAAATTCTCTTATGGAAAGCAACGCTTAGTTCTAATCAGTAAATGTAAGTGAAACTTGGCAATCCGTCTGCGATCAGACTCCTCTGCATGTTGGATACTGTGGACAAACTCTAGGAATGTTGCCGTTCGGAAACCTGTCAGAAATATTCCGGAAAACCACTGCACCATAGGGGCAGTAGAGAAGGTTTTCAGAGCTGATCGTCTGAACAATTTCAAATGAACATGCTGGTTACGTTACATGTTAAAAATACGTTGCTAGTTTGAACAATGTATCACTAATATGTTTTCTCGAACAGGTTTTCATAAAATCACAATAACTTTTGCAGATGGTATGGCTTTGTCTCAGAAACAGAGACCTTATTTATGAAATCACTCAGGGACTTCGCGGGCAAGAAAAGTCAGCACGGACGGCCCAAGGGCTTATACTGGGATCTAATTTGTGTAATGTTGTCTATGATGGAATACTCTGGATAGAAATACCGGACGGTACATTGTGGTTGGCCATGCGAATTACATCGCCGCAGTCATTGTCGCTAGACACGGAAGGAAACATTGTGGGATCTCAGAGGAAACCGAATCAAGTAATAAGGCGGGCATGTCTATAAATGGAGGAATACGGGCTGCGCTAGTCAGAGAAAAGACTGAAATAACAGAACTTTCAAACTCTGGTTCTTTTCAGTGTATGAGTATTTAATTTTCAAACAATGAGTATTTTATGTTAAAGAAAAAATAATTGTCTTATCAGGTTTGTGTAGTTTCCAGGTTTTTGAGGCGCGTCCATTTTATACGACGTGTTGATTACTGTGGACCTGTTTTTGTCAAAATGTCAAAAAGAAGGGGAGTCAGACCAGCAAAATGCTACATCAGACTTTTCGTCTGTTTCAGTACAAAGGCAATTCATCTAGAATTAGTCGAAGATTTTACAACAGAATCATTCATTGCCGCGTTACGAAGATTCACTTCAAGACGTGGTAAACCTAAGGATATTTACTCTGACAATGGTAAAAATTTTGTGGGTGCTTACCGTGACCTTCAAGAACTTGTCGCACTGTGGTAAACTGAAGACATTCAAAGAGATATAACTACAGCATTATCGTTGGATGAGATTACTTGTCATTTTCAAATTCCTAGAGCTCCACTTTGAGGGTTTATGGGAGTCTTAAGTCAAGCTTGTGAAAACACATTTAAAACGATAGTAGGGAAAACTCTTCTCACTTATGTTCAGTTCATTACTTTGTTGACCCAAGTAAAGGCTTGCATAAACTCACGTCCTCTTGTTCCCTTATCCGATGAACCAAGTGATCTTCTGCATTAACTCCTTCACATTTCCTTATCGGCGACGTTCTCACAAATTATCCTGAACTCTCCATCACAGACCTGCCTGAAAACAGACTGAATCAGTACAAACAAATTCAACAAATCCAGCAACATTTTTGGTCTCGATGGTCGAGAGGCTACCTCAACACCCTGCAACAGAGACGAAAGTGGACAACGTCGTCACCGAATCTCAGCCCTGGAGACTTGGAAGGAAGACAACATTCCCCCTCTTCAATGGAAATTCGCTCGTGTTATCGATATTCATCCAGGACAAGGCAGCATCACTCGTGTGATCTCTTTAAGACAAAGAAGAAGAGAATGTCTGTAATTACAATGGTTTTTCACCACCTCGTTTGACGTGGTTAATCATCCATACGTCCTCCTTTGGTCCTCAGTCCGTGTCCTCCATGTCCTCCTGGTCCTCTTGTCGTGTCCTCCGTGTCCTCCTGGTCCTCTTGTCGGATTTCACTGCATGTGCTGTTTAATAGTCGTCTCGCCTCATATCATATGCTGCAGGTGTGTCCATAGACCTCATCGTATGTGCTCTGCTGCTCTGGTTGGACTTCCAGTTTGTCCTGTGACTCTTACTATAGACTTAAAATAGCATCGTCGACTGACATATCCTCCTGTGGCAACGGTTACATCGAGAAGAAGAAACTTTATTAGCGCGACCTGGTATTTATAGCCAGCTCGTGCAAAAGCTCAGGTCTGAACAATTTTCAACTTGTCAGATTTTGTCGAAGCGTCTTTCCCCCCACTCTGGTTCAATGCACTATTTGCGCCTATCTTCGCGAATTACGAAGTCTGTTTCACACCACTCGATGTTCAATCGATCGCTAATTTTTATGTGTTTACTATACGTAAATTACACTTCTTTATTTTAATTACAAAAAGAGCTATTCACTTTTTACGTATAGTAATTGCACTTTTCGTCAAATTGGCACGCCCTTTTAACCCTTTGTTCACCTTTAATTTCAATACACTTTGGTGTCTTTTGTTTTACCATATCGTACATATTGTTCTTATAATTAAAATAAAACATAAAAACTATCCTACTTGAAAAGGTTTGGTTACATTTCAGGAACGGACAGGCTTCACACACACAAACAAAATACGCGCGTACACAACGCTAGCGACAGGTGTGCCAGGAATGCGTGTCCATGCATGAATTCTGCGCTCCCTATTTTTAACTACGATACAGCTTATGCAATCTGAATCATTTTTATTAATCCATATTAATTTATTTTTATTATCTATTTAATTTATTTTGGCAATGCACAGTACTGTTAATGGTTGTACCGTTGCATTAGCTCTGTCCACCGAGTATGTGTAGAAGAATGCACCTGTTACAATAGTGCAGTGTCACTTCTACATTCACTACAGTATGTAATGTTTTATTCTCTTTGGTCTAGTTAATTACGTATTCTAGGAAAAAATTCGAAGCAATCTTGTTAGTCGAGAAACAGAATTCTCTTTGAAAATAAACACGCTTTTAAATTTATTGTGGACACATTTATAAGAATGTTGCTGTACACAAATCCTGTCAAAAGGTACAAAGGGCACGCAGGTTTTTCTTCTAATTCAATGTAGTTTTATATAATATGATACAACTAGGATAACTGTGTGTGTATATATAAATATTGTAACGTCACAGAACGTTCCATAAAGGAATTTAATTGCAAAGTAAATTATCATAAGAGGAAGGTGAGGTGAACAGTATCGAACCCAAGTAATCCGAAAAATTTTGTAATATTGTCAGATAATTAATATCATTAACATGAAAAAACGACAAAGACTATGACTAAGACTCAAACCCTATATATTGTTTAAGTGAAGAACAATGTAAAACTAATAATGTACTATAAGAGAAACAGATAATCTTAGAAATGACCAAAATGAGGTCATTATATATTAAGAAATGTAACTCTTAATAGGGTATAAAAAACTATTTATTGTGAATTAAAGGACAAGATCTATTATTATACTTTGTAATATAAATAAAATAAATGCATTAAATGATTTGAATACATCATTAAAAAGGATATAAGTTAAAATAAAAAAATATATAAATGTTATGACAAAAAACCAAGGGTTTGGATTTGAGACCAATCACTCAGATTTTATGTGAAAATTAATTATTATAGAATTAATATAAAAACCATATGTAAATGTCAATTAGACAAAGACGAACAAATTATTTTAAATAGAGAAAGCTGTAAATTGAATAGAAATCAATCAAAATAGTCAAAAACTGTGTTAAACTGAAAACATGTGATGAACATATAAAAGTGTAATATTTATGAATTTAATGTTGTCAAAATGCAACAAAATTGTATTCTAAAGTTGAAATACAATATAATGTAACTATACTTATATATATGACCACCTAAAACACTTTAACAGTCAAGTTATGAAACTATTTACCTATACCATACCAGGCTGAGGCCAAAAAACAATCACAAAAAATAGTCATATTTGACAGAATAATTGCAGAATATTAGAAAAAATAAAGGGAAAAGGTAGAATCCTATAATGTACAATGGAAACATACTTGCTCAGTTGAAGACAAGCTTAATTCTTCGAGAATTTTAAATATAAAAGTGAAAATTGTCACACGAAGAAAATAACTCATCTGTGCAAAACAGTATGATGCTAAGTAATATTACAGTAAAAATAAAATGTATCAGGATAAACCAGGTATTCTCAAAGATAAACAATATAACAAACTCTAAGTGAATACCCAAAAATCCCATAATAATACCGAAAAAGACAAATTATCATCAAAAACTAATGACAAAAATCTAGGCCATATGTAATGCCTATAGAAAAATGAACTTATTTATATGTTATATGTTTAATATTTGTTTATTTTGTTATGAAAGGATAAATATGTTATGTATTAATGTTATAGCAAGAACGAAGCAACTTCATAACATTTTAATAATTAGAGAATTAGAATTTTGTGCAAACACTACAAGGTAAGAATTGTATTTTATGTTAATTTATTAGATTTAATTTGTTCAAAACCAATCGTAAATGATATCATTTTATTCAGTTGAAAGCAGAGAATCCAAAAATAATAATGGCATGCAGGTTGTAAGTAGTTCTGTAAAATTGTTTGACAAATACCAGAATAATTTCAGTAATATCCTTTAGTATGAAGAATAAGAAGTTTTTGTTCTAAAGCTTCTACGGAAGTCAAATTTGTTCTATGATGTTCCATTTGCATATTCTCGAACGTTCCAGAAGAAAATTTTACTCAAAAATACAGGAAATTCATGTTTAAAAATTAAAACAATGAGCCTTACAGAGTATAAAAGGAAGACGAAATTTGACACAAAAAACACTTTATGCTTTGAATCCACAAGAGACACATCACCTACGAATCCGATCATCTCGTCCAAGGCGAAGTCGAAGAACAAGAATTCAACACGAGTACACAGAAAGGCTTTTTCCCGTACATGACAAAAGACTAACTTAACCTATATAAGGAGTATACGCTAACGTGT
The DNA here is from genome assembly GCA_034769895.1 of Magicicada septendecula. Lineage (NCBI taxonomy): Eukaryota > Metazoa > Arthropoda > Insecta > Hemiptera > Cicadidae > Magicicada > Magicicada septendecula. The sequence continues at coordinate 433,144,873 of CM068372.1, read as the reverse complement.
TGTTGAATAGAGCAGCAACACGCCATATTTAATAGAAATGCACACAGCCAGATATCCAGCGGCCCTGAAAAGGACCGATTTTAATAGAGGAAATCAATTTTGCTGGTATTTGCTAAGACAAACTGACTTTGACAACATTCCCAAAACAATTTACTGACACGAGCCTTCTACGTTGAGTCTGGAACTAGCGCTGTGACGGCCGAATAGAGAAACCACCCAGACAGCGTTCGTCGCCGCCAGAATTCAAAGCATAGATACAGTACGAATTTATTTAAATCGTGCGGAGTTTTAAAACCGTAATTTGACTTATAAATAATTACCAGTGCGCGAGGAACGTAAACACGAAGAGGCGCAAGATTGGAATCGTCCCCGAGAGAAGTGTCCAGTGAAGGAAATACTTACCCACCGGAACGTGAGTTGTTCAAAAGTTACCTGTTAATCATTTATACCTGGTATCCTTTGTCACACAATTGTACTACACATGTCAAACACCTTCAAATCACACAATTTTTGTAAAGCATCCCACTGATTTGTCTTGATAGTTCAAAGGAGTCACGTCCTGAGTATAAAGTTTTTTCATACATTAAATTCATGCTATTCAACTGAGCAATAAAATATTTATTAGCCGATACTTACTTAAAAAAACTTGTCAATAATAATTTTTTGTAACTCTGCAATTTTGTTTAATTTGAGTGTTAGTCCTTCAGACGATTTTTATGAAAAGAAAGTTCATTAAACATACGTTATTTACAATTCAAACTGTCTTGTTCACATTTTTTTTTATATAATTACTTTAACAACTAAGAAATCAAATTTAATAATAATAATAATAATTTCTTGGAACACACATCCAAGTGGCGCCCACATACACATATTAGCTTAAGTTGTGTTTGCAGGACAACATCGTCGCAGAGAAACCAGCCATTAGTAAGTATTAAAAGTGCGCGGAGAGTAACACCCGACATAATAACAACACGACAGCACACAGACAATATCTGTTTCTTATAAATTGACGAATCCAACGTTAAAGACGAACGAGGGAAAGACTTGACGTACACATACATCAATCTATTCGTTATAATATATATATATAATATTTAATTTTTATATTGAATTTACCTCAAGATGTTTTTTTCATTATTAGGTACATGTTTCGGGTACCATTTTGTACCCATCCTGAGCCTTCCGGATTTTGTGTCTGGTGAAATACATACGTGTTGGTTGGTTGTTATTGTGGCTTGCTGTTGGCTTCTGGTACTTTAAATTGGTTTTATTGTGTGCGATTGTGGTGTATGTATTAGTACTCTGTGTATTTTCGAAGTTGAGTGCTTTGAAAGTTGTGTCATATTTTGTATTGATTTGTATTTGTTCAGGTATCAGTTTGTTTTGTGTTTTATGTTTGTACATTTGTAAATTTTCTCAAATGTTTATTATGGTGCCTTTGTGTGGTATGTGTTTTATTATTGTCATGTTGGTTATGTTTGGTAATTCATGTCCAGTGTTTATTGCATGTGTGGCCAAATTAGATTTGTATAAATTTCCGTTATACGTCTCCGGAAAAAATAAAAACAGCAATATCTCCGATTGTAGACGTGGATACTATCAAAATACAAAGGAAAATAATTCCTAAATATCACTATTATTTAGTGATAATAGGAAAATAATTTCCTTGAGAAAGATAATGAGGTTTGGAAATTCTTTTCCTAAAAATTATTTATTGCTTCAACGCTATAATAGTAATTCCTTGATTAATCTGTTTGGGAGGCTAACACCAACTTGCTATCGTAGTATTGATGGAAGCTGTTTTAAACTACATAGAAAATACGCATCGGAATCAAAAAAGCCGTATGAAATACATTCCAATATTTGGAAAAATTTATCAACTCTGGAATCCCCCTAAATCCCCGCCTAAATCTCTGTTAACGAAACAATTATTTAGTCAAATTTTGAAAGCGATTATGCCTTCTCAGTTCAAGAAATGTGACTTTTAATGGCATTCATATTTTATAAAGCTTTGCTCACATTTACTACAAATTGCAAAAAATATTTCTGCAAGAATTCAGAAAACATTTACACTCTGCACCTGATGCGGCAGCAGAAAAGTGAACATGTGTTCAGAGGTATTTTAGATAATGTTTTACTGGCGTTTTAACGCATAGATTGTAGGGAACAGTCACTTCACGATCTGAAGCTGGAATCTGTTTTTCAGGGATAAAAGAATCTAAAGGTGTTGTGCGACTCTTTCCAACAATGACTATTTCCAACGAACAAACTCATCACGAGATACTCACAACAAAAACTCATCAACACACAAACAAACTCATCACAACAAAAACTACCTGGCCTGTAGTATAAATCTTGCTTCAAAACGTTCTGCAGAGTACAACAAAAATATTGGTTGGTATGGTTCTGTTGAACAAGCACAAGGCATATCTAGTATTCTGTATCTGACTATTGGCAGCTGTGATTTCGCAAAAATAAATCGGTCAAAAATGCAAAAATCTGTAATTCCCACAGTAGACGAATCTCTATACGACGTTCACTAATCACTATACGATTCCCACAATAGTCAACTCCACCACTTTCCATCACTATGTTATTAAAACTTGACAGATAGAGTAGACCTTCATTTTATAAATTTTATGAGTGTTGTTTCCGATTTTGTCAAGAATGACATACTGGAAAAATAACAAAAATGACTGCTCTTGTCAGAAATTTACGTTACTTTTTTCATACTGTAGGAATAAATAAATTACAGGGACCGGATACTATATAGGAGTTGATGGAAGTTGGTATGCAATAACAATCCCCAGCCTTATAGGGCTATATGTCGCTCTCATATGTGTTGAGTAAAAAGTATGCCATAAATTGTTATTTATTATTCTTCTAATTTCAGTCAATATGAAAATCAAGCAAGCTAAACTTTTTGAGCTGTATTTATTTACAAAAACTATGTTGTCATGGAAAAAAACTTGCGAACTTCTCAGTACTTGTTGTACTTGTCTTACTCGCACACACCGCTCAAACTTCAAAATTCCACGTTTATGTGGTTTCTATGATTCTTCGAAATTGGATTACTTAAATCGGAAACTAACCACTTGTAGTAGGTCTCGATTACTTTTCACATACAGAGTGGAATGAAATATGTTAGACGCAATACTCTACATTTACATAGAAACTCACGCAAAGAATATATTTAAAGTAGATAAATACAATATGCTAAGTTTGACCAATCTCTTGCATCGTACTCTTGTGCATCGTGGAAAATAGCCAAATGTAGACCTGTTACAGTTAGGTCGCATTGTCGCTTTCCTATTGGCCCCGTTACTACCTTTACTGTAATGCCTGACGTCAGCTACTTCCTAACTCTAAGTCATACCGATGTTATATCAAAATTCAGCTTATTTTCATATGGACGTAAACGTATACGTTATGTAAACGTGTACCTGCGTGCAATTGTAGGCGCATATTCTTCCTTATACATTGTTATTTGACATTGTTGTTTTAATAAGAATATTTATATTTGAAAGAAGTTTTGAATTTGTTTCTTTTGGTACGTTAATTACAAATAATAACTAAAATTTCAGTAACTGAAAAACTAGAATTTACAGCTATAGCCTATGCCTACGTATGTCCATATCTATGTAAAACATTTATGCGAATGTTAGTTACAAACAGAATACGACACCATGAGAAAATCTATGTGTATTGGACTTTAGTTTGCTATATGTTGTCAGTTATATTCTGCATTGACAGCAAAGGGACGTATACAAAATATTGTTTAATTTTATGTTGTAATATTTTCTAAATCAGTTTAAGTTTTGTTAACTTGATTAGTCAAAACCTATGTGTATATTGTATTAGTTAATCCTATATATTTGTTGTCACTTTCATTTTTAATAACATATTCAAAATTTTGTACACCTTGCCAAATCTAACCTTGGTATGTTCTGTATAATTACACACTTGTATGCCACTTTTCTTGTTTGTGTGCATTCTAGTAATGATTGTATTAAAAGGTTAAACGTTTCGACATTGTGAAGTCCCTAAGGCTCTCCGCATCAGACTATAAACGCAACATATATTCCACCATAGGTATGTATGCATCTGTTTACTGCCAGTGTTGTGGTCAATACTGCGACGCGGTAATCCATTTCTCACAGCACCAACACACGTCATGGCTCGCCGTTCCTTTCCTGTTGCTTTCGTTACACTTTATCCTAGTGGTAAATACATTTTATCTGGCACATAGCTGTTACTCAACATAGTAAAATTTACATTAATCATACATTAATCAACATTAAATGTAAAGTATGTCATTTTACGCCATTTCTCTTTCTTACACACAAATCAGACCTCAGGTATTGGAAATCAAAAGATTGAAGACACTTAAGAAAAAAAGAATAATTTTATAAGTGAAAAGCACTGCCTATTGCATATCATATAATGGATTACAACTGAATACAATTATTGTTATTTTAACATTTTTCATAAAACCAATTAAAATTAAACTTACACATTCATATAGAAAGAACAAATGTATTTTAACTTATGTAATTTAGATATCTTGACTGCCGTAAAAATTTAACGTTTTCTTTCAGAAAGAAGGAAAGTTCCTAACTCTTGCCGTGTTTTACCCCAGTACACTATATATCACTACATTTAAAAATGTTTACTACAACATTCTGTAACTGTTATAACAACTACTAAGAATCAGTGTAATAAGGATTATTTTATGATCACACATGTTTGAGCAAGAACGTTGGAGAACGGACACATTTATTCAAGATCCTTCCAGAGCTAAGTTTCCAAACTGATATTTTTTGTGACTTTCTGCTTTTTCAATAAGGAAGGGCTCATATTACTTAATTTAGTAGAATCGTTTGATTTTTCAAGAGATTTGTAGTATACTATGTATGTAGTCGATGATAATTTTTATTATTGGTTAAACATGAAATTATTGCAGCATGATCAGTATGCACTCTGGAGCCCCATTGAGCATAATTGTTCCATACGTCACACTGTGAAGCTCTTACATGAAGTAACAAATACACACATTTTCCTACTCAGCATCTCTCATTTCAGCGTTCCAGCTCACGACCGTCTATCACATTTTTAACCCCATCATCATCACTTCTACTTGCATCTGGTCCTTCCACTTCCTTTTGGTTATCTCTTAGGTCCGATTCTCTGGGCCTCCATCCACTTACAACCTTTATCACTTCTTACCATGATCTTGGTTTCATTTGCCAAAATTTCTTTATTCTCTCATTATAGACCAAGAAGCCTACATCGTTATTATAAGATACCCACTCACAATCGCTTTGTTATTACTATTATTATCATTATTAATATTATTGCAATGAGTAATAGTACAGAAATGAATGAAATATTGTAATTATTATCAATATAATAATAATAATATTCATCATCATCATCATCATCATCATCATCATCATCATCATCATCATAGTCAGAAGAAGAAGAAGAAAAAGAAGGAGAAGAAGAATATTTTGTCCATACCAGAACTATTGTGTGTATTAATTATTTAGTTATTGCTAAAATACTGATACACCTGTTAAGGTGAGAATACATTTTTGAAAAATCAACCAACGTTTTTAATATGGTATCTAGTGTGTGACTGAACCTAACAAAACCTCTCGAAATATGAGGTGGTTAAAAAATGTCTTTTTGTAGTTACGCAACTTTTAGTCTACCTGTTATTATAACTTAGAACTGTATATAAAATTAATTGTGTTTTTATGTAATTTACGTGTGTTTTAAAAGTACTGGCTTTTCATTTATGAAATACTGATTTCTTTGTACGCCTATGATTTATAAATATTTTAAATACACGTCTCTATGTAGTATAAAAGAAACTCGTTAAACGTTATAAATATAAGCCTATTCTTAAGTATAGAATAATAAATTTTTATTCTATACTTATCACTGTTTATTCTATCACAATGAAATCCTAGATTAATTTTATTCGAATTTATTAGGTAACCGATCTAAACATGGTTGTTCAACGTCAAAATAACAGGCAATGCTTATTACCTAATAAGTTACCTATATAGCCTATCCTTACTGTAAGCGTAAGTGTGACGATGCATAAGATCACTGACAACTATTTAGAATTAAGTAGGTTTGCATTTTACCTACTCTGACAAGAGAGTCAAGAACAACACTTTTTTAGTTTGTTGGTTACTATCAGAGGAATCAAATTCCACGGTTAATTGATTACAATACATAATCAAAAACTTTCCGACGAGTGAGAGACATTGAGGGACAAAAATCGAGGAAAGGAATAGAGAGAGAGAGAGAGAGAGAGAGAGAGAGAGAGAGAGAGAGAGAGAGAGAGAGAGAGAGAGAGAGAACGAGAAAATATTCACGTATGCGCTTACGTTAATATTCCTCGTGTGTATTAATTGAGACGTGGCAGTACATTTATATTCTATTTTACCTCCTTACGTCATATCACATTTCTAGTTAAAATTGGATTGCAAAGCGGGCTATCAACGTACTGTTCCTTAGTGTTTTCCCACGAGTAGGCCTACAGGCTGTTCGTAAGCTGATTGTAATGTCTCAATGTCTAGTAGCACACGGGAGACATCTCTTCACTACATTCAGTATATAGTATGTGGTTGACATTAATTTCCTTTACCGTCTTTAGAGGCTTCTTCAGAGGGCGTATAACGTAATTATCATGCGTAGCGCTGTGTTGAGCCTTAAATTTACAAATATGAATGTGTGTATACGCACGCACACACACAGTATACGTTACACAAAGACACAAATCTTTTTTTTTGAGGGGTGTAACTTAGTATTTAAGACTAGGCACTCAACCTAGATGAAGCATAAAATGTGCCGGCACCCAAGCTACCATTGAAAACATGTCTACTGGCTATGGTGACAGGACTTGCAGAATGAAATACTCATATAACAATAACAAATTTCTTATTTATTGGTGTTTCTGTTTCTTTTATAAATTTATAACGCTTGCATGAGATGGTATAACAATTATACGCTTTAAAGCTGTTATTGATCTCTTAAGTTGCAACACATACAAATAGCTAATCCATTGAATGGAATTCAGTTATTAAAATTTCATGAATACATCACAGTTGCTGATAGTAAAATGGCTTAATTTTTCTTTCACATACACAAATCTGCATACAGCAATGTATATCTACAAAGTAATTGAGTACACTTGGATCTGGTTGTTGAATACTCTGAGGTTGCAACTCATACAGACATTTAAGTTGACTAACATGCTTAGAGATATGCAAATATAACATGACACCAATTATTTGTAAGATATTAGAGAAATTAGCTCATTGAGATCTCTTAAGTACCAATGCATTGAATCAGCCAGCTCATTTAACAGTTCTCACATGTGCTACTATACAGTTATACATTATTAACCCCCTTGAGAAAAATATACACATACATACATATACCACAACACATTAACATACACATACTACCCACAATTAATTCAAGTAATTATCTTGGGTGAAACCCCCTTGCTGGTAACACCACATTAATATCTCCCCAACGTGTAACATCAATTCATCCAAAAATAACCCAATGTCCCCTGTAAAGTATGATGACAGCAATTCATAATGAACCCAGCTCCAGTGTCGGTGTGCTCACGAAGAAATCATCAAGACAGAATTAAGAATTCATTAAACCCGTTTTAAGATTCATATCCCCGAAATGTGTAGGTTAATCATCTATCCCACTAGATTATGTAAGATTGAAAAGCTACATAAGGGGACTCGTATCACCCAATCATACCCAGCTATATTTAAACAGTGTTCATGTGACTTTGAATTTAAGTTACTCACTCAGATATATGTATATGTGTAAATATTCCTCCTTCACATGAGTGTATCAAAAATATTTGAATAATATAAAACTACAATCAATTCAGTATGGGATCCTATCTTACAAAACCAGACTACACTTTTACACATGCCTGATGCATGTTCACACCAAACTTTACAGGTTAATGTTTCATGAGTTTACAATTTATAAGTCTGTTTTCACATGGCTTCTGCAGATTAAACTGGAGGAAAGTAGAAGATGTCAGAAGAAATGATATAATACTGAAAGATCACACCTGAGTTTTCCAATTTTAGGATTTATCCGGGCATGTGATGCAGATACACAGCTGATGACAGTAAGGGTTACTTCTGGAGCTGCATCCTCATCTGTTGGGCTGTACGTGACTGGCGGCGTCGAGGAACTTAGATCTTTTCTCTGCACGGGAGGACGACAGGTGGACGGTCATCCTCCGACACCCCTTCATCGGCTTGTCCGAGAACCCTGGGTCTCTCTAGAATTAAGCTTCCATACTAGTAGAAGTAAACGAACAAAGGCAACGAGCCGCCAGTCCCGAAACGCTTCAGTCAAGGGTTAGATGAGAAAAGAGACAGGATCAACTACGTACTCTAACCACGAAATCTAAAACATGCCAGTCATTGTGAGACCAAAAATCAGCTGTGCGGGAACGAACCGATATCGTCGCCGCTCTTGACAAATAGTCTCTGATTCACTCACATCACTCGTCGACGCGCGATCACTAAGCAGTGGCAGTCGCGCGAGTTTTAAGTGCAGTGGAGAACGTGCGGGTTTTAAAAGCTGAACGCAGTCCAGCACAGATGTAGGTCCTGTACCATTCACATTCAAAGTCAAGTTCGTGTACGACTTCAACTCTCCTTGCAAAGAAATTGAGAGGATGCTTTATTGTAATACTGAACTCTACATATCTCGCAGCCCAGGTATCAGCAATTTTAATCGTTTTCAGATCAATTTACCATCGATCTCTATGCACGACATAGGATCGCTATGTGCATAGATATGCCAGAGATTGCTATGATCTTCTTATATACTTCTCTCACTTGGGTAGATTGTGTTGTGATGGAGGCATAGGTTTCCAAGCCCGATCGTCTTGCAGTGAATATTGTTCTAAGAGCGGCGTCTCGGAATACGTTTACAAGCGATACGAGTATCTTCGTCGACCCTTGTTTATACCTGTTTAGGGTTCGTCGCTTCTATCGTATTGATTCTTTTACACAGTTGTTCCATCACAGTACCTGTGGTCTGGACGCAAAACCACCGGTCTACGGGATACGCTACGTAGCTGTTGAAGTGATAGCAGCTGTGACACTGAGATTACTTCTTCTATAGTTCTATAGACATCCGTACATGTTAAGCAGACTTGAAACATGTCTAATCAGCATGGTACACGCCCCATATTTTTGAGGTGTGTATAACGCTTTTTCGCGTTCGAGGTATTGTCACCACCGGAAAGAAGTTGCTTCCGTGAGATCTGGAAGCACTCTGCATGACAGGTACGCATCAATTCTTGGGCTACAGATAGATACATCGATAACCGAGAAGCACCATTTCCAAAGTAAAATATTGGTATGGAAACCGTACATGACTTCCATGTTCTAAGATTTATATTTAAAATCATTTTCGAAATGAAATATTTCCACAGAAACTACTCCTTTCTTCAGCCTTAACCGCAGTACTGTGGTCACTAACGTATACTACCTCACGTTAGAGCACTCGATTTTCACTGATGATGGCAGTCGATAGCACTGCCGAAACATCTGGTTTTGAAGAAAACATTGGACCATGCCAAACAGCCCGGGAAGGAATTTTAACTACAAACTACTTCTTTGTTGCAGATAACGTAGTACCCATGACATATATATACATAAAATTATACCCTCCCCCTTCAACTAACATTTTCATTTATAGAAGATTATCCCCACCCCCTTCAAATAGCCTATTCATTTATAGATATTTCATCTACGTTTCTACCGTGGATTATTATGAGCTTCTTTTCAGGATATTTTATTTATCAAAATTAAGTACTTCACTCTTGTTAAAATATAAAATGTTGCAGGTAAACTACCCCTTTCTCGTAACCTATCTTCACCAATATCAATAAGCCTTGAATCCCCTACAACTCAGGCACATGTGCAAAAAATTTTGTAGTTCTGTTTGAATTTACGGCAGTTATCATTCGTCATAAAAAATTACCCTTGTCAAAACATAAAATGTTGCTGGTAAACTACTCCTTCCCCTTAACCGAACTTTACCAAAATCAACAAGCCTCGAGTCCTCTACAATTCAGGGACGTATGCTAAAACTTATTTGATTCTGTTTGAATCTGCGGCAGTTATCATTCGTCAAAGAAAAAATTACCCTTGTTTAAACATAAAACGTTGCTGGTAAATTACCCCTTACCCTTAACCGATCTTCACAAAAATCTACAGACCTTGAGCACTCTATAATTGAGGGACGTATACAAAAAAATTATTTGATTCTGTTTGAATGTACGGCTGTTATCGTTTGCCGCAAAATTCTACACATAGACACAGACACTTTTCGAAAAATGGCTTTTCTTCATGTTTTGAGGGTCGTACAATCAGAATCAGCCCTTACCTGGAACACGATTTTTTCGCCATCACCATATTTCCATTTCCTTATGGAACATGGAAGTAAAATGTACGCTTGAGCCTATCATTGTAAAGACAATCGCATTTTTATACAATAGAAATTCAGTTCTTTATCCAGCGCTGTTCGCCCTAAGACAACCCCAAGTGGGACTGTGGGCGTTAAGTCCCCAACAAGGAGTAATACAGTTGGTAGCTGCTCGACCAATTCCTGCAGATCTACTCACCACTCTGTATCTAGTATTGTAAGCAGCATATCGTCATCTGCAGTGGCTTGCTAATACCGGTTGCTACTAGTTCTAGAGCGGAATACTTCTTGCGGATATGTGTTGCTTAAAAGTGTAGCAAAGCTTGCCCTAGCTGCGATGTTCCGTGTCATATCAAAGCGGCACGACTCATACACTTTCATATTAGAAACGTTCTGCTGCCGCTTCAGATGTGTTTCCTACAGGCACACGCACGTTGGTGTATTCCTGGCCAGTAGCATTATTATTCACTTTGCAATAATCCGAATTACAATCCTTTGGGTAGTCCAGGTCAGCTTTTAGTCGACATGGAGCCCAAGGTATTTTACGTTATAGGTCCACGATATCTCAACTGTGTCTGCGTTTAGCGGCCGGCCCAGCTTTCTTAATCGCCAGGACATTACTTCGCCGGTTTAGTTTAGACGGCAAGTCTCCAAGTTCTTCTCACGCGACGTACTGAACGAGATGACGCTAGAGGTGGTAGTGCAAACTTTACGGCAACGCCTGGCGTGTCATCTGCTAATAGATGCAGCTTTACCCCAACCACTGATGCGACAGACACCGCGAAAAGAAGAGGCTCAAGGACACTGCCCTGAAGATCATCACCATATGTCTGTCCGAAGAGATAACGTGGTCTACACGTACCCGAAATTTGGGATTTTGCAGAGAAAGACCAATCAGCCGAAGATAAATAGTGTGGGAAAGGGACTTCCGCGAGTTAGTACAGGACACCCTATTCACCACGCAGTAAAAACCCTTCTAATTAAGTGAATGGTGGGTTGATATATTGTAGTTGTTTGGAATTGCGTAGATTACACATGAGTTATCCCCTATGTTATACCATTATCAGGAGAAATGCAAGGGCGCGACAACTCCACAAGCCGCGAGAACTTTAACGATGCGGCAACCAGCCTTTAAGTAATATAAGTCTACCATCAGAACGGTACTACGCCAGTTGCCTATCAAACAGCGTCAGGTCATTAGTAGGCTATAAGAAAACAGTTTTAAGACTTTACAACTTTGTCTATTTAATCTTTCCTTGTCCTTAGTGAAGTATATATTCCACATATATTTTGAGTTAACCTATTCCATCATTTTTTAGCAAAAATTAGATAAATTTATATTACTCTGAAAAAGACAATTATTAACAAAAATCAATTGACACTGTCTAAATTTTGAAAACGATCAATGTTTCGTATGTATGTTACAAATATCAATCCCTCGTTCCCTTGTAAATGAAGACTGCAATATAGGTTAAGCTCAAAAGTTATTTAAGAAATAAGTTTCATATGTAAAGAATTCACGTCTCTCTACTACTTGAACAGATATGTAATAGAAGGAAAGATTTGTTTTGAAAACAGTTGCTACGCAAGTATAGAAGAAAAAAAAACCTGAAACAGAGATCACCCGTTTTCAGCAATGCTCAATATCACTGAAAATTTTTGAACGCAATATTCTCAAGAGACTCCTTTGTAAACAACAATGTTTTTATAACCACCAACACACGTAAACATTACACTCACATGCACAGAAATATATACGGAAATTAAATGTAAGAAAATTAAGGGAAGTTGCCGCACTATGCGGCTTCACTTCATTTCCTTTAAACTGATGTTTGTGGCTGTGGATATGCTGTTAGAAGCCAAGTCAAATGTTGATTAAGTTAAACGTTGTATACATTTGTATATTGAAATTACCTAAAGCTGCACGTACTGCTTCCTGTATAGCTTATATAGAATTAATCTAGTCACACGTATTTGTTAATTACGTTCTTAAATCACACTGTAATTATTTGACGCATTATTGTAAATTTTATGCCGCTATTGTTATGTTTGCTAATAATTATTTAATGTGTTTATAATATACACAATTATTTTTTAATAATGGTACCTATAATCTCAATTTTTTATTGTAGTGTATTCATTGTTCATAACCTAAATGTACATACATATGATTTGCAACAAAGTTTTAATTATTCACGTTCTTAAATTCGATCGATTTCGGTCGTAGACCATCGTGAGGTCATATACACTGTCCACTTGCGGTCACAATATCGTAAAAAAAACACTATTTACAAAAACGAATTCGTAGACGTGAAACGTCTTAATGAACGAATTAATGAACGTGAAACGTAAGTTGGTATCCAAAGTTATTTTTGATTTGGCACTGGAGCCAACATGATAAAATATATTTTTCATTTGCAACAGGAATTGTGTGTTTAAGAGAAAAGATAACTGAAATTGAGGTCGACTTACAGTTTATACAAATTTAAATAACCTAATAATTAGTTTATATTCGTAAGTCGTACTGTAATGTAAGCCAGATAATTTGAGTTTCTAATATTCTGTTCAAACGGCAATTAACCTGACAGAGTAACTATCGTTTGGAAATTGAAAATGAACTGAACCCATAACGATAATACGTCAAGTTTTAAATATAAGTTATGTAAAATTTCAAAATTTTACAAAATTGCCACAATAAGAGAAACGAAATATTAACACATTGCAATTTTTCTGGTTATCAATGAGAAACGTATATAGTTTGACTTAGACATGAAAACGGAGCTACCTATGTTCGTGTTTTCTAGAAAAATACTGTTTATTCAAATTTTTTAATTCACAGTTAACATATACGTACAGTTATAGCACGTATAGCAGTGACATCCTTTGTCGAAACAGAAGTAGGCTTACCTATGGGAAGCAAATTTTCATCTACATAATATTTTGTCAAAATTTTCAGAGCAGACTGAAATAATTCTCTTTGTCTGTCAACAAGTGTACTTCGTTTGTACAAGTAATTTATTAGGCACACTGTGTTTGTATTTGACTTGCAAACATGGTGCGACATGCTGGTAAATAAAAATAAATATTAAAACAGTACTTCACTCGTTCAAAACACACTTCTAACTACAGAAAAACTATGTGATGTACATTACATGAATACCGCTGTCGAAGATCGGTTGTATGAGGCCGCTGTCGGCCGACGGAAGCAGACCGATTATTATACGCCACCGATCTTCAGCCGCGGATCATACGTCTAGCCTAAGAGATTCTTAGACACGCACCAGCAGCTTTCGTTGTCCTCAGAGTATATATATATTTAATTATCATCATTGATGTTGGTTTCTCTCTCAGAAGCTGCTTACGTTTTTCAAAGTAAATCGCTTCTTACGTAAACGTAACGATGAAAAATACAAATACTTGTAGTATTCTTGACTAATATAGAGTAGCCTATGTAGAGTCATACCAAACCCACTGTTTATGTCAAAATCAATAGCTGTGTAATTACCACTATTTGTTCTGTCTGGGCATTTGTTGTCCTTTGTCTCCTAGAGCCACCGGCTTCTTGTCTCCATAAAGCATTTTAATTGGTCTTAATAGTTCCCCTCTTATCATTAGAAATATCTGAAAAATATATGGAATATACGGTTTTTTTAATGGATTAATTTTGTTTTACTTTGTTACATTACGGTCACATAAAGTACTGTTTATCAGTATAAATCTGTCTTTTCCACACTGTTTTATCGATTTATTAAAGAGCCTAAAAATCTCTGTCTTGTAAAAATTTATCCTCGCTCAGTATCTACGTCCTTTGAGCTGCTTCACCTACCTTCCATTTAATACTGCGGAGAGAAAGCTTATCTCGTTCCTAGCTTTCCTGTGTTTACCTCTTACCTCTACTACATCAATTTCAAATTAACATTCGTAGCCTGCAGGTTAAGTCTTTTCTTTATGATTTCTTCCAATGTCCCCCTCAATAGAAAAAAGGTGGTGTAATTAAATTGTTGAAGAGATTTTTCACATTATTTAAGTTTAATTTACAATATTTTCATGATTTCCTAACAAATTAAATTACACGAACAAGAATATATTAAGCTGCTGTAATTACATCGTGTGTCAGTTTGTAGTGATCATTCTTGCAATTGACCGTTATATGGACAATTTCATGAGAACTCATGCAAGGTCTCTGAACGACAGTCGCTTTTAAGTGTATATTTATTTACTTATGTAACTTGTATATTCCATTAAAAATTTATATTGCTTATCAATTATAACAAATTTAGTTACGATCGGCTTTGAAAATAAACAAGGGTAGTTTAATACAGAGAAGCGGGTGTTATGTCATAACTACATTTCATATGACTGAATGTTTTCTTTTGTACTATGTCGAAGTCTGAATATGCAAAAACGTATTTCTGAAACAGCAGTAACTTTGCAGTTTGTTATTAGGCAGCATTATTTTTGATATACTTGAAAAACAAAACTCAATTAACTCACCGTCACTTTTCAGCTCCACAGTAACTGAATTAATTATTGTCCTTCTTAACATTACATTTCGTTTGCCCTTTGTAGTTACTAGACGACGTTGCTTACCGCAGCCATTAAATTAATTTTATTATGAGAAGAAAAGTCACGTTTTGTACGTTATCATAACAACTGAAGAGCACTCAGTATTATTACAGCAAAAAAGTAAAATAAGATGGCAAAGTTAGGGAAAAGTTGTAATAAAGTTGGACCATTTTATGTACAATAAGGAAAAGAAAACAGAAAAATCTTGTAATTAATATAATGAAGGTTCCTCTTTCAACATCGTTATGTTAAAGAAATTATTTAAAAATTTTTTCATCGTTCTGAAACCATACGTACACAAAACCAAACAAAAGTATGTTTACCGCTCTTTCTATTTGAGTGAATAACTTATCATATATTTGAGCAGACTGTCACTATATTCTGTTTAAATTTGAAGTCAAGTAGCTTAATATCTAGAAGCCTAGATAAATATTTTATTACTTTACAAAAAGTTTCTTTCATATTACGCTAATAAGCTCCTATGAAATACAACACAAATTTAAAAAAATTTTTATAAACATTTAATGTTATAGTCTATCGTTAAATCTTCACTTCCCTTAAACGTTTTCAGTTTGAGTTAATTATAACAATTAGGTATCTTTAAAATTTTTTGTAATATACTTTTACTTCTTAATATACAACATACGGTTTGCAACTTGCTTCTAGCTATAAATTGCTTATAACATGTAACATTGTTGTGTATTGTAGTGACCCTCATTCCATATTATCGCATAGTTATCATCAACCAGTCTCATTATAGAATAATGTTTGTAGCTTGTAATTAATACAGCAATCAGAGCTTGTTACTAGGAACACACAATATGTCATCCATGTAGAATGAAACAGTTTCATGAGGACTATATCCTTAAATTATTTTGTTGCATAGTCTTTCAACTATCGTTAGCCACAAGCAATAAGCAGACAGGAAAATAGGGTCAAAAAGGTTTGTTTACATCAACGGCATAGTTTATTTTAAAATCCAATAACACCTGAAAATAATGACTAGCAATTGACCGGATTTCATATTACCTATAATTCTGACTTAGAAATAATTTCAACTTTCCTAAGACGTTTCCAGTCAAGAATTCAATATAACATTCTGGAAGCATAGTCAGCTGCGGAACCTGAACAGGATACGCTGGTTAAATGTGGAAACATTGTTAGTTTCGTAAATTTACAATAACTGCGAGTATGATACGGTCGGGCAGTTTTGGCGTTTTTAAGATATATACAAGGAGTACATACTTGTTATTTGTAATGGAATACCCGTTTAGCATGACCTACTTTTTACTAAGTTATGTACAGTATTAGCCCTATGTATACTAAATTCCCTTACTAGTCGAATCAATGAAGGAAAAAGCTACCAAACATAAAAATTCTCTACCATAAACAAATCACAATTCGACGTGTCTTCTACACAGTGTCTAGAGGAAATGTAAAAAAAGTTTACCTTTTACACCCCTAAATGGAGAACTAACCCTTAAATTCAGAAAAAATATTTTTAATTCACAATAAGGAATAAAATGATAAACTAAGTAAAATTATATTTTTTGAGATCGCTGATTAAGACTTTGAGTCGCGTGTATTGTAAACTTGTAAAAGAATCAAAAAAGATTCTTTAAATGGTAAAATTTATTTAGAGGTATTATAAAAGGTACAAAGTAACCGTATTTGTTGAAGAACCGAATGATGGAATTTTATTCAACCGTAAAGATGGTATTGAATGAAGAAACGTTATTGAATAAGGCAATAATTAAATGCTTTCGTATAACATTATTAATTTATAATAATTCATAAATTTATAAATTATAAATGGCCTAGGATACAATACCTCTTCTTACATCATTTCAGTGCTTACTGTGTAGTCACAAATTTACTCAAGTTTACCACTGCATTTAAACAATCATATATCTCAAAGTATTCTTCCCAATTTTAAAAAATACGGAAAGTTACTAAAACATTGTATTAGTAAGTCCATCTGTTCGTTTGTTTCACTATTTTTCAGGTTATTTAGGGTACAGACATTTATTCAATGACATCATTAAAACAATCTAACCTTCAAAGTCCGATATTTTACATAGTTTCAGTTAAAAATGTCTCAATAAATTTAAGTTTGGTCAAAATAGAGTACGCTAACAAAACATGTTACAAATTTTTATTAAAATACAAATTAATGGCAAATTACAGGACGGGAATCGCCAATAATTATTTTAAAAGTATCAAAACTACATCTTTTTAAAAATACCTTTATTATATTTACTAATATTACAATAACGATAGTATACTATACAGTACTAAAAAGACAATATGATGATATTTAATCTATTTTATGAGTACAGCTTCACTAGGTGTATGTTTAACGGATAATGCAAAATTAAAAATTCTTTTTGTGAGTAGAACAAATAAAGCGTCATTTTAAACAGTCATGACTTAGAAACTGTTAAACCTACAGAAATGAAATGATAAACAGATTGTTTGCCATAGACTCTAACTTATTTTGTATATCTACTTTTGTTGTGGTAAAATTTGTTATATATTTATTACGTTATTGAATAACTTATTTTTGAGTTTTATAAAATCATTAAATTGAGCTAATATTCAAACTCTAATATTATCAAAAATATTAAAAAACACATAAATATTTTGATCATATTGAAAATAATATATGTTAATGGCATAGAACATAATTTAAAAAAAGTATTTAACATTTTTTTAAATCACAATTCCTCCCAAACTAATAAACCTACATAAATAAAAAAATAATAAGTTTTCTCAGGTAAATAAACTGTATTTTTAGACTATACAATTTGTTTCATGAATTCAATAATTTTCGAGTTGTGCAACAAAAATTGTCACGCAATAACGACTTTAAAGGGTGAAAATCACAATTTGTAACTATACCACTATACCATAGAAAAGTGGATGGCAATTTCTGAACTTAGAATTAAAAAGATCTTTCGATTGCACGTTTTATTTTATTATTTTGTTTTTACTTGCAATCTACTCAGTGAGAAGGATGTAGAAAATATACATGATGAATAGCAATAAAAACAGTTTTTTTAATAGTTATCTAGACACAACGTAGAAGATATTGCAGAAAGTTTCATAACGATCGATTCAATTACAGAGAATTCTAAGTTAAAATGTTTTATTAATTTTTACTTAATAATTTCAGGGCTCAAATAATTTCACAATAAAATTCTAAATAAATAATGTTAATTTTCTTTTCATGGATACATGTAACTAAAAGTAAAACGCAAGGAATATTACGATACAACGTATTTAATTAATAAAGGTTATGCCACTGAAAGGAGTAGAACCCGGCAGATTGAAAATACTTGGAAATAATGAGACAAAACAACATGTAAATAACTTTATATTCTCGCGAAATACTGACTTTTAAACGAAGAATGTTAAAAATGTGTACAGATTTATCTTTACCATAAATAAATAAATTTATCAATGATACAATACACTCATAGATATCTTTGTCCATGCTTTTATCTGCAATCAAATTATAAATCAATAGATCAAAGAGGCAAATTATTGACCGTTATTATTGCGATGTTACTAATATACAGGGAACGGGTAGGAGTTCAGACGTAAGCTTTGGAATTATACTATTTTAAAAGTTACTCAGGGGTTAAATGTTGAACACAGTATAACGTAATAATATTTGGAAAACGGAGTGAAAATTAAGTAACAGAACCTTTGGAAACTGTTGTAAATGTTGTAACACCACGTTGAAATAATGAAAGAGAAAGCTGATAAAGTTGACCCCAAATAGAATTACAATAAAATAACCTGTGTTATGGGGATTATACATTGGCCGAACGACGGGAAAGAAAGGCTTAATGGTTTGGCAAATCGATATTTATAGAGACAAAAACTATTAGCCTCTAAGGAGAAAAGTAAAAAAAAAAGGCAGTCCACATGCTGCATTTAGTTTTATTCTAAAGCTAAAAATAGATTATCTTATTGTTTCTACAGTTTACTAGTATTAAAAACACTATACTAGTATACTTAACATGCAGATATAAATGGACCAAAAGTTGCTGAAAATGAAGTCGCATGATTTCAAATCCAAGTGTCAAACGCCTATTGTGAGTTTTACTGTGGTACAAGTGAACCCAAGTACAATTATAAATAAACAGCTGTTTCCTGCAATATCGTAATTTAAGTGTATATACGAGTGTGTAAACACCAAGTGTGTTGACATACATACAGCCTTGCATACACTTTATAATACAGGTGGGTCGTTCGTTGTTTTTCTATGAAGACGTATATTTATAAACACAACTGACAAACTCACAAACTGTATTTTATTGTGATGGAAGACTTACCAAAGCCCGAGTATAATTGACAACTGTTAATTATACTAACGTAATTATAATTTATACATCCATTCGTCTGTTTTTTACATACACATACACGCCCCCTCCCATCGACATACACGAGACTGACACATTCACGTACCAAATGAAAAGGATGATAGTTCACAATAAAATAAAACTTAAACTATTAATTAACAGAACTAATAATATTATTAATAATAATATTAATACGAAATATCAACGGTCTATATTTAAATCGTGATTAATTATAACATTTTAACGTCGGTTTTTTTTTAACTGAAATAGATTGTTTACTGATATTTGTATGTCCGTGGCACAATACTCTGCAATACAAAATTTTTACTATGATAAGAAGACAATGATAAGAATACTTCTACGAAATGATAAAGAAATGTTAAAGAATGATAAGAAATGTGTTTACGATACGAATACCCTGATAAAATTTTGTATAGTAGACTCATTTGAAGTTCAAACAAATATCGTCATTACTTGCTGAGATCACAAAGGGAACATATCTTTATATTAGATGTTAGTTTTATGACAACTTTAATTTTACTTGGCCGGGATGTTCGCCCGACGGAAAACGCTCGCCTTGGAGGACCGGGTTATTCCCCCTAGCATTTTGAGAGCCAACTCGTAGCTGCACAACGTAGCAGTTCAGGTACACAGTATTACAGACGACTAGATCCAACCAGATTACCGTCTGTAATATTCCAAAGATAAGCCGGTACAGTATGTAGCATGACAGAAAATCCACATTGTTCTAATTTAAAAAATAATCATGTATAAAATAAAAATGAAATGACTTCAAGGAAAACTACTATAAAAATTAATCAAGGACCACCGTAAAGTGAAATCATAGTTCGAAGAGATAAAATAAATTAAAACCAACCAAGCAATATATAATAAATTATAGGAAAATAATGATAGTGCAATGTATAAAGTAATTATACCCAGGTAGTATAGGAGCAGGTCAAGAAAATACCCAGAATAAACAAACCGCAATAATAAAAGGACAACTTTTGGAAAAAGCATATAAAATTAGAAACCCCCCAAAAAGATGAAAATAAATAAGAAAAGTACAATGCAATAAAATAAGAGTAAATGTAAAGTATGTGTAAGTAAAGGTTGTAGATATAAACTTAAAAATATACCAGTGCAATATATTTTTATAATGAAAAGCAAATCCTGATGATCTCATATAAGTGATATTTTTTTACATACAACACCCGATAAAATGACAAACAATAATATAAGAGTATGCAATAAATAGTGAAGTGAACAAGGGGAAATCCCTAAACTAAAACAAAAACAGCAAAAGACTGCATAAAAATTAATTTTAAAAAATAATGTAAATAAAAATAAAAAAAACATGTGTTTTGTTTATATTAACAGTTCATTGAACTCAAGGCTTGAATGTGTGAGATTGGGTATAACTTTTTTGTTACAGAATATTTATATGTTTTAATGGTATCAATTAATAATAAACATTACTGTAATTAAATAAGGGTAATTTAGTTAAGATGTTATAAGAATTGTATGTCAGACAGGGTATTAGCAAGCTGGAATAATAATAAACATTGTAAATGAACTAACATAAAATCTAGGCCAAATGGTAAATCTCACCAACCTTGTAATTAGTAAATAAGTAAAGGAAATTAATTAAATTGATGAAAATTGTATAATGTAAATCAATCACTGTGTATAATAACTGTAACAACAATTTGTGAAGGTATTGAAGGAATGTATAAAATATTATTAGAAAAAATGCAAGTGTACTAACACTGGAATTTAAAGGAAAAGCCTAAATTAAGGATAATAGTCAAATTAGTTAATCAATTAATAATATTACTGAGAATTAAAGAAAACTAACCATTTTTAATTCAATCAATGTTCTTGTTCAATGATAATTAGAATATGACAGAAATTGTAAACCATATAATGTAGCAGGAAGTACAATAGTTAAAGCCTACATCCAAATATACTGTAAATATGACTTTTTGAGTTAACAAATACTACAAAGTATATCATGTGTGGTATTAAATAACGCAGAATTAAATAAGGAAATTGATTGTGTAATTAGTATTTAATAAAAATAAGTAATAAGCAAAATGTAATTAATCATATAATGTAAAAGTCAATTATTTAGTTCAACATATACTTGAGACGGAAATGCCATCTGAGTAAAACAATGTCATTTTAATATTAAATCAGCCAGGACTTTTTATATGAAGAAGAAAGAGAGTTAGTTGATTGTTATACGTTGAGATGCACACTTCGGAACGAGCTCACGCAAATTGATTCATTAAAAAAGAGAGAAGATAATTTTTGAATATGAACTAAACCTATAGAAATTAAAACAAAGAAATTTAAAAATATGATTAATAAACACTGAGAGAAACTGGAATAAACCAAATTAATCTATTTATGAAGATTGAAGTCGTAACCCAGATAATAGAACAATATAAACGTGAATTCTAAAATTTTATCGATACGAAATTGGACATTGTAAAACCTTACAACTATTGGAACCAGAACACGTTTGAACACTGATTGCCATGCCGAACAACTGACCACTAATCCCGAATAATTACACTGTGATGAAGAGGAATTAATCACTACTGCTTGGAAGAGGAACATACCAATAATCAACATTTATTTGAAGGATTTCTGCAGTCCAGACGCCTCGTACATACGCAGCACGGGAGCGGCCATTTTGGAATAATCCCAGCAGCAGCTGCGGTGACGTCAGAATATCATACTGAGTCGTTGGTTCGAGAAATCTAATTTATTAACATTTATATATTGTAATATAAATATAATATTACAAATATAAAAATAAGAATAAGAATTATAATTGATTGGTATGATATATATAATTGATGATAAGCTCCACGTTGGAAACGCCAATTTGTAATATAATTACAAATATTACAAATAAAAAAAATGAAAATATAATTATAATGGATATATGTTGGTACGTATATTGATATTTTGTTTATCACTGGATCAGTCTGACTCCTTAAAGTCCCACTGGTTAGGCTAGTCAAATGGTAATATAATTTCAAGTGTAATAATAAACAAGATATAAAGATATTGATGATAAGAATATGTTATAACTAAGTGTGTTGGATTGATAAATAACAAATATATCAAACTTTAAAAATTCTGCAAATATTTTTTCTCGTTCTTGTATCGAGTTTGATGGAATGATTTAATTTAATTAATTAACCATTAATTAATTATTTGAGTTTGTAATTTCCTCCTATATCTATTCTCTCAATGTGAATTATGTTTTGCTTAATAAAAAATAATAATAACATTAATGGTAGAAATAAAAACAATGCTGGTAACTGAATACTGATTTGCGTTTATTCATTCAAAATTGTGCGCCAGTCAAACTGCGCATGTCCCAGGCACTGGCAAATATTCGCCACAGTCGGCAGTGAGAAAAATCAACAGATATATTTTTTACAAGTTTAAATTTATGGTTCTTTTAACGAGTCGAAATGGTCAGAGGGCAAGGAACAAGATACATTTAACAGGTATTCTTAAACTAAACGTTAATATCTGAAATAGAACAGAATTATTATTACAATTGTCAATTAGAAAGAAATTATTTAAATTTCGAACCAAGTCGAAGAAATGACGTCACTCCGCTCCAGGAAGCACTGGTTGATCGTCTTTATAGAAATTCAGCAATGGCCGCCGTCTGCTCGATTTTAACTGCTATGATGCCGTTGGAAATGAAGATCTTCTCCCACAGAAATAAAACGATGTTCCCTTTTCTGCGAAGTGGTGTTGTTCCAAAATATAGTGTTGAATGTCCCCTCGTCGTCTGCGATGTCGAATTCTGGATGGATCTCTTGTGTAGTGTGGTGTTCAAATATGTGTGTTGGTTCTCTGTGAATTCGTTCCAAAAATTGTTCAAAATAGCTGTCGATTTCTGGCGTTGAGTTTTATGGTGTTATTCTGTGTTTTTGGAAACTTGTGAAGTGTTAGACATAGATAGATAAGGTTATTTCACTTGTTAGTTCATCTCCGTTACACGCCACATAACCACACTTGGTTTTAATATAAATTATTTCGTTTTCAATACTCCGCTAATACATTTTTCAACTGTTCAGCTTTGCGATTAACAATAGACTAAAAGACGCAACGTCGTCGTTTTAAGGCAATTTGTGGTATGTCTTTTTCCTCTTCATATTGTTTAATTATAAAATATCTGTCTAAGACTTGTTTCACTATCTAACTATACATAACAAGTTTTCTTATTTTTTACTGTATTTCAAATATTTCTTAATTTTACATGAATCTAACTATTCAGTAATATTGATTATTTAATTTTACATCTTTTGTTATATAGCTGGGTTTGTTTCAAACTCATTTAAGCCCAAAAATTACAATTTTAGATAATTATTGTATGTCTCATATTTTGTACAAATTCAGTGTTTTAAAGGTTTTTATTTGTTTTTTCGGTATAATATTTCCCTGGAATACACCTAATAACTCCGTAATTACTTTGTTGTTAATAATTTGGTTATTAAAACATTTCAATATTGATTAATTTGCTGTTTAGTCTGATTTGATTACTATCATAAGCCTATTTTTGACTGTTTCCAAAAGAAGTTAATTTTCTTTCTTTTGTCATTCTTTTTGCTATTAACTGTATCTGCATTAATTATACTTTCAATTTCTGTATCGTATGTATTGAATTCTATTCCTATTACATAGATTAATTCTTTGATAGATAATTTTTTGTTTATAGGCCATTCTGTGTTTACAAAAATGGTGTCTTGGCTGGTCTGTTTGTACATTATACATGGTTTACTGATTTGAATAAAATTATTACATTTTTATGCCCTACTTGCCTCTCTGACTTACACAATGGAAAATTAAATGACATGATTTTAAATACAATAGAATATCTTGTATCTACTAAACTTTCTTTATACTAATAACATCATTGAACCATAACATGAACATCTTATGCCTAATTTTAACAAAAACATCTTATTATCAACTATTTTCCATATATCACCTAATTTTAACAAAAACATCTTATTATCAACTATTTTCCATATATCACCTAATTTTAACAAAAACATCTTATCCCTATTATTTTTTACTGTATCATCAAATGATAACAAAATAGCTTATCCTAGACATAATTTAATTAAAAAAATAAAACAAACTCCTATTACTAGTAACACTGTCAGTCACTAACTGTCTTGTGTATTTATCATTCTTTTGAAAACACTTTAACTGTGATCAAAAAATATCGTGTATCTATTTACACCTTACATCTAAAATATTATCTAATTAATAATAAATAACAAACATCTTAATATTAGTCATACCTTCAGTTATGAACTGTCCTTTGGTATTTTTGTCCTTCTCACCATTTCCTTAGCTATAATTAAAGAAAACATTTTATATGTAATAGTTTTTCTTATATCTAATTTAAAAACTCTTATTACTGGTAATGTTGTCAGTCCTTAGACTGTCTTTCATTCCAATGGTTTTATTATTATTATTCTACACTCATGGTAGTCTTTTTATAATACTTAAACTTCATTGAAGATTTTTTCATAGATTTTTTAACTATGTTTCTCACTATACACTCTGTAGTTTCTTAATTTTGTTATCTCACTTCACTTTATTGGATTCTACACTCTGGTAGTCTTTTTAGTGAGTTCTACACTCTGGTAGTCTCTTTTGACATATTTTTTAACATATTACACTTACAACTAATATACAATTTGTGTTTTATAGTATTGTATCTTGTAACTTGTTTGGGGTTTACCTATATCGGTTTCAATTTTGTCTCATGGTATTTATTATATGACTAACATTTTGTTTTGGCATATCTCTTCCTGTTTCTGGTCTCTTTGTAGGAATCTTGATATGTTTCGTCCCTTCTTCAAATATCACATTAGTAGTTTCCTTATTAAAATGGTTTCATGACAGATTATTTCCTTTTTTATGGTCCTTCCCTTTTTGTACTGCTTCCCCAATCTACTGGGTATACTGCTGGTTTAACTGGTTTTTTCATAGTAGGTTGTTTTAATTAATGGTTTTCTTTATTATCTTCCATTTTTATTAACATTTTCTAGACTTAATTATACAGTTTCTAGTGTAATCCTTAAACAATTTATTCTTCTCACTCACTATGGAAATTTTTCTTTTATTTATGTAACATTAATTCAAATGTTTAGTGTGATAATTTTGTTATGTTACAATATATTGAATAATCTTTCTATTATTATCATTAAGAATTTTTTATTGTAAGTGTTGTACTTTTCAGCTTTGCCCTTTCTCTGACTACTTAAATAACAGCTAAAAGAACCTGTAATTTAACATTAATAATTTATATAACTAAAGCAATCTCCCTGAGATATGAGTTTGCGAGTTGTCGATTAGCCGATCGATTCAAAATCGATTAGTCTCTATAACATTAATAAATTCATTGAATATTATAATTTTGAGTTTTATTTATTAGTAAATATATAGATAGAAGAATTTCAGATAATATTTGACACCTGGACTCCAAGAAAAGAAGAGAATAACATCATTGAAGGAGTACACTCATTGAATAACGGAAGACCACTAATCGATTATTACATTTTATGATCTAGTTAACGTGGAAAAACAATTCTTGTTATTCGTACATAATAAATACGATAAATTAGTAATAAAATAATTAAATAATTAATAATTAATAAATTAATGAATCCTGAAAAATAAATGAATCATTAAATAAATAAATAAATACAATTTTTTTATTTATTTTTTAACGAAATTTTTTTTTCAGTTTTATTATATTATAATTTTTGTAACTACGAAACCCGAAAAAAGAGTTTTATTACAAAATTAGCGTTTCCAACGTGGAACTTAAACAACATTTATACAGATAATTTTGTTTTGTTACAAGTATCATTTCCCTTACGCTTTAACTTGGTACTGCTGCCCTCCACCAGGTCTAGATCCGTACTGTTTTGCATCAACGGGGCCACCTCTTGTATAGTGCAGCACTTCACCATGCAGTACGTATTGGCTGTAGAGAGGCCGAGGTTCTTTTGAGAGCTAAAATCATTTCATTTAACCCTGAGAAATTGTAAGGACCAGTCAACCCGGTACAAAGGTACTACCTCTCCAGATTCCCTCGACCCATTTTAAACTGCATCTACTCTGTTTAATATAACAATAATAAACAGACTTAGGGAACAAATTTTAATTTCTATTTCTAATAACATACTTTTTAATGTTTCAGCGTATCAGCGGCAACCATTATCTGTGCATACGTGTGCTCACGTGTGTGCCTGTCTTTGTGCGCGCATATTTGGCATACTTACATAAAATGCTCAATATTATACCAATATTCATACAACAGAAAGTTGCCTTCTCAAGCCCACTGATCGTGCTCCTTTGTCATAATCTGATTCTGCAGCCAAGCTTCTTTTCAGCATAGCGTCTTCGATTACCCTATAACAGAATATGTGAAAATATCCCCTTTTTCTTTTCCTGGTAGCAACCATGACAGTAATCGCTTCAGTTATCCTAAGTCCGTCATTTTTGGTAGATACTCAAATAATTTAAGTCCTGTGACCGTTATCAAATCTATTGTCGTACCAGGTCCTTAAAGTCTCGAGACTACATCACTGGTGATCACATCACGTTCCATCTTAGACACTCGAAATTCCTTCGAAGACAATTCGTCGTAATTGCTACTAGTCTCCTCTTATCATAATTCCTAAAGACTTACGCGTCACATCCTGTACTTAGCAACGTGTTGCACAAGAAACGAGAAATGTTAGTTTTGATTATGTTACTTTTAATCTGATATAATGCAAACCGTCGTCTTATCTATTTAAGCCAATCTAAATTACAGTGTAAAGAAAAATTGTAACTTACATTTTTATTAAACAAAATGTGTAAAGTTTGAGAACTAGAAATTTTTCAAATTTTAAAGAAACTGAGATTTTAATTAAACAAAATGTGTAAAGTTTGAGAACTAGAAATTTTCCAAATTTTAAATAAGCTGGTTTTTGTTTCAAAGAAGCCTAGTCAAATCGTTGAGTGTAAGTCGGGAAGAAAATGTTTGGTAATGCCTGAACGGCCCAGTACTGATTAACGTTGAGTGTTTACTCAAAAACATAACTTGTGAACAACTGGGAAAGTTTTAGATTTAAGAAGTCTGTAATATTTACCCACACAAAGTTAGTTATGTATAACTAATACATTATTTACTGCATCCCATTTCCTCCTCCTCCTATGGCGCTACAGCCCAAGTAGGGCCCTGGCCTCCACCAATCTCCGCCTCCAATCCACTCTATCCATTGCAACCCTCCTCCAGTTTCTTATCCCCATGTCTCTCGCGTCCTCTGCAACGCCATCTTCCCACCTCTTCCTCGGTCTACCTCTAGGTCTCGTTCCCTCCCATGTACCCAGCAAAGCCCTCTTGGGGTTCCTGCCATCCTCCATTCTCATAACATGTCCGGCCCAACGCAATCTTTGTATTCTTATACATTTTGAGACTGGTATCTCTTTATATATTTGATACAGTTGGTTGTTGTATCTCAAGTCTCCATGAGCCATTTTCTTGTATTGGGCCTGTAATGCGTCTGAGGATTTTCCTTTCAAAGGTGTCTACTATGTCGACTGTTTTCTGTGTGATTGTCCGTGCCTCACACCCGTAGCATAGCACGGGTCTGATGACAGTCTAATATTTATTTTCATTTTTGTTTCCCTGTGCACATCCCCAGACCTAAATGATGGCAATAATGCGAAGTATGGAAGTATGCCTTGTTAGCCATGGTGGTTCGTCTTTGGATCTCCGGCTCCTCTTGTCCAGTCTTTGCTAGATTCACCCCGAGATACGTGAAATTGTCTACCACCTCAATTGTGTCCTCCTCTATCTCAATGTTGTTATGAACCTGGTCCCTTCTTGTTTGGATAAGCATTTTTGTTTTATCCGTATTTATGGCTAGCCCAACTTCCTTGGCTTTGTTTTTAAGCTCTATAAATATTTCTTTAGCTGCCATGATCCGACTCGACATGACGTTAATGTCATCTGCATATGCGGCTATCTGTACAGTTTTATTTGTTAAAAGATTGGAGCTATTTATTGATAAGCCTCTAACATCCCATTTAGTTGTCATTAATTTTTAAAGGTGGTAAATTTTTAAATATTAACATTTAATTGTATTATTTTTGTTGCTTCAACTATTCTAAAATGACTACAATGTGACATGGTTTCTTTTGTCAGTTGGACTCGTTGGAATGTGTGTGTGTGTGTGTGTGTGTGTACTTAATTTTGAAACAATTACTAATTTTTTTTAAAACGATGTCTCGGTTTTTTTAAGGACTGAGTGTTATCTGACATCTTGAACTCTATATACGCAACATCTGATGACATGAAAAAATCACTGTGTTTCCCAATTCACAGTACAGAAATAATTGTACAACAACTATAGCGTAGTCACGTCTCGGTTATAAAGTATTCACATTAAAACAATAAAATCACCCATAATGTATTTCTGTTACACATGCCACCTGATATTCCTGGTGTGCCATAGATTTTGTTTGGTACAAATTGACACCACGCCCAAGCATAGTTTTTCCTTTGCCACTTCTCTTCGTAAACGCCCTTTGTTACTTTCAGGGTTAAATACGTGATAAAACTAGTTAATCGTTAAGTAGTGTCATGCCACAAATAATTTCACTAGTATGCACTTTTAATACTATTCATAACGTAATAATGTACACTGACAAAATGTATATAAATAACTAATATTAATTAAATGTAAGTAGGTTTTAATATTTGTTATAAAATATCGTAACTCTGTATACGAAATTATAAATGTGATAATATTATTAAATTTTTTACAATTTTTATGTATATTCACAATCTTGAAATATGAATAGGTAAACTCCATAACACTATGAATGCCACACACTAAATAGCGTGATGTAATAACTTACAGGAAAAAAATTAAATATAAATTAATTATATTTGTGTAGATATAAATACAGTACCATATTTTTATTTAGTTTTTCTTGTAATGTTACGTTATGACTTAAAACAACTCTACTGAAAGGCAGCCTTTCCTTGTCGGGTTCTGGAAGTTTCGTAAAAAATGTTATAGTTCTAATGGTGACGGCGAGTCTCTACTCTCTCTAAATGTGTCCCGTGTGTATAGTCAGGATTCTTTTCAGCTTTGGCTTTTCACTTTCCATCTTTCTTTCCTAGTTTCTTTCATAGTCCAAAGCTTGATCTCTCCCCTTCAGATCAAACGCTATTGGAAAACTAGAAGTGGCCAGACAAGACGTTCAGAGAGAAGGTTTCTCCTGTTGAACGTCATTGTGGAATTTGGTACTTAATTATCCGTTACTTCTCTCCCTTCTTAAGGGAACTTAAAGCTCTAAATCACCCTGAGCCGCCTACTTCTTTTGTCATCGACAGTTACATATGTCAGCAGAGCACCCTCTATCTATTCCGAGCTAGTGTCACTAGCATCTGCTGAGGCAGTATGTAGTAGTGTTATTGGCGGATACAAATTTTTTCCCTCCGCGACTTGGCAGATAATAGGATTGATAAGGCGTTTCTATAACTACATAAAAACTGTGTTACCAATCCAAAGTAACAATGTTTCTTTTTAACATTATATTTGTGGAGAGAGCTGTAACATCAGTGTCAAGTGGAAGGTTATCAATATCCACTTACATTCTTTCTTCATAATAAATCTACACTGGGTGGTTAAAATTATGCTCTGGAATCTTCTTTTTAACCGCATATGAGAGAGTGGGCTCCTACTGTTTTGTTAGCGTTTTATTGACATTAGTATTTATGTTAAAAATCTGCTATTCTTGAATACACTGATTCTTTATGATGTACATGTATTTATTTAAAAATAATTTACAATTGCTTTGCGATCAAATTTAATATAAACCTATAAACATTAAACTAATTTTTGAAATCAATACTTACAGGCTTTTGTCATTAGCCTATTTCTGTCACTCTTAGAAATTTGTTCCGATGCGTTCATTAACTTTAATCAAAGTTAATTGCACAGGATGGTTTGCAATTAACACAAAGAACGTGATAAATTAGTTAAATACCATTATTATCAATTTGACTAATAAGCCTCAGTTTTATAATACCCTATATCAAGTGAATTAATATTTCATTTTCTTTTTGCACACAACATGTGTCACGCTTAATGATAAACTAATTAAAGTGTATGAACATATTGGCATCCCAACTTACGTTTCTCCATTTTAAGCATGAGACACAGAAGAAACTTTTCCAAAGTCTAAGTCAAGTTTCTCTTTGACTAGATGAGAAGTTATAGTCAGCGCAATGTGTTCGCATTTTGGCGGAAAATTTTGATAAACTCCGCCAATAATGGCAATATACACCCTGACTAATTGTAGTCAAGGTGAAATTAATTAACGCTGAATGTAGAAAAGGTAACAATTGGTTAGAAACTAATGATGAAGTACCTCTAATATTTGAGTAGAATAATTCTTGTAATGATGTAAAATCCAGTCTCATACCAGTCACAATTAACTCCTTTCGTTAATAACAACAACAAGATTGATAATAATAGTATTGTTACTGTTTAATGACAAATTGTTAAGACATTAAACATTAGATTTTTAGTAAGTGTATTTTTCTAGTAAAATAAAACTGTTTTCTGAATCAAGTAAAGAGTTTTTTTTTTTAAAAACCACCGTTTGTTACTCAGTATTCTGCAATGTCAGTGTCTTACTGTGATGAGAATGAAATGATAATTCTTACTGCTATAAAAGTACTGTAACTAATGTCTGCTGTTTTATTGTAACTGGAGTCACGTTGACAGAAGCCTCTTTGCAATTGTGTGTTATTTGGGCTGAGACTAGGAAGAAAATATTTTATTAATTTTATTTTTAAACAAATAATAGGATAGTTATAATTAATAAACATTGACTGTGTGTATGATAGGTTAAAATCTCTTTAATATAACATCAATATAAAAGACGTACACTAAACCTTAAAATCTTTTGTTTTAATTTATTTTTTTAGTTTTTCTTTGCCTGTCGAGTGCCCATAATGAAACATCTTTTCTACGTATACGGCATTAATTTATACCTCCTTCATACGTAGAAGGTTTATTGATTTAATTTTTAAATGAAAATCTGGACCTAATTTATTTATGAAACTTATCAAATTTTAAGGTTCATGTTTTTGAAAAGTGTTTTTTAAGTAAATATAAATTAAGGAAATTATGTTGATGGTAAAATGGAACCCAAGTACAATTATAATAAACAGCTGCTTCCCTGCCATAACGTAATTTAAGTTTATGTGTATGTATGTATATATATTGCAACGCTACAAGTATTATAAAACGAATACTTAGATTTCGTTGTCCATGACGTGTCCGTTGATTAACTAAATATAATTAAATCAGTACCGACTCGGAACACAAAGTTTTTTATGGGTAAAAGCGTAAACGTTTTACTTTATAGCCTGAACCAATTTTCGATTATTATAAGCTTCTTCAGAGTTTGCCACTGGGAGCACTCTCCGTCTTAGTGACTTAGTGTGTTCAATGTATCTTAGCTTCAAACAAAAACACATTGAACACACTAAGGCAATACACTCCACTACCGAATCCACCTTTGCAAACCACCTCATTGAAGCAAACCACACATACAAAAACATCGAAAATAACATGGACATTCTACACGTACACACAAAGGCCGAAAACTAGACATTCTTGAAAAATTGGAAATATACAAACTCACGAAAACACATAAAAACGACATCCTAAACGAACAGACACAATTCAAATCACACGCATTATCACACCACACACACAGAAATTCGATCCCTCAAAAGTCGACACCGTCGCCAAGAACAAGGCGGACAATGCTCCCAGGGGCAGCCTCTGACGAAGCTTATAATAAGCGAAAACTGATTCAGGCTATAAGATAAAACTTTTACGATTTTACCCATAAAACTTTGTGTTCCGAGTCGGTAGTAATTTAATTATATTTAGTTAAAATGGACAGCCATGTACCCAATGCAACTATACAGTGTTAGTTGGTAGGAATTTTGCGTGTTCGTTGCGTTAAGTATATGTGGTTGCACATTAAACGTATTTTTAAAAGAGAGGAGTAAGACGTTAATGACATGAAATAATTAATTAAAACATAGTAAAAGAATCAATCAACAATTTATAAATGTTGCAAAAAAAATTGATTATCAAAATTTGAAACTAGAAATTTCAAAATATTCTCTTTGCTAAGATAACACTCTGAAAACGTAACATATCTTTGCTATTCAGCACACATTAATAACATATAGTCATAAATATCCAAACATATATGATGAACAAATTATAAAATTCTGTTATATTGCATGGGTGTCTGACTTTGAATCGTTATTAAGCATTTGAACTCATAGCAACTCATCTATAAAAATAATATTAACTTTACCAAATAATAATTGAATGGTTGCTATTGATATTTTAATAAAAATTTTAATATTTACTTTAAATACTTTATGATTTGTAATGACACACCAATTTTTATAATTAAACTGAATAAAATGATTATTTTTAAGACCAACACACAATTACGTCTTTTACTCTTAATTTTACACTATTTACATTTACGTCTTTATATTACTTTATTATCTCATATTCTGTTCTTTATGAGTCCTTTGTGTAACACAAAAATATAATTGTTCATTTGTCATCTGCGTATTTTCAAAGTTACCATTGTGTGTGTGTACGTGTGAGTGTGCGTCTCCTGAATTATGCCAAAGACGATGATGATGATGCTGCTAACGCTTCCTCGGTATTCTATAGCCTATTTCTAATGGCAGTCCTGTGCTCCTCCATCAATCGTGGTGTATTGCAGGTGATGGTGATGATTATGATTTCAAGTCGATTAGGAAACAGATGTAATGTCTTTGTGTGAAGACTCCTTGAGTCTGATTCTCATCCAAAACTATCGGAGGTAATTATAGTAGACTGCAAACTCACACGTCAGATATTGTTTTTGACATGTTAAATTTTGAAAATTCATGCGTAGCGTCTTTTTGTAACTAATCACTTTTTAGCCCATTTTCGCGATAATTAAAACATTGATCTTTAGGCGAGTGTTCCACTGTCTTTGTAATTTTTCAGTTGTCATTCATATACTACTCTCGTTAATTACTAGCTAATTGTGGTAGTAATTAAATTTAATTTTGTATTACGTCTTTATTATTGCACTTTTCTGCAATAAATATACGCGTTTAAATGTCCTTATTCAAATCGTGTTTTTAGAATTGTGATATGCCTTTGGCAACGTATAATACAAATATATTTATTAATTTATTTTAATCATGTCAATACCTGATTCAATAATAAAAAAAACAACAATTTATACGCACTCCCCCATCGTAGTACAACGCAGGTTTGTGCTGGTTTACACACTCAGACTCTCATACAATTTACAATGTCGGACAGGTGTACACTTTAGACAGGCCACCACGCCTGTACTTTCATGCACTAAATTTTTAAAATTAAATCTCATACTCTCCTTACACTAATTATTTACCATATACAGCCCTGGATGAATATGCAAATAACTGTATTGTTTATATATATATATATAATATAATATATTATCTTGTGTGTGTTGACATACACAGAGGTCTGAATGGACTTGATGATTCAGGCGGGCAGTAACTTTAATTACATTAATAAAGTATAACTGTCTACGTAGCTCAAACATATAATTATACAAACCATTTAAGATAATTTAATAATAAATAGGTAAATACATTACAATATTGTAGCTTCAGACGCAATATACAAATATACATACACACACACACACACACACACACACACACAAAATATCCGTTTCTACACTTTGTACAGGTTATGTCGTACAGAAAAGCCTGCAGGAATACATAATGACATAGACAATTTAGTAACCTGCTCAGTAAAGAAGAGTGTATAAAAGTACATATATGTTTATATAGTATATCTTTTTAATGGTATGTGGAATACCACAATGTTTAATTAATGATGTAGTTGAATTTTTACATTTGTTATTCCTTTATAACTACATTTAACAGACTTGATTTGGTTAGTAGAAACTTAGTTGTTTGTATGTAGGTAATTGAATATTTAAAGTTAATTCGAAAGCATGTAAAAAATTAACTAAACACGGTCAAATTTTCCGCTTCCTGTTAACGCTATGCAGCAAGCAATACCAATTTTAAACGGGGATGCTAGTTTACAAAAAAAAAAAATAATTCAACGCTTCACTAAATAGTGAACTAAAAAACTAAATCCTATTTTTATCAAAAAAGTTCCAGACCAGTATTTAATTAAAGTTTTGGTCATAATAACTTATATGTTGACTGCGCAAAGTAATACTTGGTAGTAGTTTGCAGTCAATGGCAAAAGGAGTTAATAAAAAACGAGTAAACATTATTAAAAGAGCAAAAAGTCTCTTGTAAACAAAACCAGCATTTCATCGTTTAATTAAAAAGTTTAATGAAGCTGATTTTAGCAGTGCTTTTATTTATTTACTGAAATTAGACAAACATTTTATCGTTTTTTTTTTCAAATATTAACTATGTTTCTAATTATGATTATCTTCTAAAACGTCCGGGCTGAAAGGCCGTGGTCGATTGCTTAAAATACTGCTAAACGTTTCGGCCGCACCACCTGTGGCCATCTTCAGTAGCGAAAAAATTGTGTTCGAATAGATGACACGCCGAACACGTCTCCCAATGAACTGGGAACAAGCAACAGTGAGTTACGGCTACGATGCCTCTATTTATAACTTTTTGGCCGCTTCAGGTGTATCGCGCGGACCAATGAGAAGCCAGCTCGTCATACTCGATTCTGATTGGCCATGGAAAATAAACCATGCCAGACACTATTTAACGAGATGCTTTCACCTCGGCGGTTCTCCCGGGCCCCGGTGGACCCCCTGACTGCCTGGGCTGAAACTTTGGTAAACAACATCAGGTCTGCTCCAGATACAACCACGGTTCTCGCCCTGGTGTTTCAATCACTGTCTACCCTCTTTCCTCTTCTTCCTTTGAATGGCTAGGAGTCTTAGGATCGTTGCGTGGAATGCCCATGGGGTAGTCCCTCGACGATCTGAACTGATGACTTTCGTAACGGAGTACGACGCTGATGTCGTCCTCCTTTGCGAGACTCATCTGGCTCGCTACCATACCTTCAACCTGCCATCTTACATCTGTTTTCGTCAGGATCGTCCCCAACGGCCTGGCTGTCGCCCCTCGGGGGGGGGGGGACAGCCGTCTTAGTCCACAGGCGGATATCCCACAGGCCACTACCCCCTTTAGATACATCTCTTGTTGAAGGTTGTGCGGTGGCGATAGACGCTGGCGGATCGGAGTTGCGCGTTGTTGCGGCGTATCTCCGGCCCGGCCTGCGGCTACCTCCACCGCCCGAGGAGTGGGACGCTCTCCTCGATCATCCCCTACCAACCATTGTAGCCGGCGACTTAAATGCCAAGCATCCCTCCTGGAACAGCAGAGTAGCCAACGCCTACGGAAAATCTCTGTATCGGTTCGTCTCCGACGACCCGGTACTTCAAGTCATTGGCCCAGAAGACCCTACTCACTTCCCCTTTTCCGGTCATCGACCGGACGTCCTTGACATTGTCATAGCCAAGGACGTGACCCATCACATCCAGGTCTCGTCAGTGTCGGATCTCTCATCCGATCACAATCCCCTTTTTATAACTGCCCGTGAGCTGTCGGCCTCACCCCGACCTCCCGCTCAGATTGTTAGGAGAGTCAACTGGCGCTCCTACCATGATGAGCTCTCACGGCGGTTACCATCACTCCCCGCGGACCCGATCGTCACTTGTGACGATTTGGATCTCCGAGCCACTCATCTTCAGGAGTTGGTCCAAGGTGTCATGGATCGACACACATATACTCTCGAGGTGAATCATCGTAAATCGGCCTTACCTGCGGAAGTACTCCACGCCATCTGGCTACGGCGCAATCTCCGCCGCAGATGGCAAAGAACCCGTGATCCCGGCGTCAAAAGGCGCTTTCAGGCCCAGTCTCTTTACGTCCAGCAGCTACTGCGGGACGTAAACTCTGATCGATGGGACTCATACCTTGAGTCTCTTGAAGTCGACCACGCCTCCGTCTGGAGAGCGGCGAGTAGACTGACCCGCGAGAAGAGAACTCGCAACCCACTTGAAACTCCGAACGGGGTTGTATCTTCATCAGAAGGCAAGGCCGAGGTCTTCGCCGACTGCATGGAGGTGCAATTTACTGTTCACCAAGGCGTCTCGGACCCTGCCCACTCGGCAGAAGTCCGTGACTTCCTATCTGGACATTTTTTACGCCCTCCCGAAATCCCAGCCCTCCCGTTCGACAGGGATGAACTAGTTTCATCTATCTGCCGACTAAATCGCCGTCGCGCCCCCGGTCCTGACCGGATCGGGGCCGCTGCTCTACAAAATCTCCCGGCCTCGGGCGTTGACCTCGTTCTTGAGCTGTTTAACTCCTGTCTCCGGCTACAGTACTTTCCCCGCCTGTGGAAATCAGCCAACATCGTAATGATTCCGAAGCCTCGCAAGCCGCGCATGCTTCCTGAAAGCTATCGTCCAATCTCTCTCTTGCCAGTCATCTCGAAGGTGTTCGAGCGTCTCCTGCTGGCTCGCATCTCGCCGCTGCTAGATGGTTTCATCCGCAGCGAACAGTTCGGGTTTCGCAGAGAGCACTCGACCACGCTTCAATTGGTCCGCGTTGTTACGCACTTGTCAGACGCCACCAACAGGCGAGCGGCTACGGCCGCCGTACTGTTGGACGTGAGCAAGGCCTTCGATAAAGTCTGGCACGAAGGTCTTCTCTTGAAACTTGCCAATTCCCCTCTACCATCGACCATAGTGTTTTTCCTCCGGTCGTATCTCAGCGACCGAACCTTCAGGGTGAGCGTCGACGGGTCCTGTTCTACAGTTCGACCCGTCGCCGCCGGCGTACCTCAGGGATCTGTCCTCGGCCCCGTTCTGTACCTTGTGTACACGAACGACCTGCCTGTCTTGCCCGGAGTCACGTTGTCTTTGTTCGCTGACGATGCTATGTATCACTGCAGCTCCCTGTCCCCGCGATTTGCGAGTACAAAGCTGCAGCGTCAGTTGAACCAGCTTCCGGACTGGCTACGGAAATGGCGGGTGACGATCAACACGGAGAAATCCGAGGCGATCTGCTTCACCCGTAAGTCCATCTCCCGATGCCAGCCCCTCTCCCTAGCAGGGAGACCCATCGCCTACAAAGAATCGGTGAAGTATTTAGGCGTTCGGCTAGATCGTCGCCTTTGCTTCAACGCCCACGTGACGGAAATCCTTGCCAAGGCTCGCGGCGTCCGAGCCAAATTATCTCCTTTCCTCTCGTGTCGCAGCCGCCTGGCCATGCGCACGAAACTTACCATCTATCTACTATTTCTCAGGTCTGTATTGACCTATGCGGCACCCGCCTGGTGGTCTCTTTTATCCACCACCAACAGATGTAGGCTGGAAGCTTTCCAGTCCCGAACACTCCGATCCTTGACGGGGTCCCCTTGGTTTGTAAGGAACGACGTGATTCGAAGGGGTCTCCGTGTTCCTACCTTGACTTCCTTTGTCCGGTCGCTGGCTCTAACTCTCTTTGCTAAAGCCTCGACCTCCACCTTCCCGTACCTACGAACCATCAGTGCATCAGAACCACCACCGCCCATTCGGGTCAAGCGCCCTCGGGCGCTTCTTGATGACCCGCCATAACGCCATCCTCTTTAAATTAAACAAAAACAAGTAATCATCAGTCCTAGACCAGAGTATTTCACCAAACTGTCCTTCTCTCCTTCCTGTCCACCTCCTAGCACGCTGAGCCGGCTGCTTGTCGCTGTCATCATTCACTGGCACGGAGGCTCTCCGACTCGCGGGGAGCGACCGACGCCCTCAGGGCGTCTGCTGACTGGACTTGAAACGGGCAACATCTGTTGCTCGAATCGGTACCAGCGGCAGTGCATTAAACAAATAAAAGTTATACTCCCCCGCCTTCTCAGTTAACTGGTTGGCGGTTTCCTTTTCCAGTTTTAGGTAACCAGTCGACATATACCAGCACTATGTTTACTTCTGGCAGCCATTGGACACGATCCAGATGCTGCAATCAAGCCACGGGTGCAAAGACACCCCGCATCCATAATGCAATGCAATGCTCGGCGGTTCATAGCGACGGACGCATTCTTATGAATATGGATGGACTCCAGATGCAGGCGAGTGAAGTAACCCCGGACAGAAGACAACACGCGGGCTTCATCAAACATCACCCGGTGATCGTCGTGGAAAAGAGCGTGTTCAGCAACTGCGGACTTTTCCGGCTGGCCCAGGCGGCAGTATCTCCGATGTTCAGAGAGGCGCGTCCGGACACTACGCTTCGTGGTGCCTATGTAGACCTGGCCACACGTACAAGGAATACTGTACACCCCGCACGACGAGAGTGGATCCCTGGCGTCTTTCACCGGTCGCAGGAACTGTTGGATCTTTTTGGTTGGCTTAAAGATCGTCCTGACGCCCCGCTTACTCAGCAACTTGCCGATGCGGTCAGTCACGCCACGGATGTAGGGCAAGACAGCAGAGCCAACAACCTCAGGCAACACCGACTCGTCCGGCCTACCAGATCTTCTCGGCCGGGCAGCTCTCCTAACCTCCGCAGCAGAATAGCCGTTGTACTGCAGTGCTTCCTCGAGATGCCGAAACTCATCTTCGAGATACTGGGGCTCACAGATTCTTTTTGCCCGGTCTACCAGAGTCTTCAGCACCGCCCTCTTCTGCCTAGGATAATGATTGGAGGTCTTGTGCAGATATCTGTCGGTGTGCGTTGGCTTCCTATAAACTTTATGTCCCAAGCTGCCATCGGTCCTTTTTAGGACCAACACATCCAGAAAAGCCAATTGATCATCACTCTCGCGCTCCATCGTAAACTGTATGCGCGGGTGCACAGCGTTCAGATGTCCAAGGAAGCGTTCCAACTCTTCATCCTCATGGCTCCAGACCACGAAAGTGTCGTCCACATACCGCAACCAACACTTCGGCTTCAGAGGCGCAGATGAAATTGCCAACTCTTCAAATTTCTCCATATAGAAGTTTGCAACCACAGGGCTGAGAGGACTTCCCATGGCGACGCCATCCAACTGTTCATAGAAGCCGCCATTCCACTGGAAGTAGGTCGTAGTTAGGACCTGCCGGAACAAAGCAGTGATGTCCGCCGAGAACAGGTCACCCAAATACCCCAAGACCTCCTGAACAGGGACCATGGTGAAAAGAGAGACCACATCAAAACTCACGAGAACATCGCCAGGCTCCAGCACCAACTCCCGGATCCTCCGAAGGAAATCAGAAGAGTCCCGGACGGAAGAATCCGTCTGCCCGATGTGCGGCTTGAGCAATCCAGTGAGGTGCTTTGCCAAGGTGTAAGTAGGCGAGCCAATAGCACTGACGATGGGCCTCAGCGGAACGTCTTCCTTGTGGATCTTCGGTAAACCATAGAGACGAGGGGGAAGGGCCTCCGAACACCGGACGGCCGTCTTCACATCAGGCGCCAGAGAAGATTGCTTAACCAAAGAATACGTTTTTCTTAGAACAGTAGTTGTCGGATCTTTGTTCAGCCTGCGATGGAAAAAGATCCAACAGTTCCTGCGACCGGTGAAAGACGCCAGGGATCCACTCTCGTCGTGCGGGGTGTACAGTATTCCTTGTACGTGTGGCCAGGTCTACATAGGCACCACAAAGCGTAGTGTCCGGACGCGCCTCTCTGAACATCGGAGATACTGCCGCCTGGGCCAGCCGGAAAAGTCCGCAGTTGCTGAACACGCTCTGTCCCACGACGATCACCGGGTGATGTTTGATGAAGCCCGCGTGTTGTCTTCTGTCCGGGGTTACTTCACTCGCCTGCATCTGGAGTCCATCCATATTCATAAGAATGCGTCCGTCGCTATGAACCGCCGAACGATGCGATGCGTGTAGGGCACAGCTCAGTGCGTGCCCCAGTGACGGCAGCGTCCGGGCGAGCCCGATGACTGCCTGTTGCTTGGCGAGTGCTTGGTGCGAGACTTGTCGCAGCGAGGATAGGTACCCCCTTTTTATTTTGGCGGAGGTGAAGGAGACGGGCTATGATTGGCTGAACCGCTGACGCGATCCACCAATGGCCTGAGAGGGAAGTCTACGCGAACGCTTAGCACGGATTGGCGGGATCTGTTCGCCCACAACGGGTCGATACACTTCCGCCAGCCCGGTAAGAGTCCGGTAGACCGCCTTTTGGCGATACCGAGGCAGGCGAGAGATTGGAGGGGCGAAGTTGCCGACTGAAGGCGGCGCTAGGCACAACTAAAGCCGGCACATCGCCCGATCCATCTGTCGTCCTGCAACGGACCGGATTTGACTGGAAGGAAGGTGGTAAAATACGATTGGTCGGCGCGTGGACAGATGGTGAAGGGCAATTTTATTATTTTAAAATTATGGTGGGTCGTCGAGCAGAGCTCGAGGGCGGCGGCGTTTGACTGGTGGTGGTCCATCATCGTTATCGAGGTGTTGGAGGTGAGGAAAATCAGAGATGGATGCTCGATGGAAGAGATTGAACGTGAGAGTTCGCGCAAATCCATCGAGCGACGGAATCTTCAGCCCTCGCCTGATAGCAGAATTTTTTACATACCAGGGAGAGCCGGAGATTAGGCGAAGGGTAAGGGCTTGGAAGGCTTCCATGCGTTTAACGACGTCGGGGGCGAGTTGGGTCCAAAATGCAGGCGCTGCGTACATAAGGACGGCTCGTAAAAAGAGCAGGTAGATCGAGAGCTTCGTGCGCACTGGCAGTGGCCCTCGAGGCGATAAGAATGGGTATAGTTTGGCTTTGACGCCTCTGGCGCGCTGGTACACAGTGGACACGTGAGCTCTGAAGCTTAGGCGTCGATCAAGAGTGACGCCCAAGTACTTCACAGTACGTTGCCAAGCGATTGGGCTCCCTTCAAGGGAGAGGGTCTGGCATCGGGAAGTGAGCTGACGGGAGAAGGCAATCGCCTCGGATTTCTCCGTATTGATCGCCACCCGCCATTTCCTTAGCCAGGCCGGAAGTAATGCGAGCTGGCGCTGCACCACGTCAGTCGCAAAACGAAGGTTTGCAGAGCCGGCGTGGTACATCGCATCGTCCGCATAGAGAGAGAGCGTGACTCCAGGCAAAACTGGCAGGTCGTTCGTGTACACAAGGTACAGAACGGGGCCGAGGACAGATCCTTGAGGGACGCCAGCGGCGACGGGGCGGACAGAAGAGTACGTCCCGTCGACGCAGATCCTAAATTTGCGGTCGCAGAGATACGACCGCATCAGATGTACAAATGAGGCAGGGAGAGGGGAGGTGGCTAGTTTATAGAGAAGGCCTTCGTGCCAGACTTTGTCGAAGGCCTTACTCACGTCCAGAAGGACGGCGACAGTTTGATGGTTCCTGTTGATGGCGTCAGTGAGTTGCGTGACAACTCGGACAAGTTGAAGAGTGGTCGAATGCTGCCTGCGGAAGCCGAACTGTTCCTGCCGAATGAAATTATCCAGCAGGGGAGTAATCCGGCAATGCAGGAGGCGCTCGAACACCTTCGATAAAACTGGCAAAAGAGAGATTGGTCGATGATTCTCAGGGAGTGTACGCAGCTTGCGAGCCTTCGGCAACATGATGACTTTGGCTCGTTTCCAA
Organism: Magicicada septendecula; assembly: GCA_034769895.1. Lineage (NCBI taxonomy): Eukaryota > Metazoa > Arthropoda > Insecta > Hemiptera > Cicadidae > Magicicada > Magicicada septendecula. Next base: position 433,102,693 of record CM068372.1, on the reverse strand, counting down.
GGGCTGGGATAGTAATGGAGCCGGAGACAACCATTGAACAGCACGTGGATGAGTGAAACGAGACTTGCTGGGGCGTTAAGTAGGGCCGCTGCACCAATACGGTCCTCGCCGGGCGCCTTCTTGGGGCGCAGTCGACTAATGGCCGTTTCCACTTCAGCCTCGTCGAACGGGTCGATTGGGTCTGCGGGAGGGCGGGAAAAATATCCAGATAGGAAGTCTGCGACCGCTGCCGAGTGGCCGGGGTCACAGACGCCTCTGTGAACGGTAAATTGTTCCTCCATGGTATCGGCAAAGACTTCTGCTTTGCCGGCCGCGGAGTACACAATCCCGTTCGGTGATCGTAGGGGGTAGCGGGTCCTTTTCTCGCCAGTGAGTCGGCGCGCAGCCCGGAAAACGGACTGTGGCGTGACTTCCAGAGACTCAAGATATGAGTCCCATCGATGAGCAGTGGCATCAAGCAGAAGCTGCTTGACAAGGTCAGATTGGGCGTTTAGCCTGCGTTTTACGGCAGGGTCCCGGGTTTGTTGCCATCTCCGGCGGAGCTGGCGCCGGTTGCGGATGGCCAGAATCACCTCTTCAGGTAACTGCGACCGTCTGTTGGGCGCAGGGACTTCATAGGTGTGTTTGTCCATAGCGGACGTGACGACTTCTTGAAGATAGTCGGCCAAGCGGTCTACATCCTCCGGGCTGGAGATGTCGACCTGGGGGTCAGATGGTACTGTTCGACCCAGTTCATCGTGGAACGATCGCCAGTTGACTCTCGTTAAACGATGGGGAGGCTGGAGAGGAACCGCCGAGGTGAAAGCATCTCCTTAAATAGTGTCTGGCATGGTTTATTTTCCATGGCCAATCAGAATCGAGTATGACGAGCTGGCTTCTCATTGGTCCGCGCGATACACCTGAAGCGGCCAAAAAGTTATAAATAGAGGCATCGTAGCCGTAACTCACTGTTACTAGCGGCCAAAGTCCCCCGTCGCTTCTCATCTCGCCTTCTAAGGAGAGGACTTGGCGTCCGCTCCTTAGACGACACTTTCAGGCGGCTTGCACGCAAATTTTATGCACGTGCGGCGAGGTTCCCAGGCAATCCTCTAGTGACTGGGCTGGGAAGGTACCGTATACGCCCAGGTGATTCGTGGAAACGCCCTCGGTGCATACTGCGCTAGCGTAGGCTAGCACAACAGCCGAGAATCGGCCTGCTATAGAGCACGCGCCCTACTTGGGCAGGGCCACGAGGCAGGAGCTCCAGAAGGTAGCTCGGAACTCAGTTCCCGTGCGGTTCGTCTCTGCGACGCACAACCGCAAAGCCCAGAGCGAAAAAAAAAAAAAAAAAAAACTCACTGTTGCTTGTTCCCAGTTCATTGGGAGACGTGTTCGGCGTGTCATCTATTCGAACACAATTTTTTCGCTACTGAAGATGGCCACCGGTGGTGCGGCCGAAACGTTTAGCAGTATTTTAAGCAATCGACCACGGCCTTTCAGCCCGGAAGTTTTAGAAGATAATCATAATGACACCGGCCGTGAAAGCCTACGTACTAAGATTATGTTTCTAATTGTTTAGTAAAAATATAAACTGTTTATAAACAGATGCATTATTAGATGATGTAGGTAAGAACAAATTAGATACCATAGGCAGTCAGTTTAAGGAAGGGTATGGCTAGTAATATCTGTGGAACAGTCAACTTAGTAAATCGTTTGTTAAAACATAATGCAAAAGTAAGTAAACTTTATACAAAAATCATGCAGTTCGTCATGTGACTAACAGCAAGTAACGTTTAACTGATTCAAATTGTTAACTTTATTGAAAAATTATTAGAAACTTCAAATGCAACACATATGCTTGGAGGAAAAATAGATATTTCAGATATATTATTATACTATTAAAATACACTTTAAGAACATCATAACATACTACGGACATTTTATGGAGCGGAATTTTGCTTCCGGCTTTTAAATATCTTTTGCTCAGAATTCCAAACAGCATAAATGTTTAGTTTAATCCATTTGTATGTTGCAAAACACATTAATGAGGCAAGCACAATATAATGTTATAGATTCAGCATATATTCAGATAGATCACACACAGTTTCGTCTTTCTGGTTTCATTCAACTTAATAAAAATTAATTAAATCATTATATATAAGAAGGTGTTAACTCTCTGAAACGTAATAAATAATATATATTGTATTTAGCACACGATAGACGAGTATAGTGAGCCGCAAAATAAATTACTTGTTATTCAAAATAGAAATACTTTTTTTCAAAAAAACGCAGATCGCAAAATATGAATACCAGCACCTAATTAAGAGACAATCAAATTAACAATTTGCAAGACTACAACAAGTTTCAAAAAAGTAAACTTTTAAAGATATAATAAAGTTTTAGTCACACAATCCTTCTGGAATCTTTCAAAATTGAAAATCTTTTCACATAAACAATTGTAGTTTATATAAATTAATAAAATTTCAATTCATTTTTAATTAAAACTACTGCAACTGTTCTTGTGTAGTAAACTACTATGCAAGGAAATTTGTTACGTGGGTGATCTACTGACACCTCTTTTGAACTCACTATTTTTTAATGATAATTTTGTCAGACGGTACGTAGAGGAATGACTCTTAAAAAATGGAGTATTTCCCTAGAGAAACACAAAACACAATACTTGCAATGCCTTTCTAGTAAACAAAGATTTCCAAGTTTCTTGTAAACCTAACTGTAGAGTTCACCACTGATTTCCAGTAATAGTTTGAAAACAATTTTAAAGCTAAAATGTAGCGTAACTTTTATCAGTTACTGATGCATCAAAAGGAAACAGTCTAAGGTAGTGTGGTACTTACTAATAAGGCCACAGAAATTATCGTTACTTAACGTTATTAGTTTACATTCCAAAGATATTGTAAGTAAGAACAAGTTCATTGGCTTGGACAAATTAAACCTTCTTTACAACTTACAAAGGACTATTCGGACACGGTTGTATACTTTTGTTTTTGTTTTATCAACGATACAATATCATCGGCGTCGTCGTCGTTATCACCACGACCACGACCACGACTACCGACATCACTGTCATAATATCATCGCTAATATTATCAACATCTCTGTCAGTACCACCACGAAATTTTTTTTAACATTAAATACAGCATAATTTGCTTGGGAAATGTGTTCCGAACGTATGTCTTTTATACTGTTTTGAACACAGCAAATATATTAATATATATTTAATATATTAAATATATTAAAAATGTACTTCTGAATATGTCTATATGTTTCCATTCATTGACCCTCCTATTGATAATAGCCACTAATATTACTTGGTAATTTTTCAGGCTTGATGAAAACATTTGTTTCTGTTTGATTTAAAAATCGTGTACTTGGCGACTATTATAATATATTACAACAACGTTAAGTATTTGTGAAGCCCCCAACTTCTTGTGAGCCGTTTATTTTGCAACATTACTTAAGCTATAAAATTATGACAGGTGTAATCGTAATGATAATAACACAACGTAATATGGTTTAGAATCATTTAAAAATTTATTAATCAAAAATTTCTATTTTGTTGCGATTTAAAAGTATCATTATTATTCGCATGTGTGTAGCCGTTGCACACATCTAGTTATTAACATATAAATAATAATCTCGTATTACACGTAGATATAATATACACTCTTATACTACCATAAACATTATTGTAATTATATAATATTGCTCTCGACTTGCTCATTACTGTGATAATTATTAGATTATCTAATCTATTTCTAATAATCTATTTTCTTTTAATTATACTGCATATGTATTGCTTTGTTTTCTAATAAAAATTTACTATTTACCTTTATATTAATTTAAATATCATTGACTAAGTTATTTATTCAAAATTATAGTTTCATACTTTTAAACATTACTCAAACTACTACACAAATAAATATTTACATTTTCAAAAATTATTAATTCATCATTGAAATATATTGTCTTTCTTTTTACATAATTATATTGTCTTTACGTGAGTCTTTGTTTTACAAATACAGGTTTTGTTTCACCTTATTTGTAGTGGTAATATTCAGCGTATCCTCTTCGGTCCTAGGTCACTCCTGGAGTCCTTGATCCTCGTCCTTCAGCTCCTCTTTGCAGTCCGTTGCCTCGTCCCGTACGCTGGACTTTATTTCATGTACTTGGCTGCTCCCCCGTATCCCGTCATGGCCTCAGGTTGCAGGTGCTCTCACGAAAGTGATGCGGAGTCGTGAAGAACCTCCGGCTGCTGCTGTGGTTGATAGACAACGAGTTGTTATCGTTGGGCAGAGCCTCCGGCTGCCACGGTAGTTGTACGAGAAAGAGAATTAAGTATTTATACCCTAGGGCGCAAAAATCATGTTTCGACAATATTCTGCAAGTCTGAGTCTGTCGTTGACGTCCCTTTTTAAACACGATTCTTTTCACATTTAATTCGCTTGTCTTCGCGATATGCGAAGTCTTTTGCACATTACCCGATATTCATCTTGTCGGTAATTTTTATGTGTTCACTGTGTATAAACCGTTTTTCCCTATCTTAATTAACATAAGTTTTATTTATATTTATTTTCACTATAATTGCACTTTTTATTATTTTCGAACTATTTTTTATACACATGTGCGTCTTTATTTTATACACACTGTTGCGTATTTGGTTTTGTGATATTATGCACACATTCTTTACAACTTAAATAATTCATATAATTAATAGTGTTCACTAAGGGGTGACGCTTTGCAGGAATCAACAAGTCTCACACACTCACGTAATATACACGTGTACACACAGACACAGCTGCGTGGCGTGATAAACTTGTCCCAGCATGAATTTTGGTCGTTCCTTTTACAGTTCAGAATGAATTAATATTGCTAATAATATGAATTATTTATTTACTTTAATTAATTATTTTATTTTATTTGTGCAATGCACAGTACCCTATACATTTGTATTGTTGCATTATATTGTATACCTACTATAGTATTAGCAAACTGCACTAGATTAGACTCTATATTCTAAGTCTTCTTCTTACATTTATAACAGTAAACCAAATCGGTTGTTGGTGAGTCTTTTTAATTTCACTAAATTCATAAAAATGTGTATCTGTTTAAATCTAACAAGAAAATGGCAAGCCTAATCTTTTTTTTTAATAAGATTGGGAAATGAAGTGTACAGAATTTAAGAATTCTACAAACTTAGATTTTAATAAGCCATATAAATTTGAGAAACTTAAGACAACATTCGCCTTGAAAATTTTGTATTATCTAAAGCAATATCATTAGATATAGAGGACCTATATTCCTTAAAGATTCGGTTTTAATTAAGATGATAAAATTAGAAAATATTTAAATAAGTTTACCAATTTAAGTTTCATTTATGAGGGCCGAACTAGGAGACGTTTCCATTGATAGAACTCGTAAATTCTTATATTCTTTTATAATTTTTCCTTTGCTTATACACATTTTAAGTTCTGTAATGTATTTCGTGTATTCGGTATATGTTATTACAGTTTTTGCAATGTCAATTAATTATGCAAGAGGTAATATTACGTAACCTTATGTAACGAACAAATGTGGAAAATTGCGCCTGAAATGTCACATACAAGCGCCACACGTAACATAACATCATGTTTTATTCTGTTTTGTCTAGACACATTCGTACTCAAAGAAAGCCGAGGCAATTTTTTGTTAGTGAGGGAACGGTATTCCCTTTGACGTAAAATGTGCGTTTAAAATTTATTGTGAAAAATTGAAAATAGTGTTACTGTATACAATCATATCAAAAGGCACAAAGAAAGTATCACGTTTATTTTCTCCTTCAGCCTCATTATATAAATAATGAAATACAACTGTGATTACAGTACAGCGCAATGCTTAAATATAAGCTTCACAAACAGCAAATGCTTTCGTTTGGTTATACGATATATAGAACTTTTTAAGAAATACATAACAAGTTTACTTTTAGTGAATCGGTTTTAGAAGAACCAGTGTATTAATTGCGTCAAGTTTATCGAGAAATTCAATGAAGTGTAATTTCTAATAAGAAAAATATATTGTTATTTATAAACTTAATGGCAACTGTTTGTCATGATAAAAGCAACGTTTTGTTTATGTTATTACGGTATATTAAATAAAAGTTAGGTCTATGATAAATAACTTTATGTTCATCAAATATAAAAACACGTATAGATCGAATGAATACAAATGTTTCTGCGTAAAAATAACAGTTCAGAATCATCACTAAACCAAAGTCAGATTACAAGTAATGAAATAAAATTACAGAACACGATATTTTAGTGTTGTTACAACAATTACTATAGTTTGGAATAACAAATTGATAAAAGGAAGAGTACCACCAGTTAATGGCACAGTCTCCCACAGGCCTGAAATATATATTGTTATTGGGGTATGATAGCATATATGGCATTCTCTGTGACTGCAAAAATAGGTCTATACTGTATACTTACACGGAACATTTTACAGCTTTTTCAGGAAATTTGCAAATTAAAATTCCTACAGCATGTACTTTTATTTTGTTTGTTTCATAGTAATATTCAAATTTTGGGTAATTTCTTGACATTGTAATAGTAAGATTCTAATATTTTATAATTTCTTGACGTATAAAGAAGAAATTTTTGTCTTATCCTAACCAGATATGCGGTTGCCGCAGAAACAATATGTTTAAAGATACTTCGGCAAAAGAGTAAACATTTGTGATAGTCAATTTACCTGCACTATGACCGTATTTAATTGAGTGTATAAAAAAAATATAATCTGCGTATTTATTTCATTCGCCGACGAATTTATCATACTGATAATTATTGCTAATTTTGTTATTCTCGCCAAAATCAAGTCTATTAAATATTGCATATTATATGATATCAGAGATATTGTACAGAAACATTAAGTATTCCAAAGATAAATCCACTTAAGAAAAACAAAAAAAAATTGTTGCTGAACAATGTACAGCAAGAAGCGTAAAATACAAGTTATAAGCTCATATCCATTTAATGTGTTTTAGAAGAACGTAATTCAATAAAAGTTTAGGAAAGGCGTGATTATTAAAGAAAGTATGCAACAAACCACAGATTCAGAATATTACTAAAACCCAGAGGGATATTTCGGAACAGCACTATTCTTACCAAGGCTAATACCAATCTAATCTAAACACTTCACTAGACACAAGATATAAATATTAACAATGTCGATATAAAATCATGTTTATGTGCAGTCCTACACAATTAACGACTACACAAGACACACCGTTAATAAAAAGCTTATTGGTAAAATTTGGATGTAAGCAATACTGAGTTTTCTTCATTTAGTATCAATAGGAAGTTATCCCTAACATTTTGTTATACGTAGCGGACGGCGAATCTATAACAGCGCAGAATACTTTAGAGGCTATTGCATTTTAATCGCTAACGTTAGCACGAAAATGTTTTGCTTAAAACTACAGCAACTAAGGGCAGTAGAATTTTATTACCGCAGCAATTTTCTCTTCACTGCGTTCTTTCATGTTACTTGGCTCTTTTAAGTAATCGAATTTTGATTACAGGGATCAAAAAGTATATAATTTTGATAAAGCCAGATACTAAGGCTCTCTCGGGCCAGTGAAATAGGTTAGAGGTCACAAGAGATTGCGGTAGCTGCAGGCACACACGGTAAGATGTCAACTATCATTATAGATTGTAGCACTATAAAAATAAATTTCCTGACACATTTTTGCAGTGACTGCGTAAAATGAACATAGTGACACCGTTTTGTTTCCTTCTAATTTCGCGTCGTACAAAACATCACAGAACAATCTACGTGTTTATCGAATGTTCCAGTTGAATCCAGCGGAATCTGTGTGGTGTACGTGATTCTCGACGCATTTGCGAGATTTTTCTGGAAGCCGCCAGCCGCGCGGACTGTGTCAAGGCCGCAATTAATTACGTAGTGCACACTGGCGCTAAGACGCAGTTTGGAACCTTCTGGTCTGTTAGCGCTGTATAAATACTAGGCGGCAGCGGCCTTGGTTTTCAGTTATAGTTGCGATATGTTTACAGTGCGGTTCGAGAGTTATTGTCGGGCGATTACAAAGCGATATTACTGTGTGCGTTCAAGTGGATATTAGTGAAGTGCTGTGTTTTATAATCGGGCGGTATATTGTAATACAATTGTGTTTTAATATTAGTTGACATCTATTGCGTGTGAACTATTTTTATTTGATTTGTTGTAAGAGACTGTGCTGTTAATTACGAACTGTTTAACTGTGAATATTAAAGCTGGTGATTAGTGGACTTAATTGGAGTCTTGTATTTTGTTTCCACTGTGCCATACGACGACCAGTAGACCGTAGTAACAATATTTACAAATTCGTACTGCCAGAAAAAGCCCAAATATTTCCATTCCCATTGTTTTAAATCCTGTACCTTTTAAAGTTTTTCAACGTCATATGTTACATTTACAATTTTGATTAAAATCTATGCACTTATGTCAACTTTACATTAGTACGCAGCCTTAATTAGCGTAACCTCTTTCCGGATAAGCGTGAATTGTTTTGAAGGCAACATTGTCTACAGTTGCCTACAGATTCCTTTTCTATAGTGTACATGTAGTAGATTAATGTGTTACCTGATAGCATCAGATAATACTAGTCGGACGTAGATTTTTCTTGGTGACAAATTGACACCACGCCCACGAGTAAAAACTCTTTTCTAATAAATAGCGTGTTGGTCGAGATTTATATCAGCAAACATTCTTTGTTACATTCGGATTGAAACAGCTTATAATTAAATACTACTAATATAAAAAGTATATTTCACGGAAGAACTTGTACTTGTACGGAATTGTGTGGTAAGGAAACTATTCATTTATACGCTACAACGTAAAAAGTTTGTAAAATGTATTTTGTATAAGGCTTTATATTTGCAGGGTTGGTGTCCTCCATCGTTTGTCGCAGATTGTGCCAAGATGCGATCATCATAATGCTGCACACGTTTAAATCTTTAAACAACTATTAGGTACCATTGTATGCTAACAAAATTAACAGAAACGGAATATGGCAACTGTTTTAAATGACTATGTCCCAACAGTCGTTCGCAACGTATGTTCGCCGTGTAGTTACATGCTATTATTCTGTATATAAACAAAATGGCATTCTATTTAAAACATACAGACGTACATATTAAAAATATAAAATACGGTTGTATGTTTTGATAAGCAAATCCTATTCTTGAATATGAAAACTAAAAAATGTAGTTTATTCAATCTCTGTTACCATATTTATTTTAAGAACAGGACGCTGATGGTTATTAGGTCCTGCGTATCCTTTTATGTATATGCGGGCTCCATCATCTGCTGCTCACAACGGTCGTTCTTATTTGAGAGCAGTCTGAAAGGCAACGTGTAATAATCACTACTCTGAACATTTAATAACTACTGCTACTCATTAAACTATTTAATGACTAATCTCTGCACATGGTAGTAGTAGATACCTTACCTCACCCACTGCTATGTAATTTTTTAGCTGATAGCATGGTTCATGTTTACGGTTAAGAATTTTACACTTACCAAAAGTAATGCATGCGATGCGGTAAGAATGCACTTTTCATGATATATTTCTGTCCATGCAACACAAAATTCAAGTAAATTAACAATAGAAATATTGATTTATATATTTAAAAAGGTTGGATAATGCGAATGAGATTTGATAGCAAATGACTATTTTGTCTAGGTAAAATCCGAAATACAGGTTTCCTAATGGAAAAGACAGCCTTCGCGTCTATACTTACACCGGAGTAACTGGGGTGGTAACAAACGATTAAACTGGTTTGAAATCTGTGAAATGAATTGTATGTCAGCTAATTATTTATAGGTTATACACGAAGAAATGATAAATGTAGCAACCACTATTGTTTTACGTACGTGAGATAATCACAGAATGCTTTACCTTTTTGTCTATGTCAGTTATCCGCAACATAACAACATAACTTATGATCGAATAAAACTGGCTCTACTTTAATATTAAATGAAGAAAAAATTTACAACGGGCAGAGAAACTGATGCTGTAAAGGGTGCAAGACATTAAACACTGTTAAAAAGAAATCATTTAATAATCTTAAATTTGAAATCAAATAAGGAAGGAATGCAGACGAACATTTGGCGGTATTGAAAAAACCATAAATGTCCGTCTGTGGACGTTTTTTAGGGATTAGTTTTTATATAAAATAAAGTTACTCCGATAAAGTGTAGCTCAAAATTCAATTCAGCCTCATAACATTAGATGTAGGCCTACTTAATTTAAAATATATTGTTACGACGGTCTACAGATCGTCGTGTGGTACAGTGGAAAACAAAATACAAGACACCAATTAAGTCAGTAATCACCTGCTTTAATTTTCACACTTAAACAGTTCGTAATTAACAACAAAGTCTCTTACAACAAATCCTGTTGTAAGGTCCTGAGTCCTGGCTAGAACCTAAGAATCTGCTATTTAAGGCTTACCACATTTTACGAAGAGAGCTTAGCCACTGACAGTTTGGTATTACGTTCTCTGTGTCCACCGTCAATAAGCGGAGAGGACAGACAAGGACGAACAGTGTTGCCGTTAGATTATCCAGCACGGTAAATCCAACTTACGTGAAATAAACTTAAGTAAATTGTAATTAAGTTTATTATCAATAATTCAATGTGTATAAACTTGTTTTATGCCTACATTTGCTATAAGTGTAAACAATGAGGTGAGGTGAACATTCACATATACAACTTTTTTCTAGTACTCCACACAAGACAAATTATTATCAGTTATTTAAATGCAATTATTTTAAATCATAAAAAAGTTATTTTTCATTAGACACCACTTTTAAAACTTAAATAAAAAATAAATTCTTTGAATAAGAGTAATATTCTCCGATTATTAATATTAACTCTTTGAAGGGCAGGCAATAAGCACACAAAAAACCCCTATGTGGGGCACGAAATTTTTTTACTTTTTTTTGTAATTTTCTCTTATTTTATCTTTTTAGGCATATAAATGAATGTTAAAAATTGTTAAAACACAATAATTTTAAAAAATATATAATTTATTTACTAAAGAAAGGTGGTTACACTATATAACCACTGCCCCACTTGAACAACTTTTAACTAATAACAAAGGCAGAAAATTCACAAAATTAAAATAATTTAAAACTTTCTTTACAACTGTTTAAGAGAATGAAAATCATTAAAACATGTCTTTCCTGATCTCAAACACAAAGCTACATCACACACATCACATTTCCATCTTGATCGTACTGGGTTTTTCATAGAACTGCAGAGCGCACATCTTCGTGGTGAAGCCATATGTGTGGGTTGATGACTGCTAGATACCAGCCTAACATTAACATCTACACGAGCTTTTTTGTTTGTGACGTTTGCTGGTCTGTCTTCTAAGTTTATTGCTGCCTTCTTTGTAGTAACAATTTTTGGTGCGAAAATTGCCCTGTAGATTGCGCGCTTAAAATCTTTGTTGTTGTACTGCTGCATGTCCATCCCTTTGTGTATGATGAAAGCATTGGTGACACAACAATCAATAAAATGGAAGAATAATCTCATCCACCATTTTTTGCTCTTTCTATCAATTTTGTAGTCATTTTTTAACCTGTCAAATTTGTCTACAAAATTCATGTGGCAGTTGTACTCCTGAATAGCAAGTGGGCATGTGAATGTTTTCCTTGTTCCATCTTTTTGTTTTCTTTTTACCGTAGAAATTTCTGAAGGGTGATGAGCAGTGCTTAATACATTGGCACCTTTGCTGTCTTTCCACCTGTAAACAGCAGTTCCAGTGTTGCTTACACTGAATGAGAATTCTCCCCTCTCCATATTTTTCTCATTTTCAAGAGGTGGTAAACCTTTCCTTTTAGGATTCACTGTACCGCATGCAAAAGCATTTTTATTTCTCAGTTTTTCGTACAGTTGTATAGATGAAAAAAAATTATCCATATAAACTATGTGGTTCTTACCTTCTAGACCATTCGTGAGATCCAAAACCCACGAAACCCACGAACCAACGAATAGTCTTTCAACTAACCCACATTCAACTTTATTTTTACCTTTTCCAACATAAATTTGAAATTTCAAGTTGTAAGCAGATTCATCACATAACATCCAAATTTTGTAACCACGTTTAATTGGCTTATCCCTCATAAATTGTTTCATGCAGGATCGTCCATTAAATTTAACCATACTCTGATCCACAGCAACGTTACGGTGTGGCTTGTAGTAGTCAATAAATGATTGCGATAAAAAATCAATGAAAGGCCGCAATTTGTACAATTTATCAAAATTCGGGTCATTTGGCAAAGGCATCAATGAGTTATCATTTAAATGTAAATGACTCAACAAGAAGCTAAAACGTTTCACTGGCATTAGCTTTTAAATATAAGAATCATGTAAGTCTTCGTCTTGTGACCAATAATCGCGATAGCTGCTTTTTTTATTAATGGACATGTACAAATTTATACCTAAAAACATCGTATCTCTTCATCAGTTGTAGGTTTAAATGGCTTACACTTTTGTGTTACATACAAGTTTGTATGAAAAACAATATGATAAATCACTGTATCATTTACAAAAAGGGTAAATAATTTATAAGGATCTGGATTATCTATTTTTTTAACATGTTCAGTAACACCGCTGTATTCACAGAACTGTGGAACACATTTGACAGTGTTTGTAGTGTTCCAAATGATTTTATCACTTCCCGTATCACCAGATTCTTCACTATAACTACTAACATCATCTAAAGTAATAGGAATGTTCAAGTCACCTGAAAAAAATTCCGTATTTTCTGGTTCATTTTGCTGAACGTCAGATTCCGAATCTAAGTCACTAGCAATACTTTCACAGTCCGAAGGTATTCCATCATCGCATACGTATCTTAAGATTTCTTCTTCACTCAGATAATTTCTAGACATTTTGTAAGTTACCTTCCACAAGCACCTCAAGGGCAGTGGTTACACAGTGTAACCACCAAAAACCACTTTACTGTTCACAAATATGTATAACTTTATCTTTAGGCTTTTGTTCAATATTGAGAAAATATATTAAATATAACTAATTCATTTGAAAAAACAAAAATAAACGAAAACTGTAAAAGATGCCCGGAAAGTAAACTATGACATATAACCAACATACTGCACGTGTAAACAAATGTTGCTAACTACAACGACAGATGACTCCTAACAGCTGATGCAACTGCCAGCACTCCAAGTGGCAGAGAAATGAACTTCTACGGTGGTTTCACTGAGTAGCTGCTGCCCTGGAAAGGACTATTTAGAGAAATGCAAGTGGTTTCACTGTGTAACCACTGCCCCGTTACGCCCAACATACAGGTGGTCACACTGTGTATTGCCTGCCCTTCAAAGAGTTGCAGTAATTTACATGATTCAATTCGGCTGGTGATTCTATAATATGGAGACAACAACGCACAGTACTGCAGTTTAGAATATGCAAATTTGCTTCAAGAAAAGTCAATTTTAATTAATTAGAGACTTAATTAAGCTACTTGAGAATAAATAGAGCTACTAGAATTAGTAGAATATTTTTGAAACAATTTTTAATATAAAATTTGTTATATTTTATTATAAAATAGACAAAGTAACTACAAACACTTTGTCATTAACTTTTCATTAATTTTAAAATTTCTTGCGTGAATTCTTTTAAAAATCATTCAAGTGTAAAGACGTTAAATAAAATAATAACAGCCTCCATCTCGTTTCCTTTCAGTATATTAAAAATATATGAAATGCTTTAAATATAGGCCCATTTGATTCACTTTAGGATATATAAAGTACTTCAAATTAAAAACCGTAAAACTAGAATAAAGTATAATGTATCAATCTTAAATAATGGTTCAGTATACTAGTCGATATGGCTCTTAGCTACTAACCTAAAGGCTAGGTTTCATTATTGAGAGCATTATGAAGTCCAGGTTCTTTTTCCGTTTCCAGTTCGACTAACACTATGAAAACGATTACCTATGTTAAGTACATGCCGTTGAATATTAAGTCACACTGCCTTCCTTAAACAGCGTAAGGTCACCCTGTCCTCGAAAGGTGAAATAATAATGAACACAGTAATAAGAATTCCCCAGGTCCTTGAAAATTTAAAACCTACGCCCTACCTCACAACACCTACTCCTTGTGAAGCGGCCATCATATATAACACTTTAGCTGGTAACAAAGGCAAAGGCAACTGATGTATGACAACGATGTGTGATTCGCTTGAAAAACAAACCACACTAAATTTCACCGTGGGACACACAATGCCAATGAGAAAAAAAGACACGTGTCTTACACCCGATCGGCTTCACCATTGCCTAAAGAGTGACACACACAAGATTTTCTTTATTCATAAGCAAACTTTATTGAACAGGTTTAATTCAATTAAGTTTTTTTAAATTGTTTTTCATTAAGGTTCTATAAAACAATACCATACACACTAGCTGAATAAAACCACACTATTTTTAAATGGCTCCTCCTAAAATTATATTTAAGTAATATGAAGATAAATATAACGTAGTGGTTTCAAATATTAAACTTGTTAGTCCAAAATATGACAAACTCTTAAGACCGAGCTGGATATTTTTACATTACCAAATTGTAAGCGCCTTTGCTTACACCGAAAATTAGAGTTGATTTACTTCCAGGCCTGAATTATCCAACACTCTTGAAGTTAATGATTTCCGATCAGATGGGTTTGTAAATGTGAAAAGATGTACAAAAACTCTATGAATTAAATAACTAGAGGAATGTGAAACGTGTTATAAAAATAAGAGGCGTTCTCAAACAAAAATATAATATCTTAAAATATTTTTATAGTCAGAACACAAGTTTCCTTAGCCGGCAAGAATAGGCTTGAAAATAATTCATTTAACGATGTAGTGTTCTTAAAAACAAGGGAAGGACACAATAAGTTAGAGCGCCTGATTGGGGTGGAGGAATAATAATGTAACACATACAGTAATGTACGCCTTTGCGAATGTAATCTATATTTTTCTCTATATGATATACACTACAAATCATTTCGGAAGTAAATAATGTAAAAGAAACATAAAATTAAAATTTGATCACATGCTAACCGTTACGCAGTTTTGCTACATGCTTTGATTCAGCTACATTTTCTCAAATGCATTAACGTGAAGAACTATCAAATAAATAATTATAAATAAAATGCTTTCACAGAACTATCGTGATGCGTGAAGAACTATCAAATAAAATAATTATAAATAAAATGCTTTCACAGAGCATCTACAACTCTTTCAATGCCTCAAAACGACAGCGTGAAAACATTATTTTAGGACAAACTTAGTAAACTGAATTTGTTAAACTTTTATGAAGTTTCATTTTATCGGACCCTTAAAATTGAGTTTAACATATTTCTTAGACTACGGTGAGGAAATTTTCTCTGTTATATTCCTCATACGACGAGTTTATGTAGACCTTGTATGACTTTGGACAGTAAGATAACACCATTATTATTAACACAGTTAACAACACGAAATATTTATAACAAATTATATTTTTCTTTCACATTTTTTAAATTAGTCAAGTTATTTACTATATAACAATAAGTCCGCGCACGTCACATACTTGTGCGTGCGCGCGTGTGTGTAGCTGTAAATCAAACAACACGCCTTTACAATTGAACCATAAAGTGTAGTGAATGTAACAAATTTGAAATACATATGAAACATGTCTCTGTTTGACTGTAATTAATTTGGATGAAATTCCCAAAATAAGTAGGCTAAATATCGGCTGTTTAAAACAACCATATTGTCCATTTGTTAAACTTACGTAAATATATGCTTGTGACAAATTTCGTACGTCAGATCCCACAAATATTGTACGAAGCCTCTCTTTGCTCACTTGTTAAGGAACAAAATAGAAAAAATCTAAGTAATTCTGTAAAACTGTAAAACAAGAAAGAAGTGTAAACAAACTGACGACTAAATCGCATAACAACAATGTCATTTTCCTTCTTTAGTAGTGTATAATAATTTTGTTTCAATTTTCTTCGTTGTAATTACATTTATACACGACAATCTTTTAAATAAAAATCTACAAGTTGTGATAAGTTTTCGCGTGCGCGTGCTCGAGCGCGTGTAGTATGGCTTAAAGTATCCTTAAAGAAAAAAAGCAAATCTTTTTCTATGCAATGAAATAATTAACAACATAATTGAAATTAAAATAAAATAAGTAGACAGACAAATATGTCCATAAAATTTGCATATTTCTAAAATGAACTTTCTTATTTGAATTACAATATCAATTGTAACATAAACCACCACTTCCTCAAAGTTGTTATGGCCAAATTCACACAGTATTCTCACACAGAACTGTACAACATTTATGTCTGCATTAATAAACCATAAGGTCAATCGCAACTTTGGTGATGTTAATATTACAACAATATTAACCTTAAACAACTATGTGAATGTGACAAATTTCTTATCGGATAGAATCCAAATAATTAATCGATATTTAACCCATAAATCTAATTTTAGAATTTAGTATTCAACTAAAATCTATAAATAATAATTTATTATTTGACCCAAAAATTAACTTTTCAACATGCATTCTTTCGAATTACTTGTTACTAAATCTATGATATCTAGCTTGTTCCAGATACGACAGTTCTATTTTTCACAAAATTTTTCACAAATCAACATCATCTTTCCCTAACAATCAGTTGTTACCTTTTTTTGTGAAGCAATTAATTTTGTTGATCTATTAATGTTTTGAAGTAACAAATGAAAAAAGTTTGGTCCGAGAAATAAAACGAGCGCCGTAACCATTACTTATTTACTTTAGGTCTACAAAAATTACATTGTTATTCATTTTGATTTCTGTAATATTTTTTGCAAACTATTAGACCAGACCTTCTATAAAATATTCTTAGTAATTTATAAAGGAATAAGTATCGTACATGGTTCCTTTTTGTTTCAGAAAGTAAAGACATTCCTGTGGAAAATCTATTTTAGAAAGTTAAATTTTGAATTAACAAGTTTGAGTCTATATCGAGAAATTAAGACCACTCAGCAAAGCACCGAACCATCCTGAAGCCATACTGAAATCTTGAATGAATGCACGCTTAAAATAAGGTTTTCAGTTAAGTAAAATTGCAGATATTCGGAGAAAATAAAGTTCTCTTATATTTCTTTCCAATTTGCTTTTTGAGCCTCCATGTGACTCCTCTATGTTGCTTTATTAAGACTGATGATTTATAAATAATTAATTTTATTTACTTGTTTTACAAGCACTTTTGATAAACATGTACGCTCAAAATAAATTTAAACACAAATATAAAACAGCGTAAATTACAAATCAGTATCTTTGTTTTATTCATATTATTATGTAATTCTCTACCATTCTAAGACCAATAATGCTTCCTTGAAAATTGTGAAAAAGGTCTTTTAAAAATGTTAAGAGTACATGTTGCAGATAATACCCAGCATAAACTTGCGGTACACGAAGTGTAACTTCTGGATCATGAAAATTCTCACCTCCAGCTCGAACCTCCAGAAATTCGGCTTGATATCAAAGTTTAGTATAACGTATTTGGTACTCTTTTCTCTTTCATGCAATTGACGCCGTTTTGCTGGTTGCAATTAAATAACTTAAAATATAAATTTATAGTTAGTTTATTCAACAAAGTATATTTTAGAAACTCTATTATGAACGCGAATCGTGTTTATACAGATATAAACTTCACATATTATATTGAACATTAGTTTATAGCCTCTATATATAAGTGATAAACTAGACTGAAATTCAAACATACAAATGAGACAATCACTTCAGAATCTTGTGCTGTATAGAATGGCTGTGAGCAGAGAAAATCGCAATGTAAAGAGTATAAAACATTCAATATTACTCACTGCATTCAAGTTATCTGTTTAAAAAATAGCATGCTTGTATTACAAAGTTACCTCCGTGAGGAATTCAATGAACAATTTTTAAAGGTTAATTTGATTTCACATTTTTACTATAAAACTTATTTCTTCTGAATTCTGCAGTCCTCATTGCTTCTTCACAATTGCTTAGAGATCTTCTTCCGATCAATGTATAGAAAAATTTCTACAACAATAAAAATTTATTCCTAAGTATATGTGACTAGTGTCGCAAATGTTTCTAGAAATTTTAAAAATAATTTTTAAATATTGTTGTTAAATTGTGACTTTTTGCACAATACTAGATATACGTAATAAAATTTAACGTGTCGGGTTATTCTTAAAATTTAAAAATAGTGAATTCTAAAAAATATGTAAAACTATTAACATCTGATACAGTTGATTACTTATTTCGTAACTACTGTTCCCTGAACTCAACAAATTATAGTTTCTACTAGCCTATAGCAACATTAAACGTTGAACCCGTAAAGTGAACTGCTAATACATTTTTCTTTGTAAAACCAGAAATACTTTTTGCAAAAGTATCCCAAAACAAGCACTACAGCTGACCTCAAGAAAGTCAATTATAAAGCAGTTGCTCGTGATAGTTCATTCTGAGTGTGACTTAAACGCTTAAGTAAAAATTCCGCAAAACGTGCCTCAAAATTAGAAGATTGTAAGGTAGGAAGTTTTGACATCGGAATACACTTACTTTATATACTGTTTATGTCAACACGTTTTTGGAGTGTGTAATATGTCTAGACACTAACGACTGGACTATATTACTTATTTGGCATAAAATGTTACAGAGTTGTTTGTGATACAGGCAAAGCGAGATGACTGTAATATTTACGTAGAGTACAGAGATTAATAGTTTAACTAATAATTTATACAAAATAATGATTGGTAACTGGTCAAACTTTATACCCATGTGTACTTTGTAATCTAAATACTATGTTGCGAAGCGTGTAGATGACGTCACGTTTGTTCTTGTTATCGCCAGCCGAGATTCAGACCGGCTGACTACAGACAAAATTACATTAGTTCTACTAAAGACTCCGAGCTGATCACTCGTTCTCACTCGCCGCAGCGGCTACTTACAGTTCTTTTTTCGGTATTTAATTCTATTAGCATGGACACCATGCGACTATTTATTTAGGCCATCTAGGCTTACGGGTTGCAATGCAAACCCCCGTTTTATTTCTATTCAATTCTCCGGCACTCATGCCGTGTTAAAATCTGCACGCTTCAGCAATTATGTCAATCTAAAATTTAATAAGAAATCAAATATGTCGCTTTGACTCAATAAACGATCATTTTCTGAAACATTATACAGTCCACTCAATTATTTCATCACAAACCAGCAAACTCCAATAGCGTTCCTAAGAACAACTCAAGAGCTTCTAAGACGCAACATTTGATCCTCACGGGCAGGGTTTCGCATTTTATGGTCCACAAGTGACCGCATTTCTTGGTCCAACGCGACCGCATTTTTGTCCACAGCGACAGCAAGATTTTATTTTGGCTTTACGGGCAATATTTTCTGTCCACAGCAACAACATTAATATTTCATTTTAATGGGCCCAAACGGCGTTTGGTTCAGCCCCAACATTGTCAACTTGGATTGCTGCCAGTTGCGTGCCTCTATTATTTTTGAAAATTACGTCACAATTAACACTACAAGATTCTACAGAGCAGTAATCCAGAGACGACGGGACACGGCAAGACAGCATTACTTATTCTACATTGAAAAAGTTCCACAGCTTTAAAATTATGGAGAGCTGCAACATCAGGCGTCATCTGACCGGTAGAGACAAGAGGTGCAACAACTCCTGACAGGATCGAGCAGCGGGATCGAAGCCTGGATCAACGTCCACGTGATTATGAACTTTTATTTTTTATAATCTTTTCATATAATTATGACAATCTAAGTAACTTTTTTGGTATACAGTTAATAACATTTAATACAACATTATTAATAAGCTTTACAGAAACAGATATCATTGTTAAATGGCCATAAACTTATTATCATGTCGAATGATTTATATTGTCGATAACATTCACAACTAGTTTTAAGCAAATTAAGTGCCTGTTGTAGTCAGTTATATATTAAGGTACATAGATCACTGGCTCCTGCATTATATCAAATTGTAGTAAATTATTCTAAATTGCAACAACTGTTCACCTTCCCTATATCTAGTTTTTGGTTTCAGTTTGCATTTTAAAATTTTGGTCATGGCTGATGTGAAGGCCTTGATAAATAAATGCGGCACAATTAAGCCCTCCATATCTCGCGTGAATACTTTCGCGGACAACTTTGATCCAGACATAAGTGATCATCATGCGCTAAAAATAAAGCTCCGCCATTTAATGGAATTGTCCGCTAAATATGACGATATTCAGACTCAAATAGAGGCTGACGATTCAGATTTCGCTCTAGTCAGTGACAGAGTTCAAACCGAGGATGATCTCTGCAATATCGAATGCAAATTACACCATCTATTGAAACAAGTATAGGAGGTGAACCAAAAACCGTTAATTCAAACCGAAATTACGCCAATTAAAACCCCCCCCGGTACAATTAGAACCGATTAAATTGCCTTCCTTTTCAGGAAACATTATTGATTGGCGACACTATTACAATATATTTGTCGAGTTAATACACGTCAGAACTGATCTGACAGATATTCAAAAATTACGCTACTTACACTCTTCATTGAGTGGCGAGGCATTAAAAGTAATTAAATAAATTCCAATAACTCATGAAAACTATGCAGTAGCCATTGATGTATTAAAAAACAGATACGACAGTAAATTAATTGTGTCAGCCCATCACATTGGGAATCCCTTGGGCGTCAAGTCCGTACAACCAGATTCCAGGGTCAGCATTTCTAGGTTCATTGACGAGAATACGGCAAATATAAATGCCTTAAATTCATTAAATTTACCCGTAAATACATTTCAAATGATTTTAGTTCAACACTTAACGCAGAAACTCGATACTCAAACGTGTAGGCTCTGGAAAGAAGGCTTGTCGGACGAACGACTTCCTAATTTTAATAATTTTACAAAATTTTTAAATAACCGTAAGCAGGTATTGCAAAACTTAGATAGCGTGCCCAGTTCCGTAAACAAGGTAAACGTTAGCGATAAGAGTCCATATCGCAAACCAATTAAACCGATTAATGTCAATAGGACTGCATTCCATGCTCGTATCGGCAATAACATATGTCAGCTCTGCAAATATAAACACCGTCTTACTGAGTGTCCGCAATTTGTAGCGATCACTCCTCTCGAGAGAAAAAATATCCTAATTAAAAATAAACTTTGCCTAAACTGCATACGCACAGGCCACGACTTTGCACACTGTCCCTCCAAATTCTCTTGTAGAACGTGTGCCAAACGCCATCACACAATGATCCATATACCTAGCAATAACGCTTCGTCAAGTAACAATCAGTGTTCGTTAAAATTACAAACAAACAGATCGATATTATTGTCCACCGCAGTCTGCATAACAGCTGACCAAGCAGGTAGGATGCACCCAGTTAGGATTTTGTTGGACTCAGGATCGCAAGCTAATTTCTGCACCATGAGTTTCGCTCGCCGCATGGGTTTAAAACTGATTAAATCTCAATTACCCATCACGGGTACAAACAATTCATTATCACAAGCCGATTTCAGTACCAGAGTAAGATTGCATTCACGTTATAAAAATTTTAATTTGAATATACATTGCGCTGTGCTTCTCAGTATGACTAATAATCTTCCTGCTGAATCATTTGACCTCTCCTCTCTAAACTTACCAAAGGGTATATTTTTAGCTGACCCGCAGCTGAACGTTTCGTCGCAAGTCGATATATTGCTCGGTGCTCAGTACTACTTGCAATTAATTGAACCTGTCAAATTTATTCGTAGCCCACATTTCCCCATAATACAGGAGACTAAGTTGGGATTCATTCTTGCAGGTAACTTAAAATTTAATGTCGATATAACAAAACCGGTTTCACCATTCGTGGTATGTGAAGATGATAACGCCATTTCCTCGCAACTAAAGGACTTTTGGAAGTTAGAGGACCTTGCTATTCGTACTCCCTCCGTTGAGGATTCGGATTGTAAGAATCATTTTGTATCGAATACTGTCCGTAATAAGGATGGCAGATTTGTGGTATCCTTACCACGCAGGTTACATAATTGTAATTTAGGCTATTCTCTCTCCGGCGCTATCCGCAGGTTCCAATCACTGGAGGTCAAGTTCAAGCAGAACCCTGCTCTTCACAAGGATTATAGCGCATTCATGCATGAATATTTAAACTTTGGTCACATGTCTGTACTTGATGCGTACGATTTATCGGTAGACCACTCAGATACATTTTACTTCCCGCACCATTCAGTTTTTAAAGTCTCTAACATAACTACTAAATTGAGAGTTGTTTTCGACGGCTCCGCCAAAACAACAAACAACTTGTCCTTGAACGACACATTGTTGGTTGGTCCCACGGTCCAACAGAAACGTAAACGTAAACGTAAATGTAACCGTAAACGTAACTGGTTATCCCACGAGTCATCATCATGGCCTATCTGTGCCTTAGATGCCCATTCTCCATGCACTCATCCTGAGCTTGAGCAGGAACAGCGTAAACAGGTCCAAACCGCATTGATTGTCGCATTATCCGCATCTAATTATGTTGAGAACTACTCATCGCTCTCAAAGCTCATTCGCGTGTTTTCGTATTGTCGTCGATTCATCCGTAACTCTAGGATTCCCACAGAGGATAGGAACCTTACCTTTTTAACCTCCCATGAGTTACATGGTACACTTTTGGTTTTTATTCGCCAGTCCCAGAAGTCGCATTTTGAAGTCGAAATTAACAAACTTGAGAAACAACGCTGCATCCTTAATAACAGTAAAATTCTCTCTCTTCACCCCTTTCTGGACAAGTCAGGAATACTACGCGTAGGGGGACGCCTTCAGCACTCTCAGCTCAATTACGAGAGCGAACACCAAATTATACTGCACCCACACTCTCATCTAAATAAATTGATTATACAAAGCGAGCACCTTCGTTTATTACACGCTGGCACGTTTATTGACTCAGTTCTCTCTACGACAGAAATATTGGATACTTAATGACAAATCTTATATACGTTCGGTAATACATAAATGTATCACCTGTTTTAGATTCCGTGCTAGGGGCGCAAACCAACTACTAGGACAATTACCCCCCTCCCGTGTTACGCCTGCTAAACCGTTTTCCCAATCGGCGGTCGACTATGCCGGTCCGATATTTGTACGTCATGGCGGGCAGCGTTCAAAATCAACTTCCAAGGCTTATATTGCCTTATTTATATGCATGATTACTAAGACCATTCACTTGGAACTTGTCTCAGATCTGACATCGGACGCCTTTATAGCTGCCTTAAAAAGGTTTATTGCCCGTAGAGGTATCCCTGATCAGATATTTTCCGACAACGGAACAAATTTTGGTCGTGCAAATAGCACGCTTCAGTAATTATATAAACTTTTGCAGTGTAAGGGTTTTGAGCAGTCCGTCCAGGGTTTTACCAGTGCCCAAGGCATTAATTGGTCCTTTATTCCTCCCTCAGCACCGCACTTTGTCGGCCTGTGGGAAAGCGGAGTCAAGAGCGTAAAGTTTCACTTGCGACGAGTGGGAGGCGCAACCATTCTAACCTTCGAGGAATATTACACCATTTTAACCAAGATAGAGGCTTGCCTTAACTCACGCCCCCTTGTTCGCCATATCCAATGACTCTAGGGACCCCGAACCTTTAACTCCAGCTCATTTCCTGGTTGGTTCCCCGCTCACTGCTCTCCCTGAACCTGACTATTCACAAATCAACATTACTCGTTTGAACAGATGGCAACTGCTCCAAAGATTCACCCAATCCATTTGGAACAGGTGGTCAAAGGACTACTTGCACCAGTTGCAACAGCGCAACAAATGGCGCGTTACGTCAAAAAATTTGACTCCCGGACAACTAGTCTTTATTCTAGATGACAATTCCCCCCCCCTTCAGTGGAAACGCGGGGTAGTCACGAATGTTTACTCGGGTCAGGACTCAATAGTGCACGTCGCGGACGTTCGCACCTCACATGGTATTCTGCGTCGACCCATCCATAAATTGTGTCCACTTCCAGTGGACTCCGACTAATTGCATGCATTCATGCTATATGCATCATTGTAACATTTATCATGCTTTCGATTTTTTGTTTGTATTATATTATTATTAAGTTTGTATTATATTATTATTAAGTTTTTATTATTTTATTCCTATGTATCATTATCATGTTATTATTATATTTTGAATTTTTTGGGAACTGTTATTCCAACATTATGCATGTAAATTATTATGTCTTGCCATAGCATTGTTAATTGTTACATATTATTGAATTTTGTGATCTTCATTATACTATTATATACTTTTAACTATTATGTCAGTCCTTATGTATTATGTACACTCATACACTCATGTTATGCACTTTTACATCAATTGGATATGTCTACCATATCGCCATGTACTATTGAACTTTGATATCTTTATAATAATACTATACATGTACATTATTATGTCTCTATTATTTGTATTACTATATTGAATCAGTGTTGAGGATGTTTTCTTTTATATAAATTAAAGGTTGTCACTTAGCCTACGTTTGGTTAAAAATTAAATATATGTATTTAATGTCCATATGTTCATGCTTCAAGAGAGATCATGTTTAGTTATGTAAAGGCTTGTTTTTATCATGATTTTCTTATTTTGTACATTTTCTAGCACAGAAATTGTTTTGTTTTGCCTTTGAGCTTTTCTGATAGCTTAATGAATTTTGTTATTTACAGATTTTTATGTTAGAAGTGATTTACTTTAATCCAAGGGTCAATTTAATGTATAAGGCTTTTAAGTATATTATGTATTGTTTTGTATATAACATTTCATAATAATTTGTAATGTACTTTTCACAGTTAATTAAGTTACAAAACCGCCCCGATTTTGTGCGGGCAGTATGGTCAAACTTTGTACCCATGTGCACTTTGTAATCTAAATACTATGTTGCGAAGCGTATAGATGACGTCACGTTTGTTCTTGTTATCGCCAGCCGAGATTCAGACCGGCTGACTACAGACAAAATTACGTTAGTTCTACTAAAGACTCCGAGCTGATCACTCGTTCTCACTCGCCGCAGCGGCTACTTACAGTTCTTTTTTCGGCATTTAATTCTATTAGCATGGACACCATTCGACTATTTATTTAGGCCATCTAGGCTTACGGGTTGCAATGCAAACCCCCGTTTTATTTCTATTCAATTCTCCGGCACTCATGCCGTGTTAAAATCTGCACGCTTCAGCAATTATGTCAATCTAAAATTTAATAAGAAATCAAATATGTCGCTTTGACTCAATAAACCATCATTTTCTGAAACATTATACAGTCCACTCAATTATTTCATCACAAACCAGCAAACTCCAATAGCGTTCCTAAGAACAACTCAAGAGCTTCTATGAGGCAACAGGTAACAGTGTTGAGAGTGACGGTTCCTCAAATACATTTAAGGTCACTGACACTTTTGGAAAACACAGCCTCACTCAACAACAAGTACTCATCCTCTGGTGTCTAAAGACTCAGTAGGAATGACTAAGGCTTAAGGAAGAATTTATTGGCTAGACGGAAATGTAAAATAAGGAGACGGAAACTCATGAAACAATTTTTATTATTTATTGGGAAAGTTATAGCAATTTTTGTCGGCGTGGAAAAGTGTAGTTCCGCTGAAAACATGAGGATCGGAGCATATGTGTTTATAACCTTCGCTGTGGTCAGGGCAAGTAACATAAATTACACTGAATTCTATTTAACGCAGCCACTAATTTACAATAACTCGCTGTAAAGTGTCGATACTTTGAACCAAAATGATCAGTAACATCGTGTATGAGACTATAAATATTCCAGGTGTTACGGCACTCTAGTCCGTCGTGATAATGTTATGGAACAGGAGGCAATAAAAAACAAAAAGGCTATAAAAGGTGTTACACGATGTACAAATACGTTTGCCAACACATGAATATGAATATAAAAATTTGCCAACACATTCTTGCACCCATTTAGGCCTATAGTTTACTGTGTTTTATATTAAACGCTTGTGAGTACCGGTGTATATCTATTTGTGTTTATTCGTGGTATGAGTATGCGTGTGTGTTTTCCTTGTAATAGTTCCTTTTAATGACATATTACTTGAGATATATTTTGAAGTGTATAAGAAACTTAGGCTTATGTGCCCATCATGAAGCATTATGTTGCATTTACCTTATACTTTGTAGGAGAATAATTCATGCAATATTGAAACATCCTCATTTATTTTCTTCTTTAAATTATATTTAATGTTGTCGTATATGACGTCACTATTCATTTATTAGACATCTTGACAAATAATATCTTGCTAACCAATTTGCGTATATTATTTTCATTGCATTCCGAAAAATTTTAATAATCAGACAGTTGGTTCTGTTTATTGGACTTTTGTAATGATATGATATAATGGTCAGAAACGTCCTATCAACTCACATAGCAACAAATAAAATATGTCTACACGATTTTCAATAAATAACAAAGAATATATAAACGGGTTTAAAGTGATTAGTTACAGAAAGTAATAAGGTGAGCAAAGTGTTATATATTGAACCGAGGCACGAAGAAGCACATTACATAAGGTACGTTCCGTCAGGTATCAAGAGTGTATAGTGGCCACAATTCACTTAACATTTACGTCCGTTATGATCGGACACAAATTAAAAAATGTTACAGATTTTAGTAGTACTACATTAAACACAGTTTAAATTTGAGATCACAAAATATCCGCTACTTTTTATTTATTAAAGAACATAAAATATAAACATGTGTACCAAAATTTAATTAAGACATTTTACTATTTTTTTAGATAAAAAGTTTTTATTAAAAACACAAAACTGGCAGCTAAATGACGGTACCTACAGTATGTTTATAGAAATATTTTTTCGTATATTGATGCTTAGAATCCGAATATGCATAGTACATCCTGTCAAGGTTGTCAGTTATATTCTTCGTTGATTATAATTGACACAATGTAACTTATGCCAAATATTGTTTAATTTATTTTGCACTTTCCAAAAAGTTTGAATATTTATTTTGTTATTCCAAATCTATATTTATTATATTATTTTATACTATGTTGTTGCTGTTAGTGAAATTGTTAGTAACACTTATTTGTCAATTTATAGGCTACACTTTACCTTGGGTAATCTAAACTTCGTATGTTCAGGCTAATAACTCAGTTGGATACTGCTATATTTGAATACGTATGCAATTTTTGCTACGCGTTCTAGTAAACCTTTAAGCATGAATGGAATATTTAATTACTGTCTGGAAAAAAATAGAAAACGAGTATTTATTTTTAATATTACATTTTGTATACTTGAAAATATAAGGATTTTAGATTGAAGATTCAAAATTTTTAATCTGTAAAGCGGCAATTCAAAATATTGTGCAATTATAGGAATAAAACAAAATTTGAATGATTGTTGCAATAGCAATGTTAGAATTCTTATATTTATGAGCTCACTAGAGTGACACCTAGGTGCCAACAGTTTTCAAACAAACCACGACATATATCTTAAATATGGAGAAAAGATTTGTGCCCCTTAGACTAGCAGTTGGCTACAAATTAATGTCGAAGACGCTGTAAGGTATCGAATCTTCCGATAACACCTGATCGATTCTGATACACTTAAGTCACGAACTTATTTAGTCGTTTTCTTTTTAAGGATGGTAACTTGTTGGTATATAGGCGATCAAGTAACAAAACCTACAGATTAATACTATTTACACTTTGGTTATCTGTGTTAAAAATATCGACTAAAATATACTGCATTTGGTTTAGTAACTTCGTCAAGAAGCAGATTTTCTCAGAAATCTCCCATCAAGAAGGGTGCAAGGAAAAAAATTAACGCAAACGCCACATCCTGTAAAGAAGTCCGGGAATATAGAGCATATGGCACACACTGCACGTATGAACACAGACCAGTTGGAAAACACAGCACTGACGTACACTTCCAACAAGAGCTATTCAAGCGTATTTACATCGATGACGTGTACCTAACTTCACGTTTCAATGCACATTAAAAGAGACGTCGCTATTTTCTTCAGTGTTGTAAACTCCATGAAGTAACAAATAGGAAAAAATGAAAATATACGAAGATTTTTATGTCTTCATTAAATTTGTGTATATAGAATGTCTCGTAAAATACGCAAGACTTAAATTTCCCACTATTATCACTATGTTAGGTTAGCAGCGTTCCAAATCCGCTTCTGTCATCTGCTCAAATTACGATTAACTTTTATGGAGTGTTATTATAAAAGTAGAACTCTTTGTTATGGTGAAAACACGTTCCAAGTACGGAGAATTTTACTGCAACTGCACAAACATTACATAGCCAGTTATCAAACTGTGTTGAACCATTTCTTGACGAAATGCACATATGTGATCAACCGTTTAGCGACTGTTAACACTCAAGGAAGGTTCAAGTAGGACAACAAATTTCCCAGGTGTCTCCGAGGTAATCGGTTTTATTGAACGGGCGAAGAGAGTTTTCAGATTTAGATCTACCCTTTGACATTTGTCTGTCTGCCTATCTATAAGCTTAGGTTATATCTCATCATAACTTTTGAACGCATCAACTGATTTTCCTAAACCTTGGCATGCAATCAAAACTTTTACCCTACATAAACCTATTGTTTTTGAGATTCATCCTTCTAAAAATAGGGAGGAGGCAAAAATGTTTGGACTTAAAATTGTGAAAAAATCTCAAAAGCCATGTCAGGTATCAAATTAAAGGGAAGGTTGACCGAAGTCTGAATATAGTGTTCTTTTTCCAAAAATTTAAAATTTTTGGAAGTCAGGGAACAAAAACTAGGTAAAAGTTTGATAACTTAACAAGCATTCATATGGGGTATTAAATTAAAGAGTATCGTAATTAAACTCTGATTATAGTGTTAAGGTTTTGAAATTTCAAAATTTTAGAACCTCAGGGCACAAAAAATAGATAAAAAATTTTTAAAAATTGTATAACTCCAGTAGTGTGGCGAGACCTTCTAGTCTTAGGTAACTCACCGAGAACCAGAACTAGCCACCAATTTCTTGTAATTTGGTACTATCCACTTCTTCCCTTCGGTGTTCTGAATTCTCATGCTTCTGTTAACAAATCACAAATAATACTTAGGCTTATATTTGACATGTTCCAGTTTCTTGAAATTAAAAATCTGTGTGTGGAGAAAGTTAACCAAAACTTTATAAAAAAATAAACGTGTAATAGTAAAGAGGGCAGGGATAGTAATCTAATCTTTAGTTCTATTAGTAAATACACTAAGCCAATAGATGTAAAACTTAAAATATCTGTAATTTTTAAATAAATGTTGATTTACTGAAATATTGAATCTTGCGTTTTTCATGGGCACACGTAATTGTAAAACAATATACGTTTAACGTTATAATAGTATAACAACATACTTTATAACAATAAAGACATGTTTATTTTTTGAGCCTCTTATATGTTTTTTTTTTCAGTTTCCTCTATTTGCTAACACATTTCCGTCTCACTTATGAAATGAAGTGTATTGTGTCACACCTACTGATAGGATGACAACCTATTTTATCTGAATGGAGATAAATTTAATTCTTTCGTTTTATTATTTCTAACTATCATTTGCAACAGGGAAAAAATAACCTATATAGTAACAAGTTGTACTTACTTGGTTTTTTGAATTTGTTTTATTCAATTCATTTTCTTTTTACTTCCAGAAAGTTTTTTCATAACTTGTTGTTTGTAAATTGAGTTTACAATGTATTTGAATTTTGTTGATTTTATTCTAAATTCCTTTTCCTTTTCTCTCTTAATTAATTTCATAAATCATAGGTAGTAAGTTGTGCTTACATTGTTTTTAAATTTTTTTGTTCTAATTCTCTTCTTTTTATTTTTTATTCCAAAAGTCGTTTCATAAATATTAGGTAGTAAGTTGTGCTTACATTGTTTTTGAATTTGTTTGTTCTAATTCTCTTCTTTTTATTTTTTATTCCAAAAGTCGTTTCATAAATATTAGGTAGTAAGTTGTGTTTACATTGTTTTTGAATTAGTTTGTTTAATTCTCTTCTTTTTATTTTTATTCCAAAAGTCGTTTCATAAATATTAGGTAGTAAGTTGTGCTTACATTGTTTTTGAATTTGTTTTTTCTAATTCTCTTCTTTTTATTTTCATTCCAAAGTCGTTTCATACATATTAGGTAGTAAGTTGTGCTTACATTGTTTTTGAATTTGTTTGTGTTACGCATAAATTCTTTTATATACATCCAATTACTCATAATTTTTTTTCATGGAAGCCTGGTTATATACACCTTTGATCCTTTCTGAATCCATTTCCTTTACTTCATAAGTATTATTGTTTTTTATATTGGAGATTAAATATGGTCCGGTGTATAACAGCAATAACTTCTTCGTTATTCCTTCCAGTGTGCTGGGTAGTTCACGATTTTTTAATAAGATTTTTTCTCCCTTTTCATAAGTTATTAATTTACCACTAGCCTTTCGATACTTATTTTGCCGTTTTTCCTGGTCTTCTGCCACCTTGTTTTAGAATTTTACTTTGTCAAATTTGTAAATATTGTTTATGGGGAACTCTAGGATTTCTGCGATCTCTCGTGGGGGTGGTTTTTCGTACATGGCGGAGTATGGGGTTATTCCTATAGCTGGATGGTATGCCAAGTTGAGGAATTCCTCCGTGGCTTCTAACTAAAAAAGTCTTGCCAACTTTTTTGTTGATGGTGACAGTAAGTTCTTAGGATCCCCCCACTTCTCGTAACACCCGCTCTGCCGGATTACTGCTCGGGTGGTAGACCGAGGTTTTGTGTGAACGAATGCCCATTGATAATAAGGTATCACGCCATTTTCTACCCTTAAACTGGGTTCCATGATCAGTGATGATCGAAGATGGTTTCCCCATGTTTGGGATATACTGCTCCGTTAATATCCCCTGAATATTCCGGGTAGTTGCTCGATTAGTAGGGTATAGCTTAACAAACTTTGTGAAGTGGTCCATTATGATTGTTAGGTATCGATATTGGTGTCGACCGCCACTACGGGGAAATGGTCCGCAGATGTCTAGGAATACCTTCTCCAATTTTGCTTGCGAGGTTATAGGAATCATAACACCTTCCTTCTTCTCGTTATTTGTTTTTACGAGCTGGCAGATGTTACAGCTTTTAATATACATTCGGACCTTCCTATTTATGTTTTTTATTTGGCAGCTCTCCTCCAGAGCTTGTATCACCTTTAAGGTGCCCATACGCCCATATCGTATGTGGTAGTTTACTATTAATTCTTTTCCGATCTGGGTTGGAACAACCACCTTCCAGGTCTCCTCCTTCAGTGATGTTTTAACGGACAAGATTTGTTTGTTTAGTTGGTATTATCGAGCAACGGTTTCGTCTCCTTCTTCTAATCGAGTTTTAAGGTTTCTCAATTTCGGGTCTACTTGTTGGTGGGTGCTCATATTTGTTAATATTGTTGTTAAGTCGGCTCTGGTGCTAAGAAGATGGTATATTTTTAGTACGCTTTCCTTCTCCCATTCGAAAGTTTGCTCTTCCACATTGACACGGGATAACACATCGGCTACGATATTCTTTTTACCTGGGATGTATTCCCATTTTAGATGGTATTCTTGAAGGGCAAGTATCCACCTTGTCAGTCTGCCATGATTCAATTTGCAGCTTTTTAGGAACGAAATAGATTTATGGTCTGTTCGGACCGTAACAGGGTAACCCAAGATGTAAGTACGGAACTTACCGCAAGCAAATACTACGCTCAGTAATTCTTTTTCAGTTACAGTGTAGTTTTTCTCGCACTGGTTCAAAGATCTGCTAGCGAAGCTAATTACTTGGTGTTGACCCTTCTCGTCTTCTTGATATAATGTCGTTCCCAGACTGATGTTGCTGGCATCACAATTCATAAAAAATGGTAATTTAAAATTTGGGTGGCGAAGTATTATTGTTGCCAGAAATTTGTCCTTAATAAGTTGGAAAACACCTCCTGCTCTGGACACCATATCCATTTATTTTTTGATGACAATTGAGTTTGAAATTTTGCGGTTAATTCCGAATATTGTTCCTGGAACTTGCGATAGTAATTACAGAGTCCCAGGAATGACTGTAATTGCTTTCTGTTTTTGGGTGCCGGGAATTTCTGGATTGCTTCCACCTTTTCTGCCGACGGTGAGATTCCTTGATCGTCCAAGTTGAAACCCAAGAATTGCACTTCCCTGGCAATGAACTTAGACTTTTCTAACTTTAGCGTGACGTTACTGACAGATAACTTCTCAAGCACGTGTTCCACACGGTAGCAGTGTTCCTCCCACGTTTCTGATGTTATTAGCAGATCGTCTACATACACGGTGGTAAACTGAAGTGCTTCCTGTCCCAATATCTGGTCCATGCAGGTCACAAAGATGGCAACTGAGTTTACAAGTCCGAAGGGCAGTCTTTTGAATTGGTAATTGCGCCCCTCGAATATGAAAGCCAGATACTGGCGACTCCGTGGGTGTAACTCCACCTGCCAGTAACCGCACACCGTGTCCCAGGTACTAAAGTACTTGGTACCGTGGAATCGTTTCAGGATTTCTTCAATCTCACCGGGCGATGTTCTATCATTTATTATATTTTTGTTTATTTCCCGTGCATCCAAGCAAAGCCGGACTGGGCCGTTTTTCTTGGGAATAGCCACAATAGGGCTGGTGTATGGGGATTGGCTATTTTCTATTATATCGCTATTAATCATCCGGTTTATTTCCGCTCTTACAGCCTCCTTTCGTGAATGCGCAATAGGGTAGGATTTTCTATTAAACTCCACTGTATCTCTGAACTTAAGGGTACATTGATAATTTTTTACCTTGCCTGGCTCGTCCGAAAATACTGAGCGGTACCTTTTATAAATTCTGATCAATTGATTCGCTTGATTAATGGGCAATTTATCCCTAGTAATTCCGCTCCGGAAATCCCTTATTTCTTGTATCTTTTGGGACCATAAATCTTCGTCCGTGTTGTCGTATATTATGGGGTTAATTATTGTGTTATTTTCCATATAGTTGATGTTACGAATTTGCTGGTGGATACTGCTGGGAAGTGCTATCTCGCCACCGACTAAATCGGCCGATCTCCGGTAAACAGCGATACTTTCTCTGATCGTAAATCAATGATAGCAGAGTTTTTTCTCAGCACATCGCATCCCACTAATATATTGAAAGGTAATCCTGCCGCAATTAGGAAGATCATGTTTATTGCTATACCCTTACTAATCACGTTTAACGATACTTGCTTTCTTATAGTCTTGTTTTGGCGACCAGTGGCACCTATTAATACGATATTATTGATTGGTAAAGTCGGCAATAATTTACCACATTTCTCTTGGATTCTCTCCAATTCTATTGAGTTGATAATAGATACATTCGCACCTGTATCAATCATTAGCTGTGCGAAGGTTCCTTCTATTTCGGCATTAACATAAATTATTTCATTATTTATACTATGGAGGCGAGTGTCGTCCTCCTCCAGTAGTTCGTTTCGTATGTTCTTTAAGTAATTACAACTAATAATTGTAATATTGTTATTATTATTTGCTCTTGGCAATTCTATTTTATACCCAGGCGATAGGAGCAGCAAAAGGTCCTGATTATTTATTACTGCCTCCTCCCGTTTTAAATTCTCATTATCCTGGTTATTAATATTTGGAC
This sequence comes from Magicicada septendecula, assembly GCA_034769895.1. Classification (NCBI taxonomy): domain Eukaryota; kingdom Metazoa; phylum Arthropoda; class Insecta; order Hemiptera; family Cicadidae; genus Magicicada; species Magicicada septendecula. Next base: position 433,068,957 of record CM068372.1, on the reverse strand, counting down.
CAACGGAGGCGTCAGTTGGGAAACCTTGAGTGGGTTCCAGCCGTTCCGTTCGCTGTTCGTAGATTTGTTCTCTAGTTGGTTGCCGCTCTGGGTCATCTAGACTGGTACTTCGCCTAGGCGGATTATACCTTGAATTATCCCGTTCTCGGCTTCTGCGTCGGTCTTCGTATTCATGGAAACTGTTCCGCCGTTGATGGTTGTATCTGCGTGGACTGTTTCCTTCGGCGTGTATAAAATTTACCCGGGGTCGGGAGAACCTGTTGTTGTTATTAGTATTGTTATTTGGGTAACCCCTATTGTTATTATAATACCGTTCGGTATTATTAGTTTGGTTTGGGTTTCTCTGGCTATTTACATTTGGATTTGGGTAATAATTGCTTCTATTACCGGGGTACCCGTTATTATTTCTGTTAATATTTTGATTCACATTACCGTTATTATTATTACTACCGTTGGCATTACTCTGATTATTATAATTGGGATTATATCGGTTCCCTTGGTACCCACTGCTGTTCTGATGATTATTGTTGTTCGGGTACGGATTACTTCGGAATTCTGGCCTCTCATTCCTTCTTCTGCTTTGCCTATAGTATTCCTCATTCTCATAGTTTTCTAAGAGTTCCGTCATCGCCTGGATGGTCTTTATTTGGCTACCCCTTCTTGCTCGTATGACCTCTTCATCATAATGGTAGGAGAGCTTATTTACAAGGCATTCTTCTGGTATGGCCGGTTCCAGGTGCTTCGCCAGGCATACCTTCCCCAGGAAGTACGCGGTCATCGTATTACCAAATTGTGTCTTGTATCGGCCATGGCAGATGTTGTCCCTTATTAGATTTTGGGTGGTCTCCGACCAATACTTGGCATTGAACAAATTCTTAAATTGTTGGTAATCCTCTATCTCACTCCGGTTTGCCATCCATCAGTTGTCCGTCATTTCACGGAATGATTCGTCCAACAGCTCTCGATTATTTAACCACCTATTACCTCTATGTTTGGCCATGTATTCCTCGATCCGGGCCAAGAACTCCATTGGCTTCCTTTTATATTGGCGGAAGTTCAGCCATTCCCTATTTTCGTTGATGGGGATATTTGTGAAGTTGGTTGGTCGGTTCCGAATTGCTTCCATTTCCTCCTGGCTCTGCCGCACTTGACCAGTGATGTTAGTCATTACTACCTCCATTCCGTCGCACCTTTCAGTAATTTGGGTACGTACTTTACTTATTTCTTCCTGACCTTCCCTTCGGTTCTCTTCTGCCTTCTTGCGACTATATTCTTCGATATTCGTGACCTTGGTGTTTACCACTTCCTTGAATTCTTGTACTTCCCCTTCAGTTAGCCGACATCTTTCATCAACTTCTCTGATCTGTTGATTTATAATTATTGTTTCTTCTTCCAACTTTTTATTCATAGATTTCTTATTATCCTTGAGTTCTTTGTTCATTTCTTTTCTTAATAGTTCCATTCGTTCGTCTAACTTGTCTAGATTCTCCTGGTTAACTTCCCTTAATAGTTGGTTATCCTCTCTTAATTCTTCCAACCTCTCCCCTATCTTATCTTCCATTTTCTTGTTATTTTCCCTTAATTCTTCTTTCAATTGTTGGTTGTTGCTTTCCATCTGCTTACTGGTTTCCTCAATTCTCTTATTGGTATTTTCAATCTTACGGCCCAATTCTTCCTTTGTGGATTGGTTGTCCTCCTTCAATTCTTCTAACTTTTTCCCCATTTCTTCCTTTGTTGCCTCTATGTTCTTCCTTAATCCTTCTTTCGTGGATTCTATGTTCTTATTTATTTCATTCAAATTTTCCTTCAAGGACTGTTGGTCTTCCTTCCTTTCTTTACTATTTTCTTCTGTGGTGGAATCCATTTACTTATGCAAGTCTTCCTTGGTGGAATCCATTTTCTTATGCAAGTCTTCCTTGGTGGAATCCATTTTCTTATGCAAGTCTTCCTTGGTGAAATCCATTTTCTTATGCAAGTTTTCCTCCATCTTCTTGTTACTGGATTTGATTTCTTCCATCATCATCCTGAACATCTCTTGTATGTTCCCATTCTCCGTTCGTGATGGTTTCTCGGGTTGTTCTACCCGTTCCTCCCGGACATTGATTTCCCCCGTCTGTGTGGGCATTTCCGGTTGTTCCTTTGATTGTGCTGATGGTTTTGGTCCCCTTGGGGGTAATAACGTTTCTACGTCCTCCATCGGTGTTGCCTACATATCCTCCATATTAATTTCTTTTTCGGCCTCTGCCGCCCTTTTCTTGGATGTGGCACGACGTTGCATTTTTCCTTTTTCTCTGGCTGGATAACCGCTGCCAAGCTTGAATTAGAAATTGGGCGAGTTATATTAGTCCTTCAATCCCTAATTAAAGTCCTTTAGTTGGACGCCAGTTTTGTAACGTTATCTCGTGGTTACAAAATAATAATGTTATAATTTGTTAAACTTGAAATTAAAAAAATTTTATTTCAAAATAAAAAAAAAATTTTTTTTCTGAAAAAATATTTGTTCGTGTTTTTTGTTATCTGTATTTTAGGAAATAAATTTCGTTATTGTCTGGTGTAAAATTTTTAATTATATTATGGTTGTTAGTGTTGTGGTGTCACTTTCTATGAATAACTTCTATGTTAATATGGTTAACTCCGGTACTGGTCGATAGACGGCTCTTCTTCTTCTTCTTCAATATGCTCTTTATTTTCGTAAATACCGCCTTTCGGTTAGTCCGTGTTCTTGAATTAACTTATTCCTTAATTATATTTAAAGTAAAAATCAACCAATTTGCATAATTAGAGTGTTTATTAACCATTTATTAAAAATATCGATAGTAATCGATTGTTGCCAACAGTATCGACTCGTTACTCAGGGCCGGTTGACAAAAACTTTACATTAATAGTGTATATAAAATATTGTTCTTTTAACGGTTATGTTAGAATAGCCAGAGAAGGGTAGGTCCAAGAAAGTATAACATTTACAATAAAAATGTCTTAAAACTAACAATTACAAAGTTATTAATCAATATAGAAAGTTTATATAGTATAATATTCGAACCAATGCAGACTAGACGTTCATTTGTTCCACCTCGAATAGAATGCTGGGAAAATCAAAATGGCCGACAGAAGTATGCGTAGTTGAATGTCAATCACCTCGACGAATATTTCTTACAATAGAGATGTCTTTTCACTGTTTCTTCGTCTCAGCAATTGTGGATATTAGTTCTGGAGTTAAATGAGTGTTCCTGGTGTAGTGTTTATTAGTTCACTTGGTGTAAATGTGTGTTATTATGTCTATTTCACATTGGTTAAATGTGTCGTATATAATCCTTTTTGTTTCGTCCGTAAAATTTATTTGTAGTGGTGTTAGTTCAATTATTTAGGCGTATGTGGTTCTGTTTATCTGTAGTTCACTGTTTATTGTTTGTTTTCACTGCTTCTCAAGTTAAAATTAAAACTTAAAAATTTTACAAAACTTGCACTGAATTCGATTTAAGTATCGCACGCCATTAACATAGGTTATACGGAGCAAAACCTCGTTTAAGTGTTCGCTTCAACGGATAATAATTAACTGTTCTCATTTCCTTCGTCTCCTGAAAATCTTAGCCAATTTAATATAGATCATACATTGTTTCAAATTATCTTAGCTTCCGATATATTTTATTTGAATACATTATACACGGAAAATATTTTCGTTATTATTTAACTGTATGAAATACTAAATACATATTCGGTCTCTTTAATCTATTTTGCTTATTTTGATACTAATTAATATAGTTTTACAAAGTTTTTATTTAAAAAAGTTATATTTCTTTCATGTTGGAAAAGTAGGCTTAAATTTGTGTTTCCTGTCCTTGTTCAGATAATAGCCATTTTCTCTGATGTAATTATTATTATGCTGAACCTAAGATTGATATAATTGTTTATCTTTCCTTAATTTCTTGCAATTTTGTTCATTAGTTATTGTTTTTAAATATAATTAATTTATCTATGACTCCTCCTCTGAAATTTTAGTTAATACATTTCATTTTTATTTATAATTTTACTTATCTTCTGACAATATCTTTATAAAGTATAAGTTACATTGTATTACTGTATGGTGGGTTTATCTTACATAAATTTCATCAGTTTAGTTGGTTTATAGGACTAGATTTGTCAATTATAATGTAGTCTACATTTACTATCTGGCCTAGATTTTATCTGTTGTTACTTACAAAGTTTTTAATAATACAGTTAGTTCATACCCTTTTCTGACCTTCTATTCTAATATAATATTCATTAATAATTTCTTCTTTTACTACTATAATCTTTAGTATTGACTTTAAACAATTAAAACATAACAATTATTTAACATTAAATCTGGTATTTAGAATCATACCCTTTTTTGTACTGATTCCTTACAGTAACTTCTAAAAAACATTTTACTATATAGGAATGATATACACATTCAGATATGGCATTCCTAATTCAAACTACTAAACAAAATAACATTTTGTAAATACAAGGATTAATCTCTATTTCTAAATCTTATTTATAGAGTTCATATATGGAAATTGGAACCTAACATTTTGTTCTTTTAAATTTTTAACACTCCCTTAAAACTATTTGGTTACAGTCTTATCTGTTTTCCTTAATTTTAGGGATGTATTCCCCGTCACTTTATGTACTAACTCCAAGCTATGTATTTATATTATTTATTCCATTGAATGTTCTCATATAAACAGTGGCATTTTATTAGAAAGAGTATTCATTGCTCCTTCACCATATTATTTGATTAAATATCATTCATGATACTATTTTAAAAAACACTTAAAGTTATTTAAATGTACAGTAATTCATGTACCTTCTCAAAGTTTATTTATGATAATCTAATAACTTGTACTTGTCCCTGGTTATTTCTTGATACTATCACTAGTCCTTTCATAGTTTTATAATATCAAATTGTTTAATCATGGGGGAACCGTTAAGATTTGTCTATTTAAATTATACAATAACTTTCTTGGGTGCACTTCTACTTAGCACTTTAAACACTTTTTGTTTTTATTTGTTTTACATGAGTTTATGGTTTGTTGGGGTGTTATACTTTCTATAGTGGCATTTACTTTCTTTAGGGGTTTTTGTTTTCTCCCTATTGGGTTTCTTTTGGGTATTGGTCGTGTTCTACTTCCTCTATTCTATGTGATCTTCACTTGTCTCTGTTCATTAGGTATATTTGTTTGTTTTGGATATCTTCCTTCTTCATTCTTGGCTTCTTCAGTACCATTTCGTTATTATTTACTTTTGTTTATACTGGTCTGTTTACTTGGTCTGGGTAGCTTCCTTACCTACTCCTATCCTACCTGGGTATTATTGTTCTTTTAATTTTAGTTTTCTGTGGTTTTATTTTGTTGTCCATTCATATTAGTTGCAGATTTTTTCTTTATGTTTACTTTTTCTTGTTATAATAGTAATTTATTGTGCTTTTTATTTGGTTTTCATTTGGATCTTTCTGGATATTCCATATACTTGATTTTTACTAATGATCATCTGGTAATTGATTTAAGTGGATTATCTGTCATGCTACAATATATATATATATGTGTGTGTGTGTGTTTAACATGTCTGTTTAGCTAGAAAGATTATATTGTTGTTTATTTTTATATGTCATAAACAGCCTAGAATGTTATATTGTATCTTTTGTAAATTTATAAAAGAGAATATTTTTTTATTTTTATAATTCGAAATTTTAATATTTGCATATTTTTGATTAATATTAATAAATCATAGATTGGTTATTTTGAAACGGCTTTAATTAATTATTTCATGTCATCAACATCTCACTCCTGTTCGAAAATTTTTTTTTTATTGTGCATATACTTGACGCAACGAGAATAAAAATATCCTGCGACCTGGCCGGTGTGATACACTTCATAGTTGCGTTGAGTACATGGTATTGTATTTGTGTAATTTTTATAATACTTGTAACATTCCAATATATATAATCATAGGCTATAGCGCGTTCTCGCCTCGGTAATTCTTACTGAACAATGACGTTGCATATAATATACTTCCGTTGCGTTTGTCACCTGATTATTGTTGTGTGACACAGATTTTATAGCCTTACAAATTGTCACCACGCCCAGGAGTGGTGGTATCGTGACCATTTCTATTAGTAAACGCCCTTCGTTACTTCCAAGGTCAACTTTCATTTAATAAAAGGCTAGTTAGTAAACGCAAAAAAAGTGGTTTTATAGTTGAGTCTATAATTCTTACTCTACCGACGAGATTAGATTTTGTAATGCCATCGTTTTCTCTCAACAGAAATAATATTTGTTTCCTTTTTCCTTCGTGCATGCAGAAATTCAACTACTGTACCTCTAATTTAATGTTTTAACTAACATACCCAGACAATGCATTCACAAACCCCTAGATTTTTATTAAGTTTTTTACAGGTTTAGAGTTACACCGAAATAACGGCTAACTAAACCTAATCTTACCTTGGATGCAAGTTGCAGTCCATACAATAATTTTGCATGGTAGCAAAAATGTTGAAAAATTCATAAATCTTTTATTTTGTTTATCTCCTAGACAAGGAGACAGTATGCTGTGTTAGATTCAGTAAACTTACAAAACACATTGCCACAAATTGCTATAATATAACCTATAATGGTATGAAAACCTGCTCTTTTTATGAACAATACATTTTATACAGTTTTAATACAGCTTGTCAAGCTGATTAATTATTTTTTTAAGTGACTAAATCTTATTAGTATTATTTAACGCGAGATTTAACAGGCTTTAGTTGTAATAAAACCATTGGACTGAAAATTTTTGACAGAAATTAGATTTCGTTTAGTATCAAGTGAAGCGTTGCATAATTTTGTGTACTTTGAATCGCTGGAGTGACATAGGTACTCGTTTATAATTGACTTTGAAGGCTGCATGGCATTAACGCAAAGCGATACAATTTACCGCCTTCAATTAAACTTTGTACACCCTTTAAACATAATTCAGAATTATTTTTTTTACACAAAAAATTAAATTTTTACTAACGAAAACAAATATATCATATCTAATTATACACGAGTGCATTTTTAAGTAACAAATTCAATAGTGAATTAACGCAACACCTGTTTAAATAACAGTGTACAAAATGTCGTGTGTGTATATATAACAAAATATACAAATGGCTAAAGATATTGTACACAAATGTTCAAAATATACTATGTATATAATTCTACAAATGATATACGTCATTATATATTTCATCATGATTTATCATGATGCACAACATGAATAAAGTATAGCAAAGATGTTACCTGTACAACAGACTACAGTAAAAGTTACCGCTGGCTTTTAGTTTTTATATAAATTTAAGACCAAATCTCTTAAATGTTTTTTCAAAAAATTTGGTAATTTTTTAATTCATATTAGTTACGTAGTCGCATATAATTCAATACTGATATCACCAACGAAAGTTTATTAACTTTCTGTTGTTTTTAAAACACTTTCCAGATGATCTAATACGCGTATTAACAAGTGTTTTTAAACTACGTTAAGTGTACCATATTAAATTTAATACAATTAAATTGCGATATGTGAACCAGTATCTATTAACAAAATGCATGTGGAAAGGTATTCTTACTCCATTAGGTTGCAGCCGACAAGAAAATTAAAAGTAGAGGCTCAAATAAAAATTGAACGTAATGTTTACATTTATTTCATATTTACTAAATTAAATAGACTTCAAATCAAGACACATACAGTCAAAATTAAATAATTTTCACCTTCCCGTTATTTATGTTAAAATAAGACTCTAAACTTAAGACTGTATTTATTACATAATTTCGAACTAATTGGAAAGTTATTTTTTTCAAAGAACGGAGATTATATAAATCGTACGCAATACACTTTTGTGTGAGGAAAATTACAAGTCAACAACTTGTCACTTAAACTAATTAGTGTATTGTCTACAATTCATAATTAGCCAGTAACGGTACTTTTTGTTTACGACAATAGAACAACTTTGTGAAACCGCTCATCTGGGAGTTTCCAATGCATCCTTGGCCATAGGCTACCTCCAACCCACCCCGCCAACCGTACATTTCAAATTTGTCAGTTTAAATGCAACCTCTGAAGCTGCCGTAACTGGAGTAACAATTGTCAGGAAAATAAAAAACATGTGTAGAACTGTACCACGTGTTCCTTGTATTAACACAAAATGTTTTCACAATAACCACAGAACACAAATTTCCATTCACCACTATCTAATTACATAAACAAATTTTTAATTTGCAAAGTTGTAACACATTCCAAAATTGTATAAATGAAAATAAATTTTAATCATAAATCATCCACGGAAACTGCGATAAGTTAAAGACATTATACGTGTATATCAAACGTGGGAGAATATAGACATGATTATATTCCAAAGCAAAGGACGTACAGAGCAAAATATATTCTTTTAAATATATGTCAAAGGAAGTTCTAGGGGCAATTCTGTTGTCTTAAAAATAATATTAGAAGGTGATTTAAACCTAAGTGACGATTGATACATCTTGTAAACATATTATGTTGTTACTGATATTGTTTGTTATCGGGTAATTATAGGTATATTTTATCAAAAGTAGCGAATTCCATTAAAAGTTTTAATTTAATTTAATTTAAAACCCATTTTGAAGCCGCTAGTGAACCTCAGTGTTGAGTTTACTACTGGGTTGCAGTAATTAGCTGAGAATCATTTAAAAACATAAAGAGTTGTAAGTTTTTATAATGTTTTGATCAATGCGGCCCGAACACATATAAGGTTATTATATATTGTTGTGTTCACATTCTAAGGCTCTTTCACGTTACTAAGAATACAGTTCATTTATTTCAGTAAGCATTTCTGTGAATTTTCGAAAGACTAATCGCACACCAGTGAATACTTTATCATTATCAAGAGCTGAACATCGTCGTTGTAGTCACGATTATCACCTTCATCACAGCCATCATCATCCTACCCTCGATACCACTATAATTACCAGTTTTGTATTATAAGATACAGCCCTATTTCCTGATAATCTGTTTCCTAATATTCATTATGGTTTCAGATGTTTTCAGTTACACCAAAATTTAATTATGTCACACACCACTTACAATTATGAGTTTCTATTCACTGACACATAGGCCTACGTATTACTGACAATAAGCACTAGTATTACTTAGTTAACTTACAAAGTCTTCAGTTCAATAATATTGATTATATAGGCAATAGAATAGGAGGGAAAGATGTCTGTATGATTATGTTTGGTGATTATATTACCGGGAGAGAGAAGAGTGAAGAAGTCTTGAAAGTTAATTTGCCAATAATTGAAAAAATTACCTCCAGGCGTAGAAGGCAAAAATCAGTACTCTATTAATGATTACAGCCAACCGCATTATTAAACTTGATAAGCGAATCGATAGTAAAAACAAGACATAGGTTATTTCCTTCACGTAAGCATACGTACGATACGATACGATAGGTTAATATGTAAGCATTGTAGTAGCTGAAGAAAAATTTTTAATTCATAAAATAAAGGAAAGCTGAAGTTAAAGCTGTCTTTACAAGAAGGAAATGCTACTCTCATTAAACAGTGGCAGTGTTGCAACGAAGGAAACGTTTGTTTGGGATTGGAGACATGGGTAATTTGTAACAGAGAGAATAGACTGGAAGTTTTTGAGATCTGCTGTTGGAGATAGCTCCAGAATATTTCATGGAAAGTAGAAACCTTGAACGTACAAGTCCAGGAAAACTGAATAGAAAACAAGTAATGTAGTGTGCCGTGAGTATTAAAATAGAATCCTCACGGCGGTTGTTAATAGTTTCAAATTCGTCCATATTTCGCGGCGCGGGCTAGTGTCGTCTGCTACCTGGCCTGTTGAATTTCTCCGCGCTGGGTCTGTGGGCGGTGAATAGTAAAATTGTCGCGCTCTGTTGACGAAATATCGTCAGCTCCGCTCAGCTGTTTCCGTCCCTCTACCTCGTGCTTGCTAGCGAGTTTTTCTGTGCAAATACTCATCACCACTCTTAGCATGAACTTCTAGTCCGACGGCCGAATGAATTGTTCATTATAAAGTGTTCATCCTATATTATTGGCGAGTAGGCTTTAAAGAGCCTCTGGTAAGTTTCTTCAATTATGCATTGTTATTTTATAAAGGGGGAATGTATTTAAAAATGTTCAATGTTTGGATGAAATCGGATTACAAACGCGTGTGTGATTCCGTACTTGCACTAGCTTGAATGCACGCCACGTGTCAAATTTTTCAGTAATAGCTCTGATATTGATTTATAAATAGAATTCATCAATGTTTCATTCTTATGAATTGAGATGTCATAAAGTAAAAGGTGCCAATGAAATATTAACAAACAGCTACAGATTGATAAGAAACTAATGTAATTCATGCCACGTGGTGAAGTGTTAGATGAAAGCAACTACTATTGTGATATACTGACAATAATTGTTTGAATGGGAATTGATTATAGTTTTACAGTAGCACAATTTAATTGTTAATTGCTATTTAAATTTAATTATTGAAATCCGGGTTAGTAACGTCTTTGTAATTGAAAGTCTAGTACTCAATAGGGTATGGTGTATGTGCGGTTCTAAGGTCGAGTGAAGGTGTGTTGAGGGTTATTTTTTTTTTACGACTGTTTCCTACAGAAAATTGTGTTCTAGAGTTCCCGATCCAGTCAAGGGTTTGAGGGTATACGATGGTGATATCTCCAGCTTTCACCATCGGCTGAGCGATGCTGTCTGGCTCCCCGTTTTCGCCGTCGGAAACTCACAATGGGATCCGAAATTATTCCTTGGAGAAGTGTCAACTCCGGGACGAGCAGCCAGTTGAACGTCTGTAGCAGTAACAATCGTCTACCCTCCTCATCATGTGGTAACAACTGAACATCAGGTGAAAATTTTCATTTTTATTCAAGCTCGACCTTCGCGACATACTTTTACTGTGAACACAACTAATATCATAAAAGTAAAATTACATTTCCGTTTGTGCTTAACTTGCAGTTAGTGAATTGAACGATCAGGGCCAATCATGCCCGTTTATGATGTGCACTTTCTGATGGCTGAGTGCGATTAAAATGTATTTATTAATAAGTTCAATAATTGTATTGCGGGGCTAGCAGGCATCTCCAGACCATTGCTCTTTTGATCTATACCTTTTCTAGTTAATTATTTTATATCCAACTGAATAACGTGTCGTGTGATTTCATAATTTACCATGCCAGGGTTTCCTGTGCAATAGTCTAAATAGTTTGTCCTTTACCTTTTAAATTGCCTTCCCTTTTTTGGTTGCGAATTTTACTGAACTTCCGTATTGTTCATTTTTTATTATAATTAATTCTGGAATTTTCTGTTGGTTTCATTTCGCGGGTTCATGTTAGTACAAGAGGTGCATGTCGGAAGCATGCGGTGTGCTGTCGGTCATATTTAAATCTGAACGTAATTACTATACTAAATTCCGGTATTATACCCTAGCCTTTAATTATTCGTATTTCTGAATTTCGGTTTACAATAGGACTGTTTATGCTTGCAACCTTGTCAGTCCTGGGTTGGCACTGCTCTAGTTTCATATGAATTTAACTTGCGTATGTATCATTTATTAGTTATGAAAAGGCACACAAAATTTACATGTATTAATGACTGTCATGCTGTTCGTTGAGTTATTGAATTAAGTGTTAATTATATGTAAAGCATAGACAGATTTAAATGGTAATGATTAATTATTGCTGAGAGGATACTGATGTGTTTTAAAATGAACCTTACTTAATAAGTAGTATAGCCCCATTCGTGGAAAGTATATGGAATATGTAACTATTGTTGATAGGTCACTTTTGAGACTTAAAGTAAATTAATTTGTCAATCGTTAAAGCCACTTGAAGAGTATATATAAAATTATTAATCATTGTTAAGAAATCACTTGCAGTATTTAATATGAATTTTACTGTTAATTGCTGTTGCTATGTTGTTTAATTGACCATTGATGTTTTATTTCTGGAAGGCTTTATATATGTTAATGTTATTATAGAGTGACCCTAGAAGATATTGTTACTGAATATATACATATATATATATATATACATATATAATATGTAGAAATGCTGTTCCTACGTAAGATCAAACACAAAAATAAAATGCTGTTATGTTAAATGGAGTTTCATTGCAAGTCCTGTCACTCTGAGCTCAGTGCATTTTATGCTTCCGTCTAGGCCACTAGGCCACGTGCCTAGTCTTAAAATTTACGGGACGCCCCTCAAAAAAAAAAAAAAATTTTTTTTTACAAAAAATGTTTCAAAAACGTTTGGGGGAATAAGGCATAAATTTCAGTAAAAACACTAAAATATCAGAAAAATTTAATTAGACAACATTATAATTATGGACAAAATTTGTAGAGTTGTCAACAATTCTGGAAGAAAACTGCTAGAAAAGGTGGCTGGCATGTTTAACCGTTGGACACCTCTTTCTGAATCATTTATATGCTTGAAGAAAGCTGCATTTCCTCTGCTTTCAGCATTTGGATAAACATACATGTTGAACAAGTTTTTCACACTTAAAAGCACAGAGGTCAGTTAACAACTACGCATTCCGAAGCTTGAGTAAAATTGAAAATGACCAAGCACGCACCTGGTATGGAGCAACTAACCAAGGATAAGAAAGGACAAGGATCACATTAAAGTTGAACAGAACAATTTATAATTGTCTGTTTAGTTAGTAATTTATTACTATTGATTTTCAATTAAATATTAATCATTTTTTTAATAAAAATTGTTAAATGTATTTCAGACTAAATATTAAAATTAAATTATCATAATGTTTCCTGTTACCGTGAATTATTAAATTTGTATGTTTACGTGAACCAGTCGTGAATAAAATGTGTTAAAGCTGAATTTATGTTGATTTTTATTTCCATAATTAATTTAATTATATATTTTTTTAAGATTTTAGGAATACATAAAGATTAAATTTGTTTTCTAGGGTACAGGAACCATAGACACAGTATTGTTACGACATCACAGAACAATCTACGTGTTTATCGAATGTTCCAGAGGGATCCGGAATGTAATGCGTGTAGCGTACGTGACTCTCGACGCATTTGCTAGACTGTGCCAGAATTCGGGCGGCCGCTCGCTGACTGTGTCAAGGCCGCAATTAATTACGTCGTACATTGGTGCTAATGCGTAGTTTGGAATCTTCTGATCTGCGAGCGTTGTATAAATACTAGGCGGCAGTGGCCTTAGTTTTCAGTTGCATTAGCTGCAGAGTCAGGTCTCCTACGAAGTGAGCTTAATAAACAAGTTACTAAAATATCGGAGGTACAAGAAACAATGACATTAAAAATAGCTGAAGTAGAGCAATCTGTTTCGAGTGTTGAAGAATCGATGCCTACAAAAATATCTGTCATAGAAGAAACCATGTCAAATAAAATATCTGCAGTAGAAATCTCAATGGCAAACATAAGAGAGCAGTTCCTGAAAATACAACCAAAACAGACTTTTGAACAGACTGTACCAATGGTAAAGACAGAAAAAGACACAGAAAATAAGTCAGTAGAGAAAATCACTTTGCCTCCAGTAGGGACAGTTCATGTCAAAGCTCCAACCTTTGACGGAAGCAGTCACTGGGCAATGTACCTCCGCCAATTTGAAGCTGCTGCATGCGCAAATAAATGGACAGATTAATGATTTTCGGTATCCAGGCCACTTATATGTATATGAATAGAGTAAAATAATTTACCTCTTTTTTGGCCGTCTGGTGGCTTTTTATTTTTGATACTACTACGCGTTTCGGGACATATGTCCCATCATCAGGTACAATTCTTTGGTAAAGTTCGTCAAATAATTAAAATATTAAAACAATTTACATATAATTTACACATGTCACAATTAAATATAAAATATCTGAACGCGGGAACACACTCGAGGTCGTTGGTGCGCACCACGGAACACTACAGAACAGTCGACTGTTGTGCTTATGTTGTTATTGGCCGTGCACTATGGACCTCGTTTTGTAATCTTATCGCTGTGTCGTAAAGCAAATTGGATTGAAAGCTCAGTTGTTCGTTCACAAGGACTTCTTTAGTGTTTTTATTTTTAAAGGTCTTATATACGTATTTCAAACTCCTCGACAGCACTCATATATCTTCCTTTTTTGCATATATGGAGGGGTTGAAAGTTAGTCGTGAAATCAGTATAATTATGATTTCTGTCCATCAAATGACGTGCGTAATTTAACATTGTTTTGCTAAAGTCTTTTTTGTGTAAACGTTCTTTAAAACGTTTTATAAAAACTCTACAAGTCTGGGCAATGTAGAAGCTCTCACAGTCATTGCATGTAATTTTATAAACGCCTGTCTTGTCTTCAGCTGATTTTAATGGTTTAGGTCGGAGTATCTTACTAACATTGTTATTAGTGCGGAATGCCATTTTTATATTTATCTCACTGAATGTACTTTTAAAATTTTTGGTAGGGTGTTACCATAGTCTGATGACATATATATCTAATCTTATTCTATTTTTTTTGTAATTCTTTGTTGTTTTTCTTTTTCCGATGTTTCACTTTTAAACTGTCTACAATTGAGCTTTTATAACCATTGGCCTGAGCTATGTACCTAATCGTGTTGAGTTCTTCATGAAAATCTTTGTCTTTTAATGGTATGGAGAGTAATCTATGTACTAAACTATTATACGTTGCCATTTTTTGAGAGAAGGGGTGATGAGACCCCCTTATCGTAAGATGACATTTATCGTAAGATCTGTGGTGATTAGTTTCCGGTATATCTGATACTGAAATTTGTTATCTAGTCTTGTAATTGTCAGGTTGAGAAAGTTAAGTTTATTATTTACCTCCGTTTCAAGAGTGAATTGTATGTTTTTGTTGATACAGTTCATGTACTTTTTCATATTTTCTATTTGTTGTACTGTACCATTAAAAATTATGAATGTATCATCAACCTAGCGTGTATATGATATTATTCAGCCGGAGAGTTTATTTACGTTATTGAGCAAATATGTATTCTCATAGTGATTTAGGTATATAGGCCTATCAGCTAGTAAGCCAGACAAAGGTGAACCCCATGGCTAGACCCTATTTTTGGATATAATAGTTATTATTAAATGTAAAGTAGATTTGGTCTAGTACAACTTCCAGTAAATTAATTATTTCGTTGATTTCTTTTAAGTTACATATTCTGGCGTTAGTGAGATTTGCCTTAAGGATAGTAAATGTTTCTTCAACAGGGACATTTGTATACAAGTCAACAATGTAAAAAGAGGCTATTTTATAATTAGGTTGTAATTTAATGTTTTTCATTTTATTAACGAAATCATTGTTATTTTTTATAAAGTGGTTATTTTTTAACTTTATACTGTTTTTTATTTTTTCTGCTAGTTTTTTGCTAACATTGTAGTCAGCTACCAACTCGGTGCAGTGGTAAATTTACAAGTGGTCTGATCGGCACATTGGTCTCATGGAATTTTGGTATGCCAACAAATTGAGGCGCCTCTACGTTAATGGGTTTTAGTGATCGGCGTGTAGAGTCATCAAATAACTGTATACATTGATTGATTTTGTTATTCAAAGCTATGACAAACTATGTGGTTGTAATATTTAATTGTGACATGTGTAAATTATATGTAAATTGTTTTAATATTTTAATTATTTGACGAACTTTACCAAGGGATTGTACCTGATGATGGAACATATGTCCCGAAACGCGTAGGAGTATAAAAACGAAAAAACCACTAGACGGACAAAAAAGAGGTAAATTATTTTTTATTCTATTCATAATTGGACAGAGAAAGACAAGGCTGTTTCACTCGTTCTTGCATTAAAAGGACCTGCGACAGAATTACTACAGAAAGTGCCACCTGACAGTCAAAGCACCTATGCCGAATTGATAAAAGCTGTGGAATTACGGTATCGTGATAAACATTTGCGAGATGTGTACTACGCTCAGTTGCGAACAAGACGACAACGTTCCGGGGAGAGTCTTCAAGAGTTTGAAGCAAGTATTGACAGACTGATCAGACTGACCTATCCTGAAGCACCAGAAGATTTTCGAATAAGGTTTCGATCCAGACATTTATTGATGGCATCGGAAATTGTGAACTTCAGCCAGTGTTACGAATGGCAAGGCACCGAAAGAGCTCAGAAGCTCTTGTTCACGCCCTAGAGTTTGAAGCTGCCAAGTGAGCGTTCCGCTACATTAATGGGTTTGTGCCATCACATTGCAGTCAGAAGATCCCTGTATCACATTGCCGTTACGATGGGTGCAGAAAAACAATGTTGTCTTTAGAAGTTTAAGAGAGTCGCAACGATTTGAGCGATGGGATGAAGACAGTAGACCGAAGTGTTACAACTGTGGAAAACGTGGCCATCTACAGGTAGACTGTTGGCAGAAGAAGATACCGAGAGAAGAGAGTGATCGCATCAATTAGAGAAGTAAAGCCCCAGAACAGCACACAGTTTCCACGCTACATAAGACCAGTGGAAACTTGATTTTCAATGGATTTGCGAAAGGTAAACCAACATCATTTACAGTTGACACGGGCGCAACAATGTCCATTGTGCACCGAGACTTAGTCAGCAACCGCCAGACTCTAATTAGCTCTTGTACAATACAGACTGTGACTGGAAGCCCCGTCAAGGTGCTAGGGAAGGTAGACGTACGTGTACGCCTCGGTCTTCTCGAGTTTAGCCACCAAATGCTCGTTGCAGACATTGTCGATGAAGTGATTCTTGACACGGACGTTATGAATGCTACGGATTCGTTGTGGACTTAAGAGAGAATGTCCTGAGGGTTGGCCAAGAGAAGATAAAGCTTTCCATGGCTAAAATGACAGGGTCTACAACCATTCGATTAAGCAAGTGGCATTGGCCGAAGAAAAAGTCAACAGGTCTGGTTAAGAGCAACCCTCCCTATTGCAAGCGGAAATGGAGGAAGAACTAGCAGAGGAAGTACAAATAAGTGTAACGACAAAATAAGTAATTGGAAAGCCAAGTATGGGTGTCGAGACAAGACTCTTGCTTGTCCTGAGCTCTTGGAAGCCCCCGAGGGAAAATTTTCTGAAGACGAAGTTACGGAAGAGGTTGTTGACGAGAACCGAACAGACTTGGATCAACACTGGCGCTAACGCAGATTTTGGAATATTCTGGTCTTTGAACGTTGTATGAATACAAGGCGTTAGCAGCCTTAGTTTTCAGTTATAGTTACGACATATTACAGTGCAGTTCGAGTTTATTGTCTGGCGATATTACGTGTGCGTTCAAGTGGTTGTAAGAGAAGTGGTGTGCTTTATAATCGGGCGGTTTCTTGTAATTCAATTGTGTTTTAATATTAGTTAACATTTTATTGCGTGTGAATAATTTTTATTTGATTTGTTGTAGAGACTGTGTTGTTAATTACGAACTGTTTAACTGTGAAAATTAAAGCTGGTAATTAGTGACTTAATTGGTGTCTTGTATTTTGTTTTCCACTGTACCATACGACGACCAATTAGACAGTCGTAACAGTATGTAGGAAAGTCATTGCACTGTTTTAATTCAGGCTTTCTTGAAATAAAGAGTAGGAAAGTATTTTTTCAGTATGTAATAGAAATAGATATTATTCTAGTTCGTTCGCCACGCTGAGTATTATTTTGTACTGTCTTCGGCACATAACTACTAAAAGGTTGCCGACCCCTGCGGTACAATCTAGATATAGTTTGATTGTAAATAAAAGGTTTTACTGAATTAGTCTCGCTACTTAATTTACAGACCTCGTATAGGTTACAGACAAATCTCAAAGAATGCAATTTGTCCTGAGCTTAAAAAACTACAATTTACTCTTATTGCCTGTAAAACGCTAAAAAAATCCTTAATAAAAAGTTTATTGCATGTTTGATATTACAAAAATTCTTCATTAGTGTACACAGTATTTCAATTACCATACATCAATTTCCTTTGCTTTTTATAACATTGTTTCTTTGCTACGTAGAATGTGTAACTATTTTAATAATTCCGCACATTTTAATTTCCTATATTTTAAAATACTTATTGCCGCATCAGGAGTAAATGAAATCATACACAGCATTTCCTCAACACACACACACACACACACACACACATTTGTAATCATATCAGGCGTATGCTATATTATGTAAATACAATCGCTAGAGATATACAGGGTGTCCCGGGAGGAGAGGGAAATAATTTGAGAAATGGTTCCATAGTGTAAAAGAAGAAAAAAAGTTCATATAAAAATATGTCCGGAAACGCTTTGTAAGCGAGTTACGGCTAGCGAAAGATTTCGCCCGAGTTTCGGTTCCCCCGGGTAAATGAAGACTTTCTGAAATTCTGGGAAGATAAATTAAGGGGCGAATTCTGTTGTTTCTTATGGGTTTTGACCTGAAAAATCGAATAAAACAGGTCGCAGAACTGTATCTACCATAACTTTCATGATATCTGATGTAAAACAGAAAAATCTTTGCCTAAAAACGTATTGTATTGTTTTTAACCAAAATTGGAATTTTTTGTTGATTTTTATTGACTTTATTTACACCATTTTCCTCAGAATTAAATTCTTTACAAGTTTTGTTTTTAACTTGTATGCATTTATTAATCATTTAACAAAGTTATTGTAGTTCTAACCTAAAAAAACGTGTTTTTAAGGTTCAAGATGTACGGATCTATAGGGGGGCAACATGTGGTTCGGATCAATACCTCCTCAAAACTAGAATTGCATTTCCGAGAAGAAAAGAAAGTAACAAGGAACACACAAAACCAGAAAACCAGCAAGGGTCGGAAAAAGAGTAAGATATAACTTAAATAGCCTAGACCATGACAGCGTTAGGACGTTATATGGAACTCGGTTGGACGGGAAACAAGGAATTTTGTAGTGCTGAAGTACATCATATGCACATTCAAAATTGCATACACGAAGCCGCAAAGGAAGCATTGGGACGTTATGAAAACGAAAGAAAGACAACGCCTTACTGGTGGAATAAAGAAGTAGAATTACTAATCAAAAACAAGAAAGAGAAATACGAAAAATGTCTAACAACTAAAACATTTGAGGACAAAATAACATACAAGGGGCACAAGCAGCGGTGCGAAAAATGATAACGCAAAGGAAAAATGAAACGTGGGATAAGAATTGCGCCCGACTGAATACTTATATAGGAGGCAGGCAATGCACTGAAAGTTGGAAATTCCTATAGTCGATAAGACGGGAAAAAAGAAAAATTTAATATCACCAATATCTCTACAGAAATGGGACGAATATTTTAGTAACCTCCTAAGAGAAAGCAGACCAGAATTTCAAAATAACATCGATTATGAGTTCGACAACATTAGAACGACTTCATCGCCTGTGAGGTTAACCACGGAAGAGATAAAGAAATATGTCGACATCTGGAAAATGGTAAAGCCCACGGACCTGGCAACATCCCGGCGGAACTTCTCAAATGTGGCACAACAAAATTATATGAACATCTCACGAAACTATTCCATAGATGCATAATTGATAAACAAATACCGCAAGGATGGAAAAAATCTTTTGTATCAACCATTCACAAAAAAGGTAAAACAACTAAATGCGACAATTACCGTGGAATTGCGGTGACGAGTTCAATCAGTAGAGTGTATGGAAAACTTCTGAAGAAATAAATTGAACATCAATACTCGGACATGGAAGCAGAAACCAGAGGAACAAGCTGGTTTTCGGGCGGGGAGATCAACCATAGATCACTTATTTTGCTTGACGCAAATCACAGAAAAGAAAACTGCTGTAAACCAAAATGTGCACTGCCTACATGTTGACCTTACGAAAGCGTATGATAGTATTCCGCACACCAAACTTTGGCTGGCACTTCAACGAACAAACATCGCCTCCACTTTAATCGAAGCGGTTAAGCCTTTATATAACGGATTGAAAGCGCACGTAATAATTGGAAGTAAAGTCTCAAAAGGATTTAATATTAGTAAGGGCCTGATGCAGGGATGTTGTCTCTCACCGACGCTTTTCAAGATATATTTGGAACAAGCCCTCAAAACCTGGAAAAAAAATGCCACAAAATGGGGATACCTCTAATTAACAACACAGTGTACACACTGTTTCGCTGACGACCAAGTCGTGGTCGCGCAGGACTACACGACATGAAATACATGACACGAAAACGTATAGATGAATATAAGCTATGGGGCCTTGAAGTAAACACAAAGAAAACAGAATATATGTGCATTGGTGGGGAACAGAAAGATTTAATTTTAAAAGACGAACAAGAAATAATAAATTGCAGTAGCTATAAATATATAGGAACAACAGTTACACAAGATGGTAGTCTAGATAAAGCGATAAGAGAAAGAAATAATTTGGGAAGAAAATCAATAGCATTGCTGAACAACAAATATCAAAACAAAATAACCATCAATGCAATGCAATTTTGAAACCAATTACGTCATACGGGTGTGAAATATGGCCAATAGCACAAAGAACAGAAAACTTGTTGGAGGCTACTGAGATGGATTATTGGCGTAGAGCGGCAGGGAGGTCAAAACTGGAAAAAGTACGAAATGTCAGAATCCGGGAGATAATGGGGATACAGTGCTCTATTGTTGACGACAGAAAAACAAAACAGATAAGATGGTTTGGACATTTGCAAAGAATACCGGATAATCGACTCCCCAAGCAAATTTTGGGATGGACACCATGCGGTCGTAGGCGAAGAGGAAGACCTTCTTGGTTGAGTTGAACAGAGGCATCAATCGGGCAATGAGAGACCGGGAATTGGAAGAAGAATCTTGGTTGGATCGAGACCAATGGAGACTAGGGATCGGAAGACGTAGGATAACGTTATGAACGTTATCCTATATATATAGATGGAAAATTTTACTACTGTGATTGAAAGGATTAAAACGACGCAGCATGTGTGTACACCATAAGCGCACATGCTTGCGCGTACCAGTGTACGTGCTGGAGTCAATGCAAGCCGCGCGCGCTCGCACTGACCCCCAATACGCAGACTGCAACGCAGGACACGTGTCGGCTCAAACCTGTTGAGTCAATGCAAGGCGGGCGCTTGCACTGGCCCCAACGCTCAAACTGCGCGAAAGCATGAGTCCGCCAAACGGGTGTGTGTGAGTGTAAAGCCCGTGTCCTAATTGTGACAATCAAAATAATAAAAATACCGTGTACATACAATATCTAACAGTGAGTAAATGAGCCCAGAGATGAACTTATCTGGAGGGACAGGACAAGATGACAGTAGGCTATACAGTTGTGAACGTTGCTGATTTTAATTAACCTAAAATAATTTCATTTGATTTCTATCAGTTGCGTAGAAACGAAAATTTATTGTTATCGACAATTGCAACAATGAAATTCCTAATATTATTTTTTGTACATAATACGTATCTTATTTGTAAGTACTATACAAATAGGGAGTTTAAAATTATTTGGGATTAAAGTAAATAACTTGATACAATGTGGACTAATTACAGTGTGTGGGAGATGTAGCCTACACTCAGATATCATTGTATTTTTCCTACACACGGGTCATTAAAATATGACCACGTCATGTAAATTTAAAAGATTACATTATTTCGGATCAAAGAGTGGATAATTTAACAGATCGTTTAAACACTGATATAGGACGGGATAGCAGCACTGAAGACGATTTGAATGGTAACGGTAAAGGAATCAGTATGGTGGATGAACTGAGCTAAATATTTGTAATCGGGTGTAAGTAATTATGTGCTATATTACTTCAATCATTTCAGTATAATTGTTGCATCAATATTCCCTCTTCTGTTCTTTAAAGATACCTTACACCTCCTTGTTTTTTAAAACACACACACAGTTATTTCACATTCGAGGCTGTTATTATGTTACTTATTCAAAGAAATTAAGATGCCAGTGCAGTGTTAACTATCTATTACTACGTTTTCTCAATCGTAACATGTAAAGTATTACATACTCTAAAATATACAATGGTTGTTAATGTCTAGGCTCGTCTAGAAATGTAATAGACACAATATGACAAATCACAGTTTACAAAATAATTGCAGTATTAAACACTGTATAACTCAGTGAAATCTTTGTATGTTCCCTCTATTGTGTATATTGCTTGTTTCTTCTTACATATGTACTGTTTAGTCGTGTCGAAATCGAAATCGAAGTGAAAACGTACGTACGGAATCTCGTCATTCAGAGAGCAGGATAATATTTTCAACTGTAGAATGTTTCTACTCACGTGTATTACACTGCTCCCGCCTTATCCCTACTACAATGTGCGCGACTGCTTCATGTATGATTATTTTAACTATATTATTGTATTATCATCTCAATAAAATAGCATCTAATGATTAAGTAATTTAAATTATTTAGTATGAAAATGGAAATTAGTAAGCCTGTGTTTCCATGATTTACACTGATGATTTTTATAAAGGTTGGTAGGTCATGCAGTCAGTGTATGAAGGGCTCTTTTCGTCATTATCCTTGGGGCATTACAGGAATAACGTACCTGAGAGAAATTCTATGAAGCAAGGATAATTTTTACCTGTTCTTGGGACATTGACTCGCTATAAGTTGGGTATTACCGTACCCCCAGGAAAAAGCCCTGTGTCTAGGAAAAACGAATGAGGAAAACCAAAATTGTGCAACTTGTTCCTAAGTTTTCAAACTCCCCCCCCTCCACCTAGGAAAGAATCGTGCGTGCGCGTCAGGTGGCACTAGTAACCAAAGCCACGCGACCCACCCAGCGTTCCATTACAGTGCTCTAACTATTCCCTTACTTTACAATAAATGACTGGCAGATTAACTACACTCGCCAACAATCTTGACATCGAAGTATCAAGAGGACACTGAAGTGTCCTCTAGAGTTTTGAGTGCTTGTTAAGGACCCAAATTATGGAACCCTGTGGTTATAAATACGCAACAGCTGCCGCTTAGTTTCAGTTTACTCAGTTGGTGTCAAGTGGTTATTAGTAAAAAGTGATTATTGTGCGGGACTCTATTAGTTAACATTATTATTGCGTGTGGACAAGTTTAATTTCAATTATTGTACGAGTATAATCTTGTTGAATAACTTGTTGTTTACAAACTGTTATTTGTAAATAATAATTAAAGGTGGTAATTAGTAACTTCATTGGTGTCTGTATTCTGTTTTCCACTGTAGGCCTACCATACGACGTCAGTGCAACCGTTGTAACAATAGTATTCCTCAATTAGGTAGACATATTATAAAAAATAATTGTTGGAGCATTTGCAATATTTACAGTTATAGCTTCTTTTATATTCTTACATAATATTTTAGAAGTGGGGGTGTTCTCGCCACATCTTTAGTTAAATAATTTACTAGTGTTTATTGTGCCCTACCAATTCCTTAATATAGATCTATTAAAATTTATTAAAATTAATGTTTTCTTTGGCACATCTTGTATAAGCTTTAATTTCAAAAATATCCATGTTTATTTAAATGTTTAATTTTCTTACCGTTATTTATTCATTCATATTCTTACTGTTATCATTCACTGACCGATTGATTCTTTTATTAGGTTTATGTAGGCCTAATATTACGAACTGATTCGGATGGAAATTATAATAACACACGTTTCCACATAGTGATTAGATCCATACATAGAAGTAGATAGGCGTGTGCGACTTTAATATTATAGAACGCTTCTTTTTTCAGGTCATTATTAGAAAACCTATCTTTTCAGAATTAAGAGCTTGCCTATACATGTTTATTGACTTATTTGTTCAAAGTAGGCGAATATTACACCTCGATAAATACGGAAGAACGAAATTCAAGTAGTTTTCTTATCTTATTGATAACATAGGAATTAATATGACAGTGTTTAAAAACTGCCTGCTAAGGTCGTTGTTACATATATTTAAGCTGATAAAACTAACCAGAGCATATTAAGTGCGCCTGTACAACAACAGTGTCCCGCTACCCACTGTAACAATGAAGTGAACGAGAATAATTCAAATTATTATCGTGTGTACTGCATCTCATATCAACCGCGGCAATACAGTTCTATTAAAAATGCAACATTATCATGTACCGGGTAAGCTTAACAGCAATTGGCGCAGTCGAAATTTACACGTCATTCACAATATAATATTTTACTTCTTATCTGAATTTTCCGTCTATTTTCTTATACATTTGAAATTTCATTTTTGTGTATGCTTTCCATATTTGATTTGAGAAACTAATGTGCCTCTTAAAATCTTTTCGTTAACTCTGAAATCATCTTATAAAAGTTATTAGTTAACAATAGTGCAAATGCAGTAAAGCTCTCAGTTCTAATATATATGTAGAGGACACTGTCGCTGGGAGGTGAATTCCCAACGATTTGATATCAAACCTTCACCAGAAAAGGTAAAACATATAGATATCTTATGATTATTTAAATAATATTCTAACTCACCTCGTCTATAGATATACAGTGATGGAGATTACACTGCTGTATGAGTGTATGTGCGCGTTTACTCTTACGTGTTGTATCTTTTCTCTTGAACAGAAGCGTCTGACACACAAACGGCTGGTGTAACAAGCAACGGAACCTTCTGTTATGTTCTAGGTATAGTAAACTTGTCTGCCATCGTCAAGATCTTACTTACTTCAGTGTAACTAACACGCCTCCAAGGCATGTCATAAAGTCAGACTGTTTCAATTCAGTCAAAAGCAGACATACTCACCTTCATACTCACTGTTAATAATTTAATGTATTCTAAGTGCAAGATAGACGATAAACAGTGTAATTACGTTTATCGCATTATGATAGTGTTGCGTATATTATAGTTTGACGCGCTTTTTTATATTGACCTTTAATAATTTTACAGTAAGTGTAATTTTTTTAAATTCAAACATATAGAGATTAAGGATCAAGATATATTATTACTTTACATGACTTGTTTAAAAATTGCCTTGCAAGTATGGAACAGGCTTTAAAAAATTAAAACTTAAAAAATTAAATTTTTTCAGTGAAGGGTTAGTGAGGATCGTTCAAAAATAACACAAATATTTAACTTATTTGTGTCGACGTTTCGACAATGTTTATTGTCATCATCAGGACCTGTGTACGAATACAAAAGAAATGTCGGACACAACAGAAGAATTATTTGGGTGAACGTGTTCGTGTGTGTGCGTGCGTATGCGCAACGCGTGTGCGTGCGTATGAATGTATCATTGTATATGTGAAGGAGTTGAGATTATTTGTTTACATCTTCAAATATTTTCTTTAAGAAAACGAGAAAATTATAATATCACAGAACTTAATTTATACACTATTACAATTTAAATTGCTATATGTAATGATATTTTTAATTAATTATAAAAGCAATAATCAATAATTAGATATCAGATTGGTACAGAAAACGTTTATACATGTAGCAGTTAACATATAGCATAGTAAAATATATTACAACTCAAAACAGATTAATGGATGTTCAACTATGTAATAATTAAAAGTTATTTATTACATGTTTCACTCACTACTGGTATTAAAGGCAATCATAATTTAGAAAAATATAAATTGCATAATGACTGTAGAACTTTACGACCTTACATCAGATAGCTGACATAATGTTACAAACACAAGTTTATGGTAAATTTATCTAACAAGTAAACTTAGATAATAATTGTAATCATATTGTTGTAAATTATAATCCAGAGTACTATAGAATATTGTAAATTTATATACATGTCCACAATCACACCCTCTCTCTCTCTCCCATTCTCCCCCTACCTCTCATTCTCACAAACTCTCACTATAACTTGAAATCGCTCTCTCACTATATCACTCCCTCTCACTCTCTCATTTGCTCTCTTTCTCACTCCCTTTCACTCCCTCTATCACTCCCTCTTTCTCTCTAACATTCTCTCAATCTGCCAACCTTTTCTCTCTCTCTTTATCTTCCCCATCTCTCTCGCCCCCCCTTCTCTCTCTCTCTCGCTCTACCACTCCATCCTTCTTTGTCCCCCTCTTTCACTCTATTTCTCTCTTAACCCCCCTCTCATTCTCTCTCTCTCTCTCTCTCTCTCTCAAATGGCACTCTAAAATACTGACCGTTTCTATTAACACTATCGTCCTCACATAAATTAGATAATTATGTACAAGATAAGAGTATAGTTTTAACAACTTACATTGAAGAGTGACAAACTATTACATCACAACATTATAGATAACAGATCTATTTTATGAAAATGGTTTTTACTTAATATTTACATCTTGTACAATGTTATTTACCTAGAACTTGGTCTAGACAGAATACCATAGTCTCATGTAGTTAATGTATATGTCGGTAGTCATAATCTCTCTAAATCATGCTCTTTCACTCTCTCTCCCTCTCTGTCAGTAACTCTCCCTCTCTCACATTATCTGTCTTTCTCTCCCCCCCTTTTCTCTCTATCACTCTCTCGCGTGCGCTCTCTATCTTTCTCTCTCTCTCTCGGTCTTTGTCTCTTTCAAGATTCACACAGCACCTCCTCACACTCATACTACACACTCGGGCGCTCTTTCTCTCACTCGCAATCTTAAACAGATATATACCCTCAATCTAACACACAGACGGGTATCTAATATAATACACAAAAACCCACACACACAAGCAAACTGCACACTATAGGAATCAATATTTAAGTATAAACACAATTGTATTCTCTTCTTTTTGTCACCTAAGTGTAAATTATGCAAGACGCAGATGACCACTGTACTGAGTTCAAAAAAATTAATCAGAATATGTGTCTATAAGAATTGCTATATGTTTGCCTAGCTAATACTAAATAATATGATCAGTGAGGCAATTACAATTGTTGCTGACGCCAAACACACAACTGTAAATTTGCCCAGACCAACCGCGCTATTTCTAAAACAGAAACAGAAGACACTTGGTGCATTATTTGACTTCTAAAGGAAATGAAAGTACCTGTGCTCACACAGGTATACAGAAAAAGCAATATTGGTGTATGTTTTTATGTAAAAAAGGAACACACTAAAAATATATGTAGGGAAAGAAACATACTTTATTTAAAGTACATTATTTAAGAAGATACATTATTTAAAATGTTTTAATATACCAACACGCACAAATCTTCCAATTATCGGCCATTTTATCAGTTTTTATTAATATTTACAAATATTATGGGTAAATTGTAGTTCAATTTGTAGGCTTAAGCTATGGGTTATTGGTTGAGATTGATTTATACATTTCTTGTCTTCTACACAATATACTTTATGAGGAGTGCGCAAAAAGTGTACGGAGGGTAACACAGCCTAACAACAGTCAATGAGTTGTCAGTGAGTTAGGTTTAAAACCGGCATCACATTCATTAAACTAACCGTAGGTGAAATATTAAAGAAGCATTACATATACTTTTCCTTTTGTGGTAAATATACCTCTTATGGATTAACAATAAATTATTAAAAGTATTTACCTAAAAGTAAATACTAAACGATAAAATATTTACCTACCCTAAAAGATACACTAACCTTTCCCATCCGCCTAGTGACTTCTTGATTTACGGTTAATTTTGACGCGTTTCCGAGCATACGCGTCATTATCAGATATTTAAAAAAAAAATCTTACGTGGTCACACTAGTTAAAATTCCAATATCGCATTTACACTGTACGCCTTTGTTGGTGCGCATCTACTAATGCGTACAATGCAAATGCCAGATTGGCATTTAAACTAGTGGTGAACTCGTAAGAGGGATATTTTAAACAACTGATAATAAAGATTAGGCCTATTCTTTGAAACGCGTCTTACTTACTTCTAAATCAAGAAGTTACATAACTGATTGAAAAAATAGGTTAATTTATCTATTCATACAAATCACTTGGATACCAACATGTATCTACATATTTCCTACAACATGATTACTCTATAACGAACACTTTGAAATATTGCTAAATAACAGCAATAGTTACTGTAATAGGGTGGGTGAATAAGTGGAAGAACCCTATTTCGAGTAAATCTAATTTATTCGAAAGTGTAATTTATCTCTGACAAAGTTAAATTTCGCTTTTAACGAAAAGTTTATTAGTGTACAGAGTTTATCTCTCAGTGTATTAGTGTACTTTCTCTGCGATAATTACATTTTGCTGTATATACGAAAACATTGTATTTGACATCTGCTAGGATCAAGATTTTCTAGCAAATTATACATTACCCAGTAGTTGAGATTTGATGATGAAAATGATAACGATGATGATGTCAACGAGGACGAGAATGTACCGTTCACATATAACACGCATGCATTGGTTTGCGATTAATTCTTTTGGAATTTAGAGAGTGCTTTGATAGATAGAATACGCGAATACTGTTCGTACTTACATATTATTTCGTTCGAATGTGACAATTAAAGTAACAATAATTACGTTCAATTCTCACTACTATGATGCCATGATGCCGAACATGGTTTTCTTTCTCCGTGTCAGTAACCTGACCGAAAATAACTACACGTTTCGGTTTTAAAATTACTTTTAATTAATTATGTAAACCCTGTAGCGGACTCAGCAGCGAGTGAACCTAGCAAGTTGAAAATTGTTTCGAAACCAAGAAGCTTCGCCAATGTTGAACTTTTTCTAGCAGATGCTTAAAAAATTGAAACGTCACCTTTGAAATTAAGTGTCAATAAAGTCGTAAAGTATTTTCAAAAGTTATCAAATTAGTGTTCAAGTTATGGGGTTGGGTTCAAATTGCATTGTAAAAGTATTTTTGTGACATCAAGTCTGTTACAGTGTTATTTTTAAAATTCCGTTGCAGTTGTATTGACTTCTACAACATTAAACTTCAGAAGTGGAGGCATTTTAACTTTTGGCTGTTCGCAAGAGATTTTTATGGTTAGAAATAGTTGCACTTTGAAAATTGTAATTATTCCCCAACGCGTTATAGCTTTTAAATTACTAAGTAGATTTTAATTAATTATTATGTTTGTCACTGATAACTTGTGTTGTTTTTTGTTAAAAAAACTAAGAAATTTTACTTTGAATAACTTATAAACACACGCTATTATATGTACTGTACGTTGGTGCAGAGTATTATTTGTAACTTTATCACACTAAGGTATTAGGAAATGAATATTTCCTAACAATAAATAAGGAGACATCTCATCTAAAATTGCACTTACGTTTAAAGTTGTCTAGTTACACTTATGTTCATAATCAACTTACATTTAGACGAAAAATTGGAAAATATTATTTCTATCTAGAAAAAGAGGATAATAGGTTTTGTTACAGTCAGTAAACACACTGAATATGCTGCCACAATTAGGTAGATTAAAGCTTCTAATAACATAAAAAAACACTATTTTTATTAAATTCTGGCAGTTGTAAAACAGTTTAATAAAGTATTATTTATAATATTTTAAATTGAATACAAATTACTAGCAAGTGTTACTTTGGGCAGTCAGTACGAATGTTACAGGTTTAAGTTATTAATTTAACCACTGGGTGGAAATTTTCGACAGAAATTAGATTGCGTTTACTGTCAAGTGAAGCGTTGCATAATTTTGTGTACTTTTAATCAGTGGAACAACTTACGTGTTTTTAAATGCGTTCCATATGCTGTGTGGCATTAATGAAAGAAGAGCGAATTTACCCTGCTCAGCTAATTTTATAGATCCTTTAACAATAACTATGAATTATTATTTACCTACGCTCAACAGATTAAATTTCTATTAATAAAAACAAGTATATTATATTAAATTATAAACGAGTGTGTTTATGTTCAACAAAATAAAAATTGAATTAATGAATTTAATAATTTTGTACAAAATGCCTCGTAATATAATCCATTCACTACATAAACACATATGTGTTCATTTTTAACACTATTTTTTGTTCGTCAGGCTAGTATTCTAATTATTTAAATGTTTGTTTGCGCGCTCGCGTGTGTTAAATAGAAACCTTCTTCTACTGGCGTTACAACCCAGAACGGGTTTTAGCCTTTTTAACGATTTTTTCCAGTCGGCCCTCTCATCACACAGTCTTCTTTACCTGCTTAACCACATAATCCTGAGATCCCCCTCACCATCCTCGATCCATTTCTTCCTTTGGGCTTCCTCTTGATCTCCTACCTACTGGTCTACATACTAGAATCTTTAGGAAAACTGTGTTGTTCCATACTAATTGTGTGTCCAGCCAGGCTATACTTCTACTATTTGCAAGCCTTACTATGTTCAGCCTCGTGTATGAGATTACTTATTTCTTGATTCCTTCGTATTCTCTGGGTGCTTATAATTTTTGTAAACGATGTATGCCATTATGTGATTCTTAATGATTATACAGTTGTACCATACAACTTGTATAAAGTATAGAGTATGTATGTACACATTACAATCAAACCTATCGTTTTAATTTTTATATGTAGGCCTACTTTGATAAAATACTCACCCTTCTGTAAATAATACATATTAGTTAGGTAGTCGCGGGTATTTCAATACTGATATCACAAACAAAAGTTTATTAATGTTCTGTTATTTGCAGAACATATTGCGAAGAATATAAAAACTTTTACAAGGTTTTGTTTTCAATGTCACTACATTTATTAAGTTTAGCACAATAAAATTATAGCAATAAAATTGAAATTGTAAAGCACGTATGTACTAATGAAACACGTTTGGAAAAGCATCATTACACAATTACGGGGATGCTCACGTCAAAAGAGAAAATTAAAACTAAAGGTTAAAATAATAACTGAATGTTGTTTTGATATTTATTACATCATTGTTGAATTAAACAGACTTCAGTTCACCTTCCGGGAGAAGGACAGTGAACACCAGATAATTCTAACTTTCCCGTTATTTACGTTAAAATAATACTTACTAAATTACAACTGTCTTTAGTACTTAATCTCAGTCTAAGTACCGCATAACTGCAAAGATATTTCTTTCAAACAGAATAGAGACTATAGACTTATAGAGAATCAAGACTTTTGAGAATACAACACTGGAACATTTTAAGTATTGGTATCTTAGGTTTTCACGGCCGCCGTTAACTTCCTTTGGAAAGGAAAATTATAATTATTTTAAAATAAACTTACGTTATAAATAATCGCAGTAAAAAACTGGATAAAGAAAAAAGCCATATTGGTGGGATAAAGAAATTGAAAAACTAATTGTTAAAAAGAAAGAACTACACTTAAGACGGTTACTAGATAGCAATAATATTCAGCTACAAGTAAAATATAGATCATTAAATAGAGAAGTAAAAAAAAAAGTGGCGAATAAAAAGAACGAAACATGGACCAAGAAATGTGAATATTGTAACGTTACATAACCCCTGCCCACATATGATAACATAATCACCAGAGTTAAAACCAGTAATCACCCATTTTTAAAAGTCAGAAATGGGGATTAGGTATCCAGCTATGAGAACCTTTGTACTCTAAAAACACTGTAAACAATAATCATAAAAGTGCAGTGTACAAAGTGGAACATAGTGTAATAGGTGAAAGTGTCAAACATATAAAAAGAGCATCTCACAAGTTTGTGCTGGAGATGAAAAGAAATCAGTATTGTAGCAATAGTCTACGATACTATTGACAAGTTTTGCATTTTTTGTGTTTGTTGTAATTTTATATTGTGTAGGCCACAAAGGTCTTATAACTAGGAGTAATATTTTTGTTTAATATAATTATTTTGTTTAGATGTAAAATAATCCAGGGTTATATATGAAATAATAATAATATACCAAATAATACTATGTTAGCAAGATGGCATGTAAAAAACAGTGTAGAGTAAGGATACGTTAAATGAATTATAAATCATAAACAAACCAAAATAAAAGGAATTAAAATATAAAATACCAGTAGACAAGTTTAAGTAAAGATATAAAGAAAACCCGTAAATAAATTAAATTTGATTATAGGTAAAATTTGTAAAGGATTTTTTTTTCTAAAAAGAAGAAATGAAATAATAATAATTATTATTAGCCTATATACTAAAAGGTATCTAGATTAGCCAATAAAAAACCATAAAAATTCTTGGTTACTAGGAGTAACTAGCCAACAAGATATATTTTAATTGTTCAGATATATTGGACGTGAGCAGTTGAAACTAATGTAATGTTCGGTAAAAATTAAGAAAATAATAACTACGATTCAGAACTAACCATCACAAAATGAATAAATTTTATGAGTGATATCCACTACATCCTAGACATCCTTGGAACAGAATAATTTACGCCAGCAAATAGATGGGAATTGTAGTCAGTCATCCAGTTTCAGGCCTAGTCAACAGAAATTCAACATCGTTGGGTGAGATCGTTTCCTATTAAAATTTAACTAAATTACACCTCAACTATAAACTTAGAACACTAGAAACAGCACCACATCTTTAAATTCATCTGGGAACAAGGTGAACATACACTTTATTATAATTAACCAAAAAACAGCAAAACGTGGTCTTGTAAACATTCCGTCAGCCATAAATAAAGTTCGTGTTGGCAGTGAAGAAACGTAACCAACTGCATGATATAGATTATACTAAATTTTAAAATAATTCATGTAAAGTTTGATACTGACCCATATACATTTCTGACTTCCTCAAAGTTCAAAGAACATTAAATAACCCTGGAAAATTAATTACTTACTTCCTTCTTGTTATTAAAACTGGAATAAAAATATTTGTTATATGATACATGTTTGTAAAAGTAAGATCGAAAAAATTCTGTGCTTTATGAAATAATCGATTATCCATTCATGTTTTGGGAGACCATAAAATATTAAATAAATTCAAGGAATGCCTTGTGGTTTAAAAAATTAAATGTGTATTATTTCCAGTAGATGGTAGTTGGTTACAGATAATAAGAAGATCGAGAAGAGAAAGGAAATCAGTCAGGACATCAAGAAATTATTACGTACTGTTTGAAGTCATTTAACCTCAAATGGGTTCGTAAAAGTAGAAATCAGCTGATGCCACGATCGGAAAAATTTAAAATACTCAATCGTATACTGAGAGAGTAATTCTCTTTACCTTTCTTTACTCTCTCTCCTAACTACTATCAAACAACGGTACTGATTTAATATAAACAAAATTTAAGAAAATCATTCAATATGTTTGCATAATCACACACACTCGACTTTGAAGGCATATAAGACAAAGACAACAAATTCTGTAACTCTTAATTAAGCTAGATTTTTGAAATGTAATAAATAGACGTACTTAATAGTAAAGTCTAGACGAGGGACGTTACAATATATTGAACGGTACATAGGAGGTACTGTGACGATTTCATTAATAAAAATATATTAATTAATTAAATTGTTAATGTATAAGCTGAGAAATTTTAAATTTTTAATAAAATCTCACATTTTAAACTAAATCTTATTGCTATCAGTAAATAATAATAATATTTAATAAAAAGTCTAATAATAAAATAAAAGGGAATACAATTGTACCGAAAGGGTAAAGCTTGTTAATTAATCCTGCATATACAGGCACTGACCAGAATTAACTTGTTTTCCGACCCCTAAACAAACTAAATATTATTGTAAATTTGTTATTATTTAAATAATTAAATAAGACCACTGTAATGTACTTTGATAACGTCTGTAACTAAGAATATCTCTATTTAATTATTTAATCAAACTTTAATCCTTTAATTAAATTAGAAACATGGAACTACTTTTACGTTGACTAGTAATTGTCGCGAGATTACTACTCTCCCCCTAACTATTTTGCCCACTTGCAATGGAGCGCTCACGCCGTAAGCTGCGTACAGCGTTGTTTCGCGACGCGTGTATAATTATGTGAATGGTTGGTTCAATGAATATTTAAATAACTAAATTTGTGCGGCGATGACATCTCTCTCTCAATGAATAAATAACAAACTATGTAATTCATACATTACTACAAACATGAAGGTGATATTCAACTAATAAATAATCATGTGAAGTGTATTACTGTGAAACAAACTTTCTATTTATTTATTATAACTACAAGAATTACAACAGTCGTCTAAGATGAGAGTATCCTACAAGAATTACTACAGTCGCCTAAGATGAGAGTACTTCACCCCGAATGATATAACAGACTTCAGGAACTTCACCGTCACCGGATACTAAGGCAACGACAGACCTTCAGGAAACACACCAAGGACCGAAGAAGCAATTCTGCAGCAAATACTGAAAACCAGGTGACATGGAGGCTTGTCTTCCATGGTTATGACTTACTAAAATTATAACCCACAAAAGACAATTTAACTTACCACTTTTAAGACTTTAAAAGACAGACATTATATGTAACATGTAGTCTGTAATCTAATAACACTGGTTATAGCAAAAGAGTAAATGTTTAAACTAAAAGTTTTCTTGTTTTGAAAGATTAATAAAGTCCATTCTTCAAATGGCTCAATTTTCAATATTGTATATGGCAAGGTGACCATTATTAACTTAATATAGATTCAATCCCGGATCCGTGGAATAAATTAAATAGATGTACATCATATTTTGAGGGCCCTTATGAAAGAGTAATATATATAATTATACTGTAAACTATATATGTTGAGAACTTTAAATAGAGAACTTTATCTCATAATGTAATAAAGAGATGTCATCTGAGTACCGAGTAAACTGAGTGCATAAATCAACAGTCTCCCCTTCCCAATATCCTGATATAAGAATTGTTTTATTTGTTGTGATTAATTTTCAGCTCGTCACAACGGAAGGCAGCCTGTATAATTGGCATAATCAATTAACGCGGGTTCCCTACGTTATAACACAAGTTAAGATGTTATAGTACAAGTAGCTCGGAAGCATGGAGAAATATTAGGAGTTTGAGAAACTCTAATACAAATAAAACTCTTATAAGTAGCATATCATGCAAACAATGGAAGCAGCGCTTTGAAGATTTACTCATATAAAGCAGAAAAGAGTTCATAGAAGTAGAGAATCCAGAGGAGACAGTAGGAACGGACGATATTGTCATAAAGGTCTCTGAAATAACAGATGTAGTAGAAACCTTAAAAAAAGGAAAATCGCCGGGAATAAGAGGAATTAACCCAGAATTAGTGAAATATGCACCAGAAGAGTTACATGTTATTCTAGCTAAACTATTTGAAACATATGAATGGGGCAAAACAACCGATGGAATAGACTACATCATATATCACACCGATTCCTAAAAAAGGTGCTAAAAACGATCCTAAAAATTATAGGGGAATAGCAGTGATATATACACTAGGAAGGTTATATACAAAAATAATAAAAATTCGCCTAGAAAACAAGTTTAAAGATAAGCAGCCAGAAGAACGGGCAGGGTTTAGAACAGGACGATCCACTATAGACAACATTTTTACTATCAAAATAGCTTGCAAAAAGAGAGTACAAATAAACAGAGAGCTTCATGTAGTAATGATTGATTTGGAAAAAGCCTATGATAGTGTACTAGTCTCACAGCTATGGAAGGTTTTGAAATCCTTAGAAGTATCGAACATGCTAATACAACCAATAAAGAACCTGTATAAGGAAGACACGACCCGAGTAAAAAACGGTAGTAACTACACAGACCTCTTCAAAGTCACAAAAGGACTAAGACAGGGATGTAGATCCTTTCCCCAACTCTACGTATTTAAGTATATCTAGACAAAGCCCTGGAAAAATGGTTAACGAAGGTTAGAGGAATGGAGTTGCAAGTCGGAGAGGAAAAACGGTTTATCTTATATTTCGCTGATGATCAAGTTGTCGTAGCAGAGGATCCGGATGATTTTAGTTACATGATAAGGAAATTATAAGACGAATACCAGCTCGCAGGTCTTGTGATAAACATGAATAAGTCTGAGTACATAATAGTCGGTAATGATGCTCAAGATAATCTCGATTTAGGAAATATCGCCATAAAAGGAGTTAGCACGTGTAAATATTTGGGAGTTACACTAAATAAACAAGGAAATAGCTGCGATTAAATAAAAGAACGATTAAACAAAGGGAAAAAAGTAATAGGATCGTTGAACTCTGATTTATGGGATAAATCAATCACAAGAGACACAAAAAAGAGACTTTATAAGACCATCTTCTTAAATATAGTCACATATGGAGCCGAAACATAGGATATGACAAGGAAAACCGAAAAAAACTCTTAGCTACCGAAATGGATTATTTAAGACGCAGTTGTAGAAAATCTAAACTGAAAAGAGTCGGAAATGAAACAATTAGACTGAGTATGAACATGGTGAAGAACATAGTGGAAGAGATTGAAAAAAAACAACTAGTATGGTTTCGACACACAAAATGAATGGACGAAACCAGGTGGTCCAAGAGTGGATACCATATGAGAGGAAGAAAAGAGGAAGGCTACGGAAAAGTTGGCGAGAGGGTGTAAATAAAGCTATGAAACTTAGAGGCCTGGAAGAAGACATGTGCTATAATAGAAGAGAATGGAAACTAGGGACGGAGACGCCTTAGAAATCCGTTATATATATAATCGCAGTAAACATAAAAGACAAATTGTTTAACTCATAGCCCATATAAAAATGGTGTAAAGGAACTTTTAAAACAACACATCTTCATATATAATAAAACAAGTGATCGCAGAATACGATTGAAATTACCCATAGTTTATTTAGGGATACGACAAAATAGAGACAAACGTCTTCCATCTGTCGGGAATGATGATACAGCGCTGGGGACGAGTCTAATGACTAACAGAAGACAACATACTCTGGATCAGTAAGACAAGCTTATTCTAGTTTTAGAAAGGACACATCGGCGTTATTGTTTGCTAGATTTTGGGTAAAAAAAAAATTGTTATTTTTTAATAACACTACTACGTGCTGCCACAACAGATGTTAGTGTCGCTAGGTCGGGGAGAGCTAACGAATGACCTGTTGACGTCTGTCACTCTCGGTGGCAAAGAGAGTACTGCGCTTTGACAGTCTCCCCGAGGAGGAAGAAAAGGACCGGATAATTGAGTGTCAAGCTGAAGAATGGTGTTCAATAGAAGAAGCCTTTTGTTCTTATTTTCTGAGTGTTTTGGGAATTTCCTTGTGATCTTATAGCGATTCTTCGGAAGGAAAAGTCACTACTGATATACTGGTGTTTGGAATTTAGATAAAGAAAGAAGCCAAGGTCGAAGAGAATTGTTTTGGCCAGAGACCAAAGAAATTCAATGATGGCAGAAACTGCGAATTATGTTATAACTACAAAATTTCTGAGAAACATGCAGACCCCGACAAGGAAGCACGTTTAGGAATACTGGAGTTGTTTCAAGTTACAACATGTAAGGTAAATAAATAGAAACCAAATAAAAACTACGGAATTCATACGCGTGTGTATACTTTTACTTTTTGTAAGCAATTATATAAGCTTATAGTTATGTGCATATGTAATATTCTGTTGTTTTTTATTCATATTTTCTGGTCTGAAAAACTATAACGATTGTTAATTATTTTCAGTTAGGCCTACTATTGTGACAATTAAAACTGTACACACAGCCATGGTCGCTCGGAACTTGGTAGAATATTTTATTAATATTTGAATTTAAAAACAAACGATTTGTATAGTTTTACAGATACTTTTTCTTTCCTGACAATGGTTTCACCAATTACGGCAGCTTCAGAAGTTAGATTTGAACTGGTTAGTTTCTGATTTCAACTATACCAGTACTATTGAAGCTATATACAGGTAAAATTGTTCTTGGAGTAAAATTGTTTAAACGTTGATATGAAATTTGAACTTGAAAGTAACGAAGGGCGTTCACTATCAGAAATGGTCACGAAACACTACCCGTGGGTGTGGTGTCAATTTGTAACGCTACAAAATCTGTGTCACACTACAATTATCAGGTAACACCATCAATGAAAATATTTTATATGCGATATTATCGTTTGAATAAGAATAATTCATCAGCGAGACGATAAGACGCTATAGGCCCAAAATAATATACGTAAAGTTAATAAAAATCCCTAGGTTCTTTTTTTAAAATTATCAGATATCGCGTCTACAGGCCCAAGAAGTCAGATACCACTCAGGCCTTATGAACCAAGGCTTCGTCCTTTGTAATAATAATCATTGTTTGAAAATTGAACACTCATCATTTTTAAAAAATAACGTTACAAAACACACCGAAGTTGTAGTCTTTTCAGAAATATTCAAAAACCTCAATCTTAAAAATCATCATTTTTAAAAAATAACGTTACAAAACACACCGAAGTTGTAGTCTTTTCAGAAATATTAATTAACCTCAATCTTAAAAATCATCATCAATATAATTTGTAAAAAAAATTAGTGACGTTATATGTAATTTATTTTATGTTCTTAATTATTATCTTTGTATCTACATAATTACAACATTTTAAATTTTCAAAATTATTTTATCTAAAACGGTCTCTAATTGTTGATAACTTTTGCTTTCAACGTTCATCATCATCTTCTTAACGGTTTTAGGCGTTAGCGGCCTATTCGTATTCCACAGTCTACCAACTTTTCTTCTGCCTCTAGGGTTGTAATCTTTCGCTATCTTTGGTATTCTACTTTCGTCTATTCTATCTGTGTTGAATCGATTTTCTTCTGTATTCTTTAATCCTTTCATTAACTGAAAAAATATCTAAATCACTTCTTATCTCCTCATTTCTTATATGATCTCGTCTATTACACCTTTTAATTGATTTCAGAAGTTTTTTTGGGGGCTGTTTGTATTTGGTTTCAAAGTCAGCTATTAAAACTAATTAGGCCTGACTTAACGTTTCCTAGAGATTCACGCTCAGTGTTTTCGGCAAGGTTTTGAAGTTCAAACTTCTTCAAAACGGGCAAAGCAATAACCTATATAATTCCAGTTCTATAATTTAAATCATTCTGTTTTATTAAATCTAGCATTGATTAAATTAAGGTGGGGGAAGAAAGAGTTGGTTTTGATTCAGTAAAAAAAAAATGATTTCCATTTTTTGGACTAAAAATAATCTACACAAATATAACATTCTGTACTTTACTACAAGCCACTAACACGGTTTTAAGTAATGGAAGTGAAGTGTAGGTATTGAGGAAGGAAGATAAGAACAGCTATTAGCAGTTAAGACGGATTACGTTCGAGGAAGTGTTCGAGTGTCGAGAATGGAAATTGTCCTCAACGATACAGCCTAAAAAATGCAGGCACCTGATATAGTAATTCACATGACAGAGATTACTACAGCTGTTGCATTGTTTGGGCATCTACTTAGAATGACGGATTGAAGGTGGCTGAAAACTTTATTGTCCTCTATGCCACCAGAAAGAAAGAAAACAAATAGGATGTTTTCTCAAATTGTGTTATGATGGAATCTTTAACGTTAGGATGAAGAGAAGCTTGGCCGAAGAATCAACTTATGACAAAGGCTCGTGGAAAGGCTTGAATTGGCAACAGTTCGTTGTATAATTATTGTATTATAACACATGTGCTATCCATAATTAAGCCAAGAAAGCGCGAGCGCCCACACACACACACACACACACACACGGACACAGTTCATGTCCATAGAACTATTAAGAAAATAACTTGAACGTAATAATTTAAGGTGGTTCGAAAGTCTATTAGTTCACTCTTGCAATAACAGATTACAGGTCACTAATAAGTCAGTAAGCAGATAACAATTCTACCCGTTGTTTAAGTTAAAGTTATAATTTGTTTGTGATTTCAGCAGAATGACTAAGATACTTTTTAAGTATTGAATTTCAGTATAAAATAGTGCAAGTACAGTACAGTATTACAGTTTATTTATATTCTGTAGTAATAAACTGATAAATGACTTAGTGGAATAAATGTTAGAACGTAAATAATCTAGGATATATAGGCTACAGGTTCAAACTAATCTAAATACATATCTGCAGTTGAGCAATACGTCTGGCAAACAAAGCTAAATACTGTACAGCTACCTGCAACATAAATGGAGTTAAGGTGCATGACATCAGCTTGAGGATCTTGGAGAAGAGGGTACATCAATGTCACAATCGTCTTCGTCATCAGGTTGCAGTCGGACATCTGATGATGGGTCAGGAACAGGATTCTCAAGTGATGAAACAGAACTATGACAGACGGCGTTTCTAAAGACTTCTTCAAGTGTCATTTGTCTCATTAACATAGGTTTCTGTCTAAGCAATCTCTCTTTAACTGAGTAAATTGCCATTATCTCCTGCTCACTGATAAATGCACGTTGTTCAAGGGCAGCAATTAACTGATCACACATTTTCACTATATCGTCTATGGGGACTTTTTCATCTGTGTTCACAATGTCACAATCATCACTACTATCCTCATGCTTATCCGTATTTAACACCATTTCAGCAATTTTCCCATCGTTCAAGGAATACACAACAGGTGCATCATTGTCAATGTTCAGCATTTCTTCGTTGTCAGCTTCCTCTAACATATTTACACTTTTGTCCGATAAACGTTTAGCGTAAGTTACGAGGTTTGATATCATCTTCTTCTCATCAGTGACACGAAATCCTTCAAAGTCTTCATCTGTAGGTTCATTTACATCAAATATCATTGTAGGCCAAAGTATGTTCTAAGCATTTGTTAATGTTGATTTATCAACATCCTTCCAAGTATTAGCAACTGCGTAAATGGCATCCTTAACACTGAACACTTTCAGGAAGTGTTGGATTCCTACTCCTCTGTTGCCTGCAGGAAGCATACAGTTTAAAAATTAGTCTTTATACTTGCTCTTCATGGAGCGTAAAATTCCTTGGTCACAAGGCTGTAATATAGATGTCACATTAGGGGGCAAGTAGATGCCGAAAACGTTACTTTTGACAATAAGTTCGACAGGGGGATTTGCGGAGCAGTTGTCCAGGAACAATACAATTTCACAGCTTTCTTCCAGTCTAGCTTTCCTGCAGTGAGCTCGTGCAGCTGGTACGAAGTGGTTATTGAACCAGTCGGAAACCATTTCTTGGGTTACCCATGCTTTCTTATTGGCATAATAATGCACAGGTAAATTGCGTACACCTTTCATACATCTCCGAAGTTAGTTTTTTCAATCACTGCCAAATTCACCTTCTATGTGCTAGCAGCATTGGCACACCCAAAAATAGTTAACCTGTCCTTAGCATCCTTAAAACCTGTTGGTGATCTCTCATCAGCCGTTGCCAATGATTTTCTAGGAACATATCGCCAGTAGAGAGCTGTTTCATCATCATTGTAAAATTTTTCAGGACTAAGGTTTTCATTCTTCGTATTGTTTAAATTAGCAGCCATCCTTACTATTTCTTTTATGAATTTGCTAACTGCTATAATTTTTTTATTGTTCGACTAAGCTTTTCGTCATTACTGACATCTTCAGGTCTTAAACAACGTCTATCAACTGTACGTTGTAGGCTTTTATACTTTAGGCCCCTCCCCTTATGTCATCGCCCCTCCTATTGGTTCTAGCTGCTACCGCTCTTCACGGGAACTTTGTCTACCTTTTTCCGTTAGGCATTTTTCTAACGTCCGTCAAATTGTTTTAAGAATCTCCCGTTAATTTCTTCATTCTTGACTTATAATTTTTTTTTTTTTTTGTAACCTTTTACATTTCGTCATTTTTTAGTGTGTTATTCTTATTATTTTAATTTATTTTTGTTTATTGTTTAATATATAATAAAATATTTCTTCATTTGTAAAATCCACTTTTATATTCATTAATTTATTTTTATCTTCTTTTTTAACTTTAAGTATTTCTAGTTCTTCTATTAATTTTCTTTTTTGCGGATTGTTTTCTATTTTGATTATTTCCATATTTTCATTGGGATTTATGAATTTATGGCCTGATTCGTTGAAATGTCTTGCATAAAGTGAGTTCGTTACTCTAACCCCTTCTCCTTTTGCGTGTTCATTCATTCTAATTTTAAATTTTCTTCCAGTTTCGCCCAGATATATCTTATTACATTCCCCACATTTTAATTTGTATACGCCACATTTTAATATGTATCTGGGCGAAACTGGAAGATAAAATAGCATTAAATTCATTTTGCTATAGAGCTATAAATTATCTAGAAAATGAAGAACTCAAACAAAAAGAATTAAAGAAAATACAACAAATAGCAAAAAATAATAATTACAACCCTACAATAATTAATAGAATAGTTAAGAAAATAGAGGAAAATAAAGAAATAAAAAATAACAAAAAAGAAAAAACAAATGAAGAAAAGAAATATAAAGGAGCAATAACATACATAGGATATCAAACAAAAATGTTACAAAAATGTTTCGAAAAATATGAAATACAGATAGGAATAAAGAAAACGAAAAATGTATTCGAATATATAAAAAATGATAAAACAGAAGAAATTCCATTAACGGAAAAAAGCGGCGTATACAAATTAAAATGTGGGGAATGTAATAAGATATATCTGGGCGAAACTGGAAGAAAATTTAAAATTAGAATGAATGAACACGCAAAAGGAGAAGGGGTTAGAGTAACGAACTCACTATATGCAAGACATTTCAACGAATCAGGCCATAAATTCATAAATCCCAATGAAAATATGGAAATAATCAAAATAGAAAACAATCCGCAAGAAAGAAAATTAATAGAAGAACTAGAAATACTTAAAGTTAAAAAAGAAGATAAAAATAAATTAATGAATATAAAAGTGGATTTTACAAATGAAGAAATATTTTATTATATATTAAACAATAAACAAAAATAAATTAAAATAATAAGAATAACACACTAAAAAATGACGAAATGTAAAAGGTTACAAAAAAAAAAAAAAAAAAATTATAAGTCGAGAATGAAGAAATTAACGGGAGATTCTTAAAACAATTTGACGGACGTTAGAAAAATGCCTAACGGAAAAAGGTAGACAAAGTTCCCGTGAAGAGCGGTAGCAGCTAGAACCAATAGGAGGGGCGATGACATAAGGGGAGGGGCCTAAAGTATAAAAGCCTACAACGTACAGTTGATAGACGTTGTTTAAGACCTGAAGATGTCAGTAATGACGAAAAGCTTAGTCGAACAATAAAAAAATTATAGCAGTTAGCAAATTCATAAAAGAAATACTAAGGTTTTCGTCAGATATTGTCTTGGCAAATTCGTCAATGTAATTTTCAGCTGCTTCGTGGTCAGCAGAAGCTTTTTCACTATATATTTTCAGATATTTCACATCATTACGCTTCTCAAATTTCTGCAGTGAACCTTCTGAATATTGACACTCGCTCTTAGTACGTAGGCTTTCACGGCCGGTGTCAATATGATTAGATAAAACTTCCGGGCTGAGAGGCCGTGGTCGATTGCTTGATGTATTGGAGCTCCAATACATCAAGCAATCGACCACGACCTCTCAGCCCGGAAGTTTTATCTAATCATATTGACACTCGCGTTCAACGTTCAGTGCTTTATGATATAGCCTATTCTAGCTTGTTTCATGACCAACAAACCAGTCAGTGGCATAAGTTTACTTCTTCGTTCCCGAATCCACTCCATTAGTACACGGTCAAGATCTTCGTTTTTTGCTCTATGCAGTGTTTTCCTATTTTTTATTAGTTTTTGGTCATCACTGTCCCTATAATCACTGTTCACGCGCCAAACAAGCCTTGTTAGGCAGAGATGACTGACACTCCACACTCCACGAAAAAAACTTTCGGTTATCGGAACTTTTCGGATTTCGGAATTTCGGATACGGGATTGTGGACCTGTAGTAACAAAAGCAAAACGATGTTTAATACAAGTTTAAAAAAATATGCAGTCATGTACTTTGATAATGCCTTCAGCCAGCAGAGGATCGCTTCTCCATAAATTTATTGTCATAGGGTGCATCTTATCGTTGTTGAAGAACAATTATGTTCAGTTAAATGATTCTTAAATATCAAAAATTTTTAAAGTTTACTAACTTATCCTTCCTTACTGGATAAAAAATTAATCTGAGTGTACCTACAGTATACTTACCCAGTTACGTCAAGTGACGAGCTATAAAAGGCAGTAATTCAAATATTGTTTACTATGCTATACCTTAAACCTATATCAAGCAGTGTAAAAATATTTTGATAAAATACCCATAAATTATTTTACATGCTGTTACAATAACCCTAAAGTAATTATATGCACCAATGAACTGGAAATTATTACAATGCCACACAAAAAATATACCTAAAATTTTATTGATTTCCTATGATTTAATACGTGTTTACGCTTCCATTACAAGAACCAATAAGCAAATATAATAAGTGAAATGAGCAACGGATAATTTCTTTTATAATTAATGTTATTAGTGTTTAAATGCAGATAACCTCTCTCTAGGGGTTGTGTAATGTGAGCCGCATAACGAAATAGAGGGCACAAGAAGCCATAGGCGTGTACTGATGAAACCTAATGATGCAACATAAAAAGTGGGATGAGTAAGGGTTTATGAAAATTTAATGAACTATGAGAAGAATTTTTGTAGCATCATTTAGAAATGCTTATATGTAACCATTGTTGTACATACGTGGAGGTCTAAATCATCTGCCTGGATAGGTGTTTACTGAATGTTTATTTGTAAACACAACAGAAGCATCTTAATTCACGGATTATGATGTCTATTGAAATAAAATTAGTCTATGAGGTACTAGCGAAACGTCCGTCTTATTCAAGCCCCACTGTTATAAGCGCCAATTTGTAAAGAAATACTAATGAAGAGTCCTTCTTATTTCAGCCCCACGTTGGAGTCGTCAATTTGAAATAAAACGTTTCTGGTGTTTTATTTACTTATGCGAGACTCCGGTATATCAAACGTCAAGTAATACGTTGAAGGTGGCAATTTGTAACAATTAAAATGTTGTTACCTGGTTTAAGTAATGTTTTATTAATTAGTATTTCTATTCGGTTGTGACCGATGAAACATCCTGAAAATAAGTTGTTAG
This sequence comes from Magicicada septendecula, assembly GCA_034769895.1. Lineage (NCBI taxonomy): Eukaryota > Metazoa > Arthropoda > Insecta > Hemiptera > Cicadidae > Magicicada > Magicicada septendecula. The sequence goes on along the minus strand of CM068372.1, from coordinate 433,024,183 downwards.
ACAAATATAATTATAATAATGTTTTTTTTTTTTTAACTTATAATCGTGCTACGATATAGATCTAACTGAGTATTAAGTAGTTGGGTAATATTAACAATATGTATCGTGTATTAACTGAATGTAATGAATATTCGTGTCAACCCTAGTCACTCGACGGTAAGAAATTCTATTCAAAGTTTGCACTGAAAACACGCTAGTTCCGCGATCTCCCGTTCCACCAGCTGTAAGTATTTAGCGCTGCCACTTGTAATAAGCGTACTTATAGGTTAGTTGTTCATCGGGTTTGAATAAACCTTTTATTGTAAATTATTACAACCACTACTTATAGTATCTATTCTGCAATAACTTCAAATATTATCTCATACAATCAAGATCCTTTATTAATTTTATCTATTAATTCACAGTACCCGTGATTTCCAAAATAACAATATAATCAAATCGATCACACAGAAATATATCGATTATCAATCAATCCAACTCCATAGACTTATACAAATGAAAAATAATAAATAATAGTTCTTATCCCAGGGTTCGTAAAGTTCTTGGAACCATTAGTAAGGCCAGGTAAAATGCACAATTAAGGTTACTCAAGTATTACAAAACAAAATTATTTACTCTAAATATAGTGAAATTAAAATAGGTTGTTTTTTTTTTTACCGAGCCGACGAAAGCTTCGACTGGCTGTGGACGTCTGTAAACAGTTGCCAAGATTCAGATTAATTTGTCTTCATCCAATAAAAGTGTTCTGCCTTTAATAAAATTGATTGTGGAGAGGAATGGGAAGCTCTCAGGAATTCTTCGGACTTCTGATCTTCTTCTATGATCTTGTTAATTCTCGGTCCCGGTGAAATGAAATTAGGATCCCAGCTTTTTCTGCTGCCAGTGAACGTTATCTCTGCCAAACTAGGTCTTCTGGTATTTTCAATAATTCCGTTAGTTCAGGCTTTAATTCTTTTAACTGATCTTCTGTTTATAGAAGGAATTGGTTTAATACCGAATCCAGCGGAATTATTTGGTGAATGAGGTGAGAGGCTTTCAATTCTTTTTAAATGTATTCATTTACAATTTGGAAGGTTATTTAATTTTATTACTCATCAGCATTAAGTTATAATTATTTTTCAAGAAAGGGTTTTCAATTTTGATTCATATTTCTTCCAGATTTATTATTCATATTTTTTAAATATATCGGCCCATCTCAACCTAATAGCTTGTAACAATCAGAACGAATGATTCAAAATCAACAACTCATGTCCATTTCAGTTGCCTTAACAACCACGTTTTCTAGATATACTTGAGCCGGCATTATAGAATATTACTACTCTTTTCCAATAAAATACTCCATGCTTGGATTAATATTAAATCACCTAAAATTCCCCCCTAACCTTCCTTCTTAAACAGTAAATGTTTTACCAGAGTTTCGTTGGACTGGACTTCTTAAAAAGGTATTAATTTCCTTTCACTAATATGGAATTTAGGCCTATAGATTTTCTTACAACCGTTATAACATTATTTGGTTTTTTAACTTAATTTTCTTTTACCTGACCTACTGTACAATTAATTATTGGTTAAATGGTTAATTACATTAATTTTAATTTACTGGTGGTTACTTTATTACATTAATTAACTGGTTCTGGAACCCTTCATTAATTTATAATATAATTGTCAGAACTACTTGTCAAACATTAAACATTGATCGCCCTCCTGGCCAAGTTTACAAACATTAATTAAAACAACAGTATTATTCAACTTTAGACAATACTTTAAACTTAGTATAATGCCTAACACAGGTAACCAAACTTGATTGTCTAAAGACAAATCTAACATAAATATAAACATAATTATTGATGAAGTATTCCTATTAACCACATCAGTTCATTCTTACCATATTCAAAATATAACATAAATATTCTGTAAACCTCAACATGTTACAATATAAACACAAGCATAATTTATTATATTTAACTATTCATTGGTCTGGTTTTTTTTTATATTTAACATTAGTCATTGCCTCTTTTGACTTGAGGTACTTCTCAGATACATTAACTACTGAGCAACCTTAATTCAGGGTATGGTCCTTGACCATGTTTCATTCAATTTTATGTAACGTTGGGGGACCTCAACTCTGTTACGTTACATAACACCCCCCCTTCGGAATAAGTTTATTTTGTTTAAACAAAGTTTAGTAAGAAATAAACGCACAACTTGTATCTGACCAATTGGTTCCCTTATTCATAATACCTGTTTTATTTCAGAATTATCCGTTGCATTACTATTATTTCTTCGTTTTTTCTTAAAATCAATTATTTCCCAAGTTTAAATCATATTTCTATAATCATTCTTGTGACATTCTTTATTAATTATACATTTTGGATCTGGTTTTATTTATTAATCTATATCTATTTGTGAGTTTTCCCTCTAATATTTAATTTTCCTAAACCTCCCTAACATTATAACTGGAATCGAATCGGTGGTGCTCTATCGGCTAACCAAATACCGTCGTCCGTTACATACCTTCTGGGATCAGAGGAACATCATCTCTGCCCAGTTAAATGATTGCTGGAATATTCTACAGTCAATCTCCATTAATAAACCTCGTAAGGTAGTCATCATGTGACCTTCAATAATAATAATACTCTAGGGATTATTCACTGTACTTAAACTCAGATCATATTATTTCTTCATATTAATACTTCCTTCTATTATACACTTCTCCTCTCCAATACTTGGCTATTTTATTGACATTTATTAATTGGCTTTCTTACAGATAATTCTTAAATATTTGTTTTTTTTCTTTTCTTGTGATCCTTTTGAGGGTTCCATTTTGGCTTCTTCATTCTCTTATCTTCCTTGGCTCATATTCCTTTATTACCAATACAGCTGGTTATGAGATTTTGGTTAGTATTATACATTACATCAGGTAATTATATTCTTCGGGCACAATCATTATTATTCCTTTTACATTCTAAATTACATTTCTCACTATTATATTACATCAGATAAACTCATTTTGTCTTTTGGTTTTGATGATTTTTATTAGGTTGAATCAGTGTTATTTTTTTTCTTTTTATATTAGTTTAAAGTAATTTCTTCTAAATTATATAGTAAGGTGTTCTTACTTCTTTTTTTTTTTTTTTTTTTTGAATTTTGGGGTTTTGTTCTCTTTATTTTAAATTATATTGTTCCGAAATAAATTAAATAAGTTGTCCTTACGTACTTTTGGAATTTTGGGGTTTTTTCTTCCGCTATTCAATGGGTTGCTGGGTCGGTTTTCAGAATTTCAGTCCCCTTTTCTGGTTTGTTATTATTTAGGTTAACCATGGTCCATTAACTCAGGTACTACATGTTCTCGGATTACTGCATTGTCCATAATGATTTTTGTCCTTGTTAAATATCTCTCGTGTATCTGGTACTGTAACTCGGCTGATACAAAGTCTCCATTTAAGTCACGGTTTTCGGTCATATTTAGATCCTTCTTAATTAATAGGTATTGTATCTCCTCTATTTTAATGTAATCAATCATTTTTAATATCATTCCATTCCCGTTTTCCTCTGGATTATTTACCAAATTTTTTAATGATATATTCCGTCTTGATGATATGACTGATATCTTCTGATGCACTTCAATCGTCGACATTTTTAACTGATATTTAAATTTATTCAAGTTTTTTGTTATTATTCTATGGTGGTTTACCTTTGATATTTTTGTTGAGTTTTGTCTACAATTTCTAACTTTATTTAACTCCATTTGTTTATTAATGGGAGGGTTAAATATATTAATTAATCCACCCTTCCTCATCTCCATTTCTTCTTTTGCATTGAATATTTTCTTTCTCCATATTTTCCTTATTTTCTTGATATTCTCTTCCATGGTTTGGATCTTCTCCTTGTCCTTTCTATTCTTATTTTCAGATAGCAATGCATTCTGGTCTTCTCTAATTTCTGTTTTCTTGCTACTCTCTTCTGTGTTTGGACTTACTATAATACTTTCGGAAGTGCTGTCTAATGTTTCATCCAAATTATTAAAACCTTCATCCATTTGCTTATTTGTCTCCTCCTTGTATGTATCTGCCTTTTGGATAAGTGTATTAACATTTTAAAACTTCTCTCCGAGAGTTTTCCATATTTCCTTATTGATTTTCTCAAGATCTGCTTTCATTCGTCTATTGTTTTCCTCAAGTTTTTCGTTCATTAGTTTGTTATCGTCCTGAATCTGTCTCAGACTCTCGTCATTCCTGTCAAACCTTTCATTCATTTGTTTGACTAAATTTTCGCTCAGAATTTCGTTTTGTTTTTTGAGTTTTCATTAATACTGTCTATTTTATTTTCCAGCTTTTCATTGATTTGTCTAAAATCGGCCTTCAATTGTTCATTATTTTCGTTTATGGTTTGCCTCAAAAGTTCACTAGTACTTTCCTTAATACTGTCTATTTTATTTTCTAGTTTTTCTGACCTTTGTCTGTTATCCTCCTTCATACTACTCATTAATTCCATTAATTTTTCGCAATTTAATCCTCCTCTGGCTTCCTCCTTATCTGGTTGGTCCCCTTGGGCATCCTCTTCCACTATTTCCTTCTCTGTGATAATTGCTTCAGTTTCTTCTTTATCACTCATTGTTTGTTCCATTTCACTGTCCGTAACTGTTTCTATCTCTCGTTCCTGCCCACCTTCTTCCTTCTCCTTCTCTTCTGCCCTCTTCTTCGATCTGCATCTGGTATTAAGCATTCCTGTGCCTCTAATGGTTGCCTGCTCGAGTTAAGTAACAATTAAGATGATTTTTTGCTTAACTAAAGCCCACTCGTTGAGCGCCAATTTGAAATAAAATTAGTCTATGAGGTACTAGGGAAAAGTCCGTCTTATTCAAGCCCCACTGTTATAAGCGCCAATTTGTAAAGAAATACTAATGAAGAGTCCTTCTTATTTCAGCCCCACGTTGGAGTCGTCAATTTGAAATAAAACGTTTCTGGTGTTTTATTTACTTATGCGAGACTCCCGTATATCAAACGTCAAGTAATACGTTGAAGGTGGCAATTTGTAACAATTAAAATGTTGTTACCTGGTTTAAGTAATGTTTTATTAATTAGTATATCTATTCGGTTGTGACCGATGAAACATCGTGAAAATAAGTTGCTAGACAAATATAATTATAATAATGTTTTTTTTTTTTTAAACTTATAATCGTGCTACGATATAGATCTAACTGAGTATTAAGTAGTTGGGTAATATTAACGATATGTATCGTGTATTAACTGAATGTAATGAATATTCGTGTCAACCCTAGTCACTCGACGGTAAGAAATTCTATTCAAAGTTTGCACTGAAAACACGCTAGTTCCGCGATCTCCCGTTCCACCAGCTGTAAGTATTTAGCGCTGCCACTTGTAATAAGCGTACTTATAGGTTAGTTGTTCATCGGGTTTGAATAAACCTTTTATTGTAAATTATTACAACCACTACTTATAGTATCTATTCTGCAATAACTTCAAATATTATCTCATACAATCAAGATCCTTTATTAATTTTATCTATTAATTCACAGTACCCGTGATTTCCAAAATAACAATATAATCAAATCGATCACACAGAAATATATCGATTATCAATCAATCCAACTCCATAGACTTATACAAATGAAAAATAATAAATAATAGTTCTTATCCCAGGGTTCGTAAAGTTCTTGGAACCATTAGTAAGGCCAGGTAAAATGCACAATTAAGGTTACTCAAGTATTACAAAACAAAATTATTTACTCTAAATATAGTGAAATTAAAATAGGTTGTTTTTTTTTTTACCGAGCCGACGAAAGCTTCGACTGGCTGTGGACGTCTGTAAACAGTTGCCAAGATTCAGATTAATTTGTCTTCATCCAATAAAAGTGTTCTGCCTTTAATAAAATTGATTGTGGAGAGGAATGGGAAGCTCTCAGGAATTCTTCGGACTTCTGATCTTCTTCTATGATCTTGTTAATTCTCGGTCCCGGTGAAATGAAATTAGGATCCCAGCTTTTTCTGCTGCCAGTGAACGTTATCTCTGCCAAACTAGGTCTTCTGGTATTTTCAATAATTCCGTTAGTTCAGGCTTTAATTCTTTTAACTGATCTTCTGTTTATAGAAGGAATTGGTTTAATACCGAATCCAGCGGAATTATTTGGTGAATGAGGTGAGAGGCTTTCAATTCTTTTTAAATGTATTCATTTACAATTTGGAAGGTTATTTAATTTTATTACTCATCAGCATTAAGTTATAATTATTTTTCAAGAAAGGGTTTTCAATTTTGATTCATATTTCTTCCAGATTTATTATTCATATTTTTTAAATATATCGGCCCATCTCAACCTAATAGCTTGTAACAATCAGAACGAATGATTCAAAATCAACAACTCATGTCCATTTCAGTTGCCTTAACAACCACGTTTTCTAGATATACTTGAGCCGGCATTATAGAATATTACTACTCTTTTCCAATAAAATACTCCATGCTTGGATTAATATTAAATCACCTAAAATTCCCCCCTAACCTTCCTTCTTAAACAGTAAATGTTTTACCAGAGTTTCGTTGGACTGGACTTCTTAAAAAGGTATTAATTTCCTTTCACTAATATGGAATTTAGGCCTATAGATTTTCTTACAACCGTTATAACATTATTTGGTTTTTTAACTTAATTTTCTTTTACCTGACCTACTGTACAATTAATTATTGGTTAAATGGTTAATTACATTAATTTTAATTTACTGGTGGTTACTTTATTACATTAATTAACTGGTTCTGGAACCCTTCATTAATTTATAATATAATTGTCAGAACTACTTGTCAAACATTAAACATTGATCGCCCTCCTGGCCAAGTTTACAAACATTAATTAAAACAACAGTATTATTCAACTTTAGACAATACTTTAAACTTAGTATAATGCCTAACACAGGTAACCAAACTTGATTGTCTAAAGACAAATCTAACATAAATATAAACATAATTATTGATGAAGTATTCCTATTAACCACATCAGTTCATTCTTACCATATTCAAAATATAACATAAATATTCTGTAAACCTCAACATGTTACAATATAAACACAAGCATAATTTATTATATTTAACTATTCATTGGTCTGGTTTTTTTTTATATTTAACATTAGTCATTGCCTCTTTTGACTTGAGGTACTTCTCAGATACATTAACTACTGAGCAACCTTAATTCAGGGTATGGTCCTTGACCATGTTTCATTCAATTTTATGTAACGTTGGGGGACCTCAACTCTGTTACGTTACATAACACCCCCCCTTCGGAATAAGTTTATTTTGTTTAAACAAAGTTTAGTAAGAAATAAACGCACAACTTGTATCTGACCAATTGGTTCCCTTATTCATAATACCTGTTTTATTTCAGAATTATCCGTTGCATTACTATTATTTCTTCGTTTTTTCTTAAAATCAATTATTTCCCAAGTTTAAATCATATTTCTATAATCATTCTTGTGACATTCTTTATTAATTATACATTTTGGATCTGGTTTTATTTATTAATCTATATCTATTTGTGAGTTTTCCCTCTAATATTTAATTTTCCTAAACCTCCCTAACATTATAACTGGAATCGAATCGGTGGTGCTCTATCGGCTAACCAAATACCGTCGTCCGTTACATACCTTCTGGGATCAGAGGAACATCATCTCTGCCCAGTTAAATGATTGCTGGAATATTCTACAGTCAATCTCCATTAATAAACCTCGTAAGGTAGTCATCATGTGACCTTCAATAATAATAATACTCTAGGGATTATTCACTGTACTTAAACTCAGATCATATTATTTCTTCATATTAATACTTCCTTCTATTATACACTTCTCCTCTCCAATACTTGGCTATTTTATTGACATTTATTAATTGGCTTTCTTACAGATAATTCTTAAATATTTGTTTTTTTTCTTTTCTTGTGATCCTTTTGAGGGTTCCATTTTGGCTTCTTCATTCTCTTATCTTCCTTGGCTCATATTCCTTTATTACCAATACAGCTGGTTATGAGATTTTGGTTAGTATTATACATTACATCAGGTAATTATATTCTTCGGGCACAATCATTATTATTCCTTTTACATTCTAAATTACATTTCTCACTATTATATTACATCAGATAAACTCATTTTGTCTTTTGGTTTTGATGATTTTTATTAGGTTGAATCAGTGTTATTTTTTTTCTTTTTATATTAGTTTAAAGTAATTTCTTCTAAATTATATAGTAAGGTGTTCTTACTTCTTTTTTTTTTTTTTTTTTTGAATTTTGGGGTTTTGTTCTCTTTATTTTAAATTATATTGTTCCGAAATAAATTAAATAAGTTGTCCTTACGTACTTTTGGAATTTTGGGGTTTTTTCTTCCGCTATTCAATGGGTTGCTGGGTCGGTTTTCAGAATTTCAGTCCCCTTTTCTGGTTTGTTATTATTTAGGTTAACCATGGTCCATTAACTCAGGTACTACATGTTCTCGGATTACTGCATTGTCCATAATGATTTTTGTCCTTGTTAAATATCTCTCGTGTATCTGGTACTGTAACTCGGCTGATACAAAGTCTCCATTTAAGTCACGGTTTTCGGTCATATTTAGATCCTTCTTAATTAATAGGTATTGTATCTCCTCTATTTTAATGTAATCAATCATTTTTAATATCATTCCATTCCCGTTTTCCTCTGGATTATTTACCAAATTTTTTAATGATATATTCCGTCTTGATGATATGACTGATATCTTCTGATGCACTTCAATCGTCGACATTTTTAACTGATATTTAAATTTATTCAAGTTTTTTGTTATTATTCTATGGTGGTTTACCTTTGATATTTTTGTTGAGTTTTGTCTACAATTTCTAACTTTATTTAACTCCATTTGTTTATTAATGGGAGGGTTAAATATATTAATTAATCCACCCTTCCTCATCTCCATTTCTTCTTTTGCATTGAATATTTTCTTTCTCCATATTTTCCTTATTTTCTTGATATTCTCTTCCATGGTTTGGATCTTCTCCTTGTCCTTTCTATTCTTATTTTCAGATAGCAATGCATTCTGGTCTTCTCTAATTTCTGTTTTCTTGCTACTCTCTTCTGTGTTTGGACTTACTATAATACTTTCGGAAGTGCTGTCTAATGTTTCATCCAAATTATTAAAACCTTCATCCATTTGCTTATTTGTCTCCTCCTTGTATGTATCTGCCTTTTGGATAAGTGTATTAACATTTTAAAACTTCTCTCCGAGAGTTTTCCATATTTCCTTATTGATTTTCTCAAGATCTGCTTTCATTCGTCTATTGTTTTCCTCAAGTTTTTCGTTCATTAGTTTGTTATCGTCCTGAATCTGTCTCAGACTCTCGTCATTCCTGTCAAACCTTTCATTCATTTGTTTGACTAAATTCTCGCTCAGAATTTCGTTTTGTTTTTTTGAGTTTTCATTAATACTGTCTATTTTATTTTCCAGCTTTTCATTGATTTGTCTAAAATCGGCCTTCAATTGTTCATTATTTTCGTTTATGGTTTGCCTCAAAAGTTCACTAGTACTTTCCTTAATACTGTCTATTTTATTTTCTAGTTTTTCTGACCTTTGTCTGTTATCCTCCTTCATACTACTCATTAATTCCATTAATTTTTCGCAATTTAATCCTCCTCTGGCTTCCTCCTTATCTGGTTGGTCCCCTTGGGCATCCTCTTCCACTATTTCCTTCTCTGTGATAATTGCTTCAGTTTCTTCTTTATCACTCATTGTTTGTTCCATTTCACTGTCCGTAACTGTTTCTATCTCTCGTTCCTGCCCACCTTCTTCCTTCTCCTTCTCTTCTGCCCTCTTCTTCGATCTGCATCTGGTATTAAGCATTCCTGTGCCTCTAATGGTTGCCTGCTCGAGTTAAGTAACAATTAAGATGATTTTTTGCTTAACTAAAGCCCACTCGTTGAGCGCCAATTTGAAATAAAATTAGTCTATGAGGTACTAGGGAAAAGTCCGTCTTATTCAAGCCCCACTGTTATAAGCGCCAATTTGTAAAGAAATACTAATGAAGAGTCCTTCTTATTTCAGCCCCACGTTGGAGTCGTCAATTTGAAATAAAACGTTTCTGGTGTTTTATTTACTTATGCGAGACTCCCGTATATCAAACGTCAAGTAATACGTTGAAGGTGGCAATTTGTAACAATTAAAATGTTGTTACCTGGTTTAAGTAATGTTTTATTAATTAGTATATCTATTCGGTTGTGACCGATGAAACATCGTGAAAATAAGTTGCTAGACAAATATAATTATAATAATGTTTTTTTTTTTTTAAACTTATAATCGTGCTACGATATAGATCTAACTGAGTATTAAGTAGTTGGGTAATATTAACGATATGTATCGTGTATTAACTGAATGTAATGAATATTCGTGTCAACCCTAGTCACTCGACGGTAAGAAATTCTATTCAAAGTTTGCACTGAAAACACGCTAGTTCCGCGATCTCCCGTTCCACCAGCTGTAAGTATTTAGCGCTGCCACTTGTAATAAGCGTACTTATAGGTTAGTTGTTCATCGGGTTTGAATAAACCTTTTATTGTAAATTATTACAACCACTACTTATAGTATCTATTCTGCAATAACTTCAAATATTATCTCATACAATCAAGATCCTTTATTAATTTTATCTATTAATTCACAGTACCCGTGATTTCCAAAATAACAATATAATCAAATCGATCACACAGAAATATATCGATTATCAATCAATCCAACTCCATAGACTTATACAAATGAAAAATAATAAATAATAGTTCTTATCCCAGGGTTCGTAAAGTTCTTGGAACCATTAGTAAGGCCAGGTAAAATGCACAATTAAGGTTACTCAAGTATTACAAAACAAAATTATTTACTCTAAATATAGTGAAATTAAAATAGGTTGTTTTTTTTTTTACCGAGCCGACGAAAGCTTCGACTGGCTGTGGACGTCTGTAAACAGTTGCCAAGATTCAGATTAATTTGTCTTCATCCAGTAAAAGTGTTCTGCCTTTAATAAAATTGATTGTGGAGAGGAATGGGAAGCTCTCAGGAATTCTTCGGACTTCTGATCTTCTTCTATGATCTTGTTAATTCTCGGTCCCGGTGAAATGAAATTAGGATCCCAGCTTCTTCTGCTGCCAGTGAAGGTTATCTCTGCCAAACTAGGTCTTCTGGTATTTTCAATAATTCCGTTAGTTCAGGCTTTAATTCTTTTAACTGATCTTCTGTTTATAGAAGGAATTGGTTTAATACCGAATCCAGCGGAATTATTTGGTGAATGAGGTGAGAGGCTTTCAATTCTTTTTAAATGTATTCATTTACAATTTGGAAGGTTATTTAATTTTATTACTCATCAGCATTAAGTTATAATTATTTTTCAAGAAAGGGTTTTCAATTTTGATTCATATTTCTTCCAGATTTATTATTCATATTTTTTAAATATATCGGCCCATCTCAACCTAATAGCTTGTAACAATCAGAACAAATGATTCAAAATCAACAACTCATGTCCATTTCAGTTGCCTTAACAACCACGTTTTCTAGATATCCTTGAGCCGGCATTATAGAATATTACTACTCTTTTCCAATAAAATACTCCATGCTTGGATTAATATTAAATCACCTAAAATTCCCCCCTAACCTTCCTTCTTAAACAGTAAATGTTTTACCAGAGTTTCGTTGGACTGAACTTCTTAAAAAGGTATTAATTTCCTTTCACTAATACGGAATTTAGGCCTATAGATTTTCTTACAACCGTTATAACATTATTTGGTTTTTTAACTTAATTTTCTTTTATCTGACCTACTGTACAATTAATTATTGGTTAAATGGTTAATTACATTAATTTTAATTTACTGGTGGTTACTTCATTACATTAATTAACTGGTTCTGGAACCCTTCATTAATTTATAATATAATTGTCAGAACTACTTGTCAAACATTAAACATTGATCGCCCTCCTGGCCAAGTTTACAAACATTAATTAAAACAACAGTATTATTCAACTTTAGACAATACTTTAAACTTAGTATAATGCCTAACACAGGTAACCAAACTTGATTGTCTAAAGACAAATCTAACATAAATATAAACATAATTATTGATGAAGTATTCCTATTAACCACATCAGTTCATTCTTACCATATTCAAAGTATAACATAAATATTCTGTAAACCTCAACATGTTACAATATAAACACAAGCATAATTTATTATATTTAACTATTCATTGGTCTGGTTTTTTTTTATATTTAACATTAGTCATTGCCTCTTTTGACTTGAGGTACTTCTCAGATACATTAACTACTGAGCAACCTTAATTCAGGGTATGGTCCTTGACCATGTTTCATTCAATTTTATGTAACGTTGGGGGACCTAAACTCTGTTACGTTACATAACACCCCCCCTTCGGAATAAGTTTATTTTGTTTAAACAAAGTTTAGTAAGAAATAAACGCACAACTTGTATCTGACCAATTGGTTCCCTTATTCATAATACCTGTTTTATTTCAGAATTATCCGTTGCATTACTATTATTTCTTCGTTCCTTCTTAAAATCAATTATTTCCCAAGTTTAAATCTTATTTCTATAATCATTCTTGTGACATTCTTTATTAATTATACATTTTGGATCTGGTTTTATTTATTAATCTATATCTATTTGTGAGTTTTTCCTCTAATATTTAATTTTCCTAAACCTCCCTAACATTATAACTGGAATCGAATCGGTGGTGCTCTATCGGCTAACCAAATACCGTCGTCCGTTACATACCTTCTGGGATCAGAGGAACATCATCTCTGCCCAGTTAAATGATTGCTGGAATATTCTACAGTCAATCTCCATTAATAAACCTCGTAAGGTAGTCATCATGTGACCTTCAATAATAATAATACTCTAGGGATTATTCACTGTACTTAAACTCAGATCATATTATTTCTTCATATTAATACTTCCTTCTATTATACACTTCTCCTCTCCAATACTTGGCTATTTTATTGACATTTATTAATTGGCTTTCTTACAGATAATTCTTAAATATTTGTTTTTTTTCTTTTCTTGTGATCCTTTTGAGGGTTCCATTTTGGCTTCTTCATTCTCTTATCTTCCTTGGCTCATATTCCTTTATTACCAATACAGCTGGTTATGAGATTTTGGTTAGTATTATACATTACATCAGGTAATTATATTCTTCGGGCACAATCATTATTATTCCTTTTACATTCTAAATTACATTTCTCACTATTATATTACATCAGATAAACTCATTTTGTCTTTTGGTTTTGATGATTTTTATTAGGTTGAATCAGTGTTATTTTTTTTCTTTTTATATTAGTTTAAAGTAATTTCTTCTAAATTATATAGTAAGGTGTTCTTACTTCTTTTTTTTTTTTTTTTTTTGAATTTTGGGGTTTTGTTCTCTTTATTTTAAATTATATTGTTCCGAAATAAATTAAATAAGTTGTCCTTACGTACTTTTGGAATTTTGGGGTTTTTTCTTCCGCTATTCAATGGGTTGCTGGGTCGGTTTTCAGAATTTCAGTCCCCTTTTCTGGTTTGTTATTATTTAGGTTAACCATGGTCCATTAACTCAGGTACTACATGTTCTCGGATTACTGCATTGTCCATAATGATTTTTGTCCTTGTTAAATATCTCTCGTGTATCTGGTACTGTAACTCGGCTGATACAAAGTCTCCATTTAAGTCACGGTTTTCGGTCATATTTAGATCCTTCTTAATTAATAGGTATTGTATCTCCTCTATTTTAATGTAATCAATCATTTTTAATATCATTCCATTCCCGTTTTCCTCTGGATTATTTACCAAATTTTTTAATGATATATTCCGTCTTGATGATATGACTGATATCTTCTGATGCACTTCAATCGTCGACATTTTTAACTGATATTTAAATTTATTCAAGTTTTTTGTTATTATTCTATGGTGGTTTACCTTTGATATTTTTGTTGAGTTTTGTCTACAATTTCTAACTTTATTTAACTCCATTTGTTTATTAATGGGAGGGTTAAATATATTAATTAATCCACCCTTCCTCATCTCCATTTCTTCTTTTGCATTGAATATTTTCTTTCTCCATATTTTCCTTATTTTCTTGATATTCTCTTCCATGGTTTGGATCTTCTCCTTGTCCTTTCTATTCTTATTTTCAGATAGCAATGCATTCTGGTCTTCTCTAATTTCTGTTTTCTTGCTACTCTCTTCTGTGTTTGGACTTACTATAATACTTTCGGAAGTGCTGTCTAATGTTTCATCCAAATTATTAAAACCTTCATCCATTTGCTTATTTGTCTCCTCCTTGTATGTATCTGCCTTTTGGATAAGTGTATTAACATTTTAAAACTTCTCTCCGAGAGTTTTCCATATTTCCTTATTGATTTTCTCAAGATCTGCTTTCATTCGTCTATTGTTTTCCTCAAGTTTTTCGTTCATTAGTTTGTTATCGTCCTGAATCTGTCTCAGACTCTCGTCATTCCTGTCAAACCTTTCATTCATTTGTTTGACTAAATTCTCGCTCAGAATTTCGTTTTGTTTTTTTGAGTTTTCATTAATACTGTCTATTTTATTTTCCAGCTTTTCATTGATTTGTCTAAAATCGGCCTTCAATTGTTCATTATTTTCGTTTATGGTTTGCCTCAAAAGTTCACTAGTACTTTCCTTAATACTATCTATTTTATTTTCTAGTTTTTCTGACCTTTGTCTGTTATCCTCCTTCATACTACTCATTAATTCCATTAATTTTTCCCAATTTAATCCTCCTTTGGCTTCCTCCTTATCTAGTTGGTCCCCTTGGGCATCCTCTTCCACTATTTCCTTCTCTGTGATAATTGCTTCAGTTTCTTCTTTATCACTCATTGTTTGTTCCATTTCACTGTCCGTAACTGTTTCTATCTCTCGTTCCTGCCCACCTTCTTCCTTCTCCTTCTCTTCTGCCCTCTTCTTCGATCTGCCTCTGGTATTAAGCATTCCTGTGCCTCTAATGGTTGCCTGCTCGAGTTAAGTAACAATTAAGATGATTTTTTGCTTAACTAAAGCCCACTCGTTGAGCGCCAATTTGAAATAAAATTAGTCTATGAGGTACTAGCGAAACGTCCGTCTTATTCAAGCCCCACTGTTATAAGCGCCAATTTGTAAAGAAATACTAATGAAGAGTCCTTCTTATTTCAGCCCCACGTTGGAGTCGTCAATTTGAAATAAAACGTTTCTGGTGTTTTATTTACTTTTGCGAGTCTCCGGTATATCAAACGTCAAGTAATACGTTGAAGGTGGCAATTTGTAACAATTAAAATGTTGTTACCTGGTTTAAGTAATGTTTTATTAATTAGTATATCTATTCGGTTGTGACCGATGAAACATCGTGAAAATAAGTTGCTAGACAAATATAATTATAATAATGTTTTTTTTTTTTAACTTATAATCGTGCTACGATATAGATCTAACTGAGTATTAAGTAGTTGGGTAATATTAACGATATGTATCGTGTATTAACTGAATGTAATGAATATTCGTGTCAACCCTAGTCACTCGACGGTAAGAAATTCTATTCAAAGTTTGCACTGAAAACACGCTAGTTCCGCGATCTCCCGTTCCACCAGCTGTAAGTATTTAGCGCTGCCACTTGTAATAAGCGTACTTATAGGTTAGTTGTTCATCGGGTTTGAATAAACCTTTTATTGTAAATTATTACAACCACTACTTATAGTATCTATTCTGCAATAACTTCAAATATTATCTCATACAATCAAGATCCTTTATTAATTTTATCTATTAATTCACAGTACCCGTGATTTCCAAAATAACAATATAATCAAATCGATCACACAGAAATATATCGATTATCAATCAATCCAACTCCATAGACTTATACAAATGAAAAATAATAAATAATAGTTCTTATCCCAGGGTTCGTAAAGTTCTTGGGACCATTAGTAAGGCCAGGTAAAATGCACAATTAAGGTTACTCAAGTATTACAAAACAAAATTATTTACTCTGAATATAGTGAAATTAAAATAGGTTTTTTTTTTTTTTACCGAGCCGACGAAAGCTTCGACTGGCTGTGGACGTCTGTAAACAGTTGCCAAGATTCAGATTAATTTGTCTTCATCCAATAAAAGTGTTCTGCCTTTAATAAAATTGATTGTGGAGAGGAATGGGAAGCTCTCAGGAATTCTTCGGACTTCTGATCTTCTTCTATGATCTTGTTAATTCTCGGTCCCGGTGAAATGAAATTAGGATCCCAGCTTCTTCTGCTGCCAGTGAAGGTTATCTCTGCCAAACTAGGTCTTCTGGTATTTTCAATAATTCCGTTAGTTCAGGCTTTAATTCTTTTAACTGATCTTCTGTTTATAGAAGGAATTGGTTTAATACCGAATCCAGCGGAATTATTTGGTGAATGAGGTGAGAGGCTTTCAATTCTTTTTAAATGTATTCACTTACAATTTGGAAGGTTATTTAATTTTATTACTCATCAGCATTAAGTTATAATTATTTTTCAAGAAAGGGTTTTCAATTTTGATTCATATTTCTTCCAGATTTATTATTCATATTTTTTAAATATATCGGCCCATCTCAACCTAATAGCTTGTAACAATCAGAACAAATGATTCAAAATCAACAACTCATGTCCATTTCAGTTGCCTTAACAACCACGTTTTCTAGATATCCTTGAGCCGGCATTATAGAATATTACTACTCTTTTCCAATAAAATACTCCATGCTTGGATTAATATTAAATCACCTAAAATTCCCCCCTAACCTTCCTTCTTAAACAATAAATGTTTTACCAGAGTTTCGTTGGACTGGACTTCTTAAAAAGGTATTAATTTCCTTTCACTAATATGGAATTTAGGCCTATAGATTTTCTTACAACCGTTATAACATTATTTGGTTTTTTAACTTAATTTTCTTTTACCTGACCTACTATACAATTAATTATTGGTTAAATGGTTAATTACATTAATTTTAATTTACTGGTGGTTACTTTATTACATTAATTAACTGGTTCTGGAACCCTTCATTAATTTATAATATAATTGTCAGAACTACTTGTCAAACATTAAACATTGATCGCCCTCCTGGCCAAGTTTACAAACATTAATTAAAACAACAGTATTATTCAACTTTAGACAATACTTTAAACTTAGTATAATGCCTAACACAGGTAACCAAACTTGATTGTCTAAAGACAAATCTAACATAAATATAAACATAATTATTGATGAAGTATTCCTATTAACCACATCAGTTCATTCTTACCATATTCAAAGTATAACATAAATATTCTGTAAACCTCAACATGTTACAATATAAACACAAGCATAATTTATTATATTTAACTATTCATTGGTCTGGTTTTTTTTTTATATTTAACATTAGTCATTGCCTCTTTTGACTTGAGGTACTTCTCAGATACATTAACTACTGAGCAACCTTAATTCAGGGTATGGTCCTTGACCATGTTTCATTCAATTTTATGTAACGTTGGGGGACCTCAACTCTGTTACGTTACACTGTCCGTCAAGATGCAATCTAAACATGACTTCTCTTTCCTGAAACCATGATGGGCTTCCGAAAGAATGCTCCCCGTTATTGCGTTGAGTCTTTTGCTAGAATAAGTGGACACGTTTAAAAGACGTGTTAAGCAAACTGATCCCTCAACAATTATAACAGTCAGTACGATCCCCTTTCGTAAATATGTGGACTGCTTTTACCATATCTGCCAATTTTCTGCAATATGAACAGTGATCCTGGAAAGATCGATAAGTCAAAGCTGGCCCATAATTTATAATCTCAAATTTTTAGACAATGAGAGAGCAGAGATCTTATACTTTTTACAGGATTGTAGTATAAAGCTAAGAATACATCCATTGCTACTGGGTCCACACATTCATTGCTGTCTACAAATTTTGTTTTTCTTCCACTTCCTCCTAGTATCACAGTCGCTCAGAATGTCAGAGCAATTCCTTCCCTGCGATATAACTGATATATAACCTCTGATGTAACCTTACCTCTAGGTTATATATTTCTGTTTGATTTAAGTGCCGTATTGTATTGTCTCAACTATTTCTTTATAAGACATAATCAACATAGTATGACATAATCAAACATAAATAGCTAAACATATATGCGTAGGTATTAAAGAAACAAAGACCTAGGCCTATATGAAATAATTATAATAATAACAGACTTCACAATAATAATGGGCCTAATAATTATAGTGGTAAAAGCCATTCATTCTTTGTGGAGTAGCTGTCACGAAATATCGTCAGTTATTTAGACAAACTCGTTGTTTTTGTGCGACACACAACAGTTTCTTTCGTTTAATTTTGTATATGTTAATAAGTATTCTAGCTCTTGCAAATACCCCCCCCCCAAATCTCTTTATTTGTACTTTGCCATCCTTGGCACAACTCTCATAATTCAAAAACACGTCATTACTCTTTTTGCACTTATCAGTTTCTAAGCATCCCTTCTTTCTCACACTCCGTTAGGCTTTCAGGTGGTAAGCTTCTATAAAGCTATTCTTATTTCTCTTCTGAACGTACGGCCATACCAGTATATTTCTTTGGCTTTATTTGCTTCATTAGACCTCATTTCTTGAGGCCTTCTGTTTCCACAATTAATCAGAGTTCAAAATGTAACGTCCTTTACTTCCTTTTACCCTGGAAACTATCCTACAATCTTGCTTTCGCATATTCCCACTTTCTTCACTTTTCCTTTTCAAGCACATTGTCTATGTCGCATACGTACTATCGCTCCTACATCTTTATATAGACTATATTTTTATTTTGTGATCTTTTCAATTCGTTTACTTTACTTTTCGTAAATATTTCGTGCTTTAGACATTCAGAAAATGGTAATTCTGTATTCTCTGACTTATCTCTGGGCTGCTCTATTTCAGGTTTTATCACCTACTTTTGTTCCAAATATTGTAAACTTAATGATCACTCATATACATTCTCCTATCCCTACTTATTCTACATCCTTTTTTCATCTCTATCTTCATATATTTTATTTTGTACTGGTTTCTTTTTGTCATCCCTTCTTTGCTACAATTTTTATTTTACATAGTTTTTTATGCTTCTTCTTCTCCTTATAATGGCTACATAATCTGCATACAAATTAAGGCAACAGATGTAAAGAAATTAAAGCAGCTTAAAATGTGAGTCAAGGTTTAATTAAATCGCTTCGTGGTGTCATACATGTAAAGTGTAGGCCCTGTTAAGAGATTTTTATCAAGGCTTGTGTTTGTTTTCCTTCATACAATTTTATACAGTTTCATGTGATCATCACAATTAAACATTTGGACTAGGAGCAGTTCTTATTGTTTTGCACACACACAAACGCCTTCTTTTGTCTCCTCTTACGAATGTTAAGCTATTGTGTGCTTAAGCATGTAAAGTGACGTTTGAATTTGCAAACGGAATCACAATTCTCTTACCACACTACGATCCCGCCGTGTTTTTTACTACTAAAGATTTAGAAACTCCAATCTTTGTGTTCTTTTAGCCCTCTATTACACTAGGCAACATGTGGCGGGCAACTTGTTGCCGAGGTCGTCTAGTAACATTGTTTATATGGGAGCCTATTATACTAAGCCACTTGTTGATATGGGTCGACAACTAGTGGAGACGGTGGACAAGGCCGACCACTCGGAAGTTGCTGACGCTGGACGTGGGGCATTGTTTCAGATGGGAGCTATTACACTGGGCAACATGTGGCGCACCACTCCCGCTTCCGCGCATGCGCACTTCGCCACAGATACCACCTTAACTGTGTCCGGGACGGCAGACGACAGGCCCAGTTGTCATTTCGCATTCAATACGCAGTTATGTCTGCTTTGATCAAGTCCAACAATTCATCAAATGATTGTTTTGACATACGAAAATAGTTAAAAAAATTATTTTCGTCCACGCACAGATCATCGAACAGTGTGTAGTATAATCCTTTATCCATCCTTGTTGATAACATAGGGTGTACGGACATACGTCTTCTCCGAGCTCTGCGTCTTCTTTTCTTTAATAACAAAGCGAGCAGCAGAAGCTCTTCATTCCTTGACGCCATTTTCTCGACTTAAGCCCTCTATTATACTAGGCAACATGTGGCGGGCGACTTGTTGCCGAGGTCGTCTAGTTTATATGGGATTGTTGGGAACATTGTTTATATGGGAGCCTATTATACTAAGCCACTTGTTGATATGGGTCGACAACTAGTGGATGACGGTGGACGAGATCTGCAACTTCCCGACCACTCGGAAGTTGCTGACGCTGGACGTGGGGCATTGTTTCAGATGGGAGCTATTACACTGGGCAACATGTGGCGCACCACTCCCGCTTCCGCGCATGCGCACTTCGCCACAGACACCACCTTAACTGTGTCCGGGACGGCAGACGACAGGCCCAGTTGTCATTTCGCATTCAATACGAAGTTATGTCTGCTTTGATCAAGTCCAACAATTCATCAAATGATTGTTTTGACATACGAAAATAGTTAAAAAAATTATTTTCGTCCACGCACAGATCATCGACCATCCTTGTTGATAACATAGGGTGTATGTACGTACATACGTCTTCTCCGAGCTCTGCGTCTTCTTTTCTTTAATAACAAAGCGAGCAGCAGAAGCTCTTCATTCCTTGACGCCATTTTCTCGAAAGTCATCAACATGTGGCCGAGAGTTGCGCACCATTTTTAGCCATCGTCAACTAGTTGTCCAAGGTCGGACAACTAGTTGCCCGCCACATGTTGCCTAGTGTAATAGAAGCCTTTAATCATCAACATGTGGCCGAGAGTTGCGCACCATTTTTAGCTCTCGTCAACTAGTTGTCCGAGGTCGGACAACTAGTTGCCCGCCACATGTTGCCTAGTGTAATAGAAGCCTTAAACTACACTGGATTCACGTTTCTGTTAAAGTTGCAATCAAATAATTGTTTTTTAATTTCAAGCTAAATTCCTAAACAAAATATTTAACCCACGTGTCCACAGTACGTACATATGGTTTTATAAACAAACTTGTACATTTGTTTTTTTTGTGTTATTCGAAACAAAAGGCTCGAGAAGACGGGAATATTACGTAGAAATTAGCTTACATATAACCGATAAGAGTTTTATCAGTGACGTTATGAAATAAGCACCAGTGCATACTTACCAAGACAAACGTTTAGGAAATACACTGGAGAGAGGAACATTGTAATTCAGTTGTAAAAGCAGTGTGCAAACTGAGTAACAATGCAACAACTCTCTCACTCACTCTATCTCTCTCCCTCCACTTCCATCATTATAGACGGATCTCTTTATTAATATAAATTCCTAAGCGGGGTGGCGTATTCTGAAATACATCCTTCCGCTAAGTGCACTGTGGAGCAATGAATCAACAATTACCACACTGTAAATATCTAAAGAGGCAAGTCATGTTAACCTTGGCAGTCACTTGAGCGCGGATCGCGTTTGTTGTTTGTTATACCTCAGTCATTGCAGTATCAATGTCGGTCGTAAATAAAAGATAGAAGCGCGGCAGACTATCAGTGCGAAACGCATACCGTCACTGTGCGTAGGTGTGTTATCAGTGATTTATCTATAATCTATCGACAGTCAGATATGGAGCGCTGGGAAAGTCGCGTCGCTCTAGTAACCGGTGCTAGTGTCGGCATTGGGGCGGCGATTGCTGAGAGTTTGGTAAAACATGGAATGATTGTTATCGGCTTTGCAAGACGTTTGGAAAAGTTACAGGTACGAATTGGGCTATACGTGAACGCATACGCATGAATGCATTCTTAATTGTACAATTTTAATTACCGACATATTGCTTTATTGCTGTGTTTAATTGCAATTCTGTGTGTGTGTGTGTGTGTGTGTGTGTGTGTGTGTGTGTGTGTGTGTGTGTGTGTGTGTGTGTGTGTGTGTGTGTGTGTGTGTGATAATATATCAGTGTGATTTACTAAAAGTATATCTTGCTAAATGAACTTGCTAATGACCTGTTCGTAATCATATGTTTAATTATAAAAAGAAAATGTTCAAATGAGATTATATATTCACTTGACTAATATTAAAGAGCGTAACTCTTCTACCATTTACCATATATTTTACATATTCAAGTGGCTGTTATTGAGCATTATATACTCTTGGAAATTTTAAACATGTTAGTCACAAAATGCAGCTCAATACTTGTAATAAATAATAATATGCTACACAAGTTAACATTGAAGCGATTACAGATCTTGTTTTTAAGTAGATTTAATTGATTAAAATAGGAATTATCTATCTAAATAAACTATAACCTGTAATTCTTGTGTTAATATATACGTCTGATAAGACTGTTACAACTATGTGAAATATACGTGTATAAATTGTGTGTGTGTGTGTGTGTGTGTGTGTGTGTGTTGTATAATACTGTGTGTGTTGTGTAGAATTCGGGCTTCGATAAGAAGCAGTTTTCGCAACGTTTCGAAATTTATTTATGCCTACTACAATGAAATAGTGATTATAATTTATTTTTGTAAATTTTGACACATACCACCCATTATCAAATACTGTGAATGAGTAACGGGTTATCGATTAGTTATCTATAACCTACATAATCTAAGTTGATAATGTAAGTAAAACTCATGTAAATTCAATATTTTACAGTCGTAATCATCTCAACATATGTTCTCTAAAACACAGGTACGGTGGTGCAAAGAAGTGTTCATCCACACACGCGCTCGTGCGCGTGCACACACACACACAATATGTGCAGACAGTTGTTGAGATACATATCTTTGAACCAGTTTTGTCGATATTAGTTTTGTCTAATTTTATAAATCCTTATCCTGCGTTCGGGTAAACAAAACAAATAGTTGTGTAGTTTACCCTCCCTCAAAAGATGAAAAACATTAATTATATTACGTTAAAGAGTTCCCGTTGGACTAAACAACTGAGTGTCGAGAAGCAAGGAAACATGACTTTTTGCATCAACACTTTCTTCATAGTATTATTGATAAGTCTTATACACGTAGGGGAACGTGGGGCAGGACGAGGTACTTAATGTTTGAACACAAATATTTTATAATAAATGTTTCAAAATTTTCTGTTTTAAATACAAATACTTTTATTATTACATTAAGTACAAGAAATTATCATTACATTTTAATTTGGTAAAAACACATTCTATATATCTTAGTTTAAACAAATACATGTCATTTGTCCCGTTTTGCCCTGCTGGTGGGGCACAATGGGGTACCTTCCTTTTTTTAAATTTCTGTCATCAAATACAAAAAGCATTATTGTCAAAAAACAAAAATCTATATTTCTTAAATGAACTTCATGTTTCACAAAGAGCACAAATGTGTGTGACATCCTCGTCTTCACTTTCTATTCCTGTGCAAGAGTTGTGAGCCCATTTTAGGCAAGAAACACATCTAATCCAACCTTCTTCAGAAAAATCATGACAGTAGAGACATTCATCTTCGCTATCGACTTCTTCACTAGATGACTGAGGAGTTACGAAAACAGTTGGTTTGTTAAGGTTATAGTTTTTTCATTTTCAGGTGATATGTTTCTCTGTTTATCTGGATATTTTTTCAGAGCTTTTTTAGAAAGTAAAAGGCGTCTTTTCACTGGTTTCTTGACCCCACTTTTATTTTTTTCAGCACTCTGTAGCTTATTTTTATATGGTGATGATGTTAAGATAGTACTTTTACCATGATTTTTTGAAACACGTTTATTTTCCTGAGAAATTTTTGGTATGGGTAAAATGTTTTCCAGGGTGGCACATTTGAAATTAGGCCTACTACAGCTCGGCATATTAAGTTTTTCAGGACTACTCAGAGATGGTGAGGTCAGGTCTGCCTGTATATTTAAAACTGTAGCCTCATTAGCAATGTCAGTAGGGAGCTGGATGTCTGTAGTTACCGAAGGTAAAAAATCTGCATCATTAAAAACATTCATATCAACAGGCCATATGCCTGTTTTCCGGAACCCGTTCACAGCTGTCATCATTGTTGATGCTTGAAGGCGGTACCAAACAGAGAAGCGATCTGGAATAATGTCACCACTTTTCCTGGATTGCATCTAAGCCATTTACGGACTTCCTCCTCATAGTATTTACTTAAGGGCTTCATAAATCCAACGTCAAGGGGTTGGAGTCTATGGGAACAGTGGGGAGGGAAACACAAGAGAATCACTCCATTTGCACGAGCCATATCAATTAGTGCTAAACTTTTCGTGTGTGTTGAATGCCCATCCAAGAGTAGTAGCATTGGTTTCTCTTTTTTTGCTCCTGTAAAAGATATGAACTTTTCAAACCAAACTAAAAAAAGTTCTTTGGTCATCCATCCTGTTTCATGGACCTGTGAAGTCGCACTTGGGGGAAGTCCGGTCTCAAATTCCTGCTGCATCCGTTTTCTAGGAAAAATTAGCATTGGAGCGATGTAGGTTCCAGCAGCTGAAAAGCGTATTTCAGCTGTAACAGTTTGACCCCTCTCGGCTGATGTTACTGTGCCAACCTGTCTACGGCCTCTTTTTGCTATTATCTTCGAATGCCCTTTAGGGTTTACAGTTAGACCTGTTTCATCACAGTTATAAATCCTGTCTGGTGTAAGCTGGTAAGTATCAACTACGTAGGATAGATGGCTGAAGAACTGTTTTACAGCAACCTTATTGAAGCCCATCGCACGAGCTCCAGACGTAGCCTCAGGTCTTCTTATGCTTAAATTAGGGTGGCGAGTTAAAAATCCTCTTGCCCAGTCTACACCAGCTTTTCCATTCTCACCAAATGGATGATTCAATTTATTTCGCTCTGCTAGCTGGAAAACAAGGTCACTAAGTTCATTGATAGTAAGACCAAAGAGTTGAGCCTCCATTTTAGTTAAATAATCCACAAGCTCGGATTCTTGTGCTTCATTAAAAACACAAGTGAAATGTCCCATAGATTTCTTCACAGAATGCTCTGGATCATCTCTTTTTTTCTTAACGTGGCGCTCTAAAGTTGTTTGTGGCACTTTGAACTGATGAGCTGCCTTTTTGTATCCCATTGAGCCATTTATTACTGCTTGAACAGCTTCTTGCATGGAAACTACCAACCACTCTTGCCTCTGCGTCTTTCATTTGTAATCTCTCACCATTCTACAAACACAAACAACGCGAAAAACCAATTAGCCTACATTTTATTAATGAAACACCTATGGAAAATACGTGGGGCAGAATGGGGTACTACCCCGTTATGCCCCACCCCGTTCTGCCCCGCAGTTACATTTTTAGGTTATAGCGTTGTGACAGGATAAAGTTTTCACGAAGCTTAACGAAAACATCAGGATTAGAAGTGTATGAAACATGTTATAATACAGTATACATGGAAATAAATTACAATTAACTCACTCTTACTTACATGAGCTAGAAGAAGTGCGCGATATTGTAGAAACACAAGCAAATATGGTGCAGCACCTTAATCATACACAAAGACAGCAACAATGGCTGCCAATCTCTGTGTGGTAATAGGTAATACTATACTGACGTAGTTGTGAGAAATTCCAACAGATTGCACACAGTCTGTAAAAAATAAAGGCTGTACCCCGTTCTGCCCCACTACCCCGTTATGCCCCATGTTCCCCTATATAAACAACAATGGGTGCTACTCTATAAAATTAATTATTGAGGAATTAACAAAGAAACAATGTTACCCTTTCCAAAGTCACGTTTAGGAAAAGCGTTGATACTACTGATTGAAATACGATTGCAGTCTTCAACTTCCAAAGACTTTAGCTGGTCCGTCATAAACTTCCGGTTGTTCTCGAGACTTTCAGATCACCTTCCCCGAATTTGGCACGTAATTTTTAGATGGAGAACACAAGCACACTGACAAAAACGAGGGGAGTATGGTACTGAGGTACTAGAAAATGCTATTTTGTAGGCAAATTTATGTCACAAAAAGTGCGATGTGGCTTTGAACGTTGTCGTGATGGAGCAATCAGGAATCAGCGATTTCCGGCCGGACGCAAATCATCTACCAAACTTTCAAGAACACTCTGATGATGTAAAATTAGTCCATGACAGATCATTGTCAGCATCGATCTACGATCAGCCTATTCAGAGCTTTCACTTACGACATAGGCTATTCGCGCAAGTTTGTGCTGTGCTCAGACGTCTAAAACAGCTTTCATCGTACACTGTTGAATGGCGTTGCAAAAACGATTTGTGCCAATTATTAAAATTTGAATCCAAGACAGATTCGTCTACGTAACGAGATTTAATTTATTACTGTGTCCGTTGCACTGTTTTCAAATTTTACTTCAGAAAGTAGCTTTATACAGATCTATCTCGCCTTTTGCAAACTGAGAGAAAACAAACACAAAAATATGGTACAGTTAAATATATAGTTAAAATTTCAACCTTTTTATAAATGTGAACAAACATTATGGTACGAACTGTTGAAACATTGGTCTCACATTGTTGTCACTTCATGGAATAATTTCAGTTTTATTATTTTGTAGCCAAAGTACACATAACTGTAGCTATTTATAAATGTATCCGTGTGTCGTATAAATTTAATATAGACCTAAGTGTTTTGTTCCCTGCATCGCGTTATATGTAATACGATTGGTTATTTGCTGTCATTTTTATAATGTTCTCTAATATTTATTAAATTTTTAAAAATATTATTTAAACGTTAGGGTCATAAGAACGCTATCAATTGGCTCAAGCGTTTACGTTGACATTGAACTGAAATTTTCAGAAAAATATGAATCATTGTTTACATGTCTCTGGATTTTTACAGGCCTTAGCAAAGAAACTATGTGGCTTCAAGGGAAAGTTTCACGCTTTCAAAGGCGACCTAGAAAAGGAGGAAGACATCAAAGCCGTATTCGAGTGGACCGAAACCAACCTGAAATCACCTGTACATGTGCTGGTTAATAACGCTGGGTTTGCTTCTGTGGACACTATGCTTAGTAAGTCTTTTGTATCAATGTTGCAAATTGTGTGTCCGTGTATGTGTGAGAGTCTGCGAGTGTATTTAGGCACGTTCTTGTACTTTAAGAAGGTTTGATTATTTTTGTATTAAACAGACTACCGTCATTATAACGTGTTTAAGCACTACGACTATGCATTTACTAAACTCGTGTTTCTGATAGAATATGAAGGTTGTATTATTTTTAACCAAGCAAAATAGTGTTAATCCAGTCTAACAGAGATCATAATTCCTGACTCTCGAGTTCTACATGAAACGTTTTAAATTTTATCTCACGTTAACTAAATTATCAAATTACATCTATCATATAAATTGTAATTGATCTGTGAATCGTTTAAAATTTTAAAATTTATATTTAAAGCATTTCAGTTAAATGGCAAGAGTAATCTACAATTTATATTTTATGTATACTTTTTAAAGAGTGTCTGTAAAGACCACTGAACGTTTTGGTGTCAGTGCGTGCCTTCGCGTTTAATAGAGAAATATTAAATGTATGCAGGTTTAACTTGCTGTGTCCTGTGTTTCCAGTAGGGCTGCGTCACGCAAATGGTCTTACGTGTGTGTTGCCTTATGACACGCAAATGGGCTACACAAACATAACGCCTTAGTACCAGCCTAAACAAATGTGAGAGAATTTTCCAAATGGTGTTCCGTACAATATTAATGTACGCGTATCTAAAATCAGCATAGAAATGTATTGCAGTATGTGTTGTGCCCGAGTGCGTATATACATGTATATATGAAAACACGTATTTATCAACATGTACATGTATGCCTCAGATGGAACTGCAGAGGACTGGAGAAGAACAGTTGATATAAATATCGTTGGACTGTCACTGTGTACGAGAGAAGCCATCAAGTCCATGCGAGCTCATGGATTTGACGAGGGTCACATCATCAATATAGCCAGGTATTATTTACTAAATATTACTTAATACGTGAGTAAACGTAAGCTACTTGTGTAATCAAATGAGATAATAATAAGAATACAACTTACACATACACGGCCAAGAGATACATTTTCACTCAACTGTTAGCTTATGTACCATACTGTTACGACGGTCTACTTGATCGTCGTACGGTACAGTGGAAACAAAATACAAGACAACAATTACATCACTAATCACCAGCTTTAATTTTCACAGTTAAACAGTTCGTAATTAACTCGCACAATATTTCCAGTAAGACTTGTCCACACGCAATAACAATGTGCATTAATATTACACTAGGTCTAATAATGTCACACAATTATTAACACAATACTACTTCACTTCGACACACTCAATCCGCACTAGCAAAAATCGGTCAAGTAACTAACTGGCAACCCGGCTGCTATTGCTTTATATACACTATATAGTCCAGTACAGCTTTCCCTCCCTAACTGCACGCCGGTGGCTTAATGCGTAGTACCTCAAATCTTCCTGGAACTCACTAGAATCACCTACTTGAATGACGCAACAGCTGCCACACTGGACGGGGGGAGTGGAGAATGTTCTGGGTTGTTCGTTAGGCTTCTCATAACAATACATTTAATATTATGTACCTATTAGCCATGAACTATTACATAGAAGTGTACGTATGAACAGAGCACATCAACATTTTTACTTAAGCAGAGTACTACGAACATTTATATATCTTGAAAATGCCGAATGATTGTAACCACACGTCAATCATATAGATAATATTTTTTCTACTAAACTAAAAATCTAATTTTTATTGTGAATGCTATGTAAGTACCTAAAACTGAAAATTACGGTGTCTAATTGCAGCGATTCTGCGCACTCAACAATGACATTTGCGTTTGCCATGTACTCAGCTTCCAAAGCAGCTGTAGTTTCAATAACAGAGGCGTTACGAAAACAATTGTCAGCGATCAAGTCCAAGATCAGAGTAACGGTGAGTACGCTAACTTTTACTACCTCTGTTCTCCGCTTCAGCCCTCATTGTTTTACACATTACACAGTAGCAAACAAACTCTGTGTGTGTGTTTGCAGAAATATATCCTGCTTTGATGAAGCTAAATGCACAAGTTATAGTTTCTTTGCGGGTAGTTTACTTTTATATTTCACTACATCAGCCAATGCGTAACGTCATTTAGGATATTTTTCAGTAATGGTGGAGACTTGTTTTGAAGGCGAAGTTGCTATAGGCCTAGTAGTCTCAGCAGTTGTACATAAATCGGCGTATACAGAAGATGTGTGTGAACGTTGCCAGAATTGTATATAATTCACCTTCAATCAATGAATTTATTTGTTCTTACCTTTAATCTATTTTATATTATGCCTATTTGTCATTTGTTTCAATTTAATTTTATTTTTATGTATGTGTCCGGTACTGGGAACATATTTTACGTTTGGAAGATTTGTAGTGTTTAAAAAAGTGTTTAATAAGTAAGAAATAAACCAATATAAATATGTTTCTTCTGCAATAATTTATTAACCTAATAGTTCTATAAAACCACAATAGTTTTTGTAGCAATAGTTTTTGTATTATAACGCTAAAAAAAAATCTTAAGTGTCCGCCACTGGGGCAACTTCCCCTACGTAATTATGTTCTAATGACCGATAAAAACTAATTTGTACGACTATGATTTAAAATACTGACTAAAATTCTAAAGCTCTGATTGATCTTAATCTAAGTGATGGAATTACAATCTTATCTTCTAAAGTTCAGCTTATTGTTCTAAACCTTCAACAAAGTTTTCCAAATGTTATGTTCAAGTATATTGAGAATTTTATGACTTTTCTAGTAGCCTACAAATCATACGTAGAATTATTAAAAAAAAAATATTCTCACTAACGAACAGTAATTACGGCAAACTATATTTAATTACACAAAATTTTAATAATATATAATGTACAAGTCTTATTTGGAAATATCAGTTAACAACAAAGCTTTAAACTCTAACTAGCGTTCACGTGACATACCACACGGGCACTCGATTGTCGTAACCCCAAATAAAACGACAATTATGAACATTTTCTTATGTCGCACAATATATTTGAACTTACAATAAGACATTTATAAGTCTAAATAACAAAGTTCCTTAGAAGCTAAAATGTAGTGTCTGCACGTAACTCTACTCGTTTATTTTGACCACACTTAAATCCCATAAAACATATACCCTATACAACGGAATTTTCCCGTTGATATGTGTATATATATATATATATATATATATATATATATATATATATATATATATATATATATATATATATTATAACAAAACAAGTATTGGGTGTAAGTAATGTGTTTGTGTTGTAATGTGTGTCGGGCGTTACCTCCGCGCACTTTTGTTACTTACCCTGTTGACTGGATCCTCTGCAGTGATGTAGTCCTGTAATACAACTTAAAACTATGCTTTTGTGGGCGCCACTTGGAAACGTTTGTTCCAAGAAAAAATTAAATGTGATTGATAAAATTTTTAAATCTACGAAAAAATTTAAACAAGTCAGTTTAGCTTTGAAAAATCAGTTAAGTTTAATAATTCTTTAACAACAACAAACAAATCGTCTGAAGGACTATCATTCATAAAAATTATAAAATTGCAGAGAAAAAATTTTACAAGTTATTATTATTGACAATATATCCAATCAAGTATCGGCTAGTATTTCAGATTCTGACTCAGTTGACAAGCATGAGTTCAATATGTGAAAAAACTTTAATCTCAGGACGTGACTCCTTTGAACTACCAAGACATATCAATTAGATGCCTTACAAGAAAAAAACTAAGTGATTTGAAGGTGTATGTGTGGCGTGTAAAGTACAACTGTGTGATAATTGTAACCAGGTAACAATGATTTTAATTTTGGTAAACTCACGTTCCAATGGTCGTTTATTCTCTCACTGGACACTTCCTTCGGGTAGTTTCTCGATCTCGCCTCTTCGGGTGTACACTGAATCTATTTAAAGTCAATTTTTCCGATCGTTACTTTTTCCGCACTTTTTGTCAAAACGTTTGGCAGTAAAATCTCGTTCAAACGCCGCCACTACGAATCATCTGCTTAGCGTTGATTCAGAAATCTGCCACCGCAGCGCTGACTCCCATGCAGTTTTGAGGAAGGCTCGGTGTATTGTTTTGTTTACGTTCGGGGGAATTATTTGTCACGTTAGTCAGTCAATGCGAACACAGCAGAATTCGTTCTCTATTAAATGTTTGAGACCCTCCTGGGCCGTCGACGTTCTGGCTGCGTGCTTTCTATTAAAATTTGCCGTATCGCTGCTCTATTTCAGCGATTCTTTTTGGCGACTCTCGTTGAGGTTAAGTCAGTCGGGTATGTCTATGTACGGGAAAAAGCCTTCCTGCCGTGTCTTGTCGATTTTTCGCCTCTCGGTTTCGCCTTAGCTGCGTTGATCAGTGTTGTGTGAGATGCATCAGTTCTGGCGTTCAATCTTCAAGTGTTTTTCGTTCGAATTTTGTCTCGCTTCTATACTAAATCGGGATGACTGTTTTCGTCGACTTCCGGTATATTTGTGTAAAATTCTTTCTAGATTGTTCGAGAATAAACGAAATGGAATGTCATAGAACAATTTTCACTTCCGTAGAAGCTTTTAGAACAAATTTCTTATTCTTCATACAATGGATATTTCAAAATTTACACTGGTATTTATCAAACAGTTTCACATTAGTACTTACAATTTGTATGCCATTAATGTATTTAAATTCCTTGTTTTTAACTGAATCTAGCGATACTAAATATGATTGGTATCTAATTAACTTAAGTCTAAAAAACATTACAATTTACAACCCTCACCTTGAGTTGTAGTCATTAAAAACTCAATATTATTAATAAAAATTGTTGTGGAGTTATAAAGTTCCCTTCACAAGCTGGACATCTACTACTACTACTCTCCTACAACAAAATAAACAAATTTTAACATCAATAAAACACAAATAAATACAATTTTATATGGCCTCTGCTCATGGCCTAGGTTCTTGTCAATTTTCTAATACAATGATTAGTCTTTTTCCTTAATATCTGTATTATTTCACCACTATACACACAGAGTTTATTATTTTGTCTATCTTTTGTGATACCTGGTTACTTTGTACATATTTTATATTTATCACAAGATGACATAGCATCATTGATTGTCTTGAGATGTCATTTTTTATGGTGTGACAAATCTCACTCTAAATAGTTAAATTCTTTTAGAATTGATTTTACTTTCAACTGAGTTTATTTCTTATTAAGGTATTTTGATGTATTGTACCTTTCTATCTTATTTTTGTTAGTATTCTGTAAGTATTTTGCCAGATATGATTATTTTTGTACTGAATAGTTGGCTTCAGCCATACATGGTATAAGTAAATATTTTGCTGACTTGACTATTACAATGTTAAAGTTGGTCAGGTATATTAGTATAGTTGCTTTATATCATATTACAGCTTTCTAATACAGTTTGGTTGCATTTTGGCAACATTAAATTCATAAATTATACAATATTAGATGCCTGTTACATGTTTTTAGTTAACACTGTTTTTGGCTATTTTGGCTGCTTTTTATTCATTTGACAGCTTCCTTTATTTAAGATAAACTGTTCACTATTGTCTGCTTGACAATTACATATAGTTTTTATTTAAATCTGATAATAATTAATTTTTCCATGAAATCTTGGTGTATGGTCTCAAATCCAACACATTAATATTTTTTTGTCATTGCAAATATACAATTTTTATTTTAACTTAAACTCTTTCTAATAATGTATTTAAATCATTTAATACATTTATTTTATTTACATCACATAATATAATGATGGATCATGTCCATCTATTCACAAAAAATAGTTTTTAATACTATATTCATAGTTATAAAACTTAATAATTATTGACTTTATTCTGGTGGATTCTGACATTATTTCTCTCTCTTATAGTGTCTTATGGTTTTTTCACTCTTATTCACTTTAATAATATATATGGGGTTTTGTCTAGTCATAGTTTGGTCGTTTTTTCAAGTTGATAGAAATAATTATTATACAAAATTACACAATTTTTTGGGACTACTTGGGTTCGATACTGTTCACTTCACTTTCCTCCTATGCTAACTTACTATATAAATGATTTCTTTTTATGGAACGTTCTGTGACGCTACATATGCCTCACCGTTAAAGTTGATAATTTTGGAAAAACATATCTTTGGTTTTGATGAAATTATCATCTCTATAATAACCCTTTATTAGCTTCTTTATATCTCATTCTTTTATCTTATAATTAAATTCCTGTACTACTCCTTTAATATATTAATCCAACTCAATATTCCTAGTTCGTTCTTTGCCATATCACCTATTCCTTTCCTTTTTACCTTGATGTTTTATAATTAATCTTTGATATAATTCCCTATCAATTCCCTAACTTACATAGAGGGTTGGGAGTCAGAGTGGCTCGCTATGGCATACATTCTCTGTCCCTTCCTGTCTATAACTACTGAAATCAGAGGCAACACATCCCTGTTCAGAAAATAATAATTGCACCTTTGCAACAAATAATAATAATAATAATAATAAAAAAAATACAATCATAGGCTCCTGCACATAAATTCCCTTTCTTAAACTCTTCTGATTAATTCACAATTATATTAATATATCGTTCTCCGCAGGTTAAAATTATCGTTTAAAATCATTCAATGTTAATAGCTATATTCATATTCATCATTACCTCCTTATGTAACACACTGTTTTCCCTTTTCTTTCATTTATCATTTCCATTTAAATATCAAATATATGACAGTATTTCTCCTTCTTTCTCCTTTACTAAGTGTCCATCTTGTAGTATTTATTTATAATAATCTCTCTCCTTCTCTAAGTACGGGTAAGCTGGTAAATATACGTTGACATGGCTATTGGAAATAAATCTATATATTTATTTAAAAATCTCTACCTCCTTTCTAATTATGGCTAAGTTAAAAAATTCACGTTGACATGTTTAGTCAAGGTACCTTCTCTATGATGCTGTATTTGAATTGGGTCTTTGGTCATGGTACTTGGTTAGGTTCCTTTTACCTTGTTCCTAATTGTGTCAGTTACCTCGTAGGCATTGTTTTCATGTTTGATAATATTTTGGTTATATTTGTCAGTTTGGGTCAATTACGTTTGATTATTTCAACCCCTTTTGGTTGTGTTCCTTATATTATGTCCTTATTTATCATTCCCATTCCTTTTTAATTCCTTCTCTTTTCAATATTCGACCTTCGATGTTTATCACCTCTACTCCTTCAAATGCCTGGTCTATGACATTTATTCTGGATGATTGGTTTCATGGCCTTACCATCTCATCACATGTTTGGGCCATAATTTTTCTGCATAGCGGAATTCCTCCTCTCTCTCACTTTCGTTTTGGGGATCATTATCTGGTTCTCGGCCAGTTTCTGCCAATACATGGTTTACATAAAATACTCGGGGTCTTTCGTCATTACTTACCTGGGGCCTATTCTCTTGATTCCTTCTCTTTCTTATTTTTCTTATTGCCTGAGCGTATTTTTCTATAAGCTGGCCCATTTGTTCCTCATAATTTTCCTTCTTTTTGGAATGTATCTTTTTTCTAGGCACGCTTACCTTAAAAGTATTTTGGCCTATGATTTTCTTTGTAATACACTCTTTCTTTTTGTCCCTTTTCATTAAATTCTGTTTATATTCTTTCATATAACTCCTTTCTCTGTGGTCAGTGACCGGGGGGTTAAGTATATTAATTAAACCGCTTTGAGTCATTTCTCCTATTTCCTTTGTATACTCCCTGTTTGTTTTTCTCGGTCTGTCCAGTCTATTAGCTATGTTTTGTTTCGTTTCTACTGTTTTTTTCTCTATGGTTTCAGGACCGGTATTATTTTCTGGAAGACAACGAAATAGAAACTGTAATCCTTCTACCTGTTCCTCCATTACCTCGACCTCCTTATCATTGTCGGTTTTACTCTCCTCGATCTTTTCGTCTACTAATTCGTAATTTGCATTATTATTTTTCATTTCTGGAAGATGACGAAATAGAATCTGTAATCCTTCTACCTGTTCCTCCATTACCTCGACCTCCCTGTCATTGTCAGTTTTACTCTCCTCGATCTTTTCGTCTACTGTTTTGTAATTTGCATTATTATTTTTCGTAATGGACTCTACCCATTTTTGAGTTTCCTCCCGAAGTTTCTGCATTTGTTTTTCGCTCTCCTCTCTCTCTTTCTGTTCCTTTCTTTCATTTTCTTCTCTCTCTTTCTGTCTCCTTCTTTCATCCTCTTCTCTCTCTTTCTGTCTCCTTCTTTCATTTTCCTCTCTCTCTTTCTGTTCTTTTCTTTCATTTTCTTCTCTCTCTTTCTGCCTCCTTCTTTCATCCTCTTCTCTCTCTTTCTGTCTCCTTCTTTCATTTTCCTCTCTCTCTTTCTGTTCTTTTCTTTCATTTTCTTCTCTCCCTTTCTGCCTCCTTCTTTCATCCTCTTCTCTCTCTTTCTGTCTCCTTCTTTCATTTTCCTCTCTCTCTATCTGTCTTTGTTTTTCATCCTCCTCTTTCTTCTTCTGTCTCTCCTTCGCTTTGGACTCTAGCCATTTTTTAGTTTCCTCCCCGAAGGATTCTATCCATTTTTCCTCTCTTTCTTTCATGGATTTTCTCCATCTTTCCCCCTTCTCTCTCAGTTCCTCCCTAAATTTCCGGCCATCTTCTTCCACCTGTCTCCTTCTTTGTCTACTTTCTTCCCTTTCTTGGAGCATTCGCTCCTTATTTTTTTTGTTTGTTTCTTCCAATTCTTGGATCATCATCATTAATTTTGTTTGCGACATTTTAATATGTTGGTAGTTGCCGGGCTTGTTCCGTCTTTTTCAAGCCCCACGTTGGGCGCCAATTTATAACAAAACAAGTATTGGGTGTAAGTAATGTGTTTGTGTTGTAATGTGTGTCGGGCGTTACCTCCGCGCACTTTTGTTACTTACCCTGTTGACTGGATCCTCTGCAGTGATGTAGTCCTGTAATACAACTTAAAACTATGCTTTTGTGGGCGCCACTTGGAAACGTTTGTTCCAAGAAAAAATTAAATGTGATTGATAAAATTTTTAAATCTACGAAAAAATTTAAACAAGTCAGTTTAGCTTTGAAAAATCAGTTAAGTTTAATAATTCTTTAACAACAACAAACAAATCGTCTGAAGGACTATCATTCATAAAAATTATAAAATTGCAGAGAAAAAATTTTACAAGTTATTATTATTGACAATATATCCAATCAAGTATCGGCTAGTATTTCAGATTCTGACTCAGTTGACAAGCATGAGTTCAATATGTGAAAAAACTTTAATCTCAGGACGTGAC
The DNA here is from genome assembly GCA_034769895.1 of Magicicada septendecula. Lineage (NCBI taxonomy): Eukaryota > Metazoa > Arthropoda > Insecta > Hemiptera > Cicadidae > Magicicada > Magicicada septendecula. Next base: position 432,987,943 of record CM068372.1, on the reverse strand, counting down.
TCCTTTGAACTACCAAGACATATCAATTAGATGCCTTACAAGAAAAAAACTAAGTGATTTGAAGGTGTATGTGTGGCGTGTAAAGTACAACTGTGTGATAATTGTAACCAGGTAACAATGATTTTAATTTTGGTAAACTCACGTTCCAATGGTCGTTTATTCTCTCACTGGACACTTCCTTCGGGTAGTTTCTCGATCTCGCCTCTTCGGGTGTACACTGAATCTATTTAAAGTCAATTTTTCCGATCATTACTTTTTCCGCACTTTTTGTCAAAACGTTTGGCAGTAAAATCTCGTTCAAACGCCGCCACTACGAATCATCTGCTTAGCGTTGATTCAGAAATCTGCCACCGCAGCGCTGACTCCCATGCAGTTTTGAGGAAGGCTCGGTGTATTGTTTTGTTTACGTTCGGGGGAATTATTTGTCACGTTAGTCAGTCAATGCGAACACAGCAGAATTCGTTCTCTATTAAATGTTTGAGACCCTCCTGGGCCGTCGACGTTCTGGCTGCGTGCTTTCTATTAAAATTTGCCGTATCGCTGCTCTATTTCAGCGATTCTTTTTGGCGACTCTCGTTGAGGTTAAGTCAGTCGGGTATGTCTATGTACGGGAAAAAGCCTTCCTGCCGTGTCTTGTCGATTTTTCGCCTCTCGGTTTCGCCTTAGCTGCGTTGATCAGTGTTGTGTGAGATGCATCAGTTCTGGCGTTCAATCTTCAAGTGTTTTTCGTTCGAATTTTGTCTCGCTTCTATACTAAATCGGGATGACTGTTTTCGTCGACTTCCGGTATATTTGTGTAAAATTCTTTCTAGATTGTTCGAGAATAAACGAAATGGAATGTCATAGAACAATTTTCACTTCCGTAGAAGCTTTTAGAACAAATTTCTTATTCTTCATACAATGGATATTTCAAAATTTACACTGGTATTTATCAAACAGTTTCACATTAGTACTTACAATTTGTATGCCATTAATGTATTTAAATTCCTTGTTTTTAACTGAATCTAGCGATACTAAATATGATTGGTATCTAATTAACTTAAGTCTAAAAAACATTACAATTTACAACCCTCACCTTGAGTTGTAGTCATTAAAAACTCAATATTATTAATAAAAATTGTTGTGGAGTTATAAAGTTCCCTTCACAAGCTGGACATCTACTACTACTACTCTCCTACAACAAAATAAACAAATTTTAACATCAATAAAACACAAATAAATACAATTTTATATGGCCTCTGCTCATGGCCTAGGTTCTTGTCAATTTTCTAATACAATGATTAGTCTTTTTCCTTAATATCTGTATTATTTCACCACTATACACACAGAGTTTATTATTTTGTCTATCTTTTGTGATACCTGGTTACTTTGTACATATTTTATATTTATCACAAGATGACATAGCATCATTGATTGTCTTGAGATGTCATTTTTTATGGTGTGACAAATCTCACTCTAAATAGTTAAATTCTTTTAGAATTGATTTTACTTTCAACTGAGTTTATTTCTTATTAAGGTATTTTGATGTATTGTACCTTTCTATCTTATTTTTGTTAGTATTCTGTAAGTATTTTGCCAGATATGATTATTTTTGTACTGAATAGTTGGCTTCAGCCATACATGGTATAAGTAAATATTTTGCTGACTTGACTATTACAATGTTAAAGTTGGTCAGGTATATTAGTATAGTTGCTTTATATCATATTACAGCTTTCTAATACAGTTTGGTTGCATTTTGGCAACATTAAATTCATAAATTATACAATATTAGATGCCTGTTACATGTTTTTAGTTAACACTGTTTTTGGCTATTTTGGCTGCTTTTTATTCATTTGACAGCTTCCTTTATTTAAGATAAACTGTTCACTATTGTCTGCTTGACAATTACATATAGTTTTTATTTAAATCTGATAATAATTAATTTTTCCATGAAATCTTGGTGTATGGTCTCAAATCCAACACATTAATATTTTTTTGTCATTGCAAATATACAATTTTTATTTTAACTTAAACTCTTTCTAATAATGTATTTAAATCATTTAATACATTTATTTTATTTACATCACATAATATAATGATGGATCATGTCCATCTATTCACAAAAAATAGTTTTTAATACTATATTCATAGTTATAAAACTTAATAATTATTGACTTTATTCTGGTGGATTCTGACATTATTTCTCTCTCTTATAGTGTCTTATGGTTTTTTCACTCTTATTCACTTTAATAATATATATGGGGTTTTGTCTAGTCATAGTTTGGTCGTTTTTTCAAGTTGATAGAAATAATTATTATACAAAATTACACAATTTTTTGGGACTACTTGGGTTCGATACTGTTCACTTCACTTTCCTCCTATGCTAACTTACTATATAAATGATTTCTTTTTATGGAACGTTCTGTGACGCTACATATGCCTCACCGTTAAAGTTGATAATTTTGGAAAAACATATCTTTGGTTTTGATGAAATTATCATCTCTATAATAACCCTTTATTAGCTTCTTTATATCTCATTCTTTTATCTTATAATTAAATTCCTGTACTACTCCTTTAATATATTAATCCAACTCAATATTCCTAGTTCGTTCTTTGCCATATCACCTATTCCTTTCCTTTTTACCTTGATGTTTTATAATTAATCTTTGATATAATTCCCTATCAATTCCCTAACTTACATAGAGGGTTGGGAGTCAGAGTGGCTCGCTATGGCATACATTCTCTGTCCCTTCCTGTCTATAACTACTGAAATCAGAGGCAACACATCCCTGTTCAGAAAATAATAATTGCACCTTTGCAACAAATAATAATAATAATAATAATAAAAAAAATACAATCATAGGCTCCTGCACATAAATTCCCTTTCTTAAACTCTTCTGATTAATTCACAATTATATTAATATATCGTTCTCCGCAGGTTAAAATTATCGTTTAAAATCATTCAATGTTAATAGCTATATTCATATTCATCATTACCTCCTTATGTAACACACTGTTTTCCCTTTTCTTTCATTTATCATTTCCATTTAAATATCAAATATATGACAGTATTTCTCCTTCTTTCTCCTTTACTAAGTGTCCATCTTGTAGTATTTATTTATAATAATCTCTCTCCTTCTCTAAGTACGGGTAAGCTGGTAAATATACGTTGACATGGCTATTGGAAATAAATCTATATATTTATTTAAAAATCTCTACCTCCTTTCTAATTATGGCTAAGTTAAAAAATTCACGTTGACATGTTTAGTCAAGGTACCTTCTCTATGATGCTGTATTTGAATTGGGTCTTTGGTCATGGTACTTGGTTAGGTTCCTTTTACCTTGTTCCTAATTGTGTCAGTTACCTCGTAGGCATTGTTTTCATGTTTGATAATATTTTGGTTATATTTGTCAGTTTGGGTCAATTACGTTTGATTATTTCAACCCCTTTTGGTTGTGTTCCTTATATTATGTCCTTATTTATCATTCCCATTCCTTTTTAATTCCTTCTCTTTTCAATATTCGACCTTCGATGTTTATCACCTCTACTCCTTCAAATGCCTGGTCTATGACATTTATTCTGGATGATTGGTTTCATGGCCTTACCATCTCATCACATGTTTGGGCCATAATTTTTCTGCATAGCGGAATTCCTCCTCTCTCTCACTTTCGTTTTGGGGATCATTATCTGGTTCTCGGCCAGTTTCTGCCAATACATGGTTTACATAAAATACTCGGGGTCTTTCGTCATTACTTACCTGGGGCCTATTCTCTTGATTCCTTCTCTTTCTTATTTTTCTTATTGCCTGAGCGTATTTTTCTATAAGCTGGCCCATTTGTTCCTCATAATTTTCCTTCTTTTTGGAATGTATCTTTTTTCTAGGCACGCTTACCTTAAAAGTATTTTGGCCTATGATTTTCTTTGTAATACACTCTTTCTTTTTGTCCCTTTTCATTAAATTCTGTTTATATTCTTTCATATAACTCCTTTCTCTGTGGTCAGTGACCGGGGGGTTAAGTATATTAATTAAACCGCTTTGAGTCATTTCTCCTATTTCCTTTGTATACTCCCTGTTTGTTTTTCTCGGTCTGTCCAGTCTATTAGCTATGTTTTGTTTCGTTTCTACTGTTTTTTTCTCTATGGTTTCAGGACCGGTATTATTTTCTGGAAGACAACGAAATAGAAACTGTAATCCTTCTACCTGTTCCTCCATTACCTCGACCTCCTTATCATTGTCGGTTTTACTCTCCTCGATCTTTTCGTCTACTAATTCGTAATTTGCATTATTATTTTTCATTTCTGGAAGATGACGAAATAGAATCTGTAATCCTTCTACCTGTTCCTCCATTACCTCGACCTCCCTGTCATTGTCAGTTTTACTCTCCTCGATCTTTTCGTCTACTGTTTTGTAATTTGCATTATTATTTTTCGTAATGGACTCTACCCATTTTTGAGTTTCCTCCCGAAGTTTCTGCATTTGTTTTTCGCTCTCCTCTCTCTCTTTCTGTTCCTTTCTTTCATTTTCTTCTCTCTCTTTCTGTCTCCTTCTTTCATCCTCTTCTCTCTCTTTCTGTCTCCTTCTTTCATTTTCCTCTCTCTCTTTCTGTTCTTTTCTTTCATTTTCTTCTCTCTCTTTCTGCCTCCTTCTTTCATCCTCTTCTCTCTCTTTCTGTCTCCTTCTTTCATTTTCCTCTCTCTCTTTCTGTTCTTTTCTTTCATTTTCTTCTCTCCCTTTCTGCCTCCTTCTTTCATCCTCTTCTCTCTCTTTCTGTCTCCTTCTTTCATTTTCCTCTCTCTCTATCTGTCTTTGTTTTTCATCCTCCTCTTTCTTCTTCTGTCTCTCCTTCGCTTTGGACTCTAGCCATTTTTTAGTTTCCTCCCCGAAGGATTCTATCCATTTTTCCTCTCTTTCTTTCATGGATTTTCTCCATCTTTCCCCCTTCTCTCTCAGTTCCTCCCTAAATTTCCGGCCATCTTCTTCCACCTGTCTCCTTCTTTGTCTACTTTCTTCCCTTTCTTGGAGCATTCGCTCCTTATTTTTTTTGTTTGTTTCTTCCAATTCTTGGATCATCATCATTAATTTTGTTTGCGACATTTTAATATGTTGGTAGTTGCCGGGCTTGTTCCGTCTTTTTCAAGCCCCACGTTGGGCGCCAATTTATAACAAAACAAGTATTGGGTGTAAGTAATGTGTTTGTGTTGTAATGTGTGTCGGGCGTTACCTCCGCGCACTTTTGTTACTTACCCTGTTGACTGGATCCTCTGCAGTGATGTAGTCCTGTAATACAACTTAAAACTATGCTTTTGTGGGCGCCACTTGGAAACGTTTGTTCCAAGAAAAAATTAAATGTGATTGATAAAATTTTTAAATCTACGAAAAAATTTAAACAAGTCAGTTTAGCTTTGAAAAATCAGTTAAGTTTAATAATTCTTTAACAACAACAAACAAATCGTCTGAAGGACTATCATTCATAAAAATTATAAAATTGCAGAGAAAAAATTTTACAAGTTATTATTATTGACAATATATCCAATCAAGTATCGGCTAGTATTTCAGATTCTGACTCAGTTGACAAGCATGAGTTCAATATGTGAAAAAACTTTAATCTCAGGACGTGACTCCTTTGAACTACCAAGACATATCAATTAGATGCCTTACAAGAAAAAAACTAAGTGATTTGAAGGTGTATGTGTGGCGTGTAAAGTACAACTGTGTGATAATTGTAACCAGGTAACAATGATTTTAATTTTGGTAAACTCACGTTCCAATGGTCGTTTATTCTCTCACTGGACACTTCCTTCGGGTAGTTTCTCGATCTCGCCTCTTCGGGTGTACACTGAATCTATTTAAAGTCAATTTTTCCGATCATTACTTTTTCCGCACTTTTTGTCAAAACGTTTGGCAGTAAAATCTCGTTCAAACGCCGCCACTACGAATCATCTGCTTAGCGTTGATTCAGAAATCTGCCACCGCAGCGCTGACTCCCATGCAGTTTTGAGGAAGGCTCGGTGTATTGTTTTGTTTACGTTCGGGGGAATTATTTGTCACGTTAGTCAGTCAATGCGAACACAGCAGAATTCGTTCTCTATTAAATGTTTGAGACCCTCCTGGGCCGTCGACGTTCTGGCTGCGTGCTTTCTATTAAAATTTGCCGTATCGCTGCTCTATTTCAGCGATTCTTTTTGGCGACTCTCGTTGAGGTTAAGTCAGTCGGGTATGTCTATGTACGGGAAAAAGCCTTCCTGCCGTGTCTTGTCGATTTTTCGCCTCTCGGTTTCGCCTTAGCTGCGTTGATCAGTGTTGTGTGAGATGCATCAGTTCTGGCGTTCAATCTTCAAGTGTTTTTCGTTCGAATTTTGTCTCGCTTTTATACTAAATCGGGATGACTGTTTTCGTCGACTTCCGGTATATTTGTGTAAAATTCTTTCTAGATTGTTCGAGAATAAACGAAATGGAATGTCATAGAACAATTTTCACTTCCGTAGAAGCTTTTAGAACAAATTTCTTATTCTTCATACAATGGATATTTCAAAATTTACACTGGTATTTATCAAACAGTTTCACATTAGTACTTACAATTTGTATGCCATTAATGTATTTAAATTCCTTGTTTTTAACTGAATCTAGCGATACTAAATATGATTGGTATCTAATTAACTTAAGTCTAAAAAACATTACAATTTACAACCCTCACCTTGAGTTGTAGTCATTAAAAACTCAATATTATTAATAAAAATTGTTGTGGAGTTATAAAGTTCCCTTCACAAGCTGGACATCTACTACTACTACTCTCCTACAACAAAATAAACAAATTTTAACATCAATAAAACACAAATAAATACAATTTTATATGGCCTCTGCTCATGGCCTAGGTTCTTGTCAATTTTCTAATACAATGATTAGTCTTTTTCCTTAATATCTGTATTATTTCACCACTATACACACAGAGTTTATTATTTTGTCTATCTTTTGTGATACCTGGTTACTTTGTACATATTTTATATTTATCACAAGATGACATAGCATCATTGATTGTCTTGAGATGTCATTTTTTATAGTGTGACAAATCTCACTCTAAATAGTTAAATTCTTTTAGAATTGATTTTACTTTCAACTGAGTTTATTTCTTATTAAGGTATTTTGATGTATTGTACCTTTCTATCTTATTTTTGTTAGTATTCTGTAAGTATTTTGCCAGATATGATTATTTTTGTACTGAATAGTTGGCTTCAGCCATACATGGTATAAGTAAATATTTTGCTGACTTGACTATTACAATGTTAAAGTTGGTCAGGTATATTAGTATAGTTGCTTTATATCATATTACAGCTTTCTAATACAGTTTGGTTGCATTTTGGCAACATTAAATTCATAAATTATACAATATTAGATGCCTGTTACATGTTTTTAGTTAACACTGTTTTTGGCTATTTTGGCTGCTTTTTATTCATTTGACAGCTTCCTTTATTTAAGATAAACTGTTCACTATTGTCTGCTTGACAATTACATATAGTTTTTATTTAAATCTGATAATAATTAATTTTTCCATGAAATCTTGGTGTATGGTCTCAAATCCAACACATTAATATTTTTTTGTCATTGCAAATATACAATTTTTATTTTAACTTAAACTCTTTCTAATAATGTATTTAAATCATTTAATACATTTATTTTATTTACATCACATAATATAATGATGGATCATGTCCATCTATTCACAAAAAATAGTTTTTAATACTATATTCATAGTTATAAAACTTAATAATTATTGACTTTATTCTGGTGGATTCTGACATTATTTCTCTCTCTTATAGTGTCTTATGGTTTTTTCACTCTTATTCACTTTAATAATATATATGGGGTTTTGTCTAGTCATAGTTTGGTCGTTTTTTCAAGTTGATAGAAATAATTATTATACAAAATTACACAATTTTTTGGGACTACTTGGGTTCGATACTGTTCACTTCACTTTCCTCCTATGCTAACTTACTATATAAATGATTTCTTTTTATGGAACGTTCTGTGACGCTACAATATATATATATATATATATATATATATATATATATATATATATTTGTGTGTTTTACTGTTATCAAATTCACGGAGACTGGCATATAACGGGACACGTTGAAAGTCATCGGTTTCCTCTGTTCAGCTTTAATAAATGACAATTTGGCACCGAAATTCCGACGCTGTAGGGCTACGTCGTGGCGCTGTGAGTATTGGGGATGCTATAGTAAGTACTGCGGATTCATTTTTCAGATTTCTGATGTACCTATTCCGCTTGCTAAAAAAGTTTTAAAATGGGTTAAGCGGCTCGTCTTATTTGCCTTATTTTACAGTACAAAAACTTGACTTTTCTGTAGTTTTGCACGTGTGTCCTGTACACAAGCTAAGTCAAAGAAACATTTAATTGTCTCGTCACATAGAATTTGTGTTATGCCCATTTCTATCAGAAATCGTTTTTCTTCCTTTATTCAATTTTTAGTTAAAATATCTTCCTTTATTCAATTTTTAGAAAAAATATCTTCCTTTATTCAATTTTTAGTTAAAATATCTTCTATTCTGAGAAAATGAAAACAACATGTTTATTGTCTACTTAAGTCTGCTATGTCAGTTGCCAAGATCAATTTATTATCTAAATAGAATATCTCAGCAATCGTCAGACAGGTAAAAAAAGGTCTAAGGTATCCAAAAACTTGAAATATAATTTTAAAAAAGACAGATTAAAAATATTTATTATCGTAACGTAGAAGATATAGAAATTGAATTGAAATATTGAAAAATGCATTGTTCTCGCATATCTACTTTCAAACAAAAATGTTTAAGACCACATATTAGAGTAAATTGGTAATTATAGATACCTTTATTACAAATCTAAAGCTACAAAAATCATCCACTATAACAAATTCTTCAATTTCTTCAAGCATTCGTGTATTTTGTTCCTTTCTCTTCTTTCTTTGATTTTTGTACGCATGACCCTTAATAGAAAGTACAAATTAAATGCAACGTATGCAGCTGAACAAATATAGAAGCATGGTGAAGGAGATTAGACTTACGGTATAATATTTTCAGATGATTGTTTACTAAGTTTAAAAAATGAATAAGATACTACCACGTATTTGAAACTTAAATACAAAAATTGTAGATTACCGTTAACATAGAAAAACTAACCGTACGCCAATAGGACACCATTTACAGTTATAAAAAATAATACACATCAAATCAAAGAGGAGTTTCTATTACAATTGTATCCGAGTGTTGATGTGAAACGTGTCTGGAAGAACAGTATGCGTGCGCGCATATATCAGAGTTATGAAAGTGAAATGAATCAAATAACTTGCAGTATATACATAACGAAAGTTATGTAAGGGGGTTAATGTAAGCCGAACTTAGGAAGTAGTAACACATATCGGGTAAACGGTTTACTTGCAAATAAAAAATAGGACGAGAATAAATTAAAAAAAAAAAAAATGAAGAATTAGAAATTTTGAGAACCATTTGTAGCTTATAAGCAGGATGATATCATTTGTTAAGCAGGATGATAAACAGAAATTATAAATGTAATTCTATAATTAAAAATAAGCAACACATTCATGGAAAATATGTAGCTAATGAAGTAGAACTATGCAGACTTGTAAAGTTTCGAACCTCCATGTGAACAACTAAATATATAAAAAAGAAATCCCAATAAAAGAGAAAAGAGAGAACTGACAGAATGGTGGAATTTGGGCCTTAACACTACGCATAACGTTAAGCAACGTTAACGTTACGCAGCGTTTGGAGAGTGGTTTAAGAAATACCAAAAATTAAGTCCTTGTCCTTGTAAGGAAAAACGTGTCAGATGGACAGAAAAGTTGCTGGATTCAAAGATAAAACACTTAAACACTAGCATTTGGTAGACTAATGCTAATGATTATTTTGATTTTACGAAGACACACAAATACACTGCAAATTGTAACTCTGTATTATCAGTTCCCCTTGAAGTATATCACACCAAGGACAAAATGATTAATACCTCCTCTAACTATAGGGCTATACGTTTTCTAACATAATTTATAACTGCATTGTCAATGACAGAATATATTAATCAACTGCTTCTCTCTAATCACATACAAAAACATATAAGTTTTCAGACTTGTCTGTGAAAAGAAGATTCAGCAAAACAGCCTACTCACATACAAAAAAGAATTTCTTTTCATAGTTGTGAGAAACGCACGCATACGACTGTGCATGCACACACGCGCCCGCATAAGTTACATATTTGCTTAGATGTGTATTTTCATGTTTAAGTTAATTAACTTTAAACAGTCTAAATATTTTCATTTTACAGAGCGTAAGTCCAGGAGCGGTAAATACGGAGACGTATGAGGACTTGCCGCTTCCCGGACAGATGCTTCTGCCGTCCGACATTGCTGATGCCATAGTCTTCATACTATCACTGAGGCAGGAAGTGCATGTAAGTACACTGTGGAATGTTATAGGTACATTACACAAGTTTAGATGTGTTTATTCTGAGGAAAGTACAGAAGAAAAGCTAACAGCGCATTTTCAGCATTTGTGGTACGGTATTTGATTGAAGCAGATGTTCATAAGCTCGATCATTGCCTCACTGTGTGTGTTTAGGTTATGTATGCAAGTGTGTATGTGTGGGTGTGTGTTTGAGAGACAGAGAGAGAGAGAGAGAGAGAAAGAGAGAGAGAATTGAATATTTAATAAATCAACAAAATGTTTAATATATTTTTGAAGAACTGAATATCACATCGCTGTTTTAGTAACAGTACAAACAGTAGGCACGGAAAATATTCAAAACAGAGAATATAGAAAATAATACAACGAAAGAATGACCTTTGTAAAGTAAATGATTACAGACGACGGAAGCTTACGAACGACCAAAATGTAGATTCATTAGAAACATAAACAAAATTTTAACGCATAAAATATCGGACAGTATTATTACGGCTGAAGATATGAAACGTCAGTGTAAACTACTGGAACGTGCTGCTATTTCATTGTTAACCAGGACATTTAGGAACAAAAGAATGCAGTGGATCTTTTAAATCATAAACGAAGGCGTACACGCAAAATTATATAAAATAATGAATAAGGATCTATTGGGCAACAAAACAGAAGAATTATTTTCAAGTAAGTGGACGTGTGGTGACACAAGGAATATTCAAGTCTAGAAACCATTACTGTCAGAAAATTGAAATACATTCAAAGTGGAAAACAGCTAATTCAGTGTTCAAAAATAAAGTAGGTGAGATATTAATTCTTGCCAAAGATTTGGCGTTTTGTTTGTGATTTTGTTAGATTCTTTAATAAAATTATTGAAAACCAATTTCAAGTAGGTACAAGATATTGAACAAAGGATGATCAAAATAAATTTATTTCAGGAAAATCTTGTTCAAGTAGTTTACTCGTTCTGCAGAAATTGATTCCAAAGCAACCGCTTTAATTACCGGTAACCTGGTAACAGCTTATAACCTTAGTACTGAAAGTAGCTATTCTATCACCGGGAGATATTACACACAGTCAATAATGACAAGTCCAGTAATACTGGACTAAAAACAACTCAAATACGTTTGGGAATTAGTATATCATGATCTGTATATCAGACCATCAGATGGATGTAAGTAGAATCAAAGATTGATTTTTTCAGTATGTCACCTTTATCATCGAAATAGTTATACTGAGCAGCATAAGAAATAGAAAAACATTAGTGCGATAAGTTGTAGGATCACATACAGTTTATCAGGTTGATGTATAGCAAGACCCCTATGACTTTTAATTTAAGGGTATATGAAGCATTTGAGGAGTTGAGCCTTTCAGATGCTCATTAACAAAAGTTTCAAATTAAGTCAATTTAACCAATGCAAATAACTATATCCGCTCATCGATTAAAATGTTTTTGAAAAAATTGAAATAAGACAATCATTCACCATTATGAGATAATATGATGCTGAATTCTTTACTAGTAATCATACCCTAGGTATAGAAACGCGACAGGATTTGAACTGGTGATTATAAATCACCTATTGCTCTAAGCTACGGACTCTAAATATATATTCCATAAGAAGATGACCGAGTTTGAGATTAATTACCTACAAAAACGTTCTGGAGTCTAGATTACTAAACGGGCAAAGCTACAAACATTTAAGGTCAATTATTATAGGTGTAAGTGGCCAAGGCAACAATATATAAAAGCATTACGTCCCATCAACATATCGACAAAAACACCCATTTCTAAATACAAAGTGTTTTAAACTATTAGCCAAAGATGAAAAACATGTTAGAAAACCTTTACACGCACACAAGTGTATTCATCGTGATGAATACAAAAATATGTACCAAATAAGATCTGGAGTTTTATACACACCAAACAAAGAAATTCATTGGATGAAATAATAAATTAATGATTTAACAATGCCAAACACACACACACACACACACACACACACACACAGAAGTGAAACAGAGAAGCAAGAAAACCAGATAGATCTGACCATGCAATGAATTTATTCACGGCAAACGGAAGTGTACTGAAGGTGTGTGAAGTTCTATATATCTGTAAATTATATTCGTTTTTTTACAGAAATATATTTATAAATATTTTTTATATAAGAACATTGCTTCAACTGTTTCAAACTGTTAAAACAGTGTTAATATACAGAAAATATAAAAATATGTAAATACATTTTGTAAGAAAAAACAAATATATTTGTTATGATTAAAAACAAGAATAATGTGAGAAAAATATATATGAGAGAGAGCCTGTGTGTGTGTGTCATGTACAAGAATTTATGTATGGCCAAGGACGGTTGAGGAGGATTCAGCCTAAATATGATATATTGAATGTGACAGATATGTTCCTGGTAATCTATCGATACGCTGCCGCAAACGTTTCGGAGATAGGAAACGAATCTCAACGTTGGGGAGTCTACCGAATATCGTGACACAATGCACTAAACACTGTACCCACAGAAAAGAGAACCGAAGCCGCCCCCGCCGCATACATCCTGCTATTTCGGGCCGCGAGCCTACGTTTTCAGAACGAGTTCCCGTAAAGTGTTAAGTTTCCAAATATGCAAAGCAGTGATTGTGTATGTGAAGAAAAGCTAGATTTATTGTGCATGCGAATTAAATGCTCAACGAAGCTAAAACACACAATGAAAACATTCACATGCAAATTAATTAGGTTAGATCGATATTACACATTAGTCAAAATTGACTAAATTTACAAAACTATCACTTTCAAACTGTTTTAAGATTTGTGTACAACTCAAAGTATAGAAATTATTAACAAAAATGTACCTAATACCAAACCTTCGTAAATAATATGGCAATAAGCCACTCTGAATATGAATCCTATCTAATGCACAGTAACCGTACATTTACTAAACATGTATGTAGCGTTAAATAATATTGTCTAAATGATACAATTCGTTTTGATTGTAATAATATAAACCGACGTCATTAGTAATATTTAATGGTGTTATTTGCAGATACCACAGCTAACTATCGTCCAACAGTGGGAGGCTGATCTGAAACCAATAGAAGATATGGTATTAAAGGTGGGATAAATCAAGAAAACAAATCATGAACAAAGAAAATCATGAACGAAAAACAACAATCATGAACATAAGTACACAAAAGCATTTAGTGAGATGCTGATTTTTTGACATTTAAAAATAACTGTGATTTATATTTATGTTAACTCAATTGTAATGAAAAACTTACCACATTAATTGTGTATTTATTATTGTATTATTGTCTCAATGTTTTCTTGCTTAAGAAGATATATTATTGATATATTGTCTCAATGCTTTCTTGCTTAAGAAGAGATATTATTGTACTATTGCCTCAATACTTTCTTGCTTAAGAAGAGATATTATTGTACTATTGTCTCAATGATTTCTTGCTTAAGAAAATATATTATTGTATTATTGTATCAATGTTTCCTTGCTTAAGAAGAGATATTATTGTACCATTGACTCAATGCTTTCTTGCGTAAGAAGAAATATTATTGTGTTATTGACTCAATGCTTTCTTGCTTAAGAAGAGATATTATTGTACTATTGTCTCAATACTTTCTTGCTTAAGAAGAGATATTATTGTATTATTGTCTCAATGTTTTCTTGCATAAGAAGAGATATTATTGTACTATTGTCTCAATACTTTCTTGCTTAAGAAGAGATATTATTGTATTATTGTCTCAATGTTTTCTTGCATAAGAAGAGATTTATTGTATTATTGTTTCAATTCTTTCTTGCTTAAGAAGAGATGTTATTGTACTATTGCCTCTATGCTTTCTTGCTTAAGAAGAGATTTTATTGAATTATTGTCACAATGGTTTCTTGCTTAAGAAGAGATATTATTGTATTATTGCCTCAATGCTTTCTTGGTTAAGAAGAGATATTATTGTACTATTGTCTCAATGCTTTCTTGCTTAAGAAGAGATTTATTATATTATTGCCTCAATACTTTCTTGCTTAAGAAGAGATATAATTGTACTATTGTCTCAATACTTTCTTGCTTAAGAAGAGATATTATTGTACTATTGTCTCAATGTTTTCTTGCTTAAGAAGAGATATTATTGTACCATTGTCTCAATGCTTTCTTGCTTAAGAAGAGATATTATTGTATTATTGTCTCAATGGTTTCTTGCTTAAGATGAGTTATTATTGTACCATTATCTCAATGCTTTCTTGTTTGAGAAGAGATATTATTGTATTATTGTCTCAATGCTTTCTTGCTTAAGAAGAGATTTTATTTTAATATTTTAACGGATTTTATAGCCACGCACGAGGTTATATACTGTATTTGAAATATATTCACTAAACCATTACCACTGTGCCCTTTTAGATACGGTGAAGGTACTACCCAGTCAACGGATCAAACAAAGTAGGCCTTAAGTTGATGACGAAGCTTCATGGCAGAATAATTACACTTACAGCCGGCGGTAAATTCTGGCCCGCCATCCGTCATTGATAATGTCCTTACACCACCTACACGGTCCAGGTCTGAGACAAACACAAGAGCTGGAGAAGACGACACAACACGATGGCTGCGGGGCGCTGCGGTTGGGCCCAGTTCACCTCTGCCAACAGACTCGCCCTCAGCAGCCGCAGGGGCGGATGCGAACGTAGCCGTTGGACGTTCTACCCCCCCAATTTTCAAGCAAAAACAAAATAATAGCCTTTTATATCCCTCTTTGCATTCTGTTTTATACCGCTTTAAAGTGTTAATGTAAAGAAATCTTTATCAGATTGAATTCAACAATTCACAAACTAGCATAAACATTATTTCATAAAATAAAATTATAATTATCTATTGGGATGTTTTGACAATTGTTATTAATTCCAAGTTACTTCGAACAAAACTCGAAAAATCAAATCACTTTAATTTTTTAATTGTTATTTTTTTAATTTTTGAAATCTAGTCTCTCAATTATAAAACTTATCTCCATCTATAAGCTTTGGCAATAACACAAAGGTTATAAAGAATTGTAATCACTATTATATAGAATGGTACGTAGGCCAGACAGGAAAACCGGAAATTTGTCGATACCTTAAACACTAGGAAGCTTATCTCAAGCCAACAATATGTAAAAGCGACCTAGTATTACGTGTCATCAACGCCAGGCGCCCACTTCCAGCTTTAAACAATGCTAAAAAATCATTATATCAATAACAATTGGTAAAAAATTGACATACCAAAAAAGTTGTATAATAAAAAACAAACGAATTTTGAAAACAACAGAATAAAAATTGAAAAGAAGCAAGTAAAGACCAAAGAAAACACTTTATTTGACATAAGGTAATTCATAATTAAACAATAATAAATTAATTACAGAAACGCGAGCGCGCACTTGAACAGAACAGAAGTGAATCAGAGAAACAAAAAAGCATACAGAACTTGGCAAGCGAGGAAGCGCTATGCAAAATAAGAAAGTAAGGTGCGTAGGTAAGGTACATTACAAGTTTATCCATGAGGATACGGAGAATAGTTTACTAAGGGATTTCAGGTTGTTTCAAGAAAAATTTAGATTTCTTTGCCTAGTACCCTTCAATTGATCGTTGGCTATAGCCTACGTGATTTAATGGACACAGCAGTAATAACCCTTTGTTTTAATAAAAATCTGTTTGCTTGCAAACTTCCTTCGTTCTTAAACGAGCAATAAGGATACCCATTGCACTTCTTGTGTTCAGCTTCCTTCTTGACCTCTTCTCTGAGGTTCGGCCCAAACGAAATCTTTACTTATTATAAATCTTAATGTAGAAAACCCATTACAATTTTCACTGTAAGTTAAAAGTTGATATGTTATGTATAATCAAATAGACATAAATAAAGAGATGTCATCTTTAGTACAATACTAAATTGAGTGCATAAATCAGCAGACTACCCCCCCCCCCAAGTTCCTTGTATATTAATTGTTTTGGTGACTTGATTAATTTTCAGCTTGTTACAACGAAGGCAGCCTGTATAATTGGCAGAACCAATTAATACGGGTTCCCTATGTTATAACGCAAGTTAAGATGTTATAAATTGCGCCACTCTGCTATTTTGTAAAAAAAAATAAAAAAAACAGGTAAATAATTTTATTATTAACATGCGCCACCTTGTGTTTAATAAGTAATTGTGTAATATTGTGACACCCTGTTGATCTATTCACTCATGTGCTTTAATATGTGTCTAAATTTTAAATAAAATAAAAATGATAATTATTATTATAGTGGTATAGTATAGGTAACTTTAATTGTGAATTTAATATGTGTAAACTCATATTAACATATTGACACACGTAAACAAAACCATGTACGTACTTGTCCAAAAATTTCATTCATCAACGTGTCAATTTGACGACAAACTCGGACAGGTAAATATCCTGTTGCCGCCTGTATGAAACTGACCTTGCCACCCTCTGCCACCTCGAGTTAGACAATACTCCACCTCCTCTATTGTTATAAGAAGCGTGTATTATCCTGTGTTTAGTAACCGAGAATTCCCCCTTCGTTGAACGTATATTGACGCCTGTGTGAGATTTCTCTCTCTCACTACCAATGTAAAATGATTAAAGGTCAAATTTTAATCGTTTATATGAAAAAAAAAGAAAGAGTAGTATAGAATTTAATGCGAATAGTAAAATAAGTTTTAGTGTGCGAAAACTACTATCTCTATTGTTAAATAAAGTGTTCAACCCCTTACCCCGTAACAAAGTAAAATGTTAACCTTTAAACTAAGTAAAATTAAATCGAAGTATATAAACGTGTCCTAAATAAAAAAAAAATAAATTATAAAATTTTTTTTAGTAAATGATAAGTCCTTTAAATAAAAGTTTAATAAATTCTTAAACTATACTAACGTGTTATAAAAGTGTATTAGTAAAATAAGTAAAAGGAAGTAATAATAAAAGTATATGTGAATAATGTAAACACCCGGTTGTGGTCAATATAATTCCCCAGCGTGCCAGTATATAAGACAAACCCGTTCGTGCAGGAAATAATCGTGTTTAGTATTGTAGGAAGCGACCCCAATTGTTATGAAATCCTAAAGTGGTACCGAAGTAAACAATAGCCGCGACCATGTGTATAATACAACACCCCTGTGTAAAGTGTTTGTCCCCTCGTGCTTAGTGTGTTACAGTTGATTGTTTAAAAGTAAATAAAGATTCCCCTTCGTGACATTCCGCTTATCTCAGTAGAATAAGAAATTAGGATTAGAAATAATCTAAAGTGGAGTATGGGATCCGCTTTAGGTTATATTAGAGGTAATTAAGAATTATATATGTAACGTAACACAGTCACAATGGCGCCGCACTGAAAAATTCTTTACAAGGGTTAAAGAAAGTTCTTTACAAGGGTTAAAGAAAGTGCAGAAAACTAACTACTAGAGTTAGAGTATGCAAAATGTAATCAGTCGGGACACGATGTTGTGAGGTTACGAAAATTAGTAGTAGAAATAAAATTAAGTTACCTTTTAAGAAACGAGATAAAGGGAAGTTCACGGAAGAAAAGAAAATGAGTACCAAGAAATTTCACACTGTAATCCCCAAGCATACTCCAGGTACATTACTGACCAAATAAGCTGGAGTCTGTTTTTAAGCGGCGGAGTATGTGACGATTTCATTAATAAAAAATATAGTAATTAATAAATAGGTAATGTAAAGGCTGAGAAATTTCAAATTTTAATCGCACATTTAAACTAAATTTTATCGCTATCTTAAAATTATAATAATATTTAATAAAGAGTTTTAATAATAAAATAAAAAGGAATACGAGTGTACAGATAGGGTAAACCTTGTTAATTACCCCTGCATAGACATGCGCTAACCGGAATTAACTTGAATTCCGACCCCTAAACAAACTAATAATACTTGTAAATTTGACATTATTTAAATAATTAAACAAGACCACAGTAGTGTACTTTAATAACGTTTGTAATTAAGAATATCTCTGAATAATTAAAAAGTCAAACTTTAACCGTTTAAATAAAGGAGAAATATGGAACTATTTCGCTGCGACGCGTAACATCCACGCGATGCACTGACCCTTCCTACATAGTTACAGAGCAGAGATGATGCGTCGTTCAACCAGTAAGCAGCTCAAAGCAGAGCGCTGTACAAAATATGTACTTTTTGTTAAATGTGGTTATTAGTTTCAAATAACCGTGTGAAGAGTTATATAACGAGAATGTTGTGTGTAACAAAAAAGGTAATGTAAAAAATTAAGTGCGTAAGGTGTCATCTCCCAGTAAGAAATATAGTCAAAGTTATTTTAGAGTTGTATATGTAAATTCAGATACAACCGTACTATTACCAAATGTGATGTGCATAACTGTAAAATGTGAAGACGAAGACCTCAACTGTATTTACAATACCACCGAGAAACAGGACGACTTCATGACACCGTAACATCCGAATCAACATTAGTTGAGTCCGAGGACCTTCACCAGAAAGACTACCACTATGACAACCCACTACAGAGAGAGGACCGAAGAATCACGCGTGGAGGACGAGGACTAAAACCCTTAACTAAGAGGTGACGCGGAGGCTTGTCTTCCGTGGATATGTATCTTTTGAAATAGAAGTAATTGTAAACTAAAAGACTTTAAAATGACAATCTCTAAAGTTTAAGAATAAATGTTGTAACAAGTAATTTCAGTAACCACAAGTTGTAAAGTAACACGTGTGATGTAGCGTTGGAACATTGCACTAATAAAAGAAACCATTCCTCAAATGGTATAAAGAGTAATAAAGTAATTCATTAATGGAGTAGAGTAAACTTTAAATTCCTAAGTAATACATATAAACTCGGATCCGAGGTAAAAGGCGCTAACTGTATTATAAATCTTAATGTAGAAAACCCATTACAATTTTCACTGTAAGTTAAAAGTTGATATGTTATGTATAATCAAATAGACATAAATAAAGAGATGTCATCTTTAGTACAATACTAAATTGAGTGCATAAATCAGCAGACTACCCCCCCCCCAAGTTCCTTGTACATTAATTGTTTTAGTGATTTGATTAATTTTCAGCTTGTTACAACGAAGGCAGCCTGTATAATTGGCAGAACCAATTAATACGGGTTCCCTATGTTATAACGCAAGTTAAAATGTTATAGTTATCCGGTCGAAGTGTGCTGTCCTCGAGTTCTGATGACCTCTGTTGCGACAGTAGATCTTTGCTGGTGGCACTCGTTGATTATAACACTTTAGATATACATACGCATCACTTTCACTATACACAATTCACAGCTAATAGATTATTTAAAGCAAGAATATGTTGTATTAGGCACTATATTTAACACCTTTGCATGTATATTAAATTAAGCTAAGTGCTAGCAACACGGATCGTTCAGGCCGATACCGTCAGACGATTTATTTTCCGACTCACGCTGTGGTAATTCCCGATTCACGTTTACTTCCGACATGAACTTTGTTACTGTCTCAGCCGAATTACAGTAGCTTCTACAAAGACTAATAACTTTGCATTGAATATTAACTGTTCCCGTTGATTAAATTATTGGATAAACTTTACGCTTATAACTTCTCCGACAATTTCTTCCAAACTTACAACTATTTAATTTTATTAAAATAATGAAGACTTGTACAACTTGTATATCTTCACTGAATTAACAATTATTACACGCCGATTACGAGTATTATAGTTATAATATTTCCGATTACCTAAATTACGGTTACGATTTTACTAATACGCAAATTACGAGTCTTTTAGTTGTAATACCTTCGTTGACTTGTGCTGAGTCACGAAGATTCAGCCAGATTTCTGTAATTGACGATTGGAGAGTGGGCTGATCTCTAGCGGAAATACGGCGCGAAACGACTGAATATACGACCTGTAGTTATAGGCAGTACGGAATTACAATGCGGTAATTAGTGCTGCACCCTACCCGTGAACATATGCCCTACCGATCTCTAGTCTACACTGCGTGATCGGTGTCGGCACCTGCCGCCTGTCCGCGGTATGAAAACTCCAGGTGCTGCTTTCTGGCGAGAGGTACCTTACGCAAACGGGGAAGAAGGAGCTGATACTTCTTTTTAAGTTGTCTCACCAAATAACTCCGTGGCTGATGGTCGACGCCATTTTCTCTCCGGTAGAGAGATGAATATTTCAACACTTTCAGTTCTTCCAACTATGTTAGGCTAACAGATCTAAACGGCTGCGGGTTCTACGATATAGACGAGAAAAAGACCTACTACATGGCTGAACTATGAACATCATAAGCTCTCATCTTCGATACCGGAGGGATTTGGATGACCACACCAACACCTAAAATGTCGGCCACGAGATTGTCACCTCAATAAAAACCCTTCATGGATGAAATCAGGTGATACAAAACCAATTATTAATTACACATAGAGTCAGCACTCAATCATACCCAGTGACCAGTTATATATATCTATCAACTACAACATTTCAAGTTTTAAACATTTATTTAGATCCCCAATTGATGGGACAGTTAGTGTGTGGACTGGGTGCTAAATTAATTGTAAATTTCAGTGTATTTCTGGTACAATTGTCAGCTCAGAGACTGGCATGCATTACACAGTGCACATTCAGCATAGATTTTCCATTTATTTCATTATAGGGGTTTCTTTACAGATTTTAAGTCATTCTGGCTATTAGTCAATATTATTAGTATTAGTCATTTCTGGCTTTTATCGTGTTCAATTCAGTAGTATATATATATATTTTCCTAATTTAAAAATCAGTTTAATTCATTTGTATAAAAATTACTGGGGAGGTAGGTGCATTTTCAACAAGTTTCAACCAGAAGGAATGCATGTCGAAACACCTTTCAACTTGTTTGTTGAGACAAGTTGAAAGCTGAATCATCAAGATGTTAACATGTCCGTCTCTGGGCCAAGTGTATTTTTTTCATAGGGTTATAATATTATGCAATATTTCTAATTTTATTATTTGGCAATGTTTCAGTATATATAAAATCTTTAAATTAATTATGATAACTGGGGGGCGTTCATTATTTTAAATATTTTTAATTTCTCACTGTTATAGAGCCCAGAAGGGCAGTATGGTATAACTGCATTAGGCACTTAGCCACTTAGCCACTTAGGCACTTAGTTTTGAATTTTATTATTTCCTGGGGACTACTGTATGCTTAAGCATTATCTAATACACCTGATGAGTAATCAACCAGCACCATGGGGGTAATATAAAAATAAATTTGTAATTCTAACAGGGATAATTATAAAGAAAAAGCGAGAATTTATATACACCATGAGGGTAATATAAAAAAAAGGCGTGGCAAGAGATCCTTATGTATAGTGTATGGTATACTATTGTATAACGTATTTGTATCGTGGAACATGTTATGTATGTATATTTGTGTGTACATTTTGGGGGTTATAAGTATTATGCATTTAGTGTATTTTTGGTGGGGACTTTAGATATAGGGTTTATTTGTTCGATGTCTTTTTATAAAAGAAAGTTAATACATGGAGTCATGCAGGTATATCCTTTTCATTTTTATAACAGGTATTCTATCTCAATTAATCATTGCTGATCATTTCTTTAAGGAAATAATTTATTTTATTTAACCTTATAACAAGTATAGGAATTGTTACCCTTTAAAATTTATTTAATTTGTTTGAGTAATTATTATTATAATTAATATTAGCAAGGAATCAATACCATTTATCTTCATTAAGTTATATGAAGCAAGTTAAGTTATCTTCATTAAGTTATGTTCTAAAAAGAACATATAAAATAAATTTTATATTTTATTAATATTTTCATGGGAACTTTATTTCAAGGTTAGTTATGGTATTAAATTTCAATTCTTTGGTAGAGTGACATAGACAAATTATTTTCTTGGTTTCAATAAATATTTTCAGGTGGCCTTGTTGAGAAAGTATACTTTATTTAATTTACTATTTAAGGGAATTATGGATTACTGTTGAGTTTATTTATTTTATTATTAATTGTTTACTGAGATAGAATAATAAAAAGGATTTGTTAATTGTTTAATTCATGGGTTTTCATTGCAAGACCCGTCTCACTGGATCCAGCGTATTTTGGCTTCTCTAGGCGTTAGCCTAGTTATAATTAACTTGTGGCGCCTCTTTACAAAAAAAAAAAAAAAAATTCCAAAAATTTTTCTCAAAAAAAAATAATCTTTTTTTTACCGCTTAAGTTAAAGAGGGGTTACATTTGGTAGCAGAGCGTGGTTACGATTAGGGTCAACCCGTGGGTCCTGTGGGTGTGACGGGGCTTGCAAACTTAGGAAACATTTTGGAACTCCCACAATGTTAAGTTCAAATAGAACTTAGAAAAATTTTAAAATGCCCTATATCTAAGGTTGAAAATATTTTTGTTAACTTTAAGGTTTTGAGATATATGTATATGTACTTGCCCGCCTTCAATAGTTGATAGTGCCACGTGGTGAGAAATTTTAGAAGGGGAAATCCCTGGGGAAAAGGGACTTATCGCAGTTCGGTGCTTGGTTGGTTGGAGTATTACCTTGCCCATATTTGGGGAGGTGTTGTTTTTTAAATTATGCGGTATGGCCCGATCGGCAGTCGGTTTCTTCCGATAAATGGTAGCCGAAGTAACATGAGAAATTGTTAAAATAAATTTTCGTTGGTCGGTGTTTTTTTTCCGTGTTGTGTGTGTTGTGTGTGTGTCGCGTTCCTTTTGTCTGGTGTAATAGAGTGAGAGCAGTTCAGTTAGTGGGCTAGATTCTCGCAACGGTAGGTGGACCCGCAGTCTACTTAAGGGAAGATAGAGTACTTGAGTTTTTCTTATTCCTGTCTTAGTATTGTCATTATGTTTGTAGGTGTTAGGTGTTTTGTGGGTGTTATGTTTGGTTAATCATTGAAGAGGTAGGGGCCATGCCGCATTCCCTAGTTGGTTTCTGTGGTAGGTAATGTTGAATAGAGTAGGTTATTCGACGTTGCCGTGCGGAAGCAAACCCCCCCTCGTTAGTTCTGCAGTATTGAAGACCAAGTGAAGGGATTGATGTTCGCGTGCCCTCTATGCGGTTTTCTCTGTCCGGCTAATAGGGGCCGTCCGCCCTAGTATAGGGATGTTTTTTTTTACGACCAGTTAGATATGTCAAGGATTTGTGATGCCTTGTTTTGCAGCATATGGCTGGTCAGTCCAGATGTGGACAGTAGTGTCATGGGCACTCACATATCAAGGTATTAGTTACCTTGTTTGGTCTTCGGACGCGTATGTGAGTGGCAGCAGGAGGAGTAGGTGGTGGTCACCAAAGAGTGTGACGTGTTGGGGCGGTCCTGTGGGTTGGCCTGGCGGAGAGGGTCGCGTGGGGATGGTTGCATTGGCGTGGTGATTTTCCAATCCGGTAAGAAAGGGGGGGTAGTTGTTGTCCTGAGTAGGTATCAAGTTGCGTCTCAGTTGGTGGGCAAGCCTCAGGAGGTCGGAAGATCTACGCGTGAAAGCATCTTTCTTTAGTCTTTTGCTGTCTCTCTCTTGTGCTGTATGCGGACCCTGATCAGGTCAGCAGGCAGCACCCGCACACTTACATTATACATATCTTCTTTCGTCTCTTTCGTTTTCCTTCTGAGAATCTGTTCTCCTGAGAGCAAGCTCTGCTGAGCCAACCTAACCACGACGTCCACCGGTTTGTTTTGAGGAGAGGTACACTGCAGGGTACCCTCCTGGCATTTAACGTTGGGGCAACTGTGTTGCCCTTTTGGGGTGAGGGTGTGCTGAGTCACGAAGATTCAGCCAGATTTCTGTAATTGACGATTGGAGAGTGGGCTGATCTCTAGCGGAAATACGGCGCGAAACGACTGAATATACGACCTGTAGTTATAGGCAGTACGGAATTACAATGCGGTAATTAGTGCTGCACCCTACCCGTGAACATATGCCCTACCGATCTCTAGTCTACACTGCGTGATCGGTGTCGGCACCTGCCGCCTGTCCGCGGTATGAAAACTCCAGGTGCTGCTTTCTGGCGAGAGGTACCTTACGCAAACGGGGAAGAAGGAGCTGATACTTCTTTTTAAGTTGTCTCACCAAATAACTCCGTGGCTGGTGGTCGACGCCATTTCCTCTCCGGTAGAGAGATGAATATTTCAACACTTTCAGTTCTTCCAACTATGTTAGGCTAACAGATCTAAACGGCTGCGGTAAGTCTCGATTACTTTCATATTAATTAACTATAATGTTTCACTGGAGAAAACTGTTTTTTTAGTAAGCCTAAGTAAGTTGATTCTGTTCACCTGTTGCAACCATGCCTTGTGCAATACGCAATTTGTTGGTAAAGTTTTTAAAACCTTATAAAACTATATTCATTTAAGTGTCAGAATTTCGGCACTAAAAAGTAAAGTATATTGAATACAAAAATTTTAGTTTAGAATTTATCTAACATCGATGTAACGAGATTCATGTAACGCTAATATAGGTTATTGCAATGCGTAGTTGGTTTAAATACCATTCAAGTTTTACTACAATTAACAGTAAAACTTTATTAATATCTGGTAACTTACTCAGGCACGTTTTGAAAGTAAATAATGTCCAATTCATATTATTTTCTGTAATAAAAAACTATGTATTTGAAACAAACTCTTAACCACGTGGTATCTACATATTCACGCTAAGTATTAAGTTTATGAGATGGTACAAAGCCAAAATTAATTGTCAAATTGCAAACAAGGTAACTCACATTAGGTGAAGTTAATATTATGAAGAATTACTGTTATAAAGATTTTCAAATAAGGCATGTTGGCCATATAAATTTTATCAAGTTTAATTAAGTAGCTCAATAGCGGTGTTGACCTTATATATGTATTTTGGAGGGTGTGCAAATTTTAGTGGGGCATTGTGCTGTGTTCTCTGACTAAGAAATATAATGGTGTAATTAGGGTTCACCGATATAGACGAGAAAAAGACCTACTACATGGCTGAACTATGAACATCATAAGCTCTCATCTTCGATACCGGAGGGATTTGGATGACCACACCAACACCTAAAATGTCGGCCACGAGATTGTCACCTCAATAAAAACCCTTCATGGATGAAATCAGGTGATACAAAACCAATTATTAATTACACATAGAGTCAGCACTCAATCATACCCAGTGACCAGTTATATATATCTATCAACTACAACATTTCAAGTTTTAAACATTTATTTAGATCCCCAATTGATGGGACAGTTAGTGTGTGGACTGGGTGCTAAATTAATTGTAAATTTCAGTGTATTTCTGGTAAAATTGTCAGCTCAGAGACTGGCATGCATTACACAGTTCACATTCAGCATAGATTTTCCATTTATTTCATTATAGGGGTTTCTTTACAGATTTTAAGTCATTCTGGCTATTAGTCAATATTATTAGTATTAGTCATTTCTGGCTTTTATCGTGTTCAATTCAGTAGTATATATATATATTTTCCTAATTTAAAAATCAGTTTAATTCATTTGTATAAAAATTACTGGGGAGGTAGGTGCATTTTCAACAAGTTTCAACCAGAAGGAATGCATGTCGAAACACCTTTCAACTTGTTTGTTGAGACAAGTTGAAAGCTGAATCATCAAGATGTTAACATGTCCGTCTCTGGGCCAAGTGTATTTTTTTCATAGGGTTATAATATTATGCAATATTTCTAATTTTATTATTTGGCAATGTTTCAGTATATATAAAATCTTTAAATTAATTATGATAACTGGGGGGCGTTCATTATTTTAAATATTTTTAATTTCTCACTGTTATAGAGCCCAGAAGGGCAGTATGGTATAACTGCATTAGGCACTTAGCCACTTAGCCACTTAGGCACTTAGTTTTGAATTTTATTATTTCCTGGGGACTACTGTATGCTTAAGCATTATCTAATACACCTGATGAGTAATCAACCAGCACCATGGGGGTAATATAAAAATAAATTTGTAATTCTAACAGGGATAATTATAAAGAAAAAGCGAGAATTTATATACACCATGAGGGTAATATAAAATAAAGGCGTGGCAAGAGATCCTTATGTATAGTGTATGGTATACTATTGTATAACGTATTTGTATCGTGGAACATGTTATGTATGTATATTTGTGTGTACATTTTGGGGGTTATTATTATTATGCATTTAGTGTATTTTTGGTGGGGACTTTAGATATAGGGTTTATTTGTTCGATGTCTTTTTATAAAAGAAAGTTAATACATGGAGTCATGTAGGTATATCCTTTTCATTTTTATAACAGGTATTCTATCTCAATTAATCATTGCTGATCATTTCTTTAAGGAAATAATTTATTTTATTTAACCTTATAACAAGTATAGGAATTGTCACCCTTTAAAATTTATTTAATTTGTTTGAGTAATTATTATTATAATTAATATTAGCAAGGAATCAATACCATTTATCTTCATTAAGTTATATGAAGCATTCTAAAAAGAACATATAAAATAAATTTTATATTTTATTAATATTTTCATGGGAACTTTATTTCAAGGTTAGTTATGGTATTAAATTTCAATTCTTTGGTAGAGTGACATAGACAAATTATTTTCTTGGTTTCAATAAATATTTTCAGGTGGCCTTGTTGAGAAAGTATACTTTATTTAATTTACTATTTAAGGGAATTATGGATTACTGTTGAGTTTATTTATTTTATTATTAATTGTTTACTGAGATAGAATAATAAAAAGGATTTGTTAATTGTTTAATTCATGGGTTTCCATTGCAAGTCCCGTCTCACTGGATCCAGCGCATTTTGGCTTCTCTAGGCGTTAGCCTAGTTATAATTAACTTGTGGCGCCTCTTTACAAAAAAAAAAAAAAAATTCCAAAAATTTTTCTCAAAAAAAAATAATCTTTTTTTTACCGCTTAAGTTAAAGAGGGGTTACAGACTGGCTACAAAATTCCAAACTACGTTTTTTTATACCCTAACTAATACTACCGTCACTAATACTACCCTCACTTAATATTTACAAAACACATTCCCATTGGAGTAGAGTACCGCGATGTTTGATTTTATCCAACCCAACTATAGAATTTACCCGCTAAAAAATGACGCTTTCTCTTATTCGTTAACTAACAGCGCGTGCAAATCTTTCGAGCTATGGATGGAAGTGACGCTATCCTTACGCTTCACTGACTAACGCTCTCTGTTTAAAATAACGGTATCTATTCTTGTAAGCACTCAGCTTTCACAAGCTTTCACCTATTTTTTACTGTTTTTTAAATGTAATACAATTTTATGGCTCTCTGCCCCGTACGTGACTTTTTCGTACTTCTGGCTGTCTAGCTGTCGCCAAGACAAGGGTGCGTTCTTTTGAAAAAACACCGCTCTGATATCTTCAAACGGTATTCTCTACAGTTATTCTTTACATATTTGTGTTGATATCTATTTAATAATAATAATTTCTTGTAATAATTGAGTCTCATTCAATTTTGACGTTATACTTTTGATCAACTGTTTGCGCATGGACTCTTTCAAGTTGGCCTTACACAGACTTCCACCAAGGTATACGTATGTACAAGGTGTAGTATAGTATATAACTATTTTTCTTGCAATTATGGTCAGCCTTTCATTTCATATGGAATATCTGAATTAAACAGACATAACGCAGAATAAGACATATTGTCGCTATTGGATATTTCTGTATATCCTCATTTGATGGCCCTATTAAAATTCGGTGTCCAAAACCATTTACTTCTTTTACGTTTGTCAAGCAGTCGTCTGTGTGTTGTGAACAAGATCACAAAGTAATGCCATTACAGAATCTAATTCTGTTTCATGTACTGCACATTTTTACGTTAAATTACGTCGTATTCATCCAGACTGTTTAGATCTCTTATAAATTGTCCTCCATCATAAGTGGCAGGGAACGTCAGTGGATCATATTTCATTCAGAGTGAAACTTTATGTTAAAAACGACTAATGCCTCTTGGTATTCACTGCAGAAGGTAACCGTTTATTTACCAATTGAATTGTATTGATCATTATTATTGTTATCATTTTGCCTGGAGCGTTAAGCCCGTGTCTTGTTGCTCAGTATAGTCACGATACAGCTCACATCACACAACTGCCAGAGAGAAGTCCACACGCACTTGCAACGTTCGGTAGCAACGAGAAGCCGCTCGGCAGGGAAGGCTGTTGTGTCTCTTCACGTTTAGACGTCGTGTCCTCCACCGTAGATAATGCTCAGTATAGTCACGATACAGCTCACATCACACAACTGCCAGAGAGAAGTCCACACGCACTTGCAACGTTCGTTAGCAAAGAGAAGCCGCTCGGCAGGGAAGGCTGTTGTGTCTCTTCACGTTTAGACGTCGTGTCCTCCACCGTAGATAATGCTCAGTATAGTCACGATACAGCTCACATCACACAACTGCCAGAGAGAAGTCCACACGCACTTGCAACGTTCGGTAGCAACGAGAAGCCGCTCGGCAGGGAAGGCTGTTGTGTCTCTTCACGTTTAGACGTCGTGTCCTCCACCGTAGATAATGCTCAGTATAGTCACGATACAGCTCACATCACACAACTGCCAGAGAGAAGTCCACACGCACTTGCAACGTTCGTTAGCAAAGAGAAGCCGCTCGGCAGGGAAGGCTGTTGTGTCTCTTCACGTTTAGACGTCGTGTCCTCCACCGTAGATAAACTTGCCAGAACTATAAATAGGCGAAGTTAGGTTGCCGATCCCGCAACACAGCATTCGGATGAACGCCTTCCGATGGCCGCTACCCCCCCCCACACTCTCATCGTGCCATGAGAAAGCTGCTACATGTCACTCCTGTGTTTGATCGATTAAATGAATTACTTCTTATACAGTTCTCTTAACGATTGTTTTCTTAATTAAGTTTTTAACTACGACAAAATTTTGAATTCATTGTCTCACTTTTCCAATAACCTGCCAGTAAATTTCTGTTGTCTTCAGAAGTAACCAGCTCAATTATGTAGAGCATCCATAAACGAGTTTAGCGGGATAATGATACTATAAACTTTAATTAGATGAATAGAAACAGGTTGCACTTTTTTATTATGTAGATAAAAACACAATTAATAATTTATAAAGAATTATCATGTGTATAATATTATTATTAAATAATTTGAACATATTACTTGAACCAGACTAATAGTGTTAACAATACTCTTAAATATTTCTACCTTGTTATTATATTTCGCTAAGTAACACAGGAATTTGAAATTGTAAAGTGTAAAATTGAACAAATGACATAATATTGTTACCGATTCGTCAAAGATAAGATTGTTCTGTCTCCTTGGCTGCTAAACACAAATGAAGATCAAATTTTAACCGCTCATTAACATGCAGACATTCCCCGCAACCAAACCTCAATGCTCAAAGTAACTTAGTTTAGGAATTCAGCGGAATGTTATGTAGTCACTGACTTGTTTATCTTCTTTACAATATAGAAACATCATTTTAGTTTAAAATAGCTATGTTAAGTGTTAGTAGTAAGACTATATATTTATTGTTATTTAAAAATGTTTTTATTTTGAACATTAAAAATATATTTATGACAAAGAGCACTCAGAAATCTGAACATAAAAATGCTTAAATTGTAATTCTTGCCGAGATTAATGAACAACGCTTTGCGTTCAGTTATTTGGGACAAAATATATCGTATTCTATTGGCAGTAGTGTTTTTAAAAAATTTAAAAATTTCAGGCCGTAATTGACTTAATTTAAACAATATTCAAGTAGGTGAGAAAATTAAATGTTAAAGTAAATTTAATAATGACGCTGATATAACATTATGAACATAGTCATAGATTAATATGAGCTTTAAAACAGACAACAAAATGATTGAACGCCAAAAGTGCATACACTTTATTGAATTTGAATAAGCCTGTACAACATACTGATGGAACTACAAAAATAGTGTTCAGACCAACACTACAACGAACCACAACAAAAAATTGTCTCTAAAGAGCAAAAATCGAAGTAGTTTTTGAGTATCAGGCCCAAGTGGGCTAAAAAATGTTTTGTGAAGTGAGTGATCCTGTCGGCGTGTACCAACAACGTTTGTAAAAAATAGGTAGTGATGCATGCATTGGTTCAGTGGGAATGAAAATGATAAAATGTGGACTGTATTGAATTGATTTTAATGCATTTTCCCAAGTTACATTACATGTTTTAATTTATTGAAATCAGGTTGGCTAATAATGCATGTTGCCAAAAAGTATTAAAGAATTTTAATTAATGATAGCGGGCCTAGTTGGCCATAAGTAAGAATATGCCGGCCTAAAGCCTACATTAAATGTCGACAAGAAAATATGACAGTAAAAAGGTCGGCGAACCGACCGCCCCGAGCGACTGACACACACTGTACAAAGTTCTAACACGCAAATTTGGACAAAAGCAGTAAGCAGATTAGCCAACCTACAAAGCGAAATTATCGCGCTACCGTACATAAGCTGCCCGTCAAAATCAAATGATTTTTTAACATTTTTTAATAAAATATGATACATCTTACAACTTAATATAAAAGGATACAGTTTTCTTAATAATAAGAGTTAGTTTCAAGGCTAAGTTGAACCTTGAGTTATGAGATTAGATAACGGCAGTCCGTTACTAGCTTAGAGATAAGCATGCATAAGATAAGCCTAGAGATAGGCGTTTGTAAGCCAAGGTTGGCGAATAGCTGTTTTCAGACATGAATATGGAAGTCTGGTTTGACAAATATTATCATCACATAGTGTATGTGCACAGTATATAACATTACAAAACATGAAAAAATCACAGTTGTACAATGTTTAATGCATGATCGGAAGCTCATCACATGATGGACCGATAGTTTGTAAACCTATGCATGTCATAGATGGTTACTGTAAAATTAGTTGAGGCCCGTGGACCTGTACAGAGAATTAATTACATGAACAAAATTGTTATTGAACATGTTGCAATTACATGTTCAAGCGTATATTCAGCAGGGCGGCATGTATTGACCTACTCATGCTGTTCCTGAAGTTTCAGGAACTTACAATATGTAATTATGTATAAACAAGCTAGATGCTGACTGAATGCAAGCCCAAATATGACATGTATGTCATAATTTAAGTAAAAATAATTGTGCATGTTTAATCGCAAAATACAATATAAAATACAATATAAAATAAATCTAGACGTGGCAGTTACATGCGGCAGACGCAAAACAATAGTTTTTACATAAACGCAAGTTATGTGAATACAATAACAATAATTTAGATAATTACAATATGAATAATTGCAATGTCAAATAACAGATACAATACTGTGATTACAAACATAAAACAATTGAAAATAAGTTTAGAAAATAACCAAAATTTTACACAATAGTGAGTAGGACATGAGGCATAAATCAAATGTTGCATATACGAAAATACAAATAATAATAAAAGCCTTGCATATTAACTAAACTAATACTTGCTTGAGTAAAACAGACAGTTGCTGACTCAAAAAATAATTAAGCTTATGCTAAAACAAGTGTTTATAACTAACAAGTTTGGAACATTTGACTTATGTGTCTTTAAAATTAAACAAAGGTAATAACTCCTTTTCTTTATTGTTCGTCCCTTTTAAAATCTTATAAAATGAGACCACCAAAAACATGAAAATTAGAGAAGCATGCAATGGCGCAAAATTGATAAGAAAATATTGAGATAATTCATCACAATTAGGTTGACCAAACGGTCGTAATAAGTAATAAGCCAGTGGCTAAATAAACTAGCATTGTGCTAAGTAATCATAATCTTGTCAAATCTCGTCTCGCGCTGGCAACAGACATAACTTATGTATTGGTCTCCGCAAAACACCCGTAGGCGTGCGAATGTCCACGACACGAACCAAGTTATCTGGGCCGGGAAATGTGGCGATAATTACGCCAAATTTCCAGGCTAATGGAGGTAAATTATCCTCAATAAGCAAAACTAAGTCACCAATGGAAACATTATCTTTGGCAAACTTCCACTTGTGACGCTGCTGCAACTGGTGCAAATAATCGCGAGACCATGCCTTCCAAATGCCTTGGACAAACCTCTGAAGAAGTTGCCAACGCCCAAGACGAGAAACAGGAATGTGAGAAAGGTCTGGGTCCGGTATCGCCGTTAAGGGTGCGCAAATCAAAAAATGGCCAGGTGTTAGTGGCACAGGGTCGTTAACATCTGAAGAGATAGCAAATAAAGGTCGAGAGTTCAGACATGCCTCTATCTGAGACAAAACGGTCGTGAACTCTTCGAAGTTGAGTATAGATTTGCCTACCACGCGGCGCAGATGAAATTTCAAATCTTTATGCCGCTCTCCCAAAGGCCACCGAAATGAGGTGAGGAGGGCGGAATAAATGACCATGATATCCCCTGAGAGGACGTGAATGACTTGATCGATGAGATGGCATCCTTATTGTGCCAAAAGTTGTAAATATCATGTAAGATAGTGCGGGCCTTCCTGAAGTTTGTGCCATTGTCGGAGTACAGTTGACTGGGTATGCCCCTATGGCCATGAAACGACGTAATGCGGCTATAAACGCGCTGGCCGTAAGGTCGGAAACCAATTCCATGTGAATAGCCCTAGTCGCTAAGCAAATAAACAAAGATACGTATGCCTTAGAAAGAGTTCTGCCCGCCATGACGAATCATGAAGGGACCACCATAATCAACCGCGCAAAATAGAAACGGCCTAGAAGGAGTGACTCTAGGGGATGGTAAAATACCAAGCCTCTGTACCTGCTGTTTGGCACTAAACCTGATACACCTCACACATTTTCGAATAATGGAACGAATGACTAACCTGGCATTCACAATCCACCAACGTTGACGCAGTGAATAATGCACGAGTTGACACCAGCGTGAAGTAAACGAATGTGTTCACGTTCAATGATAAGGCGTGTAATATGCGCCGATGGGAGTAATACAATAGGATGTTTAGAGTCATAGGGTAATTGGGAATGCTGTAATCGTCCGCCCACGCGTATCACTCCAGAGTCGTCAAGAAACGGGTCAAGAGAAGCCAACTTACTCCTAATGGAAACAGAAGATCCGTTACGAAGACAATTAATTTCGGCTGCGAAGTGGATCGACTGAGATTGTTTTATGAAGAAGTTGAGAGACTGATGAATTTCTACAGGGGTAAGATCGCCCGTAAGTTTGTCAGCACTTGAGTGTCTAATATTTCTGATGAACCGAAAACAGTAAGCGTATACGCGCGTTAGACGGTGCAACGAGGAAAAGTCCAAAGAGAGGTCAACAGCCAGGGTAGATATTAGAGAAAGGTTATGTGTATGTTTCTCTTACGCGGTGACTTCAGAAGACGACGGAGTGGCCGGTACGAAGGATGGGAAGGGATCAGACTCTGACGATTGAGACAGACAGCTAGGACCGTGCCACCAAAGCGAGCACTCGCGCAAAACGTCAGGAAGACACCCCCTAGATATAATATCAGCAGGATTGTGTCGTGAATCAATGTGATGCCAAGTATAAGTTTGCGTAAGAAGCTGAATTTCAGCAACCCGATTAGCGACGTATGTTTTCCACCGCGTAGACTGGGCATGAATCCAGTAAAGAGCCACCATAGAGTCAGAATACAAATGCACATTATCAATAAACGAATAAAGAGCAGGAATGACCTTAGATACGAGTCGAGATAACAACAAGCAAGCGCAGAGTTCGATGCGAGGTAATGACACCTGTCGTAGGGGAGCCACGCGAGATTTGGAACACAAGAGGTGACAGGAGGCAGTAGAATCTTGATAAATGACTGACATACATACAACAGCCAAACCCCCTAACCCCCTTTCAGAAGCATCCGAAAAACCATGCAATTG
This sequence comes from Magicicada septendecula, assembly GCA_034769895.1. Lineage (NCBI taxonomy): Eukaryota > Metazoa > Arthropoda > Insecta > Hemiptera > Cicadidae > Magicicada > Magicicada septendecula. The sequence continues at coordinate 432,953,688 of CM068372.1, read as the reverse complement.
AACTGTAACTGCCTCACGCTTGCAACGAATAGATCGCGGGACCACAATTTTGCCAATCAGACACAATTTGTCACACAAAGAATGCCAATCCGAACGTGACTGACCGGAAATCGGTTCATCCCAACCAAGCTTACAAAGCCAAAGTCGCTGCATGAAATGTTTATACAAAAAGACAACTGGACCGATTAAACCAAGAGGATCGTATATTCCAGCAATAATCGAAAGAATTTTTCTCTTGGATATGCTTGAATCAACGGGAAATAATTTGATGTCGAACAAAAATGAATCGGCAGTATTGTTCCAAAGAATGCCTAGGGTACGCACATTGTCCTGTTTATTTAGGGGTCGTGAAAAATTGTCATGATTTGCGACCGCTGTGGGTTCATTTGATGCCCATTTCTGCAACATGAAACCATATTGACTTAGTAACGCACCTAGATCGGATTTCAGCTTGGTTAGATCAGGGATAGTGTCCGAACCGGTAAGTAAATCGTCGACATAAAAATCGTTTGTTATAGCTAACGCCGCTTGGGGAAAGGAAGCCTGATTGTCCTTACCAATTTGTAGAAGACAGCGAGTGGCCAAAAACGAATCACTAGCCGTGCCGTAGGTTTCCGTTTGCAATGCGAAATGTTTAAGTGGTTCGAGGGGAGAATCACGCCACAGAATGCGTTGATAGTGACAATCCCCTTCAGCTACGCGAATCTGACGATACATCTTCTCGATGTCGGCAATGAGAACATACTTATGTATGCGGAAACGCAAAAGAATGGAAAAAAGGTCTTGTTGAACATTGGGGCCTACCAACAATATGTCATTTAAATAAAGGCCATTAGTAGTCTTGGACGAACCATCAAAAACAACGCGCAGTTTTGTAGTCAAGCTAGACTGTTTAAATACGGCATGGTGAGGCAGGTAGTAAATATTTGACGCTCCTAAATTGATAGCGCCATCATCGATGAGTGTCATGTGCCCGAGATCCATATATTCTTTGATAAAGTTCGCGTAGTCGCGAGCGAGCTTAGCATCTCGCCTAAATCGACGCTTTAAGCTTAAGAATCTTGATTCAGCACTCGTGTAAGATTCCCCCAAGTGGGGATTATCAGACTTAAATGGAAGTGAAACCACAAATCTACCCTCGTGGTTGCGCTGGGTAGAGCGCACAAAATGCTCTTCACAGGCTGACTCGTTATCAGGGGTATTGTCAGGGACAGTTTCTGCTTCCCAAAATCTTTCGAGAGATTGCAGAATTTGACTGTCGTTGTTCCTTGCTAGGAACGAAACAGCAGGACCCTCCTTGCGGCAGTGTTTGGGCAGGTTGCCAGCCAAAATGTAGCCCAATTTTGTTTCCTGAATGATGGGAAAATTGGGGCCACGTATGTATTTATTGGTTAAGATCAAGTCCAGATAAAATTGTGCCCCTAATAGTATGTCGATTTGCGACGATATATTAAAATCGGGGTCAGCCAGGAAGATTTTGTTTGGAATGTGGAACTGGTTGATATTAAACGAATTTGCAGGCAGATTGTGAGTTAACGTAGATAAGACGGCACATTTCGCCTCGAAGCTATATCTCTGATAGCGAGAAATAAGACGTATAGAAGCAATATCAGTTGCGTAACACGCTGTATTGTTTATTCCTGTGATTGGTATATTAGATTTAGTTAATTTGAGCTGTAACTTCTTTGCAAATGATTTTGTACAGAAATTTATCTGTGAACCGGCGTCTAGGAGCACTCTAGCCCTATGTCTGTTGCCAGCCTGGTCAACGACAGATACAACTGCTGTGGATAAAAGAACATTATTCTTGCACTGTAATTTAAGCGAGCAATAATTGCTGCTGGCAGCTGTTGAGTTCGGCACGTAATTTGCGTGCAACAATGTGTGGTGTCGTTTTGAACAGATTTTACACACCTGTTTACTCTTACAGCTAGCTATAAGATGACCTGATCTAAGGCAATTGCTACATCATTTATGATTTGAGACAAATTGTCCCCGCTCAGCGGTGCTTAATATACGAAATTTATTACATATGTAAAGCGGGTGGTTGGATTTACAACACACGCATGGATAATGATTTGTCTCTGCGTGATAACTCTTAAATGTAGTGCTGCCAGCAGTATTTCTCGAGTTACATTTCGCATATTTAGTGTTAGGTCTTACATTAAGTTTGTTGAGTTGCTGTCCGGGTTCAATAGGCATTGTATTTTCTAACAGCTGTCTACGTAAGTTTAAAAAATGCGTGAAGTCTTGAAAGCTAGGTAGATTGTCAGGGTCTATTGACTCCTTCCAAAGTTTGAAAGTAATAGGGTCGAGTTTAGTGGATAGTAACTGTATAGTGATAAATTCAAATGAATTCACTGACAGCTTCATTGCTGCCAGTGAATTAACGGAAGACGTTATTGTGTTAGTGAATTCTGCCAAACTTTGGACAGAGTCCTTTATTGTCGACTTGACCTGAAGTAGGTTTCGCACATAGTATTTAGCTAATATGAATGGGTTGTTATACCTTTCGGACAGCAAACTCAACGCTATTGTATAATTTTCTTTACAGATAGGTAATGACTTGATTAAATCTAACGGTTCACACTTCAAAGAAGAATGTAAATAATGTAATTTTTGCACTGGTGTCAAATCAGATCTTGAATGCACTAAATCGGTAAAAATTGAGTAAAAATGTTGCCATTCCAATATGTTGCCTGAGAAGCAGGGCAAACTTATTGGTTTTAATTGCATGTGCGTCGATAATACGGGAGGTACAGTCTGAGCATTAAATGTGTCAAGTAGTTGCAAAATGTTTGCTTCAGTTGAATATAACATTTCTTCGACCTCAACTCGGTCTGCTTGAGCAACGCTCGTGTCCTTACTAATGAGTTCTATTTCAGACTGCACCTCGTCGTATTTCGAGGCCAAGCCTTTGAGACTGTCCAGCCTTACAGTTAGAAAATGTTTTGTATTTAAAGTTACATCAAACGAATTTACAGCAGATTGTATCCGCACTATTGCGGACTTTAAGCCGCCTCTCTTTTTGGTCAGCACTTTGAGGCCTTCTTCAGACATTGTACGCACCTTAATACACTGTTGTTGATGATACCTTGTTGGCGATGTCCTGCAGCGTCGGCTCCTTGGTGAAGATGGCAAACAGCTAGTAGAAATGACCGCCTTGTGTAAAGCACTGTAGCTAGCAGGCACTTGCTAAGATGTTAACAGAAGGCTGCAAGATGACGAGCGAAATGCCGATGAAAATCACGCCACGGTCGTATCAGCTGACGTGCTAATTCGCCCGTGATGGCCAGAAATAGTGGTAGAAAATATTAGATGGAAAATCCAGGTCCGGAGTGACCAAAAAATGTTGAGTATCAGGCCCAAGTGGGCTAAAAAATGTTTTGTGAAGTGAGTGATCCTGTCGGCGTGTACCAACAACGTTTGTAAAAAATAGGTAGTGATGCATGCATTGGTTCAGTGGGAATGAAAATGATAAAATGTGGACTGTATTGAATTGATTTTAATGCATTTTCCCAAGTTACATAACATGTTTTAATTTATTGAAATCAGGTTGGCTAATAATGCATGTTGCCAAAAAGTATTAAAAAATTTGAATTAATGATAGCGGGCCTAGTTGGCCATAAGTAAGAATATGCCGGCCTAAAGCCTACATTAAATGTCGACAAGAAAATATGACAGTAAAAAGGTCGGCGAACCGACCGCCCCGAGCGACTGACACACACTGTACAAAGTTCTAACACGCAAATTTGGACAAAAGCAATAAGCAGATTAGCCAACCTACAAAGCGAAATTATCGCGCTACCGTACAGTAGTCATAGGGGGAATCCATCCCAAACATATTCCTACGTGATCCAACAGAAAATCATCACTCTTGGCTGCTTAAGTGACGCTCGCTAACGCTCTCGTAAAAATGTTACGCTACTGTTTTGTAACTTCAGAGGCAAGCTCCACTGTACAAAATTAATAAAAGACTAATAGGATCAGCGGCTCCGTGAACACCTTACAACGCAACGTGTTGTATCTGGCAGAAGCCTTCTTCCCAGCTTCACGACCCCGTCATTGCCATGCAAGAAAACTTCTGTTTTTGGGATGATACTAGAGAATTCTCGTCAGCACAGCAAGTTTGCCAGTCGACAACTTTTGCAGGACCCCTTCACACGTCCTCTTCAGGAAAACTCAGCTCCCATTAGGCTTGTTTCCGTAAGCTGCCACAGATACACCCCGCCTGGCCGCCAAACTAGTGCAATTTACCGTCCCGACCAAAGACACTTAGGTTAATTTGCAAGAGTCCTGAGGACCGTATCGCCCGGCGATGCCCTGTGCTGGAACGCTAGTCTGAGCCTCCACGCATTGATAAAGGAAGACTACAATTTTCAGGTCATCCTAATCATTGTGATACATTACGTAACTCTGACTGTACTACAATAACAAACTTTAGTTACAAACAAATTTGTTTTTGTGTAAATGTTATGTAATGACTCTAATCACTTTGGCGGATGAAATATTTTATTGATTGTGTGGATTAATCAGCATCTCTATTCATGTTCTTAACCACCCGAGTTTTATCCGGTTTCTATTTGTTTTTTATGTTTGTAGTATGATCAGGCAAATGTTCATAACATCCATATATTCCACCTAATTCACTAGCGATCGTGTTGCTACCCTGGTAATTGTTACCTTTTATCTATCGTATATATTGGTCAATTAGACTTTAAGTGTATGATATTTCTATGCCATCACTGCAGTGATATTTATCGCTAATAATCGTACGCCTTACAAATAAAAATTTTATATCTACAGTCATTTTGAGTTGTTCTGTTAGCTATTTACCACTTTTACTGTTCACACGCTTGAGATTTTAATGCAGACATTACCAATATACAATAAACCTGACAAGTCTCTAATCTATAAACAGTTAAACAGTGTAGTACTATTCGCTTTGTAATCAAAAATCATTTTCTTGCCGTAATTTCTGAAATTACATCACATATGCCTATCTCCAGTTTATAAACAAACAGATTTGGTAAAACGTCAGTTTTATATACACTTCTCATTGTAACATTATACAAAAAACTGTTTTATAACATAGTGTTGTTTTTTTGTGTTTAGTTTGCTGCACTGAACGTGCTAAAATAACCGCTTCTGAACGTAACAATGACTGTATCATATTTGCTTCGATAGATAGTTTCGCACTGTGTGTGGTAGGGTAGGGTTGTTTATTATCCGTCATGATTATCAAGCACTGAGTTACGTAACCTAATCATTGTGATACATTACGTAACTGTGACTATACTACAATGTACTACAATGACAAACTTTAGTTACAAGCAAATTTGTTATTATGTGAATGTTATATAATCACTTTAATGACTTATAAGGATGAAATATTTTATTGATTGTGTGGATTACCGGAAGGTTTATTGTTCTGTTCTATAGTTAAAACTCACCAAAATAATGAGAACATACACACTATACTTCATTCAGAAGTCACATGACACAATGGGGAAATACATTGCGTATATGGGTTTTTGCTCGTGTGTACTGTACGAGCTGAAAATTTACTCGTTCAAAAACTAGGGTTAGAGGATTATAATTTTTTAAACTTTCCTATTTATTCAACTTGTATATGGACGACATTATTAAGAAGTGTTCACTGAAGGTTAAGAAAATGCATGTTGGATACAGGAACTTGCGAAGTATAGAAGTAGCAGAAGGGGCTTTTGCGGATGATGTAGTGCTAATGGCTACAAGTGAAAGGGCGTTACAGGGTAATTTGAATATATGGAATGAAGTTCTCCAGGAAAAAGGGATGAAAATAAGTAAGACCAAAACAAAGGTAATGGTAATGGGGGAGAAAATAATAAATATAGAGTTTGGAGGAGTAAAGATAGAACAAGTCAAACAATTCAAATATCTAGGGGTTATAATAGACAGTAATGGGAAACAAGAAGCCGCATTAAATGAAAGAATTGAAAAGGCAATAAAAGTATACTATGCATTAAACAGTAGATTTATAAATAAGAAGGAGATATCAAGAAAAACGAAAATGAGCGTGTATAAAACAGTATATAGACCGGTTTTAACATACGGCTGTGAGACGTGGGTGATATCCAAAAGCCAAAAAAGTAAAATCCAGGCGGCAAAAATGAAATATATTAGGAGAGTAGTGGGAGTAACAAGGAAGAACAGAGTTAGGAATACACAAATAAGAGAGGAATATCGAAGTGATATCGATTCTGGATTTCATTGAACAGAGACAACTATGCTGGTGGGGACACATGCAGAGAATGGATAGTGATAGAATGGTAAAACAGGTTTGGGAGGCAAAATCAGGGGGGAGAAAGAAGATAGGAAGACCGCGACTGACTTGGGATGGAATGATGGGAAACATTTTGAGAGAAAGAGGCTTGGGCTGGAGGGAAGCGAAGACATTGTCAATGGACAGAGTAAGATGGAAAAAATTTGTATATAGAGTGTAGTGTATTTGTGTAGAGTGTAGGGTTTGTAGGGTGTAGTGTTGTGTTTGTTTGTGTAGTGTAGAGTGTTTGTGTGTAGAGTGGTACTTATCATATATTGATGTAACCCGACACCAATATGGTATAAGGGTATTTTGATAATAAATAAATAAATAAAACTTTCCTATTGTAAGTACCGTTATTTTTAATGGTTCCACAAATTTTAATTTTTTTAGCATAAACAAAGCTGGAAAAAATAAAACTAATAAATAATACATGACAACAATTTAATTAACTTCATAATGTAACTCGTCGTACTTCCGTTTACAGCGTATACAGCTCATTTGTAATTTAATTTGTAGCTTAATAAATTGGAATTTTCTTATTAATTTAAACCTAATTCGATTATATAGGCTCAAATAATTAATCGAATATACAGACCTATTTATTTCGATTTTAAATGTTATGCCCTTTAAGAATGGATACAAACTAATAAGCACATACTCCTATAAATTTTAGGCCAAACATGTGTGTTTGTTTCATGTTTGTTCGTTATTATATTTTTATACGAACAGCTAATTAGTATTTCTGATCACAGATAATATAACTAATGTGTTTACAACAAGAGAATATTATCAATAATGTAGTAAAATAAAAAAAACTGCAACGATAATAGGCAAACAGACAAAAATAACATGATATAAAATGTTCAAAAGTGTTATCACATTTGGACTCGATGACTCAACGAATATGTACCTTGTTTCTGACAGCTGAGAGAGGTGATAATAAATGTCGATAAACAAGTACGATCCACCGCTGTTTGGACTGTGTTATTTAAAATTATTGATTCTCTTTCCGAATTGTTTAATAAAATGGCGTGGGAAATGATAATGTCAGCAAGACAAGTATATAATGAATAATAATAAAACGGACGATAAGATAATCAAAATATAATGTTGTAACTTGCTTGTGGTGTTGGGTCTCATCTATAAAGAGACCGTTAGACGTACAGGGCGGCGAGAGGTCTAAATCGTTATGTAGGCCTACATGTTATAAAATAAGTACAATAAATTTTCATTATAAAATACCTTGCGTACTTTATTCTGAGGTGGTAAGAGTGTGAGTGTTTCTCATTAAGTACTTTCAGTAGATAATTCCAGATAAAAAATAGTAATTAAAATTGATTCCTCGAAAACTATAATTGAAAAAAGTGTGAAAAAGTCAACGTGTGTTAAATGCCTTTATGTTACCTTAGTGTATTAATTTTTTTTAAATTACGGCTTGTCGGGGTGTAAGGCCGTGGTCCAAAGTTACGGCTTGTCGGGGTGTAAGGCCGTGGTCCAAAGTTACGGCTTGTCGGGGTGTAAGGCCGTGGTCCAAAGTTACGGCTTGTCGGGGTGTAAGGCCGTGGTCCAAAGTTACGGCTTGTCGGGGTGTAAGGCCGTGGTCCAAAGTTACGGCTTGTCGGGGTGTAAGGCCGTGGTCCAAAGTTACGGCTTGTCGGGGTGTAAGGCCGTGGTCCAAAGTTACGGCTGGCCGGGCTGTAAGGCCGTGGTCCAAAGTTGTTGTAAGCAAACGTTTCGATCGTACTTTCGACGTCCATCTTCAGTGCTGCAACACACTACCGCCCGCAAAAGCCTCATTCTGTACTAAATTATGTTAAATTTTTTAATATTTTGAAAACAATTTTGAATGTTTTCTGCAAATACTCCATATTTTTTGCGAAAGTAGAATTATATTTTGTTTTTGAGGAAACACCAGAATAAATGTGGTCAGTATAATCCGATTTCGTTGATGTTACAGATTGGTTAGATTTATGTACCAGTTCCAGTTAATACCTAAGCCAATGATTGTCGCAATGTTATTTTATAAACACTCCAGTAACCAAAACATTCAATAACACTAGTTGGGTACAATATCAACGCATAAAGACTCAACAAAATAAATTTACATTGCATTGTCTAATCTCTTTGCAGCTTATGCCTGTGTATGTGTTTTGGACATATGAGTAGTTCTATATAATTAGAATATTCAACCTGCCGTTACACCACTACTTACAAATAAAGTGCAAGCATACTTTTTACGCACGTAGACAGAAACACACACACACACACACACAAACACACACACCGTTCGCACGCGCGCATGCATGTCCATTACATGGACCTCTATTTGTTTTACAATAGGACTTAACAAGCATCTTTGTGACAGGCATCTAATATCCTATAATATCTATATTTAATATAGTTCAAAAAACTATTATAAATCAAACATTTATTCAAAATTAAATTAGACACAATTTATGGAATGTTGACAATAAATTATAATTTTACATTATTTCCCGTGAATAGAATATATATGTGTAATATATTCGCCTCCCTCAAATTAAGAAGGAATTCTAACCAAGAATATTAGGTATAATCTTCTACAATAGAGCATTAGCTTTTTGTATTAGTTGTTGTGAAGTATTCGTTGTAGTAGTGCCTGTTGCATATGTTGAAAGAACATTTTCAAAGTCAAAGTTGATCAAACCGCCTCCGATCAGTAATTATTTAAAGACACGTTCTTCCAATTTTAACCACTGTAAGACAAACGGAAGCAAAACTAGACTTAAAGTTCTGTATTAGTGAGTAATTCAATGCTTCTAAAACCAAAAAGGCAGTTTTGTAGGTGAATTTATTTAGACTATTTTAGGTTCACCAATTTATTAATCAGTTGGTAAATTCAGTGTTATAATTTGTCGCGTGTTTTAAAATTTTACTATCCTCTGATACATTCATAAATTGGAAATGTTAGTACATTTTTTATACAAATTTGACCATAACTTCCGTTCATAAGACACTTAGAGATACACTGCGTGTAGTGCCTGGTCAGTCCCATAACTGGCAATTGAGACACAGGCAGTGAAGTACAAACATTCTTCAAGTCCTCCCACAATGCAAGATACAATGGTTACCTACAGAGAACCTAATATTGACGAATCAGTTTACATTACTTCACTGGTTTTCAGCATTCATAATATTTATTAACACAATAATAAATAATAAATATCTATTAACACTATTCATTTGCTTACTTGATTGGTTACACTTAGAATTAAGACTGCATTTAGGTTGTCTTACGTTAACGATTCCCATGTGATGAGATTATGGTAGAATTCACTGAAACAGAATAACACGCTACATAACACAATTACTCCTAGCTGTACAAATTGCAATTGATTGCGAGAGTTGTGGCTATTACGTTGTTTCCTAATCGATTGCCGCTGTAGAAGACACTTACCAGTCAGTGCCCCCTCTACACACAGAGTTCTGAACTGTTGCTATTTGTAATTTAATTTGAAGCAAATTGTATTTCACAGGTAATCCTTTTGTTGCTCAATTAACGTTTTATTACAAAGTCATTGTCTGGTATATTATGATTTGTAAAATACTATATTGATATACAGGACAGCATTCTGTAATTAACTTGCTGAAAACTGAAAAGAGGTTTACGTACGTCTAATGGTATAAATATATCATAAACATATGTAAACGATGTGTTCTGTCTGTTCCAAACAGCCCGCACAAGGGAACACCAGCTTTCTGTAGGAGCTAAGTATGTCGTCTTTCGACTTTCCTGCTTTTAAAGTTGCACAATCATGTTAGAGTATGTGTGTGAGACTACACGAGCGTAAAGTCGGCTCAACTGTGTGCCGTCTTAAGAGAGTTGTTCACAGTTTCCAGAGATTTTGTTTGTTGAAAGTTTAAAGTGTTTAGACAAGTTGAATGTGAAACAATATTGACTAAATAATGCACCGTCAAACGTCTATTATTGATAGTAATACAGATAATGGCTTTAGGCAGTGAGGATGCCTGGTCGCAGTAAAGGGAAAACGTTTGGATGAAAGAAAAATAAAACGAAACTCTTCAAAACTGGAAAAGAGTGCTGTTATTACGTAAGTAATACTAATATTGTTCAAAATGAAACACACAGGTCAGAGTGAATGAACTACATTGTTTTATAATATTCTGGAAATAGATCTTGCTTCAGAACGTAGGTGTTACTAAAGCTATGCCATTGGATGTCGAATTCAAAAAAATCATTACGGTGTGTTAGGCTATTTATACCAGAAAAAATTAAATTAAATTTAAAGTAAACTTTCTAATGAATTGAAGTAAAAAGAAACAGAATTATTATTGCCAATTAAGAAGTAAAAGGTAGAGGACGGATAGATAACATTAAGAATTAAATTGCATATATGGATGGTTTTGAAATAAGGGTGAGTGACCGCGCCCAAAAGTGTGAATGAGGAAGGCTTTACAATGTTAGGTTTTGAAAAGAATGCGCACACAACACACACACATAACACACATACACACGGAACGTGCTAGAAAAATATGTAACTGTACAGACACGGGGGTGACAGGGCTCGGAGGTTGGGAAGGGACATTTGACTTATAGCTTGTTTGCGGGGGCGTGTACGGACAGTTGGGGTGCGGGGTGTGGAGAGGTTGTTTTATTCTGTTGTTGTGGATATTTCCGATCTGACGATGAGCTGAGAAGCTTGAAAGCGCTAATCGGAATAGTGGTGTGCAACAGTGATAATTCTGTCTGTGGTTATAACCACTAACACAACTTTCTTAATTAATCCTGAAGTAGAAAGGCCAAACTATATAGTGAACTATTCAAACACTTGTTTGAAAAATTACAAATTTGATTTTAAGTTCATAATAATTATAGCATAAAAGGTTTATTATTACATTAACTTATAATTGAAAAGTATACGACGACAACAACAATAACAATAATAATAATAATAATTTAGTACTTTCTAATGTCGCTTTTTTACGATTCGCGTTGTCTTCGTATGTATATATTTTTAATCATAAGGTTTTTCCTTTTTCGGCATAGTGTTTTCTATCGGTTTTACATTTCTATCGCCTCTGCTTTCCCTTTTTTCAGCTTCCGCCGTGTCTTTCTTTCTGGATTTGCAATCATAGCACGGATAGGCATGATAGTAGAGACACAAATTTGGTGTACATTACTACAAATCATTCAGCAGTAATTACCCAAACACGCAAAAATGTAGCATATTATGTTCAGGATGTTGACCGTTAAAGTTTTTACATCCAGCTTCCGAAAATCCCTATTACGAGGGCCACATAGATTGTGATCATATAGTAGAATAAATTACTAAACGCTAAAGATACCAATATTATCATTTTTTTAATTGCATTTTATTATAAACATTCTAATATTTTAAAAGTTGTGTTAGTTAAACAATAACCTCTACGATTTAACACAACTACTAATAGAAGGCAAAAAATTATCTTTGTTAACATACAAATAATTCCAATGCCTCTTAATACAAAGAAATAAGCAGCCCTAAGAATTTTTCACTTTTACTATGCACCATTGTCTAACATCCAAATGCTACTAACTGGGTAGCAGAACTGACAATTCAGTTATTCATGGGACTCACCTCGTTGAACTGGCACGGCAAGCTTTAATATAAGCTAGCACTGTTACCTGCTGCTGCATAATATTTTTCTGCAACTCACCAGATACGTGGAGAAAAACCGAAGAACCTAGAGAACCCGCAAGGGCCAGCCACTACTAACTTCCTGTTTTAGAACATTGCTTCATCCAGCTTGCTACACAATAGCCTACTTGATAAGTATCGTGCACGTTATTGTGAATGTTATTTATGCCGCATCGAGGTTATGATATTATTTCACACGATTTAACCACTAATGAAAGTTGTATTTTCTCTATACCTTTACACGTTAGAAATACAAATTTAAGTGCGTACTAAATGACTGCTGAACGGTATGAAAAAGTACATGCAAAATTAAATAATACATGATTAAAAAACTAATTTTTGGAAGGTAACGGAAGTACGTGTTCTGTACGTGTTCTTGTGGATAACAGGGAAGGAAAAAGAAACGATTGTAGTGAAGATTGAACAGGGTGTAATAATAATGGATTTATGACTATTGCGATATTCATTACTTCGTATATAGATGTAACGCCCAGATCATGGTTATAGAACTTTTAAAGTTATTATCACGGAAAATTGCATTCTCAACAATTTTACGGGGACAAAGTCATATGGTACACAGGGAGAAATATAAATTTATAGATAGCGGTGGTTTTCTTTAGAAGTAAGAAAACATTAAAATATGTAGTAAAGAGCGGTAGAAATTCAAAAGACGACCTTGCGTTGACGCCAGTAAGTCGGCTAAAAAGTTACAAATTGTCACGGGCGGGTCGGACCGTCATAAAACTGTATTGTTTGCTAGGGTGTAAGAAACATTTACTAAGGTTGTAAAAGTTAAGTGCATCTAACAAAAGGAGCTATATTTTAGAAAGAGAGCGTAGTGTCAAATGGAAGGTGACGCGAAGTTTTCATACCACGTGTTCACGCGCATTTGTGGACGAATAACGGATAGCGTCATTCTTTACGCGGGTTGGTTCGTTAAACAGATTGGGTAGTTTTGAATTTAGCGATAAGTCAGACCAATAGGCGTGTAGTTTGTCGATATTGAGTGAGGGTAGTTTGTAGCGAAGTATAAAAATACGGAGTGTAAGAAGTTAGGTCAGTCAACGGAGAGATGACAGATATTAGACTCGTAATATTTATTTTAATCTACGGGAAAATTACAACACTAAGAATCATATTAGTTGCAATAATAATTTCTCAGTAAGTTTATTAAGTATATTTCAATCGCCACGTAAGTCAGTCACGGTAACGCGATAGTAATCTGTGCGGAAGTTAGCACAGATGACGACTGATGTTCTGCCCCATCTTCGTTTTTCCCTTTTGTCTCCCGGCTAGGCGGGAACCCTGAAAAACCTTTTTATTTGTAAGTAGTCGTCAGGAAAAATACCCTCACACAATTCTTTCTCGCCCCAGTAAGCACAGATCACGGACACACACTGTCAAAATTCCATTCCGTAAATTAAGTGTCAATATAAATATTACTCCTCACAATTTTCCTATCTATAGTACATAAAGACTTACAGTGGTAATTACTTGGTAATAACTTTTTACCAAGTCTACCATTTAGCAGGTTATTATTCGTTCTGCAGGAAAAGTAAGTAAACAAGATAATAAAAAATTTGTTGTAATAAAAAAAAAACTTAAGTTCCTTTGTATAAATATAATTCGACAGGCAGTGACGTACAAACATTCTTCAAGTCCTCCCACAATGCAAGATACAATGGTTACCTACAGAGAACCTAATATTGACGAATCAGTTTACATTACTTCACTGGTTTTCAGCATTCATAATATTTATTAACACAATAATAAATAATAAATATCTATTAACACTATTCATTTGCTTACTTGATTGGTTACACTTAGAATTAAGACTGCATTTAGGTTGTCTTACGTTAACGATTCCCATGTGATGAGATTATGGTAGAATTCACTGAAACAGAATAACACGCTACATAACACAATTACTCCTAGCTGTACAAATTGCAATTGATTGCGAGAGTTGTGGCTATTACGTTGTTTCCTAATCGATTGCCGCCTATACGGCTATACACACTAAGTGTATAGTTTGTGTATGAAGTATTCGTTGTAGTAGTGCCTGTTGCATATGTTGAAAGAACATTTTCAAAGTCAAAGTTGATCAAACCGCCTCCGATCAGTAATTATTTAAAGACACGTTCTTCCAATTTTAACCACTGTAAGACAAACGGAAGCAAAACTAGACTTAAAGTTCTGTATTAGTGAGTAATTCAATGCTTCTAAAACCAAAAAGGCAGTTTTGTAGGTGAATTTATTTAGACTATTTTAGGTTCACCAATTTATTAATCAGTTGGTAAATTCAGTGTTATAATTTGTCGCGTGTTTTAAAACTACACACTTAGTTTTAAATAATCATTATCATACATGATAACTAATTATAATTCCCCCTATTAATGAAATAGAAATCCAGATGAATCTATAATTAATAAATATTACTGGCATAATATATATAACACGAATTAAACCATAAGTTCCCAATTTTAAAAGAATTCCAGCCAAAATTATAGAACCAGAAACAGGTGCTTCAACATGAGCTTTTGGTAATCAAAAATGAAATATAAATAATGGAACCTTAATTATGAATGCTAACGTTATCCCCAAATAAATAAACTTATTATTTGATCTCATTAACATTATAATGTTAGTCATATTATTTCTGTATATATATACAATTGAAACTAACATGGGAAGAGATGCAAATAAAGTATAAAACAACAAGTAATATCTAGCACTCACTCGTTCAGGTTGATATCCCCATCCTATGATAATAATTATAGTAGGGATTAAACTAGTCTCAAAAAAGATATAAAATATCATAATATTATATGAACAAAATGATAAAATTAATCTAATAATTTTAAAAATAATCAGCCCTGTATTTAAATTGTAATTAAAATAGTTTTAATTTGATACGGCAAATCAATTTTTGCTATTTTATTAAAACATTTACCGACTTTTTTTACCCCCGGCGACATAAAGTTGTGTGTTTTTTTAAATTTGGACCCCATATATTTTTCTCCTTGGCCCTTCTAATTATTTGGGGGAAAAATCTAAAATTTAAAAAAAAATTTCTGTAGGAGAATAATACGGTTTGCACTGTGTGTGGTAGGGTAGGGTTGTTTATTATCCGTCATGATTATCAAGCACTGAGTTACGTAACCTAATCATTGTGATACATTACGTAACTGTGACTATACTACAATGTACTACAATGACAAACTTTAGTTACAAGCAAATTTGTTATTATGTGAATGTTATATAATCACTTTAATGACTTATAAGGATGAAATATTTTATTGATTGTGTGGATTACCGGAAGGTTTATTGTTCTGTTCTATAGTTAAAACTCACCAAAATAATGAGAACATACACACTATACTTCATTCAGAAGTCACATGACACAATGGGGAAATACATTGCGTATATGGGTTTTTGCTCGTGTGTACTGTACGAGCTGAAAATTTACTCGTTCAAAAACTAGGGTTAGAGGATTATAATTTTTTAAACTTTCCTATTTATTCAACTTGTATATGGACGACATTATTAAGAAGTGTTCACTGAAGGTTAAGAAAATGCATGTTGGATACAGGAACTTGCGAAGTATAGAAGTAGCAGAAGGGGCTTTTGCGGATGATGTAGTGCTAATGGCTACAAGTGAAAGGGCGTTACAGGGTAATTTGAATATATGGAATGAAGTTCTCCAGGAAAAAGGGATGAAAATAAGTAAGACCAAAACAAAGGTAATGGTAATGGGGGAGAAAATAATAAATATAGAGTTTGGAGGAGTGAAGATAGAACAAGTCAAACAATTCAAATATCTAGGGGTTATAATAGACAGTAATGGGAAACAAGAAGCCGCATTAAATGAAAGAATTGAAAAGGCAATAAAAGTATACTATGCATTAAACAGTAGATTTATAAATAAGAAGGAGATATCAAGAAAAACGAAAATGAGCGTGTATAAAACAGTATATAGACCGGTTTTAACATACGGCTGTGAGACGTGGGTGATATCCAAAAGCCAAAAAAGTAAAATCCAGGCGGCAAAAATGAAATATATTAGGAGAGTAGTGGGAGTAACAAGGAAGAACAGAGTTAGGAATACACAAATAAGAGAGGAATATCGAAGTGATATCGATTCTGGATTTCATTGAACAGAGACAACTATGCTGGTGGGGACACATGCAGAGAATGGATAGTGATAGAATGGTAAAACAGGTTTGGGAGGCAAAATCAGGGGGGAGAAAGAAGATAGGAAGACCGCGACTGACTTGGGATGGAATGATGGGAAACATTTTGAGAGAAAGAGGCTTGGGCTGGAGGGAAGCGAAGACATTGTCAATGGACAGAGTAAGATGGAAAAAATTTGTATATAGAGTGTAGTGTATTTGTGTAGAGTGTAGGGTTTGTAGGGTGTAGTGTTGTGTTTGTTTGTGTAGTGTAGAGTGTTTGTGTGTAGAGTGGTACTTATCATATATTGATGTAACCCGACACCAATATGGTATAAGGGTATTTTGATAATAAATAAATAAATAAAACTTTCCTATTGTAAGTACCGTTATTTTTAATGGTTCCACAAATTTTAATTTTTTTAGCATAAACAAAGCTGGAAAAAATAAAACTAATAAATAATACATGACAACAATTTAATTAACTTCATAATGTAACTCGTCGTACTTCCGTTTACAGCGTATACAGCTCATTTGTAATTTAATTTGTAGCTTAATAAATTGGAATTTTCTTATTAATTTAAACCTAATTCGATTATATAGGCTCAAATAATTAATCGAATATACAGACCTATTTATTTCGATTTTAAATGTTATGCCCTTTAAGAATGGATACAAACTAATAAGCACATACTCCTATAAATTTTAGGCCAAACATGTGTGTTTGTTTCATGTTTGTTCGTTATTATATTTTTATACGAACAGCTAATTAGTATTTCTGATCACAGATAATATAACTAATGTGTTTACAACAAGAGAATATTATCAATAATGTAGTAAAATAAAAAAAACTGCAACGATAATAGGCAAACAGACAAAAATAACATGATATAAAATGTTCAAAAGTGTTATCACATTTGGACTCGATGACTCAACGAATATGTACCTTGTTTCTGACAGCTGAGAGAGGTGATAATAAATGTCGATAAACAAGTACGATCCACCGCTGTTTGGACTGTGTTATTTAAAATTATTGATTCTCTTTCCGAATTGTTTAATAAAATGGCGTGGGAAATGATAATGTCAGCAAGACAAGTATATAATGAATAATAATAAAACGGACGATAAGATAATCAAAATATAATGTTGTAACTTGCTTGTGGTGTTGGGTCTCATCTATAAAGAGACCGTTAGACGTACAGGGCGGCGAGAGGTCTAAATCGTTATGTAGGCCTACATGTTATAAAATAAGTACAATAAATTTTCATTATAAAATACCTTGCGTACTTTATTCTGAGGTGGTAAGAGTGTGAGTGTTTCTCATTAAGTACTTTCAGTAGATAATTCCAGATAAAAAATAGTAATTAAAATTGATTCCTCGAAAACTATAATTGAAAAAAGTGTGAAAAAGTCAACGTGTGTTAAATGCCTTTATGTTACCTTAGTGTATTAATTTTTTTTAAATTACGGCTTGTCGGGGTGTAAGGCCGTGGTCCAAAGTTACGGCTTGTCGGGGTGTAAGGCCGTGGTCCAAAGTTACGGCTTGTCGGGGTGTAAGGCCGTGGTCCAAAGTTACGGCTTGTCGGGGTGTAAGGCCGTGGTCCAAAGTTACGGCTTGTCGGGGTGTAAGGCCGTGGTCCAAAGTTACGGCTTGTCGGGGTGTAAGGCCGTGGTCCAAAGTTACGGCTTGTCGAGGTGTAAGGCCGTGGTCCAAAGTTACGGCTTGTCGGGGTGTAAGGCCGTGGTCCAAAGTTACGGCTGGCCGGGCTGTAAGGCCGTGGTCCAAAGTTGTTGTAAGCAAACGTTTCGATCGTACTCTCGACGTCCATCTTCAGTGCTGCAACACACTACCGCCCGCAAAAGCCTCATTCTGTACTAAATTATGTTAAATTTTTTAATATTTTGAAAACAATTTTGAATGTTTTCTGCAAATACTCCATATTTTTTGCGAAAGTAGAATTATATTTTGTTTTTGAGGAAACACCAGAATAAATGTGGTCAGTATAATCCGATTTCGTTGATGTTACAGATTGGTTAGATTTATGTACCAGTTCCAGTTAATACCTAAGCCAATGATTGTCGCAATGTTATTTTATAAACACTCCAGTAACCAAAACATTCAATAACACTAGTTGGGTACAATATCAACGCATAAAGACTCAACAAAATAAATTTACATTGCATTGTCTAATCTCTTTGCAGCTTATGCCTGTGTATGTGTTTTGGACATATGAGTAGTTCTATATAATTAGAATATTCAACCTGCCGTTACACCACTACTTACAAATAAAGTGCAAGCATACTTTTTACGCACGTAGACAGAAACACACACACACACACACACACAAACACACACACCGTTCGCACGCGCGCATGCATGTCCATTACACGGACCTCTATTTGTTTTACAATAGGACTTAACAAGCATCTTTGTGACAGGCATCTAATATCCTATAATATCTATATTTAATATAGTTCAAAAAACTATTATAAATCAAACATTTATTCAAAATTAAATTAGACACAATTTATGGAATGTTGACAATAAATTATAATTTTACATTATTTCCCGTGAATAGAATATATATGTGTAATATATTCGCCTCCCTCAAATTAAGAAGGAATTCTAACCAAGAATATTAGGTATAATCTTCTACAATAGAGCATTAGCTTTTTGTATTAGTTGTTGTGAAGTATTCGTTGTAGTAGTGCCTGTTGCATATGTTGAAAGAACATTTTCAAAGTCAAAGTTGATCAAACCGCCTCCGATCAGTAATTATTTAAAGACACGTTCTTCCAATTTTAACCACTGTAAGACAAACGGAAGCAAAACTAGACTTAAAGTTCTGTATTAGTGAGTAATTCAATGCTTCTAAAACCAAAAAGGCAGTTTTGTAGGTGAATTTATTTAGACTATTTTAGGTTCATCAATTTATTAATCAGTTGGTAAATTCAGTGTTATAATTTGTCGCGTGTTTTAAAATTTTACTATCCTCTGATACATTCATAAATTGGAAATGTTAGTACATTTTTTATACAAATTTGACCATAACTTCCGTTCATAAGACACTTAGAGATACACTGCGTGTAGTGCCTGGTCAGTCCCATAACTGGCAATTGAGACACAGGCAGTGAAGTACAAACATTCTTCAAGTCCTCCCACAATGCAAGATACAATGTTTACCTACAGAGAACCTAATATTGACGAATCAGTTTACATTACTTCACTGGTTTTCAGCATTCATAATATTTATTAACACAATAATAAATAATAAATATCTATTAACACTATTCATTTGCTTACTTGATTGGTTACACTTAGAATTAAGACTGCATTTAGGTTGTCTTACGTTAACGATTCCCATGTGATGAGATTATGGTAGAATTCACTGAAACAGAATAACACGCTACATAACACAATTACTCCTAGCTGTACAAATTGCAATTGATTGCGAGAGTTGTGGCTATTACGTTGTTTCCTAATCGATTGCCGCTGTAGAAGACACTTACCAGTCAGTGCCCCCTCTACACACAGAGTTCTGAACTGTTGCTATTTGTAATTTAATTTGAAGCAAATTGTATTTCACAGGTAATCCTTTTGTTGCTCAATTAACGTTTTATTACAAAGTCATTGTCTGGTATATTATGATTTGTAAAATACTATATTGATATACAGGACAGCATTCTGTAATTAACTTGCTGAAAACTGAAAAGAGGTTTACGTACGTCTAATGGTATAAATATATCATAAACATATGTAAACGATGTGTTCTGTCTGTTCCAAACAGCCCGCACAAGGGAACACCAGCTTTCTGTAGGAGCTAAGTATGTCGTCTTTCGACTTTCCTGCTTTTAAAGTTGCACAATCATGTTAGAGTATGTGTGTGAGACTACACGAGCGTAAAGTCGGCTCAACTGTGTGCCGTCTTAAGAGAGTTGTTCACAGTTTCCAGAGATTTTGTTTGTTGAAAGTTTAAAGTGTTTAGACAAGTTGAATGTGAAACAATATTGACTAAATAATGCACCGTCAAACGTCTATTATTGATAGTAATACAGATAATGGCTTTAGGCAGTGAGGATGCCTGGTCGCAGTAAAGGGAAAACGTTTGGATGAAATAAAAATAAAACGAAACTCTTCAAAACTGGAAAAGAGTGCTGTTATTACGTAAGTAATACTAATATTGTTCAAAATGAAACACACAGGTCAGAGTGAATGAACTACATTGTTTTATAATATTCTGGAAATAGATCTTGCTTCAGAACGTAGGTGTTACTAAAGCTATGCCATTGGATGTCGAATTCAAAAAAATCATTACGGTGTGTTAGGCTATTTATACCAGAAAAAATTAAATTAAATTTAAAGTAAACTTTCTAATGAATTGAAGTAAAAAGAAACAGAATTATTATTGCCAATTAAGAAGTAAAAGGTAGAGGACGGATAGATAACATTAAGAATTAAATTGCATATATGGATGGTTTTGAAATAAGGGTGAGTGACCGCGCCCAAAAGTGTGAATGAGGAAGGCTTTACAATGTTAGGTTTTGAAAAGAATGCGCACACAACACACACACATAACACACATACACACGGAACGTGCTAGAAAAATATGTAACTGTACAGACACGGGGGTGACAGGGCTCGGAGGTTGGGAAGGGACATTTGACTTATAGCTTGTTTGCGGGGGCGTGTACGGACAGTTGGGGTGCGGGGTGTGGAGAGGTTGTTTTATTCTGTTGTTGTGGATATTTCCGATCTGACGATGAGCTGAGAAGCTTGAAAGCGCTAATCGGAATAGTGGTGTGCAACAGTGATAATTCTGTCTGTGGTTATAACCACTAACACAACTTTCTTAATTAATCCTGAAGTAGAAAGGCCAAACTATATAGTGAACTATTCAAACACTTGTTTGAAAAATTACAAATTTGATTTTAAGTTCATAATAATTATAGCATAAAAGGTTTATTATTACATTAACTTATAATTGAAAAGTATACGACGACAACAACAATAACAATAATAATAATAATAATTTAGTACTTTCTAATGTCGCTTTTTTACGATTCGCGTTGTCTTCGTATGTATATATTTTTAATCATAAGGTTTTTCCTTTTTCGGCATAGTGTTTTCTATCGGTTTTACATTTCTATCGCCTCTACTTTCCCTTTTTTCAGCTTCCGCCGTGTCTTTCTTTCTGGATTTGCAATCATAGCACGGATAGGCATGATAGTAGAGACACAAATTTGGTGTACATTACTACAAATCATTCAGCAGTAATTACCCAAACACGCAAAAATGTAGCATATTATGTTCAGGATGTTGACCGTTAAAGTTTTTACATCCAGCTTCCGAAAATCCCTATTACGAGGGCCACATAGATTGTGATCATATAGTAGAATAAATTACTAAACGCTAAAGATACCAATATTATCATTTTTTTAATTGCATTTTATTATAAACATTCTAATATTTTAAAAGTTGTGTTAGTTAAACAATAACCTCTACGATTTAACACAACTACTAATAGAAGGCAAAAAATTATCTTTGTTAACATACAAATAATTCCAATGCCTCTTAATACAAAGAAATAAGCAGCCCTAAGAATTTTTCACTTTTACTATGCACCATTGTCTAACATCCAAATGCTACTAACTGGGTAGCAGAACTGACAATTCAGTTATTCATGGGACTCACCTCGTTGAACTGGCACGGCAAGCTTTAATATAAGCTAGCACTGTTACCTGCTGCTGCATAATATTTTTCTGCAACTCACCAGATACGTGGAGAAAAACCGAAGAACCTAGAGAACCCGCAAGGGCCAGCCACTACTAACTTCCTGTTTTAGAACATTGCTTCATCCAGCTTGCTACACAATAGCCTACTTGATAAGTATCGTGCACGTTATTGTGAATGTTATTTATGCCGCATCGAGGTTATGATATTATTTCACACGATTTAACCACTAATGAAAGTTGTATTTTCTCTATACCTTTACACGTTAGAAATACAAATTTAAGTGCGTACTAAATGACTGCTGAACGGTATGAAAAAGTACATGCAAAATTAAATAATACATGATTAAAAAACTAATTTTTGGAAGGTAACGGAAGTACTTGTTCTGTACGTGTTCTTGTGGATAACAGGGAAGGAAAAAGAAACGATTGTAGTGAAGATTGAACAGGGTGTAATAATAATGGATTTATGACTATTGCGATATTCATTACTTCGTATATAGATGTAACGCCCAGATCATGGTTATAGAACTTTTAAAGTTATTATCACGGAAAATTGCATTCTCAACAATTTTACGGGGACAAAGTCATATGGTACACAGGGAGAAATATAAATTTATAGATAGCGGTGGTTTTCTTTAGAAGTAAGAAAACATTAAAATATGTAGTAAAGAGCGGTAGAAATTCAAAAGACGACCTTGCGTTGACGCCAGTAAGTCGGCTAAAAAGTTACAAATTGTCACGGGCGGGTCGGACCGTCATAAAACTGTATTGTTTGCTAGGGTGTAAGAAACATTTACTAAGGTTGTAAAAGTTAAGTGCATCTAACAAAAGGAGCTATATTTTAGAAAGAGAGCGTAGTGTCAAATGGAAGGTGACGCGAAGTTTTCATACCACGTGTTCACGCGCATTTGTGGACGAATAACGGATAGCGTCATTCTTTACGCGGGTTGGTTCGTTAAACAGATTGGGTAGTTTTGAATTTAGCGATAAGTCAGACCAATAGGCGTGTAGTTTGTCGATATTGAGTGAGGGTAGTTTGTAGCGAAGTATAAAAATACGGAGTGTAAGAAGTTAGGTCAGTCAACGGAGAGATGACAGATATTAGACTCGTAATATTTATTTTAATCTACGGGAAAATTACAACACTAAGAATCATATTAGTTGCAATAATAATTTCTCAGTAAGTTTATTAAGTATATTTCAATCGCCACGTAAGTCAGTCACGGTAACGCGATAGTAATCTGTGCGGAAGTTAGCATCGTAAACACTTAATAAATGTTCATAAGAAGATCAACGTAAAACCGAGTAACATATCTAAGTTTAATTAATACAACAACCGTTTAAAAAGTCGAGTTACCTAGCGATTTAAATGTGTGAAACGTAATGGTGCGGGACGGTCGATCAATAAGCAGTTATTAATCTGGTGTTAGACGCACTTAGCTTTGTTAATGAAATACTGTGTTTTCTACAAGTGTATTAGTATACAGCACCTGTGTAATTATCACTAAGCAAGTTGAGTGAATGGTGTAATACTTGTGAAATCAGTGTAATTAGTGCGACCTGACAAGGATAATTATTCAACGGATAACTTCTGATCACCAGCCTGGAAACCACATCGCAGAGGACATCGCTTCGCAGAGTAATTCAACAGACACGTAAATAACAACAATGAACAATCATTTTATATTGCTTATTAATATCAAATATATGTCAATCTTGTTTTGGTGACTCAATCAGTCTAAGAATTCATTGCTAAGAAATAAACACTAATAAATTTGATAGTAAATGAATAAAGTACTGAATGATAAATTTGTAATATTTGAATACAACTGGTATTAAAAAATTTAATTAATAACAACTAAATTGTGTTTATTTATTACTGGCGCCCTGGGATAATTCTAAAGAGTCGGTACACGAAAGTCAGTGTGATATTTTATTGTTAAAATTTGATATGTGATAAATATTAATTTTGTCATTGAATAATTTAATTTGATAAACTCTTACTTTATACATGCTCGTAGGCCAAGTAGTATGCAAAGTAGTAACAAAATAGTAGTGATATATGGCCTATATTTAAAAGTGTATTACATTATCGTAATGCCTGCATCATGGAATATTAAAAAGTATTGAACCAGTGTTTCCGTAGAAACTTCCTAACGACTGTTTGTCACAAATTGGTTACAATGGTTACAGTGGTTACAGTATTACGACTGGTTTCAATGCCGCCAAATGCCCTGTGAACTAATATGCACCTCGGTACGTGAAATACACGAAATACAAACAGAATTTGTTTTTGTTGCCATTTATATTGCTTAAAAAGAATTACGACAATTCTATAAACAGAATTAGGATAGTCCTTAATAATTATGACAACTATATAAACAGAATTAGTATATTTTATCTCACAATACTGAAACGTAGGCTATACTGTACTCAGGGTAAACGTTAAACCCTAATAATATACGAAACACAAAATAGAGAACTTCAATAATACGTACAAAATAAGACACTTAAAATTAATGATTACTGAATCACTACCTAAGTACGTGTACGCTGATTCAGAATCCATTCAAAATAATAGGGAGAAAGTATACACTTATCAAGAACTATGTATGTATGTACTTCTATCTGTGATTTATATGTATGTTAGTTTATGTGTTATTGAATAATGAATGAAATAATGAAGAATATAATTGTTATGGATTTATAATAATATTTTAGATTATGAAATGATGAATAATAATGATAAATGAATTAACTGAATTAATAAAGGTTATCTTACTGTTACGAGAGAATATTGATCGCAAGTCCCGTCTCATTGGACCCAGCACACTTTATGCTTCTTCTAGGCCTTCAGCCTAGTCTTAAATATCGAGTAACCCTCTTAAAAAAAAAAAAATTGTACACACAAACAAAAAGAGGGGTTACAGTGACACTGAGAGGAATTTAATTTGCAGACGTCGGTTAGAGGACAACAAATGGCGGTTGCGGTAACGCCGCACACTCAAACCGCTTTCCGCTTCCAGAGGCAAAATTGTTTGTGTTTCATTTGCTCTTTCATTTACACAAAAGTCTATATCTAAATAGAGACTGTCAGCTTCAAAAGTGACGCATTGGCGGATGCCGTTCAATTCGATGTTCGTCTTTGCGTCAAAGAAAAAACTACTTGAATTTAGCAATGAATGTAAAGGAAATTAGCCTCTAAGTCGAACAGAGGTCACAACACAATCAGATGTGATACAGGACTGAGATTTACATATTTCAAGCAGTATTACATTTCTAATTGTTAAAGTTCTTACTTGACAAAAATTAAAATAAAAAATTATACTTTTATGATGCCATCTAATATCAAACAAAATGTTGGTGTACAAAAATAGTTCACAAACTGTGGGAGGAGTTTATATTCTATTAGTAATTTTATATTAGTAACGTTACATAGAAAATGATTTATAGTCACATGAGTGGGAAATCAATTTAAATTTTACTCAAAAATGACGCCGCAAAAATGTGTGAAGTTCTTCATGAATTTTGTTTTCAGTCAGTTTAATAAATTCTATTATTTTTATAATTGATTATCAGGATATTAATTGTTTATGTTAATACCTACGCTTTCTTATATTTACGAGAATTATAAAATTTTTAAATCTTATTGCTAAACGGGTTTTGACTCATGTAGTTTTAACTTTACTACATTGAAAATATCTATACCACTGACACTATAAGACACACACACACACACACACACACACACACACACACACACAGAATTCTGTAGTGTTACGACGGTAGCACTGATCGTCGCGTTGTACAGTGGACAAAATAAATTATACCAAATGAAATCGCAAATTACAACTTTGATTACCGCTAAAAATAAACAAAGACATTCAAATAAAATTCTTCAAGTTAAAGATTGGGCAACACATAGAAACGCAACAAACAGAAAATGACACCGTATTATCAGTGTCGCACTCTACTCTTTACACTTTACACTAAGCTTCAAGTCACAACTCGGATAACGCACATTATTATGGCACGTCCAAAACTAAACTCTCTCCTTTCGCAACGGTGCTTTTATATTTTGCCTCTGTGGTGTAATAACTTGGACTCCGGTACAATACTCGACAGACGTCTGGAATACAAGCGTCTACGCTTGGGAATAGCTTTATGATCAAGCCATAAATCTGACATGGTGCTGTGAGAGAGGCGCGAGCGGGGAAGGCGTATGATACTCTGAATCTATACTACTACTATTATATAAATTTGTGATATTATTCAATTTCTTTCTTCTGCAAGTAGTATAATTCGTATATATATATTTTTTTTAGTAAAGGGTTAGTATTCACACACACGTCCTGATGATAACAATAAACATTGTCGAAACGTCGACACAAATAGGATAAAATTTCTGTTATTTTTGACCGATCGTCACTAACCCTTCACTGAAAAATTTACTAAATTATATTTATTATAGTGTGTGTGTGTGTGTGTGTGTGTGTGTGTGTGTGTGTGTGTGTGTGTGTGTGTGTGTGTGGGAGAGAAAGAGAAAAGCGCGCGTTTGCTACACATTTGTACATGTGCTAAAACTATAACATCAAGACATAGCATAAAATAAACATTATCTTCAAAATAATTATTTTTATTGGTATTTGAAAATCGATGTTTTGGATTATTACAATGTTTTAATAAGCACCGCTTGGTGGGGCGAGGTAGAAATTAATAAATGTCAGTAGGCATTTCTGAAATATATTTTATTGTGCGTATTTTTCTAAGGATCGTTTTGCCCAATGTTAAAGAAGTAAAAATTACTTTTTTCTTTATTATCTGAAAAGGTAGGCAAATGAGTTCCTAACTTACGATAAACTAAAACATTAATAGTCCAGTGGTCATGTGCTGTAATTAACAGAGTTTCATCTATCATTTATGTCTCACCATCACGCTACTGGTATTTTAACTACATTTCATTAGCACAGTAAAATATGTTTATTACTTACGGAAATTTAGAATATCTACCTACATTTAAATATCACTTATTTCGTGCATAAAATTAACTCCAAATTATTATATCAATGCATTCGAATAAACAGCAAAATATTCTCACATTACCTTTATGTAGCTGATTACACAGTACTTTAGGCTATCACAGGCTATAATTAGCGCGGTAAATTGTCGGACGTCTTCGTTCTTTAGGTTCATACCAGAATCAGCTAAGCTCCCCACCATTTACGGCTTGATCATAATGCTATTCCCAAGCGGAGAAACTAGTGTCTGGAATGCGTCTACGGAAAAGTCCAGAGCGTTGCGTAATCACAACGCGTGTCAAACATATTACAAACACACGTCTAGTGACTGCAGAAATGCTTTCCTTAAAGTTGTACAATTTTGAAAACTGGTTGTGTCTTCTTTTTCATTACGACTCTGACGAAGTGCATACGCCTCTAAATCAGTATACGAGGAGTTAAAATCATAACCGAAAAACAGATAAGTTTTTCTAAGTTGTTTTACTAAACACACACAAACACACATATATTGGTTTTAGAAAATTGTACCTATCCTTCTACACACACCTGTATGAGATTTTTCAAATAGTAAATTATACTTTATTGTAGTTTTAACTTAATTATCAATAAAATAAATATTTTCACTTCAATACGAGTTCCTGACTTCCCTTTCTTTTACATTAATAATACACTAACACCTGTTGATGGACAACAGCAATGTGGCACAACAGCGATTGCTTTGCAGATACAATTTCCCACTCGGATTGAACAAAACGTAAACGTAAGTCGCATCTCAAAATTTTTCGTATTTCAAAAGTTATTAAATTAACGTTTGGTTTTCATGAATACCCCGTAAAATAAACACGTAACTTTGCACCGCGTGTGATACGTATCCTTACGTACCATCTCACTGTATTTAAAGTTGTTTTAAAAGCACACAATTCTTATCAACATTATTTACAATGTTCCTTATCAACTAATATATAATGTTTAAACCTGCAACCTCTAATTACAAACAGCGTCTTTATATCCTATAATATTCTCTGATACATTCTATATGCAATTAAAATATCCATTGCGATATGTGTGTGTGTGTGTGTGTGTGTGTGTGTGTGTACGTGCGCGTGTGCGTGCGTGTATAAGTCTACAAACTTTTGTAGTGTATAAGTCTACAAACTTTTGTAGTGTATAAGTCTACAAACGTTTGTAGTGTATAAGTCTACAAACTTTTGTAGTGTATAAGTCTACAAACTTTGTAGTGTATAAGTCTACAATATTTAAGTGTAGGCTACAAAATATAAGCGAAAAATGAAAATACGTGTGGTATTGAGTACTAAAGTGTTGAAAACTTTATAAAGAAAGGGTTTGACTTTGGCGGTACGAATTACTATACAGTTATAAGCAGTCAATGGTTTTCAGAGAAACTACACACTCAAAAAGAGAGTGACTTCACTGTGTTGCAAATTAAAATTGCAAATTAGGAAACAAAAGAACCCTTTTTAAATCGGCTTCAAAATTATTAACCTGTTTTGAATGGCATAAATTGGCATCCACCAACACATCCACGTACTGACTCACTTGTACTTTTTTGATTTGATGGGATATTAGTAATACCTACGGAAATAAACAATGGCAGCTCGTTTGTTACATTTTTATTCAGTATACCCGCATATTACCGAGTCTGTGGTTAACTGCATTAAGGTGTTTTTACAATGAATAAATTGCTTTCGATGATTTGTATACCAAATCAGATGAACAACAGTTACATGATACGCAATAAAGCTTAGCTATGTTTAGGATGAATTCACATTTCCGCAAAAATTTTTCTACAATTTGGAAAACTTAAAATAAGTATTGTGCCTTGTCTGTTGTAGTCATCACCAGAAAGGGACATTTTTATTCATGCTATCATCTCAAATAGACAATCGCCATCTTAAAAAAGACTGAGTGTTTCTAGAGATTCACTATTTATCTCTTTGCCAAGATTCCATAAATCTATATGCATAGTAAACAGTCAGAAAGCACGTGACAATATTTGCTATGTTACAGTTGTGATACGCTCAATCGATGCCTACGCTTCAAGGTGTTGTGTTAGACGCGAAACCCATTACTACAATATGCGTATATCTCTGCTTACAGTAAAGTAACCTTCTCTTCTTCCATAGACTATAAACTCTCTCTCTCTCTCTCTCTCTCTCTCTCTCTCTCTCTCTCTCTCTCTCTCTCTCTCTCTCTGTTGCTCATTATTTTTGTGTGTTTAATTTTAAGAAGTGTAGTATTAATTAACCTAAAAAAGACACACTGCTCGGCACTCACGAACTTTTCCGTACAGTAATTATAAGTTATTATTTTGTTGTATCCTATTATATTTTTAAACTGTGATGTTTTGTACTTCACTAACGACATTTTCGCATTTATTATTGTAGTCAAAAGAACACACGTGGTTATATTTCCTACATAATAAAACGATAACCATTTCTGAGATCGAAAACATTCAATAGTGCCAACCGCTGAGCATTAATATACCTATAAGTGTGACACGCCACTAATTCATGCAGCAAATAGCGTTTCAGATGTGTCACGTCTGTTTGTTTACATCAGAATTGAACTAAAGACGGAATATATTACCTCTGTCGACTAGGCGGCTAACTTCCGTTACATTGATTGATAAATTAAAGTAAGAATTTTTTCTTTGAAGCAAAGACGAACATTGAATTGAACGGTATCCGTCAATGCGTCAATATCGAAGCTGGCAGTCTCTAATTAGATATAGACTTTTGTGTAAATGAAAGAGCAAATGAAACACAAATAATGTTGCCTGAGGAAGCGGAAAGCGGTGTGAGTGTGCGGCGTTACCGCAACCGCCATTTGTTGTGCTCGAACTGACGACTGCAAATTAAATTCCACCCAGATTCACATCCAAACAAACATTTTGTCTCTTCTAAAGACGCAAGTGTCTTTGTATTACGACCTCAATCACGAGAGAAAATTGATTTCTCTCATCATTT
This sequence comes from Magicicada septendecula, assembly GCA_034769895.1. Classification (NCBI taxonomy): domain Eukaryota; kingdom Metazoa; phylum Arthropoda; class Insecta; order Hemiptera; family Cicadidae; genus Magicicada; species Magicicada septendecula. The sequence continues at coordinate 432,923,796 of CM068372.1, read as the reverse complement.
GTGTTTACTATTAATCATTTATTAAACAATTCCATTCGAAACTCTTAATCTTTCTAAAGTACTAATTTACGTTATTTATTTTTATAAAGTTTTACAAAAAATATATAAATAAGTAATAAAGTGGTAAGAAACAGAGGGAAGTAGAAATTTAAATTTTACAAAATGTGTGAACACACGTTGAGGAATTATAATTTTTCTCAATAAAAATAAAATAATGGTTAGGAGACACATGTTTTTGTTCGTATGTGTTATTATATGTGATTTTACATTCTTAACTTACTATGTTCTATAATAATTCATTATTTATAAAAACAAATAAATAATTTTGGTTTCACCACCAAAAAAATTTATTGAAGACCGGATAGGTTTCGTAAGTACAGGTAGGGCCGGTTAGGTCCTTTTTGACATTCAAAGAAGGAATGTCTAACCCCATTACTAACGCACTATATTGTTCAAGGTACTCGCTCACTGCCAAAAATGAGTCGCCCTGATGCCCATAAGACACGCCTTAATTTTATCGTGAACTGAGCAACGAACCCGGACATCTCGGTTGGTAGCCAAGCGACATACCTACTGACATAATAATCTTCTTAATAATGTATCACGGCCAAATATAGGTGGTGATTTTTTTTTTTTTTATAATTCGTTTTTGTGAATTCAACGATGTTTTACTCCAATGAAAATTTATACCATTCATATAAAATGTCTAAAGAATCTGTGTACTTTTAAAGAAAACACTGATAATATATTTTACAGTAGGTTCACTTTATTATGTGTATACAAGTATGTACACAAAGTCACAATGACCAGGTACAAAGTTTAAGAGAAAGTTTATATTAACTAATGTTTTCTAATTAGTGTGAAATTATTTTTATTTAAAATAGGTGTGGAATTTGATATTTTCTTGTAAGTATTGATTTAAATTACAAACATGCAGTTATGTGGCAATAAGGGATTAATACCTTTGTCGATTCTAGTACATATCGTGAATGTTTATACTGTAATAACTAAAACTTACACCATGTGTAAACTGATGTGTGAAACAGAGTTTAGTAAACAGTCAGTTTTGCAAATTAAATGTCTCTAGCAATATACTGTAAAGACTATAAATATAAACTTTTTAATGAGAAAGGAACCCTAAAGGATTTAAGCCAGCAAATAAATGTGCTCAACAAAACTAGAACTAAAACAATTCCTGGGAACACAATTCTCGTTAAATCAGAATTTGAATGTTTTTGACATTTCGATAAGTCCCTTGCTAAAAACATATTTAAATTTAACAGATGATTTTAGAATTCATTTCAAGGGGTGATTCAGTATATAACACAGGAATACTGTGCATCGTCCTATTACCTTTTATGAGGAACTTTTATTTACTTATTTTACTGTTAAAAAAAATTATAATTATATCTTCTACCTATATCGTTGCTTGCACACATATTCCCGAAAGACTCCAAAACTCAAAAGACTGCAAAATGTTTGAGAAATGATTCTACTCATTAAATTGAAGGAAAAACTGATACACATCATGATTAGAATGCTTCTTTCTTTGTCTCTATGCGTGTTTTTGTTATTAATTACTGCCGAACTAAATGAGATGTAGATTTGAAAGTCGTCATACACAGAGTGCTTTCTATTTGGTATAACCACAAAACTAACCAAAATGTCATCTTAAACATTTTAAAATTCCAGTTATTTAAATTTTTAGTTGTAAATTTCACAAAATTAGTTTTATAACTAAAAAAGTTCTATTACATAAAAATGTAGTCCTTTCATCGTAGTCTAATGAAACTTTGTTTGTGGAATTTAGATAAAGCAAACGGAGGTATTAAATTTCTTTTACAATGAAACCTTTAACCTCTTTTCCTTATAAGACCTAGTGTTTGCATTTATATTATTTTACCACGATTATTTGCAAGAGTAGCTTTACTAAATTGCTTTAGCTTGTTTACAAATTTCGCAATTTCAAATTCTATTTAATAATACTTTACTTAACCCAAGTGACAACTCATATGTGAAACGGAAGTTGATCTAATTTAGTGGAACAAAAATATACCATGGTCAAATTTTTAGAAAGGGGTAATCAATTAATAATAATATATTTATTGATGGTTACTTTAGTTGAAAAAAATAATCAAGTATATTTGGGTCTAAAGTTTTAATAACAAAGCAAAAGTACATGGTTCTTATATGGAAAATAAGCCAGATGTTTTGTGAGGGAAGAAACGTAATAACTAAGTAACTAGTTAGTTTACTTACAAGTTATGATGTTTTGAGTTATTAAACAGAGTTTTAACAAGTAATTATATGAAATAAATATTTTTATAGGACTTACGAGCTTTTCATACTTACAGGTCGTGAGATACGTATTTTTCTTTGTTATTAATTTAGACATACACATGGTTTTCTCATTTATAATTTCAATGATGTAATGTGTTTTACAACAGATTTGGTAATTCGTACTTATATAATTTAATTAGTTTTAATGACCAGACAGTTGTAAATAAAATTTAGGAATTCCTTGAGGTACCCTCAAGTTATAAAATCAAAAATGTAACCACCATCTTCAATAATGTAAGAAAATGTTGTAATGTACTTTGCCTAGGTGGCATTAAGAATCAAACACAACCTGAATGATAAAAATATTTTATTGAGCTGAAATACATAACACTTAATATTATTAAGCTAAATACATTTTACAAAAATGTTAAGCGTTCATGGTTTAACATACTGAAACATCCCGAATACATGAGCAGTTATCACCTTTTACAAATTTTGTTCACAGAATAGTGTGGCATTTTGTCATAATAAGAATGAACATCTTTGGGCAACACTGATTTCAGTTCCTGGAGATGCTTGAAGCGGAATTTTTGAATGATACAATGCCTCTAAAACGATCCCATCTGATGGTATTTTAATCCGTCTAGGAAGAGTAGAAAATTCGTCAGAAAAATTAAGTTTAATGTTTAGTGAGAATTCCGGTTTATACTGTATCCATTTAAGATTAGTAACCACTGAATCTCCTTTTCTAATACCAGGTCGAATTGATGATATGGGCTGTAAGTTGCTATATTTCTTAAAAAAGTCGTGCCGCAGGTACTGCACCTTGTATGGATTTTTATTTATCAGAGCTGTGCGACACACTTCTAAGTACCCTGCTGGTGAGTAGATTTCACGATTTCGTAGCTTCTTCTCAATTGTACTGTGAATGGAGTCGCACTCCATTTGGGTGTCTCCTTTCTCTAGAAATTTTTGAGATATTGTCAAGCCTGTTTTAAATGATGCAAGAAGAAGTGCATTAGACATGATGCTATTCCTGTTCTGTGATGTGCATCCATCACTGTAAAAAATTACATGATCAAAAAAATTTCTGTCTACTTCAGTTAAAATAAAATTAAAGATAATACTAGCAAATTCATCTGCATTAACTCCTCCTTCGGTTTCATCCCACAAATAACAGTAGGCATCATCATTTTTCAGATTGTAAGAAGTAAAATTGTGAACTTTTAACTTAGTTCGATAATACAATGCAGACGCATTTAAGGACCCACTCAGAAGAACTGCTTGAAGATCCATAGTAAATATAGCTGTTTTTATATCATTTAAATTTTCTTTGTCATATTTTTTTTGGTTTCTAGCTTCTTCTTTTCTACTTATGTGGGAATTATACTGTTCTCGGTCCAAGTTTCCCATATTGTAAGTGCAGCAAACATCACATTGGTCTTTCTTTGGTGAAAATATACCAAGATTACATTCATCAAACACTGAATAAAATGTGAAATGGATGAAATGAGATACTCTTTGTTCTGTCACTTGCTGTAGGACTGATATAATCTATACAGTTCTGCTTTCGAATTCCATCTTTGCTCAAAATATAATTTATTTGTATCTTTCCTGCAATAGTGTGATTCCAGTTTTGGGAGGCTATCAAAAAAAGTTCTAACAAATCTCTTCTCGTCACTTAAATTTTTTTTGGTTATTACTGATGTTTTTTCTTGTGTTCTCATTTATCTTTCCTTGTTCTTGAGTAGTTTCAAAATTAGACACCCAGCTGAAAACCATCCATTCTCCAATAGAAAGTGTATTTAAAAACATTGTTTTGCATACTCTTACTTTTTCTTTAGTATCAACATTTAAATAATAAAATAAAGACCCCTTACGGCGAGAATTTCTACTTTCAACTCTTCTCCGGAGCACAGACCTTCTGTCAACTAGCAGTTGCACTAAATCTTTCTCTCTCCCCAAGTCAAATTCCAGAAATTTCTAAACATTTTTTCCCTCATCTCTTCTGTAACTCTGTAGCACTGGAGTACAGTTTTCTTTTCAGTACTGCACAGGCATCGAGGTTTCACTTCTCTTTTATCCCTTTTTACATCAAAAACAGTTTGCCCTTCCTCATTTTTTCTCCTCCCTAAGTACTCTTCTCCCTTCAGTCTTTTCATTTGGTTCTTCTGTGCTGTCCATGAATCCTTGCGGCTTTTCCTCTCTTACTTCTTTTTCTTTTCCCAGTTACTTCCCTGCTGTGGTTATTTTCTTCACTGCCTTCTTCCTCTGGCCCACTATCTTTACTTATTTGAACTTCATCATACTCTGCAATTTGTTGACTTTTGTCACTTCTAACTACCTCTTCATAATCAGTCAACTTATCATATCCGTGTTGTTCACTTCCTCCGTTTTCAATTAGGGACGCTTTATCATTATTTTCTTCAGTGTTGTCTTTTACTGTAGGGTTACTTGTCAAACTACCCGTATCGATATCATCTAGTAACCTTTTTTTAGTAATAGATTCTAAGTCTACATTATAAGTAATGTTTAAGTCAGGTAACCACTCGTTTTCCTCCATCACCACAGGCTGCGGAATAATATTTCCTTCATCTAGCATTATATTTTCACTGAGTGTAGATACATTTTTTTCTGAAGTTGCTGTAATTGGCTCTAAAATATAAACATTTTCTTCTCCGCTCGGAGCTAGGATAAAGTCTTGCAAACCCATTTGAGAAAATTTATCACTCGTTTCATCTGTGTATTTTAAGCCGGTTTCTGTAACAGTGCTCTCTGGATTTTCTGTATAGAACAACTGGTCACCATCTCCTAAAAATGCACATACTTGTAGAGCTTTTAAATTATTAATTCACTTGTGTGCGTGTTGTTGTGTTTTTTTTAATATTATTGTTCAGTATTTTTCATTAAATTAAATATCTCGCCCAAACAGAATTTTTAAATCCATCAAATAAATAATTCGTTACTAGCAGTCATTCATGAGAAAAAAACTAGAAGCTTTACAAACAAGTTAATTAACAAGCCGTGAAAAAATAACTAAATACTAACTACAGTGAACAGATTACAACCTATTTTAAGAATAAAACCTTTTTTAAGAATAAAAATAAGAGTACCTTTATTTAAGCAGCTGCTGCCTTGAGTTAGAACATCTTTGTCAATGACATCTTTTGTTTGAAGTGCTAGTTTTACAAGCAGACTACCTCTTGAATGCATGTTCTACAGACAAAAATTCTTCTTGTTTGGAACAATAACAAGCATTTTCTGTAGAATTAATAAATAAGATTAAGTGTCATTTCAATTGATCATAGGATTATCTAAGAATAAGTTAGGGTTTGAGAGCCTAGAAAATATATCACTGAAAACCTTTTTATGTGTACTACAAAACCAACGGGAGGATTGTAACCATTGTGATTAAGTGTGAAAACCTTGTAAGTGTGTTGTACGAGGTTTTCATGCAAACTCGTGTACTAACATAACCTACTTACCAGGTTTTCATTGTTACTGTAATGTTTAAAAACAGTTAATTTACCTACAAATATACACTATACAACAATATTGCTATTGTTAATATAAATAAAAATAAACTTACTTAACTAGTTAGAGTGTTTATGTTGTAAAATCTGACACCATCAGTTGAAAATACGTGATTAAAAGCTGTTGTAAACTCACAGATTGTACGAGGTCTTCTCACTAAAATGGCTGCCTAAAAATATACGTGGTTTGTTTTTTGCTCAATAGATGGCACCACAAATCAAACTATGCATTTCTGACCACTTAGAAGTGTGAGATACGAGGTTTTCTATTTAAACGTGCCAATATCTAATTTTTGGAAAAAATTGGAGATACTAGGTTTTCATTCTAAGCCATCGATATGTTGACTGCTATATGTATAAACGTTTTGTGTACCAATCTAATATCTAATTGTTGATTATTGTTTTTATAATTAATTAAAAATATCATTACATAATTATAGTAATTTAAATTGTAATAGTGTATAAATAAGTTCTGTGGCATTATAATTTTCTCGTTTTCTTGAAGAAAAAATTTGAAGATATAAACAAACTACCTCAATGCCTTCACATATACAATGATACATACATACGCACGCACACGCGTGTGCGCATACACACACACTCACATACACAAACACGTTCACCCAAATAATTGTTCTGTTGTGTTTGACATTTATTTTGTATTCATACACAGGTCCTGATGTGACAACAAACATTGTCGAAACGTTGACACAAATAAGTTAAAGATTTGTGTTATATGTCTGACCGATCCTCACTAAGCCTACACTGAAAAATTTATATTGACTGTTAATTTTTGCTTTTATTTTGAAATATTTTATTCCTGAGAGTCTGTTAAAGATGTACATTTAAGTTACAAATGTGCAGATTGTAGGTTTTGAAATGAGGAAATCTGTGCGGGCAACAAATTCAGCAAATCATTCAATGTATTGAAATTGCTGCGGCAGTAGAGTACATGAAAAAGTTTCTACTTTATTAATACAGACTTTTTAGGGAAAAGGTTTCCCGAAAATCCGCAACTTATTAGACAACTCCTATAACTGCTACAACACCTGAAATAAAACCTTTATGACAGAACACAAAGTTTGTTTACTTCATTCTCGACTGCTTTTGGTATTCCTACAGAACCTTTCATGTTGACACCTCCCTCGTTTTAGAACACGCTCAAATAATATTCAATTAAAATAAAATTAAATTAAAATATTCTTCCAGGAATCTTAAATTATCATACGTTTTTAACAACTACTGTACCGTCTTCGTAGTTTTTCATTTGCTGTATTCCGTGTGAAGTTTATCAGAATTTTTGAGATACTTTTATAAATATAAATAGGTCTGTAAATTTTACAGAGACGGTTAATTCGTAATCTGTACATTGGACAGAAAGTGAGTATGCAAATCGGAAAGGAGAATTAAGGAGGAATTAAGATTGGAAGAGGAGTAAGGAAAGGCTGCTGTATGTCATCAAATTTATTTATCATATATCTTGATGACTTGATTAGGTAGTGGTTGGCAGAAAGAGGTGTGAATCTCGGTGGAAAAAGAATTGATGTATAAGGTTTGCTGATGACATAGCTGTTTTAGCAGGAAAGGAAGAGACAATGAATGAAATGATAAAAGACTTGAATTTAGTATGCGAGGAGTATGTAATGAGGATTAATAAGGAAAAAACTAAGTGTATGGTGATTAGTAGAGGAGAAAAAAGGGCACACATAGGGCAAGACAAAATACAACAGGTGGAGTTATTTAAATATCTTGAAAGCTTGATAAGTGAAGATAATATATCCTGCACTCGTGAAATTTGAGCAAGAATTGCTATAGCGGAAGAGGCATTTATCGGGAAGAAAAGGCTCATGTGTGGCAAAATTAATAAGAATTTAAGAAAAAGGTTGGCCAAATGGTTATGTGTGGAGGGTTGCTTTATATGCTGTATATGCTGCTGAGACGCGGACACTAAGGAAGGAAGATTAGAAAAGATTAGAAGCATTTGAGATGTGGGTTTGGCGAGTAATGGAAAAAGTGAGGTGGGTTGATAAAGTAACGAATGATGAAGTTTTAAGAAGAATAGGGGAAGAGAAACGAATCCTGAACGTAATAGAAAACAGAAAAAGGAATTGGTTAGGTCATTGTTTAAGAAGACACTGCTTGATTACAGCTGCCATGGAGGGTGTCATAAAAGGGGAAAAAAGAAGAGGGCGTAGAAGAATGAAGTTAATAGGTAGCATTAAAATCAGAGGGTGTTACGAAGAAACGAAAAGATTGGCATGCGATAAGACAGCTTGGAGAGCTTTTACCATCTGAAGACCTGCCTTAGGGCAGAACACCAAATAAAACAAAATATAAATATATTTACTTTAACGCAGTTGTTACAAAATCTGAATAGTAGATTGTGTGCAATCTATAATCATGCCCTTCTCCAAACCATGATGGTATACAGTTATTTTTGGACTACTAAAAGTGCCCTTTGACAAGTACACGTGTGTTGAGGATGTTCTGTCACCGTCATTCTTTGCAGTACACCCTGATACTGTTTACACAAGTCTTCAAAAATTCATTGTCGCCGCCGGGACAGCCCATTAAAAGTATGGTGCACGCAGACATAGAACACAGAACATTAACGAAGGAGCCATTGTATGTATTCTATTATTCAGTTGTCAATACAACTACATTCAGAACCGTGTCTAGAGCCGAGATTCAGAATTTCTGACTCAAATTAGACTGTATGCACTAAAACTTGTATTCCAAAATGAAAATTGCAAAAACCTTTTGTACTTTTTATAATACTTTGTATAGTATAGAATATAATATTTTGTTCTTAGTGTTTCCAATTATTATATTTTTAACGGGTTTTGTAACGATTGTGTTGTTTCCAGTTGATAACTACGTGCTATCAATTTTCTTAATACCCATACGATCCGAAGCCATATTTTGTGCAGTTATTTATCATTCATATTCAGTGCTACAAAACTGTTTTTATAACCATCTGTTTGGACCAGGTGTATATATTACACCTTCGGATTATTTCTAAGGTTAGTGTATAATAATGCAATATAACATTTCTAATATTTCGTATTTATGACTTAATTTTTTATACTTCTGCATACATTTTTTTGAGTTCCGTGTGGCATATTTTGCCATTATAATACGTAGTGTAGGAGCACAGGTTTCGTGCTTCGTGCAGAGGTGGTCACGTGTTCGCTCCTACAATTGCTCAGGGCTCACGTGTTAAAGAAATGTTCTATAACACTCAACGCATATTCGCTACAACTTGGACACACACGCGCGTGCGCACTGACGACAAAGTAATTCAAATGTACAAATTATCCGGCACCCTTAATTCTAATGGACTACAATAAATTTTTTGTCTGCTTTAATTTACGTCTCAATTGGCACTTAGTGAAACATATTAACTAAGAGGTTAAAACAACTAGTTTATATTTTTCAAAAGTGTAAAACTACCAAATGCAATTTAATCTCTCATCAGATTTTGAAATAGGATGTTTTAAATTTCAAATGTAGAATTGCTCATGATATAAATTTATTGCACTTATGTTTAATGAAATATTATCGATAACAAATTTGAAATTTACTTTCTCTGAATTATTTTAAGTCACTACTTTAAAACACACGTACACGAGCGCCTTATAACATGGCTTAAAGTCTTTTATATCTGATGGTCAGAAGTAACATTTCCATACTGTAATTCGGTAAACACCCTTGATCATCCGGTGAAAAATGCAACAAATACACGAAACAAAGACGGATGGGATTGTTTGTTGAGAATTTAATATTATGTTATCACGACTTAAAGAATTTGAGGCTCACTCGATTTTAATTTTTCTTTCTAAATGCTACTCACTTAGAAACCGTTAACGAAACCGAAATTGCCACATAAGAAACCGTTATTACACATTTTGGGCAGCATACCATAAACTTTAATTGTAATTTGAATTGCTATTTTGGTGTGTTCAGTTTAGTCCTCATTTTTTCCTTATTAAGTATACCTGGGTAACTGTCTCTGAATGTAATTGGCTGTTTTAATGTTGCTACAAAGTGTCCTGTAAGATATAGGCGTAGTTCCAGTATTGAGAATATTGTTGCAAAGAATCAACTAGGTAAGATTGGGCTTAATGTATTAAGTTATTTTTTATTTATATAATTTTGTTAGTCCAAACCCATTTCATGGAAGCATGACGCTGCATTATGCAAACTTCTCCTATTTATGAAAATACTGTGCGTGGTTTGGCTCGAAAACACAACACAACTTTATCAGCATGTGACCATATAACGATTAACCGATGTTTCAACATCGTGTGGGGAAGCTTAGTAACTCCATGACGGCATTTTCTGCAGGAACGTTGACAGTTACATTTTTTGACAAAATATTATGCCCTATGGAGTGATAAATTTTAATGTTCTACACTTTTGTTATATTACAGTTGTAAAGAAGTTCCCCTACTGTTTTCAATTACAATTTTTGTGATTCACCTGATTGTAATTATTAAATAAGTCACATGTGTTTAAGTACAGCTTAAATAATCAAGCTGCGAATTGTTATAGTACCAGCGAATATGAATATTTCCTGCTTAATAGGCACCAATGTGATGTAGGTAGAGATATTTTCTCTAAAACAATTAAGGCTTGTATGAAAGTATTCGGTCCTTTGACTGAAAATCGGTAGGCCTAATTCAATATACCGCTAGTTGTTTCAAAATAGGCCTACGTCTGTTTTAGTGACAGAATGTAAGTACACATTAGTGTGTGTGAGAGATACAAATGAATAACAAATGTTAGAGAGTAAAATATGACTTAAGAAAACACGTATGTCACAGAGAACACACGCGCGCGCGCGCGCGCGCGCGCAAGCGGGTAGGCTTACATTTGTTAAATTACATCAAAGTGAGACAGTAATCAAATGAACATGGTATTTAGATAATTAGTATCATATTATTAATATTGATTCATTTCATTTACTCATCTCCATAATTTACTGACACACAGACTAGTGACTGCGTGAGTCTATTAAGTATATCTTTCAAGTGTCTCAGTTTCTTAGTTTTATGTACAGACATATCTTAAAATAGAAACAAGAAAGGTAACATGAATTCATGAATGTACGCTTTAAAAATATCTGTATGCCGGTCGCATGAATCCCAAAATGTGTACAGTGGAATCAAAATAAACTGTCTCAAAAACTTCTTTGTCATTCCTGATACCCAAGCCACGTAAGAAAATTTACCCAAAATTGTGTTGCTACAGAAGACTATTACAGACTGGTCCACAATATTTACCATTTCCCGGTTGCGTCTGGTGTTAAAAAAATTCGTTGCAATTAGTATGTCCTGTCCGTTTGTGTCAGGGTCTTGAATATAGAGCACTGGTTCAATCCGTAGGTTTTAACATTTAGCTTTTTTTTTTGAGTTTGGATTGATAGTTACGACTAAAGATTCATCACGCCTATTGATATTTTTTACTTGATTGCTGGAAAGAGTATTACGGTTTATTGTCTAATTCTTAGGACATTGTTTGTAAAGTCGATTACAAAATCATATCTGTTTATAATGTCCACACCGAGAATTAATTGCTTCATCCACAATGTCTGCAACGATTACCTGCTGATCAAACCCACATCGCCCTAGGCGTAGGTGTAACTTCAGTTTCTCAAATACTTTAACGGGCTTTCCAATAACTGTTCACAAGGTGCAAGAGCACCACATTGGTTTGAAATTTTTTACCAGATTACGGGCACAATAGAAACTGTCAACCGTAATTGAGGTCGGCCTTCCTGGAACGAACCGTCAGCTTGGTGTTGTTTTCTCGATGTGTAGAAACTGTGCGTTGTCTACTAGCTGTGTTCCTCCACTTAGTCAGCTCACGATTCTTGTACCAAGTACTGCTAGTTTTATTGCTATTTGCTTGAATATTCTCTGCACCAGATACACCTTTTTGATGTCCAAAAACTGCATTTCTAATACTTCGGTCTTCCATTCTTTCTTTCCGTATACTGCGGTGCCGATCATTGGGAATCTGTTCCCTGTATTTCCTCTTCATTATGTTTGTCGTTGATGTCTTTAGTGCGCGAACTTTGTGATTGGCACCGTCGGACACTGACTTGACGCGACAAAGCTGTAGTGCAAGTACATCCGCACTGGATTATAATTAATGATTTTCGCTTTAAACACAACTCACATAACGCAATGTTAATCGCTGATTTAAAATGCTGACAGTCTGGCTTCGGAATGAGAGCTTGTATACTCGGGCTGTGTGCCGTAGTCTGTAACAAAACTGAACCGGATGACGGTAGAATAATTGACCGCAATCTGGAAAGATAGATAAAGAGCGCGCGAGCATTGCGAAACCCTGACTCTCACACAGTATGTGCAAAAGTTACGTAGCCTATCCACACGCAGTACCTACTGTATTTCTTCAGGGTACCAATATTGTTTTATTGTATTCAAAACAAGTTTTTGACCCTTTTAAAACAATTTTATTTTATATAATTAATCGAAATAATTTTATTTTTATATAAAAAAATATAAACTGTACTTGATATCCTATCCTCCCAACATATTTACTTAAATTTCTGACAAAAGCACTCATATGACGTAATATTTACAAAATCAATAACATTTCTTGAACATAGTCATTAATATAATAATAGGTTGTTTATTTAAAACGATTTCAAATTTACAAATAACAAGATATTGTATATTTAGTAGTTTCAAAATACATGTAAAGGAAATTGTTGTTACATGCACACACATTAACAACAATATACAGAGACATAAACACTGACATTTATATATATTATTAATTCAACTTCATTAGTTATTAACTAATTCATTTTATGTATTATATGTATTATATCTATTAATAATTAAGAGTGAATGATTCTGGTTTTAAAAATAATTTATAATTCTTGCAAATCTATTTAACCAAAATCTTTACTCTCCAATACCTAATTTTCATAGTTAATTTGCGATTATTCTGTTGAATTAATTTGCCATCGATGTAAAACGCTTATTAAAGTTTTATTAATGCATGACTACATTACGATTGGCGGCCGACGCATAATATGTTGTGTCTGAATTTAATTCAAATAATTCACTGTAATAAACTAAAAACAATTCAAATAAATATAATGTATGCTTATCATTTTTTTATATAAAAATTTAAATTCATTAATGCTGTTCATGCAAATATTAATATCAGTCAAATCGGTTAAATAATGGCGTATACAATTTATAGAGTTTATCAGTCAGATGTAATCAACAATTTAATATTTTAATTTATTATAACAAGTGAAATAACGTTTCTCCGATGGAGAACGCAATCATCATTTTGAACAATCTACATTTACTATTAAGTCAGATCAAGTGATACAATTTTTAATTTTCAAAGCTGTGGGTCAAGTTCTTTGTAGGCTAAGTATGATTTTTAGCTATATCCTACACTGTATGCATTTTTTAAACTCCATTATTATCATTGTTACTGAAAGAGATATTATTTAATATTACATTTTTTGTCCTTTAATAGACGCAAGAATAAACACTAAATATCAACTGCCTACATTACTATTTAAAAATGTTTTAGATCCATGTTTTTCGGTATCCAAGCCACTTATAGTATATAATTAGTAAAATAGTTTACCTTTTTCTTGTCCGTCTGGTGGCCTTTTCTCTAAATTTCATTCAACGCGTTTCAGGACATATGCCCCATCATCAGGATATCCCTTGTTGAAGTTCGTCGGTCGTTAAAATATTAAAAACACTGTATATACAATTCTACACATAACAATAAATATAATATAAACATAAAAACACATAAAATATATAGATAATATATATAAAAATATATAAACATATATATAAAAACACATAGATATCGTGTGTGTCTAAAATCTGGGTATTTTATGTGTTTTTATGTTTATATTATATTTATTGTTATGTGTAGAATTATATATACAGTGTTTTTAATATTTTAACGACCGACGAACTTCAACAAGGGATATCCTGATGATGGGGCATATGTCCTGAAACGCGTTGAATGAAATATAGAGAAAAGGCCACCAGACGGACAAGAAAAAGGTAAACTATTTTACTTTAAAAATGTGTTATTTTTATATATTTGTTAAACCTGGTCTATTTTATAAACTATCTTACATGTCTAATTACGTGTTAAATCTTGACAGTGCAAATAACTGTTGTTCTGAGAAACCTTAGCTTAATATATCGTTACGTCAGCACAGTAAGTTTCTCGGCTGTTCCCAGCAGAACCAGCTGTAACGTGTGTGTGCGTACGTGATTCTTAACATGCGTTAACCAGGGTGTTCCAGACTCACCGGTCCACGCTCACTGTGTTCAAGGCCGCAAGCAATTAGGCTCTACTGTTTTCTAGTAGTGCTGACGCGTATTATGGATTATTCTGGAATCTTAGCGGGGTATAAATATAAGTATTCAGTGATGCTTAGTTCAGTTTAAGTGGCGATTTATTCAAGTGAGATTCTTGTTATTGTGCGAAATTCTTTATAGTTGACATTCTTATTTCTGTGGACAGATTAACTTGAATTGCTATACGAGAAGAATCTTATTGAATAACTTGTTGGTTACAAACTGTTAATTTTTATAATTAAAGCTGCTTTTTTTTCCTAAGAACACAAAGTTCATCGAAACCAAACAATTCTATTAACAAATTGTGAAAAATCCACTGTCACATGACGTAAATTTTAATACAAGTTTATTTAAACTTAAACAAAAAAGTTTAATTAAATAATAATTTACTATATAGTAATCGTACTTACGTAAACGTCGCTTAAAAAATAGTAACTTCAAAAATAATAAATGTTACAAAACATTAGTTTTCCAAGACTACAGCCAGACATTAGTGCTTGGAAAAGACGAGCCAGGCCAAAATTACATAAATATACGAACCTTGGACACAAACTATGATACAGTCAACCCCATTACTCATCTTAACATCTCTACATTAATTTACTAAGTAAAACGTAATCTAATTTGATGTTATTAACTCAAAAGTAAACTCTAAACAGATACAGAAAACCTTGATGTAACTATTTTTATGCTTAAAAGTCATTAACTGTATGAAGTTGCAAGTTCAGCTATCAGAATGTCCGCCCGCAGAAAAGGACAAACCATAGATAACCACGGGGTTTTCTACAAAATAATATTTATAGGTCTGTGTAATTAGAGGGATTGTTATTCTTGAATTGATATTATTCTTGACAACTGCCACAGCATGATACAGACAGTATTTCTGAGTATTTATTATTTACGTTGTTGCGATGGTAACATTTCCATGCATGTTAACCGCTGGCCTGATGCACTTTTATTACACCTCACACAGTCTAAAAGGCTCGACGTAATCCAGCAGGCAGCTCGCTGTTAGGATAACGGTAACATACAACCACACTGCAATTCTGTTGATGAAACAAAATGAGAATTTTAGCAAAAGGAATTACTGAAATTACTGACACATACGTTAGAAAAGCATAGCAGAATTAACTTTAACAAAGACAAATATTCCTTTACAATGCGTTTAAAAATGCAGAGAATACAAAAGTAGAATCCAAAGTTGAATGTACTGTACTTTAGGTAAACATGATGTTTGAATGTCATATTTGTGTACCCTGAAAGCAATATTTTCATTTTCTGAATACAAACATTAAATAAACCAAAGTGATTGGAAAAACGTTATTCAACTGTACTCGTGAAATTATTGATGTCGTCAACTCTACTCGTGAAACTATACAGTTGATTTATATGTTTCAAATATATGTTTCAAATACACATATATGTCACCCTGTACACATTTGTTAAGCAACGTGTTAAGTCTTGCTTTACTGTGCCTTAAGAATTTGGATATATATAAAAACGTAAGTCTTACTTTTCTGTATAAATGCAAATTTTGAACGCATTTTTTCTGTTAAAATTGTGTCTTAATCTTTCCTCTCAGGTTTAGTATAATACTTCGTTTCATGTTTGAACATATCGTAGGTCTTGCACGTACCAATATTTTTCGGTTAAATTTAATTATTTTTCGCAATTTGATAAATGAGTGATACATAATCGGTGTTAATTTCTAATGTTCGAAAAAACAATTTTCCCAAGGAAATGAGACATAAGCACATGAACACACGCGCCCCTAATATGGACAGAGTGGGCATTTAAATGAACGATTCAGAGAGGAATTTAATTTGTAGTCTTCTTTTAGAAAGTGCTACATTGAACTGACGGGACAATCATTTGTTTCCCTTTTTCTGACAGTTGGTCGGAAGCTTGTACGAACTCCGTTTGCCTTTCAGTACAGACAAATGTATGTGGTTACGGAGTGACAATTCAAAATATATCACACTTCTCAACAGCGAAACGATTAATTTAATTGTAAATAATAAGCAATATATTAAAGGCAAATATTGTAATTTAAAATTGAAGATCCCATTTGACACATTTTACGTTGTTGCAAAAGTTTTAATACGTTGGCTAGAGATTAAATTAAGTTAGTCAAATCATATCAACTGTCTCTATTTCTCTTTACGTTAAAAAAGTATGGGGTTTCAAAAATTATGTGTGTGTGTGTGTGTGTGTGTGTGTGTGTATGTGTGTGTGTGTGTAAGAGAATTTATATTTATTGAGAGGAAAGCAACGTAAATGCAAGTGTGGGCACACGTGTAGGATGGCAATTTAGTTGGAAAATGCGTTTCGATTTTTATACAACTACTTAAAACGGAGGAGCATGGATTAAGCGTATAAAAGCTGCAAGATAACAAAGAAGACCGAAGCAATAATGTTCTAGTCAAGTGACTTCTGATCGTTTTTGTTACGTGTAGATTTGCTGTAACGTTAAGTGTGGCCAGAACCAAACTCTCCTCTTTGGTGCAGTTCAGATTGAATTTTAAATGGAAAGGAGCTATTACGCTGATGTTTAATCACGTTACGCTCCAGAAAAAGGCACATTTTATAAGAATTTGTATTTAATACACACACCCCATCACCCACAAACCAGTACATCATTTGGCATTCTGTGAAACATACCAAAGCTGTAAAAACGTATTTGTCAGTTCCATACCTTGTGTCATTTAACAAACTCTGACCGTTATTACAGGTTTTTATATTAAGAACAAACATTCGGGAAACCACCAAGTCAGCACTTTGTCTGATTGTATGCCTAAAACAAAAAAAAAAGTAAACAACAAATGCATCATACATAACGAACTTAATATCTTACAAAACTAAGATCAATTAAGCTTTTACAATTTACAAATTAAGATTAAAATTTGCTTTTACACAAATAAATAATGACAACACTTACAAAAAAAAATATCCAACTATACAATCACAACACAGCAGTCAAGAAAGCCTCTTAATATCAATCAACAACAAAAAACAACCAAAACACAAATACGTCACCAAACCTAAAGGTTTACAAACTTAAACTTGTGACAAAACAAAAATGATTAAAGTCACGATATTGATTGATGATTCGTTGAGCACTTGGTGAAACATATTAAAACAAAGGTTTAAAAATATTATCAAACACTTGGTACGTTTCACAGTTAAGCTTCACATTTACTACTGACAGCTGTTTCAGCTTATTAAGCTATTCTTGAAGCGATCAATGAACAACTAAGAGATTATCCTTAGTTGTTCCTTGATCTCCTTAAGAATAGCTTAATAAGCTGAGACAGCCGTCAGAGGAAAATAATAAACTGTGAAACTTACCAAGTGTTTGTATATTTTTTAAAACCTTTGAATTCTTAAAGTGTTATAATTTGTAAATATTTATTATTATCTCTGTACTTAGTATTAAATATTATTTAAGTCAAGTTCAAACAGCATTACTTATTTAATTTATAGTATTAGTTACTCTATATTAACGAGCAGTTTTTATTTACTGCAACTATCTTTATGACAATCAATATTAATTAAATTTAGTTGACGAAATTTATGCAAACAGAAGAGATAGAAGAATCTTCATTTTCAGTATTTTTCACATTAAATTTTGATATTGTTTTGTACTTTACATTCTAATGAAAACTAAGTCCACCATTTTTAATTAGGCCTAACACATTTTGTCTTCCTCAAACTTGTATTGAATACTTGAGTGTATTATATGTCTGCTCTAAACAAATACTTTGTTGGCAAACGCTATTCTATTTACATCATCTAGAAATAAAACAGTTTTAAAAAAGGAAATAATTTTCTGTCGGTTTCTAAATTTTAATAAATTTTCTGTTCTTTCGGTTTTATAATGACTATATGCCTTACTAATTCTTACCAATGACTTACAATTAAAAAATGTTAACTTTAAACACAATGAATCCTGTGGCAGTCTCTGATGCCTCGGAATAAACAGGTACATAGACCACTAAACGTTTTGCCGCATATAAAACTCTTTAAATCATCAGCAACACATGCTTGAATTTTGGAAAGGCTCTTTTCTATACACTATATGAAATTTAACAGATCATAAATATTTAAAAACTAGAGGATTTTCCCGGCTTCGCTCGGGATAATGATTATAAAAGGATTGAGAGAATAAGTGAAACCTTGTTATGCCGAAAACATATTTTACTTTTTAGACATAATAAGAATGCTTATAAGTGAGGATTTTGTAAACAATAACAAAAACTTCTTATATTATAATAATTAAATAATAATAATATTTTTTTTAAAATAATAGAAAAAATTTAAGCATAATAATTTCAACTACATTTATCTCAAAGCTTTTACTGTAAAGCTTGACGTTACACTATGTTTTTCGTCCGGAGCACAGACAAATAAATTATCTGGCGTGCCGACTCTTGAGCAAGCTACATATAATTGGCCGTGCGAAAAACATGGACTTTCCAAGTAAATGCCTGCCACACAAAGTGATACACATAGCGAATGAAAACCGGATGGGAAACTGCAATCGCTTGAACTCAAAAGGCATACTTGTGTCACTAGGTATCAACGGAATGCGAGGGATAAATAGTCTTTTCCCGCGGTATTCCCTGTAATGATCGTGGCTTCTATTACGTTGGGCAATAGATTCTCTACGATGAGTCTTGTTCCGTTGCACAGTTTTGGCGGGTCGATGTTACGTAATAGAATGATAGGGGCTCCTTTTTTTAAAGTCAACTTGTGTGGCGGCATTCCCGGGAGATTCAGAGAATTTAAAAACTCCGTAGGGTAGTAAACAGCTTGTTCAGTATCCATTACTGTATCAATGAGTGAATAGGTAGTAGAGTTGCAGGGAAGCGTATTCTGTATGAGATCGTTAACATATTTAACGCTTACGACTATCAAGTGCAACCAATATCTGTCCTGTCATAGCACGTAAGCAAACTCGAATTCAATCACTGAAATTAGACACAAAAGAAATGAAGGATAAACCAAACGAAATATACAGAAAGAATAATTATGAAAGTAAGTCGACACATCAGTGTATACAATTTTTCTCTAGCTTTGGTCTACGTACATAACATTTCTATTGAAGCGATAGTCAAAACCAAACACTCACTGACTGGAGAAAGGTCACCGTGTAACGAGGACAATAGAACAGTTCACGATGTTCTTGTGTCGTATACTGAGATATGTAGGGCGCTCGTTTGTTTGGATTTATGTGTTCACTACATTTAGGTAATACGTTTTCCGTGTTATCCGAATGGCAGCTTCAAATGATCCAATAAAGGAAGAATCTTATGCCACCTGCACTCCTCACCACGTCACTTTCATAGTGGTTAGCAAAACGGTAAAGGGACATTGGCTACGTTCATTAAGCGAGTCGTTGACAACCAGTAGCACCGAGAGTAATAAACATTTGGACTATTACCCAATGTTATTTGTAGTCCGCATAAAAACGATTTTCTATGTTCAACGCAGGTTCGATTTCCGTTCATGGCAAGACTAGTTTCCTATTTTCTCTATTTAAAATTACATAAAGAAGAAGGATGATACTCTTTCATTACTAGTAACTGAAATGTTTCAAAAAAGAAAAAAAAATCTAGGCTATAAATGAGTACGTTTACAGTTTAATATGATCCAAAGATTTTAGAGACTTACACTGTGTTAAACAAATAACACTTATCAGTTATTTTCTCTATGTTAGCAGTCTTCATAACAACTTTGTCAAATTTTGTTGCTTCCCTGCTATATACAGTTTTTCTTGGAACAACTTCCTAGTTGTTGTAGGAAGAACTTGATAATGGTTGCGAAACCGAAAGGCCTCGTTCGAGGAAAAACTGTATATAGCAGGGAAGCAACAAAATTTGACAAAATAACACTTACTTTACGAGATAGAAGTTAACGTAACTCAGCCTACTTGGTAATTATTAAACGATTACTATTTTATATACAACTTAATAAAACCTGTCAGTCACTTAGAACGACATGTAGTATACGACTTGGGTTAAAGGCATTCTCGCCTGAAGAACAGAGCTACTGTGTTGTAAAAGATACTGATTTGTAATTTCTACTTCGTAATTATTCAGATACAAGTAAGCTGTTCGACTGCATCGTGATATGTGTGTATAGGCCTAAATTTTAACGTATTGTTTTATGCAACATAGGTATTTAATGCACAAGTAATCACCAGTAAGCTATTTAGAACGAAATATACTTATTAGTAGGTAAAATCAGATCAATAAATTTCATTTTCTAAAGCTCTGAGTAAACGCATTCTTATGTATGGTGCTTAGCTATATCAGAGAACACCACGAGAACGTAACCGTATGTTATTATCACGGTTAATGGATTTTTAAGATTCTAAAAAAATTGTTTGGCCAAAGTTCTGAAATTTTAGTATCTGAACATTATAATTCATATTGTGATTAGAACTTCACTTTAATTGATCCCTCAAAAGGACTTTTGTATTTTGATAACTTAGTACACCGTAGTGTCTCAAACGTTTAAAAACTGAACACAATATTTATATGGCGGTTTAAATTTGTTTTATTTAATCCATATGGGTTTCCGCAATGATTTTAAAAATTTTGACTACTCCCGTTTTAGCTGTCTGGAGTAATGTGCAAGTGCCTTAGACAACAGACCAGATTAAATTTTTAAAGAAATAAATACTTAATTATAAACAAAAGAAACTATAATTATTATTGATTGTAATTAATTATCCATATTAATTATAAACCTAAGACAAATTAAATATTTTAAAACATTACAAAGAGCGTTCTTAATTGAACTCACTACACCACTAATGTGTACTTAGGTCTAAACATAGTATATTAAGAGTCGAAAACGAGTAAAACTAAATGATTAAAACTATGAAGGCAAATGATATGATATGTTACATTCCTTCTTTTTGTTAAAATTTGATCTTTAGTGCAGCGTATATATTTCGATAGTTAAATACCCTGTTTGTATATATTGAAACACACATCATAGAGAATAAAACGGTAAAAGAAACTATAAAAGCCACAAGGTGAAAAAACGAGTTGAATTGAATTTCTGTGGTGAAATATGGCTGGGAAGCCCCACTAGAAAAAAAATAAATCACCCCAAACGAAACGTTAAACTTATACAACCTTTTCAATGTAAAAGCACTGTTCGACGTGCACCGTATAGTACGAAAGTTCCTACTTGAGTCTACCGGTAAAGACGTTAGAGCCTTAAAGAGTTACACATCTTTTGAGAAATGTGAATAGTCATTGCTTATTACAGTTCAGCTAAGACAATAATACTAAAATCATTAACATTAATTATCTTGAAAAATGTAAACCTTTTTTAAAATATATTATGGTTCTTGTAAGATAAAAATTTGCATTAATTAAAGTTGCCTGCATTTCTTATATTATTTTGAACCACCAATTATTAAAGTTAACGTTCCGAATAATATGTATGTATAGTTTTTATATTTTAACAACATAATATATGTGGCTTTTATATTCTAGCTTCATATTGTTACGACTGTCACACTGATCGTCGCATGGTACAGTGGAAAACAAAATACAGACACCAATGAAGTCACTAATTACTAGCTTCAATTAATCACAAAAACAATGTGTAATCAACTCGCACAATAATTCAAGTTCCATTTATCCACATGCAATAATACTGTCAACTATTACGAGTTCCGCACTAATTATAACACAATTATCACTTTTCTCTAATACTCAACAATGACTCGTTCCGCACTAAAGAAATCACTCACTGTAACTGACTGACAAAGCCAGCCTCTGTCCTTTATATAGGTAGCGCCGGTGTTCCAGAATAACTTTCCATCCTTACTGCGGCGTGTCAAAATAATGGGTATTTACAAGTGCTGTTCAGAACAATCTTGAAGGTACTTGAGTGACGATTTGCCGTGGTGGCAAGGTGGTGGCAGGCTCTCAACGAAACATTTGCTCCTCTAAAACGAGTATCCTTACATCAAAAAAGTAATATTTCATGACGACGTTGATAAAAAGAAGCTAAAACTCTATAGTAGCTTTAACTGTGGAAATGGAGGTAAATAATACCAAATTATAAATTTGAATATCTGGGCTTACTCCTAATCCGCAATACCTGAGAGAAATTTATCATATGGCCTGTAGGTAAAGTGGAACTGTTTCAATTTTGCACTGCAATCTATCCTCTAGTCTGGAGACCTAACAAGAGACTCTAATTCAAGAGTCTATAAAAACGTTCTGAGATCAATATGCATGTCTCAAAATACGGACAGGGCTAATATAAAAAAATTCGTTAAAGGATGTGAGGTGAAGATTTTGAGAAACGTATATATCAGTCTATAGGAGAAAGAGACAGTTGAAGTCTTGCAACTACTGAAGTGTATGAGGTTTATGAGAACCGTAACAATAGGAAATGTCGGTTGAATATGGATAGACGATTTGAGTTGGATATGATAAAAATAAGTGTCAGAGCCTGGAGAAGAGAAGTAGTGGACAGAGGTTGGTTCTTGCAGGCAGCGATAGAGGTCAGTTCTCTAAATGAACTGCTTAGGTCTGTAGTAAGTAAATATAATAAGGCTGTTCCATAATTTTTTGTGTAAATTAAAATTTATGTAATTGAAATACGGTGTCTTATTTTGCTAAGCGTGGAGGTTTCACGTTGAGGAGACTTTGAAAACGTTATCAAATGAGACAAACTATACACGTATAATGATTTTATTTTTGTAATATTTTAAAAGCTACCATAACGTTTTATGAATTATACTAGGCTCTAAAATTGTTGTTCATCGTTTATACTTATTTACTTAAACCAGTGTTTACAACAAGTTAATCCTAAAATGTCTGTTGAGCACCTTGAGTATCTACTATAGGTATGCTATCAAACAATATTTTTTATTCTAGAGTACTTAAACTTCAAATCGATTGTAAATATTAAAATTATAAGTTACATTGTTCGAATCACGGGAAGAAATGTAGTCTGTAAAAAACAAGAATTGAGTATAGATTGTTCACAAAATCTCAGGACAGGGGTCGTTGTGTAAATGGCTGGAAAAGTAAACGTCCAATGCACATGCCTCAACATTGCATCTGGTGGAGACAAAGAGGTGACTTGATTTTACGCGTGTATGTGTCATGGTTCTCAAGCAGTGATACATTTACATTTAAAAATCGGCATTAAAATTTTTTTAAACATATAAATTTATATAAAAAATATTCTATAACGTAAAACTCCATGTAGGCCTAATTAAAATTTATATTATATAAGAAAAACAACCTCTATATGTTAGCGATTGTTCGGAAAATTCAATTTCTGCAATCGTAGGTTTTATGAGAGAAACGTAAACTTTATTAATAACAAATGTTCAACGAAATGGGTTTCCCAAAGTTCCTAACTCAGATAACATCTGGCCACAGCAAAGCTGGAACTAAATCTCTCCAACAGAATTTATCTCAAACTCGCTGGTAAATGCGTTTGACATACAGCCTCTTTCATTTGCGTTCAATAAGTTTCGCTTTCCCTAAGAACATCAGTACTTTCAAAGTGTAAGTTTATTGAAATATAATAAATCAATTTGTTTTGAGAAAGTTTACATTATCATTTTTAATCCAAAAATGTTCTCTACTATATGTTAACTAAATAATAATTACTATAATTATTACCATATTATAAATACTACTATGTATATCAAAAACTTAAGTCCTGGCATTTCTCTTAGTATATTATTACAAGACGCACATATTTTTGACGGTAATTGTTTAAAATTTAAATGCTTTTTAGCGGCTAACAAAATAAATCAATCGACTGGTATTTTTCACTCTTTCTGTTACATTCGTACTTTCTGAACAACTAATACTTTGACGATATTTATCACAGTTATGACGACGAAACACTTATTTTTGACCATTTATTAAGAATTTATCAACACATGAAAACGATTGTTAACGAGAGATAGGGAAATAGACTAGCGCTGATAGTAAAAGAATTAATTGCTGAATAGTTTTAAAATTTTAGAACTTCAACACTTCTGCAAATTTTTCACCGCTTTACTAGTACACAAGTCGTAAAACATTAATGTTTTCTTTACAGTTCTGAGTAGTGCTGTGAAGAACGCATCCTTTTATTCTAATGGCCTTTTGTCTCTAACGATGTAAAACAGGGCACTGTAGACTCAATTCCCAAGAAACCATTATTGTTTTTGATAAAGAATAAGTTACATATATTAAGAGACAGTTTTTGACTCCGTTCATTTCTTGTATTTAATATTCAGATATTTAACATAAAGCCTGCACATCAATCGTGCATTGGTGTAACCTTTTAATCGTCGATTTGCTTCACAACCTAGGTCGACGTAATACTACTCAAAACGTTTCCACCTGTCCCCCCTTTCACCACATACTCATTCCCAGTTTTTCAATACTCATGTCTTCAAAGTATTATCTACGTTGTAACGTCACAGAACGTTCCATAAAGGAAATCATTTACATAGCAATTTATCATAAGAGGAAAGTGAGGTGAACAGTATCGAACCCAAGTAGTCCTAAAAAATTGTGTAATATTGTCTAATAATTATTACTACTAACATGAAAAAACGACCAGACTTTGACTAAGACACAAACCCCATATATATTATTAAAGTGAATAACAGTGAAAAAACCATAAGATACTATAAGAGAGACGAATAATGTCAGAATCAACCAAAATGAAGTCATTAATTATTAAGTTTTATAACTCTGAATAGAGTATTAAGAACTATTTTTTGTGAATGAATGGACATGATCCATTATTATATTATGTAATGTAAATAAAATAAATGTATTAAATGGCTTAAAAACATTATTAGAAAGAATCTAAGTTAAAATAAAAATTATATATTTGTTATGACAAAAAATATTAATGTGTTGGATTTGAGACCAAACACCCAGATTTCATGAAAAAATTAATTATTATCAGATTGAAATAAAAACTATATGTAATTGTCAAGCAGACAAAAGTGAACAATTTATCATAAATAAAGAAAGCTGTCAAATGAATAAAAGTCAGTCAAAATAGCCAAAAACAGCATTAACTAAAAACATGTGGTAGGCATATAATATTGTGTGATTTATGGATTTAATGTTGCCAAAATGCAACCAAATTGCATTAGAAAGTTGAAATATGATATAAAGCGACTATACTAATATATTTGACTAACTAACTTTAACATTGTAATAGTCAAGTTAGCAAAATATTTACCTATACCATGTATGGCTGGAGCCAATCAACCAGTACAAAAATAATCACATCTGGCTAAATATTTACAAAATGCTAACAAAAATAAAATAGAATGGTACAATACTTCAGTATACCTTAAAAACGAACAAACTCAGTTGAAAATAAAGAATTTAACTTATAAGAGTGAGATTTGTCACACCATAAAAAAGGGCATCTCAAGACCAATCAATGATGCTATGTCATCCTGTAATAAAAATAATGTATGTAAAGAGTAACCAGGTATCACAAAAGACAGACAATATAATAAACTCTGAGTGTACACTAGTGAAATACTACTATGTTAAAGAAAGAGACCAATTATTGTGTTATAACATTAACAAAAAACCTAGGCCATGGACAGGGGCCATGTAAAATTGTAATTATTTATGTATTATCTATGTTAAAATTTGTTTGTTTTGTTATAGGAAGGTAGTAATGTTATATGTTCAGATTGTGGAAGGAACATAATAATTCCACAACAATTTTTGTTCTAAAAAAATTGAATTTTAATGACAACAACCCAAGGTGAGAGTTGTATATTGTGTTACTTATTAGACTTAATTTAATTAAAAACCAATCATAATTAGTATCACTAGATTCAGTTGAAAACAGAGAATCTAAATGTAATAATGGCATACAAATTGTGAGTACTAATGTAAAACTGTTTGATAAATACCAGAGTAATTTTTGAAATATCCTTAGTATGAAGAATAAGAAATTTGTTCTAAAAGCTTCGACGGAAATGAATTTTGTTCCATAATGTTCCATTTCGTTTATTCTCGAACAATCTAGAAAGAATTTTTACACAAATATACCAGAAGTCGATGAAAACAATCAGCCTGAATTAGTGTAAAAGAGAGACCAAATTCGACCCAAAAACACTTGAAACTTGAACTCCAGAACTGATGCATCACCCACGACACTGATCAACGCAGCTAAGGCGAAACCGAGAGGCGAGAAATCGACAAGACGAAGAAAGGCTTTTCCCGTACATTGACAAACAGACTGACTTAACCTCAACAAGAATCTACGCCAATGTGTTGCTGAAATAGAGCAGCAACACGGCAAATTTTAATAGAAATCACGCAGCCAGAACGTCAACGGCCCAGGAGGGACCAAAACTTTAAATAGAGAACCAATTCTGCTGTGTTCGCATAGACAGACTAACTTGACAATAACCCCTTAACGTAAACAAACAAACAAACACAAAGCCTTTCTCTCGACACTGCATGGGAATCAACGCTGCGGCGGCCAATTTCTTAATCAACGCGGAGCAGATGATTCGTAGTGGCGGGGTTTGAACGATAATCTACTGCCAACGTTTTCACAAAAAGTGCGGAAATAGTAAATGATCGCAATTTTGACTTAAAATAGATTCAGTGCACATATGAAGAGGCGAGATTGAAAAAACTACCCGAGAGGAGTGTCCCGTGCGAAATTAATTAATCATTGGAACGTGAGTTACCAAAATTGAAGTCATTTTTTTACCTGGTTACATTTATTACACAGTTGTACTACACATGCCACACACACCTTCAAATCACTTAATTTTTCTTGTAAGGCATCTTATTGATATGTCTTGGTAGTTCAAAGGAGTCACGTCCTGAGAGTAAAGATTTTTTCACGTATTAAACTCATGCTTTTCAACTGAGTAAAAAATTGAAAACACTAGCCGATACTTGATTGGATATGTAAAATTGTCAATAATAATAATAATAATTTGTAAATTTTTTTTTTAGTAACTCTGCAATTTTGTAATTTTTATATGAATGTTAGTCCTTCCGACGATTTGTTTGTTTTTTTTGAAGAATCATTAAACTTACCTGATTTTTTTCAAGCTAAACTGACTTGTTTATATTTTTCATAAAAGTAAGATTTAAAAATTTTAATTTCGTTAATAATCACATTTATTTCTTGGAACAAACGATTCCAAGTGGCGCCCACAAACAACATAGTATTAAGTTGTGTTACAGGACTACATCACCGCAGAGGATCCAGTCAACAGTAAGTAACAAAAAGTGCACGGAGGTAACGCCCGACATTATACAACACTTTTACATTACATACACCTTATCTATTTGTTATAAATTGACTACTCCAACAGTGGGGTTTAAAGGAGAGTATCTTAGAAAAAGGTTGCACACTTTTTACAATTGTTATAAATTGGCGCCCAACGTGGGGCTTGAAAAAGGCGGAACAAGCCCGGCAACTACCAACAGATCAAAATGCCACAACCAAAGGGAAAAAAGGTGAAGAAGAATGTGGAACCCGAGTTAAGTGTGGAAGACGGAGAGACAGTACAGGTCGAGGAAACGGAATTAGAACCGCCCACACTAGAAATGGAAAGACCGGTACAAACGGCAGACGAATTAGAGGAGCAAACGGGAGAAGAACCCATACAAATGGTAGAACAGACAGAAAAACCCGAACCAGAAAAAATAACAGGGAGTGTTGACGTGAATATAATAATGACGATGCTCCAAAAAAGTAATGAGCAAATGTTCCAAAGGATGGAAGAAAAAATGAACAAAAACACAGAATCTTTGAAGGAGGATATGAACGAAAATACTAAAAAAAGTAATGAACAAATGTTCCAAAGGATGGAAGAAAATATGAACAGAAATAAGGAGAAATTATACAAAAACATAGAATCTTTAAGGAAGGATATAACCGAGAAAATAGATGACAATGGGAAAAAACTGGAGATATTTCAGGAGGAGAATAAAAAATGTATAGAGTCCCTGAAAAAAGAAATTAGCATAAAGTACGAAACAGTAAACAAAAAGATCGATGATAATAAAATCGATAGTGACAGGAAGGTCGAAAACATGGAGAAACAGTTGGAAAGGTTACAGGAGGGAAACAATACACGTTTCGAAAATATAGAGGAACAAACAGTAGAGACCAAACAAGATGTTAGAAATCTCGAAAACATGGTAAGGCAGAACCAAGACGCCATCATGCAGGAGGTGGGAGAAGTCTAGAAAGACGTTAGCGAGAGGATGCAGAAAACATATGACATCGCTAACAGGCTGGACGAACAAATAAAAATTAATAAAAATAGTATACGGGAAATAGACCAGAGAGAGAAGAACCTGCAGGAAAGATTAGAGGCGCTGAGAGACACACCCATACTAAACGCTCATACGTGTCATGGTGAAAACAGGGAAGTAATCAACTTCCAAAACTATCGACGAAACCCAATGGAATTTTTAGAAAGAATGGAGGAGTTTATTGGGAGAAATAGAGAAACAAGGTGGGACAGGATAAGAGAGATGCTTGACGAGACGTTTAAAAACACTCGGGATAACTGGTGGATAGCGGTACGACCAGAAATCACGAATTTAGCGGAGTTTAAACGCCAGTTCAAGGAGAAGTATTGGTCGGAGACTGCACAAAACAGGGTAACAATGGACATTTTCTATGGCAAATACGACGCGTCCAATGGACAGTCCCCGACGTCTTATTTCCTAGGAAAGGTATGTTTAGCACGGAAGTTGATACCGCCGATCCCAGAAGAATGTTTGGTAAGGCAATTAGCTGGACATTACAGCTATGGTATCAAAGATGGCCAATTATACCAACAGCTCAGTAAAATAGCCGATCTGGCCAAATTATTAGAAAATTGTGAATCCACTGGGAGGTTCCAGGGTTACCAACCCCCCAATCGTAAGGTAGAATACAATAACAACAATAACGGACCAAACCGGAATGGAGGTGGAAACGGTAATAACCTAAACACAAATAGTCAGAATAATAATACCCCACCAAATGGCCGAAGTGATAACACTCAGGGTCCAAATAACCGCAACTATCCGGGACCGAACAGAGGTAATTACGCCGGGAATAATTACGGTAGAAACTACCACCAGGGAAATAGTTATCGCGGAAATAACTATAGGGGAAATAATTATGGTCAACGCAACAGTTATCGTAACGGGGGAGACCAAGGAGGAGGCGATAGGAGAAATCACGAATATAGGCCCCAGGTAAATTATACAATGCCCAATAACCGACGGTCATATCCACCCAATGTACCCACTTACATGTTTTACCCACAACAGGCGCCAGGTAGCCAGGGTGACACGACGAATAGCCAACCTATTAATGGTAATCCCGAGGTCAGGCAGGAAACACAGACGGGTCAGCAACCCAATGTTCCGGGAGACCGGGCCAATGAGACCGTGGCTCATTTAAACTAAATGCGGCAGTGGAAAAGGAAAACCGCCCTTCACTGAACCAATATTATGGGGTGACTAGTTACGAACATAGACAGGACAAAGACGGGACTATAATATTAAGAATAAATAATTATCTTAAGGATATTAGAGAGGAGTTATTAGAAGAGGGTGACAATATCTATAAAATAGTAACCAAGGGAATAATAGTATCGTGCAGATCAAAGCAAATATCAATGGCATAGAAACAATATTACTCATCGACACGGGGTCGAATGTATCGCTTATCGATAGTGTAGAGTTAGAGCGGATGAAACAAAATAGTAATTTACCAATACCCACTCTACCTATAAATAACATCATTTTAGTCGGAGCAACGGGGAGGCAAAATAAATCAATAAAGAAACAGGTGTCATTAGAGATGTCTAGTAATGGGGTAACGATACCAATAGGGTTATTAGTGGCGAATAATTTACCCATGAGTATCCTAATAGGCTGCGATATACTTAGGCCATACAATGCTGTAATAGATTTGGAAGGTAAGGTGATAACTTTAAAAACTAACAAGGGAATTTGGACCAATAATTTAATCGATGTCCAAGGAAATGGTACAGACAATACACCTTATCAAGCGATAGTGAACCATTATTATTGTGCCGATCGTCCAATAAACACGCCTATATATCAGGAGGAAAACCCAGAGTTGTGGTTAGAAAAGTTAGAAGAAATACGGGAATTCCAAAGGACCAAAGCAAGGGGTCTGATCAGCGAAACACAGGCGGAACAATTGATTAAGGTATACAACAATTATAAACACATATTCTCAAACGCTCCAGGTAAAGCCAGAGATTATCAATGCACCATAAAATTCAAAACTCCGGTGGAATTTAACAGGAAATCGTACCCGATTGCATACTCGCTAAAGAACGAAGTCAGGGAAGAATTGAACAGGATGATAGAGGACGACATAATCGAGTATAGTCATTCGCCCTTTACCAGCCCAATCATAGCTGTGCCAAAAAAGAACGGAAAGGTACGTATATGTCTCGATGCTAGGGAGATCAACAAGATGATTGTTAACGACCGCACATCACCTGGGGAGATAGAGGAGATATTGAAAAAGTTTCACGGAACCAAATATATAAGCTCATGGGATACAGTATGCGGTTACTGGCAGGTAGAAGAACTCCACCCTGATAGTAGGAAATATATGGCATTCATATTCGAAGGCAGAAACTATCAGATTAAGCGGTTACCTTTTGGCTTAATAAATTCTGTGGCGGTGTTTGTAAAGATAATGGACAGAATATTGGGGCAGGAAGTACTGAAGTTTACGACAGTATACGTCGACGACCTACTGGTAACTTCAGCGAATTGGGACGACCATTGTAATAGGGTTGAACAGGTGCTAGAGAAATTATCAGAGAATAATATCAGCCTCAAATTAGACAAGTCCCAATTCATTGCAAATGAGGTGAAATTTTTAGGATTTAATTTAACAGAAAAGGGATTACTCCATCCAAAGAGAAGGTAGAGGCCATACAGAAGTTCCCCACCCCAAAGAACAGGAAACAGCTGCAGTCATTTTTAGGAATCTGTAACTATTACAGAAAGTTTCGGTCCAATTACTCAGAACTAACTGCCAGGTTCCAAAAGCAGTTATCAGCTAAAGACAAATGGACTTGGGAACCAGAGCAAGATGGAGTGCTCAATCTCATAAAGGAAAAGTTTTTAGAAACAGTAATGTTGCATCATCCCGACTTTACAAAACCATTTTTTCTAAACTGCGATGCCAGTAACGTGAGTTTAGGTGCAGCCCTATATCAGGAAGATCAGGACGGTAACCATTTAGTAATTAGCTTTGCTAGCCGCGTGCTGAACAATTGCGAACGAAACTACAATACTACCGAAAAAGAATTGTTGAGTGTAGTTTTCGCATGCGGTAAATTTAGGACATATATATATTAGGGTACCCCATAACAGTTAGAAGCGACCACAAATCTATATCATTTTTAAAGCATTGTAAGCTGAACCACGGAAGGCTGACGAGATGGGTTTTGGCCTTGCAAGAATATAATATCACATGGGAATATATACCCGGCAAACAGAACGTAGCAGCCGACGTCCTATCTCGCGTCAATATACCAGACCAAACCTTTGACGGCGAAAAGGAACAATTAGCAAAAGTTTACCACATTATTAAGAGCAGGGAAGATTTAAAAAATATTTTAAACAATATAACGTCACAACAAGAGGCCGATCCAAAATTAGGGGATATTAGAAAAAGGGTACAGGAAGGCGATGAGGTCATAAACAGATATTACTGTATACACAACGACACTTTGTTTATAAGGAATACCCCGCACCAAGAGAATTGGAAATTAGTGATTCCACCAGCGATAGAGAGACCGCTAATAATCGACTATCACGATAGGTACGGACATATGGGTGCCCTTAAAGTAAGGAAGGCATTGGAAGAGCAAACATACATCAAAGGGATGAATAAGAATTTGCAACTGGCGATACGGTCGTGCGATATTTGTCAAAAAGTAAAGTGTGATAACGAGAGGAAAGAAGGGGTCATGATACCCATATCATCTACCGAAAAATTGGAAAAGGTATTTCTCGATATCTGCGGACCATTTCCTTGCAGCGGTGGGAGACACCGATATAAATTTATCGTAATCATCTTCGACCACTTTAGCAAATATACCAAGCTATACCCAATAACTAGGGCAACGACCAGGAAAATAATAGACCTCATTATAGAGCGATATATAATGGAGGTCGGCCGACCGTATTCTATAATTACGGACCACGGTACCCAGTTTAGGGGAAAACTTTGGAAGGAAAACCAGGGAGAACACGGAATAAAAACGTACAAGACGTCCGTATATCACCCGAATAGTAACCCAGCCGAAAGAGTGTTAAGAGAGGTAGGACGGTTACTGAGAACATACTGCCATAACGAGCAGAAAAGATGGCATGAATATGTAGCATCAACCGAGGATTTTCTCAATTTCTCATATCACAATACCATCGAGGTGTCGCCATACACATTTATGTTCGAAAGACCCCCACCACGAGAGATAAAAGAAATTATTAGTTTTCCCGACGAACCCGCATACCAATTTGAAAGGGTAAAATTTTATAACAAGGTGTTAGAAAAAACGGAACAGCAGCGGAAAAAATATGTCAAATCACAGCCCAAGGCAATTAAATATGAGGTAGGAGAAAAGGTGTTAGTTAAAAATAGAGAATTGCCCAGTGCTATACAAGGCATAACGAGGAAATTGCTACTCTTATATACAGGGCCTTTCACGATCACCAGAGACAATAAAAACAATACCTATGAGGTGATTGACACGCTTAGTAACAAAGTAAAAGGTACGTATAACCAAACATCATTGAAAAAGTACCATGATTAAAAATCATAAGTCAAATACTCAACCAGTGAGCAAGTACCATGACCAAAAACCCAAGTCAAATACAGCATCATTGAGAAGGTACCTTGACTAAAAACATGTTAACGTGAATTTTTCAACTTACTCAGAATTAGAAAGGAGGTAGAGATTATTAAATAAATATAAATATTATTGTATAACGATTATTATTAATAAATATTACGAGATGGACACATTCCACCGTAGGCAAGATTTATTTCCAATAGCCATGTCAACGTATATTTACCAGCTTACCCGTACTTAGAGAAGGAGAGAGATTATTATTAATAAATATTACAAGATGGACACTTAGTAAAGGAGAAAAAAGGAGAAATACTGTCATATATTTGATACTAAATGGAAATGATAAATGAAAAAAAAAGGGAAGAACAGTGAGTTACATAAGGAGGTAATGATGAATATAAATATAGCTATTAACATTGAATGATTTTAAACGATAATTTTACCTGCGGAGAACGATATATTAATATAATTGTGAAATAATCAGAAGAGTTTAAGAAAGGGAATTTATGTGTAGGAGCCTATGATATTTGAATATTGTATTTTTTTTTTTTATTTATTATTATTATTGTTGCAAAGGTGCAATTATTATTTTCTGGACAGGGATGTGTTGCCTCTGATTTCAGTAGTTATAGATAGGAAAGGGCAGAGAATGTATGCCATAGCGAGCCACTCTGACTCCCAACCCTCTATGAAAGTTAGGGAATTGATAGGGAATTATATCAAAGATTAATTAAATAACATCAGGGTAAAAAGGAAAGGAATAGGTGATACGACAAAGAACGAAA
This sequence comes from Magicicada septendecula, assembly GCA_034769895.1. NCBI lineage: Eukaryota > Metazoa > Arthropoda > Insecta > Hemiptera > Cicadidae > Magicicada > Magicicada septendecula. Next base: position 432,889,907 of record CM068372.1, on the reverse strand, counting down.
TAGGAATATTGAGTTGGATTAATATATTAAGGAGTAGTACAGGAATTTAATTATAAGATAAAAGAATGAAATATAAAGAAGCTAATAAAAGGTTAATATAGAGATGATAATTCCATCAAAACCAAAGATATGTTTTTCAAAAATTATCAACTTTAACGGAGAGGCATATGTAACGTCACAGAACGTTCCATAAAGGAAATCATTTACATAGCAATTTATCATAAGAGGAAAGTGAGGTGAACAGTATCGAACCCAAGTATTCCTAAAAAATTGTGTAATATTGTCTAATAATTATTACTACTAACATGAAAAAACGACCAGACTTTGACTAAGACACAAACCCCATATATATTATTAAAGTGAATAACAGTGAAAAAACCATAAGATACTATAAGAGAGACGAATAATGTCAGAATCAACCAAAATGAAGTCATTAATTATTAAGTTTTATAACTCTGAATAGAGTATTAAGAACTATTTTTTGTGAATGAATGGACATGATCCATTATTATATTATGTAATGTAAATAAAATAAATGTATTAAATGGCTTAAAAACATTATTAGAAAGAATCTAAGTTAAAATAAAAATTATATATTTGTTATGACAAAAAATATTAATGTGTTGGATTTGAGACCAAACACCCAGATTTCATGAAAAAATTAATTATTATCAGATTGAAATAAAAACTATATGTAATTGTCAAGCAGACAAAAGTGAACAATTTATCATAAATAAAGAAAGCTGTCAAATGAATAAAAGTCAGTCAAAATAGCCAAAAACAGCATTAACTAAAAACATGTGGTAGGCATATAATATTGTGTGATTTATGGATTTAATGTTGCCAAAATGCAACCAAATTGCATTAGAAAGTTGAAATATGATATAAAGCGACTATACTAATATATTTGACTAACTAACTTTAACATTGTAATAGTCAAGTTAGCAAAATATTTACCTATACCATGTATGGCTGGAGCCAATCAACCAGTACAAAAATAATCACATCTGGCTAAATATTTACAAAATGCTAACAAAAATAAAATAGAATGGTACAATACTTCAGTATACCTTAAAAACGAACAAACTCAGTTGAAAATAAAGAATTTAACTTATAAGAGTGAGATTTGTCACACCATAAAAAAGGGCATCTCAAGACCAATCAATGATGCTATGTCATCCTGTAATAAAAATAATGTATGTAAAGAGTAACCAGGTATCACAAAAGACAGACAATATAATAAACTCTGAGTGTACACTAGTGAAATACTACTATGTTAAAGAAAGAGACCAATTATTGTGTTATAACATTAACAAAAAACCTAGGCCATGGACAGGGGCCATGTAAAATTGTAATTATTTATGTATTATCTATGTTAAAATTTGTTTGTTTTGTTATAGGAAGGTAGTAATGTTATATGTTCAGATTGTGGAAGGAACATAATAATTCCACAACAATTTTTGTTCTAAAAAAATTGAATTTTAATGACAACAACCCAAGGTGAGAGTTGTATATTGTGTTACTTATTAGACTTAATTTAATTAAAAACCAATCATAATTAGTATCACTAGATTCAGTTGAAAACAGAGAATCTAAATGTAATAATGGCATACAAATTGTGAGTACTAATGTAAAACTGTTTGATAAATACCAGAGTAATTTTTGAAATATCCTTAGTATGAAGAATAAGAAATTTGTTCTAAAAGCTTCGACGGAAATGAATTTTGTTCCATAATGTTCCATTTCGTTTATTCTCGAACAATCTAGAAAGAATTTTTACACAAATATACCAGAAGTCGATGAAAACAATCAGCCTGAATTAGTGTAAAAGAGAGACCAAATTCGACCCAAAAACACTTGAAACTTGAACTCCAGAACTGATGCATCACCCACGACACTGATCAACGCAGCTAAGGCGAAACCGAGAGGCGAGAAATCGACAAGACGAAGAAAGGCTTTTCCCGTACATTGACAAACAGACTGACTTAACCTCAACAAGAATCTACGCCAATGTGTTGCTGAAATAGAGCAGCAACACGGCAAATTTTAATAGAAATCACGCAGCCAGAACGTCAACGGCCCAGGAGGGACCAAAACTTTAAATAGAGAACCAATTCTGCTGTGTTCGCATAGACAGACTAACTTGACAATAACCCCTTAACGTAAACAAACAAACAAACACAAAGCCTTTCTCTCGACACTGCATGGGAATCAGCGCTGCGGCGGCCAATTTCTTAATCAACGCGGAGCAGATGATTCGTAGTGGCGGGGTTTGAACGATAATCTACTGCCAACGTTTTCACAAAAAGTGCGGAAATAGTAAATGATCGCAATTTTGACTTAAAATAGATTCAGTGCACATATGAAGAGGCGAGATTGAAAAAACTACCCGAGAGGAGTGTCCCGTGCGAAATTAATTAAGCATTGGAACGTGAGTTACCAAAATTAAAGTCATTTTTTTACCTGGTTACATTTATTACACAGTTGTACTACACATGCCACACACACCTTCAAATCACTTAATTTTTCTTGTAAGGCATCTTATTGATATGTCTTGGTAGTTCAAAGGAGTCACGTCCTGAGAGTAAAGATTTTTTCACGTACTCATGCTTTTCAACTGAGTAAAAAATTGAAAACACTAGCCGATACTTGATTGGATATGTAAAATTGTCAATAATAATAATAATAATTTGTAAATTTTTTTTTTAGTAACTCTGCAATTTTGTAATTTTTATATGAATGTTAGTCCTTCCGACGATTTGTTTGTTTTTTTTTGAAGAATCATTAAACTTACCTGATTTTTTTCAAGCTAAACTGACTTGTTTATATTTTTCATAAAAGTAAGATTTAAAAATTTTAATTTCGTTAATAATCACATTTATTTCTTGGAACAAACGATTCCAAGTGGCGCCCACAAACAACATAGTATTAATTTGTGTTACAGGACTACATCACCGCAGAGGATCCAGTCAACAGTAAGTAACAAAAAGTGCACGGAGGTAACGCCCGACATTATACAACACTTTTACATTACATACACCTTATCTATTTGTTATAAATTGACTACTCCAACAGTGGGGTTTAAAGGAGAGTATCTTAGAAAAAGGTTGCACACTTTTTACAATTGTTATAAATTGGCGCCCAACGTGGGGCTTGAAAAAGGCGGAACAAGCCCGGCAACAACCAACAGATCAAAATGCCACAACCAAAGGGAAAAAAGGTGAAGAAGAATGTGGAACCCGAGTTAAGTGTGGAAGACGGAGAGACAGTACAGGTCGAGGAAACGGAATTAGAACCGCCCACACTAGAAATGGAAAGACCGGTACAAACGGCAGACGAATTAGAGGAGCAAATGGGAGAAGAACCCATACAAATGGTAGAACAGACAGAAAAACCCGAACCAGAAAAAATAACAGGGAGTGTTGACGTGAATATAATAATGACGATGCTCCAAAAAAGTAATGAGCAAATGTTCCAAAGGATGGAAGAAAAAATGAACAAAAACACAGAATCTTTGAAGGAGGATATGAACGAAAATACTAAAAAAAGTAATGAACAAATGTTCCAAAGGATGGAAGAAAATATGAACAGAAATAAGGAGAAATTAGACAAAAACATAGAATCTTTAAGGAAGGATATAACCGAGAAAATAGATGACAATGGAAAAAAACTGGAGATATTTCAGGAGGAGAATAAAAAATGTATAGAGTCCCTGAAAAAAGAAATTAGCATAAAGTACGAAACAGTAAACAAAAAGATCGATGATAATAAAATCGATAGTGACAGGAAGGTCGAAAACATGGAGAAACAGTTGGAAAGGTTACAGGAGGGAAACAATACACGTTTCGAAAATATAGAGGAACAAACAGTAGAGACCAAACAAGATGTTAGAAATCTCGAAAACATGGTAAGGCAGAACCAAGACGCCATCATGCAGGAGGTGGGAGAAGTCCAGAAAGACGTTAGCGAGAGGATGCAGAAAACATATGACATCGCTAACAGGCTGGACGAACAAATAAAAATTAATAAAAATAGTATACGGGAAATAGACCAGAGAGAGAAGAACCTGCAGGAAAGATTAGAGGCGCTGAGAGACACACCCATACTAAACGCTCATACGTGTCATGGTGAAAACAGGGAAGTAATCAACTTCCAAAACTATCGACGAAACCCAATGGAATTTTTAGAAAGAATGGAGGAGTTTATTGGGAGAAATAGAGAAACAAGGTGGGACAGGATAAGAGAGATGCTTGACGAGACGTTTAAAAACACTCGGGATAACTGGTGGATAGCGGTACGACCAGAAATCACGAATTTAGCGGAGTTTAAACGCCAGTTCAAGGAGAATTATTGGTCGGAGACTGCACAAAACAGGGTAACAATGGACATTTTCTATGGCAAATACGACGCGTCCAATGGACAGTCCCCGACGTCTTATTTCCTAGGAAAGGTATGTTTAGCACGGAAGTTGATACCGCCGATCCCAGAAGAATGTTTGGTAAGGCAATTAGCTGGACATTACAGCTATGGTATCAAAGATGGCCAATTATACCAACAGCTCAGTAAAATAGCCGATCTGGCCAAATTATTAGAAAATTGTGAATCCACTGGGAGGTTCCAGGGTTACCAACCCCCCAATCGTAAGGTAGAATACAATAACAACAATAACGGACCAAACCGGAATGGAGGTGGAAACGGTAATAACCTAAACACAAATAGTCAGAATAATAATACCCCACCAAATGGCCGAAGTGATAACACTCAGGGTCCAAATAACCGCAACTATCCGGGACCGAACAGAGGTAATTACGCCGGGAATAATTACGGTAGAAACTACCACCAGGGAAATAGTTATCGCGGAAATAACTATAGGGGAAATAATTATGGTCAACGCAACAGTTATCGTAACGGGGGAGACCAAGGAGGAGGCGATAGGAGAAATCACGAATATAGGCCCCAGGTAAATTATACAATGCCCAATAACCGACGGTCATATCCACCCAATGTACCCACTTACATGTTTTACCCACAACAGGCGCCAGGTAGCCAGGGTGACACGACGAATAGCCAACCTATTAATGGTAATCCCGAGGTCAGGCAGGAAACACAGACGGGTCAGCAACCCAATGTTCCGGGAGACCGGGCCAATGAGACCGTGGCTCATTTAAACTAAATGCGGCAGTGGAAAAGGAAAACCGCCCTTCACTGAACCAATATTATGGGGTGACTAGTTACGAACATAGACAGGACAAAGACGGGACTATAATATTAAGAATAAATAATTATCTTAAGGATATTAGAGAGGAGTTATTAGAAGAGGGTGACAATATCTATAAAATAGTAACCAAGGGAATAATAGTATCGTGCAGATCAAAGCAAATATCAATGGCATAGAAACAATATTACTCATCGACACGGGGTCGAATGTATCGCTTATCGATAGTGTAGAGTTAGAGCGGATCAAACAAAATAGTAATTTACCAATACCCACTCTACCTATAAATAACATCATTTTAGTCGGAGCAACGGGGAGGCAAAATAAATCAATAAAGAAACAGGTGTCATTAGAGATGTCTAGTAATGGGGTAACGATACCAATAGGGTTATTAGTGGCGAATAATTTACCCATGAGTATCCTAATAGGCTGCGATATACTTAGGCCATACAATGCTGTAATAGATTTGGAAGGTAAGGTGATAACTTTAAAAACTAACAAGGGAATTTGGACCAATAATTTAATCGATGTCCAAGGAAATGGTACAGACAATACACCTTATCAAGCGATAGTGAACCATTATTATTGTGCCGATCGTCCAATAAACACGCCTATATATCAGGAGGAAAACCCAGAGTTGTGGTTAGAAAAGTTAGAAGAAATACGGGAATTCCAAAGGACCAAAGCAAGGGGTCTGATCAGCGAAACACAGGCGGAACAATTGATTAAGGTATACAACAATTATAAACACATATTCTCAAACGCTCCAGGTAAAGCCAGAGATTATCAATGCACCATAAAATTCAAAACTCCGGTGGAATTTAACAGGAAATCGTACCCGATTGCATACTCGCTAAAGAACGAAGTCAGGGAAGAATTGAACAGGATGATAGAGGACGACATAATCGAGTATAGTCATTCGCCCTTTACCAGCCCAATCATAGCTGTGCCAAAAAAGAACGGAAAGGTACGTATATGTCTCGATGCTAGGGAGATCAACAAGATGATTGTTAACGACCGCACATCACCTGGGGAGATGGAGGAGATATTGAAAAAGTTTCACGGAACCAAATATATAAGCTCATGGGATACAGTATGCGGTTACTGGCAGGTAGAAGAACTCCACCCTGATAGTAGGAAATATATGGCATTCATATTCGAAGGCAGAAACTATCAGATTAAGCGGTTACCTTTTGGCTTAATAAATTCTGTGGCGGTGTTTGTAAAGATAATGGACAGAATATTGGGGCAGGAAGTACTGAAGTTTACGACAGTATACGTGGACGACCTACTGGTAACTTCAGCGAATTGGGACGACCATTGTAATAGGGTTGAACAGGTGCTAGAGAAATTATCAGAGAATAATATCAGCCTCAAATTAGACAAGTCTCAATTCATTGCAAATGAGGTGAAATTTTTAGGCTTTAATTTAACAGAACAAGGGATTACTCCATCCAAAGAGAAGGTAGAGGCCATACAGAAGTTCCCCACCCCAAAGAACAGGAAACAGCTGCAGTCATTTTTAGGAATCTGTAACTATTACAGAAAGTTTCGGTCCAATTACTCAGAACTAACTGCCAGGTTCCAAAAGCAGTTATCAGCTAAAGACAAATGGACTTGGGAACCAGAGCAAGATGGAGTGCTCAATCTCATAAAGGAAAAGTTTTTAGAAACAGTAATGTTGCATCATCCCGACTTTACAAAACCATTTTTTCTAAACTGCGATGCCAGTAACGTGAGATTAGGTGCAGCCCTATATCAGGAAAATCAGGACGGTAACCATTTAGTAATTAGCTTTGCTAGCCGCGTGCTGAACAGTTGCGAACGAAACTACAATACTACCGAAAAAGAATTGTTGAGTGTAGTTTTCGCATGCGGTAAATTTAGGACATGTATATATTAGGGTACCCCATAACAGTTAGAAGCGACCACAAATCTATATCATTTTTAAAGCATTGTAAGCTGAACCACGGAAGGCTGACGAGATGGGTTTTGGCCTTGCAAGAATATAATATCACATGGGAATATATACCCGGCAAACAGAACGTAGCAGCCGACGTCCTATCTCGCGTCAATATACCAGACCAAACCTTTGACGGCGAAAAGGAACAATTAGCAAACGTTTACCACATTATTAAGAGCAGGGAAGATTTAAAAAATATTTTAAACAATATAACGTCACAACAAGAGGCCGATCCAAAATTAGGGGATATTAGAAAAAGGGTACAGGAAGGCGATGAGGTCATAAACAGATATTACTGTATACACAACGACACTTTGTTTATAAGGAATACCCCGCACCATGAGAATTGGAAATTAGTGATCCTACCAGCGATAGAGAGACCGCTAATAATCGACTATCACGATAGGTACGGACATATGGGTGCCCTTAAAGTAAGGAAGGCATTGGAAGAGCAAACATACATCAAAGGGATGAATAAGTATTTGCAACTGGCGATACGGTCGTGCGATATTTGTCAAAAAGTAAAGTGTGATAACGAGAGGAAAGAAGGGGTCATGATACCCATATCATCTACCGAAAAATTGGAAAAGGTATTTCTCGATATCTGCGGACCATTTCCTTGCAGCGGTGGGAGACACCGATATAAATTTATCGTAATCATCTTCGACCACTTTAGCAAATATACCAAGCTATACCCAATAACTAGGGCAACGACCAGGAAAATAATAGACATCATTATAGAGCGATATATAATGGAGGTAGGCCGACCGTATTCTATAATTACGGACCACGGTACCCAGTTTAGGGGAAAACTTTGGAAGGAAAACCAGGGAGAACACGGAATAAAAACGTACAAGACGTCCGTATATCACCCGAATAGTAACCCAGCCGAAAGAGTGTTAAGAGAGGTAGGACGGTTACTGAGAACATACTGCCATAACGAGCAGAAAAGATGGCATGAATATGTAGCATCAACCGAGGATTTTCTCAATTTCTCATATCACAATACCATCGAGGTGTCGCCATACACAGTTATGTTCGAAAGACCCCCACCACGATCTATTTACCGATATAAATTTATCGTAATCATCTTCGACCACTTTAGCAAATATACCAAGCTATACCCAATAACTAGGGCAACGACCAGGAAAATAATAGACATCATTATAGAGCGATATATAATGGAGGTAGGCCGACCGTATTCTATAATTACGGACCACGGTACCCAGTTTAGGGGAAAACTTTGGAAGGAAAACCAGGGAGAACACGGAATAAAAACGTACAAGACGTCCGTATATCACCCGAATAGTAACCCAGCCGAAAGAGTGTTAAGAGAGGTAGGACGGTTACTGAGAACATACTGCCATAACGAGCAGAAAAGATGGCATGAATATGTAGCATCAACCGAGGATTTTCTCAATTTCTGATATCACAATACCATCGAGGTATTGCATTGCATTATGGATGCGGGGTGTCTTTGCACCCGTGGCTTGATTGCAGCATCTGGATCGTGTCCAATGGCTGCCAGAAGTAAACATAGTGCTGGTACATGTCGACTGGTTACCTAAAACTGGAAAAGGAAACCGCCAACCAGTTAACTGAGAAGGCGGGGGAGTATAACTGTTAATTGTTTAATGCACTGCCGCTGGTACCGATTCGAGCAACAGATGTTGCCCGTTTCAAGTCCAGTCAGCAGACGCCCTGAGGGCGTCGGTCGCTCCCCGCGAGGCGGAGAGCCTCCGTGCCAGTGAATGATGACAGCGACAAGCAGCCGGCTCAGCGTGCTAGGAGGTGGACAGGAAGGAGAGAAGGACAGTTTGGCGAAATACTCTGGTCTAGGACTGATGATTACTTGTTTGTATTTAATTTAAAGCGGACGGCGTTATGGCGGGTCATCAAGAAGCGCCCGAGGGCGCTTGACCCGAATGGGCGGTGGTGGTTCTGATGCACTGATGGTTCGTAGGTACGGGAAGGTGGAGGTCGAGGCTTTAGCAAAGAGAGTTAGAGCCAGCGACCGGACAAAGGAAGTCAAGGTAGGAACACGGAGACCCCTTCGAATCACGTCGTTCCTTACAAACCAAGGGGACCCCGTCAAGGATCGGAGTGTTCTGGACTGGAAAGCTTCCAGCCTACATCTGTTGGTGGTGGATAAAAGAGACCACCAGGCGGGTGCCGCATAGGTCAATACAGACCTGAGAAATAGTAGATAGATGGTAAGTTTCGTGCGCATGGCCAGGCGGCTGCGACACGAGAGGAAAGGAGATAATTTGGCTCGGACGCCGCGAGCCTTGGCAAGGGTTTCCGTCACGTGGGCGTTGAAGCAAAGGCGACGATCTAGCCGAACGCCTAAATACTTCACCGATTCTTTGTAGGCGATGGGTCTCCCTGCTAGGGAGAGGGGCTGGCATCGGGAGATGGACTTACGGGTGAAACAGATCGCCTCGGATTTCTCCGTGTTGATCGTCACCCGCCATTTCCGTAGCCAGTCCGGAAGCTGGTTCAACTGACGCTGCAGCTTTGTACTCGCAAATCGCGGGGACAGGGAGCTGCAGTGATACATAGCATCGTCAGCGAACAAAGACAACGTGACTCCGGGCAAGACAGGCAGGTCGTTCGTGTACACAAGGTACAGAACGGGGCCGAGGACAGATCCCTGAGGTACGCCGGCGGCGACGGGTCGAACTGTAGAACAGGACCCGTCGACGCTCACCCTGAAGGTTCGGTCGCTGAGATACGACCGGAGGAAAAACACTATGGTCGATGGTAGAGGGGAATTGGCAAGTTTGAAGAGAAGACCTTCGTGCCAGACTTTATCGAAGGCCTTGCTCACGTCCAACAGTACGGCGGCCGTAGCCGCTCGCCTGTTGGTGGCGTCTGACAAGTGCGTAACAACGCGGACCAATTGAAGCGTGGTCGAGTGCTCTCTGCGAAACCCGAACTGTTCGCTGCGGATGAAACCATCTAGCAGCGGCGAGATGCGAGCCGCTCGAACACCTTCGAGATGACTGGCAAGAGAGAGATTGGACGATAGCTTTCAGGAAGCATGCGCGGCTTGCGAGGCTTCGGAATCATTACGATGTTGGCTGATTTCCACAGGCGGGGAAAGTACTGTAGCCGGAGACAGGAGTTAAACAGCTCAAGAACGAGGTCAACGCCTGAGGCCGGGAGATTTTGTAGAGCAGCGGCCCCGATCCGGTCAGGACCGGGGGCGCGACGGCGATTTAGTCGGCAGATAGATGAAACTAGTTCATCCCTGTCGAACGGGAGGGCTGGGATTTCGGGAGGGCGTGAAAAATGTCCAGATAGGAAGTCACGGACTTCTGCCGAGTGGGCAGGGTCCGAGACGCCTTGGTGAACAGTAAATTGCACCTCCATGCAGTCGGCGAAGACCTCGGCCTTGCCTTCCGATGAAGATACAACCCCGTTCGGAGTTTCAAGGGGGTTGCGAGTTCTCTTCTCGCGGGTCAGTCTACTCGCCGCTCTCCAGACGGAGGCGTGGTCGACTTCAAGAGACTCAAGGTATGAGTCCCATCGATCAGAGTTTATGTCCCGCAGTAGCTGCTGGACGTAAAGAGACTGGGCCTGAAAGCGCCTTTTGACGCCGGGATCACGGGTTCTTTGCCATCTGCGGCGGAGATAGCGCCGTAACCAGATGGCGTGGAGTACTTCCGCAGGTAAGGCCGATTTACGATGATTCACCTCGAGAGTATATGTGTGTCGATCCATGACACCTTGGACCAGCTCCTGAAGATGAGTGGCTCGGAGATCCAAATCGTCACAAGTGACGATCGGGTCCGCGGGGAGTGATGGTAACCGCCGTGAGAGCTCATCATGGTAGGAGCGCCAGTTGACTCTCCTAACAGTCTGAGCGGGAGGTCGGGGTGAGGCCGACAGCTCACGGGCAGTTATAAAAAGGGGATTGTGATCGGATGAGAGATCCGACACTGACGAGACCTGGATGTGATGGGTCACATCCTTGGCTATGACAATGTCAAGGACGTCCGGTCGATGACCGGAAAAGGGGAAGTGAGTAGGGTCTTCTGGGCCGATGACTTGTAGTACCGGGTCGTCGGAGACGAACCGATACAGAGATTTTCCGTAGGCGTTGGCTACTCTGCTGTTCCAGGAGGGATGCTTGGCATTTAAGTCGCCGGCTACAATGGTTGGTAGGGGATGGTCGAGGAGAGCGTCCCACTCCTCGGGCGGTGGAGGTAGCCGCAGGCCGGGCCGGAGATACGCCGCAACAACGCGCAACTCCGATCCGCCAGCGTCTATCGCCACCGCACAACCTTCAACAAGAGATGTATCTAAAGGGGGTAGTGGCCTGTGGGATATCCGCCTGTGGACTAAGACGGCTGTCCCCCCCGAGGGGCGACAGCCAGGCCGATGGGGACGATCCTGACGAAAACAGATGTAAGATGGCAGATTGAAGGTATGGTAGCGAGCCAGATGAGTCTCGCAAAGGAGGACGACATCAGCGTCGTACTCCGTTACGAAAGTCATCAGTTCAGATCGTCGAGGGACTACCCCATGGGCATTCCACGCAACGATCCTAAGACTCCTAGCCATTCAAAGGAAGAAGAGGAAAGAGGGTAGACAGGGATTGAAACACCAGGGCGAGAACCGTGGTTGTATCTGGAGCAGACCTGATGTTGTTTACCAAAGTTTCAGCCCAGGCAGTCAGGGGGTCCACCGGGGCCCGGGAAGATTCCCGAGATTCCGGAAGACGGACCCGGCTGGCCTCGGCCGGTGTTGCAGATGGCGCAGGGCTCAGGGACGGACGTGGGGTCTGCTCAGTTGGGAGCTTAGTTTGGTGGCTGGGGGCGGGCGGGGCCCGCTGAGGTTTTACAGGCAAGGCCTGTGGAACTTGTCGCTGACGGCGACGAGTGCGCTTTGGTTTGTGGCTCCGAGGAACGGAAGGCGGGACTGATGTAGCGGCCACAGCCGCGTATGAAGGACCGGGCGCTCCGGCAGGCGCCGGGACAGAAGGGACTGCGCCGAAACGTCGACTGCAGGCGGAACTGGGGCCCTGGGAGCAGCCGGAACTGCTGCCGGGGCCTGAGATGATGCTCCGGAGAGAGGTGGGAAGGCCTCTCTGCGGTTAGGGAGGGGACCTGCAACACGGCCTGCCTGCGCGCCAGGGCGAGCAGGAGGCCGCTGCAGCTTCATGGCTGATATAAAGTCCCTACATCCTCTATAACTAGCCGGATGGTCCCCGCCGCAGTTGCAGCAAATGGCCGTGAACCCCGTCTTGGGCTTATCACACCCACGATGAGGCTCAGTACATCGCACGCAACGCGGAGGGTGATTACAGAATAAGCTGGAGTGGCCAAACCTCTGACAGTTAAAACACTGCGAGGGGCCTGGCCGCGGGTCAAAAGTACGAACTTGCACCCGAAGGTGCAGGAAGTTTTGGAGGCCATAGACCTCCTCGAACTGGCCTACTTTGAGTAGTTTCACTAGGAAACTATTCACAGGACGGCGATCTTCCCCCTTGCCAGCATGCAGTACACTTACCGCCGTCGGCGAATAGCCTAAAGCGACAAGCTCCTGCCTGATGGTATCGGGGGCGGTCCAGGAAGGAAGTCCGGAAAGAACAACTTTAATTTCGCGCTCTGAAGGAAGCGCGAAAGTATGGAAGGAGATCTTCCGATCGGTAAGAAACTGTTGGACCGATCGGAAGTCCGGGACTGTTGTGGCCGCAATTCGAAGCGAGGAGCCTTGGCACCTGGCTTCGAGTTTGGCCGAAGGAAGCAGATTCTGGAGGGAACGAAGAATTTCAATATAATTGCGATTGTCGGGAATGACAATCGGAGGAATTTTAGGCTTGGGCACAGATTGAGAGGGAGACCGAGTCGGATGGCTGGCGCTGTTACCGGGGCTAGATACCCGATGCGTAGCAGCGGCCGGTGGCGGGCTGGCGACCAATTTTCGCTTGCGTTTGGCAGACTTGCCCTCCACAAGCGAAAATTCACCTTCCCCCGTCACCACACTACACATCGACGCACAATCACTTTCACTTTCACTATCACTGATTGTATGGGACGGCAGCGGGGTAGAATGAGGACCAGTACCGCAGGTTTCCATTAAGGTTACCAGCGGTGCCGGCAAAGGAACGGGAGTTGCGTTCGACGCCATCTCGGGATGAGCCGAAATGAACGTCCAAGACGCAAAAAAGGGCTAGGAAAGAGTGACTTTCACCAGCACTGAATCACTACACTGACAGACAAAGAACACGAACACCAGACGCGCACTGCACACGAGTCACAAAAACACACGCGCACGACACAATACACTTGTAATTTATAGCACACTGATGATGATGAATACAGATGAAGATATGGTGAAGAATTCACTTTGATAAATGTATAAATAACGGTGAAATTCACAAGCAAAAATCGCCATAAAAAGTGACGCAGCCTACCCTGGCAACAGCTCTAGGTAGTGTCTCTGCTTACCATCGAGGTGTCGCCATACACAGTTATGTTCGAAAGACCCCCACCACGAGAGATAAAAGAAATTATTAGTTTTCCCGACGAACCCGCATACCAATTTGAAAGGGTAAAATTTTATAACAAGGTGTTAGAAAAAACGGAACAGCAGCGGAAAAAATATGTCAAATCACAGCCCAAGGCAATTAAATATGAGGTAGGAGAAAAGGTGTTAGTTAAAAATAGAGAATTGCCCAGTGCTATACAAGGCATAACGAGGAAATTGCTACTCTTATATACAGGGCCTTTCACGATCACCAGAGACAATAAAAACAATACCTATGAGGTGATTGACACGCTTAGTAACAAAGTAAAAGGTACGTATAACCAAACATCATTGAAAAAGTACCATGATTAAAAATCATAAGTCAAATACTCAACCAGTGAGCAAGTACCATGACCAAAAACCCAAGCCAAATACAGCATTATTGAGAAGGTACCTTGACTAAAAACATGTAAACGTGAATTTTTCAACTTACCCAGAATTAGAAAGGAGGTAGAGATTATTAAATAAATATAAATATTATTGTATAACGATTATTATTAATAAATATTACGAGATGGACACATTCCACCGTAGGCAAGATTTATTTCCAATAGCCATGTCAACGTATATTTACCAGCTTACCCGTACTTAGAGAAGGAGAGAGATTATTATTAATAAATATTACAAGATGGACACTTAGTAAAGGAGAAAAAAGGAGAAATACTGTCATATATTTGATACTAAATGGAAATGATAAATGAAAAAAAAAAAGGGAAGAACAGTGAGTTACATAAGGAGGTAATGATGAATATAAATATAGCTATTAACATTGAATGATTTTAAACGATAATTTTACCTGCGGAGAACGATATATTAATATAATTGTGAAATAATCAGAAGAGTTTAAGAAAGGGAATTTATGTGTAGGAGCCTATGATCTTTGAATATTGTATTTTTTTTTTTTTATTTATTATTATTATTGTTGCAAAGGTGCAATTATTATTTTCTGGACAGGGATGTGTTGCCTCTGATTTCAGTAGTTATAGATAGGAAAGGGCAGAGAATGTATGCCATAGCGAGCCACTCTGACTCCCAACCCTCTATGAAAGTTAGGGAATTGATAGGGAATTATATCAAAGATTAATTAAATAACATCAAGGTAAAAAGGAAAGGAATAGGTGATACGACAAAGAACGAAATAGGAATATTGAGTTGGATTAATATATTAAAGGAGTAGTACAGGAATTTAATTATAAGATAAAAGAATGAAATATAAAGAAGCTAATAAAAGGTTAATATAGAGATGATAATTCCATCAAAACCAAAGATATGTTTTTAAAAAATTATCAACTTTAACGGAGAGGCATGTGTAACGTCACAGAACGTTCCATAAAGGAAATCATTTACATAGCAATTTATCATAAGAGGAAAGTGAGGTGAACAGTATCGAACCCAAGTAGTCCTAAAAAATTGTGTAATATTGTCTAATAATTATTACTACTAACATGAATAAACGACCAAACTTTGACTAAGACACAAACCCCATATATATTATTAAAGTGAATAACAGTGAAAAAACCATAAGATACTATAAGAGAGACGAATAATGTCAGAATCAACCAAAATGAAGTCATTAATTATTAAGTTTTATAACTCTGAATAGAGTATTAAGAACTATTTTTTGTGAATGAATGGACATGATCCATTATTATATTATGTAATGTAAATAAAATAAATGTATTAAATGGCTTAAAAACATTATTAGAAAGAATCTAAGTTAAAATAAAAATTATATATTTGTTATGACAAAAAATATTAATGTGTTGGATTTGAGACCAAACACCCAGATTTCATGAAAAAATTAATTATTATCAGATTAAAATAAAAACTATATGTAATTGTCAAGCAGACAAAAGTGAACAATTTATCTTAAATAAAGAAAGCTGTCAAATGAATAAAAGTCAGTCAAAATAGCCAAAAACAGCATTAACTAAAAACATGTGGTAGGCATATAATATTGTGTGATTTATGGATTTAATGTTGCCAAAATGCAACCAAATTGCATTAGAAAGTTGAAATATGATATAAAGCGACTATACTAATATATTTGACTAACTAACTTTAACATTGTAATAGTCAAGTTAGCAAAATATTTACCTATACCATGTATGGCTGGAGCCAATCAACCAGTACAAAAATAATCACATCTGGCTAAATATTTACAAAATGCTAACAAAAATAAAATAGAATGGTACAATACTTCAGTATACCTTAAAAACGAACAAACTCAGTTGAAAATAAAGAATTTAACTTATAAGAGTGAGATTTGTCACACCATAAAAAAGGGCATCTCAAGACCAATCAATGATGCTATGTCATCCTGTAATAAAAATAATGTATGTAAAGAGTAACCAGGTATCACAAAAGACAGACAATATAATAAACTCTGAGTGTACACTAGTGAAATACTACTATGTTAAAGAAAGAGACCAATTATTGTGTTATAACATTAACAAAAAACCTAGGCCATGGACAGGGGCCATGTAAAATTGTAATTATTTATGTATTATCTATGTTAAAATTTGTTTGTTTTGTTATAGGAAGGTAGTAATGTTATATGTTCAGATTGTGGAAGGAACATAATAATTCCACAACAATTTTTGTTCTAAAAAAATTGAATTTTAATGACAACAACCCAAGGTGAGAGTTGTATATTGTGTTACTTATTAGACTTAATTTAATTAAAAACCAATCATAATTAGTATCACTAGATTCAGTTGAAAACAGAGAATCTAAATGTAATAATGGCATACAAATTGTGAGTACTAATGTAAAACTGTTTGATAAATACCAGAGTAATTTTTGAAATATCCTTAGTATGAAGAATAAGAAATTTGTTCTAAAAGCTTCGACGGAAATGAATTTTGTTCCATAATGTTCCATTTCGTTTATTCTCGAACAATCTAGAAAGAATTTTTACACAAATATACCAGAAGTCGATGAAAACAATCAGCCTGAATTAGTGTAAAAGAGAGACCAAATTCAACCCAAAAACACTTGAAACTTGAACTCCAGAACTGATGCATCACCCACGACACTGATCAACGCAGCTAAGGCGAAACCGAGAGGCGAGAAATCGACAAGACGAAGAAAGGCTTTTCCCGTACATTGACAAACAGACTGACTTAACCTCAACAAGAATCTACGCCAATGTGTTGCTGAAATAGAGCAGCAACACGGCAAATTTTAATAGAAATCACGCAGCCAGAACGTCAACGGCCCAGGAGGGACCAAAACTGTAAATAAAGAACCAGTTCTGCTGTGTTCGCATAGACAGACTAACTTGACAATAACCCCTTAACGTAAACAAACAAACAAACACAAAGCCTTTCTCTCGACACTGCATGGGAATCAGCGCTGCGGCGGCCAATTTCTGAATCAACGCGGAGCAGATGATTCGTAGTGGCGGGGTTTGAACGGTAATCTACTGCCAACGTTTTCACAAAAAGTGCGGAAATAGTAAATGATCGCAATTTTGACTTAAAATAGATTCAGTGCACATACGAAGAGGCGAGACTGAAAAAACTACCCGAGAGGAGTGTCCCATGCGAAATTAATTAATCATTGGAACGTGAGTTACCAAAATTAAAGTCATTTTTTTACCTGGTTACATTTATCACACAGTTGTACTACACATGCCACACACACCTTCAAATCACTTAATTTTTCTTGTAAGGCATCTTATTGATATGTCTTGGTAGTTCAAAGGAGTCACGTCCTGAGAGTAAAGATTTTTTCACGTATTAAACTCATGCTTTTCAACTGAGTAAAAAATTGAAAACACTAGCCGATACTTGATTGGATATATAAAATTGTCAATAATAATAATGATAATAATAACTTGTAAAATTTTTTTTTTTAGTAACTCTGCAATTTTATAATTTTTATATGAATGTTAGTCCTTCAGACGATTTGTTTGTTTTTTTTGAAGAATCATTAAACTTACCTGATTTTTTCAAGCTAAACTGACTTGTTTATATTTTTCATAAAAGTAAGATTTAAAAATTTTAATTTCGTTAATAATCACATTTATTTCTTGGAACAAACGATTCCAAGTGGCGCCCACAAAAAACATAGTATTAATTTTTGTTACAGGACTACATCACCGCAGAGGATCCAGTCAACAGTAAGTAACAAAAAGTGCACGGAGGTAACGCCCGACATTATACAACACTTTTACATTACATACACCTTATCTATTTGTTATAAATTGACGACTCCAACAGTGGGGCTTAAAGGAGAGTATCTTAGAAAAAGGTTGCACACTTTTTACAATTGTTATAACGTCTTCAAGACATTGTCTTTCATAGTCTATCTAAGAGTGTCGTTTACATTGCTTTTCAGTTTGGCGTTTCTTAGTTGTTATTGATACTCCTTACATTAGCAGCCAATGTACTTCTACTTTTCACGAATCCTTCTATATCAGCCCCTTATATTTCATTACTCCGTATCAGCTCCATAGTTTACTATCAGCTACAGTTTCATTAAAATTTTATGCATTTTGTTCAAAATTTTATATTCTATTTTTCAACGCCAATTAGTGTCGTCTATCGTGTAATCATTGGAACTGAAAGACGACAACAGCACAATAAGAGTTTTAGCAATGTCGTCATTGCTGTACCAGGACACCGCCAGCTTAGTGTCTTGGTTTAAATATTCAGATATGTTTAGCGTTTTTTTTTTTCTTACCTTTGTTAGGTCCGTCTTGAGACTTTTATATTTAGAATAAAATTAGTGTGACGCGTGTCAGGTCATCTGACCCATCCTCAGACACTTACTCGAAAAGAGGTCGTCATATATTAAAATTCAATTAAAATAAAAACACACATATGTAAATTCATTGTCAATAATTAATGTTCAAAAACATGAATAACACTGTTGTCGTGGTGCACCACGCGATTACCGATCGATACTCTATGTTAACAAACAAAAATGTTTAAAATGTTTAACGTGTTTTTACAAACGTTTTTATTAGACGCTTAACTTTAAAACAATATTTGACAAAATGTTGCATTACTAATGAAATGTAAACCAGATAGAGCTCTATACGCTTCAAGGCGTCTAATCCTTTGAATTTCTGAATATATGCATGGATTGGTGCTTGCATGAGCAGTGTTGTTGACGATTTTCTATTATTAAGTAAATGTAACGTAATGTTTGATCACTACTTATCTTCTGTCACTCCCCTCCGTCTAGCAGTAATTTTACACAGAGGCGCGCGCTAATAATTTTACACACACACACACTTTTGCAGACACAGTCCCATTTGTAGCAGGCTATGTAAAAGTAACTTTGTAGTGTAACTACAAAATGTTCTAGCGTATACAAGAAGCACATTACAAGTTATATATGCTTTTAGGAGACATGCAAACAAATTAGGAAACACGATGCGAAAATACGCTTTTCCAGCAAACTGACACCATTAGTATTTGAGTACAAATGCTGTTGTACAGCAACGCATGCACAGGAAATGTCTGTGCATGTTGATTACTTATTTAAATAACTCTTGTGCTGACTTTGCTATACGAAAGAGAGAAAATATTGTCCCTTGGTTGTTCTTGTGTTTCTATACCTTCAGAAGATTCTACATCTTTTTTTTTTTAATACGGAATAGATGCGGATATCTGCAGATAAATTACTCACATCCGCGTACGTCGCTGTGTTTGTAGAACATATACATAAATGTATTTTAGTGTCTTTTTAATGTTTTAACGAAGTCATAACCGACGAATTTTTACTCTGATGATGGATAAAATTAATCCGAAACGCGTTAGAAGACAGTAACCAAGCGGTCACATAGACGGATTAAGGTAAAATTTTTAAAAATTTAATTATAATAATTGTGACGCGGATACCAGTACAATGACTTTAAAAGATAAATTAGTTAGCTATTACCTCGGCTACTTTTTCTACTCATGTCGGAGGAATGACTAATATAAGTTAATTAAGTGTTATCAAAAATGCAACATTCCGCTGTTCAAATGTAATGGATAATCTCGTGTAAGAAATGTTGTTGGCGCGTTCAACATTTAGGTTTAAAAAAAGGCGACTCTCATACTTGCTTACACATATTTATAAAAATTAATGAGTAAATGGAAATGGAAATGGATCAAGTCTTTGTCGTCTTCCAAGAGACGACTTCGAATCACCTATGAACTATCTACTGCAAAGACCCACGTGTATTTACTGTCTATCCCATAGAAATATTTATTTCTGGAAATTATCATTTATATTACTCTTAGGTAGAAAATAAACACGCCCTGCCCCTACACACACACACAGACTTGTATGTATGTGTAGGAGCGTGTTTGCAAAGGAAAATAACTAGAGTAGTTTTTAGATAACGAGCACTGTTCCGGATTCCGAGCACGAGCACACTAGTTCAAAATGCCCGACGGTCAATAGTGATGCAGCTGATTATAAGCTGATTATAAGTCGGTGGGAATGTGCGTAAATCCCGACCAACTCGAAACAATATTTCCTTTGTCTGCATCGATTGGAAACGTCAGTTGCAGGCATATTGTTTCCGTTGTTTCTTGGAACTAATTCATCGTAAAAACATCTTCTTTGTTTTAACAGTACGTTGTACTAAAGTGTTCTGTTACCTTCCACAAATCGATTTTGCGTATAAACGGTTTAACATACGAATTTCTACGTTCTAATTACATCAACACGCATTAATCACGGCCACGTGTTTTCCAATAATATTCAAATAAATGTTTTTATTAATCTTAGGTTTGAGGAAATCTGGTACTACAGTAAATTAGTAATATTTATTTTACAAAGGTTTTTAAAAATATATACACACTTGGTACGTTTCACAGATTTTATTTAACTCTGACAGGTGTTTCGATTTCTTAAGGCATTGTCAAAGAGACGAGTGAACACTAAACAGAGGATATAAGGCTGGTGGTGGACATCTGTTTAGGGGGTGTATTGGAACATTGTAACCCCACTTTAACTTAAGCAGTTAAAAAAAAAGATTATTTTTTTTTGAGAAAAATTTTTGGATTTTTTTTTTTTGTAAAGAGGGGCCACAAGTTAATTATAACTAGGCTTAGGCCTAGAGAAGCCAAAAATGCGCTGGATCCAGTGAGACGGGACTTGCAATGAAAACTCAAGAATTAAACAATTAACAAATCCTTTTTATTATTCTATCTCAATAACAAATGATAATAAAATAAATAAACCCAACAGTAATCTATAATTCCCCTTAAATAATTAATTAAATAAAGTATACTTTCTCAACAAAGCCACCTGAAAATAATTATTGAAACCAAGAGAATAATTTGCTATGTCACTCTACCAATGAATTGAAATTTAAAACCATAACTAACCTTGAAATAATGCTTCCATTAAAATAGTAATAAAATATAAAATTTATTTTATATGTTCCTGTAAGAATGCTTCATATAACTTAATGAAGATAAATGGTATAGATTCCTTGCTAATATTTATTACAATAATAATTACTCAAACAAATTAAATAAATTTTAAAGGGTGACAATTCATATACTTGTTATAAGGTTAAATAAAATAATTTATTTCCTTAAAGAAATGATCAGCAATGATTATTTGAGATAGAATACCTGTTATAAAAAATGAAAAGGATATACCTACATGACTCCATGTATTAACTTTCTTTTATAAAAAGACATCGAACAAATAAAAACCTATATCCAAAGTCCCCACCAAAATACACTAAATGCATAACACTTATAACCCCCAAAATGTACACACAAATATATATACATAACATGTTCCACGACACAAATACATTATACAATAGTATACAATAAAATATACATAAAGGTCTCTTGCCACGCCCTTCTTATATTACCCTTCTGGTGTATATAAATTCTTACTTTTTCTTTATAATTATCCCAGTTAGGATTAGAAATTTACTTTTATTATATTACCCTCATGGTGTGGGTTGATTACACATCAGGTGTATAAGATAATGTTTAAGCATACAGTAGTCCCCAGGACATAATAAAATACAAAACTAAGTGCCTAAGTGGCTAAGTGGCTAAGTGCCTAATTCCAGTGAGAAATTAAAAATATTTAAAATAATGAACGCCCCCCAGTTATCATAATTAATTTACAGAATTTATATATACCGAAACATTGCCAAATAATAAAATTAGAAATATTGCATAATATTATAACCTTATAAAAAAATACACTTGACCCAGAGACGGACATGTTATCTTGATGATTCAGCCTTCAACTTGTCTCAACAAACAAGTTGAAAGGTGTTTCGACTTGCCTTCCTTCTTGTTAAAACTTGTTGAAAATGCACCTACCTCCCCAGTATTTTTTTATACTAATGAAACAAACTCATATTTTAAATTTAGAAAATATATCTATATATATAGTACTGAATTGAACATGATAAATAACTAATAGCATAAATAACTTAAAAATCTGTAAAGAAACCCCTATAATGAAATAAGTGGAAAATCTATGTTGAATGTTGCATAATCATTATGCCAGTCTCTGAGCTGACAATTTTACCAGAAATATACAGAAATTTACAATTAATTTAACACCCAGTCCACACACTAAACTGTCCCATCAATTGGGAATCTAAATGAATGTTTAAAACTTGTAATGTAGTAGTTGACAGATGTATATAACTGGTCACTGGGTATGATTGAGTGTTGACTCTATGTGTAATTATAATTGGTTATTTATCACCTGATTTCATTCATGAAGGGTTTTATGGAGGTGACATCTCGTGGCCGACATTTTAGATGTTCGTGTGGTCGTCCAAATTCATCCGATAGCGAAGTGGAGAGCTTAGGATGTTAAATGTTCAGCCATGTAGTAGGTCTTGTTCTCGTCTGTGCAGTAGACCCTGATTACACATTATATTTTTAGTCAGAGACCACAACACAAATGCCCCACTAAAGTTTGCACACCCTCCAAAATACATATATAAAGTCAACATAGTTATTGAGCTATTTAATTAAACTTGGTAATTTTTTTATATGGCCAACATGCCTTACTTGAAAATCTTTAAAACAGTTATTCTTTATAACAGTAATTCTTCCTAATATTAACTTCACACAATGTGAGTTACCTGGTTTGTGATTTGACAATTAATTATGGTTTTGTACCATCTCATAAACTTTATACATAGTGTGAATATGTAGCTACCACGTGGTTAAGGTTAATTCAAATACATAGTTTTTTATTACGGAAAATAATATGAATTGGACATTATTTACTTTCAAAACGTGCCTGAGTAAGTTACCAGATATTAATAAGGTTTTACTGTTAATTGTAGCACAATTTGTATACCATTTAAACTAACTACGCATTGTGCAATAAACTAGTGGTGTACCACGAATCTCATTACATCGATGTTATATAAATTTTAAACTTAAATATTTTGTATGCAATATACTTTACCTTTTAGTGCCGAAATTCTGACACTTGAATGGAATGTTTTATAAAGTTATAAAAACTTTACCAACACTTAGCGTATTGCACAATGCACGATACAACAGGTGAACAGATTGAACTTGCTCAGGGCTTACTAAAATAACAGTTTTCTCCAGTAAAATATTGTAGTTAATTGATATGAAAGTAATTGAGACTTACCGCAGTCGTTTACAGAATTATCTCGACATAGTCGGAAGAACAGCTAGTGTTGAGATCTTCATTTCTCTACCGGAAAAAATAATGGCGACCGTCACCCACGAGGTATTTTGTCAGACAAAATTACTCAGAAAATTCGGCTCCGTCTCCGTTTGCGTCCCGTACTTCTCGCCAGACAGCAGCACTTGGATATTTCATACTGCCGCGGACAGTCGGCAGGTGCCGACACCGATCAAGCAGTGTAGAATAGAAATCGGTAGTGCTTATATTTTCACGGGTAGGGTGCAGCACTAATTACAGCATTGTAATTCCGTACTGCCTATAGCTACAGTTCGTATATCATGTCGTTTCGCGCCGTCTTTCCGCTAGATATCAGCCCACTCTCCAATTGTAAGATAACTGAAATCTGCTGAATCTTTTTGACTCAGCACAACATGTGTGAGGTGTGAAGAGTGAGAGGGGGTTGCAGAAGCGAAGGAAAGGCCTAGTGTCTTTAAAAACTAAATGAATCGCTCAATGTTAAAAGGGCGGATGTCCATGACACCAACGTTTTGGGAAATTAAAAAAAAAATTTTTTAAAATGGTTTGTTATATCATAAATATTTTAGGGTCTGTAGATTAAGCCAATTAAATTTAATATTTTTATGAACTATTCTTAAATTTTAAAACAGTGGTTGTCTGTACACAGGACTTTAAAGCTTGTGGACTTTCGCCCTTTTAAAAAAATCAGATATAAATTAGGTGTTCCAAAATAAAACACAGCTGTTTTCAGTCTCATTTTATGTAGTTTACAAAAGAAAATTGTTATTTATTTAAGTACAATAATATTTTTGAAGAAAACAAAAATTTGTACTATAAACTAAAGTATTTTTTGATAGTTAAATGGGAGAAAAATATGTAAAAGTTATTAATAAATCTATACCTTTGTTTTTTTGAAAAGTCAGTTGTATGTTATTACAAACTGTAGAAGAATATGAAAGCCAAAATAAAATAACTACAAACACTCTACAGTTTTTTATTATTAAAGTTTTATTATTAAATCTGGATACATCGTCATTCAGAAATGCTGGAAAATTTAACACTTATAAAAGTTCTGTTAAACTTACCACTGGACAGAGTACCAACTTTTTCGTTAATAAACCTTGATCACAAAAAATAATAACATAATGTAGGCTACAATAGTCTAAAGTTATGTAGTCAAATTTCATTCATCACTTTTTTCATCAACACTTGGTGTACACTCAGTGATAATGTCATTGTAGTAATTTTTATATTGATCAGGTGCATACTGAAGAGCTTTCTTTAAATCGTTAAGCTTATTGATTTTCATTGGAACTGCACCAGTAGGATATTACAGTTTTTCTGGTAGCTTAACTCCGTTCGAAGACTTGAGTAAGTAGAATGTATGCTTTACAACACCGTTAATTGTTTCCAGTCTGGTGCAAGCACCTGGCATTTCGGAATCATATATTAAATGATTCAGTGTGCTAATCCCAAAAAATATTTTTCTTGTCTTCTTTTATGTGATGTTTCTAAGGAGACTGGATTTTCTTTTTAGTATTCTGTCCGCCAAGATTTAAAATTATAAATATCACGGCTGCTGTCCACTTCAACAAGAACAAACGTTTGTGACTTGCTTTTGGTAATGATCAGTTCTGTCAATTGATGATTTGTGTACATACGATCACATTTTTTTAATGCTCGTTTGATTATAGAAAAATTCCTATCTCATGGAAGAAAGCTATATCCTCTTACAGGAAAAAACTGTGAAACTTTTTAAATTGTTTTGTGTCAGCAAGAGCATATAGAAATTTAGAGACACAGTGATTTTTATTCTGAGCAGGGCAGTTGTCGGAATAGATATGTAGCTCATCATGTTTGCTAGTTACATTATCCAGGTAATGATTAAGGAAAGAACAAGTCTCATCAGGTCCTTTTCTGGCTTAACCTCATGGTAAATGTAAATTACTGATTTGTTCTGTTTTATATCTTGTATACAGAACACATTCACTGTCATTTGTCTTAAGTAAAACATCTCTTGAACAGGGAGTCTAGGAAATGAAATGTTGTGCATAAAATCCATTGACAGGACTAGAACATTCTGATTTTTACTCATTGCGACATCATCAATTTCCTGCTTTAAGGAAGTATAAAACTTTTTTGCTTTACGCTTATGGGCCATAAGCTCTGCAACTGCAGTACGTTTTGCTGTTTCATTCAAGTGTGGAGATTTTATTTTTATATTACGTTTTTCACAAACACAACAACAATCAACCTGTGGTTGTCCAAATCTTAGGTTAAAGTTTTCATTAAATATGTCCAGTATGATGTATAAGAAACACTTATATTGGGATTTTCTTTAATAAAAAGTTGAAACTTTGCTTCAACATTTAAGTCTGAATGTAGATATTTTATTTCCTGACTTGCACAGTGGCTTATTTTATATGGAAATGAATCAATATGCTTTTGCATTTTTACTTTTATATCAGAGCTAAGAACATATCTTATATGTCGACCCTTATTTTCTTTCACATTTTTACCCTCTGCCTTCAGATTTCTTATTCTTCTTAATCTTTTCTGTAATACGGAAAATTGACAGAAAAGCAGGAAAACATAAACTTTCTCATTTCCAATTATAGCATGATATATAAAAGTATGACGTGATTTAAGATTTTTCTGTATTATATCAACTTTTCTGGGAGAAATTAAATCAGATTTACCAGATCTTGGCCGGCGTCGTTTAATTTCTTTGACATCAATTAAACCATGAATGTACACATCCTGTTCATCCTTTGATGAGGAGCTATTGTAGAAAAAATCAAAAGCAGATTTCAAATTTTCTACTCCATATTTTTTAAAACACTTAATTTTACGTCCGAAACGCAAAAACAAAAATCAAAATTCATTAGCTAAGCTCATTAAAAAATATAAAAGTTTACTGAAAAAGTTAGAGTTGATAAAGTTTGAGGTTATGCCTTCCACGGTTCAATAACATTAATCAAAACTGTCATTTAAACTGTTTCATTGTATACTAAAAACTAAAACTACTTAAACAACAATAATTGTTGTTCAATTATTGAACAGTACTTACTTGCAAGGTTCTCCAAATTTTGCACAACCAATAGACTTTCCTTTATGGTTCCTTTATAGCCTTGTCCACTAAGCCTTGCCTGTTTTGTAACGTTTCGTTTGTATACATGGGGCTGTCTTTTTCGCTTCCTTCCAGATCATTCTGTTATATCATTTCCATTTTGTTCATTATTAACTACGTTAGCCATTTTAAAAGAAGCAAACCAATAACAAGAAGAATACTGTTCTCACACAAGCAACGGATGTAGCCCAGGTTAGTTGGCTTTCGATTATTGTTGAACAGCTGATTAAGTAATAGAATGATACAATGCATGTTAAAAGGGCAGATGTCCGGACATCTTACCTTTTAACATGAAATGGAAATTTTGAAATACTTCTAGCAGTAAGCTATAATTTTAACGCCCTTTTAAAACAACATGATAATTCTACCTACATTGAGCGATTCAAATATAATATGAATGCAAAATATAAAATTAACTGAACTAAATAACAGCTTTTAATAAAGGGAATACACAGAATTCAGTTTGTTCATTTGTTATATTTTATTGCTTTTTTAATTTCTAGAATTTCTAACAAATCAATTTTTTTACATTTTTGTATGTTTTGGAGTAGTGCAACTATGAATAGTAGTGCTTCTATGAATCATTATTAATTTATGTAGTTTCAGCAACAGCAATTGTCAGTTTAAAGTTTACATTCATTTCAGTAATATAAATCCTCCACTAGACACCATGCAATAGGACACTTCGAACAACACAAGCCTCTGTCCGCAGAGCCCGATCTATTTGTTTAAAAGTAGCCATAAGTGCCCGTGTACTTAGGCTAAATGATATTTCTGTGGACGAGGAGATAACTCAGTGATAGATAGCTTGCTCTGTACGGCGTACGATTGTAGTGTTGGCTCTAACATACGTTTTACATGCACACTTTGCATGGTTATAAGATTATGACTGGATTAACGAATAACTGACTTGTATTTCCATTTGTATACTTCCACTGCTGTAGTCTTTATTTGTACAATCAGCAGTTTAGACGGTTATATTAAACATTTTGATTTGCTATGTATTTAATTATTTTTTAAATATTTAAAATTTTAACGAAATCATCCTATTTTCTTTTTAATGAAGTTTATTTAGAGAATTAAAGAAGTTTGTTGTTTCATTATTTGTTATATGATTTTACATACTGAGATTTTTCCATCATTCAGTTCGTGACCTTTCTGTGTACTTTGTATTAGTTTAACGATTTGAATGTCTGAAACTTACACTTCTTACTTAGATAATGTGTCGTTAAAATTAAATAGTATATATGGCTTTATAAAACGCTAAAGATTGTCAAAAAGGAAACATAAATTTTTATATATTCACCAAGTTAAGGTAATAAAAATTGTACAAAATCTGTTTTGAGCTGAGTATTTACACTGTATTTTTATATTTACAATCTAATAAGCGTACAGTAAGTACAAGTAAATTTACTAATTTACTATTTCAAAAGTTAACTTCAGGTTGTGTGTGTGTGTGTGTGTGTGTGTGTGTGTGTGTGTGTGTGTGTGTGTGTGTGTGTGTGTGTGTGTGTGTGTGTGTGTGTGTGTGTGTGTTTATATACCTTTCGTATGTGCAGAAGGGTGAGCCTACAGCTCCATTATGAGTATTTAAAAAAAAATTGAAGTCGTTATCAAGTATCTCATGCATTAGCGCTTTGATAAGTAGTAGTCTGTCCTTTCGACCTCATTTTAATAACTCCTTTCTTCGCTACCATAAATCGTCCACTAAGAATAAGCGTGCCTTGTGTCGTCGGTTGGTTTAAATTTTACATATTAAAACATTACTTATTATCTAGAATAAATTTCTTTTGCCGGAGTAGAGGATTTAACCCCATTATCTCTAATCTGCTGCGCAGACAGCTGTGTAAAATGAGCAGTAATAGGTGGCAATTGCTATAAAGAATAGCTTTTCTGGACAGTAATCCAAATAGATATCAGCTTAATGGCTCCGTTCCAATTATTATTCATTCCCAACCGTAGCATATAAACGCAATGTTATTCGTAACACTCTTTCCGATATATACTCAAAAATTATAATGATTGCAAATTACTTGAAAGCTAACGAATATTACTTTTCAACATTCTACATAATGTATATATGAAGTAAATGATGGGGAAGCTTATAACAAAATACTTCTGTGCCATCTTTGTTATCTTACAGTTTTAATACGCGTAATGAATTCTCCTACACTTTAAGTAGTGTGTAAAAATCGAAGATCATTTCCTAAAACGATAGTCATGCTTGTGCCCACGTTTGTACTAACTTCATGCCGCCTTATATAAAGGCCCATGGGCGCACGCGAATATCGGTCGAAGGTAAGATGAAGCACTGATTTTTACTATAATCGGAAAACAATGCATTAAGATCATTTTTAAACTTGACATTTATACGTACACTCTCTGTGCTTTCATCTTAAAAATAAATTTTCTATAACCAAATATTTCTATTTAGAAGTAAAAAAGGAGAACTTTATTTGTAAGTCACTCCACAAGACGGCAATCCTGCACAGAAAATACTATTTTTCTTAGAAATAAAATTTAGATTTACTCCGATTGTATTAGTCATATAAAAAAAAGTAAATAAAACGACAAATAAATGCCAGTGTCTTGTTTGAAATTATTTTCAATATAATTTAATTTAGATATTAGTAAAATTTTAATGGGACTGTTTGGTATTGTAATAAAGTTGCCTTCAGCTTATGAAAATTTGTAACATGTGAGTTTTCGATGACACGTTGCTGGTGGCTCTTTGAGAATGTCACCAAAGAATTTTTCTCATGTAAATCCGGCAACTTTAGTCGCCCTGTCAAAAGTGTACAGTATACACTTTTTATTTAAAATTTATGAAATTAGCAAACATATTCCAAAAGATATTTAAAGACAATGCGTAAAACGCATGCGTAGACGAGAATGTGTAAACAAAAAAAGTAAGAAACAAGAATACGTAAATACTGTAGTTTTATAGTATACCTGGAAGGATTACTTGAGTGTGGAATGTTTTTAAGTTCATCATTAACAATACTACTCAAATCCTTCAATGTGAAGCGATTGAAGAAATATGATACAGGGATGTAGGTAGTGTAGTAGGTAGCATGCTCATGCTAAATTTAGAAATGTTGAAAAACAATGTAGCCGCGGCTGGCGAACTGAGCGAGATGCTCGCTCGGAGTCTTGCAAGTAACTAAGTTAAATTTGACTGCTGCTAGCCTGTATCATAACCGGCAGCAGATAGCAGGGAGAAAAATGACGTCACTACATGCACCTCCAATGCGGCATTTTACAGTACAAAGTTTACATAGGTACAAAGTTTAACCATACTGCCCGCACAAAATCGGGGCGATTTTGCAACTTAAGTCAATGTGTGAATAGTACATAGTAATTGACATTACATGATACCAAAATTCAATAATAAATAACAAATGCTAATACAATAACCTTTGGATATTATTGCCTTACAAGAGATTAGATGGCAAGGACAAGGAGTGATCGAGAAAAAAGATTTCAAGTTCATTTACAGTGGACCTACAGCAAGATCAGGTCAGTTTGGGACTGGGTTCATAATGAACAAGAAAATATCTGACAGGGTAATTGGAATTGAACCAATATCTGATAGAATATGCAAGCTAAGAATGAAAGGCCATTTCAGAAATATAACACTCATATCAGTACATGCACCAACTGAGGATAAATCAGATGAAGAGAAGGAGGACTTTTATGGAAAATTAACAAGAGTGTATTGAGCAGTCCCAAAATACGACTTAGTTATCATTCTGGGGGACTCGAATGCTAAGATTGGAAAAGAGAATTTTCTGAAGGGCGTTGCTGGGAAATTCTCCCTGCACAATGAATCCAGTGACAATGGAAGAATGCTTGCAGAGTTCGCTACAGCGTGCGGAATGATCATAAAAAGCACCAGTTTTGATCATAAAAGAATCCACTTAGGGACATGGAGAGCCCCTGGGACTGATCTAATGAATCAGATTGACCATGTTCTTGTTAGCAAAAGACATGCAACCTCTGTGGTAGACACTAGAGCAATGAGAGGTCCAAACTGTGATACTGATCACTATCTGGTAAGAGCAGTGGTCAGAGAAAAGCTAGCTATGATCCAAAAAGAAAAAGGAGAGAAAAGAATGAAATGGGATGTGTTGTGGTCAAACTTGATAAGGAAATCAATAATATTGAAGAAAAGTGGGCAAACATGAAAGAAGCTGTTATAGAGGCGGCTAGAGAGATAGTAGGTGTGAAAAGGAGAAAACAGTCCGAATGGTTTGATGACGAGTGCAGAGAAGCTATACAAAGAAAGAATGAATACAGAAGGAAAATGTTGGAGAGAACACTAGACAGAATAGTGACCGATATAGAGCTAGCAGACACGAGGCAAACCATTTATGTAAGAAGAAAAAAAGAGAATACATGAAGGAGAAGGTGCGCAAAATAGAGGAATTATCAGAACAGAAGAAAACAAAAAACCTGTATAATGAGGTAAGAAGTATAAACAGAAGTTACCAACCAAAGCTAAATATCTGCAAAGACAAAGATGGAAAACTAATAGCAGAAGACAGGCTGATCCTCAACAGATGGGCTGAATATTTTGAAGAAATATTAAATAAGCCTGACACAATGGAGACTGTAGAAGAGAATGTAAGAATAGGTCCAGAACCATATGTAGAAACTCCCTCAGTTGAGGAAGTGAGAAGAGCAATTAATCGACTAAAGAACGGGAAAGCGCCTGGCGAAGATCAGCTTAGCCCTGAACTGATCAAAAAAGGCGGTGGAGCACTAACTGCACAAATTCATGATATAGTATGTAGTGTATGGGAGGAAGAGACAATGCCAAATGACTGGAAGACTGGAGTAATATGCACAGTTTTTAAAAAAGGAGATAAAACTGTATGTAGCAATTATAGGGGCATAACACTGCTAAGCTGTGTCTATAAGATATTGTCCATGATTCTCCTTGATAGGCTAAATGTATATACAGAGGAAATCCTAAGTGAACATCAAAGTGGGGATTTAGAGCCGACCGGAGCACAGTCGATCAAATTTTCGTCATGAGGCAGTCACTTGAAAGATGTTTCGAATATGGTATTGACATCCATATACTGTTTATAGATTTCAGGCAAGCCTTCGATAGTGTAAATCGAATAATGTTGCGAATAGCATTGGAAGAATTGGGAGTACCTCAAAAGATTGTGAGACTGGTACTGCTCAATCTGAACGATTTCAGGGGAAAAGTAGTTCTGGGTAGATATACACGATATAGAGACAACATAGTCAGCTTTGAAGGTTTCGACTGGTTAGTACCCTATATACCCGTAGTGTGTGTGATACTGAGTCTCTCACACAGGTATATGGGACCTACAATTTAACGCCGGATACCTCTCGCTGGGTTGCCATTACCTTGCGAGGGGGGACGGTCGTATCTAAATCAGATGGCCCCTGGCGGGAATTGAAGCCGCGCCGACAGCGTAGCAGCGCCGCACGCTAGCCACTACGCCACGTCCGCTCCAAGTGCATATACCTCTGAGTAATTCTTGAACCATCTCCAGATTCATAGCCTGTTTAAATCGTGTGCAGGGCCGGCGAGAGCGATCACGTGCCCCAGAGCTAAACACTTTTGGGCCCCCCCGAAATAAAAACTTACCAAAATCATTACTGTTGGACTGTTAATGCTTTAGGATTTATTAATTGACCCTACAATTCGTTATTATTAACTTTAATCGTAAATAAATGGGTTTTACACTGTTAATAAGTGGCCAGAACAAAGGCCGTTATGCGCCGGGCCCGCTTCGGGACCCCGGGCCCCGGGGCTCTGCCCCCCCTCACGTATGAATGACCTTGCTTTTGCAAGTCAGGTTTGCTTTGTTTTCATTTACAACAAGAGGTTCAGAAATCCCGTTGCTACAATGCTCACTTTGTTACGCAAGCAAAAGGACAATAAGTTTTATGTTAGTTATTCCAAGAGCGTTCTGCCTTATCTCCCAATGTCTGTCGTGAGCTTTACACCGTGTGGGTCGGGAACATACATACCCGTTATTGAAGTGTTTTATGGACGAGTTATTCTCGCGGAGACAGACACTGCGAAAACTCTTCCACTGCTATTACCTGTTACTTATGGTCGATCTTTAGAACAATTTCAAAGAAATTCTTTAATAACTTTGTCCACAGATTTATAGCTTTCAAGTTCTTAAAGAATTGACATTTACTTCTAGCCTCTCAGTAATGACAGAGTTAAAATTATTTTTCATTACATTACATTTTTCTGTATATACATGCTTATTAAAATTTATTTTTTTGAGAGAATTTTTGACCCAGTCCTACTTTGTTCTTATCACCTTTGTATACACCACACAAAATGTATAAAGCAACTGCAATTAAACATTTATCACGCACTTTCAATTACATTAATTATATTTTATGGTTGTTTACTCTTATATTTATTACATATTTTTTAATTTGGTACAAACTTTTTCTCAGCTTATTCATTATTATTTATTTTCGTAGTATTCAGCTGCAGATGAAGAATTCCTTTACACCATAGATTTTAGCGACTCTAGTTTTTTGGGACCGCGAAAATATTCAGTTACATTGTAGAAGTGTAACTAATATTGTTGATTAATAATAGCATATTTTTATTTGTAAAATTACTAGGGTATTTAACATTTGTTATTACCTTAATTTGGCAGCTTCGTTTGGAAATGGAAACTTGGTAACACATACACGCTAATTCATGTATACAGATTAAATATGATTATTGCCTCTCTTTATTATCTCGATATTCTCTCTGTCTAAATTATATATAAGAAACCGTTTGAGCAAACACTGTGCTCAACAAAGGAGTGTCACATAAACTACAATTCTTTTACGCCACGTTTCGTTCTCAGCAAACTATTTAACACTAGACCATTAAACCACAATGGACAGCAACGAAAAATACGTTGTTATTAGTGTCAAGCATTGGCCAGTCTTTCTGTGTTGAACACGCTCTAATTATGTTATTTAGTATTTTCTTGTACAAATAAATGAGTACGTGTGTTCTGAAAAGTAATTTTATGAGAAGCTTTGATGTGTTTAGTGCATTATCGTTTCGTTACCAACAGTCCTTCGTTACTGACGAAACACGGAGGACTGCTCGTGCTAAATAAACATCGTTATTTAGGCTAAAGGCTGTTCGTTAAACTGTAACGTATTGTTACGACTGTCTAACTGATCGTCGTACGATACAATGGAAAACAAAATAAAAGCCACCAATGAAATCACTAATTAACAGCTTTAAATATCACAGTTTATAGTTTGTAATCAACAAGTTATTCAACAAGATTATACTCGTACAATAATTCAGGTTAATTTGTCCACACCAATAATAATGTCAGCTAACAGAGTCTCGCACAATAATCGCTTTTCATTAATAACCACTTGAACGCACGGAGTAATCGCCCGAAATAAACTGACTTTCAAGCGGCAGGTGTTAGCTATTCATAGTCTCCGGGGTTCCATTATATGCGTTCTTAACAAGCACTCGAAAATTCTAGAGGATACTTGAGCGCGGCTTTGGCAGCAACACACACCGGCTGGGCTAGTTGAGAAGCTCTTAGAACAACACCATCGACTGTACGAGAATGATCCGTACTGCCTAACATTATATTTTGCACCGTTTTGGGGGTGAGAATTTGGTTTAGATTTGGTTTTGGTCAATAGGTTAAAATTGTCTACGTTCTTCTGATACTCAGAAACTGAATTCTCTGCAGTGATGTACTCTTCCACTTAATACATTCAATTCTCTCTTTATGCTCCCTTTATGCACTACAGGGCAGTAACATAACCACCGCTTGTCTACATTTATGGTGTGTCGGTCTTCCTTTTTTTTGCACTTCTATTCAGTATCTTTTGTTAAGTATAATTATAGGCTAGTTGCACACATTAGAAATTAATAAAATTACCGAAGCAACATGTAGAATATTTTATTTTTATATTTTTAATTGTAATCGGTAATGTGTACTGATAATTTTTTTTTTCAAATTCAGGATTGAGGGAGTCTGTCTAGATGATAACAGTCATACACGCGGAATACTGAAAGCTACACATCATGGTAGTGAGTGAGTGGAGAATGAGAAATATTAAAGTCCTATGCCATAATTTCTATGCATGAGCTAATTAATACAATATTAACTGGCGTGGTGGTCTGTGTTGCTAGCGTTTTCAGTTAGTTATAACTAAATCTATCCTCTTTGTGGAAATTATATTTTAAGCAATAGGCATTTATGTTATAATTGGAAAATGGTTTCGATAAGTTTATACTAGTTTCATGACAGAATATAAATAAGCGTTATAATTTTACCATCTCTTATGGAAATCTCAACTTTTGTTTGCGTAACGAGTTAATTAATAAGTCCAGAAGCGGCCAATGTTCTCTCTCTATGTGTGTGTGTGTGTGTGTGTGTGTGTGTGTGTGTGTGTGTGTGTGTGTGTGTGTGTGTGTGTGTGTGTGTGTGTGTGTGTGTGTGTGTGTGTGTAACCTTACTACTTGAGGAAGGTTAATATACTATAGGACATATAAATTGCAGAAGAAAATATTTTTGATATTACATATTGTAAACATGTTATTTCAGGATGCATTAATTATATAGATTAAGAAATCTGTGACATACAAAATTGAGAGCAGACTTCCCCACGGGTTTTAATATTGACGTCTCTCAAACTGTATGGTGTATTAGGTTAAAAATAAATGTTTTTGATAACTCTCAAAAATAGGGTATTTTATAACAATCGTTTAGTAACAGAACTTCTTATATATTTGTGACAATGTGGTGAATTGGAAGAGTAATAATTGGAAAGTAGCCATTAAGCTAATGTCTAGTCAGGATAGGATTTACAAACGCTGAGTTTTTATAACAGTCGCTGCCTAATACCTACCGCGCCTCTTTGTGACTTATTGTAGTGAACCAAATATGAAGACAAATAGAGTTAAACTTTATAAGAAAAAGAAATCATTGAAAATAGTTACAATAAAAGCTTATTAAAAATGCAATATTAAATTTATATCTTCAATATTAGAATTTTTGAATAGCAATTTTGATAAATCAATAGTTTTTTAAATGTATTTAAGTAGTCATTTAATGCCATCAAAATCCTGTTTTACTCAACTAACAGTAAGGTTTATTGTGCAACAGTAGTATTGAAAATAACGGACACACGAGTCCTACTGTCTAGACTGCAATTAATGCACTACAGTTACTTCCATTATTACTACTAAAACTTTTTAAATAATTGTAATGTCGCAATATACTTTATGGAATTCGAAACACTAATTAATCATGATCATGATACAAGAATATGAATTTAACTTACCTATTTCTAGGAGTTTCTATCTTTATCTGTGTCCCATGGTTTGTGTGCTCACATGCTATTAAAAAACAACAGATAATTATATCCATTGACTGTAATACAGGGTTGCTATTATGGACGATTTTTTTTCAAAAAGAAGTTAATCAAATTACGACTCTTGCCGCCGAGTTAAGTTATCTTATTATTATGTAGAACGTTACCAGCACAGTAAAACAATTATTAGAGACAATTATTAATAGTAAATTATAATGTAAATTTATTATATTATATTACCAGTTAATGTTAAAAACTCATAGAATTTAATTACGAATTTTAAAAGAATTGAGGTTTCAAAAAAATCTGTTTAGCTAAAAGATTCTTTTTTGCAGTTGAACAGTTTGTATACCCACTTCACTCATATAGTCTTTTGCCCAATTTGGCTTGCAGCAGGTAACCGTTTATATTAGTACGCGCGCACGTGTGTGCATCTTTGTTAAACACTTGAAAGAATAACAGTTATTCTTTCAAGTATTTTAACTGTTTGTGTTTGTTATTTGTCTATTTTTCTGCGTACAATGCATAGAAGAACGCTACAGATATCACAACCTTAATATTCTAGGATATCCATTAAAACTGAGTTGAAATAAGTATACTATATACATTTATCATAGGAATACTCAGGAATTATTATGTAAAGTAGATATAAAAATAATACCGAAGATATAAACTATAATTATCAACCTAATAACTATGAATTATCTCATTACCTAATATCATGTAAGGATATTAAATATTTTATGAATGCAATTGTTACTTTTAACTACTCGATTATAATTGTTAATAAATAAATGTGTTCTGGCAGGTATTCTAACATGTTTGATAAGTAATAAACACTTGTCATTATTTTGTTTCCGATCCACTACCGACAATGATTATTCTGCCTCGCTGCCTGCTAGACCCAAATGATGTTAACCGCTCATTAACATGAAGACATTGCGCAACCAAACCTCAGGATTCGAGTTGGCTTAGTTGTGGTGTTGAGCGCAATATTGTGTAGTTGCTTGTTGACATATCTTCCTTTACTAACATAAAGTGATTTCATTTTTGTTTAAAATAACCATATTCGGTGTTAGTAGTATTTCTACACATTCATTTTTAATTAACTATACACTTTATGTTTAACATGAAAAATATTTGTGACACAGTGAACTAAAAAAAGATAACATATATGTGCACAAAATTTTAATCTTGAGAATTTTCCAGAGGAACCTTTCCATTTGAATTATTTAGCCAATAATACCTTCCATTCTAATACCAATAGTGTTTAGAATAAATCTAATAAATTCAGGTTTATTACAGTTGAATGTTCAGGTCGGTAAAGAAGGTTAAATATTAAAGTGAACTCATTAACAACAGTGACATTATTTTATCACTATGACAACTTAACATTAACTCTTACAAAAAAACATCAAAAAATGTAGAACACGTAGACAAACATAAATGATTAAATTCAAGTAACTACGTAAAATAGACTGTCTGTCTGTACTGATGGAACTGAAGATGTAGTGTAAAGGCTACAACAAGCCACATCACGAATTTACACTTGAGGAGCAAGATTCAAAGTAGTCACACGTGAAAAAGTTTCAGCATATTCCCTGAATGGTCCCACTAAAACTCCCACCTTGTCGCTGCTTCCAATATTAATATTCAGCTGATAAGGGTTTTACGCTATTCCGTTTCAACCATAAGGAGAAACTAATGTGCGTGTAATAAATTAATAAAAGATTATTAATTTGTACGGTAGTTTTGGGGACCGCTGTAACGCAATAACATGTGTCTTGCCACACATGCAACTTATTTATACCCTTTCAAAATTCTTATTGTACACTTTTGACGGTCGGGACCGCAAACACTTTCGCCGTAAAAAAAAAATTACCCTAAAGGAAGCTTCATTGCCAGAACGTGGCTATCCTAATTTGGTAGAATGTGCGTAAGTCGTTAGAAACCTGTTTCGTTCTGTCTGATGAATGATTGCGTTGCCAGGTCTTTCCAGTCCATTGAAACAGCATTAGTCATCACTATCTTTATAAAATTGCCGGTTTCGTCCCGGAAAGTGCAATCACCTTCTGGCATAGGCCTACAGACAATACTCTCTCACCAGTTATTGCCACAAGTAGAACTGAAAATCCACACAGATTTGGGAAGGTATAAATAAAGGAAGTAATATGAATTCGGACAACCGACAACACACTTCCTTCCCGTCATATATTAAATCATAATTATTGTTTAAAATTACGTATTGGTAATTTTACTGTGTGTTCATCCATGTATGTTTGTCTGCCGAAGTATTTCTACATAGCGTATAGCTTGATTATGACGGTCGGTTTGCACTAATCACGGTTGTATACTTGCACTGTTATGATTGACTTTGATAACTACTATTGTTTTGTGAGTGTTTCTGAACACGTATTCAATTGAATTTCATTCTTCTTTAACTTTTT
Organism: Magicicada septendecula; assembly: GCA_034769895.1. Classification (NCBI taxonomy): domain Eukaryota; kingdom Metazoa; phylum Arthropoda; class Insecta; order Hemiptera; family Cicadidae; genus Magicicada; species Magicicada septendecula. The sequence goes on along the minus strand of CM068372.1, from coordinate 432,851,625 downwards.
TTATTTGTAGTGTTTGTGGTAGTTTTCCCAAAATATTTATAGTACACTTTGTACGCTACAAGGTTTTATTAGTGATCTTATTATTAAGCCTGGTCATTCTTACTCTTAATCTACGTGAGATGTTGCTAAATTAGATTTATAAGTGAATAATAGTCACATAAAATCACTGCAGTTAATTAAACGTTATTTTTCGTACGCTTTATAAATAAATGTCTTATTTCTTAAAAATATTTGAGTTCCGCTGTTAGGCAGTTCTCCTAGGCTATTCGCCGACGGCGGTAAATGTACTGCATGTTAGCAAGGGGGACGCTCGCCGTCTCGTGAACAGCTTCATTATCAAACTACTCAAGGTAGGCCAATTCGAGGATGTCTATAGCCTTCAGAACTACCTGGACCTTAGGGTCCAAGTCCGCACCTTCGAACCGCGGGCAGGCCGTCGCAGTGTTTCAACTGCCAGAGGTTTGGTCACTCCAGCTTATTCTGTAACCACCCTCCGCGTTGCGTGCGGTGTGCCGAGCCACATCGTGGGTGTGATAAGCCCACGACGGGGTTCACAGCCATTTGCTGCAACGGCGGCAGGGACCATCCGGCCAGTTATAGAGGATGCAATGACTTTATATCGGCCATGAAGCTGCAGCGGACTCCTGCTCGCCCTGGCGCACAGGCAGGCCGTGTTGCAGGTCCCCCCCCCTAACTGCAGAGAGGCCTTCCCCCCTCCCTCCGGAGTATTATCTCAGGCCCCGGCAACAGTTACGGCTGCTCCCAGGGCCCCAGTTCCGCCTGCAGTCGTCGTTTAAGCACAGCCTGCAGCACCCTCTCTACCGGCGCCTGCCGGAGCGCCCGGTCTTTCTTACGCGGGTGTGGCCGATACATCTGTCCCGCCTTCCGCTCTTCGGAGCTCGAAAAATAAGCGCACTCGATGCCGTCGGCGACAATTTCTACAGGCTTGGCCTGTAAAGCCTCGGCGGGTGCCGCCCGCCCCCGGCATCATCCTACGCTCCAACCTGAGGATACCTCACGTCCGTCCCCGAGGCCTGCGCCATCTACTACACAGCCCGAGGCCAGTCAGGCCTGTCTTCCGGAATCTCTTGAATCTTCCCGGGCCCCGGTCGACCCACTGACTACCTGGGCTGAAACTTTGGTAGCCAACATCAGATCTACTCCAGATGCAACCACGGTTCTCGCCCTGGTGTTTCAATCATTGTCTACCCTCTTTCCTCTTCTTCCTTTGAATGACTAGGAGTCTTAGGATTGTTGCGTAAAATGCCCATGGGATAGTCCCTTGACGATCTGAATTGATGACTTTCGTAACGGAGAACGACGCTGATGTCGTCCTCCTTTCCGAGACTCATCTGGCTCGCTACCATACCTTCAACCTGCCATCTGACATCTGTTTTCGTCAGGATCGTCCCCAGCGGCCTGGCTGCTGCCCATCGGGAGGGGACAGACTTCTTAGTCCATAGGCGGATATCCCACAGGCCACTACCCCCTTTAGATACATCTCTTGTTGAAGGTTGTGCGGTGGCGATAGACGCAGGCGGATCGGAGTTGCGCGTTGCGTATCTCCGGCCCGACCTGCGGATACCTCCACCGCCCGAGGAGTGGGACTCTCTCCTCGATCATCCCCTACCAACCATTGTAGCCGGCGACTTAAATGCCAAGCATCCCTCTAGGAACAGCAGAGTAGCCAACGCCTACGGTAAATCTCTGTACCGGTTCGCCTCCGACGACCCGGTACTTCAACACACCGGCCCAGAAGACCCACTTCTCATTTTCCGGTCATTGACCGGACAACCTTGACATTGTCATTGCCAAGGACGTAACCCATCAGATCCAGGTCTCGTCAATGTCGGACCTCTCGTTCGATCACAAACTCCTTTTATAACTGCCCGTGAGATGTCGGCTTCACCCCGACTTCCTGCTCAGATTAGGAGTGTCAACTGGCACTCCTATCATGACGAGCTCTCACGGCGGTTTCCATCGCTCCCCGCTGACCCGATCGCCACACGTGACGATTTGGATCTCGGAACTACTCATCTTCAGGAGTTGGTCCAAGGTGTCATGGATCGACACACGTATGCTCTCGAGGTGAACCATCCACGCTCGGCCCTACCACCCGAAGCTCTCCATGCCATATGGTTACGGCACAAGCTCCGCCGCAGATGGCAAAGAACCCGTGATCCTGGCGTCAAAAGGCTCTTTCAGGCCCAGTCTCTTTACGTCCAGCAGCTACTGAGGGAAGTAGACTCTGATCGATGGGACTCATATCTTGAGTCTCTTGAAGTCGACCACGCCTCCGTCTGGAGAGCGGCGAGTAGACTGACCCGCGAAAGAAGAACTCGCAACCCACTTGAAACTCCGAACGGGGTAGTGTCTTTTGCAGAAGGCAAGGCCGAGGTCTTCGCCGACTGCATGGAGGCGCAATTTACTGTTCAACAAGTCGTCTCGGACCCTGCCCACTCGGCAGAAGTTCGAGACTTCTTATCTGGACATTTTTCTCGCCCTCCCGAAGTCCCAGCCCTCCCGTTCGACAGGGATGAACTAGTTTCATCTATCTGCCGACTCGCCCCTGGTCCTGACCGGATCGGGGCCGCTGCTCTACAAACTCTACCGGCCTCAGACGTTGACCTCGTTCTTGAGCTGTTCAACTCCTGTCTCCGGCTACAGTAATTTCCCCACCTGTGGAAAACAGCCAACATCGTATGATTCCGAAGCCTCGCAAGCCGCGAGATTTCTTCCCACAAGCTATCGCCCAATCTCTCTCTTGCCAGTCATCTCGAAGGTGTTCGAGCGTCTCCAGCTGGCTCGCATCTCGCCGCTGCTGGTTTCATCCGCAGCGAACATTTCGGGTTTCGCAGAGAGCACTCGACCACACTTCAATTGGTCCGCGTTGTTACGCACTTGTCAGACGGCACCAAAAGGCGAGCGGCTACGTTCTGTTGGACGTGAGCAAGGCCTTTGATAAAGTCTGGCACGAAGGTCTCCTCTTCAAACTCGCCAATTCCCCTATACCATCGTCCATAGTGTATTTCCTCCGGTCGTATCTTAGCGACCGAACCTTCAGGGTGAGCTTCGACGGGTCCTATTCTACAGTTCGACCCGTCGCCTCCGGCGTACCACAGGGATCTGTCCTCTGCCCCGTTCTGTACATTGTGTACATGAACGACCGGCCTGTATTGCCCGGAGTCACGTTGTCTTTGTTCGCTGACGACGCTATGTATCACTGCTGTTCCCTGTCCCCGCGCTTTGCGAGTACAAAGCTGCAGCGTCAGTTGAACCAGCTTCCGGACTGGATACGGATATGGCGGGTGACGATCAACACGGAGAAATCCGAGGCGATCTGCTTCACTCGTAAGTCCATCTCCCGATGCCAGTCCCTCTCCCTGGAAGGGAGACCCGTCGCCTACAAAGAGTCGGTGAAGTATTTAGCCATTCGGCTAGGTCGGCGCTTTTGCTTCAACGCCCACGTGACGGGAAACCTTGCCACAAGGCTCGCGGCGTCCGAGCCAAATTATCTCCGTTCCTCTCGTGACGCAGCCGCCTGGCCATGCGCACGAAATTGACCACTTATCTGCATTTTCTCAGGTACTGACCTATGCTGCTCCCGCTTGGTGGTCTCTGTTGTCCACCACCAACAGGTGTAGGCTGGAAGCTTCCAAGTCCCGAACTTTCCGATCCTTGAGGCGGGCCCCTTGATTTGTAAGGAACGAGGTGATTAGAAGGTGTCTCCGTGTTCCTACCTTGACTGCCTTTGTCCGATCGCTGGCTCTAACTCCCTTTGCTAGAGCCTCGACCTCCACCTTCCCTTACCTACGAACCATCAGTGCATCAGAACCACCACTGGCTGATAAATCTCACTGACATCGACATTGCTCTCGATATAAAAACATTACTTTCCCTAAGACCAAAATTTGCCCTGAGTATCAAATACCAGGTTATTTGAGTGGATTTTGCAAAGCATTAATTTGAAGAAATAATCAGTAGTCTCCCTACAGGATGTGTTGGTCATTTTAATGACCAGCTTGTCGTCAGATATTAATTAGTGTCACACTCCCCCCTAGTGCAAATCTTTCTCAACTGTCTTCCGAACACATGTTACTTAATTTCCTACAAATGTACAAGGGTCGTCCGTTTTGCTTTATAATAAGGTGTTGGTCAGGGAAAATTTACAGCTGTGTGTTTGGCGTCAGCAAAAATTGTAAGTGTCTCACTGATCATATTATTTAGTATAAGCTAAGAAACATATAACATTTCTTATAGACACATATTCGATCAGTTTTAAACTCAGTACAGTGGGCATCTTCGTTGTGCATAATTTTACACTTAGATGATAAAAAGAAGAGAATAAAATCTTGTTATATTTATGTATGGATTCTCGAATATGTAGTTGGCTTGTGAGGTTGTTTTGTTGTGTGTGTGTGCGTATGTAGTGCTAGCGTGTGTGTATGTACACGTCTACGTGTTAGATTTGTGGTATATATCTGTTTAGAATAGAGTGAGAGAGAGACAGAGCGCCCGAGTGGTTAACGTGAGTGAGAAGGTGCTGTATGAGTCAGAAAGATACAAGACTGAGATCGATACAGAGAGAGAGAGAGAGAGAGAGAGAGAGAGAGAGAGAGAGAGAGAGAGAGAGAGAGAGAGAGAGAGAGAGAGAGCATGTGAGAGAGATTATGACCGACATCGAACTACATTGACTATGGTACTCTGTATAGACCAAGTTTCAGGTAAATAACATTGTACAAAATGTAAATATTAAGTAATAACCATTTTCATATAATAGATCTGTTATCTATAATGTTGTGTTATAAAGTCTGTAACCCTTTAATACAAGTTGGTAAATCATTTCTGTTATCGTGTGCATAATTCTCTATTTTATATGAGGATGATAGTGTAATAAAAATGGTGAGTGTTGTAGAGTGCCAATCGTGGACAATGACAAGTGAGAGGGAGGGAGGGAGAGAGAGAGAGAGAGAGAGAGAGAGAGAGAGAGAGAGAGAGAGAGAGAGAGAGAGAGAGAGAGAGAGAGAGAGAGAGAGAGAGAGAGAGAGGATAGATAATGAGAGTGTGGGAGAGAGAGAGAGAGATTGAGAGAGCGAAGGGTGGAAGAGTGAGAGAGGGAAGAAGGGAGACAGTGAGTGAGATGTAGAAGAGAGAGAGAGCGAGTGGGGTGATAGTGAGTGATAGATCGATTTCAGGTTAGAGAGAGAGGCTGTGAGAAGGACTGGCAGGGGGAGAATGGGTGAGAGAGAAGGGTGATTGTGGACACATACATAAATTACATTATTCTATAGTACTCTTGACTATATTTTATAATATGATTACAATTATTATCCAAGTTTACCTGTTAGTAAAATTTACCAGAAACTTTTGTTTGTAACCCTTGCCAACTATCTGATTTAAGTCGTAATGTTTTACAGTATTGTGAAATTTGTATGTTTCTAAATTATGATTGTTTGTTAACAGCAGTAGGGAGTGAAATATGGTAAAAATAACTTTTAATAATTACGTAGTGAACATCCCCTAATCTGCTTTATTTATAGGTAATATATTACATTGCTATATGTTGATTGCTGCCGGAATAAACAATTTATGTACCAATCTAATATCCAATTGTTGATTACTGTTTGTTTAATTAATTAAAATAACATTACATTAGTAATTTAAATTGTAATACTGTATAAATTAAGTTCTCTCATACTATAATTTGCTAGTATTCTTAAAGATAATTTGAAGATGTAAACAAGCTATCATAAGTCTTCACATATAAAATGATACATACATACGCATGCACACACTCACATACACCAACACGTTCACTCAAATATTAATTGTTTCGTTATGTTTGATATTTCTATTGTATTTCATACACAGGTCCCGAAGATGACAATAAATATTGTCGAAACTTGGACGCAAAATACCTACAATTTGTATTATTGACCGATCCCCACTAACCATCCACTAAAACATTCATTGATTGACGGTCACTAAAAATTTAAGGATTTATAATTAAAATAAAATATCAGTCCTCAGCCCAGAGTTTATCACTGATACTGTCCTTCTCTCCTTCCTGACCACCTCCTAGCATGCTGAGTCGGCTGCTTGTCGCTGTTATCGATCACCGGCACAGAGGACAGCGACCGACGCCTCAGGGCGTCTGCTGACTGGACTTGAGACGGGCAACATCTGCTGCTCGAATCGGTACCACCGGCAGTGCCTCTAAAATCAATAAGTTATTACTCCCCCGCCTTCTCAGTTAACTGGTTGGCGGTTTCCTTTTCCAGTTGTAGTCTACCCGTTGAATTGTACCAGCACTACGTGTAACTACTGGCGGCCATTGGACACGCTCCAGATGCTGCAATCAAGTCACGGGTGCAAAGACACCCCGCACACACAATGCAATTTTTGCGCACTCTATCGCCATGCCTCAGAGGCACTTCGCCACAGCACTTAATCGCTACGCCATCTGACGCACTTCGTCTCCTCTCCTCTCTAGGACGACATCGACGACGCGGAGTCAGCCGGAACGAACAGCCGAAGAATAGAACCGCCGTTCTTGCGTCTTCGCACTACCTGTACCGCGCCAGCGATGGACGTCGCTGGGCCGGCAGCGGACTCGACGCAACTGATGCCGAAAGAAGAGGAGGACTGCAGTACGCCACGAACAGCGGGCGCAGCCGCCGAACATCTCAGCGCGGCTCGGGCGGAACAACCAACATCAGCGTTCTCGCCACACGGCCATTTTTAGGGTCACCAAAATAACTAAGAGTTGTACGATTGGCGCCATTTGTCATACGACAAGCCTTTTGTCCGGTGACAGCGTATTAACGATAGGTACAAACACACACAACAACACATATTCATATAAATTTCTGTTACAGGCGTGTGTTTGTGTTTCAATTGTGTTCGTTATTATATTTCCATGCAAATCACTAATTATCATTATCGATCGCAGCTAACAAATTCAGTCTGTCTACGGTATTAAAATATACTTAAAATAAAGAAAAACTAAAAGTGTATCGATATACTACAAATAGAAAAATCTAACATGATATTTCAAGTTGTTATCATATTTGTTTTTGATAACTCAACGAATATATAACTTGTTCCAGACAGCTGTGAGAGATGATATTACCCATCGATAATGCCACATTTGAAACGTAAGCGGTGTTTGGAGTATGTTATTCATTCTACCTGGAAATCGCTTAATTAAATAGAGCGGAACGTGATAAGAGTCAACAAGAATGAATACCATTATAACGATGCTCGCTCTGACCATTGTGTTTGAACAGTAGAGATAAAATAAATTGACACCAGATGAAAGCGTTTATTTAAAACGTAAATTGCGCTTAAAATAAGGAAAAATTAAAATAAACTCTCGTATAAAACACTTTTTTACGTTTACGATTGTCCAAACACATTAAAGTAACACATAATAAATGTCACTTGTAAACATTATCACAAATCACCATTTACAGAGCTACGCTTTTATTACAAATCTCTAGTAGTGTATTGATTACAAAATACCTAACACACTTTTAGTCAACTGGAACGTAATTTTAGTACTTCTCATTAAAAGTATTCCTACTACGAAATTCTAGCTAAACAACAGGCACCGAAATCGAATCATCAAACAATAAAGTTAAGACACCGAGTATAAAAGTTTACGTGTTTTAAATTGATTTATCTTAGTCAATATTTTAACTGGTGTTTTATCATAGAAAAAGTAAAACAATGATTTTATTCCAGTGTGGCTAAAAATAAAATTTTATTTTATCTGTAGGAAACACCAGTATCAACCGAGACCGTATAATCAGATCTTGTTGATGTACGTTCTAGGCCAAATTAATGTGTAAACCAATGTGCCCTCCAGGGTCATTATGCAAACACTCAACTAACATAAATATACAGTAAAATATAGTTACATAAAATAAATTGAAAACCAAATATTTTGAGATTCAGCAACTGTTTAATATAGCTTCAAATATGTCAGCATTATAAGATGTGAACGCCCAGTGAACTAATAGAGAAAATGGTGCCCTTCGCGTATGTATTTTTTTTTTCAGGCACTAACTAGAAACATTTCACCTGTGATTCTGGCACTACAGTTTGTAGGCTTTATATAGAATTTTGTGAAAAATACTACAGCGTACGGGAAAGTAATAAAGTAACTTTAACAGCGTTCAAATAAATGCGTAAGTTTTAGTGTCGAAATGAAAATAAAACTTATTCAGTTGATATTTAAAACGGTTTCAGTGTATCAATAAAAGTGTATGGTTTTTCGTTCCAAACATAAGTATATTGTAACTTACACCACACACACACACGCGCGCGCGCGCGAAGGAAGCAGTAAGTCATTCACACACACACACACACACACACACACACACACGAAGGAAGCAGTAAGTGATTCACTAGGAAAAAGTGTTATTTTAAATTCTTATTGAAATAATATAACTATATTATTCTCAGCTAACACATAAAACCTCCCAAAACAAACACAAATGATGTTGTACAAAGAAATACTCCAGAGTAAATAATTTTATCGAATGATTTGTTAGAGTATATTTCGGAATATTGGAATATATTTATACAAAATGGAGTGTGGAAATCTCAGAAACATTTGTTAACGTTGAAGTTAACAAAAATTGTGTTCATATGAAGAGGTTCAGTTCCGGTTTTACGTTTTACTGTAGCCAGTTATTTACTGAATTAAATCCTTTCCCGACGGTTTTCAACCGTTTGTGTAAATTGTGTCCCCAAGGCCGTATATTTATTGGCAAAGATCTTCAAATAGGAACACGTGACTAGGCTTTTTTTTCTAGTCAATTTGCATATAACATAAATTTTACTTATATTTTAAAAACATATGAAGTACTTATTATCATTACAATTTGTATTGGTTTCTTAATGCTCACAATGCGGCGTAATTGTAATTTAAATTATTACTTAAAAAATAAATTCAGATTTTACAGGTTTTTCAAAAAATAAGTTTCCATACAAGTGAGAAAATTAGTAGTTAATACAAACATACTTTGAAGTGACGTGGTTCTCGTAATTTTCTGTACATGCTTGGGTACACATATCAAACTGAGCCTGATTCATAAATGCCTATTAATTATTACATAGATTCTATAGAATTTACGTTTTAATGGCATACATTTTTAGGAACACAAATTAGCAAAACGTTTTTAATCAGTTAACTTATAAGCACAGAGATAAAATGTAGTTGTGTTTGATATATTTGATTGAAATTGAAACGTCAATAGGAATATAAATGTAATATATGTAGTAAAATAATTGTCACTTGTATTTGTTCGTGATACATTATAATTAATTAGGTGTTTTATTAGATTACTAGGTATTCCACTTGGCCTAGATAACTCGGGTTTAGTTTCTGATTTTACCATAAAACGAAGGTGAATTTTCTGACTCCAAGGGAAATAATAGTCTCTCTGGAGGATTACTCTAAATTCTGGAGTGTTAATGTGCATTTGCTATCGTTCTACACTGCCTTGCTTGTTTGTCAAACGCTTGTTTGAGAAAACTACACTACACTTTAGTAGCAAAAATACAATTCAGTCCGAATATAATTAAATCACTACTGACTCGTAACACAGCGTTTTTTATGAGTAAAAACGTAAACGTTTTACCTTATAGCCTGAACCAGTTATCGCTCTTGAAAAGCTTCTTCAGAAGCTGCGGCTGAGAGTACTGTCCGTTTTGTTCTTGGCGACGGTATCGACTTTTGAAGGATCGATGTTGTGTGTGTGTGGTGTCATATGTTCGAATAATGAGTGTGATTTGAATTGTGTCTGTTCGTTTAGGATGTCGTTTTTTATTTGTTTTTGTGTGTTTGTATATTTCCAATTGTTCAAGAGTCCTAGTTTTCGGCCTTTTGTGTGAATGTGTAGAATGTCCATGTTATTGTCAATGTTTGCGAACCACCTTATTGAAGCAAACCACACATACAAAAACATCGACAACATGGTTTCACACACCATTTCCGCATCATCAGGAGAACACTGTTTTGTTTCATTTCCTCTTTGATTTACACAAATATACCTAATAAGGGAGTCCCATTTGAGTGCCATTTTTTTAAAATGCTGCATGGACTGATGCATTTTAATTCAATTTTTGTGTTTGCTACCAAAAAAGGTAAATTTAAGATAGCAACGAAAGTAAATACATAACGCGAGTAGCCACGAACTCAGCTTTACGTGTTGTAAGCAAGTAGGTAGTAAGCAATACCTACTTAAGCAATACCTGTTTCAAGTTGTTAAACGTCTTACTTAACAAGATGTTTGAGTAAAAAGTAAGATTTATACCTTCATGGTGCTATCTAAAATCACAAAATATTACTCAACAATAAAAGTTACAAACTGGGGAAAGAATTAACATTGTACATTGGTAACATGTTACAAAGCGATTTATAGCTAACTCATGTTCCAAATCGCACCATTCTTAAACACACGTCGAAAACATTTCTAAATGTTTTCCTCAATTTTCATTTAAATAAGTGAATCTTGTTTTATTGTTTTGTAATCACAGTTTGTCTTCATTCACGTTAGTGCTTACGTTTTCTAGTCTTCTATCATTCTCAGAAACATAAATTTTATAAAGCTCTGTTGCTCTGTTTAGTTTGTCACCCATTTAATTAACTATACTGAACTAAAGCTTTACGTAACACTCTTAACTGCGCTCTCGCACACATTCGCACACACACACACACACACACACACACACAACATTATTACACATTGCGCTTATCACACATTATCAAATTATAAAACCACTTTCGTACAACTGGTCGTGTCTCTTTACTCGCTGCGACTGTGATGAAGGCGACGTGACCAGTTTTCAAGAGCGGAAAATGAATATTGTGTATGATTATGTGTGCGTGTGTGTGTTGGCTGTTTTTTTTAATTCACACACACACACACACACGCACACACACGCACACACACATATGCATACGTATGAATGAGTTGTTCATAACAAAAACGTCAATGAAATAATTATTAATTATTTCACTTTAAAGATGTTTACCTTTAAACATCTACCGCTTTTACATTTTCAACTCAATTTTATATTTAAAAATTCTTGTAATAGAATATTTCTGTTAAAAGTTTACTTTTAGAGACAATAAATTAAACATTAAAATGGTGCGAATATCAATAATTGAAGTATCAATAATCCAAATTAGAAAATATTTATTGCGTTAATTAATTTTTTATAAAAATACTGTCTTAATAAACGCGAACACTATATCTACTATTTATGTCTATCTACTACATCCAACAACTCAAAAACAAAACTTCACATGCTTCGGAGTGAGTTTATACAATACAACAGTAGTAGTGAGGTTATACTACGTTTAATAAAGTTCATTTACTAATAGTGTCTTCAAAAAAGTTTATGAAACATGTTCTTCATAAGTGTAAGAACTTGTCAGTAATTACGTGTTGTCTATTTCATTTCAGAGCTCTTTGGTAAACACTGTCCAGTGTTGTTACAGCCACCAAAGAAGTGATCGAATTGTGATAATCTCAGATATACTTCTGGGCTGGGATATTTTGCTGTAAACAGTGTTACAAAACAACGTTTAGTTTTAGTGAATGTAGTAGTTTGAACGATTGAAGTAGATTGCACTTCTTCAAGCCCCACGTTGGGTTCGTCACGTTGTAATATAATATATAATAATATGGTAATTCTGGTTATGTTAATTTTGGTTATAAGCGTTACCAAATTTCATGAATCCTTTGAATTTACATGATGCATGATACAAAGATGTTTATTAAAAAACAATATTTATTCATATAGAATGATTAAAAAGACAAAAAATTAAAAATAGTTAACCTGAATACGATATTAAAATTATCGTACTATCGTACAGCAGGAGTGCTGCAGTCAGTTATTCAAAGCTGTGTAAACACGTGTTATAAACGTTACACTATAAAACAATATTACTGGTTTAATTATTATTAGGAACTGGATTTAATAAAGAATAGAAAATTCTTCTTATTGAGTCTATTCAAAAAAAGGTATTGTTAATGACTGGCGTGACTCTCTGTTGGCCAAGAAATATTAGTTGGTTATAGGTTAGTTTACCTATAGATGAGAGTAAGTTAACAAAATAAATTATTTAATATTATTGAAATCTTAATACTATTTTCACAAAAACATTATTTATCGTAATAAGATGGATAATTAACGGCAGTGATTGTTCTCGTATGTAAAATCATTATTCATCAAGTACAACTGGTATTGTAGTCAAGTAAGCGACTATATTTTACAAGTGTTGTTTGCGGTATTTATCGCTACTTCTTATTTTACTTTATCATTTTTCTTACATAAATATTAAAATATTTTAATTAAATACCATTATTAAATTAAACGAGAACTTTTATTCATTGTGCCTGATAATATTCATCGTTCGCTATATTAGCCATGCATAGTGTGTGTGCTTGGCTAACGTAGTCCGCTATAATGTTCGTCAACTGACGAATATTATATTTTCATTTTATTTTAAAAATCGTTAACTGATAATACTCCCTGCATGTTTCACTTAACATTGCCTTTATTATACACTGGCAATGTTTTAATAATTCACTTTATCACTCGTAGCACTGTCACACGAGAAAAAATTAGTCTTCAGTTGAGGTTAGTTATAATTGTTTACTGTTTGTCGCGCACATTTCAAAATGTTTTCTTGATGACTGTCGTGGGCTCCGCTCGCATCGGTGGCTGGAAAACAATTAATTCTTCTCATCGAAGCTCCTGCTCGCGTCTGGTAAAATCAGATCATCCTATTGGTGTAGAAGTCTGTACTCTCTACCCCAAATGCCTTGGTTATATTAAAATTTTAATTTTTAGCGTCTATGCTTTGGGTTCGAGACTCAGCTATGACGCGTTCATTCCCATTCGGAAATGACAGAAAATCTTATAATATTCATAAGTTGCTTATTAATCGTCTGACTGTCATTTGAATAGTCGCATTGTTTTGCGGATACTTGTGTCTTTAATTTAAGTCCAAACAAGTAATAAATCCGTCCATTAACAACTCACTTCACTTCATACAATACACATATAGTGGCTCTTAATAAAAATAAGTTTTTTCCACTATATTTTGGTGTTATTATAACATAATGCTTATAATTAAACGTCTAGAGTCCATATCTCTCATTATCTAACACATAATATTAACATATTTGTGGTTTAAGCAAAATGCATTCATGGCGTACAAGCCATACATGTCCAAGCATTTGTATTTGCTTATATCACCATTATTTCTTATACTATTACATACCTTTGGTATTAAAATGTTATTTAACACTTTCACATATATTTGCTGATACTTTACTCCAGCAAATGTTATCTTATTTACACATATAGCATTGTTTAAAATACACTATGCTATTATTTCGCCATTCTGTCACTCTCCTTTAGGTATTTTTATCACATATTATATGCATTATTGATAATTAAAGTGTACACAGACATTGTACGTGGTCTGTTTAGTGCACTTACTAACTTTTTGTTAGTTGAAATTTTTTTAAGTTACAGTATGATGGTTATTTACACCTAGTCCTATGATTACAGTTAATTAGTTTATTAAATTATAGTTATTAAATTACTTATACAATGATTGTGAGATATTCTCATAGTTGAATTGAACATTCTTCTAACTACTGGTAAACTTCCTTACTCTCTCTTTACAAGTTTTGTTATGGTTTTTTGATTAACTCTCTGGTCACTTGGGATTCTGTCTAATTTGTTTGTTGTTATTATTAATAATCTGACTTATATAGTTGTGTTCTTCAGTTCATAAGGTATTCATTGTCTTGTACATTTGTTCTTATTTGGTCTCTGTTTGAAACAATTACTGGTAATTACTTTATCTAATTATTGTGTATGATTTTATGTTGTAGGTCCTGTTCAGATGAGGTTATGTGTTACTAAGTTGGCAACAATATGCTTCTTACTTTATTCAATATTCAACTTAAATACTGTCATGTCATTATGGAATGTTACTACCATTGTTTATTATTATGTTTTACACACTTTGTACACATCTTACACTATATGTTTATACAATAATACTTAGTTTTTTACTTAACTATGTTACACATTTTGGTGGGTTGCATCTTGGCTTGTATACATTGGTTTGTTTCTTTTGAACAAATTAGTTTGTTTACTATATATTGGTTATAACATTTATCTACATTATGTCCTGTGTTACTATGACATTCAGGCGCATTCCATATCAAGGATTATATAGCTTTTATTATTGGTCTTTTTGAGCAATTATTTCTCTTTAATTTGGTGGAACAGTTCCATTAAATTGGTGGTCTTACTAAGTATGTTTGTGGTTTTACAATCTTGGATTGCAATTGGTACACTAATTGTTTGTGTATTTCACTTGATAACCGTTGATTTTCACTTATTAATTTTTATTCACTTCCCTTTGTCATAAACACTTCACTCATATTGTCTGTGTTGCTTATTTGGGGTAGTGTCATTACACTATTTATTGTTGCACTTATATAAAGTATTCACTGTTATTGTTTGTGATCACTTACTAAGGTTCAACACTTGGTTTTTTACTATATTGGTTTCACTATGTCCTTCCTTGATAGATAGTTTTTATTACTACTATTAATCTTGTAATCATTATTTTTATTTTGGTTATTATACTAGTTGTGTTGCCTTCCATATTTTGGGAATGCTGGTGTCTTGTTCTAGTTATACTTAATCTTCATTCTTCATAGTACATTTCTTCTTCTTCTTCTTCTTCTTCTTCTTCTTCTTCTTCTTCTTCTTCTTCTTCTTCTTCTTCTTCTTCTTCTTCTTCTGGTGATTCAATTGTTTATTCTTCATTTTAATTGTTTGTCACTTGTAAGGCATTTCTTGGTTCCTCACTATTCGTGATAACTCAGGTTCATTTAATATAGTTATAATTTTCAAAATTTTCACTCATTATTATGATAATCATTATCTTATATTTGTCTCACTATTATGGTAAATTAGTTTATCCTCTCACTATGATAATTGCATTTAATATGTCTCTTCCTTATGACGATAGGATTTCTTGATATATCCCCTCACTATTTTGATCTATTGGTTCGTCTCTTCCTTATGACGATTGTAATTCTTGGTATATCCCCTCACTATTTTGATCTATTGGGCCTATATGCTAACGTATTATATTGATCCATTCTATTCTCTCTTTCTTCTTTCTACTCGATGATATATTTTTACGATTCTTCTTTCTTCTTCGTTGGGTTGCTTTAACATTATTCATTTATAGATACTCGTTTGATTTTCATACTTATTTTCCTTCTTCCATGTTTGATGAAATATGCTTATGGTACACATTTATTTGACGTATTATATTATTTTTATGTAACCGTTATTCTGATACGTTACAACAGGCAACAGAATGGTCTGATTGTGTACAGTCGAGATACTTCACCAGTGATTATTTGAGCCTTTATAAGCGTTTGAAGTGTCACAAACTGCAGCTCTTTGACTTCGCAGCCTGGATCGTTAGCTCTGCCGGTAAGCAAGACGGTTAGTCCATCGGTACTTTGATAATCTTCATCAAACTTAAACCTCATACCTTCGTAAATTGAGCCTTCTCCGGTCACAATATAGTGAGACCGTATAGTGTCCGTCCTGAATATTAGACAGTAAGTTAACTGACCCTTAACCAGACCCATACATGATTCGTAAGTAAAACAATTTTCAGTCTGAGACTCAAAGAGAACTGTGATATATAAAATTGTCTGTGGTACTCTTCGTGGTCTCTGTGCTATCTATGCTTGTAGTGTGTGCTCTTCTGTAAAAAACTTGATAGCTTCCTTCACACTTTCAATTTCATTTAGCATAGCACTCATCCTGGTACTCAGTATTATGTAGAAGACAACTTGCACAATTAAACCTAATGACAATAAAACACTATTGCTGTTTACCATTTTGTCGTATGACTCTCTGCTGAAGTAATATTGTTAATGACACAATTTTCCCCGTAATTAACAAAACATATATTCTTCAATACATTCGTCAATACGTTGTTCCGTTAATATTTAAAAAATTGTCTACGCCTTCTATTTACACAATATTTAGGTACTCCAACTGTTTGAATTGTTTGGGAATTCAAGTATACAGTCACAAAATTTTAAATCATAACACTTTATAATTCTTATAGTTTTTCTTCACAGAATGTTTAAATTACAAAAGTGATTTTCCACATTTATCACGCACAGCTTTGATTCAACTCACTTTGTACACCCGTATTGCGTTTTATACTTATTAAAACTAGAACAAAACGTCCAAAAATGAACAATTCTACTTTTAACTGTGAGTGATAACAACGGAACATATGGCCATTACCTATATTAAATGTATTAAGGCGAGGACGGCGTTTTTGATCGTAGTGTCATCCATATCTCTAACATAAATTATGAATTAGAGAACAAAGCGTTTATATATAGTTGCATAATGTTGTGTATTTAATACTGTAAATGTAATGTTAAAATAAGACTTTCTGTTTTTAGCCATAACTATAACTTACTATGACGTCATACCAGCTTTCAGAGTGGTGGATGAAAAACCAACACGAGGGTCAATACAGAAATCACATGCTTCATTAATTACTTGTTACTATCAATACACAGTTGTCTTTTGTAGCATCTGTTTCTGTTGTCTCGCTTAATGTTTGGAGGTCAATGAACTCACCCGGCACTTTACAATCTGAACTGTTTTTCACTGTCTGACTTACCTAAGTCAGGCCTATTACCAAATTTATTGAACAGCGAATTCAGAAAGGATATAAGTCAACTTTATTTGAATTGGACTCGTGGCTTGCATTTTCTAGTTCTGCGCTCGGGGAACCCGAAACATATATCTCTTATGCTATTATGTTAAATACTATACAATGGTATTTTATTTTGACTTGTCTACTGATGTAGCAGGCCTTTGTTATTTTAAATAGCACACGTTACTTTTTTCATTCGTGTATACTGAATGAGACTTTATAGACAAACTAAATACTCAACATAGACTTCTTCTGATTTGGCAATTGTAAAGAAATGTTTTTGGGGTGATAATATTGGGCCCTAACACGTGTTCAAAAAAATATGCCGATAATTAAAGATTGAAATGTTCCCGATATGACTTATTATAAAACAATGTTTGTTGCTGGTTGATCAGCTGTGTGCAGGATATTTACCATAGTCCTAGACAATATCTTTTAAGGATTTTACTCTACTGGCCTATAGAACTCCTTAATTTATCTCAATAACACTAGCTCAGAAACGATTGTTTGTTTTTTAACAAAACCGACATGTTAGATATGCTTATTAAAAAGGTTTATCAGACTAAAAAATGTAAGTTTATAAAACGGACCTTGAAACTAGACGTTCGCATGTTTGTCTGGTTGCGATAAAAACCGTTGAAAATAACTTTCTGTTTCAGGGCAGTGCTTATTGCCTGTGTCTTCGACGAACTAATAGTAACATCGTATGACGTTCCTATGCCATTACGTTTATTTGCTTATTTTGCATAGATTTCAATTGTTTTTTCTTAACTTGAACTTCTAATAAGTGAAAATTATAAATAGAAGAGAAAATAATGCATAAATTATGGAAGTTCATTGTGCGAAAATATCAAAACTTAAGTTGATGTGATTTTCATGTTACTTCTAAATACAGAAATACTGGAAGCAGTTACCACAATCTTTCAAAAACTGGTGCCGTAACCAACAAACATTTTTTTCAACACATACGTGATCAATAGCAGTGTTAAGGAACCACCGTATATACCGTCTTTTCTTTCAATAGCACTTGTAAGTGTTTATGTACTATTTCGGAATCTAATGCACTTCACTTTTTTGAATTCTGTTTATACCTTTCGGTATACGAGAAACTTTGTCTGTGTGCATATGCTTAATTGGATGTGTGTGTTTTATGTGTTATACTGCCTGTGAAGGCTGTACACGATTCTAAAGTTGAGGGAGGTAGGTAGGTGAGAAAGTACTTAAGGTGACGGTATGGGACAGAGGCGCAAAGTAAAGAAGTGACAGTTAAGAAATAAATTAGATCTGAGTCAGATAGTAAGACGGGGGAATCTATATTGGGAACATGTTTTGCTACTAACAAAATTACAGCCGTCGGATGCGCTCGGGAACAGGCTGATGAACATATGAAAAAATGAAATAATTGAAACGCTGAAGTATATATTTCAGTATTTAGGGCATACATTTAGGGACTAAACTTGAACGTAAAGTTGTGAACCATCGATACGTACTCCATCAACATTCAAACATATCATACCGTGAGATAGACTTGGGGAGAAATATCAGTAGCCAAAACAATTAATATTTAACCGTATAAAAAATGTATTGAGAATTAGGCTAAAAGAAAAAAATCATCTCATTGCTTTATGAAATGCATGATAATTATAAACGAAAACTTCATAAAAACACACATACCTTTACACATAGTTTTAAGCTAATTTCATTATTATGTCATTTGGTTGAATAGATTCTCGTACACAGGTTAAGTAATACGCGTAATATTTGGAGAATTGTCAGATATTCGACTGCTGGAAATTTGTTCCAGGTTTAGAAAGCTTGTGTGTTTAAATTAGTGACGTACTCTTCTTTTAGTTGGGAAGCGAAGAAGCTACTAGATAAAAAGAATAGTCTCGTTTATATTCCTGTTAAGTATCAAGTGCTATCTGTTTCATATAAAATAGAATAATACATTCGGGACTGGTGAATTACGTCAATAGTAGACTATGTTTATACAAATTTAAAAAGTCAAAACAGCTGTATCTCCGTATTTTGTAGTAACAAATTGGAAATCAGCTACAAGCGACAGTTAGAGAGTATCCAGGTTCATGCAGATGTTTTAGTAAGATTAGTAACAATAAATTTAAAACTAGTTTATTACGTTAAAACTATATATTATTTCTAATAATATAAAATTTAAACCAGTTCAGACTACGAATCTGATAATAAATTAAAAGCCAGCTACCGACACCATTTAGAGAGCACCGAAAAACCGTAAGTGGATTTTTTAATATAAAACGGGAGTAATTTCGGAGCACGTTTATTGTCAGTAATAAATTACGATTGTATAAATATAAAAGCAGCTGTACCTATGCATGTAGTAGTTAGAAATTAGAAACTAACAACCGACTTTACAAAAAACATGAGGACGCTAACGTCTAACAGACGAGTTCATTCCTCTATTGTATCTAGTAATAATGAATTCCAGATTACCCATATCCTGCAGTAAATAACTATTATATAATTATGGAAAATAGATTTTATAATTTCTATGCTCAATTTCAAACCAATTTTATTTTTTCAACATGTGGATTTTCGATAGAGCTTAATACTTTTCTTTGAAGAAAGGGTGTGGTATTACAATTCGTATTACGGTGATAAGTTAGTAACAAATTATTTTAATCTTATGGTATAGGTTTTTCCGAGAAAGTTATCGTTATACCACCTTGTACCTCTCCTACTCTGCGTGATGCAAATGAATTCTCGAATATATCAATTCTGTAGTAAAGAACTTGTAATAAATTATGATAAATACATTTTTCCGGCACATCTACTGTTTCTGAGAAAAAGGCATGTTCTGCTAGCTTCGAATTCTTCCATTATTATTTATTCCTTCTATAAGCTAATAGCTTTATTTGTTCCATGTAGGCTACTTCGTCTATGTTATTTATGGTCATTAAAAATTTCCGAATTAGGGTAATAGATTACAGAACACAGGTATTCCTTAATATCTGACAGTTGTTCTGCTGACTCGTCCAACCTTATTCATGTCCGCCTTCTTGCTTAAGATTAGATGTTCTTGACGTTCTTCAAAATAAAATTTTACGCTGTCAAGTCTACTCAGTGGTTAATTTAATTAATAATTACATTAAGCTATACTATGGCTCATATCATAACTTTTAAAACTATCTTCATCTCTTACTTATGACTTCAGCGAAGCAAAAATTTATTTATACAAAGAAACTTTAAGTTAAATCGAAATTTAGCGTATCATTATTGCCGCTTAACACAATTCGCCAACGAGGAAAATTTCGGTCGTATTCACATGTTTGGAAAACAAAAACAAAACGGATGAATGTGTTTGAAGCGTTTTACGCACAACAAAAGCTCGAGGTAGGAACTTTGACATCTATCGACAACTACTGACAGTAAACTAATTGAAATGTTAGGCTATGTTTGAATAAATCCTTCGCTTGGTAAAATGAATGAGAAGTTCAATTCAGCTCATTCAGTATCAGCTCACCTGTTTTTGAGAGAATAAACAGGTATTATTAAGCCTACACATTCCCTTCGATAAACGGAATTCAATTTTGAAAAGACGGATACAATTTCCGTAGTTCAGTACATAGGCTATTGCTATGACAGTAGGCTAAAACACTGACAGTACCTGGAATGTTATAACTATTTTGGTTAAACGGTGTTGTAGTTGGAGTAATTAATTCTCTTTCAACAACTGAATTTTAATTTATTTTTTACCACGATGGCTTTTATGAGTCAACGGCGCTGTGGTGTAATGACCAATATTTTGTACAACTGATGGCTACAATACAATTAAAGTACAGCATATACTGAGTACATAAGTAAGCATAAAATGAGCATGAACACAGCTGATTTATTTGTACATATGCATGTAAAAAGACTCCACACAAACGAGAAAATAAAGAACTTTTCAAAAAAGAGAACAAAACGGTTTAATAATAGCCCTAAATTGCAAACGTTTAAATTTCGTTACATAGAAAGCGGAAAATAAACAATTCCGGTTATTTCAATTTAATGGAACACGCCTACTAGCCCATACATACAAAACCTCAGCCGATGCTCTCAAGAAAGTGAACTTTTACATCGTTCTAGTGTGTTAATGATATTAGAAAGTTTGTAAATTTAAGTTAGTTAATCATAAAGTTAAACAAAACTGCAAGGTGAGAGTCAGTATAATAATAAATACTTAAACAAACAAAATATACACAAAAGTAAATTTCTAACTAATCAATGTAACAATTTCTGTGTTGAAATAAAATTGTATACACATTTTAAGCTAAAAGAAATCAAAACGTAATGTAAAAGAAGTAAAATACTATGAATTTGTGAAAAAAAATAAAGCTTTCATTGACAAAATCATATTTAACAGTGAAATTGAATTTAAAAGTCTGCAAGAAAATAATGTAAAAATACCAACAGAAATTTAAACGAGAGGTTACAAAAAACCTCTTTTTTATTATTAAAATAACCACTTGGATTTGATTGAAATGTTGCAGAACACAGTCTACTGTTATAATAAAAATGTCTGCAATTTTTTCTCCGTACTAAACAGACTAGATTTAATATTTCGTTGAATATAAATTATTGTATTCAGTTTCCTCAAGCTACGCTAGTACTACTATTTTATTTATTATTGGTTATTCCCGCTCCACAATGTTTACACATTTTCTAGAACCAAAGATTAGAGAAGTGACTGAATTTTCAGCTTCCACTCCTGCTTGTCCATCCAAAGACCTTCTTCAATTTCTCGTTCCCTCAATATAGTCTGAATTTCTTCTATCCAGGTGAACGGTGGTCTTTCTCTTCTTCTTCTTCTTCTTCTTCCTCGTGGGGTCCGTTCCATAACGTTCCATATTTTTCGTGTGTCATTCTTTTCTGTGTCTATACCACTGTATTTTTTTATTTGGATAAAATCAACAATTGAATTTTTTACATTCATTATATCCTTAATGACTCTAGTGCTACTAATACAACATGCTAAAATTTGTAAGTGCACGCTCTCGGTCTCTTGTCTCTCCCTCTCACACTATAAACACACGCATACAGACGCACACACACATACACCATAAGCAAACAGATATACGTTTCTGTTGTACATAAGTTATGTAAAACTAACTGGTTCCACAATTTAAAAATTACAGATATTCGTTAAATTAACATGAGGTATAAAATAAACATTTCAGACACCCTTAGCCTCTGTATATGAAGGAAACCAAAGAAGATTATATAAAATGCCATTAAAACATATTTGTTTACCGTCTATTTAAATAAATTAGATTGTCCGCGTAATGACTTTCAACGAAGTACTTGGTACGTATAACGTAATATTAACTCACTTGTCATGCGTGGAAAGTCTCAGTTTAGAGCTGCGCAGTAGAGTAGGCCTACGTTCCGTATTGCACTAATAAATGAATGAAACAGTATAACCGTTTCAAGTCCACCTTACTTTTGAACTCACTAAACGTGAACAATAAACAACAGTGGGTAATTTATTTTTATTAATTAAAATTAATCAACTTGCCAGATTATTAAAACATAAAAACTAGACTCTGAACCACGCAACATTACACAGAACCGAATACAATTTCACATTTTGCAAGTGAAATACCGTATTGAATAAGTAATTGTTTCAGTCATAACAACATCGGATTGTTATCAATACAATAACGAAAATTATTTTATTGATATACTATTTTCATAAAAATTTTGAAGTTACAACGTATCGTGGTTAAATTAATCTCTTGGTTGGTCAATTCAGGCTGTAGGCCCTAACAAGGGATCTTATTAGTACTAGTATGTCTATGGTGAGCTACTAGATACGAAGAATACGTGTACGGCTTTTCTTAAAGGTGAAGTATCTGCCAAGTATTTATAATTGTAGTCGTGGCATCAATTTAGTGATTTAAAACATTAACATGAAAATAATTCTTGTGTTGAAAACTTATTGGCTGATGAGGGTTTACTCTCATATAAAACACACGTAGGTCTACACAAACTAACATTTCATCAAGTCTATGTATAACTTAACATTCTATTAAACTGATGACACCTATGTATGTAAAGTGTATCGCCTAACATAATGTATCAACGTTTTTAATTATTCCTGTTAGCATTATTTTATTTTCACTACGATTAAGTGCTGTTAAAACTACTTCAATAACGGTAACACAATAAGAAAAAACAACAGTAATAGCAAGAACAACAAAAACAACAACCGTTACGCTACAACAACTACAATAACAACAACAACAACTACTACTACTACTACTATTGTGTTTTCCGAGATGTGGTATACGTTACATGCCAGTGTGTGAACTGCGCGCACGGCGGGGAAAGGTGAGAAAGGGAGAGAGGCTATCCACTTATCTCCCAGGATTAATCATGGGTCCAACAATCACTCTACGCTGAGACATTCAGACAGATTTAAGACAGAGTCGAGACGTGGTTTGCATCCGAAACCATATAAATCATAGGAGAGTTCGACATGCATTGTCACTATAAATATTCAAGACGCGTTGCCAATATACTTGTAAATATGATCGGGATTAGCGTGGGCTAGTGGACAACGGCTGTAATTTCATTACCGATGGCATATTAACACCGACACTTATTTAATTATTATCGACGGTTTACTGACTTAAAAATTATTCCAAACCTGAAATATAACTAGGAGCCCAATAAAAGGGAAAGTATTAACTATTGTTTCGCCTTTCTTCTTACATACATTGAAACGTTATGATATAACTAATAATTGCTGAGTATAAAATTACGCTACACTTTGAATACGGTCGAGTATTATGAGTGTAATACGGTGAGTATTACGTAAAACTGTAAACGTAATTGTCAATAATATAAATTTTGATTATATAAACTATAATCAAATCTTATGTTCAGTGGTACCTACTTAAAGTTATCTTTTTACAAATAATTATATTAGCAGAAAAATGTTACGATAGGACAGCACTTACGTTAATAACCTTATTAAAATGAACGTAGCATTGATTTGATATTGAGTAACGAAAATCACTACTCCAGTTGAAGGTACAACTAAATCATATACTAATAGTAAAACAAAATCCTCGTGACGTACATAATTCGCATAAGCTTACTGATTCCTCTCTCTTAGGTGCTGTAACACTGGAAAAATGATATCACATACGTTTCGTTTATAAGCTCTATCTTTCCATAACTCGACCAGAAAAAAGTATTCCCTGCGACAAACTAGGTTGACATTATTTTACTACAACAGAAAATAACATTATTAAACAATACTACCAGTAAAAGTCACATTAATTTGATATATTAGTGTTAATATTAATATTAATAATTATTATTATCAATGATATTAATTATGAATATTTGCTTCTTTTTGATATTGGAACTATAAAATTGAGACATGTGGTAATATGCAAGAAAGAATTCGAGAGGCCACTGAATTTATGCAGTGAATTCTAAGGGCGGGTAGGGATTATGTATTATTACGGGAATAAACAATCAGGGCGAAGACGAATACGTAGTGGAAAATTTGTACGAACTCATATTGTTACGATTGGCTACTTGAAAATAAAAATATTATTCAAGTGTTTGTTTAAAGACAAATAATGCTGAAGACTTGTGCATAAGCAGTTAAAGACATAAACGAAAACCAATGAATACTTACGACTTATTAAAAGAAATAGAGAACAAAAGCTTTAAAATATTGGCACACCAAATAAAAAAGTAAGAAAACGTTTTACTTTTATAAAGTTTAAAAGTAAAGCACAAAATTAAATAAAATCAAAACGGAAATAAAAGAAATAAACGGAAACTTAGAGAATCATGAAAAGTTTAATGATGAAAGTTGTGTTAGTTGTTATAATCACAAACAGAATTATCACTGTTGCACACCACTATAGAAATTTTTTATTAAGCACCGGAATTTAAGCACACCACTATTTAAGCATCGGAATACTTTTTATATAGTGGTGTGCAACAGTGATAATTCTGTTTGTAATTATGAAAAGTCTGGACACATCCAATTTACATAATAGGTTCCTATGACTGGTGGAAGTAGATTTCATAAATAAGGTTTCAATAAAAGTACTAACTTATGCAAATTAGGAAAGTTACAGAAGAACTAAAAACTAATTGTTTTGCTTGTTTTACTTACGAAATTCTATTAGCAATTTATTAATTACTATCTACTATTAACAATATATCTCTTTAGTAGAAACCAAATAGAGAAACAAATTAAAAAGGAAGAACTTTTCAAAAAGAAAAAGTTCAAATTGTCAGTAATTTAAAAAAAAATTAACATTTATTTTACATAGAATAGGATAAAGAGTAGACTGATAAACAAAAATAGATAAAAGATAATTGAAACAGATATAAAATTACCGGAACGAAATTATTAGAAATAATTATTAAACGATTGGTTTTTGTATTTATGATATGTGAAATAAACAATTTTGGCTCATACTGAAACCCGGTAGCATAAAATAATATTACTGTAATTCAACTGAATCTCCTAATTAAGTCGGATTGTGTAAATGTAAAAAATAATTAAACATTATCCGTAATCAGTAATTAAGTTTTCCTTGTTAATATAACGGTGGCACGGTTTCCCAGTGCTGCACTATTTACTGTTTTAAAAAATGGTAACTTTTACGCCTCAGCCAAATACATTTTTGTAGATGACAATAAAATAGCAAATGGAACATAAATCATCTTTGCGGTAAATCCTCAGGAAAGCATGGCATTAGTTCTGTGTCGTGTTCTAACAGACGACTACAAATTAAATTCCTCTCCGTATCGCATTTATGTAACCACTCTGTCTCTTGTATAGACACAAGTGTCGCTGTATTTCTACTTTACTCAGTGGAAAATGTATTCCGTTAAACAGTAGCACATTTTTGCGGCTTACAGGTGTGTGTGTATGTGTGTGGGTGAGTGCGTGCGTCTTTGGAGCGTAAGTCTAAGTGATTCTACTTTCCTAGAAACTGTAATCTTTCTAGGAACCTAGAATGTATTTAAAGTTGACTTTTCTATTTTTAGAACACAATTTTCTTATTTTCTAAGGCAGACTGAGGGAGTACATTCCGCATTTGTTTTGTAACTGTCATACAGATTTTTTTAACATATTTACGGGTGTCTACTGCTATTAGGCTTAAGGCTGTTACTGCAGTTTTCATTTCTAAAATTCGACATTATTTAAAGATTTTACAATATTAACCTAAATTTGATATGAAATAATAAAAGTACACAGGCAACTATAAATAGCATGCACTCCAGTATACGCTACTCTGTCAGTTATGACGTCTAACGTAAGTTACTTGTGAGACCACTTCAAAATGAATGAAATTAAAATCAAAATTTCGTACGTGCTCTACACAATTTGAAACCAATATTATTTTTGTACTTCTTCTATTGTACTTTACTTTACTTTACTTTATCCAACGCCTGTCTTTGGCCTCTCAGCCATGCGACGTCGAACCTCCCAGTAGCGATGAACAGGATCCAGGGGTGTAGCAGAGAGATCAATGCACGTCATCAGGTGTTCACTATCCATCATGCCTGAGTGGCATAGGGGGCAGTTGTTGTCTTCTGCCACCCCGATGCGGTGCAGATGGCTTTGCAGGTAGTCATGGCCAGTTGTTAGTCGGAATCTTGCAACCGCTTCCGATCTTTCTAGATTTCTGGAGATTGGACCTTGAGATGCCAGGCGTTCCCATCTCTTGTTTGCACTCAGCTCCTTCATCATCTCTCTGGTGTGGTTGCTTATGGAGCGGCTAATTAAGTTTCTTGCAGCTTTCAAGGTCATAGGGGCCACTGGTTGGTCTGCTTCAGCTCCTTTTTTGGCCAAATCGTCTGCTCTTACGTTTCCCAGGATGCCTACATGGCTAGGAACCCATTGCAGCCACACATGCCATCCACACTTTATCAGTTTCTCAAGCATGGTGCGACATTGGACCGTGCGCGCAAGCAGTCAGTTGGGGCATTGTTGCTTATTGCCAGTATGGCCGCTTGTGAGTCAATTAAGAAAACTTCTATTGTACAGATGCACGTAACAAAATAATTAGTAATACGAGCTCCAACGTAATTCGATACTTGAGTAGGTTATCGCTTTTCGTATCTTATAAAGTGACTATATTGTTATGACTGTGTCCTGGATCGTCGTACAGTACAGTGGACAACAAAATACAAGACGCCAATGAAGTCACTAACAACCAGCTTTTCACTAATACACCACTTGAGACGCACTGTGTAAATCGCCCGCCATAACTGAGTAATCGCCGACGTAAGACTGACTCTAAGCGCCAGCTGTCGTTGTTTAAATAGATAGCACAAGTGTCCCAGAGTAATCCATAATACGCATCAACACTATTCGAAAACACTAGAACGTAAGTGATTGCGGCCTTGAACACAGTGCGCCGACCGCTATGGTCTGGAGTAGCCTCTTGACGCATGTTAAGAGTCACGTACGCACCGAACGTTACAGCTGGTTCTGCAGAAACATGTAGAGGTTCAGTCATGACGTAACAATACTGTATTATTCAGTACGACATTGTTAATAAGGTGACATTGTGTGTTACGTTTGTGCGTTAGAAAATCGTTAGCTTGAAGAATTGTACATGAGTTTTATTGTTTATTGTTAACTGTATCAAACATGTCTAACAAATTTATCATTAATTAGGTGTTGATTCTCCGGTTGGACTGTTCACCACGACTATCCATGCGATGTATAGGTGTACCATAGATTAAGTAGTCAAGATATATGTTATTTAAATGAAATGAATGCATTATTGATACTATTATTTTCTTGAAAATATACTAAGGTTTTAATCCAGTTTATAAACAATAATTAATCTGTTAACTTTTGTCACTGAAATAAAATTTACCAAAATTTACACACTGAAATAAATTAATATTTAAACCTTCTTTTTGTTTTATTTACTCCAAAGCCTTTACTGATGTGATAGCGTCTTTTTTGAAAATAATTTATTTTTAATATACGTTAATGATATAGGTTCACTTCCCTTTAATGGGAACTGCAGATCCTTTAGACGTCGGGTTGATCCTGAATCTGGATGAGTACGTGGGTTGATATACTGTATCCGGCTTCAGAATCGCTTTCGGGCGTGTAGATCACCGGCACAGTTACATACTTTTTCACCGCGAACCGACTTACTTCCTGCTAATGGTGTGTTAGACTTACACCCCTTTCCAGTTAGCTTAAAGGGCCTATATACCCTAATCGGGTATCTTGCACTACGGAATAGCACAATTATAATATTTGTCGCAGTGTCTCTAGGAATTTTGTAACTTTTTTTCGCGATTGGCAGATCAAACGTCATAGACCACGCGGCGTTTACACGTCACCGATGTGTAACATATGGATCGCGTACTGTGTTCAAAGAATTCGGTCCGACCGGTGCTAAGTGCTCTCCCCGTCACTGTACGCAATACACTGTACCTGTACAAAGACTGACTTTTCTGCTTTTTTTATGCTTGCTTCAGTAGACCATATTTTTGTTAAGTGCCGTAGTAACGTCATATTTTGACATTAATTAATGATATCAAAGTGAAAGATTTTTAATAAGTTCTTTATACATTTGTTTCATTGTATTTTGACACGTTATTTGAGTTTATCGCTAAGTTCAGATGCGTTCATAAATATTTGTTAATAAACATTTAATGTAAAAGTCACAATGAAGTTTCAGACGAAAAAATATTAAAATTAAGGGAAATAAAGAATAAATGACGCAGGCCTAAGCCGTAAATTTAAATGTTTGTTGTTATCATTTAGGTAAATATCATATAATCACCTATAGTCAGAAACTTAAAACATAAATGTTAATTTACATTACATTTTTTATTTTACTTAATTAGCTACATAAAAATTACATAAACATGCTTATATGAAACATTACTGGATAAGACAAGTTTATTTAATTTTTGACGGACACCAAGTTTAGAGAATGCAGCTGCAGAAGTTTCCTTGGCAATATGGTAACGCAAGGTTTTACAAAATAATGTCCCTATTAATTTGACAAGTTTCATTTCATGAGAGACTTCAGAATAATCGTTGTTTGGAAAAGTTTTTTAAACACTGTGCCGTCAAAGTTTTTACAAGCTGATATAATTGTTTTGGTGTCAAGTCTACTGTTTGATCTAACAAATTGTACTCAAATTTTACGATCTTTAAAATACTGGTGGCGCTTTACTTAATTTTCTGCTTGAAACAAAATTAGTAATATAAACATAAACGCTTAAATTACTGTCATTTGTTATGAGTAAATTAATACTCTCTTGACAATTATACTTTGAAAACTTTTTTTACAATAACACCTCACCGATAATACATTATATTATCCTCATAGTACAAGGTGACGTATTTTAGTATGTTTCTAACTACCTTAAAATGTTTATCTTTGTTATTATCACTTTTATTTAAATCTTTTTCTGCTTGTGCAAAACTAAAGTTGGACTAAAAAACTAAACAATTCCTTTTTTTAGATTCCTGTACACTGTTTCTGAACGTTTCTACACTGTATCTAATACAAGAAAATAACAGCAGTTCCAGGTGGTTCTGAGAAAATTTGTAAGTTAAAATATAGTTGTATGAAGAGCAGAATGTCATGATCACGGAAATTAATAAATAGATTTTTAGATTTTATTTTTTAAAAATACGTAAAAAGTAAAAATAACTGTTATAATAATAAAGTCTTTATGAGGTCAAATTTTTGGTAGAATTGTTACTATTGTAATAATTGTAAGGTGTCAAAGCAAGTGCATTTCTGACTCGCATAGTACTCATGTTGACTTAGCGCCTAACGTTTTTCCCACCAGTACGTGTTTCGGACCGATTTTGCCGTCACTTCACCCGTCCGCCCGAGATCCATATATTATACAAGATTAAGATTAAGCTGACTGCACTTGCAGCAATAAATTTAGCTTGGGTAATGCATTTATTATTTATTCATTTTTTTATTTAAAACTTATACAGTTTATGTGTGAAAATTATGAATTCGAAAATATATAAATTTTGAAATATTTGACAGTTATTAAAAGGCGAGTGTTTACTTGTTTTTATTTTATGAAGCGTTTTTATAATTTCATTTACCTGGATTTGCTGGGATAATGTTGAGTCAGCCCGGATGATCTCGCAGGCCTGTTCCTGCTTTCACATCGGCTTTTGACCTCCTAAGGTGGAAAGTTCATCTCGTGAATATCTATTTTGGTATTTATCTTAAACTTTAGTCTACCGTTTGTGCCTCGGGCTCCAACAATTTGAAATATTCAGAACTAAAAACTTTATTCAGATTTTGATTAAATTTTTTTTTTTAATTTAACACCCCACGTGGTTTTGAAATTTTTTAAACTTTGACACCGTACTACATAGTTCTTTGCCTCTTAGGTTTAGGGCAATCAATCTCAAAAAAGTAGGGATCTGTGGGATAACGCTGTTGGCAAGGTTTTGAAAAGCGGTTGATGCATCGAGACGTTATATTGAGACATCCTCAAACGGACAGACAGTAAAATGCCAAATGTAATATTTTATTAATATTATTGGAACAGGTATTACTTAATATTATTTTTTTCTTTAATAGCCACTAGAACAGAAATTTAATATCTTAGTCTGGTTACAGTACTATTTATATCCTGAAAATGATAATATTTTCAATCTTGACAATGTAAGTTACAACAGGTCTGAAAAACCTTAGTGTAATATATTAAGTAAGGTAATTTCTTGTGTTAACGAATAGAAATTATGCTTTGCTAACGACGCCAAAAAGTAGGAAAAGCAGAGAAATCGTAGAAACCAAAAAACTATAATAGGCCTATCTAATAAAAAAATTGACCATCATATAACAAACAATATAATGAAGAGATAATTAATATTATGTAATGGTAATTTCCTATCTAGTTACCTGATATGAGTAGATCTCTGCAAAAAATAGTACTTTCAATAAAAAATATTTCAAGACGTAATTTTTAAAAGATTAAACCGGAACTTTGAATCTGGGAAAGTGGAACCGCTCTCCAAGTTACATAAATGTATCAAACATAGACATACAGTTAATTTATGTACTTATCAACAATTACGATTCTTCTTTCCAATTTATTTAAAAAAATACCTGATTCGATCTACTTAGATGCCTCTTTTGTAACATTTTAAAAGTCTTTGTTAGGTATTCCAACAAAGTCTTTCAACCGCGACACCCAGCTTCTAAGGATGATCACAAATTCTGGGGATCAAACGACGTATGTAAAAGTAGTAACTTAAGGGCAGTTTCGAGTGAGGATTCACCTAATAGAAATCATCCATTGCTTTGCAGTTTCGAAAATCCTGTTTGACGTTACTAAATAAAAAAGTCATAGTTGAGCGCTATACAAATGTTTGACGTAAACTATATTACGTGCCAGTGAATTCTATTATGTGTGTGCAAGTGGAAGTTCGTCTATCAGAACGTTTCCCTGCAGAGATCATCAGAGCACTAATAACCGTTAGTTATTCTACAAAGATAATACGACTGTGTTAATATAAAAGGTGTTTAAATTGTTTTGTTTGACATATGACGTACGCGTTATTAATAATTTTGTCTCTGCGAGAATAAATACATTTTCTTGCACGTTACTCTAGTCTAATGCATTGTGTTTATTACCGTGTACAGTGTAAAACTTTTACTCACGGCGAAATGGAAAGGCTGCGGTCTCTTAACATGACAGTAACGTAAAACCGCATTGCAGTTCTGGTAAGTACTACACAAAGTGGGAATTTTAGCAAGTGGAATTCATGCAGGTATCGTCACGTATGACAGCAAAGTAAATGAGAATTCACACTAACAAGCACACGCATTCCTTTATAACCCCGCTTATAATTACAAAAAAAAAGTATAAAGCAAAGTTAACTGTAGCGCATTTTATGTAAACAGGTTGTTGGTATGTCACCTCAATGTACCCTGTAGACAGTATGAATTAAAGGAAGCGGTTCTTCATACTACATTTTACAGACAAACACACAGACACACAAACACAAACACACACAAAAACAAAAACACACACAGACATTTTTATATTTTTTTGCGTTTATTCAATCTGGTAATACATAAAAATAAGCATAATTGTTCACAGATTACGAGGCATGAAGAGAACTAGTCCATTGACTAGTTCTCTGTATGAGTATTTAAAGTAACATACTATGTACAATATATTTAGAGTGTTAAAGTCTAAGTAAGTCCAGGAAAAATGTTAACTTTAATCGTCTTGTATTCAGGCTGTTGTCTAGCAGATTTATGGCTAAAGGATTTGTGTGCTCTTCAAGCAGTTTCACATATCTTTCACTGAGCATCGCAATGGTTTCACTGACTGAGGGCAAGTCTTGGTCGATATAGATGTCTTTGTTGCTGATGAACAAAGGTGCGTTGGTTATGGCATCCAACCTCTTGGTCTGAAACCTTTCTACTATGGCAATATTGGTTATAGATGCATTTCCCCAAAGCTGTGAGCCGTATGCACACGCAGGTTTGAAGGCAGTGTTGTACAGCAACAGCTTGTTTAGCATTGACAGTAATGATTTTATGCCAAGGAATAAATATTGCTTCCAATACTTGGTGTCTAGTTGTTTTCTCTTCATCCAGTTGCGCCAAGTAAGTTTTTTGTCTAGGTGAATGCCTAAGTATTTTACAGAGTCGGCTCGGTAAGGATAGGCTTGTTATTTAATTTCACAATCCCTGTTGTCACGTGGCATTTTGTGAAGGTGATGTGTGTTGATTTAGTTTTGCTTAATTGTATTCTCCATTTCTTTGCCCATTTTTCAATCTCATGTAGCGAATTCTGTAGTCGAATAGTTGCTTCAACCGGACTTTTGTTTACAGCAAGTATTGCAGCATCATCAGCGTACGTAGCAGTAATCACATCACTGCTAGTTGGCAGATCTGCCATATAAATTAGATACAGAATAGGACCGAAAACACTTCCCTGGGGAACTCCTGCTCTTATTGGGAACAAACTAGTAGTTACATTTTCGTGGAGTACTCGAAAGTTCCTTTTTCTAAATATGAGTTTAATGTAGTGAACATGGATTCAGACAACAAGCTTTTTTTGAGTTTATATAGTAATCCTTGATGCCAAACTTTATCGAATGCTTTGCTGACATTAATGAACACCAATGAACAATAGCTGTTTTCCCAATGGTTTACATTATTGTGTCTACTATTTAATGTATTTGTTCGATCGCGGAATGCTGTCTTCTAAACCCAAACTGAAGATCAGGTAGGCCTATAAGATCTTTGTCTATTATGGTATTTGTGAATCTCTTCACCAATAATTTTATATATTAATGACACACGTAAATATGTATGTTTAATTACAGTATTAAACAAAAAAAGCGCTGAAGTGCTAGATTTGCAAAGTCATAATGTAATCGACGCAGGTTTTGCCTACATTCATTGTGAAAAAATAAATATGAAATGAAACAAAAAATTTTAAAAACTATTAGTGGTCGTCTTCAGGTACAAAGTGAGTTAACGAATAAATAATTTTATATACAGAACAGTTCCTGTGTTTATTTGTTTGTTTGCTTCTGTGTGAATTTAGTCTTATTGTGCCGTGTTTTTGGGGAAAACTCGGCGTCTCTATAAAGGAGTTTATATTAATATAATTAACAGCCGTTTTTGTTCTTTACTAACGCGTAATTAAGCGTCGCTGAGATGTACGTTGCGTGTGTTACCGGACGTCAACGCATTCTGGTGGCGAATTAGAGTGAATAGCTTGCTCAGCGCGGAGTCGAGTTAGTGCAGATCTGGCCGGCGTCGTATCAGCAGCATCTGCCTGGCGGAGCAAGTCTTTTTGATCGTTGTAAATTCGCTATCCTACATGCATAAATAAGCGCTAAGTGATCCCCGGTAATTGTGTTGAATATATTTTTGTTCATTTTATTATAAAAAGATGTACATTTAGCCTAAAATTAGAGTGGATGCGAGACGATAATGTTTGAAGTGTGAGCACGTGGCGGGCAGGTTCAGTGTGGAATATCTAAGTGTTTCAAATACTAATACAGACTAAAATATTGTATTTTATAATCTACATATAATCATTTCAATTGTACAAGAGGGGCGTAAGGAAAATTATTCTGTTATTTTATGGGACTGGCGAACTTTACGAAACTGTCTGAGAGCGCATGGTGCTGTAAGCGCATGCCTGTTTGAGTTTGTTAAATTTGGCATACCCTCGTTATTTTGTGATTTATAATATGGTACATTTATGTTTTGTTATGAAGATAATTATATAATTATGTAGCGTTGAGGCCTTGAGTGTGTCCTGGTATTTTAAATGAGAAACTAGTTGTGAAAATGTCAAAACTGGTTATGGTGAATAGAGTGAGTTTGGTATGCTGTGGCATGCTTTTGTTATGAATTATAGGTCAATGATTTAATTATTATGCATATATAGGGTTCCTGACCCAGTTGGAAACTTGATCCTCTCCGTTTGGGGCCATCCATCTGCAACCATGACTTAAAAGGAAATAAACCTGAATTCTCGATTTTGGCTGCCAGGTGAGAAGCTGCTGCACAGCCTGTCACAGTAGCCCCGAGACATCTTCTGGACAAAAGCAGGTGAAATTTAAGCTTTTAAAACACACTAGGCCGTTGCAGTAGACACCATGTGTTGTGATATTCACCAGTAAAAAAAAAACTACTCAGATTCAGTTATCAATTGTGCTCACGCCCATCGGGACATAAGTTGGTTACAAACTTTATCTGTATAACTCTCAGAATGTAATTACGCCTCAAAATCATTGTGGATCCGGTGACAGGCCAGGTGTCCGCCGATCTTTAATTTCATACTCTTTTTTAACGGTAAAGTTGGGGAATCAGAATTTTAGTGATTTATGTGGGTGTTGTTCATATATGCTGGGGGGCTTAACCGGCTGGTCGGGTCCTCTTACAAGTGATTATTTTATTGGTATATATATATTTTTTTATATAATTTACAAACGGGTTGGGAGTTTTTTTTAAAGGGGTTTTAAAGCTTTTTCTCTTTAACTTGAGGCAGTTACCTGTAAGAGGCAGCTCTCTGCAGGAATCTGACATGTCATTTAATGTTGGATCTGGTTCTGACACAGGTCTGCAGCCGGGTCAGTTCAGCCGTTGTGAATTCCTGATATATATATTTGTAACAAAGTTTAAACAAAAGATTTAACAATTTTGTAAAATTATGCCGGCTGTTTTAAAACTTAAGTGATAATTGTTTTTATCACTGTTGTAGACGGTTTTGAAAATCTTTAATTTTTTGATATACTTATAATATACAATTCTTTTGATTTTATAAAACTATATGGGCTGCCATACCACTCTGACTTTGCAGTTTCTAGTCGTTATGATCCATACTGTTTTCTTTAAAAATTTCTTTTCATTTTAAGGGAGTTAAGGGGTTTTGGCTTTTTATGAAATTATACCGGCTGTGCTGGAAACTTGAACTTATGATTGCAGTTTTGGGGCTTTATGAAAAATACAGATTTTGCTCCCAGTTATATGTGGGTTCGCTAGAATATATAGGCTGTCTGCCAGGTCGAACATGTATCTTAGCTGTGATGTATATTATATGTATATGTGTCTTTATGTTCCAGTATGTGTTGTTAGTGTTAAGTGTTATCAGAGGGAATTTAAATAATTTATAGGATGTTGATTAAGGAGCTTATGTGATACTTTATATATATATATATATATATATATATATATATATATATATGTTTTAAAGATGTTCAAGCTTACGAGTTTACTATATTACATTAGTGATGTTATTTTGGGTGGGGCTTTGCATGTTAAGGAGTTTTTGAGAAATGATATATTGAATATTGTAAATTATAAATATTAATTGTATAAAGTTTAACATTGGATTTGAAAATATTGAATTGAATATTAATTTATACTAGTAAATTTCGCTTGCAATCGATATGTATCTATATATATTTTCAATATGAGTTTGAGATAATAAATATGTTATATTGCTGGTTAACAGAGAGTTTAATTGCAAGTCCCGTCTCACTGGACCCAGCGCCTTTTTGCTTCTTCTAGGCCTTCTGCCTAGTTTTAAATATCTAGTGGCCGCTCTAAAAAAAAAATTATAAAGCATAAACAAAAATTATTTAAAGAGGGGTTACATTATATTGCGCCGTCCTTTAAGTCACACTAAGCCTGGTTACATATGAATGTTATACCTTATGATATGATAATTAACACACTTTTCATTTACTAAAAAATTCAAACAAAAATTCTTGTACAAATTTTACAATACTATTCGTCTAAAGGTAGTTTCATGTCATAAAACAAATATATATAGAACTGTCTCTAAAAGAATGATTTTCTTTATACAAAGCTTCGTATAAGTGCTTTGTCCATATGCCTTTACTCGTTGATGTTGGAAGGTAGTAGGTAACTTGTTGAAGATGATTCGCAGAAAAGTGAACTCTTGTTGTAGGTTCAATTACGGCGATACTGGGAATACAAAATGTTTTTCATCGGTTTAACTGAATTCTGAAATTTAACGTATTTTACGTGTTCCGTCTATTCTACAATGTTATTTTCGCGCAATGTATCTTCTTCGATTTAACGTCCTCGTTAGGATTCGGTCCTGTCATATAACAACGGTTTTACTTGGTGTCACTCCAACTCTTCCTTGGCCGACCGATGCTCCTCTTGGTGTTTGGTTGGCTATCTGCTGCCTTTTTCACTAGCCTTGTGTCATTCCATATTCTTCTTGTGTCCGCAATCCAAGAATTAATATCTGTGACATTACACGTTTCTCTTATTATATTGTGTGGCAGCCTATCGTACCTTGTCTTTCTTAGTACTCTCCGTAATATAGTAATTTCTTTGAGTTGTTGCTGTATGATTTCCGGCCTTGTCTCTGATGAAACGGGTACCACTGGACGTATTGTGCTTTAAGCAATATAGGCTATAGAAAGCTAATTTTCTTTACATTACGTAGTAACGAATTTAGGCACAAAAAGCTGAGGCCTCAAACTACGTATATACCCAATTTATACAGTAGCCTATAAGCGGCAGGTGATCATTGTGTGACAAGTTTTTGGTTCCCTATTTTAAATAAAATAAATTTAGAAATAAGTTTCCAAAGGTTGTAAAATTATTTTACCAAAGTTAGTTCTCCAGGTAATTAGTTCTCTTTCGCCTTCCATACAAATTCTTTGCCGTTTACAAATGTGGGAAAGACATGTTCATAATGAGAAAATAAATTGTTTATTTAATGTTTTTAAATTTACACACGCATTGTAGAATCATTAGTTTTTCATTAGTTTTTAGTAGATTCATGCATATAAGAAAAATAAATAAATTTTCATTAACATGCATGTACAGTAAAAAAAAGCAAAATTTTTTTTAATAACTGAAATAGCGTGATATTACTGTTCGCATAAAATGAAGTTATTTAATGTAAAAATCGTTATTGTACAGGAAATAATTCAGGTTTAAACCTGATTAATATACGGTTTGCATTTCTGTTTGACCAACGTTTTTACTGCAGAGCATATAATTTTCATAATTAAATTCCACAAAATTTGTATGACATCTACATTTATATTGTTACGACGGTCTACTCGATCGTCGTAGGTACAGTGGAAACAAAATAAGTACAAGACACCAATTAAGTCACTAATCACCAGCTTTAATTGTTACAGTAAAAATAGTTCGTAATTAACAACACGGTCTCTACAACAAATCAAATGAAAATTGTACACACGTAATAAAATGTCCACAAATACTAAAACTCAATTGTATTACAATTATACCGTCTGATTATAAAACGCAACACTTCAATAATAACTACTTGAACGTACACAGTAATAACTCGAACCGCTCTGGAAATATATCGCACTAATACTCTCGAACCGCACTAACCAATATCTCGCATGGAACTGAAAACTAAGGCCGCTACCCGATGTATTTATAGTTACGCTCACACACCAGAAGCTTCCAAACTGCGTCTTATCTCTCGTGAACTACGTAATTACTACGGCCTTGACACAGTCCGAGCGCCCGAGCGAAGCCCGGCACAGTCGAGAAAATTCTCGCAAAATGCGTCTAGTAGCACGTACACCACACGCTTACATCGAGATCCTTCTGGCATATTCGATAAACGCGTAGATTGTTCTGTGCTGTCGTAGCACAGCCCCCTCCTTAAGCCTGCTCGTCCCGAACTGGCAAAGCGTCTCTAAATTTGTACTTAGCCAGGCGATCTAGGTGGACGTCCTTGCGAAGGATAATTTTCCCGTTCTTCGAATTCAGTCTCGTGTGATCCGAACACCACGTTCCCAGGAATGCGAGTCTTTTCCGCAACCACTAGTTTCGCCGAAATCACTCCCGTTGCGTCATGTACTGATAACCGAAATACCACTGGCTGATCCAAGTCTGTTTGGTTCTCGTCAACAACCTCTTGCGTAACCTCATCTTCAGCCACTTTACCCTCGGGCGCTTCTATCAGCTCAGGAACAAGCAAGAGTTTTGTCTCGACCCCCCATAGTTGGCTTTCCAATCACTTCTTTTGTCCTTATACTTATTTGTACTTCCTCTGCTAGTTCTTCCTCCATTTCCGCTGGCAACAG
This sequence comes from Magicicada septendecula, assembly GCA_034769895.1. NCBI lineage: Eukaryota > Metazoa > Arthropoda > Insecta > Hemiptera > Cicadidae > Magicicada > Magicicada septendecula. The sequence goes on along the minus strand of CM068372.1, from coordinate 432,813,193 downwards.
GGAGGGTTTCTCTTGACCAGACTTGTTGACTTTTTCTTCGACTAATGCCACTCGCTTAATCGAATGGTTGGTAGACCCTGTCGTTTTAACCATGGAAAGCTTTATCTCCTCTGGGCCGACACACAGGACATTCTCTCTTAAGTCCACAACGAATCCGTAGGCATTCATAATGTCCGTGCCAAGAATCACTTCATCGACAATGTCTGCAACGAGCATTTGGTGGCTAAACTCAAGAAGACCCAGGCGTACACGTACGTCTACCTTTCCTAGCACCTTGACTGGGCTTCCAGTCACAATCTGTATTGTACAAGAGCTAATTAGAGGATGGCGGTTACAGACTAAGTCAGGGCGCACAATGGATACTGTTGCGCCCGTGTCAACTGTAAATGATGTTGGTTTACCATCCGCAAATCCATTAACAACCAAGTTTCCACTGATCTTATGTAGCGTGGAAACTGTGTGCTGTTCTGGGCCTTTACTTCTCCAATTGGTGCGATCAGACTCTTCTCTCGGTATCTTCTTCTCCCAACAGTCTACCTGTAGATGACCACGTTTTCCACAGTTGTAACATTTCGGTCTTCTGTCTTTTTCAAATCGTTGCGACTCTCTTGAACTTTTGAATTGTTTGTCCGACAACACTGTTTTTCTGCACCCATCGTAACGGTAATGTGATACAGGGATCTTCTGACTGCAACGTGATGGCACAAACCCATTAATGTAGCGAGACGCTGACTTGGCAGCTTCAAACTCTAGGGTGTGAACAAGAGCTTCTGAGCTATCTCGGTGTCTTGCCATTCGTAACACTTGCTGAAGTTCACAATCTCCGATGCCATCAATAAATGTCTGCACCGTAAACCTTATTCGGAAGTCTTCTGGTGCTTCAGGATAGGCCAATCTAATTAATCTGTCGATACTTGCTTCAAATTCTTGAAGACTTTCCCCGGAACGTTGTCGTCTTGTTCTCAACTGAGCGTAGTACACCTCTCGCAAATGTTTATCACCGTAGCGTAATTCTAGAGCTTTTATCAACTCGGCATAGATGTTCTGGCTTTCAGGTGGCAATTTCTGTAGTGGTTCTGCCGCGGGTCCTTTTAATGAGAGAACGAGTGAAGCAGCCTTGTCTTTCTCTGTCCAATTATTTGCGCATGCAGCAGCTTCAAATTGGCGGAGGTACGTTGCCCAATGACTGCTTCCGTCAAAGGTTGGTGCTTTGACATGAACTGTCCCTACTGCAGGCAATGTGACTTTCTCTATTAACTTATTTTCTGTGTTTTTTTCTGTCTTTATCACTGGTACAGTCTGTTCAGAAATTTGTTTTGGTTGAATCTTCATGCACTGTTCGACTTCAATTTTAATTTGTTCTCTTATGTTTGCCATTGAGTTTTTTACTGCAGATATTTTTGTTGACATAACTTCTTCCACAGTCAAGACAGATTTTTCTACTTTAGCTATTTTATTTGACATGGATTCTTCTACGTCAGATATTCTGGTAATCCGATTGTTGAGCTCACCTCGTAATTCACCTACGTCACCACGTAGGAGACCCAATTCTGCGGTAGTATGTTCTTGCATCTGCTTTTGTTCATGAATTAATGCTTTGATGTCACCTGCTTCACGCTTACGTTCCTCTTTTTGTCTTTCTTCTGTTTCTAGCATTAGTGCTTTCTGAAGTTCCTCAGCTTCTTCTCTTTCTTGTATTCGTTCTTCTTTTTGTCGTCTTTCTGCTTCTTCTCTTTCTTGTATTCGTTCTTCTTTTTGTCGTCTTTCTGCTTCTTCTCTTTCTTGTATTCGTTCTTCTTTTTGTCGTCTTTCTGCTTCTTCTCTTTCTTGTATTCTTCTTCTTTTTGTCGTCTTTCTGCTTCTTCCTGTGTCTGCCGCAGCAGTGTTTGTAAAGCTTCCCATCATCTGACTGGGATCCATGTTTACTGATTAATTACGAATCACACTTGTCTTGTACAAAGCGTCCACTGTTTCCACTGTTAACCGTTCTATCCCAGTTCTGACACCACTGTTACGACGGTCTACTCGATCGTCGTAGGTACAGTGGAAACAAATTAAGTACAAGACACCAATTAAGTCACTAATCACACCTTTAATTGTTACAGTAAAAATAGTTCGTAATTAACAACACGGTCTCTACAACAAATCAAATGAAAATTGTACACACGTAATAAAATGTCCACAAATATTAAAACTCAATTGTATTACAATTATACCGTCTGATTATAAAACGCAACACTTCAATAATAACTACTTGAACGTACACAGTAATAACTCGAACCGCTCTGGAAATATATCGCACTAATACTCTCGAACCGCACTAACCAATATCTCGCATGGAACTGAAAACTAAGGCCGCTACCCGATTTATTTATAGTTACGCTCACACACCAGAAGCTTCCAAACTGCGTCTTATCTCTCGTGAACTACGTAATTACTACGGCCTTGACACAGTCCGAGCGCCCGAGCGAAGCCCGGCACAGTCGAGAAAATTCTCGCAAAATGCGTCTAGTAGCACGTACACCACACGCTTACATCGAGATCCTTCTGGCATATTCGATAAACGCGTAGATTGTTCTGTGCTGTCGTAGCAATATAGTAATTTGTTTGGGACGAGAAACAGTTCTTACGAGAGGCAGTCAAAAATTGAGTTGCACTAACTTAAATTCTTTTTTTCGAAAAGTGCTATTTTGATGAAAGTTGTTGGCAGCTCGGCTAGTGTTCCATTTCCACCAGCTGAAGTAACATTTTCTACTTAGTAGTAATGGTTAGTCCGTTGTTAGCCACAAAGCATGTCACGTTATTTGCAAGAACATTCAACTGTTCTATGGGCAAGGATGTGTAACCTCACTGAAATTTACCGCCATTTGAGGGAAGAGTACGGTTACGTAATACTTTCATACTAGGCTATCGGAAAATAGTGGGAGTTGTTTGAAAGTGGTCCCACGGGCATCATGGATAATTACTGAGGATGACAACATTGAATACGTTCACCAATTATTGTTGTTTACAAATAGGCGATTACCAGTAAACAAAAATGTAGCACACGTCATGAAGGAACTCTTCAAAACAATTGAGTGGGAGCAGTGGGTACGCCTTCTTTGTAATCCTGAACTTCCACCGTGTGATTTCCCCGTGTACGGTACGTGAAAGAGGCCCTTGCGAAGTGGCGATATCACATTGATTACGATATCCAACATGCAGCGTGAGAATAGTTCTTAGATGTCGGACAACAATTTTTCAGCAATCGTATCGAAAACTCGTCTAAAGTAGTGATAAATGCACTTAAAATAAACTTGGCAATATTGTAGTTACTTAGATCTTGAATTGTGCTTTCTGGTAAATAAAACTATTTTCGTAAATATTTCATATATAACATAGTCAGAGGCGGCTCATGCCTAGTATACTGAGGATTTAATTAGTATTAAAATTCTGAACTATATCAGAAAAATTGCTCAAAATGTGTGTGTGTACAACGTGTGTGCAATTTCGTTCACAAAAACAATTGTTTTGTTTTAATTAGTACTGTTTGTTTAAGCACGAATATCAGTCATGACCGACTGTTATCCGACTGAGGATAAATAATATATCCTGCGTTGGTGTTCATCAATCAGTTTTAGTAGTGAAGTTAATTGGTTCATTAGTAAGATGCTCAGGATGTATAGTAACTATTAAAATGTATTTTAAGTCACTATTTTATTTTACAGATAGTTATATACAACAACGGAAAGCTTTTTTTCTGTTCTTGCTCGGACTTTAAAATTAATTCACACACGTTGCAATAGCAATATTAATAATGATTAAGATATTAGAAGGATATTGATATTATTAAGAAAGAGTAGTATTTCATTTCAGATCAAACTAAAAGTTACATAAATAGTTTGATACAATATCGACTACGATAAAGGAAAGAGGAATTGATTTCTATCGACACCTAAGAAAAATGGGAACAGAAAGATATCAAACAATTTATCTACGAGAATAGCAGAAAAACACAAGTCTATGGACGGAAGAGGTTCAATCACAGTCTAAAAACGTGTGTCATAGAGAAAAATCTATAGAGATCACAGAAGTGTTTAGAAAGCAAAAATTATGGAGGTAAGGGATCTGTCCAAAGAGAAGTCGAAGAGAACCATGGGGGTGTTTTCTGAAGAACTAGCAAGAGTCAGCCAGAGATTAAAGAGATACCGGCATAGGAAAACATGTATCATTCTAGTCCACAGATAATTGAAACAAAACGAAGGGGGGGGAGTAATAGTACTAGTAAGTCTGTTGCCGACACATTATTGTAAAAGGATACATATCCTTTAACGGCATATGCGTTTAACGGCGCATCAAAAATGACACATAGTTTGCGGCGGGCTATGAGTTTCACCATTTACAGTTGTATGCGTTTAACGGCGGATCAAAAATGACACATAGTTTGCGGCGGGCTATCAGTTTCACCATTTACAGTTGTTAGGCCTTCTGCTTTGTCAGATTAATCAATGTCTATCAAAAATTAACGGCATAGCTCATTAAACATATACAGTTGTTTAATAGATATTTTCAATTGTAATATTAATAAATTTTAATAAAACTGTCAGTATTTCAGCGTATGTGGGTGCCAATGTGTTGATGACAGTATCCCTTGCAAAATGATGGCGTGTAGTTTGTGATGAACGGACACTACTGAACGGTAGAAACGTGGTACAACATTTGCGGTAAATAAATTAATACTGTTACGACGGTCTACTTGATCGTCGTATGGTACAGTGGAAAACAAAATACAAGACACCAATTACGTCACTTAAACGAACACTCAATCCGCACTAGCGAAAATCGCTCACGTAACTGAAACTGAACGTCGTTGAGTACTGGTATTTATACCCCGAAAATACTAGATTATTTCAAACTGCGCGTTAGCTCTAACTACGACGTAATTAATTGCGGCCTTGACACAGTCCGCGCGGCTTCTGACACAGTCTAGCTAATGCGTCGATAATCACGTACGCCACACGCATTACATTCCGGATCCCTCTGGAACATTCGACAAACACGTAGATTGTTCTGTAATGTCGTAACAGTACAGTACCATTGGTTACATCAGTTAGACAGAACTAAACATGGACGACTGCCTAAGGTTGCGTTTCGATATAGACCCTTTGGTATAAGAGAGATGTAGGAAGTTAGATAGATAGAGAGATACTCTGAGAAGACGGAACAGGCAAAGTGCCTACTCCGCGAGGTGACGAAGAAGATTAAACGATACGGTAGTCTTTGTTACTGGCCTTTACATTTACTTGCATCTGAAATATAACATTTTTTCCTTGTTGACATATTTTTTTTCTAATTTTTTACTTTGTGTGAGTTAAACCTTGAATTAATTTACATTAAGATTTACATTTGACTAAAAGTCGGTTCGTGAATTCAATTTTATGGGCGCATTCACAGTAATACTACGTACAACAGAGATCAATTCTTCGCGTCTCGGTGCGCGTGCGTTTGTGTGTGTGTGTGTGTGTGTGTGTGTGTGTCCGCGTGAGCGGGTATTTGAGTTTGTGAGTGCTTCAGTTGAATTATGTGAACTAGAACATATACACGAAGTTGAGTGATGCGAAAAATTTGTTTCATATTGTTTTCAGGGGACACTTAAACAATAAGTATACTGCTGTACAGTACGTGTATAAATAAATAAAGAAATACACACACACACACACACACACACACACACACACACACACACACACACACACACACTTTATTACTTTATTATACAACTGTTCGAATGGAAGTGTTTTATTTATTTTTTTTTTTTACTAATAAACATTTCCTTAAACACCTTTGTTATTCATAATCCATCGGAGTAATTATATGATTCTTGCTTGTTTGTTCCGGTTTCCCTTTTGAAAAAATGTTCCGCCTTTTTATAGATTTTTGTAGGCGGAAACATATGACGAGTCTGTAAAAACTTTGCTAACTGGTGAAAATTAACATATTAATGAATAACATACCCTAAACATTACAAAGTCACTCAATGTATATAAAAAATGTTTAAATTTCTCAGATGTTGTTCATGAACAAATATGCTTACCAAAATGTACATAATTATATGAAAAAATCAAACATTTGCATAAAAACAATTTTATAATGAAATGAAAAATATGTATACATATTCAACAAAAGGTAAATTACTGTTATGTGTGTGTGTGTGTGTGTGTGTGTGTGTGTGTGTGTTTTAAAAACACACACACATATAGGCTTATATGAAGCTAAATAAAATAGAGAACAGGGAAGGAGAATAGTGTTCTGTGCGGATTTAAATAGTGGTATCGTATATTACATAAAAGGGTGTGTTTACAACACATGCAATGCAATACCCATATGCAATAGTATATAATGTACAATCGCATGTTATATATTACATGGTATACAACAGGAGAGAGAAAGTATTTAAATTCAGTCTCAAAAATTCGGAACGTTTACTAGGTAGCAAACAGAACAGGGTGCATATAATATTATAACAACACATAAGACATAATTGGAACCTAGTATTTAATTCAATGCCTAAGCTGGCACAAAACTTACAAACCTTGAGCAGAGTTAAAAAGATTTAGCAAGCCCAGTTACAAACCTAAAGATAGCAGATGCTGTGCCCAATACTGAGCGCTGTTATTGCAACATCCACCTATATGAAAAATTAATGGAAAAGTAGAACTAAATCATACTTCACGTAAGATAGTCTAAAAATTGTCCAAATGACAATTAATTCTTAAAATATCTAATTAACTTTAATAATGTTTTGTTAAATTGAATATGATTAGATATGTTTTACAATTTACCTAATGCCTCAACTTTTCAGTATATATGAAAACGCAAAATGCATTTTTCTGTTAACATTGTTTGTTAACAGCACAGTAGGTTTATAAATATCCTACGTCTTCATGTATTATATCATCAAACGTTTTTACGTTTGTAGCAAGAACTTTAAAGTAGACACCTAAAAAAATGTGTGCTTTTGTTGTACTCGATAATCAGTTCTTATACTATTTTACAGTTTTTATTTATTTTACCATTTTTTTTATTATTTTATATTCCATTGAACTGATAAAAATATCGAGAGCTACCCGTAAGGATATAATGGCTTTGGTTTTCCGGACAATTTTCAAACTGTTAACATAGCCATTCTCCATTTTTGCTGTGATGATGTGCTACATTTGTGTACATATCAAGGTTTTTGCCTAAAAAAAGTTGGTTAGAAAATGGTGTATCAACGTTAATTAACATTTACAGCTTTTTCCTCGTTTTAAATTACCATAGAATGTTCTACCCAGAAATAAGTGTAGAACGTTGACGACCATTGTTATGTATCGTCAACGAAATTCAAAATTATCTCTTTTGATCATAAATAGTTTCGGTTTAGGAAGTTAATATAAACTATGACATTCATGTGGTGGATTCTGGTGCGTTAAACGATGCAACAATTTGTTATATAGGCCTACTATCACAAGGACAAGAACTACTTAATGTACAAGAATATTTCTGTAGCATTCAGCCATATAACCGGGCTAGCAAAAACGTGGAGATTAGTCTTCTCCGCGTCTTTTAAATTAACGTCACACATAATGCATAGTATACGAAATTAAAAATAATTTTAAATAAGTCTTAACAGTGACATTTTTATAATAATTATCGCTGTAAACATCACCAGGATGCAGACTGAAGTTTTGATAATATGGTGAATATTCACAAAATAACTGGCTGGAACGTAGGCTTTAATCGGCTTATAAGCTTTGCGCTTTATAACAATAATACCAAGCACACCGTTATTGTAGCGTCTTAACACATCAATCCCGTAAACAATAGCAATAAAATCCTACTTGTTAAAAGAGATAAATCATTTACAATAATAAGTCATACACTTAGCATGCCCAGTTACATTTTACAGGCCTAAAATAAAGTTAAACGTCGCAACAACAAAGTCATAAAAATGATAATACAATAAACACAAAAGTACGAATTTCCAACTACACCCTTTTCAGAATACTCATTCCAGTAGAAGTGAAGTTGTTTCCGTCAGTGGAGTCACAGTGAAGTTGTGTTTCTGCCACGATCTTCCCACTATATCTTACACATATATTTTTAATAGTGACAAACGATTATACACTACCCGATTGAGTAATTAAGACGCCTTTAACGTTTAGTTATTAAGACAACATGTTACATTAATGACGGTACAATTTATATTTGTCTTCACCTTGTCACGTTGAACGAGTGTTGGATAGTTTGCTGTGCAGTAAAACTCTCTCTCTCTCTCTCTCTCTCTCTCTCTCTCTCTCTCTCTCTCTCTCTCTCTCTCTCTCTCTCTATTTATGCACCTAAGCATTCAAAGAATTTAGACGAAACCGAAACATCGAAGCATGATAATGTTTTTAGGCTTTTGGAACGTATAATGTGGATTACGTTTAGTGGATTACGTAAATCATTTCCAAACCACAGACGACCACAAACAGAGCATGTAAAACCAAATTTATTCTCACTAAAACGTTTGCTAAACTCACTGTCAGCAGCGATTATTTCTGTCTTGATGCGTTTACATATCAAATTTCTAGACTGTGGGGAATCGAAAGTGTGGAAGCGCTACGTTTTCTATGACGATTTTTGTGGAATGAACCCCAGCCTAAAAACATTGTCATGTTAAAAAAGTCTAATGCAGACGATACTTGCTGCCTGCTGGTAGTATTTTCATTTAAATTTAAATCTTTTGTATACAGTTTGGTCAAAGGAACGTCGTAATAATGAGATATATATTAATAACATTTCATTCCCTATAGGCCTACACAAAATAACGTGCAGGTCCGTGTGTGTGTCTGTCTGTGGCAATCATTTTTTAAATTCAATTAAAGTAGTATAGCAAATGAAAATATTTATCTTCGAATTTTCGAATAATATTAATAAAAAAACAGTAATAGCCCCCGTTATATTTGCCCAACCTAACTGGAAAATTGCAGGTTTCAAATTACTAATACATACAATCTACGGCAAAAGAGAAGTACCTACAGTATATTCGATGAATCTACCAGAATTTATTACCAAAAAAGGGAAGAAATAGGATGTAGAAAGTGACAAGAACAGAATGAAATAATTATATAAAAACAGTGAAAGAGAGATAATTAATAATTTGATTAAAAGTATGTAACGAATTGTACATTATAACACAAACTAGTGTTGTGACGGTTTGGCTTCTAACAAGAAAGTCCCGGGTTCGAATCACGAGGAGCACCAAAATTTGACGCTGTTTTAACAACAGGTCGACGCAGCCAATTACAACAATTAGGTCAAATAACGACTTAGCCTGATAGTGGGCGGTTGAAGCATAGTGCTGGACAGAGTACCTTCCCACTGTATGCCGTATGATTCAAGTTGCCAACTACCCTGCGTCAAAACAACAACTTCAGTCGTACAAAGCAAATCCATTATTACTACTTAGTAAATTTTAAATTACAAGTTATTTCGAGACTCCGTGTGATAAATGCACAATGCACAGGTAAATGCACTTTTTACATTCAGTAAAAAGTGAGTTTTAGAAAGTGTTTGTCCCAAAAAATGAATTCTAACACTCACGAAAAATTGTTTCAATAAAAACTTTCCACTTTCATTACAGTCAACAAAGTAATCAGTTTAAATGTTACCGTATTTTATGTAACTATAAAAAAAATAAATATATATGCAGAGCAGTATGCAATATTCTTCACCTTTTGGGATATGAAAGCCAATGAGTATATGTGTCGCAATATTCTATAACGGAAGAGAAGGAAGGATAAAAATTAATTCAAATTATTAGAAAAAATAGGAAACTAATTTTAGACAAAGGTATTAACAATTTTTTTTGATAAATAATGGTCTATATATTTGTCGTAAATAATGGTCTATACGTAACAGGCAGAAATGGCTGGGAGTTCACATTTATGTGTTTTGCTTTGAGTTTGTCAATTAAAATTAAATAAATGTGTGAAATTGTCAAGGCGCTTTTAATGTATTATTAAGCTGATGCATATAAAAAGTGCCAAACGGGACTTCAACTAATGTATTGTCTATTTTATTGCTTTTATACAGTATGCGCTATGATTTATCAGTCTCGTGTTTGGGCGTTCATGCTCTGTGCGAATGGCGTGTCTTGCCAAATCGATTTTTTAATTGTTTGGATTTCTCCACCATTTAATTGGTCAAAGTTGCATTTTTTTTTCTTTTTATGAGACGAACACAGAAAGAAATGCATATAGTTAAGATACTAATAACAGTGAGGTAAAGAAAGTACGAATGTCTTACGTTTTCAAGACCAGCGTCGTAATTCCTAAAACTACTTCCCGCGCTGTCAGGTCATGCCTACATACATACATTACCGGTGTCACGGTGGTGTTACTGACGGACACCGTGTCAGTAAATGTTTAAGACCTTCAGACAGTGAAGATGGCCTCCAAATGGCGAGGTTGAAACGTCTGGAACAAACAACAAAAGACAGCGGCCTGATATCCAGGAAGTAGTTCCAGTCAAGTACGAATGTCTGCGTTCGGAAATATCAGTATGAATCAAGTTAAAAGACATAGAAAATATGAGTGGTTCAATATCAAACTCAGCAACATCCACTTTTCAGAATTTTACACCAGAACGGAAAAACTGTAACACTATTTCCCCATAGAGTAGAAACAAAAATAATTCTTCCAAAAATTAGCTTTATGCATCAGAAACACATCTTTAAAGTCACAAGTCCATATATACAAATTAAATAAAGTTATTTACATTTAAAATTTGGAGATTGCTGTTTTTGAAACTAAAGTAAGGAGATTGAGATTGTCTGCTTTGAAACTGAATCATGAGGAGATTGCTGGATATGAAACTGACACATGAGGACATTATTAGATTTGATCCTGATACAAAAAATCTTAGAAAAATGCTGACCGTGGGATTATTATGCCAATAAATAATAAAAATAATAGTAATAATGAATAAAACAAAAATAATCAACCTCTAGGGAAGATGGCACATTTAAAGCTAAATTTCGCATGAAATGGAAATAAACAAATACATTTAAAATTTATACAGAAAATCACATAAAAAACAAGGAATGCTAGAACATCAGTATATAAACACTTTAAACACATTGAAGGCTGTGTCCATTTTGAAGGCAGTGAAAGCTTTTTCCTGGCTTTACTAGATGATAGAACTTGCTCATAGATTATGTACATACATAATTACTTTAACGTAAGAAAATATGCTAAAAAGGTCCAAAATATGAGTAAACAACACCACTTTACATCAATACATCACATAATAATATAAGCAAACGGCAGCCATGTTGCCTCCATTATACTCTCTGATTGGCCAGTGTGGAGATTACTGTATTTTAAATTCAAACTAGCATGGAAATTGTCAGGTTTGAAACTAAAGCATACGTTTACATGCAAAAATTGTAGGGATTTTGTACGTTTTGAATCTGAAATTTATATTCATTATATTCAGCTTATTTTGCAGATTACAGTGGTACCAATAACTCAATTTCCCCAAAATTAGGAGTTTGTTGGGTTTGATATTGAACCACTCATATACGATGTCAGTACGATGCGAAAAATGATAAAAAGCAGATATCCTGTTGACGTCAAGACCACGAGAATTCAGGATTGTAAAGAATTCGCATTGTTAGCGCGTAACTCTGAATTAGAAAGGACCTGTGTCTATACCGTTGTCGATTCAAATCGTAAACCAGTGGGAGAGACAGGCAGAACAAGAGTTGCCACTTTCTACAGTTTAGTCTCTACAGATCTGTTTTGACGGGCATCAACTATCACGTTCAGGTAGATTGTCACTCGAATTTGTTGACTGCCAGAATGAAAATCTTCTGCGGTTGATGGATTTGCTACAATAGTCCTACTTGTAAATTATAAGTGCTTCACCTCATTCGTGATTTTCAGCACTATACATTTACACACCCATTCACTGTAACCATTCACAACTAACTATCCGTTTTCGCTGATTCTACTTGAACGTCGTGTCACATATTAAGTCGCAAAATCATCTACGCTTTTTATAATTTAATCGTTCGTATCACAGACACAATTGCACAGTAAGCAAGATACAGCCTTTATTAAACTGAATATCACATACAACTAACAACTAAACACGTGTACGCTACTGTTGACGTCACATCAGACGAATAACCCAGGTGATTAAATAAAAGTAGCAGAGATTATTTTCATATTTCTAGAGAAGTGCTTACCGTACCACACTTCGTCTTGTAAAATTATGTGTTTCGATAACGTCATTAATTAGTTTGTATGGCCAGTATTTGTACTTGTATTTTATTCGACAAAGTATAAAGCATCGCATCCATTTTGATAACTGACAGCTAATGTAACTCGGCGGTGGCGATAAATTGAAAATATTCTCTTGGCAACTCGACTGAAGTGATACAGCTGCCATTCAGGGTGACCAGTCTTTTTTCAGTTCTGTATTCAAGGTACCATTCACGAAAAAGGGTCAGTAGGGGGAAAATGAGAGTTCTAACCAAAGTACCGTTATTCCCCCACCACCACCGCTGGACCAGCAGCATCCGCGAATTTCCGCGAATAAATTTTTTTATTTTTTTAATGTGATTTTTTTTATTTTTTTTATTAAATTGATTTGCATATCAAGAGGTGGGTGGGTGGGGGGGGTTTCAATGGACCACTCGCATCCGCGAATATAATTTTTTTATTTTTTAATAAAGCTGATTTGCATATCAGGGGTGGGTGGTGGGTGGGGTGGGGGTTCAATGGACCACTCGCATCCGCGAATATAATTTTTTTTATTTTTTAATAAAGCTGATTTGCATATCAGGGGTGGGTGGTGGGTGGGGTGGGGGTTCAATGGACCACTCGCATCCGTGAATATAATTTTTTATTTTTTAATAAAGCTGATTTGCATATCAGGGGTGGGTGGTGGGTGGGGTGGGGTTCAATGGACCACACGCATCCGTGAATATAATTTTTATTTTTTATTTTTAATAAAGCTGATTTGCATATCAGGGGTGGGTGGTGGGTCAATTCTCTCTTTGAATGTAAATAACTATCTCCCTCCCTCCCTCTCTCACTCTCTCTCTCTCTCTCTCTGCATGTTTATGTAACGGGTCTCTCTCTCTCTCTCTCTACACCAATCTCGTTCTTCCAATGTGCGGTAAAGTGTTACGCAATTATAATGTTACAAATATGAAAAAATATATATATTTAAACTAGTATTTACAAAATATGTATAAATGGTACACCTATCTATCAAGTGAAAATGGATATTTGTCCGCCAGAATCTGAGACTCGAGAGAGTATGTTTGTCGGGCATGCTTTTTTTTTATTTTTAATAAAGCTGATTTGTATATCAGAGGCGGGTGGTGGGTCAATTCTCTCTTTGAATGTAAATAACTATCTCTCTCCCTCCCTCTCGATCTCTATCTCTCAGCATGTTTATGTAACGGGTCTCACTCTCTCTCTCTCTCTCTCTCTCTCTCTCTCTCTCTCTCTCTCTCTCTCTCTCTCTCTCTCTCTCTCTCTCTCTCTCTCTCTCTCTACGCCATCGGTTTTACTATGCAATTCTCTCTCTTTGAATGTAAGTAACTCTCCCTCCCTCTCTCTCTGTCTCTAGACACAGTTATCCATCACGATATAAACTCTCTCTCTCTCACATTTGAATGTAAGTAAAACTATCTCTCTTTCCCTCCCTCTCTCTCTCTCTCTCAGCATGTTTATGTAACGGGTCTCACTCTCTCTCTCTCTCTCTCTCTCTCTCTCTCTCTCTCTACGCCATCGGTTTTACTATGCAATTCTCTCTCTTTGAATGTAAGTAACTCACCCTCCCTCTCTCTCTGTCTCTAGACACAGTTATCCATCACGATATAAACTCTCTCTCTCTCTCTCTCTCTCTCTCTCTCTCTCTCTCTCTCTCTCTCTCTCTCTCTCTCTCTCTCAAATTTGAATGTAAGTAAAACTATCTCTCTTTCCCTCCCTCTCTCTCTCTCTCGCACACATACATTTTAGTAGATTACTGTTGCATCTCTCACTGTGTGTGTGTTTATGTAACGGGCCTCTCTCTCTCTCTCTACACCAATCTCGGTTCTGCCAAGTCTGTGTGGTAAAGTGTTACGCATAAAAACTCCTTGAAATAAGGTATTTTCAAAAGTTTTGTGTACACATACAAATCACTGTCGGACAATGTACACACTGCTCACACACACACACACACACATTGTGTATGTCACTCGCTGCAAACGTTGACAAGAATTCCCTTATTCAAAGCGATTACGCTGTCACTATACACAAACTTAAATATGGTTTACAGACCATTGCAATTTTAAAAATTCATTTTTGCATTAATTAAATATATATCGTAAACAATGAAATAATAATATTTTGTCATTAGAAAGTTATATTCAGTGTGGTAATTAGTGATAGAAAGATTAACTATGCACACACACACACACACACACACACACACACACACACACACACAACGATACAGAATTAGATATAGTTATTATTCGCTAACTTAAACCAGGGGTCATTAACCGTGTGTACATCGTCTAAATCGGTGCGTCCTACTTTCTAATTTGACACATGTCAATCATTAGTCAATTAACTGTAAGTAACTTCTGCAGTGTCCAGATTAACAACCGCGCTCTCGTTCTTCTCTCTCTCTCTCTCTCTCTGTCTCACACATTTGAATGTAAATAACTATCTCCCTCTCTCTCTCTCTCTCTCTCTCTCTCTCTCTCTCTCTCTCTCTCTCTCTCTCTCTCTCTCTCTCTCTCTCTCTCTCTCACATTTGAATGTAAGTAAAATTACATATTGTTATCTGCTCGTACGCAAGGGTATATCATTTGCAAGTAAGTGATATTTTTAAAAATTATTTACAACATCCACCTAAAAATCATATGTCAAGATAAAGGGTTGTGTCAAGAAATAAAATCATACTACGATCACGTACACACACACACACACACAAACGTCTCTAGGCGCAGTTATCAATCAAATTGCAACTGATTTTCTTCATGTATATATATATATTGTATGTTGGTAGTGGAACAGCATGTGTCTGTTTTGAAGTAAATACTTTACACACACACACACACAACGTTACAGAATTAGATATAGTTTATTCTTCACAAACTTAAGCCAAGGGTCATTGACTGTCGGACAATGTACACACTGGTATGCAAATTAGTTTTTGTCTGTAAGGAGACAGGTATAGACCTGATGCTATTTTATTGTTACTTTTAAAGTATGTGTCATTTTCATAAAGTTAATGTACTTTCAAATAATTTTTAATCGAACCAAATATTATTATTCAATGAAACTTTTGTAAATACTAATTAGAATCAACGATACATTTATCACGTACATGCAAATTCAATTATTAAAGTGTTAAGCCCTGGAAGTTGAAACTACACACACACACACACACACACACACACACACACACGTACACGTACACGTACAAACACATTAGCGAGCACGGAGTTCCATATTTTGTGTTCACATTTGTTAAGACCACGATTCTGACCACCTGATATTACGTAAACGTGTTTGTTCTACATAAATATCTTCACACAATAAAGGCTACGTCTCAGTCATTACGAATAATGTTTATACAAAAGTTATATTTTAATATATGAAACAGGAATAATCATACATATTAGAGTTTGCTTACTTCGCACCCTCTCTCTATATCTCTCACACATACACATTTAGTATACAGAATTGTTCTCTAACTACAGCTGCAATCGTTCAGTTTCTAAACGTAAAAATTATTCACATTAAAACATTATCAAATGCATTCTCTAACTACAGCTGCAATCGTCCAGTTTCGTCAGCGTACACACACACACACACACACACACACACACACACACACACACACACACACAAGTAAAAAAATTCATTTTACATTGATTAAATATATATATTGCAAACAATATTATAAAATAAATACAATATTTAATTTTGACATTGTAAGATTTTATCACCACTCATGATTATTATCGTATGCATATGTGTACAGAACAAACATAAATATAGTTTACAGACCAATGTAATGCAATATTTTTAAAAATTCATTTTGCATTGATTAAATATATATATATATATATCACAAAGAATGTTATAAAATAAATAAAATATTAATAATTTTTTTGACATTGTAATGAATGTAAATAACTATCTCTCTCCCTCCCTCTCTCTCTCTCTCTCTGCATGTTTATGTAACGGGTCACTCTCTCTCTCTACACCAATCTCGTTCTTCCAATGTGCGGTAAAGAGTTACGCAATTATAATGTTACAAATATGAAAAAATATATATATTTAAACTAGTATTTACAAAATATGTATAAATGGTACACCTATCTATCAAGTGAAAATGGATATTTGTCCGCCAGAATCTGAGACTCGAGAGAGTATGTTTGTCGGGCATGCTTTTTTTTATTTTTAATAAAGCTGATTTGCATATCAGGGGTGGGTGGTGGGTCAATTCTCTCTTTGAATGTAAATAACTATCTCTCTTCCTCCCTCTCTCTCTCTCTCTCTCTGCATGTTTATGTAACGGGTCTCTCTCTCTCTCTACACCAATCTCGTTCTTCCAATGTGCGGTAAAGTGTTACGCAATTATAATGTTACAAATATGAAAATATATATATATTTAAACTAGTATTTACAAAATATGTATAAATGGTACACCTATCTATCAAGTGAAAATGGATATTTGTCCGCCAGAATCTGAGACTCGAGAGAGTATGTTTGTCGGGCACGCTTTTTTTTTATTTTTAATAAAGCTGATTTGTATATCAGAGGCGGGTGGTGGGTCAATTCTCTCTTTGAATGTAAATAACTATCTCTCTCCCTCCCTCTCTCTCTCTATCTCTCAGCATGTTTATGTAACGGGTCTCACTCTCTCTCTCTCTCTCTCTCTCTCTCTCTCTCTCTCTCTACGCCATCGGTTTTACTATGCAATTCTCTATCTTTGAATGTAAGTAACTCACCCTCCCTCTCTCTCTGTCTCTAGACACAGTTATCCATCACGATATAAACTCTCTCTCTCTCTCTCTCTCTCTCACATTTGAATGTAAGTAAAACTATCTCTCTTTCCCTCCCTCTCTCTCTCTCTCTCGCGCACACACACACATTTAGTAGATTACTGTTGCCTGTTGCATCTCTCTCTGTGTGTGTTTATGTAACGGGTCTCTCTCTCTACGCCAATCTCGGTTCTGCCAAGTCTGTGTGGTAAAGTGTTACGCATAAAAAAATCTGCTTGAAATAAGGTATTTTCAAAAGTTTTGTGTACACATACAAATCACTGTCGGACAATGTACACACTGCTCACACACACACACACATTGTGTATGTCACTCGCTGCAAACGTTGATAAGAATTCCCTTATTCAAAGCGATTACGCTGTCACTATACACAAACTTAAATATGGTTTACAGACCATTGTAATTTTAAATATTCATTTTTGCATTAATTAAATATATATCGTAAACAATGAAATAATAATATTTTGTCATTAGAAAGTTATATTCAGTGTGGTAATTAGTGATAGAAAGATTAACTATGCACACACACACACACACACACACACACACACACACACACACACACACACACACACACACAACGATACAGAATTACATATAGTTATTATTCGCTAACTTATACCAGGGGTCATTAACCGTGTGTACATCGTCTAAATCGGTGCGTCCTACTTTCTAATTTGACACATGTCAATTATTAGCAGCGCTGACAGTAATTAGGATTAATTATGGATTAGAAAGTATTTACTCCAAAAACGGACACACACAAGCTTTCCCCACTACCAGAGTACAATATATACGCGAAGAAAATCAGTGGCAATTTCTCATTTGACCGCCTGCGTGTGCTGATACATCGTGAAATCTATCACTGCATTTTTAATAGTTGAAAGACTGTTTGTATTATTGTACGTCTTACGAGTCTTCAGTATACACAACTTCCATCATTAAGGGTGTGTAGACAACACATACTAGTTTGGTAAGTGTACATGAAACATTTTGAATACGTTAATAAGTGAGCATAATTTTTATTGTATGTACAGATTTTATTTAAACGTAAAAATTATTTGCGTTAAAACATTATCAACCGCATTATTTATTGAATTTAATACATGTGTGTGTGTGTGCGTGTGCGTGTGTGTGTATGATCAAATTATTATGTCTGTTACAATTTTCTGAAATATATTCTTACCGTATTTTTATATTAATTTTATTGTATGTACAGATTTTATTTAAACGTAAAAATTATTCACATTAAAACATTATCAAGTGCATTATTTATTGAATTTAATACATGACTCATTCAAATAAGTAAGTGTACATGAAACATTTTGAATACGTTAATAAGTGAGCATAATTTTTATTGTATGTACAGATTTTATTTAAACGTAAAAATTGTTTGTATTAAAACATTATCAAGCGCATTATTTATTGAATTTAATACAGGTGTGTGTGTGTGTGTGTGTGCGTATGTGTATGATCAAATTATTATGTCTGTTACAATTTTCTGAAATATATTCTTACCGTATTTTTATATTAATTTTATTGTATGTACAGATTTTATTTAAACGTAAAAATTATTCACATTAAAACATTATCAAGTGCATTATTTATTGAATTTAATACATGACTCATTCAAATAAGTGTATGTGTGTTTGTGTGTGTGTGTGTGTGTGTGTGTGATCAAATTACAATTTATGAAATATATTCTTACTGTACTTTTTTTATATTACACTTCTAATTGAAGATATATTTTAGGTATAGCTGAATTTTAAGCGTGCAAGCCTTCAGTGTGCATACAACGTCTGTCATTTAAGGGTACGTGTGTGTGGACAACGCTCGCTAGTTTGTTGCAAGTAAGTATACATTATGGAGTGGGTTATACAAATAATAATAAAGTGTGTGTACTATATACATTTATTAAAATACATACACAGCTCCAAGATTATATTAAACAGTTTTTACAATTCAAATACATACACAGCTCCAAGATTATATTGTTACAAGTATGAAAATATATCTAAACTATTATATTGTTACAAGTATGAAAATATATCTAAACTAGTATTTACAATTTTTAAAAAAACATACGCAGTTCCAAGATTATATTGTTACAAGTATTAAAATATATCTAAACTAGTTTTACAATTAAAATACATACACACACACAGCTCCAATATTATAATGTTACAAATATGAAAATATATATATTTAAAACTAGTATTTACAAAATATGTATAAAATAAGACTTAAACACGTCTATGTACTGTGTTGGACAATGGCGTATATTCTACAAGCGAATCATGTAGTATCATACAGTAGGCAGTCGTCTGTGTAGGAAAATTCATTGACGATTCAAATTCTAAACGTACATCAACTGCTGAAGACTTAAGCGCATCGTCTTGTTTGCTACAATCTTCTCGCTGATTACTGTTCACGTATTTATAATGAAAATATATACATTCATAGTACAAATATAAACAAGTAAAACATTTGCAGATCTGTATACGAACTCTGAAAAAAGACGTACATTTTGTACAATAATGCAAAACGGTCTTTCTCAAGTTAGCACGTAGTATATTGCAAGCACGAAATTATTATTTAAATCCGATATCTGTTTTTGTATGGAGGTTGCGTTTAACCTAATGTGTGTGTGTGTGTGTGTGTGTGTGTGTGTGTGTGTGTGTGTGTGTGTGTGTGTGTGTGTGTGTGTGTGTAATGTATACAACGAATACTGTTCGGTAATAGCGGATCAGCGCTGCCTTCGTCACCTGCCAAAAAGTACATATTTTTATTGGCAATTTGTTTGCTTGCCGTACAATCTTCATCTTCGTGAATACCGAAAGCATACGGTTTTCAGCATGTGCTGTCACCTTTTTATAAAAGATCTTTCTTATGTGGTATTGAAACTATTGTCCAACCTTGTTAGATCGAGAAAATTAAGTTTATTTTATAATTCAACCTCGTGGGTAAATTGTATGCCTTCCCGTTGTCCGTCTGTAAATATTTCATTCGGTTAGCAGTTAGTAGTGCGTGTGCGTTAATTATTTTATGCTGAGTATAACACCTGTTAATGACCTTGGGTTAAGCTGGTGTTGTACGTTACTATAATCATAGCAAATATTTTCATTCTAAGCATGTATTACTGTTTAGTAATAATTACAACCCAACAAGGGATATATAGTTTGATGCTTTATAAGTTTGTGTACATACGTTGTATAGCAGCGCTGACAGTAATTAGGATTAATTATGGATTAGAAAGTATTTACTCCAAAAACGGACACACACAAGCTTTCCCCACTACCACAACCAGAGTACAATATATACGCGAAGAAAATCAGTGGCAATTTCTCATTTGACCGCCTGCGTGTGCTGATACATCGTGAAATCTATCACTGCATTTTTAATAATTGAAAGACTGTTTGTATTATTGTACGTCTTACGAGTCTTCAGTATACACAACTTCCATGTTGTATATTGCAAGCATGAAATTATTATTTAAATCTGTTATCTGTTTTGTATGGAGGTCATCTATAAATATCAGGTCAGTGCGACACAACGCGTAACAAACCTAATTGGATTTGCATTGAACCTAACGTGTACAGGATTGCTTTCAACCCAATGTGTGTGGGCGTTCGTTGTGTGTGTGTGTGTGTGTGTGTGTGTGTGTGTGTGTGGGTTATTTTATGCTGAGTATAACACCGGCTTTTAACGGTTCCAGAATCGGTCTGTAATTTTTTCTGAACTACTCGTCGCTTTCTCTGATACCGTGTTGTAATGCATGATATTTTTTCCTTATGTTGTCGCTTATCGTATCTATATCATACGTAAGTCGTTCCTCCTTATTCATCGCCATCGCGTGTTAGCAAGAGGACTGATTACATTACTACAGTGCAACCACTTCTATATCATCTCTTTTTCAATCATCTACTTATGTGCATTTGAATTATTTGCGCATGCGCATAACAGCTTTTTTAGTACAGTTGCACACACATCGACGCTCGCACTATATATAACCGGTGAACTTCGCAACAGCGTCTTACTTACCTCTCGTTCATGTTGCTGAACACTACTGCGCTACAAATTGTATGTTAAAAATTGATATTCTAATTTACTTTGTGTGATATAAAGCGTTTAAGATACACTAACATAATACCAGCGTTATAACAGTTTCTTTGTTTTTTTCTTTTCAGTATTCACTCTCTCGTCTGAATATCATCATCATGTCCGACCTTCATCAGAATCCAGAACAACAACATCAGCAGGAACAGGAACATCCTCAACAAGGTAAAAATTTAAATACCAATTGTCTCTCTCTCTCTCTATAATTATGTAGCAAACCAAACTTGTTTGATATGAATTAACATATGATCCAACTCTGTCTAACATGTACAAGATAGTCTCTTAACGTTGTTTAGAAATTGATATGGCGGAGAAAATTTTTTATGTTCTGACATAGGTTTGTCACCTTCTCCCCAATGTATTGTCTCTTGACATCGTTTAGAAATTGACATGACGGAGAAAATTTTTCATGTTCCACCATGGGTATGTCACCTTCTCTCCAATTAACTAATTCAATTCCACAACAAAAGCATTTAACTCTATCGTCTATGAATGACATACTATGTCCACAAACATCATAATTTAGCGGATAGTAGTAAAACCCGGCAAACGCTAACTCGTCGGGGCTGACAAACGTCACTTCCCAATACATGAACGATTTTCTTCTTTCGCTTTCAATGCTAAAAAAAAAAAAAAAAAAAAAAATCAGGAGTAGCTGCCATCTTCACAGTTTGCAATAAACTAACGTATTACTAACGTGTACTATCTATTTATTTACCACAAACATGAATTTGTGTGTGTGTGTTATTCATCATTCCTATTAGCTAATACATGTGTTTCTATTGTTTCAGTTATGACACGATTTTATATCGTGCGAAACACTAGTATTAGAGGATCCCTCACAACATTTAATTACCTGCCCGTGTACACGGACACAGGAGATCAAGATATATTACCGATAATGACTGAGGTGCGACCTTTATTGTGCAAGGATATTCTGGCAGAACAAGCACGTTTACGCAGTATCAAATGGCATATTGCGTGCAGGATACGTTTCACTAAAACTGTGTTAGATGGTGACAGCGGCGAAGAAAAAGAGGTAACCAAAGACGCCGTCTTCCACGGACGTTGTCGTACATTGCTCATGGACGACAACGACGAGTTGAACTGTCTACTCGATGAATCCTACGATAAAATCATGAATAGCATATCCAATTTTACCCGTGACGGAAGCGGATGGTCGGTGGATGCTGTGCTGAAGCTGGAACTGGTTGTTGGACGGTACCGGCCTCTAGCAGCGTCCTCCTACCTTCCAACCCCGCGAAAACTCTCACTCACCAAGGCAGTAGTCAACATCAAGAACCCCCAAGATGAAATGTGTTTTCTATGGTCCGTACTAACTCACAAACACCCTCAACAAAAGCATAAAGAATTTGTTTC
This sequence comes from Magicicada septendecula, assembly GCA_034769895.1. Lineage (NCBI taxonomy): Eukaryota > Metazoa > Arthropoda > Insecta > Hemiptera > Cicadidae > Magicicada > Magicicada septendecula. The sequence goes on along the minus strand of CM068372.1, from coordinate 432,790,611 downwards.
AAAATACACCTCATTCATAAACACAATAAATATGTCCGGTATCGAGTACCCTGTTTCTATAAACTCACTTTCTAAATTTGAAGCACAGAATCCCAACATTTCTATAAACGTTTTCGGCTATGATATAGAAGACAATATCAGAAACGAATCAAAAAATGAGGTTTATCCGTTAAGAATTACCCCCAATAAGGACAGATTACATCATGTTAATCTTTTACTTCTGTCCGATACAAATAGCCGAAAACATTACTGTCTTATCAGTAACATGAGTAGATTGTTATCATCCCTAACACAACACACCGGTCAATCATTTTACTGCGACTACTGCCTGCATCGTTTCACCACAGAACATGGTCTGTCCGATCATCTCCCTTACTGTACACCTTATGGTGAACAGAAAACCAAAATGCCCACAGAGGAGGAGAAGTATATGTCATTTAAAAATTATGCACACTGTCTTAAAGTACCCTTTACCGTCTACGCCGACTTCGAGTCCCTCATCACCCCGCTTCAATCGTGTTCACCTGGTAACAACGTCCCGACGACAGTGAAAGAGTTAGGTGAATTCTACTCAGTTGATAGCAGCGGTGCCCGTCAGAAAATAACTTCTCCTCCTGTATCGTCCACATCATACGAAGCGATGCATATTCCGTCAGGTTTCTCCTATACTATCGTCGATCACACGCACAGCCTCTGGAGAGAGGCTAAAGTTTATCGGGGTGAAAACGTCGTAGACACTTTCTTCTCGTGGTTGATTAAAGACGCCGAGGATATGATGAAGGTAGTACGACATAACGTACAATTAATTATGTCCGATGATGACAATGTTGCGTTCACTAACGCCACCGTTTGTCATTTGTGTGAGCACCCTTTGACAGACGATGACAAGGTACGCAATCATTGTCATCTTACGGGGAAATTCTTGGGAGCAGCCCACAATAGCTGTAATCTGAGCTACAAGATGCCTCGTCATATCCCTGTCTTCTTTCACAACCTTCGTGGCTACGACTGTCACCATTTAATGCAGGGTTTAGGAAAATATAAGGACCAACACGTATCCTGCATTGTAACATCTAGTGAGCGTTACGTGTCGTTCTTCCTGGGTCCCTTGCGTTTCGTAGACTCCTTTCAATTTCTTAATCGCTCTCTGGACACACTCGTTACCAATCTGTCCACGTCCGGGAGCCAATTTCCTTTGCTCAGAGAGGAAATGCTTAGACGGGGTTTTGACGAACAGACCAATCTGCTCGTACGCAAGGGGGTATACCCTTACGAGTACGTTGACAGCATTGATCGGTTCAACGAAACAAGTCTACCCGCTCGTGAACACTTTGATATCCGGTTGATGGAATCGTCTATTTCGGACGCAGATTACGAGCACGCACAAAAAGTGTGGAGTGCATTCAATCTGCGTACGTTTGGAGATTACCATGATTTGTATTTGTTGACAGACGTAATGCTGCTGGCCGATGTCTTTCAAAGTTTTCGAGACATGGCCTTACGCGATTACTGCTTGGACCCGTGTCATTTTTACTCGCTTCCCGGACTCGCTTGGAACGCGATGCTAAAAATGACAGGGGTCGAATTAGAGCTGTTGACAGAGATAAATCAACATCTGTTTGTAGAGTCTGGGGTCCGCGGAGGCTGCGCGATGATATCCAACCGTCATGCAGTCGCTAACAATCCTTTGATTCCGGATCAGTACGATGTTTCGAAACCGACCTCCTTCATTCTGTATACGGACTGTAACAATTTATACGGTGCAGCCATGTCGCAACCACTCCCTTACGCAGACTTCCGATGGCTCGATCGTAACGAAATCGAGTCCTTGGACGTACGTAATGTGAGTGATGATTCCGACATCGGGTACATCCTCGAAGTCGACCTACACTATCCTAATACCTTACACGACCTGCATTCCGACTACCCGCTTGCACCTGTGCGCCAGCGCGTAACATATGATATCCTTTCTCCCTTTTCCAAACGGTTACACGAGAGTATATACAGATCATCGTATAACGAATCAGGGTCATCCGTAGAGAAGTTGTTAACAACTTTGGAGGACAAACAAAATTACGTTCTCCATTATCGAAATTTGAAATTGTATTTAAGTCTTGGTTTAGAGCTGAAAGCGACTCATAGGGTGTTGTGTTTTAAGCAAAGCGCTTGGTTGAAACCGTTTATCGATTTCAACACCCGCAAGAGGCAAGCAGCCGTCAACAGCTTTGAAAAAGTTCTTTTCAAAATGGTGAACAACGCCGTATACGGTAAGTCGCTGGAGAACGTACGGAAACATATAGACTTTGAACTAGTCTCGGATGAACGACGGCTTCAAAAACTAGTTTCCACACCTAGGCTAAAACGTATGATTCGTTATACGAACGATCTGGTGGGGCTCTCACTCCGTAAAAAATCCATTGTTCTTTCCCGTCCCGTGTATGTCGGCTTCACGGTGCTTGACGTTAGCAAAACAATAATGTACGACTTTCATTATCGTTATGCTGTCGCCAAGTACGGTCGCAACGTTAAATTGTTAATGACTGATACAGACAGTCTGATGTATAGTATTCAAACATCAAACTTGTATGCAGATATGAAGAAGCACTTGCACGTTTTTGATACCTCGGATTACCCTACGTCTCATCCTTGTTATAGCCTTAAGAACAAAAAGGTTGTTGGACTGTTCAAGGATGAAACGTGTGGTCGTCCTATTAGAGAATTCGTGGGTCTCCGAGCGAAATGTTATTCGTTCCTTGTGGCCCACGAAGATCCTACCAAAGAGTGTCAAAAACGTGTATGTAAAGGTGTGCCTCGAGTTGCGATTAAGAGGAGTCTGCGACACGATATGTATCGCAAGTGTCTCACTGATCATTGTCAGTTTTCTGCCCGTGCGCTTTGTTTACGTAGCGATCATCATACGCTGTACACGATGCGTGTAAATAAGCAAGCGTTGTCACCGTATGATGATAAGCGCTATATACTAGACAATGGTCGTGATACGCTTGCATACGGTCATTATCGAATACGACGCATGAACATGGAGAACGATGATGACGACACCTCCCCACCTGCTAAAAAAATTCGTCTCCATGTATAGTACCCCCCCCAACACTTGTTTCTTTCGTCAGTTGATGTCTCTCGGTGCTTCAGTCCAGACGTCTGTAAACGTAAGTTCGCATATTAATATCGCAACGATATTTGTATGTTTAAACATAATATATATGTAGAGTTTGTAATGTGTGGTTTCTTTGTCTTACAGTATTATGGATAACACTGCAGTTATAATTGACTTCCAGTGCTTTTTCGATGACAACGGAAAATATATTGTGAAGGAACTGTCAATCATGGACGTTCTGAGATTTGCTGGTAGACATTGGATTTTCACTCCGCCTGCTACATCCGTTACGAATCCAAAATACGCTAGGACAGACCACTGGTTAACGTCAAATTATCATAGACTTAGATGGTGCGAAGGAGAGACTCCCTACGACAATCTTGTTTCATTGTTAACATCACATACACGTATATATTAATATGTGTTTGTGAAGTGTTTTGAGAAAAAAACGTTTTTCAGACATATCAAACCCAAAGAACTACATTTAGTGTATCGAGGGACGAGGAATCAAACAACGCAGGTGGAGATTGTGTCCTAACGTCGTAAGTAGCAATCTATTGATGTATGTGTGTGTGTGTGTGTGTGTGTGTGTGTGTGTGTAGTTTCAACTCTCTGTACTTAACACTTTAATTATTGAATTTGTATGTACATGATAAATGTATCATTGATTCTATTTAGTTTTTTTTTTTTACAATGTTTCGTTGAATAATAGTTGGTTCGATTAGAAATTATTTGAAAGTACATTAATTTTATGTGATAAATGTATCATTTATTCTAAGCAGTATTTACAAATTTCCAGTGAATAATATTTGGTTTGATTAGAAATTATTTGAAAGTACATTAACTTTATGAAAAATGACACATACTTGAAAAAGTTTACTTACTTAACGCATTGATTCTTTCCACTGACTCTGTGTGTGTGTGTGTGTGTGTGTGTGTGTGCATGTGATAATTGAATATTTATCGTATCAGTGATTCTAATATCGACTGTATTGTTATGTTACAGATAAACTTCCTTGTGAACTGTATCTACAGCCGTGACATTATTATTTAAATATCTTACAATGTCAAAAATTATTATTATTATTATTAATATTGTATTTATTTTATATAAGAATGTTTGTTTGTGATATATATATATTTACTCAATGTAAAATGTATTTTTGAATAATTGTATTATAACGGTTTGTAAACTATATTTTAAGTTTGTGTACAGTGTTGTAAATATATATTTAATCATTCAAAACAATATTATTATTATTAATATTGTATTTATTTTATATAACAATGTTGTTTGTGATATATATATTTAATCAATGTAAAATGTATTTTGAATAATTGTATTACAACGGTTTGTAAACTATATTTTAAGTTTGTATACAGTGGTGTAAATATATATATTTAATCATTTAAAACAAATTATGGTTTATTTTAATTTATTTCGTTATAAGCCTCTAATAACTATATCTAATTCTGTATCGTTGTGTGTGTGTGTGTGTGTGTGTGTGTGTGTGTGTGTGTGCGTGCATAGTTAATCTTTCTATCACTAATTACCACACTGAATATAACTTTCTAATGACGAAATATTATTATTTCATTGTTTACGATATATATTTAATTAATGCAAAAATGAATTTTTAAAATTACAATGGTCTGTAAACCATATTTAAGTTTGTGTACAGTGACAGCGTAATCGCTTTGAATAAGGGAATTCTTGTCAACGTTTGCAGCGAGTGACATACACAATGTGTGTGTGTGAGCAGTGTGTACATTGTCCGACAGTGATTTGTATGTGTACACAAAACTTTTGAAAATACCTTATTTCAAGGAGTTTTTATGCGTAACACTTTACCACACAGACTTGGCAGAACCGAGATTGGCGTAGAGAGAGAGAGAGAGAGGCCCGTTACATAAACACACACACAGTGAGAGATGCAACAGTAATCTACTAAAATGTATGTGTGCGAGAGAGAGAGACAGGGAGGGAAAGAGAGCTAGTTTTACTTACATTCAAATGTGTGTGTGTGAGAGAGAGAGAGAGAGAGAGAGAGAGAGAGAGAGAGAGAGAGAGAGAGAGAGAGAGGGAGAGAGATAGTTATTTACATTCAAAGAGAGAATTGACCCACCACCCGCCTCTGATATACAAATCAGCTTTATTAAAAATAAAAAAAAAGCATGCACGACAAACATACTCTCTCGAGTCTCAGATTCTGGCGGACAAATATCCATTTTCACTTGATAGATAGGTGTACCATTTATACATATTTTGTAAATACTAGTTTAAATATATATATTTTTTCATATTTGTAACATTATAATTGCGTAACACTTTACCGCACATTGGAAGAACGAGATTGGTGTAGAGATAGATAGACCCGTTACATAAACATGCAGAGAGAGAGAGAGAGAGAGAGAGAGAGGGAGGGAGAGAGATAGTTATTTACATTCAAAGAGAGAATTGACCCACCACCCGCCGCTGATATACAAATCAGCTTTATTAAAAATAAAAAAAAAAGCATGCACGACAAACATACTCTCTCGAGTCTCAGATTCTGGCGGACAAATATCCATTTTCACTTGATAGATAGGTGTACCATTTATACATATTTTGTAAATACTAGTTTAAATATATATATTTTTTCATATTTGTAACATTATAATTGCGTAACACTTTACCGCACATTGGAAGAACGAGATTGGTGTAGAGAGAGAGAGAGAGACCCGTTACATAAACATGCAGAGAGAGAGAGAGAGAGAGAGGGAGGGAAAGAGATAGTTATTGACATTCAAAGAGAGAATTGACCCACCACCCACCCCTGATATGCAAATCAGCTTTATTAAAAAAAAAATAAAAAAATTATATTCGCGGATGCGAGTGGTCCATTGAACCCCCACCACACCCACCACCCACCCCTGATATGCAAATCAGCTTTATTAAAAAATAAAAAAAATTATATTCGCGGATGCGAGTGGTCCATTGAACCCCCACCCCACCCCCCACCCACCCACCTCTTGATATGCAAATCAATTTAATTAAAAAAATAAAAAATCACATTAAAAAAATAAAAAATTTTATTCGCGGAAATTCGCGGATGCTGCTGGTCCAGCGGTGGTGGTGGGGAGAGCGTGGGAAAAAATCTTTGACCGCGGGAACGGCGGCATCTCTTTGATCTAGGCTCGCGAAGGCGGCATATATTTGAACTTGGCGCGCGAAAGGCGGCATGAAATTTTATTGGTGGAAATTCGCGGATGCTGCTGGTCCAGCGGTGGTGGTGGGGGAATAACGGTACTTTGGTTAGAACTCTCATTTTCCCCCTACTAGGGTCATTTCACAAAAAATCCTGTGTTCAATAAATTAATCATTTAGGTAACAGGATAATTTATTATTTCTACGTACAAATTGGTTGTAACATGTCAATTGGTCTTTCTATGTATACAAATTTTATCTGACTGGAAAAGAATTTGCATATATTTTTTAATTGTTTTGGTTTTTCAATACCACTGTAAATAAATTTTGTGAAATATTCCAGCATCAGTTTTTCCAAATTAAACATGTTTTACCGTATTAAAATATTCATAGACCCTCAACGCAATGTGTAACTGCTTGTTACTGCGAATGACAAGTGCGGCTGCAGCGGTGGATTCATTAAGTACAAAATAGCAAGTGGAGTCTTTAGATAAAGTCTAAATCCAGATAATACAATTTGTACAAAATAACGAGAACGGTTTTGTAGACATTTTCATAAATTTAAGAAAGTTCTTTTTTATTTGATATGAATGGGGTCAATACTATGAAACTTTTATAAACGACATGTGCATTGGTGTGTGGTGGGCATGTGGTAATAGGCTCGTACAGGCTACCGTTTTGTAAATTTGTTTAGCTTCGTATTATAAACTATAAGGTACCGTTTATCGAAGCGTTGTAATACTATTACACCTTAGCTACGTGCTTTCGTTCTAAGTAATATTCACGTCTAGCAGCAGTATAAGAGCTCAGTTATATTGTTGCAACCCTTAAGGTTACAGCCGGTCCACAAGTGACAAAAATAATGAGACATCGCGTGACTACCACGTTATTGCTTCTGTCTTCTTTGTTATCTTACAGTTTTTGTGCGTTTAGTGGATGATCCTACGCTTTAAGTAGTTCTACGAGACCCGAAACCCTTTCTCTAACAGAATTGTCTCCCTACGTTTACGCCCACGCTTAAACAAAATTTTCTCTCATTTTACCGAATACAAACACACACACACACACACACACACACACACACACACACACACACACACACACACACACACAAAACATTATACTTAACATGCAGAACAGTGTTAACCAATTTACTTAATTTTGGCTAAATTAATAGTCAACATGCCGAAAACATTACAATTTCGTTAGATTATTAAAAACCATTAACATTAAAAATATCACTTCGTAAGTACAAAATGTTTATTGCGTATTTAATTTTGAAACACAAAATTTGTATTTAATATTTTAATTATATTTTACAGTTAATTTAGTTATCCTGACGTGAACACGAGTATTGAGTAAGTTAATATACATTAAGCTATCATTTCGTAACCATATATTTATATTTACTTACTAGAGTTGATTAAAGACCCATAGGGTGTTAGATATCATTGGAGTGAAGCAATATCACTTTCAAGTGAGATTTTAATTTCCTTTGTGAATTTGCATTACAGTTAAGAAAATTTTGTTTTGGATTTGTTTTACATTTTACCAACTCTTACACTGAAATTAATAACACATTTATCGTTGTATATTATAGTAGATTAAATGGATATATCACAATACTTATAGCGCACGTGCAGCAAAGACAGAGAGCTTTGAAACTTTAAACTGAATACTATACATACTTTATTTAAAATCCCGTTTAACGAGATACCCAGCATGGAATCTTATAAATTTTTCTAAATCTCAGTACACTTTTCGGGCTCTGATGTCCCAAAATTTCAAATTTCCAGACATGAACACTATGTTCAGTTCCGGTTAAAACTTCCTCTAAATTGATATCCTCTATGTTTACACGTAAGCATAATTAAAAAAAAGTATATGTCTTTTGGCTTTTGTCCCTCAAAATTTGCTATAAAAATTTCAATTAATTAACGCAATTAATCTCACTATTGCTTTATTTTAAATTTTACTTAATATCTCAATGTAGCCTACATTAATAGAAAATATTAAAATAACAACCTTCGTCACAAATGCTACGAGAGGTTGTCAAGAAATTTTCTGTTTGATGTAAACGTATTAATGGCTATGCTTAAGCATTACAAAATATCTACGGATAGGTAACTTCCGATGTATATTCTTCTTCTGATAGTTCCTATCCGTTTAGGATGTTGGATATCATACAAACAATTTTTCCGATGCATTCCAATGTATATTAGTCGATATTTTATTGCTTTAATTGCGTCTTTGGAAATATTATTTATTAAAAGTTTTTAAAAATTTATTCATCATTTTATCGTAGATACAATAAAAGACTGATCGAAAAGATAAATAACAATGAGTAGTATTAAGTTTTATATTTGCAGTCAACAAACGCAAATTATTGTTAGACTAATACAATAGAATTTTATTGCTTCTAATAAAAAATGTTAGTTTAGGAACTCTGTAATTTTAATATTTTGTAAATTTTTTTTTTGTGATTGCAAAAGTGTTATTACTACGAAGCATAAGTAACGGTGTTTCACCTTCATAAAAAACAATAATTTTTTTAACTAAAGTTTCTGTCATTGCAAAAATTAATTAAATTTCAAAATGTAGCTTGTCAGTTTTTTAAATGTCTCCATCCGTAACCGAAACTATTCATAATTTGATGAGATGAATTTGCGGACAGAAGTCGATTTCCGGCACCAACTTTACCACCAAAACAAGTTTTAACCGTTAAACTAAGGGAGTGCACGTTTATGCCGTCAGTGATCTAACATAACCACGCGCTCGTTTAGCTATCAAGGAACTAACGGTTCTCTTACCTCAGCACGTAAGCAAGCTCTTATGATTATTATTATTATTTGTACTGACTATTTTTGACATAAGGAAGGTAGTTTCATTATTCTTTACCGTCATATAATGAGATAGCTAAATATATGTAGATCTTACACCTTATATGTAGATTTTACACCTTTTTATACTACAAAAATAGTGTTTAGGTTTAATCTAATATATTAGTTGCAATCTTTACAGTGTAAAGTTATACAGAATATAGCTCCAACGGTTTAACGTTATGTTACGTGTAGATGTTACTCTTTAACAACACACTCGTATAGTGTTTACGCTTTACTGCCATATTGTATGTAGCTTTTAGTTTTTAGTGCCATATATAAGTTATGTCTTTTTCAACACGTCAGAGATTGTCAGTGTGCCTAAAGGACACTGGGTTAGTGATAGAGTGACACACCGTTGACACAAATTGATGATACAATTGACAGTTATCACGTTTGAAGGCAAATGTCTTTAATTTTAAAAACACGACTCTTAAATTTATGAAATGTTGCTCCCTATTCATCGAAATACATTTTCGGATGGACTCTCATCTATGGTTCTGCATCATTTTGTAACAATATAGTTTGCTTTCCATGAATGTGATCGTGTTAAATGTGATGAATTTAATTTTTACCTATTCAATCGAAATTTAATGCCCACAGCTAATTAACTCTAACAGAATTTAAATGCGTTAATTTTCTGACAGTGTTCATGGAATTTCGTCATTGTTCTGTGTCTAATTTTTTAAACGGTGAGTGTGTGAGCGCGTGCGCGTGTGTGTAACATGATGTTAGGTATTTTTATTGTAATATATATTAAGTTGTAGATTACATATATTAAATGTACGAGTAATAATTTATATAGAAATCCTTCAGAGCGATGAACAATTTTATATTGATTTAGTAATAGGCCAAAATTTAAAGGATCTACAAAAAGCTCACGCAGAATGTACTTACATATCTGATAAATACAAACAATTGCTAGAATAGGAAAGTAGGTGAAAGCTCTGAGAGACGATTAGTAAAAATGCAGTAATCCTACTACGTACTTCTCATTTGTCAGAATGGATTTGCAAACTGTTGAATTATTTCCTTTTTCTAGTTAGGCCTATTATTCCTTCAATTTTACAATACTAAATCTTTGTATCGTATAAGAATTAATGGAAAATCTTATGTTATAAATATTTACAGATAACGAAATTAAATAAATGTTGAAATTGCCTTATCCTTATTTATTCACGAAGTTAAGGAGCAGAATCTACTCGCAAAGAAAGTGCTCAGTCCAAATTTACACTTATCTATTTTTAAATTTATTTACTGAAGTTTCACAATGTACGTATCATAACAGCGTAATAAATAGAAAGTATATAAAAGTCCTCACATGAGGTAAGTATCATCCATCGATAATGACCACGATAACGAAGTCAGGTGTACTGCCCACTTCATTTTCAGTATTCATGCTTCAGGTATTTAACTGACTTCACTGACTAGTCGGTTAGTCTATTAAATGATGCGGTTCCACTGCTTAATGACATGATTGTATCAGTGATGGACGGAATAAGTCTGTGTGCAGTGTATGAGTTGAGACGTACCAGGGGGATTTTTGACTGAACCGACCGGAAAAGTGTGTGTTTGGTGGTTTAGAGCAGCACCACAGTTCAATGCTGTAAGACTTTATTGGTTTGAGTATAGCTTTGCATAAAGATACCTTATTGGCGAGAGACAGCAGTGACTTTCAGTTTATCAGCCAGGTAGTAAATGGTTTTATTGTTGTTGTTATGCTACTGGGCAACACAAAATGGAGCCAGTTCATTATCTTTAGTAGCCCTGTTCCTCACGATGATAGTATTAAAATTGTTGTATATTTGCTTAGCTTCTCATGTTCGAGTATTTTGTGAAGCAGGGACAAATGCTCTAAGTTTCTCATGACATTTTTTTTCTCATGATCTTTCAGTTTTCAGCTGTAAGGTAAGATGTAATAATTTGATCGTCAGGTAGATATTTGATGAGTTCCCTGCATTTGTTGGGATTTTTTACGGTATTTTTACGTAAATATTTGACAATGTTATGTTGTAATAAGTTTCTCGTTCGGTAACTTGTCACTGAACATCTTGTCACAATCATCGACTCCGTGTTCGCGTGTAATTAGAATGGTGACTTACGCTGTTTTGGTTATTTGTATTTATGTTAACAGGTCTCTAAATATACTGTTGGTCATTATACTGTAAATATAATAGTAGTATTTGAATTTTGATTCCTTATATTGTCTGTGTTTGCAGAAAGTGGTTGTACATTTGTACAAGTTTGATGTTTTTTATTATATGTTTATTTATTTATTTATCAGGTCGCTGCAACAGCGCCGGTTATTACCGACCACAAAAATTATAAAAATGAATTTACAGAAATACAAATACAGAAATAAATACATACAGAAATTTTTATACAGATGCAGTCAAATGTATGAAACTAGAAGACGCACGAGTTTGGTATGTGAACTTCAAATATTTTAGTATTCAGTGTTGTGCCTAAGGAAAGTTTTCTATTCTTTACTAAAATTTGTCTTGGATTATTTTTGTTTAATTTTTCATGGTGGCACTTTCCGTTAATTCGTTGCTACTGGCTGATCCTTGGCTAGTAGATATGATATATTGTGTAGCCGATTATGATGTTGATACATGGATTGGCTGGCTCAATATTAGAAACGGGCTGGTTCATTATAAGTGCGTTACGAGATAAGCATATTTATTATTGTTGACAGTTTATCTTGTTTGTGTTTTATATTTTGCTTCTTGGCGACAGGCGCACGCAATAATAGGTACAAGGGGATCCAAGGTCTGGGTTATAGTAAATTGCGCGCTGTAATAAATAAATATACCATGATGGTAAACTACATGACAGTATGTAACAACAGTAAATAAAATGTATAGCACTGACCAAATTCGCTGTTAACGTGTGGTTCACTACTGATATTATCCATGAAATGAGCGTGTGTTCTGCTGGCCTCTTGAAGAAATTGATGACTCCAGTTATGAAACAGAAGTAAACAGTAATACTAAACTCTGACAACATTACTAAGCTCTCTAAAAATATAATAAATAACATCAGGTTTTTTTTAACTTAAATTTGAGTTCCCTACGTTGGCAATAAATTATGATAACATGTGTAATTACCTTTTAATTAATATTCAAAAGAGTCATTAAACTAATTACTTGAATTCCACAAGGTATTATTATCGTTACTTAAATAAAGTATGTCTACTTCCTGAAAACAAATTTTAAAATGAATATAATGTTTTTATGTTGTTAAGTAAAAACAGAAGTAAAGAAAACATTACCAGACTGTAACAGGTACTTGATGGTCTTTTGTCTAAAAATAAATGATAACTGTTTTGAATACACGTCTGTTACATGCTCTTTAAATGAAATGATTTGAATATGTCTTGATTCAATTTTCTAACAAAGTATATATCAATTGAAAACTACTTTTTTATAAAATACGGTTTTATCAGTAACTCATAATTGGAAAAATTTATTTCTATTTCCCTATTATCATATACATAATCGAAAGGGCATCAAGTCATACATTATTTTCGCACGTAACAGTCCCTAAGAAAAGGAAATAAAGCAAATTACCATACATATTAATTTGTGTTACAAATATCTATTACAGAATACACTATAATTAAAGTTTAAGTTATGTATAAAAGACATATTCAATATATTAGCGAATATTTTGAAAATTGAATCTCTGTAATGATACATGACAGAAACTTGAAGTTTATTAATACAAACTGTTAAACAGAAAGGCCTCCCAAAAGTTTCTAATTCAGAAAATGACTGTCTACAGCAAAGCTGAAACTAAATCTCTCTAACAAAATTTATCTCAGACTCAACGATAAATGCTTTAGGCATTCCTACAGTTTCTTTCACTCACGTTAAAGACATCTCGCTTTTCCAAAAACGTCAACATTTTTGACACAAATAAATTAAATAAAAAAAAGAGACCATTTGTTTGGAAAATTTTTGGATCGTAATTCATTATTGGAGACTTTTTTATTGTAAATTAAGTAAGCAAATATCGAACAGTTCGCTGAATACTATGTTTATCAAAAAAGTTAAACTAATCTATCTGTATATTTATCACAATACAGATATTTAAAACGCTAATTATTACTTGAGATTTATTTGCTTTTTTTTTCAAGAAACAACATTAACTTTATTTACCGTTTTTATACTCGTTTCCTCACTTTCGAAATTTCCGAAGAAAAAAACGGTAGCTCCTCAAGGATGTGTAAGAATTTTCCAACAATTGAAGACAATTACTAATTAAATATAAGAGGGGAGAGTAACACTAATCGTCAAATCCTACTGGCTGAATATTTTGAAAATTTTAGAAAATTTCTACGTCAGTTTTCCAGATACCGCGCTTCATTAGTACACCAATCGAAAACAGTGACATTTAAGCCTACTTGAAGTTCAGAGTACAACTGTGAAGGACACTTCCTTTTATTCAAATAAACTTCCGCCTCTAGTAATCTCATGCACAACAGTACTTTCAACTCCAAGTAAATCATTATTGTTTTTCAAAATAAAGTACGGACTTTTAACTACGTTCTTTTATTGCATCAATCTCATGCAAACAAATCTAAAATCTAGGAACTTAACGCAAGTTTGCACATGAACCATTCATTCGTGTCTTTTTTTTCATCAATTTCCTTCACAACCCATGGTTCGTGTAATACTTCCCATATGTAGCTCTAATCCTCACTGTCCCACATAATCTTATCCAGTCTATCACTCTTCATATCCTTCAAACGGCTTTCTACGTCGTCAAACCATTTATGTTGGTAAATGACCTGAAGATGGCTTGACTGCCGAAAGCGCTCGTCAATACCAAAGACAACATAGTGGTTTGTACAAAATTACTAGTAGAAATATTTGAGACCACTAACACTCCAATACAACAATAAACATTCTTGTTAGAGTATATTCCTAAGTCGTTGTTTATGTTTATTTAAATCTGATATTCCCGTAGGTTCCATTGGCAATTTATCATGATTAGCCAATGTAATCTTCAGTTTTTCAAAAACCGTTTTATTTCAGCTACCTGTGTTACTCGTTGCAATTCATAGGTCGTTAACATTCTCCAGTGTCATCACAACTTTTTAAATTTTCGTCAAAAGTTTATGTTCAATCACTCAAACTTGTTGCCCATCTCTGCCAGCTAGCGGAGATTCTTCTCATACGCATGACGACATTGAACCGCTAAGACTTTTAGTCAAAGCTGTTATGCCTATCACCGCACTTCCAGAAAGAAGAGAGTGTTATTTCATTGGATTTGTTAAAGCATTCAGAACATAAACCAATAATGGTTTATTGTTATATTCCCACGTTTAAATATATAGTGCGAGGTAACTAAACACGCGACCACGCGCGCACACACACATACACATATTCAAACATATTTTGCTACAGTAAATTTCCTGATGCATATATAATTTCTTTAATATTTATAACTGTTTTCCCTCAAGATTTATTATTCCTTATTTGGAACATGTTCGGGAATCCTTCTGTTTTCATCCTCACCAATCTTAATTTTAGATTTTCTTGAGTATTTGTGTTCCGGTTGGTTGTTGCTATGGTTTCCTGTTGGCTTTTGGTATTTTAATTGGGTATTTCTGTGTGTGTGTGTGTGTGTGTGTGTGTGATGTATATATTTGTTTTGTAAGTATTTGTTTTCAACGTTGAGTATTTTAAAAATTGACTCGTGTTTTATGTTGAAATATATTTTTTAAGGTATTAGTTTGTTTTGTGTTAGTATATTTGTAAATTTTCCCATATGTTCATTATTGTGCTTTTTTGTAGTATGTGTTCTACCAGTGTTATGTTGGTTATGTCTGAGAATTCATGTCCCTTGTTTATTATATGTGTGGCCAAATTGGTTTTGTACATTTCTGTTTTTTTATGCATTTAAATGTTTAAAATAACGTTTTTCCGAAAGTTATATTTGTTATTTTGCTATTTTATATCTGTATTTTTAAATAGTTTTGTAAGCTTTGTCATCCTATTATTTACGTATATGAGTGTGGCCCATTTTTAATATTGTTGTTGTTATTATTTATATATCTAATTCCTATACCACAAAATAAAAATTTGTATAAGTAAAGACTGCAGGTTTGGACATTATATGCTAGGCAATAATAGACCTGTTCAAATTGTTAGCTTTTAAAGACAGTAAAAAAAAAAATAGTGTTGTGAAGTGGTGCAAAAATATGCGTAGGCGTGTGGCGAGTGCGTGTGTGCGAGAATACTTAATTATTTTATGGGATAAAATAAAAACCGTATTAGATTAAATAACTTTTATTATGAGTGAAATTATGAGATGACACCTGCAACAGAATAGGCACAATAAAATAACCTATCAAATGTTAACATTTGTTAGTAATTTAAAGAACTGAATACATGTGTTTTTTAACAAAGAATATTATATCCCCCTTTAGGTAAGTCGTAAAATCAAACTTTTTTTTTACGCGCTGCAAAGAATTTTATTCCATAGAACGAGATCAGTGTAACAAAAAATTTCACTTAACAAATTACATTCCGTGTATAACAGATAAGATTAATAATAGGTTAAAAAACCATGATCTTAACATGGTATCAGTAAACAAACGTAATCTTTTTTCACTACTAGTCAATAATAAAGAAAAATCTAACACACTGGAGAAAAATGGAGTTTATGAAATACACTGTGCAGAATGCGATGCTATTTATATCGGATAATGTGGCCGTGCTCTGAAACATCGCATTTCTGAACATAAGAAGGCGATTTTAACCAATACATCTAATACAGGTTTTGCAGATCATTGCTTACAACACAATCACTTCATAGACACAAAAAACATAACACTACTCCACAACATACAAAAAGGTAAAAAAATGGATTTGTTAGAAATTTTAGAAATTAAAAAAGCAATATAAAATAACAAAAATTTAACCAATGAACAGACTGAATTTTGTGTATCCCCTTTATTAAAATCTATTATTTAGTTCAGTTTATTTTATATTATTTTGAATTTTCATCATTATTTTAAATTTTGCATTCAGTTTATATTTAGTTCAGTTAATTTTATATTTTGCATTCATGATTGTATTTAGTTTTTAAAGACACCAGACCTTCCCTTGTCTCATGCACACACTCCCCCCCTCGCCATCACAACACAGATGTTCCAGATACGCCCTAAACAGATGTTTACCACCTACACTCCTCTAACATCCTGTGTTCAGTAATTTCATTCACTCGCTCTTTGACAATGGCTTAAGTTAGTCGAAACAGCTGTCAGAGTTAATTAAAAAAAAATTT
Source organism: Magicicada septendecula (assembly GCA_034769895.1). Classification (NCBI taxonomy): domain Eukaryota; kingdom Metazoa; phylum Arthropoda; class Insecta; order Hemiptera; family Cicadidae; genus Magicicada; species Magicicada septendecula. The sequence continues at coordinate 432,774,131 of CM068372.1, read as the reverse complement.
GTGAAACTTACCAAGTATTTTTATATATTTTACAAAACCTTTGTATTAATATGTTTCACCAAGTGCCCAACGAGTCATCAATTAATATCGTGAATGACTAGGGTGTTTAGAATTTGAAACTGAGCACTATTTTTACCTTCGCTTGAAAACATGTTAGAAAATACAGCCTAATACATATATGCAGGCTGAAGAACTGGTATTGCCACTCCTTAATGGCTGACATTTTCTCTGCCAATACTATGAAGAGAAGGCTTCAATTGTGAGCAAACACTGTGATCAGTAAGAGTGCCATCGAAGTTACAAAATTTATGTTGTTTTTAATGTGAAATAATTCTCCAGTATCTCATTGATAAAACCTTTGCAATACACAATCAAATATTTTGTAATAGTTTGTTATTAACAGTATATGTGTACGACTAATTCAGAACGGGTCATTTCCTGAAGCTGCGGAAATACAAAAACTTTCTTTAATTTGCTGCTTCGATATTTTCACTGCAATAGCATTTTAATGGTTGTCTCCCAACCAGGAATGCTTACATTATAGCCAAAACATTAATAAATACAATAGGGAGGCAAACGTTCAAGGTTTAGTTATTAATAAAATATATTATAATAGGAAACATTTTAAAATTACAATAGTAAATACATTTTTGAAATGATTTATTTTCATTTAAATAAGTAGAAATTGGAACACCATTTGTCTTCTTGGTTAATACGCTAAGAGAGTATACTAATGGTGACATCGGTATTATGTAGCGGCGTTATAAAAACACAAAGTATACAGTTCGTAAGTTAACTGAATATTAACTTAACGGCTACGTTGCAGTTATAACTCTTATGAACGAAATACTTTCTAAATACTTTCATAATGTTGCCTGTATCCTACTACCGTTTAGAAGGATACTTGTTATAGTTGTTTCTTTTTAGGGTCACTGAAAATATATTTTTCGTTTTGCATACCATATATAATATGTCTCCAATTATTGCCACTATTAGCAATACTATAATTGAGTCTGAAAGTATACCAACACTCACAAATCGTAATACTGACTGGGATTACTTTAGAGAGCTTGTAAATGATAATATCTCGCTAGAACTTCCACTCCACACGCCTGCTGAATTGGATGCGGCTGTAAATTATCTCACCAGTACTTTTCAAAAATTAGCCTGGGAAGCTACACCTTGCAATACAGCGAAGAATAAGCACTTAAACCTTCTTCTGGTTGTCCGAAAGAAATTAGCTGAGAAGCGTAGATTGCGACGAATTTGGCAGCATAGTCATCATCCGGATGATAAAAGAAAGTGGAATTCCGCTGCCAGACAACTAAAACGATTGTTACAAAATTTAAAGAATGAAGGGATTCAGGATTATCTAGAAAATCTGTCACCTAATGAAAGTATTGATTATTCTCTGTGGAAGGCTACTAAACGATTAAAAAGGCCACTATTACAAATACCACAAATACATAAACCAGATGGTAGCTGGGCGCGCAGCAATACAGAGGAATCCCAACTTTTGCCGAACATTTATGCAACGTTTTTCAACCTGAAGCCAGCAAGAACGTCTCTTTCGATGAAGAGGTACAAAGATATTTACACTCCCCGCTCCAACTGACTACCTATTAAGTCTTTTAAAGTTAAGAAAATCAAGGATATAATCCTGTATAATTAGAAAAGTAAAAAGGCTTCCGGCATTGATTTGCTATCGGGGAAAGTTCTAAGGAGCTGCCTCACAAAGGCGTTGTACTAATAACATACATTTTCAATGCCATACTCACACTTGAATATTTCCTCTTCTCTGGAAATCGGCTCAAGTTATCATGGTCTTAAAACCTGGTAAAAACCCTCAAGCGCTCTCTTCTTATCGACCCATAAGCCTTCTACCGACACTTGGTAAGGTCTTTGAGAAGCTGTTTGTAAAACGACTTATGCCACAAATTGTAGAAAACAACCTAATTCCGGATCACTAATTTCGCTTTCGAGAAAAGCACTCTAAGGTAGATCAAATACACAGACTAACAAATGTTATCAATAAATCGCTGGAATCGAAGATGTTCTGCTCAGGTGTGTTTCTCGACATTTTGCAGGCATCTTGGACTCTTATACAAAATAAACAAAAATCTGCCACATAATTGTTACCGTATTCTACATTCCTACTTAGTGGGCAGCGTGTTTCAAGTCAAGTACTCGGATGCTATTTCTCCTCTATTACCAGTGGGGTCGGGTGTTCCGCAGGGTAGTGTCCTGGGTCCTCTGCTCTACCTGCTGTTCACCTCGGACTTACCGTCAGCAAGTGAAACCACTGTTGCTACCCACGCCGATGACACAGCAATCCTAGCGACACACTCCGACCCCTCAATAGCATCTCTTATACTACAAGAATCATTAAACAGCGTTCACTTATGGCTTGATAAATGGCGCATAAAAATCAATTCATCCAAGTCAGTCCACGTTACCGTCACCACACGTAAGGCAAACTGCCCTCCAGTAACAATTAACGGTCAACCAGTACCGCAAGCTGAAAGTGCTAAGTACCTTGGGATGCATCTGGACAAGAGACTAACATGGGAAAAACATATAACATCTAAGAAGATTGAACTTAATCACAAGGTCAGAAACATCTATTGCCTTATAGGCAGAAAATCACGGTTAAATCTCGTCAACAAACTCTTGATCTATAAAGCAGTTCTTAAACCGGTATGGACTTATAGCATTCAACTTTGGGATACTGCAAGTACAAGTAATATTGAGATTATCTAGCGCTTTCAGTCCAAAACTTTAAGAACAATAGTTGACGCTCCATGGTTTGTCTAGAACAACTCTATACACCGCGACCTCAAAGTTCCAACCGTGAGAGAAGAAATCATGCGCCTCTCCAGAACTCACATCTCCAAACTAGAACAGCATCCTAACCACCTGGCAATTAACTTGTTAGACAACAGTCAAGATATTTATAGACTAAAAAGACACAAACTATTAGACTTACCATTCAGGTTTAACTAATAATGTACTCTCTGTATTTTCTGTATTATACTGTCTGTGATATCTGTTCTGTATGTTTTTGTATTCGTGTGATTCATACGTGTTAATGCCAACCTGTATATGTGCCTTATGGGCCCAGTGTTTAATATTTGAACTTGTTGTATCATGCCATCAGGAAGTGGAAGTGATTTTTGTTCATTTGTTTACATGTTTATCATTTAGTTTTGTATTTTGTGTACCTCTTTAATCTATTATCAAAAACAAGAAGAGCTGTCAATAGTCAGCTCTTCATAATCCTGTGTTTGTTGTCAGCCAATTTGTTCGCTTAGTCGAACAGATTACAGATCTCCAATAAAAAAAAAATATATATATATATATAATATTGGTGTAGGTTACAGCCATATGCAGTATGTAGATTAACAAAACTGTGGAAAATAGCCTTTCGTGGGGCTTCATGAATTGACATCACACATTTTATATATATATGATGTCAATTCATGAAGCCCCACGAAAGGCTATTTTCCACAGTTTTGTTAATCTACATACTGCATATGGCTGTAACCTACACCAATATTCTTACAATTCAAATAGTCCCTGTATTATGTGAATCAATTTCTCTCATCGCTTAACGTTCCGCAAGTGTGCCCTAGTTTATAATATAATTTCCATCTACCCACCGAATATAAAACAAGCACACATCATATACTAGTTACCGTAGTACGAAAACCTATAATTCGTTGTAATTCTGATTTTAGTAAAATCAGAGTCTTAGCTTACTGTTATAGTGTGGATCAGAACCACTTTTCACTGGTATAAAATTATTACAAAAACAAAGTATTAAGTAGAACAGTACCTGTAGTAAAAAAAAAAATTCCTTTCGAAACAAGGAGTAGATTTTAAGTTCCGTGGTGGAAACCAAAACAGGTTTTCCTGTTCAATCTACATGCTGAGGTTCCATGTAGTCCTTTTCTCCCTCAGGTTAGAAAGAAAAAACCTGCATAACTATATATGTGTTAATATGCTAATTGTTATATTATGTTATATGTTAATGTTACTGTACTACTATAAGAACTGAATGAAACAAAAATTTCTTGTAGATCAATTTTAGATGTGAAAATAATGATAAACCTAAAATAATTTATTTTGACAGGTCAGTGTGCAGCCACCTCAGAGGTATTCTCCCTGTGGACGTTGGAATGTAAGTTCTCTTGCTCTGGCCTAGATCCGTCAACAGCAAGGTTCTTAACAAGAAAAGTGAAAGCGATAAGTTTGGGCATCCGCCTGTGCTGTTGGAAAGTGGTTAGATCATACCTATCTCCAAGTAATCACACATTAATGGACTATGCACCTGCGAATTGCCGTCAATTGAACAGTTACTGATAATAAAAATAAATTTCCTTCACATACCACCATTGATATTAAATTTGCAAATCATATGATGTTTAATTGAGTTTCTTTTCCGTACATAATTTCAATTTTCATAGGTCTGCCTTGCATTCCATAAGCCAGGATGTTCGTAATGTAATTTAATTGGACGCAAATTAAGAGATATTATTTTCCTTAGTCGTAGAGCAGACGGTTAATTTCTATTACTGAGTAAGTGAGGACATATCTTTGCATAAAGTTCACAGAAATATGGGAACACAGCTTGTTGTTTGTATCATATTAAATAACGACTACACACCGCAAAGACTACCTTGTCGGTTATTCCAGGAAAACATTCAGAGGAAAAGTTATTTCCGAAAATTATCATTTTTATTACTCTTTGACAGAAAGCAACACCCCTCACACCATGAGGGCGTGTGTGAAAAATAACAAGTGTAGTCTTTAGATAACAAGCATTTTTTAAGAGTCCGTACACACTAGTTCAAAATGTTCAACGCTCGTTAGATAACTTATTGTCAACTTCGAGGAGCGTTAGACGTCAGAGTGTGTATACATTTTTGCCAACTGGAACGAATGCTTCCAGTTCCACTGGAAACACTATTTTGCAGACACATTTTCTGTTGTTTCTGTGTTACTTGAAAACGAAATCATCCTAAAAAATCTACATTTATTAATTATCGTAAGAATACTGTATTTCTCGTAAGTAGTTTCAGAACAGAATGTCCACTTTCTAGTTACATCGACACGTATGAACCACAGCTACGTTTGTTGCCAAACAAAGTTCAAATAAACATTTTTTAACGGATTTACAAATGAAATTTTTAAATGTAATAACGGATTTAAAAGTAATGTAATTTAATGTGTAAGCAAAATAACAGATATTATTTAAGATATCCTTAATCGTAATTTGTCATTCCTCAATCTTCGTGACTAAGACAGGCGTAATGTCTGGTCCACTAATTACCTCTATAAAATGCGATAACGAAGCATGCCTATAGTCTCGCACGATGGATTGTCTGTAAAATCTTTTACTGCCAGGCGCTTAGTGTCAGTATCTTCACCTTTAGATAAAGGTGTGTGTGTAATACTATTAATTTTCTAGTTTGTACCTTTTATCACAATGGAAATTTTACGTTCGAGTGAATTGCAATTACTGGTTTCTCTCTTACCTTTTGTAACGTGCAAGCGCTTATTCAATGTTACTATTAGTAAATAATCGAATAGTCTTACATAACAAATATTTCTGGACTTAATATATTGTAAACTAAGCGGCACCTAAAGTGTCAGTATATTCAGTGTTACACTTACATTATTCTCAGGAAATCAGATGTTCTGTTGAATTTTGAATTCTCTCTCTCTCTCTCTCTCTCTCTCTCTCTCTCTCTCTCTCTCTCTCTCTCTCTCTCTCTCTCTCTCTCTCTCTCTCTCTCTCTCACTCTCTCTCTCTCTCTCTCTCTCTCTCATTTTATAGGATTTTTGCTTCTTCTCAATGTGAGATTTTTGCTTTTTGCTCATTGGAAACTTGAATATTTCAATAACGTTAACTTTAATTGAAATTAAAAACTATAAAATAGTAATTTTATCCCTAAATTCTTAATAAAAAAGGGGTAATAAAACGTTACATTTTGATTCAAAAATAGAAAAGAATGTTGAAGGGGATAAGAAAATATAAATAAATGGAAAAAATAAAAATTTGAACCAAATAGTATTTGTGTTTTTAAACAAAACAAACACACAGATAGAATACAAGGATTCCCTTCACCTAACTCCTCATTTTACTATAAAGATACTATTACGAGAGTCGATCAAATATAAACCAGAGTTTTTAGAAAATATTTATTGGCTTAACATATATAAAAATAAGTAGGACTACAAATCTATTTTTTTACATACCTCTCCATCTTTTCTACACATTTTCTCATAGTACTTTCATATGTTAAAGGTTTTTTACTTTCTTCTTCATAAAAATTTTTTGACCATGAAGATAGTCAATTGGGCACGAACTCTTGTGCCTCTTTATCACTGAAAAATCTTTCCCACCGAAGCCTTTTTTTGAGAAGTCTAAACAATTTGAAATCACATGATGATAAATCTAATGTATTGGAGCTACGATCTAGAGCTCTTCAGTCAAATTTTTTCAATTTTCCTTGCGTAAAAAACAGTGTGGGACCGTTGTGGTGACGATTTCTCCGGATCGGAATCTTGCGCCTTTTGGACAGATAAGCTTTCGAACCGTGCCCAAGAGTTTAGAAGACGCACCATTCATTTTTAATTTTCACGTAAAAAGTGAACGTACATAAAACCTTTAGCATACCAAACATCAGTAGTAAGAACCTTGTCACCCGACAAACGTGTTTTCACATTCAGTGGGGTTGTCTCATCTCTTTCACGCTACTCCATACTCAACCTCTATGTTTCAGGAGTATAGTGGTCTACCTCCGATTCATTAGAGGTGAGAATGCGCGTAAAGTCAAAAAACGAGTGTCCCTCTGCGGTAAAGCCATACAGAAGCTACTGAGAAGTTTTACTTCTTACAGTCTTGTGATTTGCATTCAAAATTGTTTGCACTCGTATTGCTGAAACGACTTTCCATAATGTTAACTCTTCTTCAATCATTGCGTGCACACTTAATAAGTTGCTGAAGTTACTGTCCTAATTCCACGAACTGTTTTTATATCAATTAATTAAAAATTTAGAAATCATCAAAAAGAATATATTATAATTAAACGGCCTGAATACATGTCCCTTTTGGCAAGTTAATTTCACATATATTGCAACAATACATATATATGCATATTTGCCCAGGGCGGTATGTTTTATATTGTAATTAGCGTAAATAGAATAAGAAACAGTTTTATATACAATTTTGTGCGTGAAAATGCAGGCCGAGTCCTGTCGAGAGGGACACCTGCTTCGCCAGCGTAAGTTATAGCGTTCGTGTGTTTGTTTGTGTGAGCCAGTTCCGACAGGCATTGAACGAAAAACGGGGTGATGCGTTACAGCCGTAATCATGTCTTAACAGGATTATAATAAACTAATTACTTGTATTAAACCTGTAAGCAAAGACTTACGCCAATTATAAAAACACCATTGCATTAAGGGATTTTTAACGAATGCAGTGATATAAAAATATTGCAGAAAGGTGCAATATTAATGATGCTAATTAATTAATATTAATTACTAGTGTAATTGAAGAGTAATTATTATGTGTGGTATATGTGAGTGACCAGAGAAAAATTACGCAAACAATGATATCGATCAGGTGACGAGTATGGTCATGAGTTCGCGATAATTAACCAAAAAGTGAGTGTAATAAAAAGGACGCTTTGGCAATCTCTAGTTCGCCGAAACAGGCCTGTTCCTGTCAAATCGCCACCAGTATAAATACCACTGGCAATTTTGGGCGATGACACACTCAGACTCAAGAAATCTACAGACGACGTTACGCTGCCCGATTGCAGATCGACATGGACACACACACACATTACCACACTCACACCAAGACGTAAGGAGGAACGCTGGAGTATCAGAAACAGCAACAACTCATAGAGACAACAAACACCGCATCAGTATAGTCATCATCATCATCATCATCATCATCATCATCATCATCATCATCATCATCATCATCAGCAGCAGCAGCAGCAGCATACTCTCAGGATTCTGGACACACACACGCGCGCGCGCAACGGTAACAGCAGATAAACGCAGGTGATAAAAAACAATTATATTTTATTGTGAAGAGAGCTCTAGAAAAAGAACTTAAATATAAACAGATAATAATTAAAGTTTTAAAGTAAAATATTAGTTAGATAAGAGAGTGTAATTTAACAACAAATTGTAGAAAAGAAATACAAGTAAATACAAGAAATACTAATCTTTTGTTGTATTTTTTGGGTGTGTCACTATAAATCAATAATAGATTGGAAGTAAATGTAATATCATTTTATTTATTTATAGCAACAATAAATTCATTCTTGAATCTTAATATTATTTTGTTGGTAAATGAGTTGCTATCATTAATTAAAATTTGTGTTAATTTCAGACACACAAATAAAAAGAATTTAAATAACTTGTTTAACATGTTTGGTTAGTTAATAAGATAATTTAGGTGTTTATTTTTGTTGTATATTATAAATAGCATTTACAGATTTGTAAAGCTTATAAAGGTGAATATTTATTTGTATAATGTTTGAAATTTTAATAGTTAAATATTTTTGTATCGCGTAATAAATCTTAGAATGATTATTTTGAAACTCGTTTAATTGATTATTTCATGTCAACAACGTCTCACTCCTATTTAAAAATTACTTAATTATTGTCCAACCACATATACTTGACGCAACGAGAAACCAAACCCTGCGACCTGGCCGGTGTAGTACATATTATAGTTGCGCTGAGAATATGATAATATATTTGTATAATTGTTGTAACGTTGCAATATTTTATAATAAACGCAAAGGTTCGAAGAAAAGATTTTTCGTTGAGATTGAGGTTGTGACACGTGCGTTATTACAGGAGACAAAACGTTTGTTTGTGTGTGATGCTGAGCGGAATTTAATTTGCAGGCGTAGATCTCAGTTAGAGCCCAACGAACCTGCGGTTCGGTGACGCTGCACGCAGCTTTTCGTTTTTTTACTGCTTTCTTCTTAAATACTTGGTATGTTTTCACTGATAATTCATTTAACTTTTATATTTTTCTTGGTATACTGAGTCATTCTTGCTATAAACATCTTCATTCGCTAATTTTTTCACAATATTTCTACTATCATACTGATATTTATTTGGAAATTATTATTTTTTTCTAAGAAACGCTTTATGTTTGATGGTTCTGGAAGGAATGAGAAATTAATTGTTGCTTTGTTGAAACCAGATTTTCTTCTTCTCCATGGTTTGGTTTTATATTATAATATTTATACAATTTTTGAATTTACTACACTCTCCAGTTATTTAACATTGACAATTAATATAAATACACATCTTTCTTGGTAGTTTAAAAATTTTCTGTGGTTTTACAATTACGTCTAGAATTTATTATATTACCTAGTTTTACATAAAGACTGTAACAAATTGATTATTCTGTGTTGTTTTAAATTCTGTGTTTTACCAATTACTTTCACATTTAATAAGTCATAATTTAGTGAATTTTGAGTTTCACAAATTTGTACATATGGTTTGAAAGAATTAGTCTACAGTTTTTCATATACATTTGTTATTCTCAAACATTAATTTTAAAACGTAAACGAGGGACATTAAAGATTAAGCATAGGCGGATGTGGAAGACTGTCATTTAACGCAAACTGATAACTTTGGGCGATTGTCCAAATATTTATTTTTTACGTGTAATACTTGTCCACCGCAACTTACATAAACATACGTTGTAACGGTTAGACCTGGTTGTAACTGGTTACAAATAAATAATTTCTTTGTGTAGGTTCAAAGAAAAGATAAAAAAATGCATTTTATTGTTGCATTTTTATTACTTATTTACTTTTTTTCTTTTATAGTGGTGTTTTTCTTTGAAGTGTAATTTTATTTTCATTTGAAATTCTTGGTTATATGTAATTTAGTTATTTTTATTATCTTAATGGAATTAGTTTTTTAGTGGATTATCTGTCATGCCACAACGTGCATCCCCTTACGGCTTTGCTGACCGCTAACAAAGCGATGGCGTGTCACGTGGCGGATGGCGTGTCACGTGGCGGAAGGTGCTTTTTTTATTGGGTCATTTAATGTTACTGGTCGGGTAACACGAGAAGCGTGTTATCTAAATGCTGTGGACACATAACTCTAAATAAACGTGCGCCCTGCACTTCTCACTATACGAGACAATACCGTCTTCACCTGCTCTATTTTAACATGGGCTCGTTACACTATGTCCTTTCTTGTTGTCTGCATCACCCTGCCTTTCGGTATTTGGTGAACGGCTTAAGAAACTAAAAGTATGGGGTACAGATATAATAGCGTATTTTTGTAATTACGCCTTTGTTTATTATACAAGTAGTAGGCCTACAATGTAGCATAAACTTGCTTCCATAGTACGTGAGCTACCTGTTCCTTGTGTGTGTGCGCGCGGGGGCTTACTACAAGTAACAGATTTGTAGCTGACACTACTTCCATAAATAAATTTTTATTCGGTGATTTAATTGCATTTAGTAGTTATTTACTTTTTGTGTAAAAGATACAAAGTTTTATGTGAAAATTATGAATTCGAAAATATGTAAATTTTGAAATATTTGATATTTAGGAAATTACAAAGTGTCTTTGTTTTATACCTTGTAAAGAGTTTTTATGAGTTGTCTTTCTTAGAATTGGCTGGGTTGAGTTGAATCGGTACGGACGACCTCGCGGACCTGCTCCTCTTTTCACACCAGCCGTTCTCCTCGTAAGCTGGGATGTCAAACTCTGGGTTTCCTCGTGAGGGTTGTGCCATCTAATTTGCTCCTGATTCAGTCCTCGTTGACAACCACCGGTCGTCGAAGATCTCGAACGCCGTGCCTGACTTCGTGGTACAATTAAGTCGCTCCCTCGACGATACACTACAACTTCCCAGATACTGCGAGTGACTCGTTATCAGAGACTGCAGAAAAGAGCATAGACTGCGTAACTTACGGCTCACCTCTGCCTGCTTTTATAGATCTACACACATGACGCCATTTTTACATGTTAAAACGTTTCAGATTTTACTAGAAAATCGACTACCTGTTGGTGGACATGAACGTACGGTTTCCAGACCTTTCCAAACCACGTGATTTCAACTGCATGATATTTCATGACTAATTACTTTGTCAGTTTAATAAATACTATTAAAATTTATTTAATTTTAAATAATTAGTTTCTAATAGTTATGCTAATTTTGCAAACTAATATAAATGACATAGTGTGTCTGTTAAATAGCTTACTGTTAAAGTATCTTCACACAATTCGTTACGCGCACAACACTTATTCACTTTCACATTACATTGTACCGCTTTCTTTATTTGCTTATAATTGTCTTAAACATTCTTGGCGTCTGTTTTCTGACGATTAGTAGACGGATATAGTATCCCGTGTGTGACTTCTTAGCGTCTGTTTCTCGTCCAAAATTGCCGGAGGTATTTATAGCAGACAGCGTTTCTGACGTTGTAGTGTGTAGACATCTATTTGTGTGTAGATGTAGTTGCAGCCATACAGGTGAAGAAAGTGGCTGATGGAAGTGCCATTAATAATTGTTTATTTTATTTTTAAGGGCTGCCAAGTCAGCCACGTGTAGCGTAGGTCGCCAAAACTAGAAGGAAGCGACAGAGAGGCGTCAATGAAGGCGGGGGACACAAAGAAGAGGGTTAAAGACTTGGTAAGAAGGTAGGGAAGCTTAAATTATTGTGTTATCAGGAAGGATGGTAGGCTGAGTGTGTTTGTAATTTGGATTAGGTGATTCTATATTTTTCTACTTCTCTGACGCTGGAGGCGAGGAGTTTTGGGAGGAGGCCCATTGCCTATGGTAAGGAGACCGTTTATGAGGAAGGAAGGTTTGCGTGTATTGCGCGTAGTTATGTTGATGGCTATGGATGGTAGGGAAGTGCGTTCTGTAGGGGTTTCTTAGTACTTCCAATTGAGCTTGTACAGGAAGGAATCGAGGTTAGGGAAAAGTGTATTTAGTGCATACAGAGCTCTGTTGGAGGTTTTGGTAATGGCAGGTCTGCGGTATATCAGTCGTAGAGCTCGCCGCTCGGTGATTCGGTAGTGTTGGAGGCGAGCAGGGTCGGCAGTCAGATGTATGGGATGAGTAGGCCTATATGTAATGATCGGGCGGATACAAATTGTATATTTGCGGCTAAGTAATCCGCTAGAGGAACGATATTACATATATATTACAACAGTACAAACAGTAATGATACTGTGCATTGCCCAAATAAATAAAATAAATAATAAATATCGGTATGGAGAACCATACATGACTTCCATATTCTAAGATTTATATTTAAAATCATTTTCAGCCAAACAGCCAGGCTGTGTCTTACCTGCCTTTTTATTGCTGTATTAAATGAAAAATATTATATTACATTAAAATGAAAAAATTATAATTTTATTGCCTGGCAACAAAATTATTTTATTTTTAACAATTACCATTGTTTCAAAAAGTTTAAATAAATTTTCAAGTACTTTACTCTTGTTAAAACGTAAAAGGTTGCAGGTAAACTACCCCTTCCCCTTAACCGATCTTCACCAAAATCGAAAGTCATTGAGACCTCTACAAGTCAGGGACGTATGCAAAAAATTATTTGATTCTGTTTGAATTTGCGGCTGTTATCGTTTGCCATAGAAAATACGCTTGATAAAAAAACGTTGCAGGTAACCTACCCCTTCCCCTTAACCGATCTTCACCAACAACAATACGTCTTGAGTACTCTACAAATCAGGGCTGTATGCAAAACATTATTTGATTCTGTTTGAATTTGCGGCTGTTATCGTTTGCCATAGAAAATACCCTTGTTAAAAAAACGTTGCAGGTAAACTACCCCTTTCCCTCAACCAATCTTCACCAAAAACAATAGGTCTTGAGAACTCTACAATTTAGGGCTGTATGCAAATAATCTTTTGATTCTGTTTGAATTTGCGGCTGTTATCGTTTGCCATAGGAAATACCCTTGTTAAAACATAAAACGTTACAGGTAAACTACCCCTTTCCCTTAACCGATCTTCAGCAAAATCAACAGATCTTGAGAACTCTACAATTCAGGGCTGTATAAGAAACATTATTTGATTCTGTTTGAATTTGCGGCTGTTATCGTTTGCCAAACAAACAAAATTACCCTTGCTAAAAAAAAAACGTTGCAGGTAAACTACCCCTTCCCCTCAACCGATCTTCACCAAAAATAATAGGACGTGAATACTCTGCAAATCAGGGCTGTATGCAAAACATTATTTGATTCTGTTTGAATTTGCGGCAGTTATCGTTTGCCATAGAAAAAAATCTATAGACAGACAGACAGACACACAGACACTTTTCGGAAAACGACTTTTTTTCATGTTTTGAGTGTAGTAGAATCAGAATCTGCAATAATCTCGAACACGATTTTTTTTGCCATCACCATACTTCCATTCCTTAAGGAATATGGAAGTAAAAATGAATAAATATAAATTAATAAACATGATTCAGATTGCATAAGCTGAATCGTAGTAAAAATAGGAAGTACAGAATTCATGCATGGACATGCAGTTTCGACACACCTGTCGCTAGCGTTGTGTACGCGCGTATTTTGTTAGTGTGTGGGAAACGTGTCCGTTCCTGAAATGTAACCAACCCTTTACAAGTAGAATAGTTATATGTTTCTTGTTAATTATAAGAAAACTATGTACGATTGAATAAAACAAAAGACACCAAAGTGTGTAGAAATTATAGATAAATAAATGTTAAAAAACCATACAGAGGTGACGAAAAGTGCAATTACTATACGTAAAAATGAATAACTCTTTTTGTGAATACCATAAAGGAGTGCAATTTACTTATAGTAATCACATAAAAATCAGTGATCGATTGAACATCGAGTGAGGTGAAACAAACTTCGTAATTCGCGAAAATAGGCGAAAATAGTGAATTGAACCAGAGTTGGGGGAGTGACGCCTCGACAGAATCTGACAAGTTGAAAAGTGTTCAGACAGGAATTTTTGCACGACCTGACTATAAATACCAGGTCGCGCTAATAAAGTTTCTTCTTCTCGATTCAACCATTGCCGCAAGAGGCTATGCCAGTCGACGACACAAATTCACATTTATCGTAAGAGTCACAGGATCGACTAGCTATACAGCCAGATTTGATAGCTACACACTCAAATAGAGCGTTGGTCCGAGCAAATTTACAGTTGTGTGTTTGGCGTCAGCAACAATTGTCTTGAAGATGACAATAAATATTGTCGAAACGTCGACGCAAAAGTTAAAATTTGTTTATTTTTCACCGATCCTCACTAACCACCCACTAAAGAATTTATTGTAAATGTTTTAGTAGAAGTGTGCAGGTAGTAAATAATTATAAGAAAATACCGTTGAAATATAAATTAAAGAGATGAAGGTTTTCAAAGTTTTAGCAGATTGTATACGCTTCATTTAATAAGAGCACATTACATTATCTGAAACAGATGTAAACAATTATCTGAGAAACAAATACATTACCACCAACATACATTAAAACACGATATGTTAATTGTGAGAGTACTTAAGGAAATAATGAGACAAATTTTGTCATTACTTTTAGTTTTTCTACAAGGACCCTCTGATCGACGCTTCTCGACGTTGGCTTGAACTCAGTACTCAGAACACAGGAACGACAACTCAGTTGGAAGCTAAATAAGTGATCGTGAGGCAGAATAAATACAGCCAATTTCCGGCTTACCGGTGCCATTCTGTTCTCAGCTCTGTTGAGCGCACTTCGTCCCAAATCACTGAAGCAATAAATTATCTTTCCAAATCTTATTTCTTGAACTGCTACACAGCAAAAGATAGCGGCTTCTGATGTCGTGGGATTTTAAGTACCAGCCCTACAAGTACAGGTTTAACCAACTATCGTTTCACTAACGATAATCAACTGTATTATCACTAACGATTTAAACTCACTAATGTCAAGAACATGTTATCCTTCTGAGTAAGTATTAATATAAGATGACTGAAATAATTTCCACTTCTGTCTGCAATTAATGTTAACCGAGATTATCCAACAACTTGTATATTTCTATATTTAATCGGATCGTTTTCATTGCTGGCATAAACAGGATTTATGGGTTTGTGACGTTCTGCCATCACCCCGTGTCGGGCAAGTAATAAAGAAAAACAAATAACTCGTTTCCTTTCCTAAGTACCGGCAAATGGTGTAATTATTAATAGATATTAATAAGAAGTCTGCACATGTCTATAATAAAGAACAATATATAATATAGTACTCTATAATACTAATTATAATATGTAATATGATTTTATATTATGTAATGCCTTATTTTTTGCCTTGATCTGTTTTACATATTTTATAGTTTTCCGCATTCCATAAGTTGTGACTAAAGTAAATTAACACGTAGAAATTGCTGTAATATGAAATTGAAAATTAAATTAAATTAATATCTACCAATGCACAATTTACGTTCAAGTGTGTCTCTGTTAAGTATTTTTCTCTTTACATTACATATATTTTAAACAAAATATTATGTTTATAAATAGAACAATTTTAAGTTTCTAAACACTAAGTCACATTGTTTACGTAAATATCAATACATTTTAAATATAAAGCCAGATCTGTAGATTTTCTTCTTCTGTTGTAGAAAGATTTGATTGTCACAAAGCTTTTCACACTTTATCAACGATTTCCCTAAAATTAATAACACCTTTTTCGTCGCTGTACATTAAGGTAGAATAAATGTGTACTTTACAGAAGGTATATTAGTATTAATGTAGCCCACCCTTTCTAAAAATATTATTTGGACCGAAATTAGCAAACCCTTTCTAAAAATATTATTTTGGACCGAAATTAAATGCCTCACTTGGTGACCTCGACTGTTTTTTAACAGAGGAAACAATGGATATTCACACTTAACTTTTTCATAGACTGTAGTCGTATTATAACGTATAAATGCATATAATATGCAGACTTGAAAGATTTGGTGACCGATTGAAAGCTGTTGGACACTCTCGACCAATTCTTATTGTTAATGATAATCTGTGCATTGACCAGCTTCTAAAACTGTTTACTTATGGGGGAAATGAA
Source organism: Magicicada septendecula (assembly GCA_034769895.1). Taxonomy (NCBI): domain Eukaryota; kingdom Metazoa; phylum Arthropoda; class Insecta; order Hemiptera; family Cicadidae; genus Magicicada; species Magicicada septendecula. The sequence goes on along the minus strand of CM068372.1, from coordinate 432,758,034 downwards.
TATAGCCTATACTTCAGTTGTGAGTAAAAGTATGAATGATTAACGAACATATGAAGAAGTAAGAAAAAGAAATAAATATTACACATAGAAATAAGTATATAAAAGAAAATTTGTTTTGAAGCGAAAACAAAATTTAAATACGGTAATTTAAAAAGTAGGAATAAACGTTATATATAAAATATTGTTGAAAGATCTATATAACTACTAGAAAACACAAATTTGGAACTCTTTGAAACTAGAATTTTATATTAAAAACTGATTATACTGGCCCTCAATCTCAAGGCAAAAGTAGTAAAATTTGTGTTTATGTTAAATTTATTTATGTTATCAACAAATAATAATAAAACTTTTAAAATTTATTTAAAATATCAGGGAGCAATTTAGTTAAAATGTGATCTCCTTTATTTTTAAATCAATAGTAAATTATGGTTAGTTCAACTTACACTCACTAAACAAATATGGCGCCACTCTAGCTTTACTTTTTACAGATTCCAAGATGGCTAATTTCCTTAAATATGTAAAATGTTTATGTTTCTGATTCAAACATTAAACATGAAATATTAAAACAGCCATTTTTCATAAGACTGTTTATGTTGAATATATTTTTTAAAGTTATGTTGTTTAAATTACACTATGGGAATGTTTTAATGTTTTAACACGTTAAATCAATTTCACTTCTTTTGCACTGAGGAACGTACAGTGTTTATTTTTGTAGTTATATATATAGTATAGCTTCACGTTCAGTGTTTGATAGTATGTTTTCAGTCATTACTTAGTTTATAGTAAGCTACTAGATAAATGCGTCTTCCTAATTTTTCTGTTGTTTTCACACTGTTTTCTATTTAATTAATTCATATTTTTCATTCACTGTATTATTGGTTAGGTTAAGTTTAAAATGCTAATTATTTTTATCACTTATTATTAACATTTAAATATTTCCTTTGGACTTAATACCACAGCCTTCTTGATTAATATGTTTTTGTGAAAAATTATCTTTCATTGCTGTCTAAGGCTTTCACTGACGGCGTCATAGTTGTTAATATTCTGGTTTGGGGGGGGGGGTCGTGGTCCGATGTCAACTATTGCAAACGTTTCGGACGTCCCTTCGACGGCCATCTTCAGTACGAAGGCACTGAAAACACTAACAAAGACCTAACAGTCAGTGAACCACAGTACTGTTGCTATGGCTAAGGCTTATTTTACTGATTTACGTAAATAACAACAAACCAAAAATATTTTGCTTCATAAAAAACACAATTTTTTTTAATATTTAACTTTTAATGTTTTTTTTTTAGAATGTTTCCTTGAATATTATTAAAAATTGTAATTAAGCTATGCTAGACGAAGTCAGTATAATATAAAACTGAAGAAGTGCTAGTAAATTTTTGAAATTCAAAACTTAACGTCATAAATGGGGACCTTGAAAGTGGGGTATTAAACGACCTGAAAGACTGTGAGTTACGCATCTGATAATGATATTAGTGATACGGTAGTAGTAGTAGTAGTAGTAGTAGTAGTAGTAGTAGTAGTAGTAGTAGTAGTAGTAGTAGTAGTAGTAGTAGTAGTAGTAGTACTAGTAGTAGTAGTAGCCTAGTAGTAGCAGTAGTAGTACGAATAATTATAATATTAAAATAGTAACAAAAATAATATGAAGAAGAAGATGAGATATTTAAATACAGAACTACTGTAATAAGTACTGTTAGACAGTCACACAGATCGTTGTGATGTACAGTGGAAACAGAATAACTGACACTAACAAATTAATTAATTACAATGCTTAATTAGACACAACAAAAAAGTAACACACGCATGTTAAACTCACTTCTTTTAGTACACTAAATTGGGACTGAAAACAAAGGTGAAAATCAACAAGATTTACATTGAGCCGAGTGCTGGACGACCACCGACAGTAAGCGGATAACGACTGTAGCAAGAATAATTGACATTTCAGGCGAGCTACCAGTGTTTTAAGCATAGAAAACATAAAAAATGTGGAAACTCGAAAACGAAAGAATAGGGAAAAAAAATAATAGACTACATAGAAAGGACACGAGTTTGTGGTATGGGCACTTTGCTTCAATTGGAAGGGGTTTGAAAAAAAATCTAAGAAGATGGTTAGTTATAAACCAAGCTGCAGGAAACAAAGTTGGACCTAAAATTTGTCCACGAAATGGAATGTAGTTTGTCAGCAAGGAGCAAAGAAGAAGAAGTCACCCAAAACCCGCGATGCGGAACGAAAGCGAACCAAAGACTCTCTGTAAAAAAAAAAATTTACACTTCAGAAATAGGACTGTAGTTTACGTCATGTAGTACCGAGAAAACATATTATTATTATACTTAGTATTAATATTAGTTGTAGTATTATTAATACGTATTATTTGTAGAATAATACTAACTGTAGTACGAATCTTATCTACGATTTTCTACCACCATCATTTATATGAATGGGTGGTAAGCTACTTTCACCTAACCTGGCGTCATATTTGCAGGAGATTACTTAGTTTGCTGTTAGAAAGAGTGGTGTTTATGTTCCAGGATTTATTAAAGTACACGAGCGTGCAGCGACTTATAAACTAAATCCAGCTTTCTTTGTTTTCGAATAATGTGTTTCCGTTTTTATAAATTTAATATTACAACAAAAACTCATCGTAATTTACTTGTAATAACTATCATACTCGAAACCAGGGTTAACACTAACTTAACCTATTAAAGTTTCTTATTAGCTGAGATGTAATCATTCTCGTTATTTTCCACTTGTATATCATCTAATTATAGTGTTTATAGTGAACAGACAGATTAAAATGTTACTATAAGTATGTATATTTGTGTAGGGTGGCTAATGTACTAGAAAATGAGTTTAAAGTTTTCAATTAATATTTAAATACAGAACCATTCATTACTTCTCTCGAAACTCTAAAATAAGAATGAAAGCAGGAAAATCTATATTTTACTTACGAGCTTCACGTCTGCTTACGTCCCATACCCGTACATAGCTTGTAGATTTGAAAGGTATTATTTAATTCCTTGCTTATTAATAAACATGTAGGTTTGATGATGATGAATATGTATTGAAAAGAGTGCCGCAAATTCAGCTGGTTGATGTAATAAAGTTGGGTCTAAATAATAATTGGATCTGGGTCATTAAGCTGATGTCTAATCTGATTTCTGTACGGAAAAGTTTTACTTTACAGCAGTCACCACCAAATACTACAAAGCCTGATAAAACTGTTACGCAGCGGCAGACTTGGGCTAACAAGGCTAAAGTAAAGCCAACTCGAGCCCCTTCTTTCAAAGTAACACACTTCGGATAATAAGCATTGTTTTCATAAACACAAAATTTTCTCCAATATTTATGAATGTTTCTTGGTAAGTGGTAGATTTATAGTAGGTGAAAAATTTATCGTTAAATGAGCCTGAAAACAGAAACAAAAAGATAACATTTATCAAAGCCGCTAATTTATGACTTCCTCGTTAACGACTTTACATTTGGAAAAATCCCTTAATGAAGTTCTTGACCCACCACTGCTTTCTACGGACATAAAATACACACGCCCCCACACACACACGCACACAGTCAAGTTGTTGTTTGCAATAATAAATTACTGTTACACTTACCTTGCTGATTAGACTGTGAATTGAAAGTGAACAATGTATGAGTACATAATAACAGTAGGTAATGAGAAATGAGAAGTATACGTATATTCAAGACAAAACAGATTTTGCTGGAATATTTCATGTGGTACCGAAGTAGTGTATTTATAACCGGATTTTTTTACTAATAAAACATTTGGTCTAATTTCTTTATAAGAACCATGTAGGCCTATGTGTTTTCCTGCGCTAATAGACAGTTAACGAAACTGGATTATTTTTTACGTTTCTGAACTACTAAATGAAATATACTTAAATAAATATTTAATTGTTTACTTACCGATATTTTCTAAAATATTGAACATGGTGCACATACAGTAATTACACTCTACTAATAAATATGATTGAGTAACCGTTTGAGACATGAGCTGCCATGTAAGCTAAACAGTGTAAATAAAATTAAAATTTTTTAATCACGGTAAAGAACATAAAGCGACTTCACAACTTGGCATTTTATGTTTCCACATGTGTAACATATATATTTCGAACGTGATGTACATGACAGAAGATTTTTATTTTTTCAATATTCTGCATATGATGAGGATTGAAATCTACAATATAAGTTTCGTCGTGCATGTATCATTTAGTGGATTATTCTGAAGTAAATATAACCAGAAATTAGTTATCTAATGTATTGTATTACTTAAGTTCATTAATGTATGTCTCTTGGAAGTTCAGTGTAACACAGAGCTCGTGTAGTATAGGAAAACCTGTACTTTAGTAGTCGGAGTAGGAGTAATCAATAGAGGAGGAGATGCCTCACTAATGCATGTTACTTGAGGCATAAAAACACACAGCTAGGCGATGTTGTTTTTGAAGAATTTTATTGTAAATATATACGTGTGTTCAAAGTAAAATATAATGCCGCCGAGACTTCACTAATGCAGCGATAAAGACATAAACGTGTGGAAGGCGTGTTTTGACACCGTTCTTTTATTACATCAAATTATTTAACTTGACTAAGCGTGCACATCAACCATAACAACTTGGTGTCATTCTTTTTCTCTATTCGATTCATAGTCCCAGATAAGTTTTCCTCTAGTCGGCTCTCACACATACCTTTCTTCAGCGTTTCATCACTATTCTCTACGTTGTACAACCATCCTTAATGCCGTCTTTCTTTTAGTCATTGCTTGTATTGATTTGCAGGCTAATAATATTTCTTTTGTTGTTAACCAGTCATTAACAGTTATTACATGATGAGCCAACCGCCTTTTTAGGAACCGTTTTATTACAGCTCCTTTTTTAATTCGAAGCAATCCACAGTTCGTTAGAAATTTCCAAGATCCATTTGCTCTCACTAATTCTTTTCAAAATTTTAATTTGTTACATATTCAATGTTACGTTTCGCCATAAGCGATACTGAACTGATAATTGTTTCATGCACTGGTGATTTTGCTAACTCAGAACTGTGAGAAACAGTTATGATTAAAACAATTAGAATTGTACAGTGAGAGTTTAATTACAGGATGATAAAATTCAGAACTACTAATAATATGTACCTTACATGTGATTCTACATGTGCTCTTTAGTGACTTTATACGTTATTGGGCCTAATTTGGATATACTTAATTTCGTAAGTTGATTATTTTTGACTTGTGAATACATGAAATGGTACTTGTACAAGTTTACGCTCAGTTTATTGTAATGTATATTTTTCCATCTATCTCCGTCTCAAAGAGGGCAATGTTAGTAAGTCTATCATCTGGCAGCGTGTTTATAATGTAAACTGAGGGGCCGCGCACGCCAGCCATTGTGGGAAGATACATAAAAAGTAATGTACTATACAGTACAACAATGAGGTGTTCTGGTGTATGCAAAACAGCACATTAAAATTCATATGTGATCTTATTATGCACGCAAACAAATTAGGAAACACTATGTGACAATAAGCTTCTACCGGCAACAGAGCCAAGAATGCTACAACATCAGTGATACTATTTAGTAATTCATTCGCAACACCTGTCTGTAGACGTCAATTACTTATGTAAATGACTTGTGATTGACACTACTCGTACTATAGACTGAAGAGAAAAAATATTGTCTCTGCTTTTTGAGCTTGTTAGGAGAGAATGTTACCTCTACAATTTTTTTAACAGAAAGTATATATTTGGCAGCTCAGTTAGTCAGTAGTCAGTGGGGCTGACTACAGTAATTAAGCCTGGATAAAAACATAACATTGCATGGAAATTAACAGAATTTCAAAATGGCGTTGTTCTACAGGAACACACAGGGAGCAATACTAAAGGCGCATTTAACATTGCTGTACGCATCAATAAATTGTAAAACACTGTTAGAACTTATTTAAATATAGTTGTGAAACTGAATGACGAAGTGTAAAACAAATAACATATGCAGGAAGTTCATATACAGAGAGAGAAGCACATACTGCTGGCTCTACAGTATTATTTGCCGTGATCCAACAGACGAATATAAATTAAATTCCTCTTGGAATCATTTAAATAACCACTCTCTCCTCTGCAGACACATGTTTTGATAGTTGTCTTTATTTCACGTTGAGAGAAAAATTAATTTCTGAACATCAACCTTTACTTTACAGTTAGGACTCAAACACGTACACGAACACACACAACACACACCACATACACACACATACACATAAAAATAGTCGTATTATGAAAACAAATGTCGTTTAAAAATCTAAATAGCTTTAATCGATTATAAATTATCAGCTTCAAGAATCTATAGCATCAAACGGATTAGTTAGAGCTTACGGTCGTCTAGGGCAAATAATTTCTTTATATGTTACAAGGGAACACTACTTGCACACATACTGTATATTTCTACCTCGTAATGGACATTTAATTGATAAGTTTTCATTGCGAAAAAGACGACTTTGATTTCAACAGAGTGGTTCTGTTACTCTTTAACATAATAAAATTATTTACACTCAGATAATTTAACATACGAATTCTTCTTTTCTAAATATATCAGTACAACTATTCTTAACCTTATTATTAAGGTTAAGTAATAATTACCTATTCTTAACAAGTAGAATTTTAGTATTTTTCTAAAAAAATAAAATGTTATACACTGAGGAAATAGGCATTATTATAAATTCTTCATATCCTTTCTGTCGTAAGGAATGTATGTGAAGCGTCGTGAATTGAATTTGTAATTACATTAACTTTTACATATATTAACTACAAATTTTAGTTTTGAGTTACAAGTATATAGAATTCAAGCGGTATAAGCACGCATATTTTTAAATCGTGTGTGAAGGAAAAAAGACTATACATTTTAAATAACACAGTTGACAAGACTTATCGCTTACTGCTGCATCACTTAGCACAAATTTTGAGTGAAAAGACCTCTTGAAGTTTCTAACTCAGTAAAAATCTATTCGCCACAAAGCTGTATGTAAATTCCTCTAGCTGAACAAAAATTTTTACTAACTTTAAGGGTGATATTTTTAATATCCCTACAGTTTACATATTGATAGCAAGTTTCCCTGTCCACCAAACGCTTCATACTGAAATAATTCAAAATTGTTTTACGTGACTTAAATTTGTATTACCAGATTTTCCGTTTAGGTAATGCAAAACCTGTTTCAGTATAAGCATTTATAATAACCAGTTATATTCGTCTAGTCTACATTTATTTTTATCTTGATACACTTTCTATCTTGAAATAGGCTTATTAATAAATTAATAGGTATTTTCTATACAAGTGGGATAACAGCATTATTAATATACGCGTGTGAAAGTTTGGACGACGAGTGCGTATCACGAGTCGTCTAATCGCACAAGTATATTAATAATGGGTTATCACTCGTGGGTCGTACAATATTTTATCTACACCCACTGAAAAATAAAAAATGTGAGAATCAGAAAATGTAAGCTATATACGTAGCAGTTGAAATAGTGTATTGTGACGTATACGTTCCCATAGCAACCACGTTGTTATGATTAAAAATAGTTTGTTTTTGCTGCAAATTAGTAATTTGTAAGTTGTTTCAAATGAGTGAATCTGAAAGTTTGTCTTCAGATATTGAAGAGGAAGCTTTAAAAACCATATCAACTTAATACCAGAGAAGTCGAGATCAAAATATGAAATTCCATATGGAAGATATGAAAAATGGTGCACAGAGAAGAAGATTATAAACAATGCGAATGAAAAGGTAATTCTAGCATATTTCAGTAAGTTATCTAAAGTTTGTAAACCTTCATCTATATGGGCTTATTATTCCATGATACGTACTATGCTTTCTATAAAGAAGAATGTGGACATCATTAAGTACACGAATTTGATTGCATTTATGAAACGTACCTCTGAAGGTTATAAACCAAAAAAGTCAAAAATATTGAAGAAAAGTGATGTTGCAAGATTTTTTAATGAAGCTGCTGATAAACAATTCCTTTTTATGAAAGTTGCTTTAATTGTGGGACTAGCTGGGACGTGTAGATGAGAGGAACTTACATATTTACTTCTGAGCAATGTAAATGATGAAGGAAATTGTTTTCGCTTTATGCTGTCAGACACTAAAACTAAAATAGGTAGAGAATTTTACGTGACAGTGGGAAACATTGATGGAATTGATATGGTAAAACTGGTTTGAGTTTATATTACGCTTCGTCCGAGTGGTGTTGTTCATGACCGATTTTTCCTCCTGTACATACAGGGCAAATGTAATAGACAGCCTTTGGGAATCAATACTTTTGGATACTTGCCACAACAAGTCGCTTTATTTTTGAAGCTGGATCATCATAAGGAATATACAGGACATTGTTTTAGAAGGTCATCTTCGTCACTGTTGGCTGACTCGGGAGCAGATCTCTTAACTGTAAAACGCCATGGTGGCTGGCGTTCTAATACTGTTGCCGAGGGATATATTGAAGCTTCTGTCGAAAATAAGAAGAAAATAGCTTCACACATTTTAGGCATTGCTGATATCGACAATAAGGCAAGGAGCTTGCAACTACTTCTGACGATCAAACATTTAACTTAGTGACGAAAAAGTTCCAATCTTCTTCTACAGCAGGAATTTACTTAAATAACTCTAAAGACTGTGTTAATAATATCTACAATAAGTAGACAACATGTTTAGATTGTAATATTATGTTGTATTTTGTGTTATGTTTTAATAAATTTTAAAATATAAACGAGTGGGATAAAAAAACCAGTGCAATAATGAACTGAGTGGGATAACACGCTAGTACGTTACGGGTGTAGATAAAATGATTTAAAAGCACTATCCGGGTATTTATCAGCACTTTTCAACAAATTTTGTAGACTAATAGTTTTTTTATAGAATTTAGAAAAATATATTAACAAAAATTGTTTATATTGGCCTTGGAGTAAATATTGTTACACTAAGTTGTTTCATGTACCATTCTATCTTGCTGCGGAAAAATTTAGCAGCTGTATCACCCACGTATACAGAAAAAACTAAAATTCTCTATTACACGTTTTATGAAAACCATTGATTTATTAAATATATACGAGGATTCGTTGTCTTTACCCATGTTAAAATTTATCATATTTTTCATAGCGAGCCATGCTTGAAAAACAGGGTTTCTTACATTCCATTCTGTTAATTTTACTGTCATTTTTATAATAATAAAACGTATACCAATTGTTATATACGAGTACTTCTGTGTTATGTTTACGTAATGCATTTGGGATACAACAAAGCATTTTACAACTAAGTTTGAGCGCTGTTCCTTGATGTCATTCGAGATATTCCTACGCTTTACAAAGTTCAAACCCTAATATTTTTAAAGTTATAAGGCAATGGTGGAAGTGTACAAATACATTAATTTGTAGTCGTAACATTTATAATTTGGTAAAGAGATAGAAAAGTTTTTTTTTAGGATTAGTTTTTACATTTCCGAAATATATAACCTAAACAAAAACCTAAATAGTGCAGCAAAACTACTTTTCTTCAAAAATATGTTTTTTACTTACGGAACTACCTTTATCACTAGAGGGTTGTAAAATTTAGTTTTCAAGAGAAACAATTTTCAACTCTACTTATTGGACTTAAATTGTATTATTTGCTAAAGTAGAAGATTTAAAATTTGTAAAGCATAAGGTTTAATTAAGTTAAATATTAATCGTTTTGAGATTTCTCAACTTTGGTTTCAACAAATAAATGGAAATAGATTATTAAATTATAAAAATAATAGTGCCCTCTATTAATATTATGTTTATTATTATTTAATATTTAATACTATGTTGTTAGTCTGATGTTGACTACGGCTACACACTTCATTACTGAGAGTCGGTAGCGTTCTCTGCCTCTTTCTCCAACTCGTCTGTCTGTCTGTCTGTCTGTCTGTCTCTCTCTCTCTCTCTCTCTCTCTCTCTCTCACTCTCTCTCTGTCTATGTCTCTGTCTCTATCTCTCTCTCCCCCCTCTCTCTCTCTCTCTCTCTCTCTCTCTCCACACACACATGCAGGCTATGTATTTTATATGTGTGAGCAGTCTCCTTTCTATTCACTAAAAAATAAACGAATACATACACATATTAAAAATTCAAGAAAACTGTGTATTTAGCTGACATTACGATTCATTTGACTGTAAGCCCGGTATAGACGTCAACGAAAGAAATCGCAAGTATTTTAATTTATGAAACGCTAACTCAAAGCTCGCAAATGTCTACTCACCATTTTGAAAGTTTACTTAAACCATGTTACTACATGTTAGCAAATGAAAGAGACTTTCAATGTAGTAGAATATTTTATTGGATTATCACTTGTTGTTGGCTGAGTAAATGATTAATTTTTTTATTTTATACCCTTTATGTTTAGACTGTCTGTCTACAAAACACACCAAGTTTACATGAAACTTATTTCTATGTAGTCTGAATATAAATAAACTCTCAACGTGAACGATAATTATAAGGTACACGGAAATAATAATGTAAATTTTAATTTACATAGAAAAGCGTAAAATTTAAAGTTCGTATTTCAACTCCAGATACAAAAATAGTTGTATTTTATACTAATTACTACACACACTTATATAGTTACGTGTTTGCTTCCACATTTCGCTGAAAAAACATAGTGTTGATCATCAAGAAAATGAATCTAGGTCTGCTGCTTATGGTGCAGTATTCTAAATGATTCCTTTCAGACTTCTGTGGGTAGGCCCCACAGACAAAGGAATAAGTCTCTGATTGTCTACGAATTTTAGAAAATTTGAAAAACCTCTAATTTTATCTTTGTAATCCGGTCACTAAAGAGGTCTATACTACTGATTTTGCCTCTGCTCTTTGAACAGCTAAGAGAATCTCTTCTGAGCACTCCCAATCGACCCATGATAGACTTCAATAAAAAATTGTTTAGTATGTTCTCTTTACGTCTTCGGCTAGGAAGATAATATCTTTTCACATTGCTAGATTTTAATACGTCATAGTCCTTTGAATTTTTTCTTGTAAAGAAATTAATTACGTTTCTTTCCATACAAAGAGTGTTTCAGCCACGAATATTGCAATACCCTTCAGTTCCTGCAGTGGTAAGTAAGTAAACAGACTAGAGAAGAGCCGGAAAGGTCGCTTCCACTGCTGTTGAATTACAAAGCTGTTACTGTTTTAAATTTGATCCTAAACGTTAGTTGTAGTAACTGTTACTACAGTGTTTAACTTCCATACTAAAACTTCAAATTACACACAAATTTGCAAACTGTAATTTTATAAATTAAATAAAAATGTATTCTATACGCAGATAAGAACGAAACGCAACACAATTTAAGGATGCAATACAGAATGGCACTGCAGACAGCATTAACTATACATTACAACGATTCATGCATGTGCTGAGTGCAGCTTTACACTCAGTCGCCCCAACTTATACAAACCTACGTTCCGATTTGTCATATCTGATTCCTCAGCGCATCATTCCCTATCTGAAAAATGAATAACATATTACTTAAATTATTTTTAATACAGGATTTTAACATTGAAAATGTTTATAAGGACGTGTCGCACATTTGCGCGTGATCGCTGGTGTGTTATCGAAAATCGGAAGCGGTGAGTTTCCATAGAAACTGCTTCTTTGTTGTCAATAACGTAGTACACATATAAAACTTCGCTTATGAATGCGACTACATTTAACTTATAATCTGTACATTGGTAAATGAAGAATGAATTCATTGATTGGTGAATGAACATAAATATATATATATATATATATATATATATATATTAGATTTATTCAAGCATTTTCAATGCCCTTCTCTGTGCATTGCATTTGTGCAATGCCTGTACATTTCTTTAAAAAGAGAAGCAGCACTTCCGACGCTTTCATTGACGTTACGTCACTGCTATGCATGATGGCCACTCCTCAGTCTGTTCTGTGGATTCGGCTCAAGATCCAGTAACTACAAACTCATCTACCCACTTGTGTAGCCAAGCCAATCGACTCTCTGGTAATTCTATGTATGTGTCTCATGTAAACACACAAACACACACACGCAACGTATTTGACACCGTAGGCCTATATGTTTTACAGTTTTCGCCCAATAACACATCCCCGCAAAACTCTATATAATACTCCTAAACGTCCCTGCAAAATTGAGGAAGGACAGTATTCCCCTTGACACCTTTCTATGAAAGCCTTGATGTTAGTCATATTAGATCGCAAAATTAATCTTGCAGGCCAAACTTTATTTAATTGTTTTCATTAAAATAGCTTTACACCGTATTAATTGTCTTTTATGATCGTAGTTAGTTACCATATATAAATAAATGAAAGATTGTAAATAAAGGAAGCAAACAATTATTGTGACACTGTTAGATCATGCAAACGGTGAGATATTAGTTAATGTAAATAAAAAGTATGAAAAAGTTGTAATGGTAGTGACCAGGTTCTTTCTCATTGTATAATATTTATTATTATTTCATCTTGATTTTTCCTACCTACACCTTTCACGCTTAATTATAACGAATAATATCGCAATTGGTCTGACTGCACTAAACTAATACTTAGCCGTTTTCAGGTAATAAGAATATTTAAATAAACAAGTTTATGAATGTATAACAGATTTTGGGTTATGTATATTTGTTTTTATATTTGTATATATTCATACTTATGTGTCTTTTATAAGTAAGACAACCTTTTAGAAAGGAATACCTATTCATAATGAAGATCTTCACACAGTAAGCATTGCTCAATTCTGTACACTGTCTTCATCCGCTGTTGGAAGAATTGTTTGTCAAAAAACGTTTTAAATTCCGCCAATGCTTACAAGAAAATTACTAACACCAGATTCGTAACTGTTTATTATGGTACAATGAAAGAATACAATCACATCATCTCAAATGATATTATTTGCACCAAAATTAAATTCCTTACTTGAATTCAGTTTGAAGCGAGGAAAGACTAGAAATATACAATACAGAATATTTTTTTATATTCTGATCTATAGCAGCGTGTATGTGTCTACCACATACTTTAATTGAAAGATTTGGTAAAATGACCTCTCAATTATCAGACTAACCTATCAATATCAAACGAACACAGAATTCCGCTTGAAATAAATGTATTGGTAAGTTTGAGTCTCTATTGAAATTCAACAACTTACAGTCTACTTCAAATATGATTACACAGAAAGAACTTAAAACCGAATCAGGGACGAAAACAGGTGGTTATTTGCTAATAGACCACTGCTAGCACATAACACATAAATTACAATTTAAATTTGTAATGTACAAAGAAGCTATTACGTTCGCTTGTAACTTACAGTAATGAAAAGTATGTACTATGTAAAAGAATTATAATTATCTTGTAATCATAATGATAACGATAGGAAAACCGTTTTTTCAATGGAAGGAAGGACTAAAATCTTCTGTTTTAAAAAATGTCCGCATTTAATAATGACTACAACAAAGAGAAAACAAGATAATGCACTTCTTCTTCTTCTTCTTCTTCTTCTTCTTCTTCTTCTTCTTCTTCTTCTTCTTCTTCTTCTTCTTCTTCTTCTTCTTCTTCTTCTTCTTCTTCTTCTTCTTCTTCTTCTTCTTTGCAATGTAATGCTCAAATGCTATTATGTAGTCCGTTGTTACAACTGGTCTCTCCAGTTTTCATCGGTCGTCCCAGACTTCTTCTACATGTAGGCATATAATTCACACTTACCTGTGGTATCCTTGATGGCTCCATATGTTCTACGTGATCAAACCATTTTTATCGATATTCCCTCACCATGTTATTTACTGATCGGACAGGTAACTCATGACGGATGTTCTCATTCGTAACTTTCTCATTTTCCTATGTAACCTTGTAATATCCGGCTACTGATCCGGCTTTTCCTGTTTGAAAGATTGACAGTACTTAAGTGTCCCTGAATGGGTTACCGACGCGATTGCAGAGAAGTTCGGTGGAGGGGTTGCCACCTTCAAGCCTCCAGATCTGCCCTTCATTTGGAGTTCTACCTAGGCTTTTCCGCTCTCTCCGCCATTGGGAATTTTCCTCCTCCGCCTTCGACACCATTGAAAATTTGTTACTTGTTAAACTAGGCCGGGGCCGCATAACTAGATGCTACCATCCGGAGCCAGATAGACCCAAGTTTTCTAATAAGGCTGTCACTCCTCTCGCTCCTCTTTCTCCATCGTTGTTAATGGAGACAAAAACAAAATATAAGTACGAAATGAAAGATGTATTTATTTAATATTATGTAGAATTATTTAATAATTTTAAAGTTGTAAAAATTATAAAATGTAAGTTAATTATATGTACATTGAAATTTAAGTACCACTTCAATTTTAATCTACGTCTGTTGTATCTAGCACAGATTAAGCCGATAACGTAACGGTCGAAGTTATTATATCAGCGGACAAAATTGTTAGTAGCAGTTGTAAGAAACAATTGGTTACGGTCTTTCCAGTCGTTCAGGAACAATCGGTCTGTGTTTACGTCTTTGTGGTAATGAGTACATTCTGTTGCACATACAGAAAAAGCTCAATTAAAATTAAACTTTATTTCCACCCAAGAAAGTGTAACAGTCATGACGCACGACATAAAGGGACAGATATTACAGGTGCATTGTTTAACTGTTTCTCAACAAATGAGAAAGGCAACAAATAAATTCCTAAAATTTCAGTAAGTAGTAAAAATATACATAAAACAAATGTCGTTTATACCAAGTTACACATTCCTTTGTAAAAAAGTTTATGTATGCAGAAAATATGAAGGCAGATTATGTACAAATGCTTACATGTTAAATTATATAAACATAATGCTGAAACATTAATACTACGTGCGTTTTGTTACCAAAACGGCGGAGTTATTCAACGTTTTAGTGATGTGTGCTTGGATATTTTGTTCTTTTCCTAGGACGTTAATACTATTGACTGATATGCTCAATAAACTGTTATTGGTCCATTAATTGACCCTCCTAGCGCATTAGAAGCTTGATATCACGTTTTCTTATAACATTATTAGGTTATTCGCGTACATTCTTCACATTATTTTGTGTCCTTTCTTTCTGTTAATAGTCACATGAACTCAACCAGTGTTAATTATGTCTATTTATATAGCTGTTAAAATTGTTTGCCAGGATTCAGACAAAGTGAGATTCTTGCCTTATAGAGGTATAGGCTCGAATCGATAATAGATAACGCCTCAATTTTTTTGAGCCGATAACCAATTTCCGTGGAAAAAAAGATTGGCAGCAGGTTTGCATTATTTGGTGAAAGGAATATCAGGTATCTAGTGGGAACAATGAGACCCAGTGTGTATAGAACAGCAAAACTTACAAAATCGGCACTGAAAAACTTGGTGGCAGTTACAAGTGATCACCTCGTCGTTAAGGAATAGACGTTAATTGCGTTCAGTAATGAAATCTTGAGTGTTATATTTCACTAATGTAAACGAGGTAAGAAATCCGACGTACGATACGTTTTGTTACGTCAGTCGCAGCAAATCACACACTACGTTCCAATACTAATACTATTCTATCAGATTGAAATTAATCATAATACACATGTAGACAGCTTTATCGTTTTTAAACTTATTTTATAAAATACACCCAATGTAATTATCCCATATCCTTAAGCTATATGCATCACTTAGAGTCTTGACTAATAAGTAAAGTTAAGATCACTTGTGCCTCCCAATGTTAGTGATCCCGCTGAAAATACAGTATATAGTGTACTGTTGTGAGTTCTGTATCTCTATAATGTACTGCCACAGAAACTGTTGAGCAATACCTCTGTGAAACTTGCTTTATCTTGTTTGTTTCTACCAGATAATTGTATAATTTTAAAATACATGTAACTTATCATTTGCGTTTCTAGTACAACAACGTATCATTAAAATAAAAGCCTATCATTTTTTATAGACTTAGGGAAGTATGACAGACATGTCAGCCGTAGTACAAGGGATACCCAGGAAGTAAGTTCCGATAGGTTATTAAAGGAAACAAAGAATACATTTACAAAACATTTTTGTTGCTTGGATAGACGATGAGGATAATGATGCCCCCACCAATTAACGTATGTGCTACTCTTTGTTCCCAAGTGAGTATTCTTGTAGCTTCCGAAGTAGAGCCACCCAAGAAAGTGTAACAGTCATGACGCACGACATAAAGGGACAGATATTACAGGTGCATTGTTTAACTGTTTCTCAACAAATGAGAAAGGCAACAAATAAATTCCTAAAATTTCAGTAAGTAGTAAAAATATACATAAAACAAATGTCGTTTATACCAAGTTACACATTCCTTTGTAAAAAAGTTTATGTATGCAGAAAATATGAAGGCAGATTATGTACAAATGCTTACATGTTAAATTATATAAACATAATGCTGAAACATTAATACTACGTGCGTTTTGTTACCAAAACGGCGGAGTTATTCAACGTTTTAGTGATGTGTGCTTGGATATTTTGTTCTTTTCCTAGGACGTTAATACTATTGACTGATATGCTCAATAAACTGTTATTGGTCCATTAATTGACCCTCCTAGCGCATTAGAAGCTTGATATCACGTTTTCTTATAACATTATTAGGTTATTCGCGTACATTCTTCACATTATTTTGTGTCCTTTCTTTCTGTTAATAGTCACATGAACTCAACCAGTGTTAATTATGTCTATTTATATAGCTGTTAAAATTGTTTGCCAGGATTCAGACAAAGTGAGATTCTTGCCTTATAGAGGTATAGGCTCGAATCGATAATAGATAACGCCTCAATTTTTTTGAGCCGATAACCAATTTCCGTGGAAAAAAAGATTGACAGCAGGTTTGCATTATTTGGTGAAAGGAATATCAGGTATCTAGTGGGAACAATGAGACCCAGTGTGTATAGAACAGCAAAACTTACAAAATCGGCACTGAAAAACTTGGTGGCAGTTACAAGTGATCACCTCGTCGTTAAGGAATAGACGTTAATTGCGTTCAGTAATGAAATCTTGAGTGTTATATTTCACTAATGTAAACGAGGTAAGAAATCCGACGTACGATACGTTTTGTTACGTCAGTCGCAGCAAATCACACACTACGTTCCAATACTAATACTATTCTATCAGATTGAAATTAATCATAATACACATGTAGACAGCTTTATCGTTTTTAAACTTATTTTATAAAATACACCCAATGTAATTATCCCATATCCTTAAGCTATATGCATCACTTAGAGTCTTGACTAATAAGTAAAGTTAAGATCACTTGTGCCTCCCAATGTTAGTGATCCCGCTGAAAATACAGTATATAGTGTACTGTTGTGAGTTCTGTATCTCTATAATGTACTGCCACAGAAACTGTTGAGCAATACCTCTGTGAAACTTGCTTTATCTTGTTTGTTTCTACCAGATAATTGTATAATTTTAAAATACATGTAACTTATCATTTGCGTTTCTAGTACAACAACGTATCATTAAAATAAAAGCCTATCATTTTTTATAGACTTAGGGAAGTATGACAGACATGTCAGCCGTAGTACAAGGGATACCCAGGAAGTAAGTTCCGATAGGTTATTAAAGGAAACAAAGAATACATTTACAAAACATTTTTGTTGCTTGGATAGACGATGAGGATAATGATGCCCCCACCAATTAACGTATGTGCTACTCTTTGTTCCCAAGTGAGTATTCTTGTAGCTTCCGAAGTAGAGCAGGTACAGTACATTATACCCCACATACGAACCCGTCGTACCTGAGTCCCTGGGTTAAATGTATTCTACTAAAATCATGAAATTTTGTTGAAATTAATAAGAGACATTATGAAATAAACTTCCTTCACTGTGTCAAATAGCTGTGACAAAGCGCATTTGAATACACCATATTTTCATGATCATTAAGTACTTTTATGTAGTAATATGAGTGTTTGGAATTGATAAAAACATGCATTGATGCAATATATTGTTTAAATTGCCCACTCCCCTTTGTCGTCCTTAACTTTGTAAGAACACACTTACGCGTCACATACTATAATCCGTCTCCACAGTAAATTCTATGTCGACTTCATATTAAGCATAAGCTTGTCCTTTTAATTCCATGTTCCATAAGGAAATGGAAGTATGGTGATGGCAAAAAAAATCGTGTTCGAGATAATTGCAGATTCTGATTGTACTACCCTCAAACATGAAAAAAGTCATTTTTCGAAAAGTGTCTGTCAGTGTGTCTGTCTGTCTATCTGTCTGTCTGTGTCTGTCTCTCTGTGTAGATTTTTTTCTATGGCAAACGATAAGAGCCGGAAATTCAAACAGAATCAAATAACTTTTTGCATACAGCTCTAAATTGTAGAGTACTCAAGGTATATTGATTTTGGTGAAGATCGGTTAAGGGAAAGGGCTAGTTTACCTGCAACGTTTTATGTGATAACAAGGTTAATTTTATTATGACGAACGATAACTACTGTAAATTCAAACATAATCAAATAATTTTTTGCATACGTCCCTAAATTGTAGAGAACTCAAGGTCTGTTGATTTTGGTGAAGATCGGTTTAGGAAAAGGGGTAGTTTATCGGCAACATTTTATGTTGTAACAAGAGATTTTTTTTCATGAAGAACGATAACTGCCGTAAATTCAAACAGAATCAAATAATTTTTTACATATGTCCCTGAGTTGTAGAAGACTCAAGGCCTATTGATTTTGGTGAAGATCGGTTACGGGGAAAGGGTAGTTTACCTGAAACATTTTTTGTTGTAACAAGAGTAAAGTAATTAATTTTGATAAATAATGTATCCTGTTAAGAAGATCTTAATAATCCACTGTAGAAACGTAGATGAAATATCTATAAATGAAGAGGCTAGTTGAACGGGGTGGGGGTAATTTTCTATAAATGAAAATAATAGTTGAAGGTGGAGGGGATAAATTTTTTGTGTACTACGTTATCGGCAACAAAGTAGCAGTTTGTTGTTAAAATTCCTTTCCGGGCTGTTTGGCCGTAGTCCAATGTTTTCTGCAAAACCAGACGTTTCGGCAGTGCCGTCGACTGCCATCATCAGTGAAAATCGAGTGCGATAACGTGTGGTAGTATACGTTAGTGACCACAGTACTGTGGTTAAAGCTGAAGCAGTAAGTGGAGAGAAGTAGTTTCTATGGAAACATTTCATTTCGTACATGATTATAAATCTTAGAACATGGAAGTCATCTATGGTTCTCCATACCGATATTTTGATTAGTAATCTTTCTTCATTTTCTTTCTTATTACAGCTGCATACTTTCTTCTAGACCTTTCTTACACGTAATTTCAACAACATATCTTTAATCAATGCTTAAGCTTATTACTGTATAACGATAAATGATAAACTGTACTAATCACTGTTCTTTTACTGAACGACGTAAAACTGTTTTCTGTTCCCAGAGTATTAGTTTTAATTGAAGATATTGTCTATTCCACCGCTACAGTTTCTGTTCGTTACGATCAGTGAAATTCAGATTTTAAAAAATTGTTTTAATAACGGAGAACACATAAAACAATGAAGAGTGCAGGGTTTGTGTCGATTCAGCATCACATGCCGATCCGAATATATCTTCTAAGAAACACTTTTGCACTTGAGACGTAGCTTTCCGACGTTAGCAATAGGGGCAGCTGAGGCCTGTAAGAATAAGTAGTAGGAGGTCTAGTCTGACATATACTACTTGTTATCAAATGTTAACGTATTGGTATTCGTACGTAACGATGTAAGTATTTTTACAAACGATAACATTTATTAAAAATAAATATGTTTTTATCAACGCAAATACTACGGCATAAACGATCATGTCTAGCAAATAAGAAGTTTAACCGTAATTTGCTAAGGGCTACATATGGTTACGTCATTCGCAGGCAGACAGTAGTGCCCTAACATACACTGTACCTTCTTCAGAAAATTAACTATTATTGTATGCAAACTGTCGCTCGGAAAATATTCGAGCTAACCTTAATGTAAAAGAGATATAAATCTAGGAAAATTCTAAACATAAATCTAGTACTCCGTGCTCATGCACGTAATATACTGTGAACAAGGATTTCCGGAATATGTTTAAAGGCACATTTGAACGCGTCACTTCCACTTGACCTATTTTTACAAATTGTACACGGGCGAAAGAATTGTAGTGGAGTGTCAGTCTGTAGCAGGTACTTCTGTTATTAGTTAATGTTTTCTTTAAAATACTTATACAAAACCATCCTAATTTTTTATGGGCCAAAGTTATTAATTAAGATGAAAGACGCTAATGTAGTGAGGTTATATCGTCATTGCATTGATTTATAATTAATGTCTGTTTAAAACACTCAAAACATTAAACTGGAGTGCATGTTTTTAGTAAAATATGTAAAAGTGTAGTGTGTGAGCGTATTATTAGAAGCACGTGCTCGTGAATAATGATATTGTGAATAATGATTCATGGATATACTATACAGTTAAATATTGGCGCGTAGAATGGCTGAAAGCATTATGGGAAAGTAATGCACTTTGATTAAATAAACTAATATGAACCCTAACATTGGATTGAAACGGATACAATTAATAGGTAATAAAGCCACTTAATTTCGGATGTGCCTGAAAAAGAAAGTTGAATATTTTCTGCACGTGGTAGGCTATATGTAAACGTTGGCAAGACGTTCGCTAATAGCTCGGAAGTGCTGCATATTCTGCGTACTGAGTTGTACCCCGCATGCAGTACTGTACTTTGTGAACTTTCTGTAACAACAATTTCCAATCAGTCTCGGCACAGGACATTACTATCAGGACATCTTCAACGCATGAAGCATGGTACACATATACCAAGTACGAGGTTACATCTGACCGGTAAAATTAGAGATTTTCTAAAATCGTTGCTGCCCGAATTGACCTAGAATTGACCTCAAAAAGCGAGGTCACGTAGCACCCCAATGATATCCGGTGAGGACAGGAACGGAAGACAGCGTGCAGAGATCTGAAAGCCACGCAATCCCGGTTCCATGTTGAGCAACGGCATCATGGAAGTGAATACAACAATTACGTTAAATTCATATTATTTAAAAGGTCATTTTGAAGTCGTTCAAAAGGACGACTTAAATGCGTGTAATACAAGTAGCTTTTATTTACCAACATTTTTCAACAACTAAAATTTTAACATATTTACATTGGAAATATAAAGTCCGTAAATCATATGCTTGTACATTATTAATTTTATTTCATCAGTATGTTTTAAAACAATTTCAATCAGTTAATTATTTAAATCGTGTAAACTATGTTGAACACTGAGAACGTTATGTTTTTTATTGATGAGGCGGATATAGTAACTATAATTTTAATTTCAACTTGAAATCTCAAAGAACTTTATTAATGTATTAATTAAAATAGCAATAAATAATTTTCACGTTTACAAATTTTGTACCAGTAAACGTAATAAGCACTCGCTCAAAAATTTGAAAATTCGTGGTCAAACTCAATCAAAGTCTTCAAATCAAATTAAGTTTTTTAAAAATCAAATGTCTTCAAATCAAATCAGCAGTTTTTTACAATGAATAACTTATTATGTGTTACAAACTAGTAAATTCAAACAATAGTGGTAATTAAAATATCTTGACTGAATTTTGATTGTATTAAAGCTAATAGGCAGCATTGATATAAGCTACGATTTAAACAAATAAAGTGTCATTTGCCTTTTCATCTGAGAAGGCACTAAAACACTATAAGAAGCAACGGGAACTTGATTAAAAAAGAGCGATGAAGAAAAAGTTAAAGAGTAGACTTTATAACACACTTCTTAATAACAATGTAAATCATCTGGGAATGTTAACATGCCAGAGAAAAATTATAATCCTCTGAGATGTTGAATTTATAGGTCATGATCCCATCAAATAGAGGCGCTTAAACACTAAAACTCTGTATAGAATAGTATATGATAAAATTGAACAGCTGTTATATAAATTCAATATTTTTATATATTTTATAAGGAAGTAACATGAAAATTTTTGATTGTAACAGAAAAGTATGCCTTAAGCAAAAGTTTGGATAAGCAACTGATTTAATGAGTATTAATCTTATCATTAGTTATATTATAAAAACAAATTATAATAACGTCAAGGAACACATGACTTATATATAATTTAACTACATATAATGAAAAAAATAATTTAACTAGCTCAAATTCTTATAATTTTGTGTAAATTTGTAAAAACATCTATTTTAGTATACTCTATTGTAACAACTTTTAGCTTTGAGATAACACTTTTTAACATGTTCATTGTAGAATACCGAGACATACCCCGTTTTAAGGCGCCACAAACCGTGGTAATCCGTTCCGTTTCAGCTGATGTGGTTCGTTGGTAAACAAGGCATCACCAAAAATTAACGCTCTAATGATAGGCATATTTACATATGACTAACCAGGTTACTGAAGGAAATGGGTACTTACGTATAGATTCACATATAATCACTAAATCACATATTCTTTGAAAACCAGCCGCCTACCGTTCCAAGTAATAAACGCTAAAATTTTTTTCCACTGTGTAGAAAACAAAACGTTTAATATCTATATAACAATGTAAGAAAACTTTTTTCTCGGAAAACGTTAACATGTGATAGAAGAAGTGATAAAATGATTAGGAACAAATACTATACCCACACTAAACGTTTGGTACACTAAACACAATAGGCCTACTATATTCGATATAAAATTGATAAGATGTTCCTCCACAAGCGGCCCCAAAACATAAAATCACATTTATGTATACGCACTCCCAAATGTAGATTTCAATGATATATTAATAAATGAACACATTATTCAAATAATATTCACAAGTATTATTGTAATACGTAAACATACACATTATCTGCATAGGGAGAATATTAAATTCTAGAAAAATGATTTTAGTTCATGAACTTAATACCCATATATTAGTTTATGATTATGTTTTTAACAAAAGTGATTCCTAAGCAGTATAGATGGTGGAAACCAGTAGAGAGGTAATATTTATATAAATGTGCAAGCATGTTTTACTGCGTAAGCATTCATCAAGACCTTTAAATAAGTTTTCCACTGTAGCTTAATTAAAGCGCTCAAGCATGTATTACAAACTAATAAAAGTTGTTCACAAAATCGGTACTACAGGCTACCACAAACAAACCTTTTGAAATGCCTCAATGGGGTGTGGGTTAACTCACGTTTGAGCACAAGTTTTGTTCAAGTTGCCATACAAATCAGCTGACTGGTAAACGTTGTGGAGTGGAACTCTTGTAAACCGCGTGCTGTTCCGAACATTGACTTTGGCCGTAGTTGTTCCCATATGCGAAACAAAGGACACGATTTAAGTTTTCAGCGGTTAATTTAGATTTAAAATGATAATAAAGTGTTAAATTAAAGAAAATGAGAAAATTATTTAATCGGATTTAATAATTGATTGTTATTATTATTATTGTTATTGTTGTTGTTGTTGTTATTGCTAAGATCAAACGAATTATTACTAATTGATACGATAATAAGGACATCTGTGTAAGATCCTAATAGCAATCAAAAACTGCTGAATGTAGACATTATTTAATTTTCTGTACGATAAAACACTGCGCTATAAATATCATGATCCTGGTTTGGTACAATCTGGCTAAATATTATATCATTCGACAGCTACTTTACTTATATAATGAAACCTGACATATGACAAGCTTTTCTTGTGTTAAACAATTAACGTTTCAAATACAATACAATTTAATAATAACTACAGCATTTTAGCTTAGTAAAATTAAAAATATTCTTTTAATACAAATATTTATGAACACGATTTAAGTATAGTACATTATGTTAGCTTTTCCATATTTTAAGAATAATGTAACGCATTAAATAATTTCTCAAGTTTCCATAGTTCTTGTAACACTAAAAGGTTTTACACATTGTCTGAGTTTTAAAAACGCTTAGTTTGTAGGATCTAAATTTTAGGATATGTTTTAATTAAAAATATTTTCTTGTTTAGGATATTATAAAAATTAACAACATATGGATGTCTGAATTGTAGGAGACTATACTACTCCGCGTTATCGTGGCGTTTATCACACGGTGAACTGGTTTTATCTGCATGCTAGACTGCATTTTGAGGCTACGCCTGTTTTCATTTTCTTTCTTTGAAGTGATAGACCGAAGAGCTCGACGAAGAGTAGTAGTAGATTTCCTTGCACAGATCTCAATTGTATAGCTTGTCTTCTAATACTTAAGCTATATAAGTACAGGATCGTGTTAGTATTCAACTGATTTAAAAGTTGTTGTAACTCTCCCAATGTTTTTTTGTACGAATGGTCTTAGTGAAAGTGCAAAACCAAAACTTCTAATCTCTGCTTTTCCAACATAAAAGTTTTACCGGTAAGTTGCTTTTGTAAATGCAAACTCCTTACAACCTTTTATTTGAGAAGTGACAATGCACGTTTCTCTGACAATTTTTAAACTCTACGACAATATATATATCTGTTTGAGTACGATTTCTAGTACCTAGGATAGAGAGAGGTTTTTTGTAAATCATATACTTTCTATTAATTGTATTTATAATAAATTATAAGATGATATTACATGCTTAAAAACAAAGACACATATTCCCTAAAAAGTTAGAAATCCGTGTTCGGATGTAGCTGGTTTCACAGTTTTTGCACAAGAACTGACAAAATTGCATACAAATTTGGAAATTTGTATATTTACTTATGTGTGTGTGCGTGTGTGTGTGGCGGACGGGAGAATGCCTAATAAATTATGAATCTAATATTTACATGTGTATATCTAATGAATTGTCTTTGAAAATGGAGTTTTTTTTATTTTAGTGTGTTTTATTTTACGTAGGTATAAACGGGTATAAAAATAATCGTAGGCTCAGTGCAATTACAATACAACACATTCGAACTGCATATTTCAAGCACATTTCAATATCATATTTTGTATTTTAAAGGAAGTATGAGTCTGTAATATAGGCTATATAAAATATCGTTTCCCCCTCCCAAAACCAAATGAAGACCTTAAACGGTGTACATTAGTACTAAAGATTTTGTGATAATACTGAACTCAAACTGAAGCAAAAATAATTTATTTGAAGTGAGTATTCTTAATGATGTAGACAGACTATAAATCGCTGATTATTTGAAATAATTATTCCATATGAACACTCCAGGCTCATTGCATAAAATCACACTTTCTTTATAGACCCAAAAATATGTTTTACACACAAACACACACACACACAAGCGCACAAACGCACACACACACTCACACACATGAACAATATTATATATATATTTATTTATTTTCGAAGAACTAGATCCATTCACATTTTTGCGCAAATAAAATAATTGTTTCACACTCAAACAGTTTTAATTTGCTCACTTTGTGTGAATCTGATACTTAGAGAATCCTTATTAATTAAACACGCTATTTAATTTTGGTTTCAAGGGGAAAGACGGTCACGTTTGTAAGGCATCAATTAGTATTGTTTTGTTTTGAAGTGTATAATGGGTTGGTTTTACAGTAGTCGCGTTACTCGGCATGTATCGTGATTTTCCGTCAGCCTTCGTTAAATCTCCGTGAAATGTTAGAATACAGTGTAACAACCAAAACTCAGTGCGCGATTCACCGCCGTTCAGTGCGGTAGTCAAAGTCCGGTAGATGTAGACTATTAGCTTTGTTGCGATCTCATGTCCGAGACGACAAAATGCAGAACCAAACTACTTTCATAAGCTTGTATCAATACGAGTGCATAATATGAAGTAATATTTAATTATTTATAAAATACCGGGACAGATGAAAAGTTACATATATATAATAATATATTATTTTAAAATGAAATTATTGAAGGGCATATAAAAATTATATTTGAAAATTCACTACATTGTTTTCAATTTTGCTAAATTGGACTTGACGTTGCGGACCAGGAAATATAGATTTATAAATTGCATTCATAAAGTGGTAATAGTTTCTATGTTTGTGTGACGGAGTCCATTCGAACGATATTCTCCTGAAAATTATATAACAATGGAAGACATAAATTAGTAGACACGCTTTCCAAAGTTATTTAAACATTTTTAGCTCTAAACTTTATAGAACATTTAGTGCTGTTAAGTAAATATGTGTATGATTTGTACTTAAAAAACTGTTATGTGAATGTGGCTACAAAATGTGTTTTCTTCACTGGTCACTATCTTTCCTTCACACAGTTCACTTTCACATGTTGAGCTAAAGTGACGTGATATTATGGTAAGTAAATATTAAAAACCTAATAAAAACGTGAGATTATAACATAATGAATGTAAAATATTTAATTACTCTAAGTTCGGGCACTCGTTTTCAAATAATGTGTCGTTTACCTATTATTTAGAACCCATAAGCTTATATTTTTAATTGGAATTTAAAATGGAAATTAATAATAAAATGCACAAGTCTATGATAGTCACTACCTACAAACTTTCTGAGTAATTAACGAAAACTCCTTTCCGTACTAGAATGATATTTTAATAACAGTGAAGCGTGTATGGGCGAAGAGTGCAACGTTTCTGTTAGGTCATTTCATATTGGTCTTAACCCAGCACATCACCGTCACATCACAAATAACAAACACCGACAAAAGTGTATTAAATCTAAGTATTAAATGTTTTATATCTACTGATTTACTGCAAAATTCAGGCTCATGGTCGCTCACACACAGTGCTATATGTCATTGCGTATGCACGTGTGTGTGCGTTTAGTATGAGTTATATATATATATATATATTTATACATATATGACAGACGCATGACCGGGCGTACGTAAGACTCATATCACCTGTGGTACATTAGAACGGCGTTAATGATGATAACTGTAGATCCAATCAATCTAAATAAAAATACATTCATCATTTCCGTCAAGCCCAAAATAAACAATCACCGTGTGAATAAATTAAAACTCAGTATTCAGAAAATAAATATTTCCAAAGTATCTATATTGCATATTGTATTCAGAAATATATTTAATCGGATACCTAGCAAACTGAAGAAGTTAAATATACTTTACTGTCTTGAAAAAATGCAATATTATCTCTAATCGTGTTGCCTTCAAAATTTGTTCGCTGATTTCTAGGCTTCCAAATTTATTATAACAAAATTTATACATATTTAAACGTATAGCGAAAAATAAAAATTTATTGTGAAATTAGCCTAAACGTGTACGTATGAAAAAAAGTACAGTTAACATTCATAAAAATTTATACTTCATTCTTCTTCTAATTTTTAAATAATATAATAATGTTACATGTGCCTCTCCGAGTTAACAGATTCATTAATTTTATAATTTACGGTTATGTACTTTGTGGTTTTATGGTTTAAAAAGAAATAATTGCTATACACGTGACATGAAATAATGTAATAAGAAAAATTAACATTTAAATTCAGAGAAGAGGTTATACGTGAAAGTCGGTTATCAGAAGTATTCATCGGGAAACTTTTGCACATTTATCAGTAATAAATCGCGCCTGCTAGTATAGATTATATTTCATTGGTAAATAAATTTAATTGGGATATGATAATTCCTTATTTCAGTAGTAAGTATTGTTAGCATTTTTCGGTCTCCAAAACATTCTTAGCTCAACGTATCATTTCTACGGCTGTATGTAAATACACAAATACGTGTCCTGCAAGTGAATGTAAATTGTGTTTTAATGGTAGCGCATGGTACAGAATGTCGTTTAACTTGTCCCGTTTATATCGTAATAATGCAGCAGTTAAAATAAATTACGTTTTAGTAAGTTTAGGTACCCATTTTAATATACATATTAAACTACAGACTATTTTCATTTATCATTAATTGTTTCTATAAGTGACGTTCTTTTTAAATTTTAGTAAAAATTCATCAATATAGGTATTGGAACAAAATATTTTATCTTACTAAACTATGCACTAATGAAGACAAATAAGCTTTCATAAGCGTCATCCGATAAACTAATTAGACTGTATTACGAGCAATCAATAAAGTGTCAAATAAAAGTTAGAGCTGGCGTCAAGAAAATTAGGCTTCTATAGAAAAATATTACAATGCGGATTGCGCTTAATCGATAAGTGAACGAATGCCTTAATGAACTAATATAATGTCTATTCTTAAACGCGCGCTCAATAAGGAGCCTACATCTTTTTTCAAAGCTGATTAATAATTGACATGGCCTGATGCGGTACAGTATTCGGCATTTAAGACAACACATACGTACGCATGTATGAATGTACATGTAAACAACAGACGTTGGAACATACGCTCGGCCTCAATACAAATCGCTTGCAGACATGCGGAAGGAGTACAAATGTTTATCGTTATAGCCGATGCGTCATTGTATTCGTGTCTGATGTATACGTCTATTGATTACCTGGACATGGAAATTGCATATAATGAAATAGGTAAATAGTTAAACGTTGTACGCAATATATTTACTTTTGCAACACTTAAACTTCTAAACACACACACACACACATACACACACACACACACACACACATAATTTGCAATAACATACGTTTACACATACTAACTCTTTGACCCTTCCGTAATTGTACGTATAAGCACACATCGTTAAGCAAAGATCTCATTCTTAGTTCACAACTATAAGTATGTATTGCTGCGTGTGTCTGTCCCATTTGCCTGCAATACCACATGTACGGCTTGTTCAGGTCGTCTTGAAGTGAATGTTTAACATAGTACTCACATGGAAAAGACTAAATTCGCTCGTGGACGAATTATTGCAAACTGTGCTATACACAAATCGACTGAAAATTACTCAGTCCACTTTTTTAAATTTTTTCAAATAGAATTTCACCACTATTATGAGAAATTTTTATTGATCACTGATAACTAGGGACATCAATAGTGTTTACTGCTCTCTGAGTATAAGCAGATTAACGTTCAACTATACTTATGATAGTAACGTTCAAATGCTAGCTTTAACTGTCACGTTAGGTCATTAAAAGAGGTGAAGTTATTCCTTTTTAATTTATGCCGTTTCTTATCGGTTGGAAGTATGAATGTATTGTATTGCGACAGCGAATATAAGTAGAAGAATATATTAATACTCCTACAATGTCAGTTAATGAAAAAATTTAATGAATGGGTCATTATCTAGATTTACTTAAATATTTCGTTATATTTTGTTTAACTCTGCATGGAGAATAGGCCTATAATTTACGCAACTATTAAAACAAATTTATTATTATACCGTATGTTATTCAAAACATCCGTATGATCATATTACATAATATTTTATGATATTTTAACATAGTTTAGTAGTGTGATTGCAACTTATAGAAATTTCATTCTCAGAATTCGCAAACTCTTTAGGAATATTTCAAACCTTGACAGTTTATAAAGTATTTTTCTTCCGGGCATTCGTGTGAATAGTGTCTTAACTAGCATTTCCACTGCAATGGAAACTGTTCCATTTATCTACGTAACAAAAAGTATCTGAATCGCCGAAACCATTTCGCTGAGGAAGTTAAATAAGTCGAAATTTCCACCACAGCCACTCTTAAATGATAGACGCTTGCTAGAAACTTGAAAAAAAAAATGTTTCCGAAAGAGTAAACTAGCATACCTTTTAAAAATCATGGGTTCGACCCCCCCACCAAACCTCTGTACATTTTTTTCATAAAGTATAAAAAAAAAACTTCTGAGGTAAGAAGTTTTGAGAATATTGCATGGCTGCATTTCTCAACTTTAGTATAATTTTGTGTATAAAAATTCTAATCACTTTTAAAGTTGTTTATAAAGACTCAGAAAGAGATTGAGGTTTAAAGGGAACAGAAACCAAAAGACTGAAAGAATTATACAATAATACAGTATATTCTATACTTTTCTTCAAAGCCCTTCCCGAAGGGTTTCTTTGCTGTTGAACAGGGTTTGGTACATCTGATTATGATTAACGATTTAATTCGCCCGAAAAATGTCAAGTAAACGTTGGAGGCGCACCTGTCGCAACATGGAGATCGTGAAAGTTGTAGTGAACTTAAATAATTCATTGCAATGGATATGTCAATCATAGTTGGGTAGGCCTATAAGGTGGTTAAATATCATGACCACTGGGTCCAATCTAAAATGCTTGCTTGGCGTGTGTATGTGCGTAAGTGTATGTGTATGGGAGCATATGTTTTGTTATTTTTTTATGTTTTGATTGAAAGAACATTTTCTTAAATTTACTGATACGTTTTGTAGATACTAATTGTAATGATTTGTATTATTATCTGCTGTTTTTCTTCGTTGCGGAAGCCTTTTTGCGAGATCTGATATGCATGAATTCGCGGCTTTAGAAATACTATAAAAGGCCTAAAGACAGTTGTCAATGTGTTGGGGACCGTGATAGTAAAACCGAGATTGTGATATCGGGTTCCGTGATTTTCCATCACTAAATGTTATGTTCAATAAACAGTAATATTCACACATTTTTTACAATTCTGTGAAACTATTTATAAAGCAGACATATTTATTAACGAATAATTTACTGAAATTGTATCGTGTTAATTAACAAGCACAGACACTGCTTTTTAAGAATTTTAGGCAAAAATCGAAATTATATCACAACCGCCGTAGTTGACAAATTATTTCCTTATACGACTTTTTCCTTCAAATGAATGAAAGGGCAACTGTGAAAACAACAAAGCTTTGGTATTTTTCATACATACATACATACATCCTCGCCGCTACAGCCCAGTCCGGGCCCTGGCCTCCAAAAGAAATCTTCCCCACTGGTCTCTACTCCCGGCCAATGTCCACCAGTTTGCTGCACCCAGCCTCACTGCCTCCTTACCAACCTGGTCCAGCCATCTTGTACGCGGTCTTCCTTTCCTTCTCCTTCCCATCGGCAGATAATTCATAACTCTTTTTGGGATTCTATCCTCCGCCATTCTCTGCACATGACCAGCCCAACGCAATCTGTTAATTTGTATGAGTTGCACGATCGGAAGATCTTTAAACCTTTCGTACAACTCTCGATTATGCAGTCGCCTCCAAATGTCGTTTTCCTTCACAGGGCCTCAGTACCCTCCTCTCAAAAACGGATAGTTTCTGCTCATCTAGTTTTTTTAGCACCCAGCATTCCGAGCCATACATCAGGACTGGTCTGATCAAGGTCTTGTATAGGGTGGCTTTTGTATCTTTACTTACTAATTTTGACTTAAAATGTTTCACCAGTCTGTAGTAACACCTATTAGCAGATAATATCCGTTTTTCAATGTCGTATTTTTCGTATTATGTAAATAGAATACAGGGGAAAACCACTGAATAACTTCAATGCTCCATTATAGCCATAATTATTTTCATCTACTGTAGATAACAACATTTGGTTAGCACCGTATAGTCTGTCTTATACTCCATGGGTTAATTGTGTACTCTTGGTGCCTTGCAAAAAAAAACATGCAAAAACAAAACTATTTGATATATTCACGGGAAATTTGTATCAGCTGTGTAAAAAGTAATGTAGTTTCTATTTTTAAGGAGAAACGACTTATTGCCTACGTCCCTAGACTGTATAGTGTTTAGTCCAATCAGACATGCGATAACCGCAAAAACGTACTAGGCGTCATCAAGGACTGTGGCGTGTGACAAACTAATTATGTTTTAATTATAAACATTAATAGTTTGACAGCAAACAAAATTTAGTAATAAAATTGTATAGGTTAAAATTAGAATTTGGTAAACTGTAATTATTGTTGTATACTGCGCTAAATGTTGGCCTT
Organism: Magicicada septendecula; assembly: GCA_034769895.1. Lineage (NCBI taxonomy): Eukaryota > Metazoa > Arthropoda > Insecta > Hemiptera > Cicadidae > Magicicada > Magicicada septendecula. Next base: position 432,726,300 of record CM068372.1, on the reverse strand, counting down.
CAGTAATTTTATAATGAAAATAGGAACGTTAAAAATTCGGTCTACTAAAATTCTGTTTTTACTGTCGTTTTGACAGAATCGTCTTATCTGTCCTTACAAACGACTTATTTAAGAATATTTACTTGACAACCAGGTCGCCTTTTTACTTTCCTTTGTAATCTTATGTCAGCTGTGTTGAAAGCTCTTTTCAAAATAATTGACAAATATATTATGCTTAAAGGCTGTTTCTGCCGTTTCTCAATTCACGTATGCACGTCGTTAGACTTGTGGCTATCCACAGACATTACTTTTTGCCGCAAATTTGATTCCATTCCTCAGAGATTATTTTGTTTTTTAAAAAATAGTACAGATTCTGAAATCAATAAAGTAATATTACTATAAGAAATAAGCGGTATAAAGTTCTCATAATACAATGTTGAAATATTTTACTTAAGCCACATCATGAAACTACAGTCAATTTACATTTATTTGATAAATTTATCCTATAAATCTGTCGAAATAAAAATTCAAAAAACACAAAATTTAACTTAAGAAAACAGACCTACCTACAAAAATAAAATAATATTTCAAAACTGAAAAATGTTTTATATTTATATGTACCTGTATTCATTAAAATAAAATAATAATAAATAAAATAAAAAATAATACAGTTTTGTTAAAAACAAAAAGGTGCAAATTAAAATAAAACATAATGGTTTAAAAGTAAATTGACTCTATTATTATTATTACGATTGTCGTTGTTGTTGATATTATAACTATTATTATTATTATTATTATTATTATCATTACCATTATTATTGCTTTAATCTTATTTGCTGTACAATTTTTTAAATAAAAATATGTATAAATTTAAAACAGATCGTAATACAGACATTATTCAGTTCTTAGAAATCTACATTGATATACAGGGCAAATGTATACTGAAACAGGTTAAAATACAGATTTTCTTTGGTAAAAGTAGTGTAGCACCTAAAACTATGTAATAACTTTAGGTCGATTTTTAGTAGTTTTGTCGTGCTATAGAAATTAAAATTACCTACTTAAAAATGCGTTAGAGTCAGGCGGGAATAACGTTCGACTGTTAGGTGACACTAAGTTTTACTCCACAGCTGTTTATAACGACTACCAGTTGGTTTCACATGCCTATTTAATAAACAGAGGAAAAGTATATACTTAAATAATTTCTACTTCGGTGCCTGATAGATCCAGTTGTATAAAAATAAGAATAACATTTAGATGAAACTCTCTTTTTGCATCCTTTAAGAGTCACTGATACTGATATTATATAATATTGATATTATTTATACATGCAATTGATTTGGAATCCGAAATACGTAGAATTAAGCAGATGCTAGCCGGTTTGACGTTAGGCAAACTATGGTAACACGTAGTCATTTTTGAATATATATATATACATGTATGATACTGTATACATGGAATTGAGTTGGAATCCGAAATACGTAGACTTAAGCAGATGCTAGCCGGTTTGACGTTAGGCAAACCATTGTAACACATAGTCATTTTCGCATATATTCTAAGCCATCAAGTAGTCAAATCATCAAATTACAGACATTTTGATATGTAGGTATATGCCTGATTCTAGTAACAGCGTCAAGTATTGAAAATAACATAATATTAAGTGTTGTAAGTGACCAATATAAACTATTTACCCGTTAATGATAGGTGACAGCAAAATCTGTAATATCCAAATAAAAATAGGCCTTTATGTTATTAATTCAGAAGGTTTATATTGACTTTTGTTTATGTATTTTAATCCTTAAAGTCACAAGACGTGTTATGCAATTACTAGTGACTTGTAAAATGGTTAAAAACTTTGTTTATTGTTTGTCGTATAAGCGAAAATTGTTAATTCGTTAATAAAACATTGCTAATATAAAATATCCTTTATTGCGTATTGTCTTATATTCAGTGTCTTATAACACACAAATATCAATATTGCTATTTGGGGGAAAGCTACTTATTTCCTATAATATGAACAGAAATTAAAATCTTAAAATCTCTCAAATCAAGTCGTAACAATTTAATAATATATTATACTGGTATATGCTGAAATATAAAAAAAAAATTTTTTTGTACATAGACCTATAAAGTAACGTTACTGCGTAATAAATTTTATTAATCTCCTTATTCTGTACATCATTTGGTTGTCGGGTACCATTCATTTTATTAATCTGCTTATTCTCCACATGATTTGGTTGTCGGGTACCACTCATTTTATTAATCTGCTTGTTCTCCACATCATTTGGTTGTCGGGTACCATTCATTTTATTAATCTGTTTATTCTCCACATCATTTGGTTGTCGGGTACCGTTTATTAATCTGCTTATTCTCCACATCATTTGGTTGTCGGGTACCGTTCAGTTCTGCCTTTTATATTCCACTTCATGACCTGATCTGTTCTGTAATTAATAACAACGTTCAAACACTAGCAAAGTAAACAGTTCATTAAAAAACATGGTATCAGAAATTGGTATAAGAGTCAATAATTTTTACATTAATTAATGTAAATGTTACACATTTCAAATTAATAATTGGAAACTTGATAAAAGTCTGTATAGGATAACATTCCTATAAGCTGTGCTTACTCAGTCAGTGAGTTACTGTTAGCGTCGTAATATGTACACGAGCCACGTACAATAACCGACGTCGTGTTAGCGTCAACGTGACAGTACTGAAAGACGTCTTAACCTCATATAATATCTCATCATCCCAAAGGCAGCCACTTAAGTGCCTTTTCAGATTTTACAACCTATCAAAAAGTCGAATTTGTAGCAAATTTTGAAACTAACGCAATATTTTTTACTTTTTTACATTTGCAAATTACCTTCTTCCTCTAGTTTATCGTTAATGTTTTCCCCCTAAAACTCCAATAGAGTAAAGTTAAAGTTAATATAATGTTTATATACATTATAAATATTGCTGTCAACGTATTCTCACCAATCTGTTTTGCTATTTTGTTTGTTCAAATGTCTTATCAGATTAGTGGCGTGAAATGTAGCGACTTTCATCCCTACTTACAGTTACATCAAGCTTATAAAATAACACTTGTGATATTATAGAAATAACTAGCTGTTACACCCGCGGCTTTGCATCCTTTATTGTTTCCTTTAATTGACATTTTTTTTAAACACAATTTTTTTAAATCATCATTCGTCAAGTTGTCTTTATTTTGTTGTTTTCTGGGCGTATTTGTTTCTTTTTAAAGGTTTTTAACGTTTTATTACCTGCTCGTTTATTGTCATGGGTCGTCAGGGATTGAGACTTTCTGAGAGGTGAGAGGAATGTAATCGTATGAAAGAAAACGCATATGTTTTTGGAAGTTACATTTATTTTACAAAATAATTTCAAATTACATTATGTTTCATTTATATTACATTTATTATTTTTAAAATATTTTAAATTTTACAATATTTTATTTTCAGCCTTTTGATACGTATGGGCATACAGATAATGTTCTAGCATATCAGTACTACCGTTTTAACGCTTTAGGATATACAATATTTTTAGTTTTTCCCTCTGGTGCATATATGTACAAATGCTTAGGCGAGCCTACCCTTGAATAGGTCACATATAGCAGCTGGCTATACACCATGCATTTTCTACATTGATTCCGGCTACCCTAAGGGACTGCCCTTGCGCTTTGTTTATTGACATCGCGAATGCAAGCCTAATGGAAAATTCCAGCCGCTTAAAATCGAAAGACATATCGCTTGGTATTAATGGAATACGCGGAATAAAGACATCTTCTCCTTTGGCGTACCCTGTTATGATGGTACCTTCTATTACGTTCGGCATGAGGGTGATAACCTCGTACCATTGCACATTTTTGGTGTATCGATGTTACGTAATAATATTATCGGCGTTCCAGCTTTTAAAGTCAGGATGTGTGGGGGCATTCCGGGGGGTTCTAAAGAATTGAGGAATTCTGTGGGATAAAGCACAGGTTGCTTGTTGTTTACGACTGTGTCGGTGGACTCGTAAGTCGTCGCGGAGCCGGGAAGTTGATTCTGTATTCGTTCATTAATGTTATTCAAGCTGTCATTCTGGGGGGCTAAAATGCCGCGTCCACAAACCCATTGACGGTTTAAAAATAGGTGGCAATGTCCGGGAAAACTTTGTCAACAATATCTTGAACAGATGGCACGTTATTGCAAAAACCTTCCGGAAAAGAAATTAAGCCAGTTAATGGGTCGGATGGAAATTTACTATCTCCAAGATACAATAGTTGTTTTGGAAACTTTTCGGCAGTAATATCTCCCAGTAAATGAACTCGCGTATTGGTGGCCAGTGTTTGTTTTTGAATATGTCTCGGCAAACACAGATATGGTTTGAGGCAAACATTAAGTTCGTCGGCAGGTGTTCCTCGTAGTACAACTGGTAATGTCTGGCGAAAATCTCTAGCCAAAGCCACACAGCTCCTCCCATTATTCGAGTGTTCCCTCGTAAATCCTTCATTGTACGATCAAGGGCTTCAAGAACTCGCTTGTGTGCCATAGTACACTCGTCCCAAATAATGACTTTGCACATTTGTAAGACTTTAGCTTTTCCCGAGCCTTTGTTAATGTTACAAATAGGACTTTCTGATAGTGTAAAATTTAGGGGCAAACCTAAGGCGGAATGAGCTGTTCTCCCTCCTTTCAGAAGTGTAGAGGCTATACCTGACGATGCAACGGGAAGAGCAATTTCATTTTGCGCCCGAATTTTTGCAAGTAATAAATTAATTTAAAATGTTTTCCCTGCCCCACCCAGAGCATCGAGAAAAAATAGACCCCCATTTTCACTTGAAATGAAGTCCATTATTGCGTTATATACTGCCCTCAGGTCATTGAGTAGGAGAGACTTATTTCTGTAACGACGAAATTTTTTAATTGTTTAGTGTCGTAGCTTTTTTCTCGCAGAACCTCTCTGCCAAGTACATGAAAACCTGTTCGGACTGGGGCCGGTAAACCTAATTGACAAAGAGTTTTGCCGTTTATCGATACACATTTATCCTCAAGCAAAATGAGAGCGTCATTAAATACATCTGAATTAAAATTTAAATCCATATCGGGGTTAGCTCTTTGTCGCTCCCTGAGAAGATCTTCGCTGGTACTTTCCCTGTATTGGTCCCCAAAAACTACACGGATTCGACGGCGCGCAAGTCGTTATTATTACAGCGAAAATATTTCGTAGCTGATTTGGAAAGCGTTCGTGAGAGGCTTCGGACAACGTTAGGTCCCAGTGTTGATCATCTTTAAATAAGCCACGCCTTTGGCATGTCTCCCTGAATGTCTCACATTCCTCCCAATCTACAGTTTTCAGATCTGCAAAAGAAGTAGGCCCACGAACAGTGTGAAGAAGTAGTCTGAGGTAAAAGCATTCGGCATTGCTTGGAAGTCAGTATACGGGCGTCCTAAAGCATCACTTACACGTCCATCGTAATCTGGTACCGGTTCACCTTGTTTCCTCTTAGAAAACATTTTGCTTGATTTATTCCATGTGTAATATTTTGGAACTTCTGGTACAACAAAGTTCTTGCAAATGGATATTGTTGGCACAGAATAAAGAAGGCTGTCAATGTTGTGTTGGGTAGTCGATAAGCTCTTTCCGGGGCGTTTTCTTCTGTGAAATAAACTCTTTGGCCGTTTTCTAAATGCACGGCCAGATGAACAACAGTTGGATGTCGTTCGTGAATCGGAAAATTTAGTATACGCCAAACCACTTCGTTGCTACTGATGTACTTTCCCATTTGATATTGTATTATTTCATCAGATTTTCTATTTTCATTTTCAAGTTGAAAAGCTGCCATGTCACTACCCTTATTTACGTATTTACATATGTACTTAATGAATTTCACTGAGTTGCAGTAGTCAACGTTAATATGCGCTTGGAACATTTTTGAAAGTAGTGGAGTGTGAGGTACAATCCATCTGTTGTCTACTTCGATATCTTGATATTGATTATCCACCTTCATTTGAACAGTAGCAGTATAACATCTGGTTGTCGCCTTCTGTAAAGCGCGTAGCTGTCGTCTCCCGTCTGCGTTTTTTGTCACATCTCGCAAGGGTATTTTTTAGTACATTTTCTGTCATTCATACATGGCGATTTAGAGTTTAATGCTCCACAAGGACCGTGAATCATATTTTTGGAGATAATTTCTTTGTCTGGGTTTGGTAGCTCCGCCGAAATAACGCTGTCTATTTCAGTGGGGCGTAACTTATTCTTGAGCCATACTAATATGTATGCAGGTGGAAGTCCTCTTTTCTACCACTCGATTGAATATATCCAACATTGAGTTGCTCCATAGATGTAACACTTGGTAATCACGTCCATGAGCTTTATCAACTTTTGTTTAAAAACCCTGGATGTTAAGTCATGACGGTCGGATGGTGCTCGGCCCTCAAGAAGCTCTTCTTTTATTTCTGCCCAAGCTGGATTACATGTGAATGTAATAAATAAATCTGGACGACCGTACGCCCGAATGTATGTCATAGCGTCTTGGGCATATTCATGTATATGTCTGGGACTTCCGGTGAAGGTAGATAGTAATATGACCATTCGTCCAATGTCCGTAACGTTTCCATCATTGGCGACAGCATCCCTCAAATGAATGTACTCTTCAACTCGAAGTTTTTTTTTATTAAGTCGAATGTACAGAAGGCGTTCGCTTTCCACTTTGGCGTATATACCAGCAATAAGCTGATGGAAGAACTGTCTCCATTGTAAAATGTGATTTGACGATCCCTGCCTTGTTGATAATCGGTAGGCGTAAAAATCCATTGCCGATACTATTTTATTGCTTGGCCTACCAGTTCTTGGGTCGGTTTGTCAAAGGCTGAAATGATAGCCATCCTCTCCTTCCCAACATATTATTGGGTACTGCAAAGCGTCATACGAACGATTTGTTTCTGTAATGCGTTGAAGGGTTTCGTTCCGTCTCTGGATAATTATATCCCTTCTGTCTAACTCTTCTCCAACCAAAACAACAGCTACTTCGTTGATGGCTGGGGCATTGAAACGCCTCTCATGTTCGCCAACTGGCGTCCTGTCAGCTCGTATAACAACTCTGTACTCATCAGTCGGCATTCTCTCGAAAGCTGTTTTGAACACTTTTACTAAATTATTATGTTGGTCCAACAGCCTTTGGAGATTTGAAACAATATCCTTTCTTGTATTGGGGATGGATTCACAGCGTCGATCGGCCTGGGCTTAATCGTCTCCCGTGAAATAGATTTGTAAAAACTTCGTATTTTCATTTGGGAGGGAGAAACGACCCGACTTTCTGATATATTTGCCCTTTTACTTTAAAAGTTGGCAAAAAGGCATCAGTTTCTACGATTGCTGCTGTCATACCAAAAGATGTCGTCTGAAAACGTGAATTGTATTTCTGAATATTTTGGAGGAAATGCTTGGATTCTGAAGTCGTTCCTGACATGTAGGAACGAAGTGGTTCTGGTGGTTGATTCAATGGTTGTAAAATTACTTTTGCATTAGAGCAGCACATCCGAGGCAATTCAGTTTTAAATTTTTTGGCTTGACAGAATTCGCATTTTACATCCATTTGGCAATTGTAACTTCTGGATGTGACGAATAGTCATAATTTGGATCATACTGAAAAGCCTCTAAAATCACATTACCTCGTCTGCCCACTTTGCTGATTTGGGCATGACGTATGCAGTCATTTTCAAGCCGATATTCACGTCGTTCTGGTAATTCCACATCCCTTTATTCAGCCTGTTTCACGCGTTTGCGCTCGAAGCGCTCCCCATGCTCCTCAGGTTTTCCCGCGGCCCTTAATTCAGTCTGCCTTCTTCGTTGTTGGTCTACGCGCTCCCTGTTCTCCCCAGCTGTCTCCGCAGCCAGAATCTTTGCCTGTCTTCTTCGTTTTTGTTCAAGCCGAGACTTACGTTCCTCGGGTGTCTCAGCTGCTCGCAATAACCTTGTCCGCTTAGCATTTGGATGGACATGCCCAATACATTATTGTTTTTTCGGAGGTATTCCGCAAAGTAAGGTGATAAAGTACGCGTACTACAAAGGAGGGTTGATTTTAAAAGAACGCGCATAATAAGGAAAACAAACGGTATTATAAAGTTATTTGAAGGTGAACTTTGAAAGGAGTGTTGTTAACTGGAACTTGAAAGGAGGGTTAGTTTGATAGGAAGCGAAGAGTAAGGAAAAACAAACGGAACTGTAAAGTTATTTGAAGGTGAAATTTAAAAGGAGTATAGTTAAGGAAAACGAATAACAGAATGCAGAATAATTCGACCGAATAAATATAACTAATACGACGATGGATGAACAATTCAGTAGAGAAACAGAAATGATAAAACTGTGTGAAGGTATAACTCTCACGTACTGTTTACTTGTCTTCAAAGTCGAAGTAAAAACTAATCAATGCTGGGGAACGCTGAGAGTACGGTTGAGAAACGCATTGAATTTAACACACAGGCAAATATAGTAGGCAAGTATTTCATATATTTGATTACTTATTCATTGCATCATCAGAAATGCGTATAAATATAAATTTTATAGTCGTTTAAGACAATTACAATATATATAGACGTATCTGTGTACAAAATTACAAAATATATCGATACAATCCCATATTACAAATATTAAAAACTGCAGGAACGGATAAAGGCACAGTTCCGATGCTGCTAAATATCATTTGTTATTTACTTGTTACTATGGCAATTAATTCTGGTCTCCATGGTGATGTAGACATCTTTATACGCGTCAACGAAAAGGCATAATTAAAAAGACCTAAATCGTGCGAACGAGGCAAAATATTAAAATACAAGTTAGAAAGTGTTTTTCGCCTTGTGTCAAGTGTTACCTGTGCAAAATTTGGTGGCAATCAGTGTAACGGTGTGGATTTGTATTCAGTACCCATAAATCCTCAGACTTATTTAGTAGTAAAGGCGGCCACAAATATCTGAGGACATCTGCTACTATTATTTATCGCCAGGATATATACAAAATATATTATGTTGCCCAACAAATTAGAACCGTTTCCTATTGTAGAAGGAAATGTGAGTTTGAAATTTAATTCATTTATGTAGCAAGCAACGTCTAACTTTGATCATCGCATCCGTATTTTCAAAACCTTGAAAAGTGTTTGTAAAACATTAGTGTTACTAGCGTTGCCGGTAGGTTCAGTTGCTGTACAAACATTTCACTTTGTGACGGACGCTGTTTATCTTCGATCCACACTTTTCTAGTCTACCGCAGTTCAGTAAACACTGATTAATTGCATGCTTGGTAAGTTGTGTGTGTGTGTGTGTGTGTGTTACTCGGCATCCTATATATCCCGTATCTATACAATGAGAACGATTAATCCCACGTCGCTCTGGTGCCATTTCATACCCATTATAGGGAAATTGAAACTCCAATCAATTTGTTTTAGACCATAAAGAAGTACGTATATGGATTTTGCGTTATACACTCAGCATAATAAAATCATAGTTCCACTAATGACTAAAGAATACACTAAACATGGGAAAATACTTTGTCTACCTAGGTGAGACAGGACGGAAATTCGTATGCAGGTTGTCTGACCACAAGCGTGGAGAAGGTAATAGAACAACGAATTCGTTATATGCAAAACATTTCATAGAAGACAACCATAAGTTTGTTAATCCTCTGGGAGACTACGAAATTGTGAAAGTAGTAAATAACACAGTTGAAAGGAAGCTTAGGAAGGAGTTAGAAATATTGAAAAACACTCTGTGTTGAAAAAGGGTTGGACAATTTAATTAACACTAAAACTAAATTTGATAATGAAGAAATATTTTATAATATAATTAAAAAGTAAAAGATAGAGGACAGATAGATAAGATTATGAATTAAGTTGCATAGTACTAATTGGATGTTTTTAAAATAAGGGTGAGTGACCGCGCCTACAAGTGGGAATGAGAAAGGCTGTTAGGTTCAAAAGGAATGTACACACACACACACACACACACACACACACACACACACACACACACACACACACACACACACACACACAAAACACTTAAACACAAGGAATGTGCTAGGGAAATATGTAACTGTCCAGACGGGGGTGACAGGGCTCAGAGGTTGGGAAGGGATATTTGAATTATAGCTTGTTGTGTGTGACAGTGCAGGGTGGGGGGGTGAAAGGTTTGGTTTCACGTCTGTTTGTTCATTTCCGATTTGACGATGAGCGGAGAAGCTAGAAAGCGCTAATCGGAATAATTTTTCTATAGTGGTGTGCAACAGCGATAATTCTGTTTGTGATTTTAACCAGTACCACAACTTTCTTCATTAAATTAATTTTGAATTAATTTTTACGCTACTAAAATTTGCCCAACACGCAGAAACTAGATAGTGTTACTTTAATTTGTTTGTCTGCTCGCGTTAAAAGGTTCGCTACCACTGCAACGAATTGAATATAAATTAAGCGTGTTCGTTGCAATTTTCTTTCACTATGTGCTAGTATTAACACAAAACCTCGAATATTCGACCCTGACAGAATCAATGTGATCTTATTCCGTCTACTAAAAAGAGCTGTTTTGTCCAATTTGTATTTTAAGTGCACCATGGTTTGATAAGTGTTATCGGTTAATTCTTGCCAGGAAGAAGCCATAGAAGATCATTTTCAGTCAGTTACATATTGGTAAAGCTACTGTTCTGACCTGTGTTTCTGAGACGTGCTAAAATTGTCCATTCGTTATTAATCTATTCTCATCATCATCATCATCATCATCATCATTATCGCTATCGCCGCCACCACCATCATCATGAACTCCTTGAGGCTTAGAATCAATCTGCTGTCCCAGCTTCATCCTCAGCAGCTTTAGATACTATCAATAATATTAACACATTAACATCTCTGGTTTTCTGTGGTAGTATTTTATCGATTCCATTTCTTTATGTCTCAGAAAATTCACCTCTACTACCAGAGATTCTTCCAACACAAATTTTTGAAGTAAAAATTTACTTTAAGAGAATCACAATATTTATTTTGTAAACAAACTAATTTACCATGAACTCTCTAAAAAGTCGGCTGGCAGGCCCTTAAAACCATGTACGTGGTGCACTCGATATACAAGAAAATGAAACTAATAATTTTACTCTTATTATAAATAAACATTGGACTCAATAAACATTGTAGGCAAATAGGTCTGTTTGGCATTTAATTCCATAACTGGTTTACTGGTAAATAAAATCGATTTTCATACTGTCAACTATTTTATATATACGTGAATAATAACGAATCAATTTATGTTATCTCACAAATAACTATTATACTTAAATAATCTTGTATCTGCAATTTATTATAAAACTTATAAAATGTCTACTAATCTTAATATTTGTATTATACCTACGTGCTGGTAATGCAACAAATTTTTCTCGTTTATGAAGTTTGTGAAAAACCAATAACAACAGCAGTTGTGCTAACGATAATTATAGTAAATGACTATTTTTATATCGTATAACAGTAGTACTTTCAATAAATTATGTTTAAATGATTGGCTTAAAATCATCTTTTTTTGTCACAATACCTTCAAAAATGTCCATAACTTTAAGTTCAGAAATAAATGCTGAAGGAGAAAGGAGGTACCATAGCAAAAACTTACTGAAAAGACAGCGATATTTTACAAAGAATTTTGTTAAAAGTTATTTCAATATTATTGGTTTCTTTTCAACCTCTCTCTCTCTCTCTCTCTCTCTCTCTCTCTCTCTCTCTCTCTCTCTCTCTCTCTCTCTCTCTCTCTCTCTCTCACACACACACACACACACACACACACACACACACGCACGCACCAAAGAACTTATTTCTACTTGCTTATCAATTAAATATCGGTTGTCTATAGACAATTTCATCAGCTATATAGAGAGGTAAACAATGAGTACGCGTATACGTGAATATCAGCAACCTTGTAGACTAGAATAATAACACATGTGCAACACACAGGTGTAAACCTGTTGTCGGCAAAATGTGAGAATGTATTCATCACTCTTTGTACTAGAAATAATGAGGAAATTAATCATATGTTGACAGGTAACTTTTGAAATTTATCACATGCTTACAGGGTATTCGATAAATGATTTTTCTTCTAAAGAAATTATTTTAAATTCTGCTTCTTTCTGATGTAATCGTAAATTTATATAATTACTGGTAATATTGTCAGTAGTGATTCTGAGAAGATGTATCATAAAATTACCTCTTTAGTCATGTATACGAAGACTATGATGAAAAATGGAAGTGTTATAATAGGCACAGTTAGATTTCCAACTATAACCATTTCAAGACTAACCTTATAGTAACGAAGATAATAGGCAAATATGAAGACGTCTTGTTATTCCTAATAGCCAGATCTCACCGTCAAATAGACACTCTAAAGACTGTCCTACTAGCATAGATGTAGGATTTATCCATAATTAGTACGTTATGAAAACATTTGTATCTTGTAATTAACCTCACTGATACACGTTAAACTACTATTACCCAGTGTGAGTGTGAGAGAGCGTGTATAAGTGTGAGTGAGTGTGTTCCAGGTTAAGTTGTTGTGGTAGTGCAGTAATTTCAAAATTTTGTTAACCAGAATTTTGTGAACAAATTTGTTGAACTTTCAAAGTATATTACACATACACGTCGCAGGCACATGGGGCAATTGGGAAATTTGTGAAGTGTCTAGACACGGCGCAAATTGTCTAACCACCCTTGACGCATGCTGTAATTTAATTTTCTCCTCTATAATTGTACTATCTCTCCTGAAATACTCTGCCTACTATGAAGTGTCAGCAAGGAGTTTGACAGATGGCTGTATCAGTTCATTTTTCCAGCGTGTTTCCAGCAATTTTTACACATCTTAAAGGGTTCCAAATTGTTTAGACAAATGTTGCAACTAGATGCTGCAAACTAGAATCTAGTACTGGCACATTATGTCATTCTTTTCATTTTACTAAAGAATAATATGAAGAAAACGTAGAGCAAGCTAAGTGCAAATACAATAATAAAAACTATCATTTAAACAGAAACTCTAATTACTGTATACTATAAGATTTCATTAAGAAGTATTACATTGTTACTACAGAATATATTATTACTTTTATTAAGTTTATTATTATCGTTGTTTTATTGTATTGAAGAATATTATGAATAAATACCTAGTAACATAAAATACAAAACTATGATATCACTATCACTTACACAGACACAATATATTTTTATTATTCTATTGTTTTTATTTTTCTACACATTTTGTAACAAAATCCAAATTTTGTTATATTACACTTAATGTGGATTATTTATTTAATTACATCAAAATTTTCCTCCTCAGTACTAATCTTCAACCCCACTGTTGGGCTAGCCAATTTTGTAACAAAATTATTAAAATTAGGTAGTGTTCGGAGTTACAAAAAATTATAATAGAATAAAAAAAATTTTGTTTGAAAAAATAAAAACAAATTATATTTTATTTATTTATTTATTTGTATGTTTAATTAATTATTTATTTATTAATTATTAATTCCTTTAATTATTAAATAATTTAATGAAGAAATTTGTGTTAGTGGTTGAAATCACAATCAGAATGATCACAGTTGCACACCACTATGTAATTGGGATAATTTTTACATAGTGGTGTGCAACTGTGATCATTCTGATTATTAAATAATTAAATTAATATCTTAGAATAACTAGAATTGGTTTTCTTCGTGAACTAGATTATAAATGTAACAATCGATTAGTGATCTTCCATTATTTAATGAGTGTACTCCTTCAATAATTTTATTCTCTTCTTTTCTTGGAGTCCAGGTGTCGAATACTATCTGAAATTCTTTTATCTAAATGTTTACAAATAAATAAAACTCAAAATTCTAATATTCAATGAATTTATTAACGTTATAGAGATTAATCGGTTTTAAATCGATTAGTTAATCGACAGCTCGCAACTCATATCTCAGGGCGAATGACTTCAGTATATAAATTAGTAATGTTAAATTACGGGTTCTTTTAGCTGTTAGTTATGATAGTCAGAGAAAGGGCAAAGCTGAAAAGTACAACACTTACAGAAAAAACGTCTTAATTATAAAAAATAGAAATATTATCTAAGATATAAATGTTAATAAATTAGATTTCTCGAACCCAAACTCCGGATGATGTTCTGACGTCACCACAGAGGATGCCGGGAGTATTCCAAAATGGCTGTCCACGTGCTGCCAATGTAAGCGAAGCCTTCACAACGGGGTTTCTTCAAATAAATGTGGATTATTGGTGTGTTCCTCTTCCTAGCAGTAGTGATTAATTCCTCTTCCTCCCAGTGTAATTATTCGGGGTTAGTGGTCAGTTGTTCGGCACGGCAATCAGTGTTCATATGTGTTCAGGTTAACTCAGTGTTGAATAATCATATTTTTCAATTTCTCTGGGTTATTTTTTATAGGTTTAATTATATCCAAAAATTATCTTCTCTCTTTTTTAATGAATTCCTTTGTCTGAGATCGTTTCGAAGTGTACGTCTCAACGTGTAACAATCAACTAACTCTCTTTCTTCTCCATACAATAGGTCCTGGCTGAATTAATATTAAATCTACATCGTTTTAACCAGATGGCATTTCCGCCTAAATAATTGACTTTTACATTATATGATTAATTACATTTTGCTTATTACATAATTTTATTAAATACTAATTACATAATCAATTTCCTTATTTAATTCTGCGTTATTTAATATCAAACATGATATACTTTATAGTATTTTTAACTCAAAAATCATATTTACAGTATATTTGAATGTAGGATTTAACTGTACTTCCTGTCACATTAAATGGTTTACAATTTCTGTTAGTATCTAATTAACATTGAACAAGATTACTAATTAAATTAAGATGGTTATTTTTCTTTAATTCTTTGTAATTTTATGATTTGGTTAACTAATTTACATATTACCTTTAATTTAGGCTTTTCCCTTAGATTCCAGTGTTATTACACTTGCATTTTTTCTAATAATATTTTATACATTTCTTCAATACCTTTACAAAGTATTGTTACAGTTATAACACACAGTGATTGATTTACATTATATGATTTTCATCAATTTAATTAATTTCCTTTACTTATTTACTAATTACAAGGTTTGTGAGATTTACCATCTGGCCTAGATTTTATGTTAGTTCATTTACAATGTTTATTATTATTCCAGCTTGCTAACACCCTCTCTGACCTACAGTTCTTATAACATCTTAACTAAATTACCCTTATTTAATTACAGTAAGGTTTATTATTAATTAATATCATTAAAACATAATAAATATTTTATAACAAAAAAATTTATACTCAATCTCAAACATTCAAGCCTCGAGTTCAGTGAACGGTTAATATAAACAAAACACATCTGTTCCTTCTTCATTTAAATTATTTATTAAAATTAATTTTTTAAGTAGTCCTTTGCTGTTTTTGGTTTTAGTTTAGGGATTTCCCCTTGTTCACTTCACTATTGATTACACACTCTTATATTATTTTTTGTCATTTTGTCTGGTATTGTATGATAAAGAATATCACTTATATGAGATCATCAGAATTCGCTTTTCATTATAAAATTAAATTGCACTGGTACATTTTTAAATTTATATCTAGAACCTTTACTTACACATACTTTATATTTACTCTTATTTTATTGCATTGTACTTTTCTTATGTATTTTCATCTTTTTTGGGGGTTTCTAATTTTATTACATGTGGTTGGTATTCCAATAGTGTAACGTCACAGAACGTTCCATAAAGGAATTTAATTGCGAAGTAAATTATCATAAGAGGAAGGTGAGGTGAACAGTATCGAACCCAAGTAATCCGAAAAATTTTGTAATATTGTCCAATAATTAATATCATTAACATGAAAAAACGACAAAGACTGTGACTAAGACTCCAACCCCATATATATTGTTTAAGTGAAAAACAGTGTAAAACTGATAATATACTATAAGAGAAACAGATAATCTCAGAAATGACCAAAATGAGGTCATTATATATTAAGAAATGTAACTCTGAATAGGGTATAAAAAAACTATTTATTGTGAATTAATGGACAAGATCTATTATTATACTTTGTAATATAAATAAAATAAATGTATTAAATGATTTGAATACATCATTAAAAAGGATGTAAGTCAAAATAAAAAATATATAAATGTTATGACAAAAATCAAGGTTTTGGATTTGAGACCAATCACTCAGATTTTATGTGAAAATTAATTATTATAGAATTAATATAAAAACTATATGTAAATGTCAACTGGACAGAGACAAACATATTATCTTAAATAGAGAAACCTGTAAATTGATTAGAAGTCAATCAAAATAGTCAAAAACTGTGTTAAACTGAAAACATGTGATGAACATATAAAATTGTAATATTTATGAATTTAATGTTGTCAAAATGCAAGGAAATTGTATTCTAAAGTTGAAATACAATATAATGTAACTATACTTATATATATGACTACCTAAAACACTTTAACAGTTAAGTTATGAAACTATTTGCCTATACCATACCAGGCTGAGGCCAAAAAACAATCACAAAAATAGTCATATTTGACAGAATAATTGCAGAATATTAGAAAAAATAAAGGAAAAAGGTACAATCCTATAATGTACAATGGAAACATACTTGCTCAGTTGAAGACACGCTTAATTCTTAGAGAATTTTAAATATAAAAGTGAAAATTGTCACACCAAGAAAATAACTCATCTGTGCAAAACAGTAAGATGCTAAGTAATATTACAGTAAAAATAAAATGTATCAGGATAAACCAGGTATTCCCGAAGATAAACAATATAACAAACGCTAAGTGAATACCCAAAAAATCCCATAATAATACCGAAAAAGACAAATTATCATCAAAAACTAATGACAAAAATCTAGGCCATATGTAATGCCTATAGAAAAATGAACTTATTTATATGTTATATGTTTTAATATTTGTTTATTTTGTTATGAAAGGATAAATATGTTATGTATTAATGTTATAGCAAGGACCAAGCAACTTCATAACATTTTAATAATTAGAGAATTAGAATTTTGTGCAAACACTACAAGGTAAGAATTGTATTTTATGTTAATTTATTAGATTTAATTTGTTCAAAACCAATCGTGTATGGTATGATTGTATTCAGTTGAAAGCAGAGAATCCAAAAATAATAATGGCATGTAGATTGTAAGTAGTTCTGTAAAATTGTTTGACAAATACCAGAAAAATTTCAGTAATATCCTTTTTAGTATGAAGAATAAGAAGTTTTTGTTCTAAAGCTTCTACGGAAGTCAAATTTGTTCTATGATGTTCCATTTGCATATTCTCGAAGAAAATTTGCATATTTTCCAGAAGAAAATTTTACTCAAAAATACCGGAAGTTCATGTTTAAAAATTAAAACAATGAGCCTTACAGAGTATAAAAGGAAGACGAAATTTGACACAAAAAACACTTTATGCTTTGAATCCACAAGAGACACATCACCTACGAATCCGATCATCTCGTCCAAGGCGAAGTCGAAGAACAAGAATTCAACACGAGTACACAGAAAGGCTTTTTCCCGTACATGACAAAAGACTAACTTAACCTATATAAGGAGTATACGCTAACGTGTTGTTGAATAGAGCAGCAACACGCCATATTTAATAGAAACGCACACAGCCAGATATCCAGCGGCCCTGAAAAGGACCGATTTTAATAGAGAAAATCAATTTTGCTGGTATTTGCTAAGACAAACTGACTTTGACAAAATTCCCAAAACAATTTACTGACGCGAGCCTTCTACATTGAGTTTGGAACTAGCGCTGTGACGGCCGAATAGAGAAACCATGCAGACAGCTGTTCGCCGCCGCTAGAATTCAAAGCATAGATACAGTACGAATTTATTTCAATCGTGCGGAGTTTTAAAACCGTAATTTGACTTATAAATAATTACCAGTGCGTGAGGAACGTAAACACGAAGAGGCGCAAGATTGGAATCGTCCCCAAGAACAGTGTCCAGTGAAGGAAGTACTTACCCGCCGGAACGTGAGTTGTTCAAAAGTTAAAATCATTTATACCTGGTATCAGTGTCACACAGTTGTACTACACATGTCAAACACCTTCAAATCACACAATTTTTGTAAAGCATCCCACTGATTTGTCTTGATAGTTCAAAGGAGTCACGTCCTGAGTATAAAGTTTTTTCATACATTAAATTCATGCTATTCAACTGAGCAATAAAATATTTATTAGCCGATACTTACTTAAAAAACTTGTCAATAATAATTTTTTTAACTCTGCAATTTTGTTTAATTCGAGTGTTAGTCCTTCAGACGATTTTTATGAAAAGAAAGATCATTAAACATACGTTATTTACAATTCAAACTGACTTGTTCACATTTTTCATATAATTAATTTAACAAAATCAAAATTCAGTTTTTTAATAATAATAATTTCTTGGAACAAATATCCAAGTGGCGCCCACATACACATATTAGCTTAAGTTGTGTTTGCAGGACAACATCGTCGCAGATAACCCAGCAATTAGTAAGTATTAAAAGTGCGCGGAGTGTAACACCCGACATAACAACACGACAACACAACACAACACACAATATCTAGAGGTTTGTTTATCCTGGGCATTTCCTGACCTGCTCCTATACTACCTGGGTATTTCCTTACTTTTTGGACTATCATAATTTTCCCATTATTTCTTATATATTGCATGGTTGGTTTTAATTTATTTTATCTCTTCGAACTATGATTACACTCCACTGTGGTACTTGATTAATTTTTATAGTAGTTTTCCTTGATATCATATTATTTTTATTTTATACATTATTATTTCTTAATTTAGAACAATGTGGATAATCTGTCATGCTACAATATTTTCATTATAATATATGTCGATCTTTTTTTTGCCAAAATTATCGACACTTTTAACGCATATCGTACTATTATAATACCGACCATTCCAACGCTTTCTCACGTTCTTATAGATACATGTGTTCGTTACATTCCGATTGACATATGGGATTGAAGAACATTTGAAGAATCCTTGCTCCTCCCCGATCATTACATTATCGCTTCATTAACTGAGAACCGTTTGGTGTAGCCTATCTGTCTTTCGTTTAAGACAATTGGACCAGCTGTGAGTGCTCAGAATATACAACGCACGAACTGTGCATTGTGTAGACCCTGACTTTGGTGTGCCTGTATTACAATGCATCATGTGTCAAACAGCATCCAAATATTTGCTAAGTGTCCGATTACAATTGGACAGATAGTGTAGTACGGCATTTGTCGAAACCGTTCCTAAAACATCTCAAAGAGTCCAACATTTCTTGACAGATAGTGGAAATATGTATGAGAGAATTACGTTACAGTTGTGTCCAGGCCGGCAAGACACTTCACGAGATACGGTTATATATAGTAAATTCCCGCATACGGCTACATATATTGTAACAAATTAAAAAAATCTTGTATACTGTTAATAAAAATAATTCTTGTTGTTAGGTTTAAAAAAAATTTTTTTTAATATTTATTATATTTTTTTCTTGTTTTATTTTTTATTAATTTAATTAATTTAGTATTAAATATTTTAAACTGTTTCGTTGTGTTTTGAACTTCTTATTAATTGTTTTTGTCGAATTATATCCTTTGGTGTATTTAGAATTCTTTTATTATGTTAATAGGATTGTCTCCAGGAACAATCGATTGGTGATCTTTCCTTATTTGCAGTTTATCCTCCTTTAAAGTGGTTAAACTCAGCTGTTCTGGTAGTTGTGTCTCAACTAATGTGTTATATTATTCTATTTATAAGTGAGGAATAAATAGGATTCAAAATAATAATATTAAATGATTTTTATTAACAATTAGTAAAGTAATCGATTTTATATCGACTGATGAATCGACTCTCTCAGGGCAAATCAATATATTATACAAATTATTTATTCTCGGGTTCTTTGAACAGTTATTTTATATATAGTCAGAGAAAAAGGGCATAGTATAGAAAGTATAACATTACAAATTACAAACTTATTAATTAAAATACAAACATATCATTCAATAGATAATGGTTAATAAAGAAATTGTTCGAACCATTCGAAGGTATACTGGCCGTGGCGCTTGGAATTGTGGGAACTCAAAGATAGCCGCTCCGTAGTCAGATGTGTTTAGACGAATGCACCTCGAAGAATCTGCTTCAAATGCTTTTCCAATGGTTTCTCGTTCCTGCAGTTGTGATTATTCCTTCTGGTGTTAGTGGAGTGGTCCTGGTTCAGTGTTTGTGATTCACTTCGATAAAATGTGTTGGATAATGTTATAATTCACTTTTGTCAATAAGGTCGACAATTGCACCGTTCTTTTCTTTATTCTGAATTATTGGTTTTAAAAGGTTTAAATTATGAATTCACTTAGTTTCTGTTCTGTGTTAATCTAGTTTAATGTTTGCATGTGTTAATTCCACTGAATTTAAAGTGAAAATGAAATTTTCCGAAACTCACGATTTTCACTGAAGACTAGGCTTCCTGGATGAGTGCCATACTTGTCTTCGCTATTAGGTTAATATTTAGCCAAAATCACGTTCAAGTGTGCTCGACAAAGTCTAATAATCAACTCTTCTAACTTCCTTCGTCATCTAAAAACGTCTTAGCCAATTTAATATTAGCAATACATGGTTTCAAATCTGTTTTGCTTCCGTTACATGTATGAAATTCACATTTATTCTGGATTTTTTCTAATTTTCTTTCTTAATTAATCACATTATTTTCTTCAAATCATTATAAGTTGATCTCATTATTTTTTAGAATTTAGACAATTTTTTATAATAATAAATCCTTTTTTTTTAATTCCAAATTATTTTGTTTCTCAAATCACTGGTAAGTTGGTCTTACTATTTTTTAAATTTTGACCTTTTATTAACGTCTAATTCTATTCTTCTTCTAATTCCAAATTATTTTCTTTCTCATCACTAGTAAGTTGGTCTTACTATTTTTTAAATTTTGACCTTTTTTATTAAATTCTAAATTCAATCTTCGTAATATTTTTTTATGGAGGCTTGGTTGTATACTCCTTTGGTTTTTCCAGAAACTATTTCTTTCAGTTCATATGTGTTGTTGTTATTATTTTTGGTAACGAGATATGGTCCAGTATAGAGTAATAATAATTTCTTCGTTATCCCTTCTAGGGTGCTGGGTAGTTCGCGGTTTTTTAACAGTACTTTTTCTCCCTCTTTATACGATATTATTCGTCCAATCGCCTTCTGATATTTGGTTTGCCGTTTTTCCTGGTCTTCGGCCACCTTGTTATAAAATTTCACCTTGTCACACTTACGACCATCATTCATCGGGAACTCTATTATTTCTTCAATCTCTCGTGGGGTTGGTTTCTCGTACATGGCGGAGTAAGGGGTAATTCCTATAGCTGGATGGTGATCGAAATTTAGAAACTTCTCCGTGGCTGCTAGGTATTCTTGCCACTTTTTCTGTTGGTGGTGACAGTACGTTCTCAATATTCTCCCCATTTCTCTTAATACCCTCTCTGCCGGATTACTACTTGGGTGGTACACTGATGTCTTGTATGTTTTAATACCAAGTGATAATAATGTATCCCGCCATCTTTTCCCTTTAAACTGTGTACCATGGTCAGTGATGATTGAAGTTGGTTTTCCTATTTCTGGCACATATAATTCCGTTATTACTCCAAGAACCTTTATAGTGGTTGCCCGATTAAAAATACCATATTTAAAGCTATACCACGGCTAATGACATTTACAGAAACTTGTTTTCTAATAGTTTTGTTTTGGCGGCCAGTTGCACCTACTAAGATAATATTATTTACTGGCAACATTGGCAATGTTCTACCACATCCTTTCTGGATTCTTTCCAATTCAATTATATTAATTATTGATATATTCGCACCGGTATCAATCATGATCTTGGCGGGCATTCCTTCTACTTCCGCTTTTATATATATTATTTCATTATTCTGACTATTGAGGCTAGTTTCGTTCTCTTCCAATAGTTCAGTTCTTATGTTTTTTAGATAGTTATTTCTCATGATGGTAAAGTTATTCAATCCAGCTGCACCTTGCAACTCTTGTCTATACCCAGGAGATAGGAGCAGTGAAGGGTCGTGATAATTCATCACTGCCTCCTCCCGTTTAAATTATCGTGTTCGCTGTTGTTATTAGGGCCGACCGAGGTGTCGGTCTGGAAACCTTGCGTCGGTTCCTGCCGCTCTGTACTATGTTCAAATGTTTGTTCTCGGTTTGGTTACCGGCCAGGATCATCTAGACTGGTACTTCGTCTATTTTGTTCGTACCTCGGACCATCACGTTTTTCGCTCCTCCGCCGACGATCTCCATCGTGAAAACTGTTCCTTCGCTGACGGTTATACCTTCTTGGCCCATAATCTTCAGCTCTTATGAAATTTACCCGTGGTCGGGAAATCCTGTTGTTATTATTGTAGTTGTTGGAATTGTAATTACTATTATTTTGGTAATAACGTTCAGTATTACCTGGGTGGGGGTTTCTCTGACTTTAAGAATTATTAGGGTGCTGATAGTAGTTATTTCGTTTATTTGGGTAGTTGTTATTATTCCTATTAATATTCGGATTATTGTTGAAGTTATTATTATTGTTATTTGGAGGGTTATTATTACCATTATAATTATTTTGATGGTTACGGTTCCCTTGGTAGTTGTTACCATAGTGGTTGTCATTGTTACTGGGCTACTGATTACTTCTTATTTCCGGCCGATCGTTCCTCCTTCTACTCTGACGGTAGTATTCCTCGTTCTCGTAACTCTCCAGTAATTCGGTCATGGCTTGCACTGTCTTTATCTGGCTACCCCTTCTTGCTCTGATTATGTCTTCGTCATAGTGGTAGGACAATTTGTTCACCAGGCATTCCTCGAGTATTGCCGGTTCTAAATGTTTCGCCAGACACACCTTTCCTAAGAAATAGGCCGTCATGGTGTTACCTATTTGGGCTTTATATCGTCCATGGCAGATATTGTCTCGTATCAAGTTCTGCGTGGTTTCTGACCAGTACTTCGCTTTGAATAGGTTTCTGAACTGTTGGTAGTCCGCGATCTCACTTCGATTCGCCATCCACCAGTTGTCGGTCATTTCCCTGAACGACTCGTCCAATATCTCCCGGTTGTTATTCCACCTATTCCCTCTATGTTTGGCAAAGTATTCCTCAAACCGGGCCAGAAACTCTATCGGTTTTCTTTTGTATTGTCGGAAATTTAACCATTCCCGATTTTCATTCTTTGGTATCCCAGTAAAGTTAGTGGGTCGATTTCTAATGACTTCCACTTCTTCTTGGCTCTGCCGTACTTGACCCGTTATATTCGTCATACCCTCTTCCATTCCGTCACACCTTTCCGCGGCTTGGTTCCGTACCTTCCCGAATTCTTCCTGGGTTTCTCTTCGGTTTTCTTCCATCTTTCTTCTACGGTACTCTTCGATATTAGTGAACTTGGTGTTTACTTCTTCTTTGAAACCCTGTACTTCTCTCTCCGTCTGACTACACCTTTCGTCCACTTCCTTAATTTTTTGTTTGATTCCCATGGTTTCTTCTTCTAATTTCTTAGTTGTCGTTGTTAGTTGTTTTCTAATTCATTATTATCGTTGATTTCCTTGCTCAACTCTTCCTTTAACAACTCTATCTTCTCGTCTAATTTGTCCAGATTTTCTTGGTTAACTTCCCTTAATTCTTCTCTTAATAGTTGGTTATCCTCCTTCACTTCTTCCAACTTCTCCTCCATTTTCTCTTCCATCTTCTTGTTATCTTCCTTCAACTCTTCCTTCAACTGTTGGTTGTCACTTTCCATCTTCCTGCTATTCTCCCTTAATTCTTCCCTTAACTGTTGGTAGTCAACTTCCATCTTCTTACTGTTTTCTTCCATCTTCTCTTCCATCTTCTTACTCTTTTCTTCAATTTTATTACCCAATCCTTCCTTGGTTGTTTTGAACTCTTCCTTTAAAGACTGGTTGTCCTCCTTCCTTTCCTTACTCAATTCTTCCTTTGTGGATTTGATTTCTTCCTTTGTGGAATCCATTTTCTTACTCATTTCCATCATCAGCCTGAACATTTCTTGCATGTCCCCATTGTCTGTTCGTGTGGACTTTTCTACCTGTTTCTCTGGGATATTTACGTCCCCTGTTTGCGTTGGTACCTCGGGTTGTTCCTTTTATAACATCGGTTTGGTTGGTTCGATCGGAGGTAGCATCATTTCCACTTCTTCCAACCAGCGTCGCCTCTTTGTCTTCCATATTGATTTCCTTTTCGGCCTCCGCCGCCCGTTTCTTCGATGTTGCTCGACGTTGCATTTTCCTTTTCTTCTAACTTGATAACTGCTGCCAAGCCTAAATTAGGAATTGGGCAAATTATCGTGGCCTATCAATCACTAATTAAAGCCCCTTAGTTGGCCGCCAATTTGTAACAAATTAACAAAATCTTGTATACTGTTAATAAAAATAATTCTTGTTGTTTGGTTTAAAAAAAAAAATGTTTTAATATTTATTATATTTATTTTCTTGTTTTATTTTTTATTAATTTAATTTAATTTAGTATTAAATATTTTAAACTGTTTCGTTGTATTTTGAACTTCTTATTAATTGTTTTTGTCGAATTATATCCTTTGGTGTATTTAGAATTCTTTTATTATGTTAATAGGATTGTCTCCAGGAACAATCGATTGGTGATCTTTCCTTATTTGCAGTTTATCCTCCTTTAAAGTGGTTAAACTCAGCTGTTCTGGTAGTTATGTCTCAACTAATGTGTTATGTTATTCTATTTATAAGTGAGGAATAAATAGGATTCAAAATAATAATATTAAATGATTTTTATTAACAATTAGTAAAGTAATCGATTTTATATCGACTGATGAATCGACTCTCTCAGGGCAAATCGATATATTATACAAATTATTTATTCTCGGGTTCTTTGAACAGTTATTTTATATATAGTCAGAGAAATAGGGCATAGTATAGAAAGTATAACATTACAAATTACAAACTTATTAATTAAAATACAAACATATCATTCAATAGATAATGGTTAATAAAGAAATTGTTCGAACCATTCGAAGGTATACTGGCCGTGGCGCTTGGAATTGTGGGAACTCAAAGATAGCCGCTCCGTAGTCAGATGTGTTTAGACGAATGCACCTCGAAGAATCTGCTTCAAATGCTTTTCCAATGGTTTCTCGTTCCTGCAGTTGTGATTATTCCTTCTGGTGTTAGTGGAGTGGTCCTGGTTCAGTGTTTGTGATTCACTTCGATAAAATGTGTTGGATAATGTTATAATTCACTTTTGTCAATAAGGTCGACAATTGCACCGTTCGTTTCTTTATTCTGAATTATTGGTTTTAAAGGTTTAAATTATGAATTCACTTAGTTTCTGTTCTGTGTTAATCTAGTTTAATGTTTGTATGTGTTAATTCCACTGAATTTAAAGTTTAAATGAAATTTTCCGAAACTCGCGATTTTCACTGAAGACTAGGCTTACTGGATGAGCGCCATACTTGTCTTCGCTATTAGGTTAATATTTAGCCAAAATCACGTTCAAGTGTGCTCGACAAAGTCTAATAATCAACTCTTCTAACTTCCTTCGTCATCTAAAAACGTCTTAGCCAATTTAATATTAGCAATACATTGTTTCAAATCTGTTTTGCTTCCGTTACATGTATGAAATTTACATTATATTACTGAATATATTTTTGCTATTATTTAAATTTATTAAACACTAAATACATAATCTCCTTCTTTAGTTTATTCTGCTTAATTTTATACCAAATAAGATAGTTTTACTAAGTTTTTTATCTAAAATGCTATATTTACTTCATTTTGAAAATGTAGGCCTTAAAATTTACTTCCTGTCCTCAAAATGTTTGCCATTTTATATGTTACATTTATGATTGTACTAAATCTCAGATTGACATAAAAGGTTTATCTTCCCTTAATTTCTTGTAATTTAATTAATTGGTTATCTTTTTAAATATTATTCATTAATTTGTGGCTCCCCACTTTGAATTTTTATTTATTACATTTGCATTTTTTCCAATAATTCTTACTATCTTTTTACAATACCTTTCTTAATTATAGTTCCAGTTATATGACTCTGTGATTTACCTTATACCATCAGTTTAACTATTTTACTGTACTTAATTCATCAATTATAATGTTGTTTAGATTTACCATTTGGCCTAGATTTTTTCTGTTTTTACATACAAAGATTTTTGAATAATACATCTTGTTTATACCCCTTCTGACTTTCTATCCTAATATAATATTAATTAATATTTCCTTACTTTAACAATAGAACATTTAGTATATAATTCATACTATTTATCCATAACAAATATTTGAAATTAACAGTGGTATTTAAACTCAGATATTTTAATCTTGCTTATTACTATTAACACATAATAAATGTTTTATAATAACAGAATGGTATTTAACTTAGACATTTTAATCTTGATTTATCTGAACTTATTATAAACAAAACATATCTGTCCTTCCATCATTTAACTATTTCTTATAACGAATTTTATTTTCAGTCTTAGCTGTTTTTGTTTGTTTTTTGGGTATTTATTTGGTCACTTCACTTTTTTATTGGCCTGCTCTAGTTTTATTGATGTCATTCTAATGAATGTTGTACATAAAGAGTGGCAGTTATTTAGAAACACTTGTATCTTATTTGTGATTATAATACTCTAATCAATATTATTTCTTGACACAATATAAAAACTTTATAGTTGTTAAATGCACAATTTACTTAGTTTATGAACTCCAACATTAAGTTTATTTAATATAATATAAAAACTTGCACTGGTCCCCTTTTTATTGTTTGATTTTATTTCTAATCAGTTTTATAGTCTTATTAAAATCAAGAAATTTATTTATAGAGGATAATGAAGGTTTTTTTTCATTATATAATTAATTCACATTGGTTCACTTTTAATTCTGCTTTATACACTTTTGTTTATATCTATTTTACATGGTTTTCTAAATTTGGGTTTTTGTTATACTTTCACTGGTTATTTTTATTTTCTTTTGGGGTTTCGTTTTTGTTTCTTATAAGAGCATTCCTTCTTGTCGTGAATGTTGTCTTGTTCTGGTTTCTTCCTTACTTATTCCTATCCTACTTGTTTCTTATAAAAGCATTCCTTTATATTGTGGATGTTGTCTTGTTCTGGTTTCTTCCTTACTTACTCCTATCCTACCTGGGTATCTCCTTACTTTATTTTTAGCCTTTTGGTTTATTTTGATTACTCATCATTCATTGTATATGTGGTTTTAATGAAATTCTTATTCAAACTCTGATTGTGCTTTACGGTGGTTCTTAATTAATTTTTAATGTTGCTTTCTTGGATTTAAATTTGTTTTTATTTTATTTTATGATCTTTCTTTCCATTCAGAACTATGGGCATTATCTGTCATGCTACAATATACATAAAAAATGGATAAATAAAAGGATCACAGGATACGAAATTTGGAAGATTGCTATATGTTAACTTAGGGGAATGAGATCAGCTTAGCTGCGTCGACCCAGAGAATGAATTACCTCCCCCTCCGCCACTTAAAAGTATGTCTGAGTTGTCTAGGTAGGAGTCAGGGAGACAACGGAATAATAGTTTGCTGTTTGACTTCTCCACTATCTCAGTCTGTCACACATATTCTTCCATTGTTCTCGCCACTCTTGTTGCAGCCGATGCTCACACTATGAAACACTCTACAAGCCTGTTGTGAGCATGTGAGAAATGAATGAATATTTAGTTAGCCTCGCAAAGAGGTGTTTGTCACTTGCGCCCCTCGAAGTCAGTTTTCAATTTCTACTGTCAGCTCTATACTAGTGTCAAGCGACTTATGGTAAAATCTGTATTGTACTAGTTCCATGAGTAGTGTGCGCGAAGTGTCTTGTTTAGAAAAAAGGAAAACAAGTGTTAATATTTAAAGTTAATAAATAAACACTTGGTGTGAGCACTTTTCACTTTTCGGACAATTGTTTCCCCTGTTACGGCAACTTCAGAGGCTTCAGAGGTAACTTATGGACCAGTTGTCAGCAATATAAAGTATCTGTAGAGCTATACCAAATATTTATTTATTAAATTTAAACATTATTAAAACGTTCTATTAAGTGCCGAGCGACCGTTCACTCAGTATTATTGTTTCATAAGATAAAAAGCCAGGTTGTTAAATCTTAAAAAAAGTGTTGCCTGTAACAATGATAACCATGAGAACTTAAGAGTGACACATTTGTAACATTGCATAAAGTAGGTGATCAATGAACTATCGAATTTGACACAAAGTTTTTAGATCGTTATGATTATTGGTGACTAAATGAAGACAATAAAGACACCTCTTTCCATACACTCACTCAATTAAACATTGTAAACCTATTATGGTCCATCCGACATTGAAAGAACGTTAATTGTATATTTAGACTGGGACGGAGTCATAACAGATGTAATTTTGTACTTAATAATTATGCAATATTATAATTTTAATTAAATTTTTAAGAATGTTCGGAATGTTTGGTAGTGGTTAGCTACACCACGGGGATTGGGCTTGATTTCCATTGCTGCCAATATTACGGTATATCTGACTTTTCAAACAAGAAATAATTAATACATTTTTTCCAACCATATAAACCCAACCATTTTTAGTTCCATGTCATAGTGTATTATATAAGCATGTGTTATTCCAAATAATTGTTTAAAATCGTTTATAAAAATCTATTATTACTTTTCTACACAGCAAAAACATGAAACGTAAAAACACGGTAGGCCATATCAATAAATCTTGTGCACTCAAAGTTATGTAAAATATTAATAAATACAAATATAAATTTCAAAATTAATATTTCCTGTATTTACACAAGAATAAAAATATATTTAAACTGAATACTCAATTTTACTTTGATTTATCGCTGGAAATACAATGTATAATATTTAATGATATAAATACGTTATCAAATAGATTTTAGCTCAGAATAAGTATCGCATCACATTTTGTAGGTTGTATTACAAAAACCAGGTGTCCACACTTTCTACACTGCCATCTCCTCTGAACAATCTGATTGTTGTCTGAAACTGGAAGCTGATGTATTGTGTTGTCTATGGTATTTTTAAGTTAAACGTATAGTGTAAAAATGTTTAGGATATTTAAGAAAATGGCCTCTATTCAGCTTATTGGAAAAAGCATAATCGGGTACTTTTGTTACTACATTATTCACTAATCACTACATTAATCACTACGTTACTACGTTAATCACTAATATTTTTAAACTCTTTAGGAGAAATCGTCATGACAGTAACGTCAAGTATAGTACAATTTTACTGGCAATAAAATAATTACATTATTTTACCATTTAAACTATATAATAAATTTTTATTTTAAATGTTTATTGTTCTTTATTTCAGGACCATATGTTATGTAATTTCTACCTGTACAGAAAATATGTTTTACAAATTGGCTTGAAAACAAATTTTTCATATGGACGCATATTTTATATTGCGGAAAATCAATTACTACAAGTTTATGAATAGAAAGCAAAAAAGAAAACTACTTATATCAGATGGCGAAAAACAAGACTTGTTTATCCAAGCGGCGGACGTCGTGTTTTCTTTGATTGCAGCGGGGATGTTGTTTGTTTTACCCACTGTTGTGATTCGTATTTTTGATGAACGCCAATACTCGACTTTTTATTTAAAAACCGATGGTGCACTATTTCCGAACCGCAGCGCATTCTTAATAGTTGCTTCAACTCTCTGGTGTTTATTTCATTCACTGCTTTGTTGAGCTTCAGTTTTGGCTTTTACCACTCTGCTTTATATTGTTTTAGCCTGTATTCTCTCATTTATTTTTTGACAAAAAAAGAGGCCAAAATAAGTAGTACCGTATTGTTTCACTGAGTATTAGAATAACTAAAAATTAAAATGTTTTATGTTTTTACCAATTAAATTACAAATTATTAAATCTTTAGTAAGAAAACTGATGCATTTATGTTTCGAGAGAAGCAAAATATTCCTTGTATACTCATTTTAATCTTCTTCTTCTTCTTCTTCTTCTTCTTCTTCTTCTTCTTCTTCTTCTTCTTCTTCTTCTTCTTCTTCTTCTTCTTCTTCTTCTTCTTCTCCTTCTTCTTCTTCTTCTCCTTCTCCTTCTCCTTCTCCTTCTCCTTCTCCTTCTCCTTCTCCTTCTCCTTCTCCTTCTCCTTCTCCTTCTCCTTCTCCTTCCCCTTCTCCTTCTCCTTCTGCTTCCCCTTCCCCTTCTCCTTCTCCTTCTCCTTCTCCTTCCCCTTCTTCTTCTTCTTGCAAGTGTTGTCTGTAGTAACAAAGTAATGTACAAATTTCTCATGATTGTTTGCTTTTACAATTGCTTCATTTTAAGATAAAACAGTTCCTTAACTCAGAGTAAGTATTATATATAACAAACAATAAAAATTGTCATAAAAGCTGGGTGATACTTCACGATTCTTACTCTGTAGTTTGTTTGGAAACGGTATGTTAGCAAACGTGGATGAAGATTTCAGCCAGGCCACTTGCATCATTCCTCAGATTTCTTGTCCCTTGAGAAAACAGTAAACCAGAGCCTTAATATCCTTCCACCGCAGGCCTGACGGTACTAGACACGTTTATATGGGATTCGTTTATAGTCTATAAGATATTAACACATTAATTTTGTACGTTATTCTTAATAACAAAATGTGTCTTCCTCTTCTGTATACTTATCATCGGCGTCATCACTCAACCACTCTTATACTGTTTAATCTCTTTCCATTTTGGTCTTCCTATAGATCTTCAGTCCTATGGACAATGGCGACTTTATTATTTCATATTTTGTTATCTTCCATTTTGTTCAACATGAGAACTACAGATTTTTGTACTAAGTATACCTACTATCTAAATTGCTCTGAAAACATAATGAGACTGGCGGATTGAGGCAATATTAGAAACGTAATGTGCTCTAAAATATAGCATTAAGTATCAGCGACAGTAGTAATAAGCTTCAGTAGCCTATAAAATCATTTAAACGGCCTAAACTGACTTGCAAGTACAAAAATGTGAGTAGACTTTCTGGAGATACTCGAAAATTGAACACTGGATTTTTAGGTTTCTAAGCAAGTGCAAGTCCCTGATATTATGGGAAGTGTATGGTATCACTGTGGCAGCAGTTTTACGTTTCAGTATACAAACCTTTATAGACTGTGTCCGCTAATTGGATTTTAATTTACTATAAATACCCTGGCATTAATTTAAATTCTAATTTCCAAAGTACACATATTACGTACTGGTATTATACTAGACAGAGACCAATCTGTGCAAGTCTGTTGGCTGTGAAGCATGTTCCTGTTGCTTATACTCCCTGTGTAAGTTCCTGTCGTGCATAAATAAGTCCACTGTGCAGTCTGAGTGTTGGCAGATTATCTATTCAACCGTTTGTAACCGAGGTCGTAGTTAAAATCGTCAGCGTATTACTTTCTGTTTTCATTATGGCATTCACACGCGGGAGCGCACACAAACACACACAGTCTGTATAATTGAAAGAACACTTGTCACAATGTCACATATTATTTGATGAGTAATTACAACAAGACAATTACCGTAGTTGAAGTATCCCATGTTATGTTCGTTTTGAGTGAAATATGAACGTTTCCTTTAGAAGCAATAGGAAAATGTTTCATTTTGGCACCCGTCAATAAAAATAATTTGAACTCTTAATATTTAATAATCTAATTCTATTTTATTGATTTAAGTCGTTACATTTTGACTCTGTTTCCTATTTGATTATCCTTTTCTAATTTTATTAATTAGAATCCTTTGTTAATATTAAGATACAAAATAATTTCTATTATTATTAATAGAACTAACAACGATGTTACTGCTGCTGCTACCGCTGGTGATGATGATGACATCGTAAAGATAAATAATAATAATATTTTTTTACGAGGGAAACTGTGAAAAATCTAATGCTTGCGGCAGAAAGGTTTGCACTTCTACGGTGTGTGGGACTCGCACCTACTAAAACGACACTCCGGCACGGATTCACACCGGGACTTAGTTTTTGCATTACTTCATTGAGTATATGTTACCTGCTTTATGCTATTCTGTCCTAGAATGATCATTTTCTGCTTTCTTCTTTTACCTTAGAAACTTCTCTCTGTTGGCTGCGAAATGATGCCAGTGGCGTTCACTTTGCACTCATTAATACTGTCGGGTGTGACCTGTCCCACCGCATTCTCCAGAGATTTCCTCTCCTCTTTCCATCTACCACAGATGAAAAACGTGTGGTGCACATCGCCTAGTTCCTGTTTAGAGGAAGTGTATTCTGGTCTGGCTGTTTTCCATATTCTACAGAGGTAAGTCCCGACCAGGCCGTGAGCAATTAGAAATTGTGTTATTCAGAAATTAATCTGTCCACATTTGCAATCAGTCTACTCAGCTATCTGCTTTATGAGCTATATGCTTTGTTCACCTTCCCTTCGAGTCTCTTGTCCATATTTCCTGCCGCTGAGCCATAATATGAATCTTGGCCTCCCTAGAAGATTGTACTTTCTTTACATTGGCCTTCCTTGTGGAAACATGTTTTTTTCCTGTGCCAGTAGATGATTGGAAATATTCCCGCGACGACGACGAGAACCGCGAACCCCGGAACTTGCGGTAGCAGCAAACCACTCGAGTGTGTCACTTCGCTCCACTGCTGACACGAGTTTTCTGTATTTCTACAGTTTGAGTGTATCAGCCCAGACCTTCACACCATTTAGTAGTAGGCCTATTGTGTGCGTAACTAACGTCAGTAATTGGTGCTTGAAAAGTTTTGGACTCCTGGTGTTAGCCATAAATCTACTCAGCGCCGTGATCAAAGTTTGTGACGATTTCATTAATAAAAGTATGGTAATTAATAAATAGGTAATGTGTAGGCTGAGAAATTTTAAATTTTTAATAAAATCGCACATTTAAACTAAATCTTATTGCTATCATTAATAATAATAATATTTAATAAAAAGTCTTATAATAAAATAAAAGAAATACGATTGTACAGAAAGGGTAAAGCTTGTTAATTAATCCTGCATAGACAGGCACTAACCAGAATTAACTTGTTTTCCGACCCCTTAACAAACTAAATATACTTGTAAATTTTGACATTATTTAAATAATTAAATAAGACCACTGTAATGTATTTTAATAACGTCTGTAACTAAGAATATCTCTGCTTAATTAAATAGTCAAACTTTAATCCTTTAAATAAAGAAGAAACATGGAACTACTTTTATGTTGATTGGTAAATGTCGCGAGATTACTACTCTCACCCCTAAACTATTTTCACCCACTTGAAATGGAGCGGTCAACCCGTAAGCTGCGCACAGCAGATATGTGGAACGATAAAAATAGTTTGTTTCCTAAAGTGATTAATCCGTCAGTTAAGACACAGAGGCATTCTTTATACTATTAAACAATGTGTTGCGTTAATATAGTTGAACCGCGATTCATATAAATATGTTGTAAACGAGTAAGAAAGAATAATGAAAATTTAGCGCCTGTGACATCTCTACAAAAATCTTAAAATATAAAACTTATGTAATTAAAACTGTGGTAAGACCATAAAGTGAAGTGCAACAAATAAACAATCATGTGAAGTAGATACAGGTGAATGAAACTTTTGTGTTAATCTTTCAAATCAACGAGCTATTACTACCCGTTAGCCAAGAGCAGAGAACCAGGACCCACAATGATCTAAAAGACTTCAGGACTACACCATCCCCGGATACGAAGATAATGAGAGATACCTGACCTACATCAAACATGCTGCAACCGAGGACCGAGGACTGGAATAACGAGGAGCTGGAGGACATCCAAAAGGTGACACGGAGGCAAGCCTTCCATGGTTATGAAATACTAAATATTATATCCAACCAAAGACAATTAAATTAAAAACATTAAGACATTTTAAGTACTGACAGTAATTGTATTCTTATTTGTAGTAAAAGAGTAAAAGCTTAAACTGAAAGCTTTATTGTTTTAAAAAGATTAAAAAAGTCCATTCTCCAAATGGCACAATTTTAAAGATTGTATATGGCGAGGTGACCATTATTAACATACTATATTCAATCCCGGATCCGTGGAATTAATTAAATTGATGTACATCTTATTTTGAGGGCCCTCATCAAAGAATAAAATACTTAATCATCTTGTAAACTGTAAGCTGTTGAACCATATATGTCGAGAATTTTAAGTAGAGCAATTAATACAATATGTAATAAAGAGATGTCATCAGTAGTACCGACTAAACTGAGTGCATAAATCAACAGTCTCCCCTTCCCAGAATCCTTTTATATTAATTGTTTTGTTGTTGTGATTCATTTTCAGCTCGTCACACCTAAGGCAGCCTGTATAATTGGCAGAACCAATTATTGCGGGTTCCCTAAGTTATAACACTAGTTCAGAAGTTATAAATTGCGCCACTCTGCTAATTTGTTTAAATTTTGCTACTGTTTGTAAAAAAAAAAAAAATTGTGTCTGGTGTTGTTTAAGAAGTAATTGTGTCCCAATATTACACACACACCCTGTTGATTTATTCACTCATTTACTCTAAAATGTGTCTAAAATCTTAAATAAAATAAAACGATAATTATTATTATAATAGTATAGTAAATAAGTAATTTTAATTATGATTTAGATATAGGAATGAACATAATGTTAACTTAAGACGCCACAAGAATACGAAATAATATCAGGTACGCGCTTGTCAAAAAATTTCATTCATCAACATGTCGGTTTGTAAACAAAATCTGACCGGTTGAATTCTTGTCCGCGCCTGTGTGAAACTGTCATAGTTACCCTCCCGCAAGTTGAGTTAGACAATACGTCACCCTCTTTGTTAGTTCTATTGTTATAAGAAGCGTGTCTTTTCCTGTGTTTAGTAACCGAAGATTCCCCCTTTTGTCGAACGTATATTCAAGCCTGTGTGAGATTTCTCTCTCTCTACCAATGTAAAATGATAAAGGTTGTCATCACATTTTAATTGTTTATTTGTAAAAAAAAGGGTAAGAATACGATTGATTTATATTTTTAATTTTTCTTGTGTATAAAAAAAAAAAGAAGAAAGCATTGTATAGAATTTAATGCAAATAGTAGAATAATTATTTATAGCCACTCACATTACGAAAATGGCTGAATTTAACCCTGATCTATTATTAAAAGATGAGCTGTGCTACGAAGCAATTTTACGAGGTTTAAAACACGTGAATGTAACAGTGTCTGAATTACGAAAATCATTACGCGAAACCAGATCAGATATACCCTCGCAGTTAGATAGATTGCGTGAACTCGATTATGACAGCGAACGAGAAACCTGTTATGCGAAGTATAGGGAACTGACGGTATTATCTCAGAACCTTCAGGACGAAAAATCACCTACTCTAATATTGCGCGTCACGCAACGAATAGAACATTTAACACGCCGGTTAAATAATTTATTAAGCTGGCCCGACGTCACCGTAATCCCCGCCGATGTGCAGAAATTTGCGGATGAGGCATTACGCCAATTACCCATAATTATCAACGACTTACGACGAAAGTCAGACTCATATAGAATGGAGGAAATTGAGCACGACTTACAAAAATTATATATTTCCCCAGTTCAATCCCCTACTTTAGAACACCCTCCCTCCACCTCGAACCAAGAATCACCCACCGTATCGAAGATACAACCGACTCATGAACAGTTACCTAGTAGAGAATTAAATACCCTAACTATATCAGAACCCCTACCGCCTAATGGTCACCATACTCGCACTAGTCAATATGCGATTACAAATCCTAATGCAACCACCAATCCTTCGAAAAGTATACCAAACGTAAATTTTAATGTAGACCTCTACGGAAAGATTTCCCACCCAGTAGAGAAAATAATTAATGAAATTCCTTACACCGATGGCTTAAGTATCACGATACTGTTGACTTTTATCAGATACCTACTGCAAATAAAAGATCTACAACAATTGAACGATTGGCAAATACTGCAAGTAATCCTACCCAAATGTAAACCACCGTTACGAGATCGTGTACTAGCATCATTAAACTCGACTCTTCCAGTAGAAGAACTTCATACTACTATAATCAAATATTTTATCCCCACGGGAATTTATGAGGAGATCAAAAGAAATACCGTACTTCGAGTACAAGGAGCCCATGAAAGACTGGCCCACTATATTGCAGACATCAGAGAATCTTCACGTCTAGTGCAAGTCGACTGGAGTGAAAAACAATTGGTCGATACTATTCTAGTAGGCTTATCTCCTGAAGAACGCTCCCGTTTAGCACTAATAAGTAGACCCCTCACTTTCGCTGACCTTGAACAATGTAGTGTTCACTCGTCAAATGTGTGGTACGCAGATCAGCACAGACATGCATCGGTATCCACTACACCACATAGAAAGGAAACGCAAGCCCTAGTCTCAGATGCAAGAAGTCTACGAGAAAGACGACCATTTCGGCGACCAACCTATGTTCATGGCCATGGTAAGTCCAAGGAGCCTCAACCACGACAGGAAACCAGTGAGACCCCACGTAAAGAATATGTATGCTATAACTGCGGAAAACCTGGACACCTCAGTAGAAACTGTAAACGGAAACAGTACAATCAGAAAACTCATTATTCAAAAAACATGTAAGGCAGGGAGATCCGAAACCCTGTGTCTTCCGCAGCATCGTGAAAACAGGTAAACCCCTGAGAGACAACAAATCAAAACAAATTAATAATAATAACAAAAGAAAATTAGACCCCTATGTTAGAAAATTTTTCGATAAATGTAACGCTATTAATAAATGATATTTCAATAAGTGTCAATTACCGTATATACAAGTTGACCTTGGTGTTACATCCACCCTCGGATTGATTTATTCCGGATCACCGCGAAGTTTAATTAGTCAAGAGCTAGCCAATAAGTTATTTAAACATAATTTAGTTAAACGCAGTCAATCAGTAAATATTAGATGCGCTACAGCTAATAAACAAAACTTAATGATAAAACTTATCATCACGTTTAAAGTAAAAATTAAAAATCTAACGTGGTATTTTCCAATGTTGGTATGCGACGAGTTAGGACCCGAGTTAATATTGGGAGCTGATTTTATCAGTAAAACAGGAATAATTCTAGATATTCACGATAAGATATTTTACTTTGGATTCGATCGTTCACGGAAATATAACTTGGATGATAATGCGAATAACAGAGAAAGTACTAGCACCACTTCTACACATCTAAAGCATCACGAATCTGAATTAGGTCATCTGGAAAGTAAAGATAGACGGAACATACAGACTTTAATAAAACAATTCTCCAACGTCCTCACCCCAAAGTTAGGACTGACGGACCTGATAGAGTACAAAATAAATTTGAGCGACAATAAAGTAATACGTTTAGCCCCATACAAGTTATCACCTCCAAAAATGGAAGCAATGAGGAACCAAATTAATAAATTGTTAGAACAAGGAGTCATCGAACCCTCTACGTCATCTTATTCATCACCCGCGTTTTTAGTACACAAAAGTAACGACAAACAAAGACTAGTTGTAGACTACAGGCAACTAAATAAACGGATAGAATTTGAATCTATACCGCTTCCCGACATCCACAGTGCTTTTCATTATTTTACGAAAGCAAAAATGTTTACCATTATGGATTTAAATCAGGCATTTCATCAAATACCCCTTTCTGAAGAACCAAAACGTCTAACCGCGTTTGCCGTCCCTTTCAACCTGTACCAATTTACGAGGGTACCCTTTGGTATTTCCCAAGGTAGTTCTGTATGTAGCAGATTATTAGAAAAATTATTTCATGACATAAAATTTAAATATGTGTATCACTACTTAGATGACATTGTTATCTACAGCGAGTCTATTGAGCAACATCTTAAACATCTACGTGAAGTACTATCCCGATTGGAGAAAGCTGGATTAACCGTAAACCCCAGTAAAGTAAATTTTGCTGTGACACAATTCTCATTTTTAGGTCACATCGTAAAAGCCAACGGAAAGGTAAGCATAGACCCCGAGCGAACCCGTGCTATCAGAGAATTTTTACCACCGCGGGATGCGAAAGGAATAGCCCGATTTTTAGGAATGATAAATTATTTCCACAAGTATATCCCACATCTAGCCGAAATTGCAGCACCGCTAAATACCTTAAGAAAGAAGGGAGTTAAATTTGAGTGGAATGAGCAACACCAAACCGCATTCGAGAAATTAAAAGAAAGCATCATATCACCCCCCGTACTACAATTAGCCGATTTTACAAAACCGTTTGTTGTGCAGACAGACAGTTCAAGTGTAGCCCTAGGTGCAGTAATATATCAGGAAGTAGATAACTCTAGATTACCTATTAGTTACGCTTCACGCACCCTGACAGACCAAGAAAAGAAATACTCCGCACACGAATTAGAATGTTTAGCTATCGTTTTAGCTTTTGAGAAGTTCAAACCCTTTTTAGAACATAAAGAGTTTTTGTTAGAAACAGATAATCAAGCATTATCTTGGCTACTAAATCACCCAAAACAGTTAGGTCGTATCGGAAGATGGGTATTAAGATTAAATTGTTTTTAATTCAAAGTACAACATATTAGAGGCACCCAAAACGTAGTTGCCGATACACTGTCGCGTATGTTCCAGCCGAGTAGTAATACTTACGAAAACAAGAGTAGAGAAACGCCGATTATTAATACTTTAATTACCGAATTTCCTCTTGCATTTACGGACTTAGCCCAGTATCAACAACAAGACCCACGTTTGAGACCAATTATTGAACAACTCGATAAAGGAAATAAGTCAGAGAAATACATATTAAGTAAGAGAGTGTTATGTTGTAGAATAGCGAACGGAAAATATTTACGAATAATCGCCCCTGATATTATTAAACCTATGCTGATGGAATACTATCACTCTTCCACCATTGGAGCACATATGGGAATAAATAAAACCATACATCGAATTCGTAAAGAATATCACTGGGAAAATATGAACAGTGAGATCGCTAATTTCGTGAAAAGGTGTAAGTTGTGTGCACTCAGTAAACCAGCGAGAAACAGTCAAATAAGTCAATTAATCTCAGAAATTCCTGCTACCCCGTTCTCCAAAATTTATTTAGACTTTTCAGGACCCTACCCGCGTTCTAAATCAGGAAATACAATGTTACTAATTTGCGTAGATTCTTTTAGCAAATTCGTCTGGATGTACCCCATGCGGCGAGCCTTAGCTTCTACCACATTAAGTATTTTACAGCATAGATTATTTAAAGAATTCGGTATTCCAGTCCATCTAGTGTCGGATAACGGACCACAGTTTAAGTCTAAGGAATTCAGGAACATGTGTTTCAAACTAGGAATAGACCACATTACCACTACAGAGTATCGTCCGCAAGGAAATATAGCTGAAAGGTATTTGCGAAACCTAAAATCTGCTTTAATAGCCTACCATGCTAACGATCATACGTCTTGGGACCAGAACCTATCCTGGATACAATTCGCCTTTAATTCAGCATATCATGAAGGACATAAGTCTACCCCATTCGAATTATTGTTCAAGTATAAACCTAACCACCCATTATCCACTAAGTGGAAAATACATGAGTTGTTACCCATTGAAATTAGGGATAAAAATATTAAGAAAATATGGAATGAAGCGCGCGCTAATTTACGAGCAAACTTAGCGAAATCAAGGAAATATCACGAGCGAAATAATAATAATAATGAAGTAAAGTACCAAATCGGTGACTTAGTTATGTATAAAACACACCCTACGAGTAGTGCAATCGATAAGACAACTTCCAAGCTATCATACCGATGGTGCGGTCCTTATCAAATTCACAAATACTTAACTCCAGTAACTGTAGCCCTGTACGAACCCTCTACTCAAAAATATGTACGAAGGACACATATTTCGCAGATAAAACGTTATCACAAAGGAGGAAATAGTAGAGTGCAAGTTAAATAAATGTAAAAAAAAAAAGGTATATGTTTTGTACTCAACTGCAAAAGACTACTTGAGTAACATTTGGCTACCTAATCGTATAAATAGGTACGAGGCCTCATCAACCTTGAATCCTATTCATCGAAAAGTAGAGCAAAGTAAGAAGTCAGCTGACATCAAATATGAGGAATAATTAAGTAACAAATTACTTAAAGAGTAATTCTATAACTAGAATAACTCACAACTAAAGAAAAATCCGGTAGTAGTCATAAGTAGTAGAGTTAAGAAAAATTTAGAATGTTTACAATATGTTTTATAATGTGTGAATTTTATGTAGTATTAGAATTAGTCTGTAAACTATGACGTATATATATAGATAGTAAGAATAAGCAAGTCGAGAGTGACTTATGCAGCTCGTAATTACATACAGAGAAAAACGGGTGAGAGAAATTTTACACGGGAAATCCCCAAGCATACTCCCGGTACATTGCTGACCAAATTATCCGGAGTCTGTGTTTCTTAAGCGGCGGAGTATGTGACGATTTCATTAATAAAAGTATGGTAATTAATAAATAGGTAATGTGTAGGCTGAGAAATTTTAAATTTTTAATGAAATCGCACATTTAAACTAAATCTTATTGCTATCATTAATAATAATAATATTTAATAAAAAGTCTAATAATAAAATAAAAGAAATACGATTGTACAGAAAGGGTAAAGCTTGTTAATTAATCCTGCATAGACAGGCACTAACCAGAATTAACTTGTTTTCCGACCCCTTAACAAACTAAATATACTTGTAAATTTTGACATTATTTAAATAATTAAATAAGACCACTGTAATGTATTTTAATAACGTCTGTAACTAAGAATATCTCTGCTTAATTAAATAGTCAAACTTTAATCCTTTAAATAAAGAAGAAACATGGAACTACTTTTATGTTGATTGGTAAATGTCGCGAGATTACTACTCCACCCCTAAACTATTTTCACCCACTTGAAATGGAGCGGTAAACCCGTAAGCTGCGCACAGCAGATATGTGGAACGATAAAAATAGTTTGTTTCCTAAAGTGATTAATCCGTCAGTTAAGACACAGAGGCATTCTTTATACTATTAAACAATGTGTTGCGTTAATATAGTTGAACCGCGATTCATATAAATATGTTGTAAACGAGTAAGAAAGAATAATGAAAATTTAGCGCCTGTGACATCTCTACAAAAATCTTAAAATATAAAACTTATGTAATTAAAACTGTGGTAAGACCATAAAGTGAAGTGCAACAAATAAACAATCATGTGAAGTAGATACAGGTGAATGAAACTTTTGTGTTAATCTTTCAAATCAACGAGCTATTACTACCCGTTAGCCAAGAGCAGAGAACCAGGACCCACAATGATCTAAAAGACTTCAGGACTACACCATCCCCGGATACGAAGATAATGAGAGATACCCGACCTACATCAAACATGCTGCAACCGAGGACCGAGGACTGGAATAACGAGGAGCTGGAGGACATCCAAAAGGTGACACGGAGGCAAGCCTTCCGTGGTTATGAAATACTAAATATTATATCCAACCAAAGACAATTAAATTAAAAACATTAAGACATTTTAAGTACTGACAGTAATTGTATTCTTATTTGTAGTAAAAGAGTAAAAGTTTAAACTGAAAGCTTTATTGTTTTAAAAAGATTAATAAAGTCCATTCTTCAAATGGCACAATTTTAAACCATTATTCAAATGGCACAATTTTAAAGATTGTATATGGCGAGGTGACCATTATTAACATACTATATTCAATCCCGGATCCGTGGAATTAATTAAATTTATGTATATCTTATTTTGAGGGCCCTCATGAAAGAATAAAATATTTAATCATCTTGTAAACTGTAAGCTGTTGAACCATATATGTCGAGAATTTTAAGTAGAGCAATTAATACAATATGTAATAAAGAGATGTCATCAGTAGTACCGACTAAACTGAGTGCATAAATCAACAGTCTCCCCTTCCCAGAATCCTTTTATATTAATTGTTTTGTTGTTGTGATTCATTTCCAGCTCGTCACAACTAAGGCTGCCTGTATAATTGGCAGAACCAATTATTGCGGGTTCCCTAAGTTATAACACTAGTTCAGATGTTATAAGTTGCACCTCTATCAGTTGCACATATTATTTGTGCCCAAAAGCTAAGCTTTGTATTCCAAGATTTATAACCGAATATTTAATATGCACAGTTTCTTTCCCGACATTTATTGGTAAGGTGTTGGCCAGGTTTTTCGGCTGCCAGTTTTAAAATGTGATCTGACATACAGAAATTGATTAGACGCATAACTTACATCAGTCGAATATTAGCCAGCTATATATCTCGTGCTGTTATAGCCCCTGCAGTAGGGTCTATCATCTGCGCATCCCACTAAGAATGTATTCTCATGGATTTCTATCCGAACAATGCAATCATTTATGAAACATCGTACACGTCTGGCTCTAAAATCGATCCCTGATTTGGTCCCGCTCTGACCTCTTTAGTTCGCCATCCTTCTGCAGCATCATAAAATAATGTCTGATTGCTTGGGTAATCTCTAATAATTCGCAACATATATTTGGGTGTCCGAAATGTATGCTCCAAAGAATCAAACAATGACATGTGACTCCACTTCTCTTAGTAAACTGCATTTCTGACCAATAGGCGTACTGGTCGCCAGTTGTTTACTCATTTGGTTACCCTCGCGGCTTCAACTACTATATGAATTCCGTCTACTGTAAACTCCACCTCAGAAAACCATACTGCCTCTCGGATAAACCTCCGGAGACCTTTTTGTCACGCAAAAGATCTTGCTGTTGGCGAAGAGCGGCATGGAGGTTAAAACTGGAAAAAGTAAGAAACATCAGAATCCGGGAGATAATGGGGGTACAGTATTCTATTGTCGACGACATAAAAACAAAACAGCTAAGATGGTTTGGGCATGTGCAAAACATGCCGGATAATCGACTCCCCAAGCAAATTTTGAGATGGACAACATACGATCATAGGCGAAGAGGAAGACCTAGGTTGAGTTGGAGAGAAGGCATCAACCGGGCAATGAGAGACCAGATTTGGAAGAAGAATCTTGGTTAGATCGAGACCAATGGAGACTAGGGATCGGAAGACGTAGGATAACGTTATTAACCGATTTAGAATTATACGAATGGTTGCGGCCTGCAGCACATCTGCTGGTATGCAGTCAATCCCTAGTGCCTTTTGAGTTTATAGGAGCCCACTGCTAGCATCAATTCGTCTTCGTCGAATATCGGGATTTCTACGAGCTTCATCGTTTACTCTCGGTTTTCTTCACTTGGTGACTTGGAGAAAACACATCTATGATGTTTTGCATCCTCTCTACATTATGTGGCTATTCTCATGAAAAAGCTTCAAGCTTGTGGGTTTCGAATTTTATATCCTAGTCTTCTGGGATCCTTTTCATTTATTCTTCCATTGCTTTACAACAAGGTTATCTGCTTTACGCTCTGCTGTTCTGAGCTCGGGTATTCTCCCTCCTCTCCGTGCCCGTTAAATTTTCCTCCTCAACTGAATGCATTTTTTCCTGAGAACAGCAATGTCTTCCGTCCACCAGTAGACTGGCCGCGTATTGTTTCGGGGTCTTTTTCTGAGCACAGATTCATGGCGCTTGTTGTATCAATCTTAT
This sequence comes from Magicicada septendecula, assembly GCA_034769895.1. NCBI lineage: Eukaryota > Metazoa > Arthropoda > Insecta > Hemiptera > Cicadidae > Magicicada > Magicicada septendecula. Next base: position 432,682,653 of record CM068372.1, on the reverse strand, counting down.
CACCGCATCGACCACTGCCTCTGCAATATCCCAAATTTTCGATTCCCTCAGAGTCTGCACCATCTCTTGATGGGGCGTTAACCCCCTTGTAATACTGTAGAGAGCTTTTCTAAATCCTCCCTCGCCGTGTTCCACCTAGTGCGTGGTTTACGTGGTTCCACCTCCGTTACACTTCCTCCCATCCGCTGCCGTACCATTGGTGCTAGACGTTCCGATGCTAAAATAGTTTTTCAACATCCAGGTTCGACTGAATGTAGACTGCCTTCCAGTATTAAGCGCTACCAGACCCAGCCTAAATGACGTCTCAACGACTCTCTTTTCTTAAAGTTTTGTTCAGCTTTAGCATTGAAATCGTTGGCCATAAAAATTTCTAGTTCCATTTTTGCTACAACATCCTCAAGTCTGTCCATCGTAGCTCTAAAACTGTCGATTCGCTCATTTGGTTTAAAGTAGCAGCTTACATACGTAATATTCTTTCTGTTTATCCATACAAGCCATTAGCACATCCATGGCTGTAAACGTAATCCCGAGCCGTTTAAACGATTAAAGGATCACGGTAACTGTCGGCACAAAATGCACTGCAGTGGTACGACGATGGACTCGAAGGTGGAAAATATCCCGACGCGCGAAATATTACAAGAAGAAAGGCGAAGTCGGCGTTCGCATTTACAGGAATATTTTTTGTTGTCTAAATCAGACATTTTCATAACATCTCTGTCTTCAAAAGTGCGTTCTACATTAGATTGTTTATTTCAATAAAAAACTATGTATTAATAAAATGAGCTAAAAATATTTGTCACTGGTGGTGGGCGAGTGGTTCTGTTGCGGCCCAATTCTAATTACAGACAATTCCTGTGCGTCATGACATATTGCCTTTATGATGGATGCGAGTCAAAGGTGTCGCAACTATTGCTGGCCACTTTATGACTTTACTGACCATGCAGCTGGATAATTTCATATCTTTTAAAATCTCCTGACTGCGCGTATGCGCGCGCGTGCGTGTATTTGAATGGGTGGGTGTTGGTGTGTGGGTGGCTGGTAAGGCGGGTACTCAAATGTGTGCCGATTTATTATCCCATTATTGCCCACGATTTATCGATTATGTGTAACCCGTAGAATATTACACTGACTTCTGCACAACAACATAATTCCTGTATGTTATTTGGCTACAGTGCACACGTATAAAGGCACTTTCACACATACGTATATATACTTGTATACGTATATAGAGATATTAACATTACGTAAAAAATAATAATAGTTTTACGACTGTCTACACATCCATGTGTTAGTAACTTACATGTGCAATGTAATTTTCAAGTATACTCGGAAATTCTACATATAAACTATTTATACCGTAATCGGATGTTATAAATGCTTCAAGTTTCCGTCTCTTGCATGGCTCACAAATTTAATGAAATTTAATTTGTGTAAACTGTAAAAATTGTTACATCTGAATCTTAATATAGATTATTAAACTTTCACTTGTGAACTTACTTTGTTTCCTCCCGTACGCGTTTCGGCGTGATGTTCGCCTTCGTCAGAGTTTGTCTCACACCGCTGACAAAGGCGTGCATCACGCCGAAACGCGTACGGGAGGAAACGAAGTAAGTTCACAAGTGAAAGTTTAATAATCTATATTAATTTAGTGCTGTGAAAAAAGAAGAACTATCAAAACATCTGAATCTTGTTATTCACTTTTGAATCCTAGGCTTATGCAATTCTGATTTAAATTTAGTTTTTGAAAAAATACGAATTACATTAAATTGTAAGCTTGTCTATAGAGCATTATTCACAAATACTCGCTTCTGTATTTCTAATGGTATACGTGATCGTACTCCATTACTTTTTATCTGCAATCTCCAGTAAGCAAACTACCTACCAGGACGTATTTTAGATTACTTTCCATATGGCTATAAAAGGCTGCAGTTTTGTATAGAAAAAACATTTTTTTCATGACCGGTTGTGAACGAATACTCTATTGGGTAACAAACACGGTTAACAGACCAGGTGCGGTCATTTTCAGAAGTTCCCTTGTAATATCTCCGATAACGAATATATATTAACAAACAAGTGGTATTATTAAAAAGGAAGACTATCAGAAAAACGCAAATGGGATTTTACAAAGCATAGAAGCAGTTTCTATTCATTTTCTAAGGGATTGATAATGGGCAACAAGAATTGAATATACAAGACATATTCAGTGGCGAATATAGAATATATTTTTGGGGGGGGGGGCCAAGATTAATGTAAGGTTAGGTTAAGTAATTTTAAGTAGACACCCCATGATACTTTATATCAGTTTTGCTGCTCATATTCAGAGGGTAATTTGCGCTGAATGCCCCTTTTACTTTACCGAGATCACACTTCTTTATTGTTGACATTAAATCATAAAAAATATATCTATTTTTAAACAAACCAAATGATGAAAAGATCTGTTACTATATTTCAAACATTGGTCAAGATTTTAACAATGTCTCATCTGTAAACACTTATCCGAACTAAAAGAGTGAAATACGCGATTGTGATTATCGTGTTTGGAGGGGTTATAGCTATAAATATTGTTTTGTTCTGTCATGTATGTATAAATTGCCAAGACCCCTATTTTTTTCTTTTTGTGTATACACGCATGTGTGTGTTTTATCAACTATCATTCAAAAGACTGTTTTGAGTATTGTTTTGGAGAGACCTTAAAAGAAGGTTTAATAAAGTGACTGTTTGACAATGCAACAAAATTTGTTTTATTAATCGTTTATCCAACTGACAATAAAAAGAATACATAAAAGAATACATAAAAAGGAACTCCACTTTTTATATAGACCAATGGTTATGAAACAAAGACCAGGTTTCTTGGTACACTTGCAAACTTATCAAGAACTTCATCGTCACTAACTATAATGTCTCCAATGTCTAACTAAGTTTCCAATATCATAAATATTTTTCCTTACTTGATTAGGCCTACTATCCTCCATAACCGGAACTACATTATTTGAGCTCGAAGTAGCGACATCACAAGAAGCAATTCTACCAATGCAGCCGACTTCAGCATTGTCACCGTCAGGCCTATTTGCACTTTGTCCTTTCGTAACACTACCGATTTCAGGACTGTCACCAACAGGCTTATTTACACTTGGTTTTTTGGCGAAAAAGTTTTGAATAGAAGCTTGCCTCTTCATTACAGTTGTGGTTCACTTACGGCCAACTTCAATATACTGTTAAAGTACGTAAACATTAACACTTAAAACACCACCATACTTCAGTACAACAGATGTCGAACAAACGTAAACAACAAACAATGGCTGCCACTGAACTGTTCAGTTGTCCGCACGCGCAGATGGCCGGGCGGGAGCCCGAGTCGGACCGAATCAACCCGAACTGGCACGAACTTCACACCACTACCACCCCACCCCCATCACCTATACGGGGATTTATCACTGTCTGCCGCGGCGATGCCTTCGCGCATGATTCATTAAAATAATTCAGATTACGTTACTTATTTTTTCTTTATATTCATTATTTCGGGGGGGGCCGGGGCCCCTGGGCCCCCCTTATATACGCCCCTGAGGCATGTAGAAATATTGGCTATAAAATTCAAGATTTTCTTATGATGATGTAGTAGGATACTATATAGTATAGGAAATATAAACAGGATTTGTGTTAGGATAGGAGATTGTATGAGAAAAATTTGGCGTAGGGGAACACGGGGAAGGTTGTAACATTTCAAATTCTGTCATTAATAACTCTGACAGTTTTCATAATTTTAAAAATATTTTCATAGTTTCCGATACCCATGGATGTTGTTTATGACGTACTAAATATTCAGCCATTATGATTTATAATTATTTTAGTACGCAAAGGAAACTAACTCAAGTCAAAATGTTACAACCTTCCCCACAGCGGGGTTGGTTGTAACACTTGCAGGGGTTGGTTGTAACAAGACTAATAAAGCACATATTTCGCTTAAAGAAAATTTTATTTCTCATACAAATGATGTAATTTCATCTACAAAATCAAAATACAGTGTTCTATATATACAATTAAACCATTTATTAGAAAAAAAAATTTCTTCCTTCTTATAGCCTATCAGATCTTTAAAGTTTAAAAATGTCTTTTAAAACAGATTATCTTATAATTTCGTTACAATCATAAAAGTATTTGACAATTTCCTTCCATAAGACAAACACACACACACACACACGCGCACACAGATACACACACGCGCGCGCGCGCGTTCACATTATAATACCAACTGTTACCTAAAGAAAATAATTTAAATTAAACAAATTAAAGTTACTTTTCTAAAACTATGTGTCTGTAACCTAACAAAATACAAATTTAAATGAAAAAACAATTTAAAATAACAAAACTTATCAAAATTTATAAAACTACAAATGTTTTTAACCTCACAAAATACAAATGTTCAGGTAAAATAATTCTAAAATAAACAAAAATTTAAAAAGCATCTAAGATAATGAATGTCTGTAATTTGTCAAAATACAAATTAAAGCATGCTTAACTAGAAACAACGTTAGAAAAACAAATACCTAGTCCGTTACAATTTTTTTAATGTTTCGTTCAGAAAATCCATCTGACATACAGTTATAGCACATAATTGATCTTTTAACACATGCAAAATGTGCCCAGTGATTACACTCCATGCATTGCACCCACTCCTCACCAGGCCTGCTCTTTGAAAATGGTTTCATGCAGACTAAACACAGACAGGTTTCATCATCATCTTCTTCTTCAGGTAGATTTTCAAATTTAAGAATCCTCTTTACTTTCGTTTTTCGGGACGTTTTTCCTTCGCGTTTCCTCTTAATTTCTTTTGTTTTTTCTTTAGATGATTTTCTTTTTTGATAGTCACTTTCAGTAGCTTCTTTTACGTGCAGCTTCTCATACAGAAGATCCTTTCGCAACAGCTTCTGCAGCCTGAATAAGTCTCAATAGGTAGGTATCTTACCACGATCAGTCTGCCTCTTGGGATTCCTCATATGTATAGAAATGGAAGTAATTAAAAATGTATTATAGTAAGGTTGGGGTATTCTGAACACCCTGTTATAGTTAGAGTAGGAGGGAGAGAGAGAGAGAGTGTGTGTATGTGTAATTAGTATATGTTGGTGAATGAATTGAAGTGCTCTGAAGTACGTAACTAGAAGTTGCAAAGATGATTATGTTGGTACTACTACTGCTACTACTACTACTACTACTACTACTACTACTACTACTACTACTACTACTACTACTACTACTACTACTACTACTACTACTACTAATAATAATAATAATAATAATAATAATAATAGCTGTTATCAAAACTTGATAATTTTTCATGACTGTTGTCCACCAGACATTAGAGATAAACAAATAAAAATAATTTCACTTTGTTTTCACTACTGGCACAACTACAGTCACATGAATAAGACATATACGACAAAATCTAATACTTGATATAATCTTTACACGCTGGTATACTTTCATTGTTAACTAACATCAGTCCAGATAACTTTCGAGTTCCGTAACAATTAAATAAAATATGTAATAGCCATTTTATTTACTAATTAAAAATTAAGAAGTGAAGAAATATCCATGGGGTAGGTTGTGACGTTGAACTGGGGCAGGTTGTATCAGAGTAAAATCTGTGTTACAACCAACCTCACACGTCGACATTACAAAAAAGTACCCATGCGTCTAATTATGTTTCAATAAAAGCAAAGCTGATGCCTGGTATTTATAAAGAATACTTGAGTTTTTAGACTACATACGTGGCTAGTATGATTGGAGACAAATGTAAGTACAAATAAGCTTCATAACATAATTGCAAAATGTTACTTACCTTTTCAAAAAACAGTATTTTTGATGTAGCGGAGGTTAGCTTCAACGTTCTGCGCCGGCGTTGTAGCCTACACTACACAACCTTTAGAGGGAACTGCAAGCCAGATAGCGCAGCGATCTGATGAAAATTACTCGAGTTACAAGCACTGTTACAACCAACCTCGTGTTACAACCATCCCCATTTTCCCCTACAAGGCAATTTGATCATAAATGCAAAGTGGATAACTCATGTTTAAAAAGTATCGTTATAAACATTTCCGGAGGTGGTTATTATCAACTGGTCGGAAGAGAAAAGAAGTATTGGTATGCACAGTATAAAAGTTAAAAGGATTTTTTCATTAAGTCAAATTTCTCTAATTTTCTGAGAAAACATTAAGCGCTTACAGCAATTAGTTTTCGTTGTGTGTATTTAAAATAGGAAAAAATTTCATTGTAGCCAATAAAAGAATATAAAATACATGAATTTGAAGTAATTTTTATAGAAACCGCAAAGCCGGATTTTCTCCTATGAAATTGTTATTCCACATTCTTTTTAACATACTGTGTTGATTTTGGTAGAAAATTTTAGAAAATGTGTCTGAGTTGCTTCTATGCAAAACTACGAAAGTGTATTACATTTCAATGTGTATTTTGAGCCTTTTTCTTATTAAACTAATTTGTACACACGTTTAATAATAAAAGAAAAAAATGCCTGTAAATTGTTTTATCAGACGAAATAAACACTGTAGTTTCTTGTTGATTCTGGTCTTCATAGAAACTTAGACTCTTGGAAATGTAGCAAATTTTTATGGACGAACAAGCACTCATACGCGCACAAGCACATAGAAAGTTAGACGCATGCAGAACTTGGTTTCTAGATGATAATAGTACCTATAATAAGTTTCTAACAGTTGTAAAAAGTGTTTCGTGAACCAAGAGAAATAATTTCAGGATATCGTCTACTGGTAAACGCAAAGAAAAATTAACATAAACATAAGTCCGGAAAAACATTGTTAACGAAAAACTTTGTTCTTTTTTTGCTCCTACGGAATAAGTGGGATATATTTTAAATTCCAGGGACATAAATTCTGGAGAAAATTTAGTGATTTAGTTTATTTTTTGGACGTATATTTTGTTTATAGGTTCTAAAAGTCTATCTTTGTTAGTTTAAGAGAAAAGTGTAAAATCTAAACAGCGGAAGCCGAAAAAAACAAATTCATTAGTTTAGTGTAAATTTTCTTTGTTAAATTTCTTGTAAACAGAAAATAATTTAAAACAAATTTCAAAACAAAATTTAAAAAATAATTCAAAAATTTGTAAAGCTTTAATTACGAGAAATTTTATGTAAGTAAAGTCAGCTATAAACAAGGAAAGTTCCAGAAAGTTTACTTCAATTTAGAAAAAAAAGAAAACAACACTTGATGTAAAAATGTGGTAATATTAAATTTCTTAACGTTTAACTTGATTCCAATTAACTTTACTTAGGCTAAATGAATTTTCTCAAACTTTAAAGCTTTCCAAATATTTTTACAAAGTTTTCTTTGTTTATTGGCAGCTAACAAAGTAAATTTATACCAACCCTAAGAATTATGCTTTTTGACTTTACTTGTTTAGAATTTACAACAATTTTTTTTTAAATTAATAGAAATGCAGTTCTGCGACAGAATTAAAAAACATATATAGTTAAAGTCAAAAACATACAAAGTCACTTAGCCCAAAATTTGTTACCCAAGAATTTTAGAGTAACCTCATTTTTCGTTGGGGCGAAATATTTCGCTACTCGTGACCCAAAACGAATGAGTTTCCAGGCCTGTTCATGTAAACTTTTTACTTTAATTTTATCAGTATAACATTTTTTAAAACATTTTCATTTTCTCCGTGAAGCTGTCATTCTGTATTTACTGTCATTCTGACTGCAAAGTGACACCCATTTCTTTTGGTTGGTCGGTATAGCACAAACTACTTCATAATCACGTTTCTTCTGTACCGTTCACAAGTCACATAGTTTTATAATAACGTTTTTCGATTTTGTTATTAAGAGTAGTTACTATTGTCGCTATTACTGTACTGAGCTACAGACGTGCATAATTAATACATTACACGTAAATTAGCACACAAAATTTAAGGGGGATAAGGCCACTATATTTTACAATCTAGACTAAACCTTTTCTGTTCTTAGTATAAAAAGTTTATTGTTTTAAGAATGTTTTACTCCGGTAATGATTTTGTTTTCAACTGTTTAATGAGTGTCTGTACTGAACAGATTAAATTTAACATTCGGAACTTCTTGTATGAATTTATGCAAAGTTTTCATACTTTGCAAGTTCACTTTACGTAATACAGTTTAATAGTTATTGTGGACTGTATAGAAGATTTAGAAAATTACTTAACATAAAAAGAAGAGTAAAGTTAAGTAAATTAGTTTCCGTTAGCTTAGTGCGTACGTGTCTCGGAGCGTAATTCACTTTTTCCCAGCTCTTCGCAATTCTATTATTCTCTGCACAGTGCAGGTTCATTGCTGTCCCTAATACAGTATCTATTTAACGTCGGCTTTTTATATAAACTTCAGATATTGTCATACTTTTACTATACTCATTCGCTAGAGAAAATATACCTTACTTACCTTTACCCACCACCATGTTTTCACTGGGTTACATTAAACGCAATATTTTAAAATTCTGTTTACCATGTTCTGTCGATTGGAGGCAACCAGAGTCTGATTCTTTACCTTTGAATACTTCTGAGGGATGCGACTTCACCTTTTAGTTACTTTAAACAGTGGTACCAAATCCTAAAAACCTAGTCAAAAATTAAATCGTTTTCAGTTTATGCCAAATGTGGTATAGAAGGGTTTTTGAGGGTAAAATGGATCCGGGAGGATAAAATGATGGAAATCAATATGATGGACACGATTGTTAAGCTACATTTAGTTTGTATAAAATTGGGTACCTTGGAGTTTTCGGTTGCTAATTCCTAATTTAACTAAAATAACAAACGTAATAAGCATACGCTGTAAAAATTAAATTGAAAAGTGTATGTATAAAAAAGGCAAGCCATATAAAAACGTCGTATGACATTAACAACAACAGATAAATATTTGAAATGATGGTTAATAAGGAATAATTACCTTTTTCAATAACTCCTTCTAATATCCTTCTAGCTCTTGTACTCGTTACGATTGTATGATAAAGTGTTTGTTATAAATAGTTTCTTGTATCTAACTAATAACTAAACAAATGGCTGTAAACTACAATACTAACTTGAAAATGTTGACTAAACTGGCAAAGTCAATCTGACTTAAATAAATGTAATTCAAAATGTATTTCACACTTTACTAAAAATTTGCAGAATATAGTTTGCAATAGTGCAAATAAAACATATAATATCTTAAGGCCATGATACCTTATGTTTAAACCTGACGTATTACTACAAAATTATCAAAGCTGGTGTATTGTATGTGAAATTTCAAAAGATTAGCAGTAAATAATTATACAATTGCAAGAATTTAGAATTAATTATCTGATCATATATTTAGAGGAAGATAAAGTGATTCTTTGGATTGGTAGATAAATTAGTTTAAATGAAGAGGACACCAGTTATCTCAAAATAGTAAAAGTAGAATTTAAGATAGTTTGATCCTGAAGTACAGATTCCTAACCAATATTTTAGGTAGTTCAATTTATGTAACATATAATACCGTTCTGTAACATATATGTAATAAAATGTGTTAGCTATATCGGACAGATACATGTTCTGTTAAATCCTTCCTTCCGTCTATGGCGCTACAGCTCAAGTCGGGCCCTGGCCTCCACCAATCTCCGCCTCCAATCTACTCTATCCATTGCAACCCTCCTCCAGTTTCTTATCCCCATGTCCCTCGCGTCCTCTGCAACGCCATCTTCCCTCCTCTTCCTCGGTCTGCCTCTAGGTCTCGTTCCCTCCCATGTACCCAGCAAAGCCGTTTTGGGTTTCCTGCCATCCTCCATTCTCATAACATGTCCGGCCCAACGCAATCTTTGTATTCTTATAAATTTTGAGACTGGTATCTCTTTATATATTTGATACAGTTCATTGTTGTATCTCAGTCTCCATGAGCCATTTTCTTGTATTGGGCCTTTAATGCGTCTGAGGATTTTCCTTTCAAAGGTGTCTACTACGTCGGTTGTTTTCTGTGTGATAGTCCATGCCTCACACCCGTAGCATAACACCGGTCTGATGACAGTCCTATATATTTCCATTTTTGTTTTCCTGTGCATATCCCCAGACCTAAATGATGGCAGCAATGCGAAGTATGCCTTGTTAGCCAGGGTTCTGTTAAATATTTTTTGATAATAATATCATTCAGTATATTAAATAGAATAATGTGCACTATTTATTATTTCATATTACTATTGATGCATAATATATTAAACAATTAATAATATTATTAATAGTTATTTCAGTAAAAATTATATTTCTTAAACCTTTTTAAACGTATTTAATTAAAGTATTTTTGTTTTCGGTAACAAAATTTTAAAGAATCTTTTTATTTATTTCATTAAACAAAAGTATGAACTACAATCCCTATTTATTCTTAACAAAAGTCTGTTCAACTTGTAACATTTTCTCTTTTTAACATACTATTTATATACTACTAATATGATATTTAAAATGCTTACCTATTTTGCTTACTTTTATCGGAAATATCCATTTATACAATTTTGAAATCGGTAAACCACAAGAGTTCTAAATTCAACTCATGTTCAAATTCAACTGAGTATTTGCCTGGTGCCGCTCTTTCGAATTTCACTTTGAACTGACTGTAGGCCTATACCAGCAGGTATAACAGATTCTGCCCTTCTGATCCCATTTCATGACAATTCAATTTTTAATGACAATTGATCTAACCAAATATTCAAAATTCCTTAAGTCGAAACTTCATTTTCCGATTTCGAATTAGGTTTTGGGGATTGGGAACCTCTGTGCGTCCCCCGTCGTTCAGAAGAGTTACTGTGTCAATTTGAAATCACTAAAAACTCTGCAAAAAAGCTATACAACAGTTAAATTTAATTAATCAATTTAGTTATAACTCTAACCGTTACAAATTCATTTGTGTTTTACGATTAGCAACTAGAATAAATATTAAATAATTGACACAGATCAAGATAAGTCATTGCGTTATTTACATATCAGTATTACAATATACATAGTTCTCTTTTTTAAAAGAAGCAGTCTAGTTAGAAAACATGGTTCCAGTTTAAAAAGAAATTGTCCATTTGTAATTTGTAATTGATTTACTTTTAGGTTCAGTTGCACGCCCATTCTACTAATTACAATTTAAAGGTATTAAATAAGAAAACGTTGATAGTGTTTTACTGTTTTAGATTACCCATATTAAGCTGAACAGCAAACAATAATTTATTTTACGCTTACTTTAAAATTCTCATTCATATCTTTTATTCTTCTAGTAACAACTAACCGAAGTAAAAAATTTGTTTTCACTTGGATAAAATAATAATTAAATAATCTGACAGATCATAAGCGGGAACTACACACCATTCGATGAATTGTTAATAGTAACTCCATATTCCGCCACCAGAATTCGCGTAACTACCACTTCTAGTCTCATAATTGCTTGTGTAGAATATTTTATAAAAACAGGTAGATTAAACATTCACAAACATACCGCGATGCATTGCACATGTAACAAAACAATGCAATTTATTATTTCAATTATCCAAGACTAGAGATCGTGAAAATATATACTCAAAAACGTTAATAATATTATATGAAAACCAAGTTTTGCGTGGAATTAAGGTTGTACATGTTTTGGGCTCGTTTGTGCAAATTTTGTTTTGCGCTTATTCGTCCATATAAAATTTGCTAAATTTGCAATAATCTAAACAATTATGAAGACTAAAATAAATTGGAAATTGCAATGTTAATTTCTTTTTATAACATAATTTTTCAGGCATATTGTTTGCTACTACTAAAGGTGTATAAACTTAGTTTAATCACGAAAAGGCGCAAAATACACAATGAAATATAGGCCTAACACTCTTTCCTAGTTTTGCATACCAGCAATTCAGACCCGTTTCACGTATCTCGTAACTAAAATAAACGCAGTATGTTAAAAAGAATATGAATATTGTAACACCACAAAATGTTACATAACCTAGACGTTCACCAGAAGGGTAAATAAGTACACTGAAATAATAAGAATGAATAGTTTATGATGAAAGTAGCAAAGAAGAGAAGGACCAACAAAGAAGAAAGAAGAAGAAGGATCCCAAGAAGCAGTGAGGAATACACTGCATGACACTACAACCAATACTATGACTGACTCTAAATAATGGACATGCCAAGTTTACTTTAAGCTGTCAAACAAGCCAGTCAATGACATGAATGTAAAGTCATGTGTTAATAAAACTAATTAAAGAGTGACGAGAATAATGTAATATCAGTAACAGCATTTTGGCTGAAAATAAAGGAACCATGACCAGTAAATGACAAAGCCTATGACTAGATTAGCTATGGCCATAATGTAAATTAAAACTAGCATTACAAACCCAAATGTAATATTAGTAAGTAAAAATACTTATAAAAGGAAGCCTTATATGGATGAGTAACTTCCTTATTATACAAAATGTAACTAGTAACAATTATTAATGCATAAACCGATGCTAAAGGTATGTCTAGACTATGCCTAAACAAACGTTTGTCAGTAGATTAATAAGGAAAAAGGACTCCTAGTGTACATAAAATTTACTGAACAATCAATATAACTAAATGTAATAGGAAATATTACCACTCAATTGTTAATGGATAACGTTAAATTGAGTAGGCCAAACGAAATGTAATTAGAAAATAAGGATTCTTTATAATAATGTATCACCCTATTTAAGCTAAGATTTATAGTGTTCAAACAAAGACGTTATAAAGAAAACGCAATGTGAAACACTAAATGTCAAAAGATAGGGAATGCTCACATTATGCATGCTAGCAGACGACAATGAGAAACCATGTTTCTAAACATTATTTATCAGCATTGTCAAAGAAAAAGCGGTTAAAACCAGTGTTAAGTCACATCAAATTAAAGCCCATAAACTAAACTTTAATTTGGTGGTAATGACCTCGCGATCGAAACTATAATAAGTGCGTGGTGCGCATTAGCATCATTTATTGTTAAAAAGTGAGAAATTGGTTGGGTAAAATCAACAACAACGAAAGTTGTCAACAACGTTTGCCAGACGACGGTTAAAAAACAATACGTCATTTTGTAACGGTTATCAGAGCCAATCAGAACAGCAACAGCTTACTAAACGATTTCACCGCCTAAGCCCTATGAAGCGAGGGGGTATATAATCAAAAACGGAGAGAATTCGTTACACTTTGGTCTCATCACTCGAGCGAGAAGGTTGTCGCTCATCACCACCACATTTTAATAACTTAACATAATATGTAAACAGTGAATCCCTTTAAAATTTTCTTCAAGACAGATAAGCATACAACAATTGATTACCAGGAAGTGCATCGAATGTAAAGTGAATATTTTAATTTGTGCGCGATTTTAGAACGAGAGAGAGAGTTTAATAATCAGTAAGTAACATAGCCTAAGAGTTAGTTAGAAGAGGGCCAACTCTCCGTTCTTAGTTCGTGTGAAGTGTAATTAACCAGTGGTCATTATAATCCGATCACTGGAGTGTTTTAATAAATTTTAATCTATATGATTAAAAGAAAAAATGTAACACTGTGACAATTTATTTTATTTATCTGCTTGCACTTATAATTATTAACCAGAAAATTGTACTGACGCAAGAACAAAAAACTTTCTATCTGATACAATGGATCAAATTTATTTAGCGGATTTGTCAATCCAATGTAAGATATTTGTATTAGTCCTAAGTGTTAAAAATATTTGTTAGTAAATAAGTCGGCGTGACCAACGCTAACCTGAAAAATAGGTACGAATTTTAAAGAGAGGCAAAATTATTAATTATTAACATTAACGTCTGTCAAGGCATAAAGTAGTTCTTTTTTGTATTTCAAAGAGCCTACCCATGAGATATAATATATAATTAAAAGTTAATTTGTTAATAACCATAAGAGTTTATTGTGCTAACTGAGCTAGATCGTATTGTAAACGGACGAAGTAATACCAAATTTATATTAATGTATCCATTGTATTTGTAATTGTTGAGTTTATTTTCCAAGGGTAAAATAAAACCCGTTTGTTTTCAGCATAAACCTTGATTATATTTATTTCAAATAGTGAACTAATAATTAACTTTGAACACCAGGAGATAACTCTGAATAGAGACTCTACTATATTAGATTGGAATTGCAGTGAATGCATCAAGCATTTAAAGAAAGTTTAAAGAAAATTTATCGAATTCTAAATTTTATTAATTGGTTTTTCATGGGAATTTTCCTAAAATAAACCCTTGTGGCGCCCTTATCGCACAACGAGTGACATAACCTTGTTGATAAAGCAAGCTGGTAGTAAGTACATCTTGACAGCTTATTTTTTTTGTAAGTGAACTTCAGAACTTCTAGTGTCACGAACAGGTACGTGAAAGTATATATTATTATAAATCTTTTGTTGTCCAGACGAGACTTAACGTTACGTACACTGACGACACTTAACCGAGAAGAGGAGTTCCGCTGCAAGATCGACGCTACGGCTACATTCATCCACCGACCAGCGATTAACGCTTTATTCACTATAATTATCAAACTTTACTAATTAAACAGTATTTACCAATTATTACTAAAGATTATTACTGCAATTATTTTAGAAAAGAGTTCATTTTTAAATTGTAACACGAGGTTCATTATAATCAACTTAACTTAACTTTAACATTAAATCAAATACATTTAATTTTTAACAACGATAATCTCGTTTATTTACAATATAGCAGAAAATCCAGCGTTGTTGTTTCCGTAAACTTTGTAAGAAATTCATATATTTCATATTCTTTTACTATTTAGAGTGAACGTTTTTCTTATATCAAATACACCCAAAGAAAACTAAGCACAACTCAGATTACATAACTCTTACGAAATTATTAACACAATGTAATGTAGTTTTCTTCCATGTCACTTGTAAAAAAAATTACTAGACCCTAATGAATTTAATTTCTTAAAGAACATCCAATTCAAAACAGCACTTACGCTGAACTGTTTAAAGGCAAAACTGCACATCATATCTTTCAGTGTCTGAAGTATCTCACTTTTCACAGAAAACTCTACGGCTTATACTAAATATTTTTTACACCAGTATTTATTCAGTAAGCGTTGTTTGAATCACATAAAAAGCAGAACGTAGTCAGTGACACGTGACTTACTGTAATTATTGAAAGATGCAAATTTTGTACTTACATAATTTTAATTTGTTAGAAAATTACCAGTGCACGCAGAATCTATAGAATTCGTTCTTGATAACTATGAAGCAGGAACACTCTCTAGAATAGCTTACTGAAATTCTCTCAAACTAATGGCTAACGTGCTCGAATGTTCTGTAAAGTTGCAGTTCGGATCGCGCAGAACACCGTGAGCGTCGTGACAAATAGCGACATGAGCTACCTGTTTTGGGGCAGAGGTCAACGTTATTGTGCAAAGTTACAGTTCGGATCGCGCAGAACACCGTGAGCGTCGTGACAAATAGCGACATGAGCTGCCTGTTTTGGGGCAGAGGTCAACGTTATTGTGCAAAGTTACAGTTCGGATCGCGCAGAACACCGTGAGCGTCGTGACAAATAGCGACATGAACTGCCTGTTTTGGCAGAGGTCAACGTTATTGAGCAAATTTGCAGTTCGGATCACGCAGAACACCGTGAACTTCGTGACAAATAGCGACATGAGCTGGCTGTTTTGGCAGAGGTCAACGTTATTGTGCAAAGTTACAGTTCGGATCGCGCAGAACATCGTGAGCGTCGTGACAAATAGGGACATGAGCTGCCTGTTTTGGCAAAGTTACAGTTCGGATCGCGCAGAACAACTTGAGCGTCGTGACAAATAGCGACATGAGATGCCTGCTTTGGCCGAGGTCAACTTTATTACGCCTAAAAGTAAGCAGTATTTTTGGCTCCATCAAACTTCTAAAAAGACAGATTGGAAATTCTGGATGCTCATTGAACTGAATTAAAAAATATTATCTAGAAATAATGTATGCAGAAAAAATGAAATATATAGAAAAAATGTAATCGGTTTTTACAATGTGTGTATTCTTATCGGAATTGCAGTGTTTCATCTTGGTGATGCTTGCAGTATCCTATTATTTATTAAAAAAATTGCGACTTTGGTTTATCCGATCTCTCTCTTCCAAACGATTATCCGATCTCTCTCGTATAGTTTCTAGATTCAGTTGAAAATATTCATTTCACAGCAGGTACATTGAGGAGACTTAAATCCCCGGGCTTTTAGGCTTTTATACTGGACTTTTAGGCTATTACCTGATTTGTTTGAAACACTATAATGAGTAAGTAATAAAATTTATGTGTAAGTACTGTCACCGGACAAAAAGCTTGCCGCATGACAAATGGCGCCAATCGTACACTCTAGTGTTTTTGATGACCCAAAAGACCGTGTGGCGAGAAGGCTGATGTTGGTTGTGCCGCGCTGAGATGTTCGGCGGCTGCGCCCGCTGTTCGTGGTGTACTGCAGGGCAGTACCTCTTCTTTTGGCATCGTTGTAGAGTCGGCTGCCGGCCCAGCGACGTCCTATCGCTGGCGCGGAACTGGAGGGCGAAGACACAAGAAAGCCGGTTCTATTCTTCGGCCGTTCCTTCCGGCTGACTCCGCGCCAATGTCGTCCGAGAGAGGAGAGAAGATTAAGTGCGTCCAATGGCATGGCGATGAAGAGTGCGTCGAAATTTTTTTTTTTTTTTTATGTTTGAGACTAACCAGTATGGTCGAACTCGGGCTGTTTTGGAGACGAGTTCCCTTCAGCCGTGTGGGTAAGGGGTTTTGGGGGGACGTACGCCAGACGACCGGAGCGCGGAGAAGGTGGAGGCACTTAGTTGGGAGAGTACTGTGTGTTGGTTATATTGTGTGAGAGTGTAGTGTGTAGCCATACGCGAGCGGGAGAGGTAGATGGGTGTGGCCGTTATAGTTGTTCTGGGGCATCTTTATTTATTCATTTTGCTTTGTTCTGTTTATTTCTTTCTATTTCTTCTGCGACGTTTTTGCGGAGGGGGGCGGCCAAGACTGGGACGTGTGACGCTGGTCGCCAAAGCTGTTAGGTGGCGACAGGGAGCCGTCAAGGGAGGCGGAAGGAACAGATTTGGATTATATGCGGGTACGTAAGTGTGGGGAACTAGAGTGTGTGTTTACTGTGGTGAAGTGAAGAGAGTGTGGGGGAGTTTTATCGTGTGTTGATTATTGAGGCTGCTTTAGGAAGACAGGTCGCTACTGTCGGGGAGAGATAAGTCCTTGGCGGGGAAATAGTATGTATTACTGCTTAAGCAGGTCTGTGTCGTTGACGCCGGCGAGGTTGGAGGCGAGGGGGAGGACCATTGGCTATTGCGAGGAGGCGATTTAGTAGGTAGGAAGGTCGGCTTGTATTGGGGGTGTTTCTATTAATTGACGGGACTATCGTTTGTATGGAATTGCGGCGG
This sequence comes from Magicicada septendecula, assembly GCA_034769895.1. Classification (NCBI taxonomy): domain Eukaryota; kingdom Metazoa; phylum Arthropoda; class Insecta; order Hemiptera; family Cicadidae; genus Magicicada; species Magicicada septendecula. The sequence goes on along the minus strand of CM068372.1, from coordinate 432,665,243 downwards.
GGGGCTGTGCGGGAATACTTCCAGTTGAGTTTAACAAGGAAGGAATCAAGGTCAGGGAAGCGGGTGTTAAGCGCATACAGGGCGGCATTGGAGGTCTTCGTCAGGCGTGGTCGGCGGTATATGAGTCGTAGGGCCCGTCGTTCTGTGACACGGTGGAGATCGAGGTAGGCTGGAGAGGCAGTAAGGAGAACTGGGTGGGCATATGTGAGGATGGGTCGGATACATGTAGTATAGATGCGGCCTAGTAAGTCGCTGGAGCAGTGGTTTAGTCGGCTGAGGGTTCTGAGAGAACGGAGGCGGGTACGGGCGATGGTAGTTGTGCGTTTGATGTGTGGTCGCCAGGTAAGTTTGGAGTCAAGCGTGACGTCCAGATATTGGCAATCACGCTTCGGACGTACTGATGATGGGCCAACGCGGACGGGCGTGTTATAGAAATGCGACATGTTGCGTCCAGTGGAGTTGAAAACACAGAGTTGGGTTTTGTCCGCGTTTACTGTTATTCGCCAAGTATTACAGTAGGCGAAGAAAGGTTCTAGGATTTGTTGCAATTTGATTGGGACCTGCCGGTGTTCGCCTGCTGAGACCCAGTAGGCAGTATCGTCGGCGTACTGGGCTAGGCCTGCAGATGGGTAGGGTAGAGAAGGCGGGGGGAGGGGTGTCTTTCGTAAAGATGATATAGAGTAGCGGGCTAATGGCGGAGCCTTGGGGGACACCGGCATTAAGGTGGAAGGGTGCCGAGAGCGTCGAAAATTTCTAGCGGCCCTGGTTTTATGCACTAACCGGGATCGCTGATTGACTCGCTCCTAGCACATTAGTTAGTCTCGTCTCGCCTGCTGATTCCTGATTGGCTCGCCTCGTATCCGCTGGTACCGGAGAGCAGTTGTTCGCATACCGCTGCCGTCACAGCCACTTCACTTTCGTACTCACTTTCGCTTAGACAGAAGACCGACTCACTTCGCTTCTAGACTTCAGACTGAAAAGGACACTCTCTTCTCTTCAGCTTCTGCGCTGGACGCTACTACAGCTTCTGCTGCTATCGCCTGCCTCTCCGCAGGGACAAGGAAACCATCTTTCTTCAGGAAAGAAGACTCAGGAGCCAGCTGATGCCGGTGAATTGAGTAGCTGGTAGAAGAAGCAGCTGGCAGACGTTTGCCCTTATTAGGGCCACCTGTCACCGGCAACCATCTCACCGGCCAGGAAAGAAAAGACTGCTCTGGGCTCATTGGTGAGTGACGTATCAGTGCTTTCTCCCTAACCTGCCCACGGCCGTTAGGTAGCGCTGCCCCGGACGATCCTTGCGAGCCCCCACCAGTGGTAAGCGAGCTTGGATATCGCCTGGGTAAAGGGACCAGTGGACTCCAGTCTAGGTAAGGACCGGTATCTTACGAAGCTGGTCGTTAGCCCAGCTCCTCCCGTATCGCCGTGTGCAGGGAAGTCGCGTGGGTTACCCAGCCTCGGCCGGACCCAAGATCCCTGGCGTCTGGCAGGGACTGCCTTTGGAGTCTCTGTCCGGTGGCCACACTCGGCCAGCATCCCCATTACGGGTGACGGCACGAGTGTCGAGTCGCTCGGCTCTGCCTTGCCCCACGCGGGCGACTGGCCTGATTCGCCTCGAGCGATGGAAACGGACGATCCTCTTCCTCACCCGTAACCTCCCCTCCCTGTGGACGAGTCGGACGACTTCGTCAGCGTAGACGCCCGGCTAAGAAGCCGAAGAGGAACCATTCCACCGAGTCCGCTTCCTCTCGGAACTCGGCCATGGACATTGGTCGTTCTCAGGGCCAACAGGCTGGGGTACCGAATACTTCGGAGGCAGCTCCGACTGCCTCCGCTGTTGGTCGCGCGCCGCCCCTGTTCGTCCATGCGGTGTCCAATGTCGCCGCCTTATACAGGCGGCTGATCGCGGTCCACGGCCTGTCGGTCGACAAACTTGACCTTAAGCTGCTTGGCGGTGATACGGTCAAGGTTGTCGTCCGTCGGATAGAGGACCACCTCTTGGTCGAGGCCTTTCTGCAGGCTAATAACCTGCAATATCACACCTTTTTCCCCAGACGAATCAAGCCCTTGTCTGTCATTCTGCGTAGGCTTGACGCGTACACTGATCCCCAGGAGATCCTTTTAGAACTCCGAGAACTTCGGTTACCCGGTGCAGGCAATTTTCCGCCTGTTCACCAACTCTGAGAACCGAGTGCCTCTCTCCATCGGCTGTCTCCACCTTCAGAAGGGCGAGGCTGCAGACAAGATATTCCACCTTACGCGGCTGTTTCGCTTCCGCGTCAAGGTGGAATCCAGTCGCCCTCCAGGCAAACTAGCGCAGTGCCACCGGTGCCAGAGTTTCGGCCACCATACCGAGGTCTGTGGCAGTGCCCCGGCTTGTATACTTGTTCCTTGGGACATTCCACGCAGGCCTGCACTGTGGCAGGCAAGTCCCACTGTCGCTGCATCAATTGTAGCGAAGGCCATGCAGCCAATTACAGTAACTGCCCGGTATACAGGGCGGAGCTCCTGCGGAAACAAAAGCCGCAGGGGCCCCTCCCGAAGCCGAGGCAGCCAGAATTGCAGCCCTAAACACAGAAGCAGACTAAAGTACAGGCTAAGCCGCCACCAAAGGCACCACCGGCACGGCGCGAGCCCTCTCCGGCTCCACCTCTAGCCCCTACAAAGGCACATAAACGATCCGCGTCGTCTTCCGCAACAGAGACACGCCCTGTTGCCAATATCTCGGTATTGGAGCCGGAGAATCTACCCTCCACCTCCGCGGAACCAAAAACTCCTGCCTCTGAACCAGAGGTAGCCTCGCCACCACTGCCACCTCCACGATATGCTCGGCCCCGAGGTCCTGCCTGCCCACAGCCCAAGAAAATTCCTGCTTCCCGGTATAAGTCCGACGAAGTACAGCTGCGTATTTTTCCTGTCGCAAATTCAAAAACGACTGCCCCTGGTCCTGTAGATTCCACCAACACGACCCGATCTGCCGTTAAGCCCGGTCGCTCTTACGCGGCCTCAGTTTCCAGGCAAACCGCCCAGTCCGTCACTACCGATGACGCACAGTTCGTCCGCGACTTTCTGTCCGGCTACGACCTCAAGAAAGTCACATCCACCTTCAGGTCCATCCGAGACCGCCTGGAAACTGCTGACCCAACTGACAGGTTTATGCTCTTGGTAAAAGCTTGCTATTTCATGGGACTTCTATGAACCGAGCCCTTAGACAAGACCTCTCGCTCGTAGCCTGGAATGCTAACTCCATCGGTTCCAAGCATTCCGACCTTCTGGAATTCCTGGCTCGGTTCAAACCCGACGTACTTCTCCTCACTGAAACCCACCTGACCCCGGCGAACCGGTTTCGATTACCAAATTACGTGGTCTATCAGGATGACCGAGTTGGCCGACAAGGAGGCGGCACGGCGACCGCTGTGACGACCTCTATAGGTCATCATCGTGTCGTTTTGCCGCAGCGCACTAACCTAGAGGCCACCGCCATTGAAGTCCACGGAGGTCTTGGTGGCGTCCTCGTGGTTTCAGCATACAAGCCTGCTTCCGCTGAACTCCTTGTCGGCGACCTGGACGTCATCATCGATTCCCACCGAAGGATAATTTTGGCCGGCGATCTGAATTGCAAGCATCGCGTTTGGAATAGTCGCTTGACTACTCCGAACGGGAGGCGCTTGCTCAGTTTTGCTGAATCGCGCCGGGCGATGGTATTTGGTCCAGTGCAACCCACGTTCTTTCCGACACTGCCTAACGCGGCTCCCGATGTTCTGGATATCGCGGTGACCCAAGGAATTTTCTGTCCGGTCGAGGTATTCTCACTTACGGAGCTGAGATCCGACCACAACACTATCTTGGTCCACGTCGCAACCCAGAACGCCTATGCCGTTCTGACCAGAAGAAGGTTATCGATTGGGACCGCTACGGCCCGGCCTTGTGCCGTAGATTGCCGCCAGCGGCCCCACTCGATTCCGTTCGCCTCCTAGACGAAGCAATAGCGGGAATCGAAGAGGCAGTCATCTCGGCTATAGGCGTGTCTTCACGTATGCGAGTCGGTTTCACGCCTGACTACCAACGCATCTCTGAGGAAGTCTCTCTTCTCGCTTTTTCCACGGCCGGTAGTAGGCCACACCCTAAATCCAGACCTATTAGTCGTCCCTGCGGCAGGAGCTCTATTTGAAGCTCTGAACGTAGTATACGAGCCGTCCACGGGCAAGCCCTTCGTCCCACACAGCCCTTGAACTTGTTGTCTCTTCTCGCTCGCGAGATGAATTACTTCCGGAAACGTTGGCAGAGGACCAACGTTCCTCTGTCTCATCGTGATCCGGCCGATAAGCCAGGATATAATCGGCTCACCGGACGACTGCGTGGCAGTCTGAAGGCGTTCCGACGTAGCTGTTGGGAACTCGCTGTGGCCCTAACGGGGGATGCGGACCCGCAAAGTCACCCGTACATAATACCTTCCGCGATGACGGGACGGAGGCGACGACCTCCTCTCCCCGCCATCGTTGGGGCGTTCGGACAACTCCTGGGTCGCCCGGAGGAGAAGGTCGAGTACTTGGGCTTGTGTTTCGAGCGACAGTTCGCTCCAAACCCGCCCATGGACTGGGACTTCGACGAACAATTCGATATGGCTGTGGAAGACTTTCTATCTCTTCCGATCATGGCGGAGCCCGAATCCATTTCTTTGGAAGAGGTCTCAGATCGGCTCGCTGAACTTCAGCCAAGAAAAGCTCCAGGCCCGGACGGTGTCACGAACACCGCGCTACGACTTCCCACGGAGCCTGGAGTTCAATTCTTGACTGATTTGTTCAACGCGTGTCTCAGACAGGCCTACTTTCCCAAGAAATGGCGAAAGGCGACGGTCATCGTGATCCCGACGCAGGGAAAGGATGCTTCCCGCCCCGACAACCTCCGGCCTATCAGCCTACTCTCCGCTACGTCCAAGGTTTTTGAGCGACTCGTGCAGCGTCGTGTGCGAGAACATCTACTTAACTTTGACGTGCTGGTCCCCGAACAGTTCGGCTTCCGTGTGGGGCATTCGACCACTCATCAACTGGTGAGAATGGTGGAATACATCACGGACGCCGGGTGTCGGAGAGAACGGACCGTTGTCTGTTTCTTAGATGTTGAAAAAGCCTTCGACAGCGTATAGCATGATTGCCTATTATTCAAGCTTAGGGAAGTCCAACTCCCGGACTGCTACCTTCAACTGATTGCTATCTTTCTGACGGAGAGGACCTTCTGCGTTAGAGTTGGCGATTCAGTCTTTTCCGAGAGACGAATCACAGCCGGCGTCCATCAAGGTAGTGTTCTTGGCTCCCATCTGTTCTCAGTCTACGTCAACGACGTGCCGAGACAGCCTGGAGTCCAGGTGGCCTTCTTTGCGGATGACACGGCCGTATTTACAGCCGATCGTCATGTAGAGGGAGCCGTCTTACGACTGCAGCGCCAGCTCGACACGCTCGGGGACTGGACTGAAAACTGGAGAGTGCAACTCAACGCTACCAAGACTGTAGCCGTCGAATTCTCGAAGCGACGGAAGCACCGTGTTAGGCAGTTACGTATCGGCAGAACGTACTTGCGCTGGTCCAACGAGGTTAAGTACCTCGGATTACACCTCGACCGTCGGCTCACCTGGCGTACCAACGCTCAAACAGTTCTTAAGCGAGGATCCGCTCGTCTGAGCTTACTGTTTCCACTCCTGATCAGCTCAGCCATGACCAGGAAATTGGGCAAGATGATCGTCGGCGCGTATTTGCTGCCGGTCATTACCTACGCTTGCCCGGTTTGGGGTTACCTCGCCGCAATGCATAAAAAGAAGTTGCAGAGCGTCCTGGACAGGGGTCTTCGGCTAGCGGCCAAAGTCCCCCGTCGCTTCTCATCACGCCTTCTAAGGAGAGGACTTGGTGTCCGCTGCTTAGACGAAACATTCAGACGGCTTGCACGCAAATTTTATGCACGTGCGGGGAGGTTCCCAGACAATCCTCTTGTGGCTGGACTGGGCAGGTACCGTATACGTCCAAGTGATTCGTGGAAACGCCCTATGTGTATACTGCGCTACTGTAGGCTAGCACAACAGCCGAGAATCGGCCTGCTACAGAGCACAAGCCCTACTTGGGCAGGGCCACGAGGCAGGAGCTCCAGAAGGTAGCTCGGAACTCAGTTACTGAGCGTTTCGTCTCTGCGACGCACAACCGCGCAACCGCACAGCCCAGAGCGTCGCCGTCACAGTACAATCACTACACTTTGATTGTACTAATTATACATTAGCTACATGGATACAAGTATTCAGAATTAGGAGTATGCTATTTACATTGGAAACTGTATTCATCCTCTTGCTCGGCAACACTTGTTTGTATTGAGAGTAGAGCAATCGCCAATGTTTTGCCTTTAAGATTTTATTTTTTAACCAGACTATTATTTAAAGTAGATATTGTTTGACCAAAATAAAATATTCACTTGTGTGTTATGATCAAATGTGCTACTACTTTATGTTCAGGTTCCGAAATGAATTAAATTAACAACCTTCAGAAAGAACTAGATAAAAACTGCCGATCAGAAAACAACTGTTCAAGCTTAAATCATATACCTTTAAATTTTATAATTCATTTTGTACGGCTAGAGTCATGTATGGGTAAGGTAACTCAGTTGTAGAGAGTTCAATTTTCAGTACGTTCGTTCCTCATGCTGTTATGTGGGTTCCAACAAGGTTCAATCGATCCAAATCTGTCTAATTACTTTTGGCACAAATTCTAGGGTGAGATAAACGGAACTCAGTCTGTAGCAACGCGGCATATCCGCGTAATCACACACGTTAACACCCCGCCTCACCTAACAGCTGGTTATTGCACATGATTAAATGCAGATGTTACAAGTAGTTGTTTGGTGAGGACTGTAATAAGCCTGGAGTGCCCAGAAAGCCTAATGCCTGGATTAAGATATGATTGTAACAAGGATAATTTGCATGTGGTAATGTTCTAAGTTTACACACCCACACACACGCGCCCGCGCGATCGCGAAAGAGAGTGAAAGTACGAGGGTGGAAATTAAGAAAATCCGAAGCGTTAGAAATTACGTTTAAAGAAGTACGAAAACCCTTCAGATTAAAGTATAACACTTGAATTCACCGTTTATGAATACATGTATAAAACCTTCATTTCTTCAAGACCATATTAATAGCACGGGTAACAAAAACCACTTGAAACGCGTAATGTCCGCTTTTATCTGAATATTAATTGTGTTGCTGTGGAAGAATAATTAAAATACACGAGTGCTTTACATTACTGAAGCAGAGGCTGCAGGTTTGTAAAACAGAAATACGCGGAGATAAACGGTTTCAACGAAAGTTTTCTGTGAAAGGAATTTTAATTTTTCAGTACTTAAACAGGCGCGCTTTCTGTAATAGAAGGCAGAAACTTAAATCGTTTGTCGGTTCTGCAGAACAATACCACCGACATTAATTTCATTCAGAATGTCGGCGGTAATTATTACACTTCGTAAATGCTTTACCATAATAAAATATTTGTTCCCCAGTTTTACGGTTTGTTAAACAGAAAATATATAGTATTGACTTTGTTAGGGTGCGTACACATAATTTTGTAACAAATAAACATGAAACGTACCTGAAAATTAACAGTTGGAGTTTAAAAACAAAAATTATGAACCATCATCAAACTGACAGAAATGTAATCTTCAATATTACATTTTTATAAGACTGATAAACAAATAAATAAATAATTGTATTGATAAACACGTTATTAAATTTGTTAATTTGTTGTACATTTAAATTTGTTCAAGGTACCTGGTGATCTTTAAGTTAAACTGTACTTACTTCGCACTAACCTAAAAAATTAAAAGTTTCAAATTCTAAATGTAAAAATTAATGTCAAAAATAAGCTTGCAGAGTTTCACAACCGGAGTCACATGTCAATTACGAAAATTAGGGCTGTTCCAGGAGATCATAATCTAATTTCAGTTCTCTTCATACTTCACTATACAGTATATGGTAAAATATTATATACATATAATGTTGTGATGTTTTTCAATTTGTTTCTTCTTCAAGTAGTAAAATTTTGTATTTTCTTTTAACACCTGACGCACGTTTCACTTAAAGATATCAGTATCAGAGGATTGTAAGTAAATTCAAACATTATATATATATATATATATATATATATATATATATACATTGCGACAATACAATCATACGCTATACTGTGCATTTATGAGATAAAATGAATATTTAAATTAAAGTTATAAATGTAATAAATAAGCAGGTATGAGATTGAGAGCTGAGTTTATATTAAAAATACTGCATGTAGACATACAGGAACCGACCTGCACGCTTACGCGATTGTCGCTGAGAGTGTGTACAGTAGTAAGTAATGTGTGTGAGTGAGGCCGGTTCGAGCATGAAAGTTTGCAATCTCACCCTTAGTAATTGTCAAATTATAGTTTTTATTTAATTATAAGAAAACCATAAATAACTTTGTCAAATTTTGTTGCTTCCCTGCTATATACACTTTTTCCTCGAACGAGGCCTTTCGGTTTCACAACCATTATCAAGTTCTTCCTACAACAACATTAAAATACCTACTTCCCTTATATATATATACTAACCCTCCCACGCATCACCGGTTACATTCAACCAATAGGAGGCAGTACTTACCGCCCAGTCCTTGTTAGCCCCGCCCATTACTCAGTCAACCTGACCTCGTCATATACATTATCCTCTAGAAATATCCTACAGCTTCCTACCTTCAGAACCTATCCTGCAACCGTATTACACCTTTTACACACTACTCTTTCAAAATATAGTAAAATATATCCTCATTACTAAATTCAGTCTTTATGTCCATTAGTATTCTTTTTCCTTACTTTTAATATTTCTAATTCTTCATACAATCTGCGTTTACTTATGTTATTCTCTAACCTTACTATTTCGACGTTCTCTGTTGGGTCTAAAAACCTATGCCCTGTTTCACTAAAATGTCTCGCATAGAGCGAATTCGTAGTTCTGTCTCCTTCTCCTCTCGCATGCTCTCTCAATCTAATTTCGAACTTACGTCCTGTTTCACCCAGGTAAACCTTATCACACTGTTTACAGTTCAACTTATAAACACCGCTTTTCTGTAATTCAGGCGTTATTTCAGTACTACTATTCTTTATATAATGAAAAACTGTCTTTGTCTTTTTTACCGCTACATCTATATTGTGTTTTTCAAAGCACTTGATTATGTTCCTCGTTTGAAATCCCAGATACGTTATTGATCCTATGTATTTCTTTTCTTTCTTATCTTCTTGTCTACTATTTCCTTCTATTTTTTTACAATTTTCTCTACTATCCCAGGTTTATAATTATTATTTTTCGCTATTTCTTCTATTCTTTTTAACTCTTCTATTTTACATGAATCATCTTCTAAGTATTTTATTGCTCTACAACAAAATGAGTTTAGTGAAGCCATCTTGTGACTTACGGGATGGTATGATTCCTGAGTTATAATTAAGTCTGTATACGTTTCTTGAGAAGAACTAAAACTGTTTGCTGTTTCATCACTCGATATTCTGCTACTGCTAATTTAACCAGTAAAATTTTCTGTACGTCATGTGTCGATCAAAACTTTGTACGTTAACTAAATATAATTATTTCACTACCGACTCCTAAAACAAAGTTTTTTATGGGTAAAAACGTAAACGTTTTACCTTATAGCCTGAACCTCTTTTCGCTGTGGTTATGCAATTGCTATAAGGTAAAACGTTTACGTTTTTACCCATAAAAAACTTTGTTTTAGGAGTCGGTAGTGAAATAATTATATTTAGTAAAGTAACGGACACTTCATGGACAACGTAATCCAAAGATTTGTCTATTAAATAAATTAACACTTTGTGTAAATTATTACTAGGTTGAAAACGTAATTATAATATTGATTGTTTTTTACGCTCTAATTAATTATAAACAATTTTCAGGGAATAGACCTATAGAATATGTGAGCGGAAATGTATTGTGTACATATTTCAGACCTTTCTATTATCTCTATGCTTCTTTATACACGGAATATCCTTTATACTTTTCGGGAAATTCTGTTACTTAACTAGACAATTATGTTAGACGTTAATTTCCTTTTCTTGAAACGTATTCTCTCAGTGTGATATATCTCTGGCAATGTATTTACTTATTTATGCACCGGATAGTCATACCATTAACTGTTGTCAAGTATTAAAGCAGTGTTGAAATATTCAACAATTGAGGGAATTACATGGAATGGTTTGGAGATTCCATCTCTCCGAGTCAAAGGAAAACATACAAGTAAATATTTTTCATTCTCATAAAACGGTGAATAATTACGCTTAAAAATATTGAAACATTTTCTTGGCCGATTACTGGTTTACCTTCAAGGTTTATAAAAAGCTGGCGAGTCGACGTTGTATAAATTTTAACGTGCAAACTTCCTCTGATATGACACTAATATGTGGATTATAATTTTAGTCGGGCAATAGATAGAATCCCAAGCACAGTAAACATCAGTTGACGAAACATAGGTGACTAAGGCGTGATGAACTTTAATTAAGTTTGGAATAACGTAGCTCGTTATAGAAGTCAATGACTCTCCTATGTTTTACCGTACTTGTGACTTGTCGGATTTCTTACGTTTACAAGAGACTACGTTTAGGCACATATTTTTTCACGAATTAATCATCAAATAAATACACGACATAACTGTCACACATACGTAATATAGTTATTTAAATTTTAATAATTTATTAATGTGTAAATAAATTACCCATGTTTATAGTAGATAGCAAAGGCCCCAAAGAACTGATGCAAAACTAAACTCATAAAAAAATTGAATATAAAAAGGTTTTTTCGTGTATTATTGTAGGGAAATAGTAGTATTATTAGATAAAATTTCCTTACTAACAAAGAGACATCTGACAATCCTGTAGACTTGAGCTCAAATTACTCCGTACACGTGGAATGTAATTCTAGATAACAAAGGACATACGATAACTAATCAATTCACACATACAGATGTAAGAGACATCACAGAAATTTATAACATGCATACTATTTATTAAATTACTTGTTAACGTATTATTAGAGCGCTTTATACTGAAATACAATATAATATTGAGAGTTTACTAAAAACCTTTGTGTAACAGTAAAACTAGTGTTTCATAAATTTCACGTGTATACACATGGAACTCGGTTTAAAATATGTGTACTTTAGATAGCGTGTGCGAACTCTAGGTAAATTTGTAATGCTAATTTGGCGCTCACACGGGCTTGCACACACACACACACACACACACACACACACACACACACACACACACACACACACACACACACACACACACACACACACACACACACACACACACACACACGCAGGCATGTTCAAACAACACGATATTACTGTCCCGCTGCACGGTCAGAAACGTCATAAAACGGACAGCAGTAATTGGGACAGCTTTGACTCGCATTCATCATAAAGGCAATAAGTCATGTGGTGCGGGAAGTGTCTGTAATTGGAATTAGGCCAGTTCCAAGAGAACCACTCGCACAATATCGGTACAGGGTCAGGTTTATTGAGTCCAGTGCGCACCAAATATTAGATGACATAGAACATATCCTTTTAATGTATCTTAATGATGTTATCCTCTTACACGTCATAGAGGCAACAAATATTTAGCTGAATGCATTTTCGGATCCTATTGTCGACTTTCCTGTTTTCATTCTTTTGTTTTTATGGCTGACAGTTTATGTTCTGTGTCCACTGTCATACGATTACAATAGTATTTTGGGCCGATAATTGCTATTACCATTTATTAGCCATATCTCCTCTGTTTAAATTTTATTGTCCACGTGTATAGACCATTAAGTGATAAACCTGCATAATCTTTAATTTCTTCTCCCTTATTCACACACACACACACGCACACGCACACAATTACAATTTACACATTTTCAGAATCTTAATAATTCTTTATATTGAAATCGGGAAACTGGTTTACGTTAGTGTAAAGCATATATAATTACAAGCAATAGTAATTAGTAAGTATTATGATTAGCAATGACCGTGATAAATATTATGCTTAATGCACGTATAAATAAACTACAGAAAATGATTAGTTGCAGCGCAAGTTAAATACAAACATAATATACGTACATGTACAATCGGTAATAGTGTACTCAGTCGATCGTGAGCGCAAACACATCTAGTTACATAAACATGACGGTGATATCATAATCGAATTAAATAAATGGCGGTAATTGAGTGTTAACAAACAACGATGTGTTTGTAATGGCTGATAAATAATACTGTTAACGCACCCGTTTGTAAAACCACTAAAATCCAGTGAATTTCAGAATTTTCATTGTCAAAAATAGCGCTTGACGTACATAAACCAACAGGTTTGGTGAGTTTGTACAACAGATTTGGGAGTTACACCGTATTTGGAATCGTTGAGCATAAAATATATTATGCACGTGCGTGCGTTGTCACAAATGTGTGTGTTGCCAACTAGTAAGTCATATTCCATATTTTCCTGCTCGGATGTCACAATTATCGTAATTATTATAGGCAAAAATTATTAATTACTTCCGCTAGAGGAAAGTAGTTTTGTCAAACTCACGTACGCACTGCATCTACATCATTAAGAGGTCGATGAATCAACGATTCTTTATGTACTCATTGTGTCCCGGTGATTCAGTATCTGTGATGCAGTACTGACTGTGAAACATGTTTAGGACAAGCTGGACTAAATAATTTTACACTTGCACAATTAATTAGTATGTTCACTGTACATGGACACACGCACACAGGAATAAGGAGACACAAAGAGCCAGTGACATCTTAAATTGTTATTTCATAATCACATGCACTTTATTCAAATTTATGAAACAATTATTTGTCAATTTTCTATCAGTATCCTTACAGATTTTGTATTTGCTGTGTCTTAAGATATAATTTCTTTTCCTGTAGGCGAAATGAACTATTTTTGCGATAGCCTACTTGATATGTAGATATGTTATTTGTTTCTTGTTAAGTGTAAATATTGTGTTTCTAGAGTAATGCTTTCACAGAAAGCATTTGTGAATGCTTAGGATGAATGTAAAGGATTTATGAATTCCTAAATTCATGTCAATATAGGCGTGTGTGTGTTTGTGCACGGGAGCTAGAAAATTTTAAATAACAATATAAATAATTGTTACAAAATATAATCCTATAATTTAAAAGAAGTGTGGAAAAACGTGATCTTAAAATTCCTTATAATATCAATCCACAAACTTTAACTGAATGGATACGAGCCGACAGTCACATAATTCCAGCACACGAGAAAAAGAGTATAGGTATTAAATATTTCTTGCAGTGATATGTTAACTTACTTTAATAAAATGGTGATGAAGATATTAAACTACTTGAAAAAATAGTGGGAATTTTTATGCTATTACCACTTGTCACTCCGCCATGTACAATGTGGCCGCGCAATCTAGAGTTCTGGTTATTCCGGGCAGCGATGCTTTTCGCGCAAGAACAGCATGTATTCGTTGTTGCCAGTTGGAGTCCTACACCATATCCCAAAATGTTTTTTCGACGCTTCTGCAAATATTAATCCCACTGACTCATATTAATACCTGCTTTTCCAGCACATGTTGATATGACAAACAAATGCACTATGTAGCGTTTAGTAACTTGTGTACTGGACTGTTTTACTGGTCTGGTGTTCATAAACCTACAACACTATTAATGTGACATCCACAGTGGTTTAACGCAGTGCATAACTCCAGAGACTAGACAAAAACAACTTGATTACTGTCGGTAGTTTTTAAGGTGTGAAGATACGATATGTCTCCTGTATTCGGGTTTCTGCACCGACAACGCTTGGTTCAATCTCGGCGGGCATTTAAAGAATCTGAATTCTTAGATATGATAATCGCGGAATATAGCTTATGAACATATGCATGGTAAGATAATTAATCGTATGATACATTGGTAGTCTTACTTTCTCTTTTGGAAATGATCACAGGTGACCGGTACCAAAAACATTTCACACAGTTCAGAGCTTTGCGGGCTTTGGGAGAGGAATGACAACCAGTGATATGTTAAATTGTTTTTTCGAAGTCCCAGGCACTTTATTCAAACTATTGATAAAAATAATTTCCTAATTTTCTATATTTATCCTTATATTAAGATATAATTTCTTTACCTGCAGAAAAAATATATTATTTTTTCAGAAACCTACTTGATATATAGGTACGTTATTTGTTTCTTCTTAAGTATAAAAAGTTTAAATATTGTGTTTCTGGAGCATAAAGGATTGTGCTTACACATAAAGGATTTATGAATAAATAAAGAAATACAATATATATTGTTACAACATTGCAGAACAATCTACGTGTTTATCGAATGTTCCAGATGGATCCAGCTGAATCTGTGTGGCGTACGTGATTCTCGACGCACTAGCTAGACTGTGACAGAAGCCGCGCGAACTTTGTCAAGGCCGCAATGAATTACGCTCTAATGTTATCCTTTATTGTTAATGCGCAGTATGGAATAATCTAGTATTTCGTGGGGGGGGTATAGATACCAGTAATCAACGACGTTTAGTTTCAGTTATAGTTGCGATATATTACAGTGCGGTTCCAGATATTATCGGGCGATATTACTCTGTGCGTTCAAGTGGTTATTAGTGTTGTGTTTCAGAATCGGGCGGTATAATTGTAATACAATTGTGTTTTATATTAGTTGACATTTTATTGTGTGTGAACAATTTTTATTTGATTTGTTGTAGAGACTGTGTTGTTAATTACGAACTTTTTAACCGTGAAAATTAAAGCTGGTGACTAGTGACTTAATTGGTGTCTTGTATTTTGTTATCCACTGTACCATACGACGATAAGTAGACCGTCGTAACAATATGAATGTGTGTGTGTGTGTGTGCGTGCGCGCGCGCAAATGTTTGTATAATAATATAAATAATGATGCAAAATATACAATAAAATGAAAAATAAGCAATATAATAATAAAATATATATAATAAAATGTATAAATAATATAGGCTTGAATAAAAATATAAATACATATTCTATGAAATCTGAGCCGTAAAAATTGTATAATAACAAATCTATTTACGATAGTGAGTACCTATAATATAGGTTCTATAAACTTGACAGGTACACCTTGTCTTTACCTAAGGTATTACAGTACAGTACAGTATTGTGTACAGTACAGTATTATGAGGTTGGTGCCCAAGTTGATGTTTGATGCTGAGGTGAACCATTTCTGTTGCTGTCACTATCTCACGCGACTCTACCAGTTGTTTGGTGTTATGGTGAAGAGTGTCCGATGACTCTTCAGACTGATGCGTGTGATAATCCGATATACTGTAATTTAAGTTAGGTTATAAGAACGTAGCAACAAAGACAAAGCGAAATACTCGCAACAAACGAAAAACACAGATTGAGATAAAAGTATAAAATACACATCTGAATTAACTAGCGAACAAGTACATAACTGAATGATATACAGAATTAACAAATAACGACTTTCATAAATTATATCCTACTTTATTTTTATTAGCAAATGCTCAAGAAATTACAAGCAAAATATTTATATATAGAAAATAATATGCTATTATTAGTATGGAATATTATAAAGAGGTATCAGAAAAAAGTATTATTACCTCTTTTGTATCAGCATAGTCTTTTGTGTAATGTCTGCACATAATAAATACTTCTGCAAGTAGGCTTTATTTTATATCCACCTGACGCACGTTTCACGGAAATTATTCCATATAAATAATTTTTTGGAATATAAGTTATATTATTTGAGAAAATATTCTCACTCCTTTTTAAAAAAAATACGTTTATTGTGCAACCACATATACTTAACGCAACGAACATACAAAAGTCCCACGACCTAGCCGGTGTTTAGTACATATAAAACCTCTGAAGATACAGAATAATTTCTGCAAAACGTGCGTCAGATGGATATAAAATAAATTTTGTCGCAAAAGTATTTATTATTTGAAGATATTACGTAGAAAATCTGAAAGAAGCTCAGTGAGTTACTCACAAAGGAATAATCTTTTGTGGTATAATAGTGAAAGACCTAATGGATGATAAGGAGAATAAGGTTTTGTGTTGGTAGACCATGTATCGACGACGTAGGCCTACTCATCTTACACAAGCTTTGAAAAGAGGTTGACTACAATGTTCATACACCTACAGAAGGCGTCTAGCAATTAATAAATAACAAAGATACACCATGTACATATCATAAACCGTAAACTACCAATCATGCCCTGATGACAGCTATCTCGAATTTATATCCATTGTTAAATAAGAAATAAAATTTCATTTCCGTTCGCGGTCAACAAGCAGTCTCGACAAGGATGCTGTTTCTACAACTCTTAAATTATGTACTTTACCAAAAGCAGTCCTACAATATAAAGTAAATAAAGAAACACGGATAATAAAATTAATTATGGTACTGTTCTATAAACTTTATTGTATAAACTGTTCTAAAAAACCATGCTAATGCATACGTTAATTAGGTTGGAGATACGAAGATTTTCAACATATAATTTTATATCTTAAATGTATTTTTTGTCTGTTAATATTTTTTTTGTAATTAACAAACCAATTATTTCTTGATAAATATAAAGTTTTTAAGTTGTTAATTGTGTTTTTACGATTAACCGCACCGCTAAATGTAATTTTTAATAAACCTAAACCTTAACGCTTCGACTCACGTAATCTGTAGTCGTTGTAGTTTACATCAAATCACATACAAACACACACACACCCACACACACACACACACACACACACACCTAAAGATCTAATGATACGTAAAAAGACATGCTATTATGTAAAGGTGGCGAACCCTCACATCAATTAATATAAGTTATAAAAAAATTGAAACTTATAAAACGACAGGAACCTATGTATTCGGAGAAAATATTTGTAGTAATAATGGGATGCATATTGTTACGCCGATCTAGTGATCGTCGTATGGTACAGTGGAAAAAAAAATACAAGACACCAATTAACTGACTAATCACCAGCTTTAATTATCACAATTAAACAGTTTGCAATCAGCAAGATAGTCTCTGACAACAAATCAAAACACGAAATAAACATGTCAAATAATATAAAACGCGATTGTATTACAATAGTCCCGCACAATTATAAAACACATAATTAACACTTTGCACAGAATACATCGAGCCGCACTGTGTAATCGCCCGACAATAACTGAAAACTAAGCAGCTGGTATGTGCTATTTATAGTGTGCAGGGTTCCATAATATGTGTCCTTAACAAACCATCGAAAATTCTAGATCGACACCGTCGTTCCGCATTACGTAATACTGCCTCGCATGTCAAGCGTCACTTGGCTCTTGAAAGAATTAGCAGAGAAAAGAGTAGAACAACGTTCGCCAATGTACCAGAACGTTCCGTAAGGGCGTAAAACGTTTTCCGCATTACGTAAGAATATTGAAAATAAACAGAATAATAACGGGAAGAACATACACAATCTTCTGAAAGAATACTGCCCCTAGGACACAAAAGTGAAACAATGCAAGAAAGGTAAAAAATTGTATCATAACAAAATTTAAAATTATGGTATAAAAAGTCTGTCGAAAAAATAGACGTGGACACTATATGATGAACAGTAAGAATATCGGGATTAATACGATAGAACGAGTAATACGTAATTTAAAGGAAATTCAGATAACAAATGAGTGCGTCAGAACCAAATATCAAATAGAACCATCGCCAAAAACTGCCTAGTATAATGTGATCGTCTCATAGACAGAAACAAAATGTGACACAAAAATAACGAGATGTATAGGCCCTACCTAAAAAAAAACATAGAAAATGAGAAGCCAAATGTAATGGTCTTAACGCTTAGCAATATAACAGATAGACCGTTGCTCCATAGCTCGACAGCTGTTTATCTGTTACTCACACCGGTCATTATGTTAAACTTACGTTATAAAAAGGAATACTGAGGACTGACATAGCGACCAAGTATGCAAGACCACAAGATTAGAAATTTCACATACGAAAATATCCGGGGTCATTGTAAGCCGATTAAATGTATGTGTGTGTGTGTGAGAGAGAGAGAGAGAGAGAGAGAGAGAGAGAGAGAGAGAGAGAGAGAGAGAGAGAGAGAGAGAGAGAGAGAGAGAGAGCAAGGGTAATTCGACTGGTTTCATTATTATGTCTTTTTATAAACCAATATTTGAAAGATCTTTTTCACCATCTATGACGATACAGAAATTTGTATTATTGTAGGTAACTTAAATAGGATATTAGGTGAATCGTTTACGTTGTATTATAACAAAGTATGTTTTGTTTTTGAAATCCATTTAGGCTACTAAATTCCTCAATTACAATCGCGGTTAATTCACTAGACCAGTATTTTCTTATATATTAAGTATTCTTGCCACGCGCCATCCCCAGGGAATTGTCTGTTGCTGCTGCCAGAGCCGCACGTGCTACTGAACCAAGTAACGCAGAACACCTCGACACATCGGTAGCTAATGGATTCTATGTTTGTTCCTGAACATAAATTATACAATCCAAGCTAGAATGAAAGGAGAAAACGGACAAAACGATACAGTTCAAAACTTTAGTTTCACTTCTTAAGTTTAATTGACCACTTCCCATTCACAGATAAGCTGCGCATAGCTTACGTTCCTGATCTACGTGTAATATTATACTGAATAGGTTTATACTTCAACTTTCACAAACCAGTTAAATGATATTTACAAAAATGTATAGTTGGGTGTGTAGAAATTAATGTTTTTAGTTTCTGAACTCTCCTTCGTTTATCAGAGCGAATGCATGTTTGTTATAGTCGAATACATTCAATTGCTAACATTAATTTTTGTATTAATTTATCTTATTTTTCCCACTAAAGTCCGTATATATAGCTTTATATATACAGTCTGTAGACTACTCAACGTATAAGAGTCTATTACTTGAAATGCAGTAACGGAAATGAAGTCATTAGGCCCTACTTTACACGCTAAAATCCTAAAATGCTAAAAATGTCTTAATTAAATTTCCATCAATAACTAAATTTTTTAATGGGGTTTGTTGTACATCTATATACTCTTTAAAACAGCTTTCTGCAGGTTGGATTTTTAATATTTCTAGCGTTTCTGACATATGTTTCATTAATAAATAACTGATTCCGGCACGTCAGCCTTACTTCAGATAATATTATAGTGTAAAATGTAATTTGCTTTCCTATTTGTGTGTGTGTGTGTGTGTGTGTGTGTGTGTGTGTGTGTGTGTGTGTGTGTGTGTGTGTGTGTGTGTGTGTGTGTGTGTGTGTGTGTGTGTGTGTGTGTGTGTGTGTGTGTGTGTGTGTGTGTGTGTGTGTGTGTGTGTGTGTGTGTGTGTGTGTGTGTGTGTGTGTGTGTGTGTGTGTGTGTGTGTGGAACATAAATATTTCATATACATAAATATTATTCTTATTATCTCTAATATATTATAAGTTATTATGTACAAATTAGTAAATATCTTTTAAACTTTACTTTAACTTTCGATTGACATGTATAAAGTGTGTGTATAAGTAATTGATTATAGGTCTTTATTTGGTACTCCATATGTTTGCTACTCTGTCATTTGCCTTTTAGACCAAGCTGTCTTATTTATATCAGTGGGCAGGTTGATGACCTGGTATCCTACAAAAGCCTGGCTTCCTTTGGCTTACAATTATAAAATTCTCTTGGTCTGTATTTTCATATTTATGGTTTATTACTATAGTTAATGCTGAGCGTTGCTCGGTCTCTGTACAGGATCTTGATTAGACATTCAGATTTGCTAAGTTATTAAGTAGGTCAAAACACTTTGTTAGGTTTTTAGTTTCAATATAACTTTGACAAGGGTTTGCCTCAAAACGTTTATGAGCATAGTGTGTAATTATTTCTGAAAGTGTTAAGAATATATTAATAACTAATGTTTTATTACTCTCAACTTTTAAGTATATGTTTTGTAATTATACAAATTTCATTAGCTTTCATCTCTGAGCTCCCACATTTACAGAGCAAAATCACTGGCTTTGATCTGTATTTTGTAGTAACCTTATAAAAGTTTATTTGTGGTTGACTGGAATACATAAGTGCCTTCTGTGAATACATTTGCTGTGGTTTTGGCATTTGGGACAGTGAATAATTTACTAGCATTAGAGGGAGAGTGTAAAACAGAGCACAGCTTGATTCACCCTGTGCATATGTATATAAATTCGTAATGTATTATATACGTGTATGTAGAAATATGTGCGGTTACTACTGTGAATATTGCCTGCGGTTTGAAAGGGTGCATTCAAATTTAATTAACTCAACAACGTAGGTCGACGTACGTAGTTCACAGAACGAGAAACCACTATAAAATTTGTAACACAGTAAAATCTCCCTTGAGCAAAACCCTATTACCAAGCTGTCATATAATCAAAACGGACGGCTGCATTTAAAAGAACAGTCAACGTCCGTTGTTCGGAACGAACGTTTTGATGATTACAATATAAAACATAAAAATAACAAATCTAAAAAGAACTACAAAATTACTTGCTTTATGTAGACTTGATATCCATGTAACATACTATATTAGTTCAATGCGCTAGAGATAAAATGTTTTCGCCTTACCGAAATTATGCGTGAGAAATTTAACTAAAACTTGTATTTTTTAAACGAAATGATTGTTTTTTTATACGCTACAGCTTGAGGCTTGTTAGACAAATATCTGAAGCAAAGATTTTAGATGAGTTTGATATTATTGTACTTGAAAACATTAGTTTCTGCACTTCAAGTATTTACATTTCTTTTGCATTTTGTTATTGCAATATAGCTTTTCAATTTAAATAAATACAGTTTTGTTAATGGATAAACTACTAGATGAGTCGTTTCCGTTCGCTTTACACTAAGTGCACCGCATATTTTTTGTTGAAATTTGGTTATCCGTACTCGTGCTCCGCGGTTAATTTCGGTTAACAAAGAATCTATTGCAGAATGATCACTGTTGCACACCACTATATAAAACTTATTCCGATTAGCGCTTTCAAGCTTCACAGCTCATCGTCAGATCGGAAAATCTTATCCGTGCGGGTGTAAGAGAGGAATAGAGAGTGTTAGAGAGTGAAGGTAACATGATCTTCGCTTTCCTCAATCACCTTCTCGAAGACAACTTATTACTTCACAATTTCTGAGTCGTCTAATTCGTTCACTTGGCTATTGAAGATTTTCCGATCTGACGATGAGCATTGAAGCTTGAAAGCGCTAATCGGAATAAGTTTTATATAGTGGTGTGCAACAGTGATCATTCTGCTTGTGATTTTAACCACTAACACAGCTTTCTTCATTAAACTTCTGTAAAGAATCTACTGTAATTGGAAGTAACTAATGTAAAGTGACTGACCATTTATATAGGTAAGGTAGCTCTGAATACATGTCTATTTTGTTTGAATTAACTACGACTAACTCCCGTTGGATCACCGTGGCCCACGGTAAGTACAGTTATGAATGGTGTGTTGCTGCTGTTGGACTACAAACTCCGAGTTACATCGCCATTCTCTCCCTGATGCGTACCCAAGTTATTGCCAGTTGAAACAGCGTCGCACTTGCTCCTTTGTAATTTTTAGCAAACCGAGGAATAAGCATGAATTCATTATATACAGTCTCCAGATACCATTAAGATTTAATTTAAAATTTTATAGTATACTTTATTGTAATCCGTCTTGCGATCTTGTAGTTATTTTGTACACTACATGTTTCGGGAATAAATTCCCATCTTCAGGTGAAGAATTTTTTATCCTCTTATTATATAGGTATCATCGGCGAAAATATTACACACACACACACACACACACACACACACACACACACACACACACACACACACACACACACACACACACACACACACACACACACACACACACAACAGCAGAACCACAACTGTCACAAATAACAGTTGTAGTTACAAATAACGGTTTTAATTATGTTATTTGTGACAGTTGTGTGTGTGTGTGTGTGTGTGTGTGTGTGTGTGTGTGTGTGTGTGTGTGTGTGTGTGTGTGTGTGTGTGTGTGTGTGTGTGTGTGTGTGTGTGTGTGTGTGTGTGTGTGTGTGTGTGTGTGTGTGTGTGTGTGTGTGTGTGTGTGTGTGTGTGTGTGTGTGTGTGTGTGTGTGTGTGTGTGTGATATTTTCACCGATGATATCTATATAATAGGAGGATAAAAAAGTCTTCACCTGAAGATGGGAATTTATTCCCGAGAAATGTAATGTACAAAATAACTACAAGACCGCAAGACGGATTACAATAAAGGTATACTATACAATTTTAAATTAAACATGAATTGTTAACAGTAACGCCTAAAATGTATTGATTAACATTTCCAGTATTATAGTTTGAATATGTAACTAGTCATCCTTCGTCTAATAAAAGTAAACACTATTTTAGTAGTTACTGATTTATTTTGAAGACTAAATTCATTTTCTTATGACCCTTAAAATATTTGCATGAAAACCATGGTATCAAGCTTGATGGACAGATTGATTCATTTTCGTTTTAATTGGCAGATCATTTGCATATAACGGAAGACTGGAGGTAACTGATAATGTGTTAACTGTGTTATCTTAAATGCCTCTACTAGGGTGAGTACCAGCTAAGAGCGATGATAGTTAACAACGGCCAGCCAATTGAGCAAGTTTCTCATTTTGCATGTTTAGGTCGCGACTCGAATTTTGACTTCGACAATAATACATATTGTCCAGGTGAACAGTTAAATGGTCAACAGACCTTTAGCAGTACAACACAGAAGAATAAAAATTATAAGTTTTATAAAATCATGGGTGTGCCAGCACGTACCTGCATGGTGAAAAGTTCCTGATCTCACTTATAGATGGCGCCAGTATAAATTTAATTTTTGATCGTGGTATGCAGTGTCATTCACAGTCGGCTGAAGTTTGATGTTTTAGGTGAATTACTTGTTTATTATTAACGTGACGTTCCACGTCAGTAAACCCTTGACACGCTAAAACGGCGATTAACTATTGTTCCTTTGAACGGCTTAAATACAACTAGCACAAAAAAGGAGCTGGATTCAAATTTAACTCTTATCCGTGGAATATAATTGTTAAGCTCTGGATTGCTGAATTTAAAATGGTTCAGGCAAGCTCGACCGATGACCCACGCAGGCAACGTCCATTGAAGTGACTGTCCGTTTCGACAGACCGTAAAATGAAAGTGAATGAGATATCATGGTCTACTGGTATATCAACTGAACGTGCGAGCAATATCTTACACTAACGTTTGAGTATGACAAAGCTATATGATAAACGGGTGCCGCGTCTGCTCACAACTGAAAGAAACAATCTGGAAAAGATATTTCAATTTATTATTTAACGCTCTTTAACCCCAATAAAACCTAAATGTGGCAGTGATTTATAATTATAATGACACTTGGGTCTACTACAAGACTCCTGAGGAGACCAAGCAACAGTGAAAACAATGGAGCACGAAACTATAAATTAACGAAAGATAAGAGAATTCCATCTGCTAGTAAAGTTGTGGTAACGTTTTTCTGAAACGCGCGTCGAATATTCTTCACTGTTTTTCTTAAAAAGAAACAACAATGAGTGACAAATATTACGTGAACGTTTTGCAGCACGTTAACGGTGAAATTAAAGAAAACTACCAGCGAAAATCCGATGCTATTTCAGCAAAACAAAGCATAACCTCATAAATTTATTGGTACCACACAGAATCAAAGACCGAAATGTTTCCTTGCTACCATACTCGCTACATTTAGCCGCAAGCAATGTCTGTCTCTTTCCCCAAACTCAAAAATGGTTCGGTAGAAAAAGATAACAAAGACGACAATCAAGTCAGCGATATGTAAATGGTGAGGACCTCGACAAATTGGTTTATCAGTCCGACATAACACCATTACAACATCTTTGGGAAAAGTATGTTAAGGTAAATAAAGATTATGTTGAGAATAAATTAAAATTCATTTGAATTGACATTTTTATTCAGGGGCGGAATTTATACCCTACCCTCTTGCGTGTAGCAGCCAAAACTTGAAAAACACCAAGAAGAATGACAGTTTAAAACAGCCTGAAAAAAGTAGGTTTTCGAAGAAAGTACAGTAAAGGCTTGGTCGCGATGTGTTTTTGTAGGAATGTTATTCAAAATAACTTCACACACATGCGCGCGCGCATGCACACAGAAAAATTATAAACGAGGAGATGGTTGAGTAGAAAGAAATGTAGAGAGAACATATGAACCGATTGTGAACAGAAAACTCTAGGAAAATCGTCATATATATACTGCAAAGGAAAACTGGTTTCTGCCGACCTTGAAAACGGTTGTCATAAGGACTTTAAGAGATTATAATTGTTAAGGGTTCAATCCGTGTAGTGAAGATGATAGTACCTAACCTTATTATTTTTCCCCAATCGTTATATCTTATTTTTAATATTTTTATGTCAGATAACCGAAAAACGAAATGTCAAGTATCTTTGTACATGAGTTTTTCTTATAATACAAATTTGTTTTGTGTCTATTTAATTTAGTTTAAAATAAAATATTTTATTATAAATTCAGTTTATTTATTCTTAGTAACATTCATTTCTCCTGACTTTTATTTATCACTGCAGGTATTCCCGCTATTGTTATCTTGGCTCTTCTCGAGGTTTAGCTATTCATCACCAATTATTCAAAAAAAAAACAATGAGGACCAGGCAGTTTAATATTCAGAGATGCGCACCAGAAGAATATATTTTATAACAAACGTTTTATTAATAATTCATGTACTTCTTTTTTTACTACGTCTAAAACAACATGCTGTGTGTTACTTCTTAATGTATTGTATCCACAAGAAAGCAAAATATTGTAAAATTAGGAAACTGAAAGAGTAAGGAATAACGGCTACGATTATCTTCGTGACTTTTTAGTATTTAGTTATTCTAGACGACCCGCATGGGAACGTCATGATTATTAAAGTCCACCTAATTTACTTAAAAAATTGGCGAAGTGCCACCGTTATTAATGAATAGAGATTAAATTACAAATACCAACTTACCAAAACTGAAACGAACATTTACTCAGTATTGGTTCAGTCTTTTTCCCCAGGATTTTTACTTTTCTCCGACAGCAAATCACAATTGCAAGAACAAACTATAAATACGGTTGTGTCTACAAGCTTGCACCGTTCTTATGACTTCAAACGTTAATAATGTATACACTACTATTAGCAGTTCCAATGTATATCCGGTTAATATTGTTATTTCCTATTTTGTTTACTTGAAGTAAATTGCTTAGAAGCCGCTAACACAAACAAAGCGAAAACTTTAAAATGCCGCTCTAAATGTAAGTTGTTAATATTTATAGCTTTGAAAGCAGTAATTTGAATGAGTTTTTCAACAAAATGTTGAATTTAATGGGAAGCCTATTTCATGTCTTTATGGTTGCAAATATATGCACTCGTATCTATTTGTACTCTATTTATCTACAACTTTTTATAGGTTTTCTTTCACATATGTCAACTCTTTAAAATTTATATTTCATATTGTCTGTACTTATTTATGAGCCATTATTGTATACAGTTTATTGCGCGCGATAAAGCAGATTTTTTTCTTGCAACAATTATAACTTTGAGTGTTAAATTAAATTTTGAAATTTCTCTGTGAAACATCTTATGTGTTAACGTCGAGCATACTTCATACGTTTCATACACACTTCGAATATACTTCACTGACACAGGAGCTGAAAAACCGACGAAAATAAGTGAAGTATAATTTTCTAATTCTTTTCTGTGTGAGTAACTCGTTACGTTTCTTTCAGGATTCTTGTATAGGCTACACACATAATGATTATTAACTTTGGAAGTAGAAGAGCCTATACTTATTTTTTGTCGTTTTATTTTATAGTGACGCACGTCACACAGAATGTAACTGCATCATCAGTGGTTTTTAAATGAATCTAACTAAACTTCTAAGTAAATTTCATGATTGTAAGAATGAATCCAGTGAATCTCCTTACACTATGTATTAAGCAAATGTTTTCGGACATCATGAAAGACGTAAAGAATGCATTGAAGTTAAACGGCCAAATACCGTGCAGTACTTCATTTCACGAATACACTGGTTTTAGTGGTACATTTACGTAATTGTCTTTCATAAAACGTGTTGTTTCTAAAATTGTATTGAGGCAGTAGATGAAAAAATTGTATGTAACTAAAAAGGATTTGTTTCTTAAAGTATTTAAATATTTGTTTTCAGTTTTCAATATTACTATCAGTAAAACACCGTATAAACATAAAGATATTTTTGGTATATTAAGTTTTTAAAAGTATGGGTAATGAATGACGGGATGACCAAAAACTCAATTTCTGAGATACACATAATTTATTTTGTTGATCTAATGTATAGAAAACTCCTTTTCCTGTCCTTAGGAGGTTTAGTACACACAGTGAAATACACACTACTAGTCATGTCCTAGTATTTTAATAAACATCATCCGCTTCTAAATGATTAAAATAAAAATAAAATAACCTTGACTACACACAGAATGCTAAAATAACTTTGCTTAATATAACGGTATATTAAAAAATGCAGAATATTTAGACATACTTATATACAAATGCAATAAACAGGTACAAATACATACAGTCAAACGTACGCACACACAAATGACGACAGTTCATTTAAAATTGAAGAGTAATAAGGAAGACGGAACAAGTAATTGAAACTGTGTCACAGATAGTTTTAGCATTTAAAGAAAATTAAGAAAAATGGAGTAGGCCTAATCTCCTAAGGAACGCAATTTGTAGTCACTCGCCAATCTGAGGTCTGAGAACAGAAGCGAGAGAGAAGAGGGAGAGGGAGAGAGTGAGAGAGAGAGAGAGAGAGAGAGAGAGAGAGAGAGAGAGAGAGAGTGTGAGAGAGAGGAAGAGAGATCAGTTTCACTTAAGTGTCGCCATTACGTTTTTAATTATCACATTGCTCATTCAAATTATGTCGCTAAAGCTTGACAACGTTAAAAATCGTTTGGTAGTCGTCCGGGAGACCATGATAATCCACTTTGAGACTCCAAAGTTTCTGGTAAAAGTACTGTCTAAAAGTGTTATCTAGTAATTTTTAAGTTAGCTTCCTTTCCGTTTCAATTTGAAAAATCGGATTCAGTAATACATATACTTCATTCAATACAATGTTTTCACATTTACATATTTTTTTTTCAAAATGTAATAGCTTACTCGTATTACAAGACACATTGTTAAGTTAAATGTGATTACTCAGTTACGCTGAATTAATTTTTTGAGACGATTTGTTTTAATTTCTATAGACGTTGCCAATATTCGGAAATTCTAACAGATAATGCTGAATATGCCGAACTGGGAGTATTGGAATTTGCTTGCTCCAGTTGGTTGAGGGGTGGGTTATTGAATCCAATAAATGAGGAACGGCTCCTGACTATTATGTCAGTGAAGTCAACAGGTGTTTGAAATGCTTGAGTGGTTACGCTATATTACGCTTCTGACTGTTAACGAATATTCTTTTTAATCCCACTATTTAGGACGCATATTTCCTTGTACCATTAAACTTTACATTAATTAGTGTTTGCTATATGAGAGACATTTACACTATATTTAGTTTTCTCAACGCTCGTAATCTTTCTCTCACTCACTTTACCTATGTCCATTTCCTCTCTTTCCCACTCCACCTATTTTCCCCTCCTGATATTTCCCTGCCTCTCTCTGTCCCTCTCACTCTCGCTCTCTCCTTCCGTCGTTTCATGATTATTATTTTGATCATCCGGTGCTTAGTAAACTCTTCTAATCCTGCCTATGCTACATCTCTCAGCAAACTAATTGTACGCATCATACCAATCGCCTCAATCATTCCTCATCCAAAGCTGTAGTCTCTCTCGTTCGTTTCATTCTCTCTCCTTCTCTTTCCCTCTCTCACCCCATCTCCCTCACTCTCTCCCGCTCTCTTTCTCCCTCTCTCTCTCTTTCTCTCTCTCCCTCTCACTCTCTCTTTCTCTTTCCCTCTCTAATTTTTACTTCTCTCTCACCCCCATTTCTCCAAATATTCCCGTTGGCATTATTAAGAAATGCATTTTCAGTACCGTGAAATTATTTCTCTTCTGGTTTGAATATTGCCAAATTTATATCATGTAGCCCCATATCATTTTTATCATTGTATACCAAGCTATTCTTTATAACATCAGTTTTTTAAGTCCTCACTTTTTTATATTTAAACGGTTTTGTATAAAACGATAAGGTTGTGGACAGTAATTAACCTCCACCCTTGCTTTAACCTTCAAATTTGTTTTCTTCCAATTACAATCTGTGCCCGACCCATCTCCTTAATACTCAAACTAAACTATTCATGCCCTCAACTGGTCTGCTCTAGGTTTGATTTTGGAGTAAGCCTATCCTTCAAAATGTTATCTCAGCCTCGACATTTAGTGGAGCTCAGGATGTATTTAATTGCAGCATTTGTTTGCCATGTCACAGCATCTGAAAGGGTTATTTTAAGAGTATAAACACTCCACATGTCACCCTCAGTATACAATAGTGCCGGAACCTTATTCGCAGCTCTTCACCAAATCTGAAGGATATTTAGCTACCGACTCCCACTCCCTCCCAAGACGAGATCGCCAAATATGCAGCTCATAATTTGGCGTTCATGATAAAGTGGAACACAGATATTTAATTCCCTATGTGAATATGCGTCATTTTTTTAGTGAGCTTAAAATTTGTTTTTACAATAATTGATTACTCAAAATGATAAAAATATTCATTCTGTATAGTAGTTGTAAATGAACACTGCAAAGCAAATTTTTTTTAAATTAAAGTATTCAGATATTAATACCTGTCATCATTAACACTTACAGACTAACAAATGATAATTTATGTGCTGAAATAATCGCAATCAGTTTTGAAAATGTCCAGGAGGGAGATTTTGATTTATGGACCAGCTGATGATTTTCTCTAAATATTCAGTGCTAATATTCAGTACCCTACTAGCCAAGGCCTGTATGTGAAAATGTAGTTGTAAATTATTTGGCAAACTTGCTTACACATTTTACTATTTATTACAAGCTGGTGGCTTTTTGCGCTTTGATGACAAGGAATGGTAAATACTGGTTTAGCACTCGTCTTCGTATTTCTAAGAAAATGCAATATTGCATAACCTATTCCAATCATTTTATATGAAGCAAGACGCTCTTTTACGGGTATCAAATAGATTAATCAATATTAACTGCACAATACCTTTTCTTGTCAGACGTTGTTGTACATTTCAGATATTTCTATACGAAGTCACTCCGTATGCGTGTTTACATATTAATTTTTACACACAATTCACGTTACACGTTATTTGATTCCATAGACATGTAGGGTCTACAATTAGTCACTTAACTACCCAAGAAAAAGCGAAACCTTATCCACGGAACAGGCTGCGTAAGCAGTTGTTGATTGCAATTTAGAAATTACACCACATTCACTACCAATTTAACTTTTAAATGTCAGCTAGTAAATAAAAAGCAATATTCTTTGTAAAAAAATTCTAAGTAGCTGGAGAATTCTGCAATATGAGATATAATGGCGACGTAGTAAATCGTTTGTTATGACACTTGGCTACTAACATAAAGGCTTGGTTCGCTTTGATTGCTAGGAGTATTGTAAACAATAAAGATGATTTTTTCGACTCGGAGGTAGAAATGAGTACCTATATAATCCTAGGATAAGGGCATAGATAAGATAGCATAGCCTACGGTATCCTTCTCTTGACCACTTCCATTATATTAAACGGAGTACTATAATTATATTAATCATACTGTTATTATTATTATTATTATTAGGGGTGACGGCTGCTTACACGGAATGGGGAAGGTGCAAAGGCTACAAAGCCCAACATGCCAATACGGTGATTCTCCCTAAGAAGATGCCTTGCACTCCTTTTGTCAGTTTTGCAAATTCACAAGAAAGAGAATGACACTGCAGATGGAGTTCGCGGAGTTCACTCCTGAGAACATAGCTGAGACTAACCTTCGAGGCAAAGCGGAATGGGACCGCATTTTTGCATTTATTCAGTGGGTCCTACTAGAAAAGCTAAGACATGCCCCACTTGTACCCAACGGGGAATGGAAGAAAAGGGACAACTACAAGGAGCACAATAACGGCGCAGTAGGTTCCATCCTAAAGTATACGATAAGAATGGTTCCAGGATGGCTATTAATGCCTGAACTAGAAGCGGTTTTTTTAGGTGAGAGTCCCACACACCAGGGACACACGGTTTCCTCTAACGGTGCATAAAGCATTTTCTCTCCTCAAAAAAAAAGTATTATTAATAGTGGTAGAGGATAGTAGATAGAGTCATCCCAGCCGTCCATCTAGGTATTCAAAAAATATTATTATGTGGTCACGTTAGATGTGAAAAATGCATTTAACTCCTCTAAATGGAATAATATACTGCACACCCTCGAACACATTTTCAGGACACTTCAATATCTTTGGCAGATAGTATGCCGTTACCTTAGTGTTCGGGATCTTATCTACAAATCTTCAGAGAGACCTTGCCGAAAAGAGATCACAGTAGGAGCGACCCATAGTTTTATACAGGGACCTGAATTTTGGAATATTTTGTATGTGGGAATACAGCGGATCAGTATACCGGATAGTGCCTTTCTGGTTAGCTATGTGATTACATCGCCGCACTAGTCGTTGCTAGAGACGTCGAGAAATACCAAATGAAACTGAATCACGTAATGAGGCGAGGTGGTGGAACACGGATTCCGCCTATCCACACAATCCACGACGTAGTCATATTGAGGAAGCAGGTGGAAGTGCAGGTGTCTACAGACAAAATCGTCAAAAAAGAAGTAGCGAAATGTCTGGGAGCCAGATTGACCTTTGGAACCAGATCAAACTGACCGTTTAGCAGCAAATTAATTGTGCATCTGAAAAGATCAAAGAGGATCGTCCCTGTGCGCAGCAGACGTATGGTAAATATCGGAGACTGAACTTCTAGCAGGCAAAAATTACTTACGTTTATGGTTGTACGTTCTGGACCGACAGGTTGAAACTGGAAAAGTATAAGAAAAAGATGGCGGAGAACAGAGAACCCGACCACTCAGAATCATATGTTCTTACAGACCTGTCTCAACGCCTGCTGTACTGGTGATCGCGGAAGTGATACCAATTGACCTCTTGGCAGAAGAAAGGAAATTTATCCACGCAATGAAAGCAGAAGTGCTTAAGGAAATAACAACGGCGCATGCCAGAGGGACACGATGTATCTTTGGAAGGAACACTGGCTGGCTGAAACGAGTAGTAAATGGACTGCAAAGTTGATTGGCAGTATAGGTAAATTATTAACTGACTCATCTCCTCACTGGCTGCAGCTGTTTGACGCCTACTTTCACAAAGTAGGAAATGTTGGATGGCTCGTATGTAAGTATGTGGACTCGCCAATGGATGATGCCAAACATAGATGGAGAAGACGGCAGGAGGACAGACAAAAGCTAGTGGCGGATATAGACGATATTGCTCCGGAGACTATAATAAGGAAATGCTTGCGTCACAAGATCACTGGAACCGCAGTGCCGTAGCGCTTGTGTCGAGTAGTTCTCAAATATAACAAGAGAGAGGAGGACTAATGTCATAAACCAACTTATGTAAAAAAATTAGTAGGAGCTCCCGTAAGCATTATTTCAGAGTCTGAAATAATGTTGACTGTGTTTCCAAAGTGGGACGATGCTTAAAGAGAAGTAGTTTAATTCAGAGGCCTGTAGATGCTCTCTACAGTCCCTGAGAGTCGAACACACCTGGGGGTGAGAAGCGAGCGTACAGATCCGATGGTATATAACGAATTTTTCGCCTCCATAAAATTTTTTATTATTATTAGTAGTAGTAGGAGTAGTATTAATAATAGGAGAAGTAGTACTGTAATTTATAACAATAGATGTCATATTTTTAACATGTAAAATTCAGGTTCTTAGTTGGAGATGGAGATCAATTCTCCAATTGAAGGTTTCGAACCAACAATTTTAAAGTGTTAAAAATTTACTTCTCAGATTTCACTGCGTATGCAACATCTTACGCACGTCACTAAAAAAAACACAAAGTAACTCATAAACTAGGTTTAAATCCTGTGACATGTCGAATTTCTGAAAGCTTTGGAAGTGCAAACTGACCGAAAAACACACGTTTCCTTTTAAATTCTAAAGAAGAGTAAAGTAAAAGGGGTCACATTATTGCACCGATGAAAAACAATGAAAAGAAGAGATATTTCAGTGCCTTTTGTATTAAACGAATGTAAAAAATAAATCGTTGTGAGCATTTATCTAATTTGTGGAAAATATTAGGGAAAGCAAAATTTGTACTCCGTTGCAGCTTACAAATAATACAGACTGAACATGAAGTAATAGACTGATGTAGTCAACTGAAGATTACATTAAGCATTTACGTCTGATTCATGATACTAAAAAGAAAAAGAAAATATATCTGTTGAGTTTCTGTTTCCACGCAACGGATTTTTTTCTGTAGCATACAACTGTGTGCGGTACTGAATGACGAGAAATTTGATCTACAGAGGCCTAAATTTACAACTAAATGCATTGATGGAAACAGTATTTGAAGAGTTTCTATACCCTTCAGCGTTCGTAATTTAAGTTGAGATGTACTAAATCAAAGTGACATTGTATATTATATTGGGCAACATCACTGCAAGTCTCCAAGTACGAGACGAATAACAGAGTGTTTATGTTTATGAATGACTGATTGCCTTCTTTCATAAAATGTTGCATAACATTCTTACGTCAATTCGATAGTGAACTGTCATAGTAGCTCTGTGATCTAGACACGTATTAGTTTAGTAAGCGGCTGGGCAGTAATGTTGAATGTTGTCGCGCGAAATGGTGACGTCGTGCTCCCTTCTTTCCTCCTGATTAAGCTTCAACATTCCGGGCCTTCTCTATGTACAGTTCCTGTAACTATAAATACAAGTGGCCTATGACAGGTTAGTTAGTCGCGTACTACAAAGCAAAGGGATGAATACATGTTGTTCAGATTGAGATTGCCATTTCAGTGTGTTGTTTATTGCAGTGAGGTGGAAAGTAATTACTGTGAATTATTGTGTGCGGAAATGTGTAATTAGTAACGTGTGTTATTTATTGCGACAGTATTAATGAGGTGTGATATTTACTGTTTGTAAAGTTAGAACTTCGTTTAGATTTGTTGTTTTAGTTCATTAGAACTGCAATTAAAGTTGTCTGTAACAAATCGTCTGGTATTCAGCTATTTATTTCCACTATCAAAACACGACGACACGTGCGGCTGTCTTAATAATTTTGTTTTTACAACTGCACAAATGGACTCTCTTTGTTTACTGTTAAAGTGGTTTTCATAGGTAAAAATTTCGTTAACCTAGTTTCGTAGAAATGTAAATTGCATTTTTGTATGTTAGTTATTTCTTGTAACAGAATATTTTTTAACGTTAGTTATGTTCATACGGATACAAAACTATTTTAAAAAACGGCACTAAGACAGCAAATTAAACTTATTTAACAACAAAGATGTACAATAAAAGAGTACTGATAATACTAACAATACCAACTAATAATTACATTTTTGGATTGTGTTGCCCATGCCGTGTCCGTTGATTAACTAATTCTAAATATAATGATACTCACTCGGAACACTAAGGTTTTTATTAGAAAAAAGTAAAATTTTTACCTTGTAGCCTGAACCAGTTCATGCTTATTACAAGCTTCGTCAGAGGCTGCCACTAGGAGCGCTGTCCGTCTTGTTCTTGGTGACGGCGCCGTCGTTTGAAAGATCGATGTTGTGTGTGTGCGGTGTGATTTGTTCGAATAAAATGTGTGATTTAAATTTTGTCTGTTCGTTTAGGATGTCGATTTTATGTGTTTGTATATTTCTAGTTGTTCAAGAGTGTCTAGTTTTCGGCCTTTTGTGTGTACGTGTAGAATATTCATGTGTAGTTTATATTTGTGCATGTGTGGTTTGCTACAACGAGGTGGTTTGCAAAGGTGGATTCGGTGGTGGAGTGTAGTGCCTTTGTGTGTTCAATGTATCTCTGTTTGAAGCAATGTCCTGACTGGCGTATTTAGAATTTGTTACATTGACGTAAACGAACAGACACAACTCAAATCACACATACTATTCGAACATATCACACCGCACACACACATAATCGATCTTTTGGACGACGGCGCCGTCACCAAGAACAAGACGTACAGCGTCCCTAGTGGCAGCCTCTGACGAAGCTTATAAGAAGCAAAAACTGGTTCAGGAGACAACGTACAAATTTTACGTTTTTACCAATAAAAACGTTCCGAGCCAGTAGTATTATACTTATAATTACACAATAATTAGTTACAATGGTGTTTCTTGCATAATAAATATTTGGTTAAACAGCAATGCATATGGAATTAACATGACTTTTATTAAATGATAAAAAAAATAACTAGTTACCATGAATCGTTAAAACAAAAACTTATTAAAACTTTTGAGTTTGTAAAATACTAGCTGTTACCCGCGGCTTCGCACGCGAATATTTGACTTTTAATAAGTATAATATAATTTGTATTGTCTATGTCTATATGGCGTTCTGACAGCTCTATAACAATTTTGTACTCATTAGTTAAATTCTCTCGAAAGGTGTTTTGAACTCTTGTACTAAATTATTATGTTGGTGCCACAGCCTTTGGAGATTTAAAAGTACGCGTGTATAAAGCCTTTGGAGATATTTATAAAGCACCCGTTAACTCAAAAGCGTTAGGCTGTTTATTTAAAGTGTTTCTGTGTTACTGTGTAAGTGTACTGTGTGTGTGTGTGTGTGTGTGTGTGTGTGTGTGTGTGTGTGTGTGTGTGTGTGTGTGTGTGTGTGTGTGTGTGTGTGTGTGTGTGTGTGTGTGTGTGTGTGTGTGTGTGTGTGTGTGTGTGTGTGTGTGTGTGTGTGTGTGTGTGTGTGTGTGTGTGTGTGTGTGTGTGTGTGTGTGTGTGTGTGTGTGTGTGTGTGTGACACATTAAACATTAAAGGTTATGTTTTCCTCAACCATGGCTTTTATTTGTTTCAGCAGTAAACTAAAAACCGTTGTCACCTAACCTCACAAATGAAAACAACACGTATTTTCGCTTTGCATTAAGAAATAGGACAAATTTACGATTAGTAAACTTCTTCTTTTCTACATCGTATATTGATTCAATCGCATATTAAAAACATCAAAAATGTACTACAGGAACGATTAAAGGTACAGTTCCGATGCCGCTAAATAGCATTTGTTTATTTACTTCTTACTATGGTCATTAATTCTGGTCTCCATTGGGTTGTTGACATCTTTATATGCATCAACAAAAGTGCATAACTAAAAAGGCCTAAATCGTGCGAACGTGGCAAAATATAAAATTCCAATTTAGACAATGTTGTTCGCCTTGCGTTAAAGGTTACCTGTGGGAAAGTTTGTGGCAATCGGTGTACCGGTGTGGATTTGTATTCAGTACACATAAATCCTCAGACTTTGAGTTTTATATATATATAGATGCTTGTGACTTTTAACATTCAAATCAATACGCTTTAAAAATTATTAGTAAAGAAAACTGAAGAAATGAGATATTCACGGAAACAGATGCCTTCTTGACATTTATGTTTAACACAATTTTACAATATTGTTGACTAATATAGAAAAAGTTAAATTAATTCAGTGTAATGTAACTCTTGTGGCATGTAAAAGATAGAAAATAGATACCGAAACGTTTTATGTACAGTATTTTCAAAAGATTAATGCAATTCTTGCTTTAATCCAATGCTTCCCCTTAGCACGTAAATAAATATTAGGAAACAAGACTTCACAAAAAAAAAACAACTTACGTACTTACTTAATCCTTAGCTTTTCTACCTTTCGGTGTAAAGGTATGTTTGAGTTGAGTCCCCTGAGGTCGTCTTTTTCCACATATCCCTCCATTTCTTTCTGTCTCCTGCGAACTCTTTTATTTTCTCCCATTTTACTCCTCTTCTTTCTGGAGCTGTGCGGGCTTCATCCTTCCAGAACTTTCTCGGTCGTCCTCTCTTTCTTTTACCTCTTTCTCTGGATTCCAACACTTGCTTTATCAGTGTTTCCTCCCCTATCCTCATTAGATGTCCCAGCCATCTAAGTTGTGCTTGTTCTACTTTTATTGCAACAGGAACAATATCTAACTTTTTACGAAAAGTTTGGTTTTGATAAAACCAAAAAACAAACAAAAAAAACAAAATAAAATTTCTCTTACGGTAAAATGCGACATACATTCCTATAGTCAATCTAAACAGACACAGGATTTTGTTGTTGGTCGCTTTGTAATGTTTAGACCACGCTGTATAATAAAATAAATTTCAAATAACGCTAATTTTGTGTTTACGTATAAATAGTGCGTGGGAAGCTGTTGTTAAGATGGCGCTCATCAATCGTCTGGCGCCTATACCATTAGCTTATCGAATCAATGAAAGCGTGGGAATTGTTTGAATGTATTAGACGAGAACTGAATGCCACTCTAATGGGCATCGTTCCTGGCATAATTCCTTAGCACATAACCAACACGTATACAGTGTCATTTATCATTTGGAAATTTGTGTTGTGAGTTAGATATAATTGAAATTTATGCTAATTACGCTTAAGTGGATGACGAGCATGAGTGTTATATTTCATTCCTTTTGATTATATTCTGAATACGCATAGAAATGTCTATAAGTTATTTATGTTCACAACCTTGTATACACACACGCCAGACAACTCATTCTTCATGTCTAACACGTCACATGATGTTTATACGTATACATACACATGTTTATGCTACAATCAATTCTAGTTTCTGTTTACTGTGGAAATACGACCGACTTGTATTTCAAGCAGTGTACAAATGTTGTAACTAGCTGAGGCGATTTCATTGTGATTCAAATTTCCATGAGGTATTAAAGCTTGAATGCATTCTCGCCTTCGCATTTTATTAACACAATTTCTACATTCAATGCTATGCAATATGGAAATTATTAAATTTTGTAAAAACTCCTCCTCTACCACAATATTTATGATGAATTTATATAGGGTCTACTTCGTATTTGATGCTACGTGACTGAGAAAACTAGCTTTTACATAACTTTATTTAATATAATACAATTTATTGATCAGTTGTCTGCTCATATACGTTTCTCTTGTTCCTTTGCCTCTTCCTTCCTAAACTCAGCATAATGCGTTCTCAAATTAGAAATTAATTTATATTTCGTACATTTGAGTAATCTAGAATGGAGGTTTCCTTATATATTTTAAATGCGTATATACATAACATGAAAATTCAATGACCGTGCTAAGTGTAAACGAGATTAAAATCACAAAAATAAAATAATAGTCTATAAATTTGGTCACTTTTCCGTAAATTAAGAAATACACATTTTTAATGTATACTTTCTATTACGATATAATTATGGAACGAAATTAACTATCTGGATTAGTAAAAAAACCTTTGTATACATATCAACGAATTTGTAGATGTGCATTCATCACGTTGTTTCCCGTAACGGTATGGGTATGTAACAAATGTGGTGAAGATTATGTGACTTAGGTTTCCGCAGTCAGCGAATAGTCAAACATCGGGTTACTCTGTGATTTTATCAAGTTATGAAGTAATATTGAAATTAAATTCAACTTGTTTATAAGATAATTAGAATTATTAGAAAACACGTGAATAATATCTTATAACTGTATGGCGAAATTTCAATTTGCTATGGGTAAATTCCCTGTTAGGTTTCAGGCGACTTCTCGAATTGATAAATAACAACAATCTAAAGAACAGTTTCCGGTAGTCTTAAATGAGAAGTAAATTTTTATGGAAACACGTTATTAATTTAGTAACAGGTGGTCACAGTGGGTACAGTAAGGTTTAAAATTGAATGAGCGTGACGAACAGCGAGAGCAGTAAGTGCAAAATAAATCACGTTTGGTAATCCAAACTTTTAATCTCATTTCGTATTTTCATTTATATGACAGTATTGAATGGGAAATATGAATTTTGTTTTGTTTAAAAGCATTAATCGTTGTCTTTTATCCCGATGGTCTATACTAAAGCATACTATTGAACTACAACTCCTTCCTTCCTTAGTTAGCAATCCGCAGACTGTTGGTTTGTAACAGTTCTCCACGCCGACTTTCTTATGTTTTCCGTTTCATCTCGTCATAAGAATTAGAACTTACGTAAACAATTATCTGTTTTATATATTACAGTCTCGGTATTTCTCTTCCTCTTTTCCTTTCAATGTAACCTTCAATTTTTGTTTTTATCAAATTCTCGCGCCATAATGTCGCAAATAAGTTCAAACCTTCGCTACACAATATTTTGCCTAAAACTTCTTGTTTTTCAAACTCTAGTCAGAATCTCATCATTATTAACCTTGTCGATCCATATTATTTTTAGTAATTTCTAGCATCTTGCCATCTTACTTTTAGTATCACCACATTTTTAGAGCCTCAAATCTTCTTCGTTCCCCTGTTCCAATAGCCTAGGCTATATCTCATATCCATATACAGCTATGCTACATATGTAACTCTTCAGGAACCTCTTTCTTGTTTACAAGGCTATTTCTCTAGAAGTAAGTAATTTCCATTTACTCTTAAATGCATCTTCAGCTGGTCCGGTCTTACTCAAACTTTTTCTTTTATTTCTTCCGTCTCATGTGATTTTACATCCTAAGTAGGTGAAATCTCTAAATTCCTCCATATGTTTCCCATTCAGCAACATATTCGTTCTGGACTCTCCGTGTTTACTACAGACCATTGCTTTAGTGTTATTAACATTATTTGTTAGATTATAATGTTTGCTCAAAAACTCATCCAATATATGTAATTGTTCGTTGAGCTCCTATTCACTTTCACCCGTAATTCCAACGTCATCTGCAAATTTTAACATGTTAATGCTCTCTCCTTACACATTTACTCTACAATCCGTTTACTCATTTGTTTTGTTAAAAGCATCCTATATATATATATATATATATATATATATATATATATATATATAAATTAAACAATGCAGGAGAAAGTTTGCAACCCTGTTTTACACCTTTCCAAAAGTTTGCTTCCTCTTGTGTTTTTCCGAAAATTATCAGTGCTGACTCATTCTTATACAGCCGCCAAGGTATTCTTCCACCCCAAACTTCTACCTTGTTTTTCAATACTTTAAAAATCTTCTCCCAATTAAAATTATCAAACGCCTTCTCCATATCCACAAAACCAAGGAACGTTTGCTTTTCTTTGTCCATTCCTTTTTCCATCACCGTTGTCAGAACCAGTCTTCCCTCGTCTCCCTTCCTCGTCTAAACTCCTCCTTCCTCCTTGAACACTTCCTTTACCGTTTCTTCTATTTTCTTATGAATGACCGCGGTTAGACTTTTAGAAGTACGCATAAGTAGACTTATTGTGCAATACTGGTCACATTTATTTGCCTGAATTTTTTTTTTATAATGGGTTCTATTTTACCTTTTCAGAGTCTTCCGGAAGTATTCTATCCATGTAGATATTGTGAACCGCAACTATTTAAGTGTTAATAGACTTGCAAAATAGCCAGTTTTATAAAAAGTTAGTCAGTGCAACTAACTAAATATTTATCTAAAAGAACAGCTCATATAAAACTGTTATTTAGCATGCAATATTTATGAAGAGCCTTGACGAAAGTTTGAATGTTATTTACTATTTCCGCTATACATAGGCTTATTTAAAAGTAAGCGATTAAAAAATCACATTTCCTAATCTTTCCCTCATTTGTATATTAGTAAAATACATAATAACAATTGTATCCTATTGTTACAAATAATAATTTTGTGTTATGTTACGGTTTAATAATAATAAAACAATTCACATAAAATTAAACTTGTGTGTGGGTGTATGGAAACATAAGACAGTCCGATTTGAAAATTTTCAAAAACAAACTAAATATTTTGTCTATTTTTCATTGCCTGAATCAGTCTATTAGGTTTGAAATTTTAACATAGCAACTTTACTTCATGAGGTGTACAAGCTTTTTAAATCCCTAAAAAATTAAGTTTATATTACATGTGATGAAACATTACTGTCAATTAACTGTTCATTAATCGTTGGTCATTTAAATGTTGAAACATATGTAAAGAAATACAAACAGAAATTTTAATGACATCGTAGTAGAGTTGTCACCAGTGTCGATGACAGCACATAATGCCTCCTCAATACGTTTACAGGCCAAACTACTGACGTCACGTCAAGTGCCATATTGTCACTTCTTGCTGTGAGCAATCGATCGTAAAGTAGCTAGTTATGCCTAGTTCAACAAACACTTTGGTGGACAGTCTGCGATGGAAAATTATTACACAGTTACGTGTGCTGTGAAACGTCTTATCACCAATGTTTTCTCAGTAAATCGTCCCAAGTTAAAATTACTTTTTTTCTTAATGAAACATTCTATACGATATAGGTCTACAACACTAACGTAAACTATCTGTTAATGGGAATAATATGTGCTACCTTTAGCTTTTACTGCACAGAATTAAAATAGTTCAATTGGTAAACCAAAGATGTACATTTTTATTTAAACATTCTATATAAATTTACTTCGAATTTGATCAATGATCAAGAAATATGAAAATATTTGTTTTATATTATATTTGTGTATTTAAATTAATTATTTTGTATCCGGTTGTCTGTCATACGTCCGTGCTTTTCTTGCGTAACTGTTAGCAGTAACTGCACTCGTTAATGAAATGAAATGTACTAATTTAATAAATGTTTTTTCAGCTTTTTAAGTTTACAAGCAATATTATATTTGACAGCAAATTTCTTATAGCAGCAGGTGTGTCTTTAAAATTTTAGAAATTGATAAAATTTATGGGTAAGACACATTTTAAAATTAATAAATTATTTACCTTAAATTATCCGCCGCGTGATTTCTTGTAACTTCGTCTATGACGCGTTTCAGAGCTTATGCTCCATCATCAGATTATTATATTTATTAATCATCCACCATCAAATTTATTAATTCGTACAAGTGATTTGGTTACCATATTAAACATGAATATTACATTTTAAAAGTTAAAGGTTGCATAAAATTGGATAAATTTCGAACAAAACGTTAATAAAGAGATACTAAAGGAGATGGAATTTTTTGCTAACACACTTTTTAAGAGAAACTACACGTAACTACATATACGATCAATCTGATTGTGCAACAGGGAGTTCATACATTTTAATATTAGTCTTGGAGTGGGACGTAAACATAAAAAATCATTACAAATTATTTCGAAATTTATAACAGTTCAACATGTGAAAATCACTAACGGCAAGTAGTAGTTCACGAACATAATTCACAAAGTAATGAACTAAGAGTCTTAACATGTTTGAAATAAAACACTCGTATCCACGGTCGACGCCGCCTTTACTTACCGATATCACAAATAAAAATATAACACACGAAGTACAATTTTGATCTACAACTGTCATATCAAATATTAACACAACCGTAATTTATACGAGCAAGAAGTTAAAACACAAATATAATGTTCATCTACAAATGTGGTATCAACCTCACGTACTAACTCTGTAACTCACTCACTAAACTCTCAGTGAAGACTAACTTTATCTCTAACGGTTTTATATATAGTTAGTAATGACGTCATTCACCAGCATGCGTCATTTTAGTATCGGCCACTACTAGTATAGTCGTGTTCGTACAAGGCTTTACGAGAACTTGGTAGAACAAATTATGTTTACCTAAAAATATAATTGTATATTGATGCAGAAAATGTTTGTGTCTTCTATGAATAATGTCCATCAATATACATAAGTCATACGTCAATTATGGATAACGTAAGTACATGCGATTAGCAAAAACTATGTACTTAACCGACGTATTATTCTAATGACAAATAGTTTTGCAATACCAATTACAATATGACATCATATATTATACAATATTCATAATATTTGGGGGTTCTGTAGTATATAACAATATCCTGATAACACTACGCGACCGCATAAACACATTTGGGCCAATAGTACAAACTGAGTCAGGTAACTTGCATACGAGAAGCGAATATATTACAGTTCACCAAAACAATTATTTTGTTTATTTAGTAAATAATAAAACATTATTATTTATTAGGTTGTATTATTTGTGATGACAAACCTCAAACATTTTGTCCATTCTCTAGGGCAGCGGTTCCCAACCTGGGGTACGCCAAAAGTAAACAGTAATGGCGGACGCTCGTATATTCGTCTCTCACAACGCGCCGCCGGTAACCTGTCGTCTACTCGTCGCAAGCCAAGCGCCTGTGCTTTACTATTATTCGTGTACTTTATTATTTATTTAAGATAGTGCCTAATAAAATAATGGACAATAACAATATATCTTCAAACAAAACTTACATAGGCCTTACCTGTGTTATGTATATAGTAGGCTACTGAAATTTCATCTTATTACAACCATTAGGTGCAACTTAGGCCTATGTGGGGATGTAGCAATGTGGTAAAAATGGAGGGTATGGTTTGGGGGTACTACTTTAGTAAAATGGGTAGTAAGGGGGTACGCGAGACGAAAAAGGTTGGGAACCGTTGCTCTAGGGCATGGCGTAGTCTATGGCTGTGGACTGGAAAAATGGTGCCCTTTCTAAGCATGAAGACCACGAAATCTTAGCATCAAGTTGCCAAAACGCTGTGACTTCAAATGTTAAATTGTACTAACTAGCAATTACGTAAACCCGTAACTCTAAAACTATGGCAATTGTAAGCTAAAAAGGCTGTTTAAAGTAGTTACGTACTTAAAACAATTATAAACTACAAAGAGTTTTCAAGAGTCGCAGAGATTTTTTCAAACTTTCGACACAAATTAATTAGAATATTACTTAGAAGTGTTTTTTAAAGTTTTCCCGACGCTAATTGTAAAGTACAAACTCAAGTAACAGACGCCATAGTTTCAGTAATGTCGAGAGATTTTAATGAGCAGTTTAAAAATTTTGGGATCAAAGAAGAGCGTTAGTGAGGGTTGATCAAAGGCTTCAAATCTTTCCCATCCCAACTTAGTTGTAAATAATAAGATTTTTAATAAGTACTTTGTTTGTAATTAAGA
Source organism: Magicicada septendecula (assembly GCA_034769895.1). Lineage (NCBI taxonomy): Eukaryota > Metazoa > Arthropoda > Insecta > Hemiptera > Cicadidae > Magicicada > Magicicada septendecula. Next base: position 432,622,081 of record CM068372.1, on the reverse strand, counting down.
GGAACGAAATATGAGAAATTATAGTTTCTTGGAATTGTCAGAAACCACGCGAGACTTGTTAATTAAAGTAAATAGAAATTTTGATTAGCTTCAATAGCACTGTAGGTGTAAGGCTTCAGCTACGTAGATAGGGGTTTTATGTAACGTTACCAGTTGTAAAATCATATATCAGTTAATTTGTCTCTATTTATACAAGATGACACGCAATGTGTTTCTACATGTATGTAAAAATATTTTGTATTTGTTATGGTTTCCAATTTGAAGCACTCTTTTCATATGCAAATTATCCTGAATTTTTATAAACATTTTGAAATTGTAGGAACAGGAGGAAGTAAAAGAAAAGAGAGAGAGAGAGAGAGAGAGAGAGAGAGAGAGAGAGAGAGAGAGAGAGAGAGAGAGAGAGAGTGTGTGTGTGTGTAAAAAGAAAATGGTGTTATCGTGGAAGTACATTTAATTCGTATTACCAGAGTAAGTGTGAAAAATGTCTACGTGTTTCATGTAAAACAAATTTTTTTCCACACAATCCTGTATACAGAGGAAGCTCCTTTCTAGAGTAAAGTATCATATTATTTATGTTCCTTGCAATTAGCTGTGTAATTTGTCGCCGTTATAATTTCTCGTTGTTTTTAAATAGAAGAGCTTGCCAATTAGTGTGTTTTACGAAGTAAAGCGTATTTAGTGTTACCTATCTTTAAAACCGAATGTTCATTTTATCTCCAAAAACAAAGGTTAGACGCACATAACAGCTGCAGTTACATAAAATTACTAGACGATATATTCAATTGAAATAGTTCAAAGCGGTAATAGTTTTTCATTCTTTTTCTTTATTTTGTTTTAATTTCTATACTTTAAAAAATGTCGCTATTCCAATTTGGCTGTTGTCAATCCTTCCTTTCTGCGGTCGTTAACAAAATAGTTATTTCACCTATACTTGTTCCACCATTTCCGTACCTCTACGATTCACCAGATTCAGATCTTGGATGACGTTTTAATTAACCTGGCTTCCTGTTGATGTGTTCTCCATTTTCCAAAGTTCCTGATACTTATTCGTACATTTAGGTATCGATCAAGTACTCACACGTGTTATATCTTCTGTATTTTAAAAACTTTTCTGTCGTCCTCCTGTTTACCAAAAACAATTTATTTCTGCATGAGTCTTAAAACGACGCTACAATATAATTTTGTAGTAGGAATAACTGTTGTGTTAATAAACTGTGACAACAGACTTGAGTTTTTGATAACATCTTACAGAATTCTGAAAAACAGATACTATTTGTCTATATTTTCATAAAGATTACACTTTCTTGCCCCAAAACAATACAAATTACAGCTACACAGAGGGTCCATCTCCTACATTTCACCCTCAACAAGAATTAAACACCTAAGATTTAGTTTAGTAGGAAAGGTTGCCGTCATTAAGGAAGTAAATAGAGGAAAAAAAATTTTTTAAATCGCTAAGGAATTTGCCAAACACATTATCACCGTATTTAAAAAATAAACAGAAGATCCTGAGTAGTGTGTGCGTGGCCGGTGACAGAGCCTGCGAGGATCGGAAAATACTCACGTAGTTGAATTTGTAGTGAGTGGTTTAAGCAAGCAAGGGACAAAAATTTACTCATTATTAGGCACCTCGTTAGAGCCAAAGCTGAAGAATTCGCATGTACCTAACATAGGTAAAAATTATTTTAAGGTTGGCTCGATGGTTTCAAGAAAGAAATGAAATGGCACTTGTTTCAAAACTATTTGTGGGGCAAAGTGGATCTGTGGACGTTGAAGCTGCCAATTATTAGGAAGGAGATATTTTTCAAATGATGAAATATTCCAGTAAAGACTCTAAAACTATTTTCAACGTTGATGAGACGAGTTTATTCTTCAAAAGCACCTTCGTCAAATGTAGTGGTGGGAAACACAGCATGTTGTTGGTTGGAGCAAACATGGATGGCTCAGAAAAACTGCATTAGTCCTGTGGTGGAAAATGTACCCCCCCCCCTAAACATGAGTTCAGTAATTCAACCTGACCAGACTGTAATACACAATTTTAAGCATCTTTACAGACGGTTTGTGGTCCAAAACATTCTGTCAGGCGCTTACCTAGAAGAGCACGAAAGTATCAATATATTAACATTCTTCAAGCTGGTCGCATGTGCGACTGTGCATGGGACAAAGTTACACGAAAAACCTATCACTAATTACTTTCGTAAAGCGGTTTCTTCCATACTGAAGATAAATACGAGGATAAAGCTAATACAGAAATCGTATCCACTGTGGGCGCTGTGATAAATGGGAAGATATTCACCATGACGTAGTCGTTCTTTGCGAATATTTTGTAAACATGGTTAAAGACTTAACGATGTGCAACGAACTGATGGATGCGGAGATCGTGGCTGATGTTATGAACAAACAAAATTATGGTGCATCTTTAGATAGAAAAGAGATCAGCTAAAACTTACTGAGATATAAGAAAATCTATATCCCGGCTGTTTGGCCGTGATCTCTTACTGAAGTAGAGATTCCGACGGGTTCACAGGCATAAAATTATGTTCAAAACTTGAAATGGTTTGTTCAAGGGCAGTAGAGCGTAAATGACAGTATTTTCCAAGCTCTTAAAAACTTGAAGAGTTTACTACAAGTCAGTATATTAATTACAAAATACAATTAAAAAATTATAGCTTTTCCAGCAAACTAAATGTACTGTAATGAACATACACGTAACACACCCATATGTTTAAGCAACGTTTTTAATAAAACAGCTTATTGTTTTAGCAAACTTACAAATTTCATTTGATTTATCTACTGCGGTTAGAATTTCCTAATTCAAATTAAACAAGTTCTGTTGTGTATAATATGACTTATTATATTACATAATATTAATAAACTAAAGGAACATTCGTATCGTTATACACGGTAAAGTGCTTTTCAGGTAACAAATAGGAACAAAGAACCAGTTATCTACCAATACATGAGTATTCTTTTACGAAATGTTTGCTAGTAAAGATTAACATTATTATAAATACATATTTGTTTTGTCGAAATTATTTAAATTTTTAAAAAATTGCAATATTTTGTAGATCACGTACTCGTATTCTACATAAAATAGATTTCCTCATATAAGTGTAAGAGCAGTTTTATAATTTAGTCCAAATATTAGAGCGTGTTATACTCGTATATAGGCCGTCTCGTCTACTAGATCGTTTTGTGTTATTTTATCTCTTGTAAAATTACACACCAAAAAATCGACTTGTTACTGTTATAATATTAGAGGTGTCAAGTTTGTGTGTATGTGTGTGCGCGCGCGCGCGTGCGTGAGTACGTGTCTGTCCGTCTATATTTTCTCTTTCTTAGTCTGTGTGTGACTTTTGCCATCAAAGTATCCAGGTACACAGAAATGGTACGCAGATACATTGTCGCATAAATATTAATTTAACCCATTTTTTTTATATTTTTATCTGTAAACTGTTGAATTTTTTCATGTTGCATGTAGCATACATGTAGGCTACAGTCAAGTCACACTGTTTTTGTTTAATTTAATGTTAATTTAAATATACTCATTTTTAATATTTGTTTATATATACAGTTATTATATTATGTGTATTTTTATTTTAATAAAAAGGGTGACCAACTGATTTAATTTAATTTTATTTCTTTGTTTGCTGATATATTTTTTATTCGACATTGTCAGGGTTATTAATTATTTTTTATATATTAACGAAATGTGTATTAGCAAATAAGAAACAAGAAGTAGAACTTACTTTGAACTTTTCTATTACAAAAAAAAAAAAAAAAAATGTAGAAGTAATAATAAAGCAGATTTTCATTATATTTGTAATATCGAGTTTGAATTATTTTTATATGAAAATATTATAAATTATTTATATTTAACTTGGTCATGAGCATTGAATCAGGTCAACAATTTTTATTTACCGTATTAGTGGAATTACATAAGTATATTATACGTTTCTCAACTTTACGATAATACGTAACCATTTCTATTCAGTAAATTTCTGGTCGAAGTAACAAATATGTAAGAAAATTATTATGAAATATATTTGATTGAATTAGTGGAGCGTATATTCTTTTTTATCTCAAGTTTCAGTAATACTGCTTTCAGACATATTGATGTACTTGGTCAAGCAGAACGACATAACTCTTCTGTTGGTTTCTTGACGTCGAACGGACATAAATTTTATAAAAATGAAATACGGTGGGTTCATATCTGTATTGCTCTCTGCAGTTGCTACCATTCTTAGTACTCAGTGATATATGTCTGTAAACATCTATCTCATCTCCTACCCTCTTCCACAACACTTCCTTTTGGTAATATAATATGATCGCTTTTCAACAAAACGTGCGTTGCATGTGTAATTTACTAAGTGTAACTACTATATTTCAGGTATGCAACTTTCTAATACACTCTGTACATATGTTATTTTTAAATCTTAGTTAGTTCAGGGTACAATTGTAAAAATTTCGTTGAAAAACCAATTTTAAATTAAAGTAATTCTAATTTTATTTTAACGTACATACACTTTAAACAAATAATATGTTTATTATTTACGTTTGTAGAATTTATAACAATATTTCTTCAAGTCCTATAGTACTCGTTTCAAATAATCTTTTTTTGTCCCAAAGACTATATTGGCTGATCTATATAGTATTGTTTGCGCTGAATTAAAAAATGCCAACCATTTTTCTCTATCACGTAAGGGTTTCGTGTGACAACTAGGTAAATATTTTACATTAATAACATTTACAGTAAAGAAATTAATCAATGTTCAACGTACCTAAAAGGTATTAGTTGAAGATTTCCTGGAGTACTTTGCATCAGGAACATCCCTTTTGAGAGTCCAGCAGTAATCTGCTAACATATTTGAGCTCCACTTCCCTTGATACCTTTTCTCCATGCTTGAAATGTCTTCATGAAAGCGTTCACCGTGTTCATCGCTTACGGCTCCCAGGTTTTCTGGAAAGAAATCCAAGTGAGAGTGAAGAAAGCGGATCTTGAGAGACATATTGCAGCCTAAATGTTCATATGCTTTCAGCAGCTGATTTACTAGATTTAATCATTATTTTAAACGGTCCAAGTCACTTTATATAGTAATGATTTACCTTATGGAAACCGTCCAATGACTTCAAATTGTAAATTTATGACGCGTTTCGAGTCATATGACCCTTCATCAGATATTATCACTCACAAGGAGATCATCAAATATTAAAATTCACAAAAAATTCAAAATTCACCTTGTGAGTGATAATATCTGATGAAGGGTCATATGACTCGAAACGCGTCATAAATTTACAATTTGAAGTCACTGGACGGTTTCAATAAGGTAAATCATTATTAGATCCCTGTAGTTGTCAGACTTGTTGTTGCCTAAAAATTGCGTCACTAAATTCTTGAAAGAAATCCATGCACGTTTTTCTAAGTCATTCAACCGTCCTTCAAAATTTTCATCTTTTATTAGTTCTCTTATTTGTGGTCCTACGAAAATTCTTTCTTTAATTTTTGCATCACTAATTCTGGGGAATTTTTCCTTTAAATACATAAAACCTCTCCTATTTCTGTCCATTTCCTTCACGAAAGTTTTCATCAAACCTAATTTGATATGAAGAGGTGGAAGATAGATCTTTTTGGGATCAACTACATTAGCATTCATAACATTTTTTTCACCAGGTGTGAAAGATTTACGTGAAGGCCATATCTTCTTTTTCAAATGACTTTTGCGGTCTCTGCTGTCCCACTCACATAAAAAGCAGCAAAATTTTGTGTATCCAGTCTGTAAACCTAGCAGCATAGCGATCACCTTAAGGTCTCCACATATGTTCCAATTGAATTTTTCATACTTTATCTTGTCTACAATAATCTTTATATTTTCATAAGTTTCTTTCATATTAATAGCATGTGCTAGTGGAACTGATGGAAATTTGTTTTCACATTGTGAAGAAGGACAGCTTTAGGCTAGCTTTAGACGAATCAATAAACAAACGCCATTCCTCTGGGTTATAAGAATGTCCTAGAGTATCCATCACTGATAAAATATCATTTACAGTACACAAAATCCCCTTCTTGAGAAAAAAAGTTCTTGAAATCCTCTTGACGATTTCGAAAGTAGCATACTTTACTTCCGCGATCAAGAAGGTTCCACCCTTTTAGTCGTGATCCCAAAAGTTCTGCCTGATTTTTGGAAAAATGTAAATCACGCACTAAATCATTTAGGTCTCCTTGTGTCAATAAATGAGGCTCGTTAGAAACTTCAAAACTTGGATCATGTCGATCAGTTTGATCTTCATTCTGCTCCTCTTCAGAGCTTGGATTTTCACTTATATCGATTGATACCGGGTAATTTGGTATTGGGAGATCATCACTGTGGAGAACAGCTCGAATCGCTGAAGGTATATTGGGATATTTTAAAGTGTGTTTCGGCTTACTTGTGATTCCCGTTGTATTTGTTAAAAAAAAAATAACAGTCGGAAGAATGATCTTTTGGCTCTCTCCACACCATGGGAACTGCAAATGGCATATGACGAGCGCCGTTTGCCCACCCTTGAACAAATAACACAACAAATATGGGGTGCCCAACTCTTGTCCTGATCTCCTACCTTGCAACCAAAATAAAGTTGATAGCACTTTTTTATTAAAGGGGTAATGTTCTGCCTTTGAAGTTTAAAAGTCAACTCACCACACACATAACAAAACGTGTCCGGATGGTTTAGGCACTTGCGCTGCATTTTTGAGTTTTCACACAAATAAAAGCTACTAATACAGAACAATAACACAGTGTTTAAGATAAGATAAACAATACTAGTTGTTTATAAAAGAATACACTTGCACGCCTCTGTATGTTCATAAATTAAGCACAACATAACCTCCAAACACACTTCTGCACAAATGTTCACCACAGTCACACATATTACATCACAGCAAGAATCAACGAATACTAAACGTTTAAAAAACAATCTACCAGAGTGCAGCATGTATAACTTCGCAACTAACTTTGTATATCGGCAATACTGAGGCAGCGAAAGTTGAAAACGTACATATACGTGATTACTGAATTTGGTCCCTCAGAGAAAAAACGTATATATACGTGTCTACTGATCAAAGCGTTAACCGAAGCCTATAAGTCACATGTAGCTTTTGTTTTCATTTCCTCAAATAAATAAACAATACGTGCTCCAAGTCAATACTGTAGTAATATATATTGCAAAATAATACAATTTCCAACATAGAAAATTGAAAAAAAAATTTATTCTTATATCTATAAAACTATACGTGATAGCAAAACTGGATTTCTCGTATGAAAATAGATTTCTCGAATAGAAAAACAATTTGTCTGGGACAAAACATGTGTTGACCAGTGTAATTATAAACTTAAGAACAGTATCAAAGAGATTTTTCCCCACAAAATATAATGTAATTTAATATGCTGTTACTTCAAGTGATGACAATCGTTTTAGTTATTATTAGTGTTCTTTTTATTACTGTCTGAAATCATGTAGAAGTAAAATGATAAACAGTTTGTTCTAGAGGGGTACACTTTTGATGTGCATACTACTATTTTATCTTGTCTTACTTGTTCTTATTTTACAGTATGGTGTTATACTACTAGCCTCTAAACACCTATATTTAAAAAGTGTTTAGGCTAGACACTTTGTGGTGTTATTTAGATTTGAAAACAGAACTGAAATTTGTGATGCTGAATACTTTTGTGCCGTTACAAAGATTCAAAATAGTCAGAATGGAAATGGACAAATACCAGTTATAATACGACAGCATACGATAAACTATCCCTACATTAGTAGCAGTAATTGAAACAAACGTTGATTCACTCATTCAGGTTTATTGGCTACATATTGACTAGGTATGCGTTGTTTATATAAGTTTCCATTTACTTTGTATATTTGCCTTTAGGTTAATGTAATTTTAATCCTACACAAGGTTGAGATTCTACAATTTTTGGTCACATTCGTGTTGCGGGATATCCATCACTAACGTGTTTTTTTACAATATTGATTACGTAAAAACATTTCAAAACACAATCTAAAATTTTTAATATTTAGCAAAATTTACGTTAGTACATTTTGTCCAACAATCCTTTTTGATGTGTTCAGCACGTGTTCAACAGTTTAATAAGAACATCCAGTTGCTCAAAATAAGTTTATATCAAAAGAATTTGTGTATTCCTTTGTAATAAATGTTTCTCTTAAAAATACACTGTTACATATTTTTTCTAAACTGGATACACTTTGATATGCATAATATTATTTACCTTGTTTTCCTTGTTGTCATTTTATTGACGTCAATGCAGAGCATGTTTATGAAGTTATCATGTCACCGACTATCAAAAAACTCCGAATTTTAATTAGATATATTTGTCATTAGAGCTGAAATATTTATACCATCAGTGAATGATATACTGTGGATTCTATAACACTTCAAAAATATATTTATAAGTGCATTAATTTATCAGTGAGTTTCTCGACATTCTAATAAACTTTTTGATAACAAATATATGGCTAGCTTATAGTCTGTCCTTGACTTGTGCTTGATTATAAGGCGAATAAAGTGGTTGCTATATTATATATTTTCATAGTTCAAAGTAACAATATTTTTGAAACCAAAATTTAATTAAATAAACTGTTAGATCGTCAGGAAATATTAATAATGAGACCTAATATTTGTAACTAGAGTATATCAATGTATAAGAAGCCAGGGGACAGAAAGGCGGCCAGGTGAGAACAAACTGCTATTTTACGAACCGAGATTCCTCGCTGGATTACAACTTCCCTAATGAAATACCATCATCATTACCTACGCTAACAGTGTTTTACGTCCTTTGTTGACTAAAAACCAACCAGCAATTTTCATGCATGCCACTTGTTTGTTATTGACCTTATCAATGTTGATTCCTTTGATATCGTTTCACTAGAATGTCGATAACCTTCCTCAATTAACCTACCAAACTTGGTCCATATTCCAGTGCCTGACAACGTTTTCTATTCTAGCGACATTTCCTGCCTATTTTTAAATAAGGTTAGCCATATTAGGAAGAAATACGCGGACCCAAAATAAAAAGGCGGAAAATCAGTAAAGGTGCATGACGCAGAATATATGAGCAGATACGTAAATGGTCCATGACGACAACGGAGAGACCTTTACTCAGACCTCATGTCTTGACAAGAGTGTCTTTAATAGGCTATGTACAAGATTTAGTACTGTATCCAAGTGGGCCTCATATAGACTGTCTAGACAGATGGAAGGGGTCTTACGTTAGTACAGTCTAAGTAGGGCGTTATAATATATATATATATATATACAGTGGAACTTGGTTATAACGTCATTGAAGGGACCAAAAAAATAATGACTTTATGTCCGAGTGACGTTATAAAAGAGTCGTTATAAAAGACCCTTTTTAATCACTAGTAAGGAAGGAGAAATGAAAAAAAAGATCTTTGCATTATTAACATTATTCGTGACATTTATTCTAAAGTTTACAAACTGCATTTCATTTATACAAACAGCATGAACTTACATTTAGGCTTACTGTCGAAAGTAATCCGTAATTTTCTTTTGAACGCTCCTTTCTGAAAAATAAATTCTTTCTGTTGTGCTGTGGAGATGCTGCGCTGCATTGAACGTGTCGTCAGATGTCTCTCTAAAGCAGTAAAATCGTGAAAGAGTTTCGGCGGCTCTCATTGCTTCCTGTACTGTCGGACAAACGATGTCGGCATCCTCCTCTTGCTCAGCATCTTCTTCAACACTATCTTCTGCTTCTGTGTTTTTTACTTCCGCGATAATTTCTGCGTCACTCAACACTTGGAATGTTTCTACTTGGTCATCCACTGATGCATAGGAATCAAGTTCATTTCGAAATTCATTTACGTCGAATTTCTTAATCCACTCCAAGAGCGGCAAGTCGTCGTCTTCGTCATCATCGGGTAAATTTTCATGTACGTGTTGTGCTTTACTAAAGCATTTTGCTATCGTCTTCTGTGTTACACTCTTCCAAGAGTCGTCTAGGAATTGTATTGCATCTAAGAGTGAAATTGTGGCAGGTTGCGCCGTGTCCATACAGAAAATAATTTTTTGTCTGTATACAGAAAATAATAAAGTATGTCTGTAGTCATGGGCGTAGCGCGCGCACATATATACGTTTATATGAAATTTAGAGTAAAATATCTGAGAAATCTTTGACGCTATAACAGAGTAGTACAATATTTAGTGACATTAAAACCGGGAATTTTTATAATGTTAAAGATATCAGTTTGACCGGACTTATGACAAAATAACGCTACACCCGAGTTGACGTAACTGCCGAGGCCGTAATAACCAAGTTCCACTGTATATATATATATATATATATATATATATATATATATATATATATTCCTATAATACTTATAACTATTTTACCTCAAGATGTATTTTTTCCTTTAGGGACATGTTTCGGGAGATCCTGTTCTCCCATCTTCAGCCTTCGCCATCTTGCTTCTGGTGCAGTATTTGTGTGTTGGCTTCTGGATGTTATGGTGGTTTGTTGGTCTTTGGTCCTTCAATGTTGCATTATTGTGTGTGGTTGTGGTATCTGTTTTTGTATTTTGTGTATTTTCGATGTTGAGTGCTTTGAATATTGTGTCATGTTTTGTATTGATTTGTATTTGTTCTGGTATTAATTTGTTTTGTGTTTTATGTTTGTAAATCTGTAAATTTTCCCAAATGTTTATTATGGTGCCTTTGTGTGGTATATGTTTTATTAGTGTTACATTGGTTATGTCTGGGAATTCATGTCCTGTGTTTGGCTAAATTGCATGTGTGGCTAAATTGGATTTATATATGTTTGGTTTTTTGTATGCATTTAGGTGTTCAAAATAACGTTTTTTCAGCTGTTTTTTTGTTTGTCCTATATAACTTTTATTGCAATCTTGGCATTCAATTTTGTATATACCGTTGGTTGTTGTATTATCTTTGTTGTGTGAGCTATTTAGATTTTGTAATTTATTTTTATTAGTTTTGTATGCTATTTTTATATCTGTGTTTTTAAATAGTTTTGTTAGTTTTGACATTTTATTATTTATATATGTGAATGTGGCCCATTTTTGTTGTTGTTATTATTTATGTGTTGTTCATTTTGATTAATTCTTAATTGTTCAGTTTTTATTTTGTATTTGATTTTATTTTCTATTTTGATCATAGTATTTTTATTGTATCCATTTGCATAACCAATTTGGTATATTATATTTCTTTCTTTGTCAGTTTCTTGTTTGTTTAGGGGTATTTTGTACATTCTGTTAAATAACGAATAAAATGCTGCCATTTTATGTTGTGGTGGGTGGTCAGAATGGTTAGGTATAATGATGTTAGTGGAAGTTGGTTTTCTATATATTGCATATTGTATGTGTTTGTTGTATCTTGTGATGGTTATGTCTAAATAGTTGATTTTGTTATGTTTTTCTTTTTCTTCTGTGAATTGTATTTTGGGATGTATCTTATTGATTTGTTTCAGTATGTTCTCTGCATTTGTGTTTTCGTTATTTGATACATATAGTCCATCATCTACATATCTTATCCATATGCCATCTGGGTCATGTGTTTTTATGATATTTTGTATTTTGGTGTCTATATGTTGTAGGAATATTTCTGCTATTATGCTTGATAATGGTGATCCCATTGCTAAACCTTCTTTCTGTTGATAAATTTTGCTATTAAATTCAAAGTAATTTTGTTTTAGTATTAGTTGGAGACTATTTTTTATTTCGGTTATATATTGTTTGTTTTCATTTTGTTCTATAAGTTTGTTTATTATTATGTCAATTGTTTCTTCTACTGGGATATTAGTGTACATGTTTGTTATGTCATATGATGTGAAAAATGTATTTTCATTTATATTTATTATTTTTAGTTTGTCTATTAATTCGTATGTATTTTTTATGTTATGATGGTTATTTGTTAGATGGTTATTTTTTAGTTTTTGTGCTATTATTCTTGCTATTTTGTATGTAGGAGCTTTTCTGAAATTGATTAATGGACGTATTGGGTTGTTCAATTTGTGTATTTTTATTAGGCTGTTCATTTTAGGTGGTTCTGGATTATTGTTTATATATATGTCTATGTTTTTATTGTTGAAAATGTTTTTATTTGTTTTTATTAGTTTTATTGTTTGTTTAAGATAGTTTTCTGTTGGGTTTTTATCTAGTTGTACGCATTTATTATTGTTGATGAAGTCTTCGGTTTTTTTGATGTAGTCTGTTTTATCAATGATTACTGTTGCTTGACTTTTGTCTGCTTTAGTTATTATTAAATTATTGTTCTTTACTTTATTTTTAATTTCTTTTATTGTTTTATTGTTTTTCTTTTGTTTATCTTTGTTTTTTTTCGCAAGTGATTGAAATATATATATATATATATATATATATATATATATATATATATATATATATATAGGCGGGGATCACACAGCTACTGCCGCATCCCGCATCTCAGTGTCCATATCAACTTATTCTGTGTATCTTCATTCTTCAGATTCTTTTCTTCCATAGTCCTTTCGATCCCTTCTATCCATTTTAATCTAGGTCGATCTCTTTTTCTTCTGTTGCTAGGTTTGTATTTGAACACACTCACAGGTATTCTATCTTCACTCATTCTCATTAGGTGTCCATACCAGGAAAGCTGTTAAGCTGTTTACATTTTATATCTTCTCTTACAGTTTTTTTTCTATTTATTCTTTTGCGTTACATATGAACGTCTAAATAGTGGAACACAACTGAGATTTCTCACAGGGTAGTCGAATGTGTAGCGAATAACATAAAAAGAATTTTGCCAAAATGTTGTTTCTGATCTGCGAATAAAGTACGGGTACTTTTTTAAAATTCAGTAAATACCGCCTTAGAATTCTATAGTATTTGCATGTATCTCCGTAAATAGTTAAAATATAAAAACACTTTGATTCCTCCTAAACTGAGCAAAAAAACGGAAATGAAATTTATTAGATTCAATTACACAAAAATAACTAAAAGTATCAAAAAGACAATCCTAGAGAGATAAATCAAAGTAAATTTTACAGATAAAAACATACCCTTTATAAAATGTTTAGGGCAGACACCTTGTGGTATTTTGCAGATTTGAAAACAGAACTAAAGTTTGTGATGCTGAATACTTTTATGCCATTACCAACAGTCAAAATAGTCAGAATGGTAACGGACAAATACCTGTTATAATACGACAACGGATGATAAACTATTCCTACATTAGTAGCAGTAATTGAAATAAACGTTATTTCAGTGTTTCAGGTTTATTTACTATATACTGACTAGGTACGCGACCTACCTAGGTTACTTTTGTTATATAACAAGAGTTTTAAAACTTTATTTTAAAAAAAATTTTAAATTAATAACTTTGTGGGTTTTAATTTCGTAAACTGACGTATTTGTACGTTAATGTTTTCTTACGAATGCATACAGGTTAAAAATAATTTTTAGGATATTAACTAAAAACTTATTTAAAAAACTTATATTAGCTTAACACAATTTGTAAAGCTGATCGTACTTTTAAACTATTTGTAATGTTTTTAACAGGAAAAGTGATGGCTAATTTGAATATGAATGTTCTGAATAGGTATATTTTCAGTCTGCAGTTGTCTGTTAGTAATGTTAATTTTTAAGACTTTAGTACTGTTTTCTTAAATTAATGATAATAATAAGATGAACACAGATTGCACGAAGCATGAAACCTCCGTTGCCACTAAGCTTGAATTATGTTTATCTTTAATCTTCAAAACAATTATTCAAAACTAGTAAATTCAAATGAAATTAAAATCTGTTACTTTTTAGAATATTTACTATAAACACGCTTTATCAAAATCTACAAAACGTTTTGTAATTGTGTAAAAATTTCAACAGTGTTCTACAATTTTGTAGTAGGTACTTCCCCGATTAATAAAAATATTTGAAGAAGATATGCCGTAATAAAGAACTAATGCATTGCAGTAGGTAGAAATCAATTATCCAACGTAGACTTGTCGAATAAATAAAATTCTTAGTTAACTGGCAATAAATGTGTAAGTGTAAAAGTCCGTAGTCTTTTAGGGATGTGAACACATGTTGCCTGCTCCAGCCAGGGATCACAGAGTGCACCACATGTACATGCGTCGATGTAATGCGCCACAAGTAGTGTGGGTGTAACGTTGATGCTGAACTATGTCTTCTTTTGATTAATCACACAGCAAAGTAGTAATTTGCAGAAACGGATAATTCTTAAATAGTAATATTTTAATAACTTGTAGAAAATAATGCTGTAAAAATATCTATTTTTATGTCATTTTTACATAAAAGTAAATACAAATTTTTTTTTTATTTTTCCTATTTTAATAATTTTTTCCCTTCTCCTTTAATACAATTTTATTAAAGTATCAAGTACATAATTATTCTTAAAATAAAATTGTATCTATCTGAAATCATTTTTGGGTTTTTCTTATTTTCTTGCAGAGGCGTCTGATAATTCATATCCCACGTGGCCTGAGAATTTTAAAACGGTTACGAATATTGAAAGTCTTGTTATAGCAAAATTGTTGCTCTAACAAAACTGTTAATAAATACCTTTAATGTAAAAAATTTTCTGTTCTTCTTTCTTGGTTTTATGTAGTCATTATTTACGGAGATATTTATGGAAACGTTTTGATTGTTTCTCCTACTTTGTAGCAAATCGGAGATTGAATTTGGCCAAACTGTTTTGTATACAATTACATTTCTTAAATAATTTGTTACAAATTTATTTAGCTGTATACAATTGGTTTATTCTAATTATTTTAATTATTTCAATCGTTATCACACGACATATATTCCAAATAAATGTTCATTTTATATGTAATTACTACTGTTATTTCTTTTCGTGCATCCCAGCTTCATCATAGAAGGGACACTATTTCAAAATAAGCAAACATTTAGGTTACCATAAAAGTATTATAGTTTTGTATTAGGTTCTTTTGGCTTTAGTGGGCTCTAGTTTCTTAAATAGTTATAATTATGTTTAAACAAGATCTAATATTGACTGTGCACGGAACACGATGTTTGTGTGAAGTTCCGCCATTAGTCGTGTATACGGATGCTATGTAATTGTGTACAACAGTGTTAATTATATAGTCAACAGGTATAAGATATGACTAAAATAGTGTATCCTTAATTACTCTTAAAGGATGACGAAAGTAAGGTTTCTCAGAAAGTAGAGAATACTCGTTTATAAAATGATACGAGTTGTGTTCAATATTGATGCGAGAACTGGCACTGTGTGATAGGGAGAAAAACGGATCCCTTTAAGGTGTGCTGTTACTGAGCGATGTTAAAAATAAAGGGGTATTAAAAACGTAAGTCAAAACGTGTTTTTGATATATTAGGCAGTGAGACAGGTATTTGTAGGGGAAGAAGTTAAAAGCGATTATTGGACACTGTTTGCTCCCACGACGGACTGCTGAAGTCTGTTGTTCAAGATAGAATCGATAATCGGGGGGATAGAGGGGAAACTATGGAGTGCATTACGTTAGACAAATCATGCAAGACTTCGGATGCGGAAGTATGGAATGAACATTTCGTACTTTTCTTAACTATTAGGTCCGTAACCTGCTGCATTGTGTAGCCGAAGGTACAACTCACACCATACCACTGCCAGAGAGAATCGAAGCTGTACTTAACCATGAGCTGTACGACGTTATAGCTGGGGTATGTTGCTCAACGTATCTCAACCACACGGATTTTGTACATTAAGAGTAGACATGCTGGGGTTCGACTGAGCTGAACCCAGGGCACAACACGACAAGCGAAGTCAAGCAAACCGCTGTACCTTCCATTGACCTAACTCGCATGTAAATGATGTAAAATGTAGAAGAGAAAAGTAGAATATCAGTCAGAACAGAAGATTCCAGGAAACCAATATAGAGTGGCAACCAAGGAGAACCAATAAGCAGGATACTTTTTGCTAATTAATACACTTGTTGTGATACTTGTTGATGTACTCTTAGCATCTTGTTATAGGTTTCCACAGTGTTATTTGTATTACGTAGATCATTTCTACAGTGGTATGTAATCTATTTACAAGAAAATTTTACATCAGTGCCTGGGTACTAATTTAGACGTTTGGGGTTCCTGTTGGGAGCACCACAAAAACCAGGTACGTCCAGCCGCAGGCTGTAAAAATGAGTAGGCCTACCGGAAAAATTTCATCATGGTGTAATAATAGCGGGTGACGTATAATGCTAAATAAAATACCTTCCTTGCATGTCGAAAGGCTTAAATAACTCAGCGTAGCCTGTCTAACTTGATAAACTGTTGTTTCTATGGTAGAAAGAAGAAGATATTATACACTTACCCTTGCATATTTTTATACATTTGTAATTACATATCATACTTCATACATATTCTTACAAAATTACAAGGTATCGTTGTGTCTCTCCATGCTAAGAAGTTCATACAATATACTGTGATATTACAGAAAGATTTATCTTGTTCCAAAAATTTTAATTATTTCATGTACGGTATAGTTAAATATAGTTAATTAAAAAGTATATATTTCGTAATCTAACGGACCGACTAACTTTTAGTTTCATTAGATATGTTATGTTGTAACTATTGATATTATTAAATATCTATCTGTATAAACAGAAGATTTCTCAGTCTTCGTTGAAATTACACATTAATCGTAGCTTGAAACGCATCTTTTAGGTTTTAAGACGGACTACACGATGACAGAAATGTGACATAAGGAAAAAAGACTTAATGAAATATGAACTTCTTGAATAACCTTTTTCTTTAATTTAAAGTCTACCGGCTCGATAACCTACTGTATTTTTCTGTAAGGATAATAATTGTGAAAATATTTGATAATTTAACTTTTATTATGTTATGATTTTAAAGAAATCCTATCTTTTTATTAATGATATTTGTCTTATAGCCTATTGAAGATAGTAATAGACTCACGTGTAGCTTGAATTGAAGTCAAACACCTCTGTTGTCAGAAATAGACACAAGACGCATGTCACTGTTGCGTGTTCAGTCGATACATCGTCCTGTATCTCCTTGTGTCACTTCGTGCACTTCAATGCTATCGTCGTAGGGATTAGGCTTGTGACCTTCAAAGGGTGTGTAAGCGAGACTGAAATTCTTGCTTTCACGTTAAATTAAACAAGGAAACGTCACTTTTTCAGGTTATGTACTATGTTCTTTGTAATTTAATGAAGTGTGTACGCTCGTGTGTGTGTGTGTGTGTGTGTGTGTGTGTGTGTGTGTGTGTGTACGTGCGTGCGTGTAAGGGTGGGTGTGTGTAAACTTTTTCTCATATATATGGTTCTATAAAAATGAATACGAAGACCCCACAATAAAGAATATTTTAATAAAACCTATGCCGATGTTTACTGTCAATTTTACATTTCTCGCAGACTTGCGCGTTCTTACCACTACCATAAAATTGGAGTATGGCTGTTCCATGGGTTGGCTTTCGTCCCGTCTTTCTATGTCCTTCTAACTGTACATCAAGAATTACTTCTACCATGTATGCTGAATAGTGGGAAGGAAAGTAGTGCAAACGATGGTCTCATGATATACACACACGCGATACGTGTGTGCATTTGTATCTGTGCACGTGCGTGAAATTAGACGTACGTAAACGTTCATGCATGCTGGATGATGCTTTCGTGAGTTCGTTGGTCGTTAAAGCCATAATAAGTGTCCGTTTTTGTTATTTAACTTCCACATGAATTGAGACGCCATTTACAGATAAGAGGTGATCAGCGAGATCACTATCACATGAATATCGTTCACGATCGCATAGTCTGTCAAGGGAATTTGAGGGTGGTCATATAACACCCATCACGCGATAGCACTATCGGGGAAACGTATTTTCGTAAAACTGTATGTATACCTTGTCATTTCGTCAAACGTTAACAACAAAGAATGTAATTAAGGATTAATGACAAACATAAAGAACCAAGAAAGTAATAAGTTTGAAAATCAACACTTTAGCATTGATGGACTTTATAGTGTACACTTAAAGATACTCACATTTTCGTAATTTAGTTTTGTTATCTGAACAGATTAATTAGATGATTAGTTTATTGTTCTCTAATTACAGAGTAGTGCATGATATATGTGGAAAAGTGAAGAATATATTTACTTAATTACAAGTCATAAGCTCAAAGAATATCACGTGAGTGAAATCGTCTGTGAAATGATTTTTAGTAAATGTTACTTACTTGCAGTATTCCTGAATAGTATTCACATGAAATAAACAATTGTTCAACAGCTTTACTTTATTTCTTAAATTCAAAATCAGTGAACACGGTATTCATCTCATTTAAAACCGCCACAGCTTTTACAAACTTAATAATATGCGTTGTAAGAGATCTTGCTTCTCGTCGGTGTTAATTTGTGATAAATCTCGATTTGTCGGTGCGTTTATTAAGTGGCACGTTGAATGCGTCACTGTGTTGTAGTTAATTATAACTACTGTGTTAGCTTTTGTAATTATACCATCTGGGTACAGAGGAACGTATCGTCTGCCCAGGCATATGATTGCTGGATCATCTACAGTCAATCATTAACAAAATTATATAAGTAGTCTAAGTACGACTATAAATAAATATCATTATGGGATTCTTCACATTATTGTCATTTCGTTTATACAATACATTATTTCAAATTATTGTTTTTCTTTTCTTCTGACTCATACTCTTTAGGTCTTAGTGAGACGATATTATTGGGTACGATACACATGATATTATTATTATTAGTTTTTTATTACTTCTCTTTCAACACTAATGATTTATTAATCGGATTCAGGATGCTTTTCTTGCATTTGATAATATTTTTTCATTGAAGATTGGTTATATGTTCCCTTTCTTCTTTGCGTACTTGGGTCTACGATCTCATATGTATTATTCTGATTATCTTTACTCACTATATAAGGTCCGGTGTAAAGTAGCAATAGCTTCTTGGCTATCCCTTCCATGGTACTTGGTAACTCTCTGTTTTTGATTAATATTTGCTCTCCGATCTGATATTTTAAGGGTTTTGGTTGTAATTGCTCATATCGTTGTCTGATCTTGTCCGTCTTCTCGAGTATCTTGTTGTGAAATTGCACGTTATCGAATTGGTATTCTGCTCCATTGGGAAATTGGATTAATGAAGTAATTTCTCTTGGTGGTGGTCTTTGGAACATTGCTGTGTATGGTGTTGTTTCAATAAATTGGTGGTGCGATAAATTTATAAAGTTTTCGGCCATTGGTATGTACTCGGACCACTTACTGTGTTGGTCGTAACAGTATGTACGGAGAATTCTCCCCACTTCTCTCAAGACTCGCTCTGCAGGGTTGCTGCTTGGATGGTACACTGATATCTTGTATGTTTTTATTCCGTGGTTTAGCAAAGTGTTCTTCCATTTATTTCCCTTGAATTGCGTTCCATGATCAGTGATGATGCATTTGGGTGTTCCCACTTCACTAATGTATGGTACTAGTATTAAATTTAAAATTTTCTGGGTAGTGGCGTGATTGATGGGGTAAAGCTCCGTGAACCTGGTGTAGTAGTCGAACACAATAGTGAGGTATTTGTATTGATGCCTCCCTCCACTACGCGGAAATGGTCCGCATATGTCAACGAAAACTTTCTCCAGTTTACAAGATGTGGTGATAGGTATCATTGTGCCCTCTTTTCTGTCGTTGTTGACCTTCACTAGTTGGCAGATGTGACATTGTTTTATGCATTTCCGTACCTTTCTGTTGGCGTCTTTTATGTATACATGTTCTTGTAAGGCCTTTACCACTTTTAACGCACCCATATGCCCATATTTCTCATGATAATCGAGAATTAGGTCCTTCTCTGTGGCTCGTGGTATGGCTATTTTCCAGGTGTTGAATTTATATTTGGTTTAACGAAAAGTATTCCTTGGTGATTGCAATAATATTGGGATACTTGGTCGTCTTGGTCTGTTAACCGTTGTCGAATTTTATTCAGCTTGGGATCTTGTCCTTGTTGTCGTTCCAATTCTTTCATGATGTTGGCCAAGTCAGTTCTGCTCTTAATAATATGGTAGATTTTAATGACAGTTTCCTTTTCTCCTTTCGTAAGTCTGGTCTATAATGTTTACTCTGGACAGGGTATCTGCTACAACATTTTTCTTGCCCGGAATGTATTCCCAATTTAAATTGTATTCCTGTAATATCAAACTCCATCTAGTCAATCTTCCATGACTTAATTTACAATTTCTTAGGAATGATATGGACTTGTGGTCAGTCCTTACTGTAATCGGGTACCCCAAGATATAAGTTCTAAATTTTCCACAGGAAAACACAACGCTTAGCAATTCCTTCTCCGTGACATTGTAATTTCTCTCGCTGCTGTTTAACACTCTACTTGCGAAACTGATTACACAATGATTCCCCTCTTCATCCTCCTGGTATAAAACGGATCCAAAGCTAACGTCACTGGCGTCGCAATTTAAGTGGAATGGCTTGGTGGAATTGGGATGACGTAACATTACTGACTCCATGAATTTGTTTTTAATAAGTTGGAGTGTTATGTCTTGTTCGACTCCCCACGTCCATTTGTCCTTGGATGACAATTCATGTGAAAACTTTGCTGTCAATTCCGAGTAATTCTTTTGAAACTTTCGGTAATAATTACATAGGCCGAGGAATGACTGGAGTTGTTTCTTGTTTTTAGGTGTCGGAAACTTTTGTATGCATTCATTTTTTCTTGTGATGGTGTTGTCCCATGTCCCGACAAGTTGAACCCCAAAAATTGTACTTCGTCAGCCAGAAGTTTGGATTTTTCCAGTTTGAGGGTTATATGGTTGCTTGATAGTTTTTCTAATATGTGCTCTACCCGGCGACAATGTTCATCCCACTTATCTGATGTTATTAAGAGATCGTCTACGTAGACTGTTGTAAACTGTAGGGCATCCGGTCCAAGTATCTGGTCCATAATTTCACAAATACTGCTACCGAATTCACCAATCCGAAGGGTAATCTTTTAAATTGGTAGTTCCGCCTTTCAAATATGAATGCCATGTATCTTCTACTGGATGGGTGTAACTCGAGCTGCCAATAGCCGCAGACAGTGTCCCATATACTGATGAATTTGGTCCCATAGAACTTTTTCAGGATTTCTTCTATTTCTCCTGGGGATGTACGATCATTTACAATATTTTTGTTAATCTCACGGGCGTCTAGACATATTCTCACCTTCTCGTGTTTCTTTGGAACTGCTAGGATAGGGCTGGTGTACGGTGAGTAGCTCGGTTCAATTATGTCTTCTGCTATTAATCGGTTGATTTCTGTTCTCACCGCTTCCTTCAATGAAAATGCGATCGGGTAAGATTTTTTATAAAGTTGACAGGCTCTCGGAATTCAGTTTCGCACTGATAATCTCTGACCTTCCCAGGTGTATCTGAAAATACGTGTCGGTATCTATTGTACACGTCTATAAGTTGTTCCGCTTGTTGAACGGTTAATTGTGCGTTCGTCTTCTCTCTCTGGAAAGTTCGGATCTCTTCGATTTTTTCGTGCCATAGCTGTTCATTGTCGGTCTCGTCGCAAATTCCATTATTCGGTGTCTGTTCCCCAGTATCTTGGTATTTCTGGATATGGTACATTGTTTTATTCGACTGTATTTCGTCACTACTGGTTAACTCTGTTGTCCATTGCAAGTCATCATTCTTCAAGAATAGTTTACATTTACTTAAGTCAATTATGGCTGAGTACTGTCGCAGCATATCGCAACCAATTAGCATCTGGAATGGTAATCCACTGGCTACTAGGAATGTCATTGTTATGGTTTGTCCGTCGCTCGTCAGTTCGAGTTGTACCTGTTTTCGGACGGTTCTATTCTGTCGACCGGTCGCACCTACAAGGACAATGTTGCTGATGGGTAACGTAAGTATTGGCGTCTTACTCGCTTCTTGGATTTTATGAAGTTCGATAGTGTCGATTAATGAAATGTTTGATCCCGTATCTATCATTACTCGCGTTGGTACTCCGTTAACTTTCGTCGCGATAAAAGCAATTTCACTCTTGTGGTTATTATCAGATTGTTTGTCTTTTTTCTCGAGCAATTCTTCTCTTATATTCTTTAAATAATTATTTCGTACGATCGTAATTGTGAGTTCGTCGTTTGCTTGAGCAACGTTGCGATTTAACCCAATAGACTGGTTCAGTGAGGGTACAAGTAGATTTTTCACTGCCGCTCTTAGTTTAAAGCCGTCTCGGGCTGTTCGTCACGGCTGTCTTGTTGACTCGTCGGCTGACTTCCGCTCGTTGACGGTCGGGGTTCAGGCTGGCTACGATCTTCTTCGTAGTGTTCACGCCGGTATACTTCTTGGCTACGACTCCTGCCTAAATTGATTCTGGTATCCCGTCCGTAGTTGCTGTTACTGTACCGGTGTTCGTAGGCGTTTCGGTCGGTACTTCGTCGTCCTTGATAATACGACCTGTCTCTCCCGTCATCTTCGGCCCTCACATAGTGTACTTGGCGATAGTTACGCTCATGGTTATTGCGATTCCTATTATCGTTATTATTATTGTTCAAATTTGGCCGGTTGTAGTTTGAGTTATTCGGCCTATAGGGTTGATGTTGTGGTTTATTTGGCCGGTTGTATTGGTTATTTTGGTTGTTTGGCCGATTGTTGTTATTATAACCGTTGTTTGGTTGGCTGGCCGGATGGTTATTATTTGGTTTATTATATGACTCATTGGGGTGGTTGTTAGTATTATTACGGCTGTTATAGTTTGTGCGGTAATTGTTGTTATTAAAGTGGTAGCCGTTCTGGAAGCTTTTGTTGTCACCCCTGTCGTCCCGCTGTCGACTCCTGCGATAGTATCGCTCCCTTTCATAGTCTTCTAACAGGGCTGCCATCGATTGTATTGTCTTGATCTGACTGCTCAGTCGCGCTCTGGAGACACCCACTTCGTAACGAAAGGCAAGTTTTGTTAACAAGCTCTCTTCAGGAATTTTCGGCTCTTGGTT
Source organism: Magicicada septendecula (assembly GCA_034769895.1). Lineage (NCBI taxonomy): Eukaryota > Metazoa > Arthropoda > Insecta > Hemiptera > Cicadidae > Magicicada > Magicicada septendecula. The sequence goes on along the minus strand of CM068372.1, from coordinate 432,599,083 downwards.
CCTTGCTAGAGAGACCTTCCCCAAAAAATAGGCGGTGAAAGTCGTCACTCTGCTGGCATCATACCTGCCGAAACATATGCTATCTCGAACGATGTTTTGAGTTGTCTCCGACCAGTATTTCCTCTTAAATACGTCTTTGAACTCCTCGTAGCTCGTGAGGTCGTGTCTCGTAGCCGTCCACCAATTATCATTTATGTCCCGGAAGTACTCGTCCAAGTATCCTCGGATGATAGTCTATCGATTCTACCGAGTCTTTGCCAGTTGTTCATCCAGTCTCTCAAGGAATTCCATCGGGTTTCACTTGTATTGTTTAAAATTGATGACCTCCCGGTTGTCCATGTGCTGGAATTGCGATATTATGGGTGGTCTGTTATTAATAACTTCCAACTCCTCTCTGATTTTTGCGATTTCCCGTTTCTGGATCTCTTCAATTTTATCCTTGTTATTTTGACTTTGCCCGCGAACTTCGATTCGGCGGTGTCGATCTCCCGGCATTTCTTTCCGAAGTCTGTCCGTACCTGTGTTATGTTTTCTTCGGTTGCGGTTCGTATGGACTCCATTCGAATCTGACTGTACTAGTCTTCCTTTCTTTGTCGTAATTCCTGACTCGTGTTTTCCCATTTTCCGTTTATTTCGAAAATTTCTTGTCGGACCCCCGTCATCTTCTCCTCAATCTTCTTATTCATTTTTCGTCGTTCTCTGCCATCTTCTGGTTCAATACCTCCATATTTCTCTGGCTGTCTTGCTTCAGTTCGTCTATATTTTTATTGTTGCTGTCAATTTTTTCTTCCATCTTCTTAAAATCTCCCTTAAATGACGTTATATTCTTGTTGGTCCCTTGCCAGTTCTTGTCCAATTTTTCATTAATTTCCTACTTATTTTTGTTCAATTCACCCTTAAAATCTTCTTTTAATGACTCTATACTTTTATTGGTTTCTTCCGTTTTCTTATTTAAATCGGTTCTTATTCCCATGAACATCATCATCTCCTGGAATCTCTCCTCTTCAGTTTGTGTTTTTTTTTTGTTGATCTCCTGACTGTACGGTCCCGGCGGGTTCCCTGGGAGGTAACATTTGTTCGGCGTCCTCGACCGAAGTCACTTCCTTCTCTTCCACTCTAACTTCTTTTTCGGCCTCCTTCGTCCGTCTCAGGGATGACGCCCTCTTATGCATCTTGTTCTTCTTTTTTCGTACTTGCCGCTAGATATTATTCTTCTTGTAAATCTAGCCTCACTAGTTGGTGCGCCACTTTGTAAGAGATCTTGCTTCTCGTCGGTGTTAATTTGTGATAAATCTCGATTTGTCGGTGCGTTTATTAAGTCGCACGTTGAATGCGTCACTGTGTTATAAACGCTTCGTGTAGCCTGTGTGTCCTTACCTGTCCTTACTCACTAGTTTTTTTCTTCCCGATAGGCGCCAAATTGTTTTGCAGAAAAACAATTAAAAGATTTTATCTCAGTTGCTTACGGTACTGTAGTGATTGATTCGAATTATTCGCCGACTGGCGGGAACTCGAATCTCGCTTGAGTGGGGGGACGTGTTGCCAACATAAAGTGTTGTTGGCTAATTCTATTCACTGCCACAGAACACAACATACATAATACATTTGAAATAATTACAGGACAGCTAATAACGATTCACACTTATTTATTTGGCTTGATAGCTTGTTAATTTTCAGTAATGGTTGTACAAATGAGATTAATATAATAGTTTTTAGCCTCGGCAATAAATTAATTGTTCACTCAGCAGAAAGCAGGGTGGCATTACAAGTTAATCAGACGCTATGATGGACGACATTTTCTTATTTATACAAAATAAAATTGCTAATGAATTCTTTTAAGTACGACAAAAAAGTTTAGAACAAGATATTTAAATAAAGGACACCACCTTACAATTGTGGTAATTAATTACGAAAGAGGTTTACATTAAATTTAATTCTGTGGTGTTAAAAGTGTGTGGCAGTGTTATTCGTTTAATACATAGGTTATAATTCAGTTACTTGGTATTCATAAATATGTTTTATTAATTAATCTTTGAAAGAAATAATATCGTCAGTTTATAGTGAGAGTTCAGTGTTATGAGAAAATTTAAAGAGAATTTATTTCATGAATTCGGTTAACTCAGCAATACTTATCAATCAGTTGATTTGAGGTGTAGTGCCATACAGTTGAAATAGGTTGGGTCATCGTCTTGGGTCTTCAATCTTCAATCATCTTTGGATTCAGGTACGCCTTGCGTCTTTTTCGTGTTAGTTGATTGAATTTAATTAAATTGGAGTTAATTAAGCTGGTCTGTTGCCTGGGTTGAATGTATTAGTCCCTCATCAGGTAGTTTGGTTCTTCACTTCAAGAAATCTGGTTACTTTGACAGTTTTTAAATAAAAAATTGGGCCGTTTACGGCTTGGCGTCTCTTTCTCGTGAGCGTCACTATCGGATTAACCGTTTCTAACGGAATATTCATACCTAACGTTCAGTTGTCATGGTAACTGATTGATTCTGATTGGCTATGCATGACTTAAGACCATTGTTAGAATATTTGAATTTTTATTCAAAATGATTAAATATCTTCTGATTGCTATTATTCTTCGATCTTCTTATTTAAATATGAGATATTATCACCACTGTTCGTATTATCTTTCAAAGATCATTTTGACATCCCACAAAGCTGGGTTTGCTGATTTATTAGTGTTTGAACAATCATGTTGATATTATTCAATTACTTTTCTTTCTTATTTTATGTTCTTAATTTAATATTTATCTCTTAATATGATCCACTAATTATCATTGACTAGTTACTTGCCTTTGATTTGCTAATATCATAGTTAATTTCTTACAATTTTTTGTTATTGGTTTCTTACAGTTAGGCATTTCATAGGCCTAGGTAGTAATTGGCTATTTTTCTTAATTTATACAGATTACATCTTATTTTACCCTTGTACATGTTTTGTTTTGTGTTACACATGATTTGTTTACTTGTTGGATGGTTTTGTGTCTGTTTTATAATAATTGTATACTTTTTTATTAGTTTCCATATTATGGTTTTTCTATTGTTTCCTAACTGCCTTTTCAGTATTATTAGATTTGTATTAATTTATCTTTTTTCTTATTTATATTGCCATGGTTTATAATTGGTTTATTATTTACTATTCTCTATAAAATATAACATAACATTTAGGTTTATGGTCTGTATAACTCTTCAGCCATATCCCTATACATAAAATTAATCAAACAATTCTTTAACAGTTATTATGGTACTCTTGTTTACATTTGTTACTTCTTATTTATTTCTTGGTGATAAACATCATCACACCATTAACTTTACTTAACTAACTCTCCCTTAAAACATAGGATGTTTATTGAATTTGTCTTTACATTCTTTATCCTATTCTTTCTAAAATAAACTTTACCTTCTATCCATGGTAACACCAACATTTTGACTCTCCATGGGATTCCTTCCCTGAATACCATTGTATTCCTTATCTATAATTATTCTTACTACTAATAATAAAAGTCTTATTTAATAACACATCTCACTAATAAATCTTTAGTGTTTATCACTGATTATTAGGTGTTTATATCTCTCAATAGGGTTTCTATATAATTTTGGGGGTTTTACACTATCACTTTGCACTTTTTATGTTTTATTTAAGTGTTACTAGTGGGTATTACCTAACATCAAATTCTCTTTCTCACATACTCGTGTTCACTATCTCTCTATCTCTCTATCTCTCACTTTATAATGGTTAATTATACTGTTAACAAGTTCATGTCATATTAGAGTGATTTATAATAGTTACTCTCTATTTATTTGGTGAGTGTACTTTGTTTATCTTTAAGTTATTGAATTTTAACTCTTATCATTTACATTGCTTATTTGGTTGATACTAACAATTATCATTTACATTTATCATTTATTGGTTTCTTTTTCACTACTTTATTTGAGTGTAACATTTCTCCTTTTTCTGTTCTATATTATTTGTTGGTGTCCTTTCATTTCTTTTCATTTCATTTCATTTATATTTTGGTTTTCACCTTCTCATCTGGTTTCATTTTATTTGGTCAATTACTGGTGTTGGGACTGGTTCTAGCTTCTCACTGATTTTGTTTGTTTTTATATATCTTTTCACTGGTTTTGGGGCTGGTTCTACTTATTCACTTACCATATCTATTGGGGTATTTGGTTAAATCGCATTGTACTATTGTTTTCAACGTTTGGTCCGTTGCTTGCTACATTTCTCTTATCAGAGGTTACTTTTACTATTACTTTTATTTGTTTGATCGCATAATTATGTTAATTACCAATTCCTTTATCTCTGACTCATCCCTTTTTATTCATAGTGTTAATCATTTAGTGCATTATTCTTATCATGTTGAAGATATGTACCCTTACAGCGTTTATCAACATTTCACTGCCTTATAAAGTGACAAATTTCAAATGTTTCGTCGCACATATAACAAGGTATTTTCCTAGCTTCTCATTTCACGATAAGGAGAGATGTAAAATTACTGGAATAAATTTTAATTCTTCTGTTGCGTAATTACGCTTTAAATCTCCAATTTTGTTTATAATTTAGGTTATTTAAAAATATTGATTATTTACAACCACACTCAAAGACATACAAGGCCAATTTTTATATATTTATGTAAAAACACCTTGGGTAATATATATATATTATGTATATACATATATCTGAAAATATTTTAATTAATATAATGGCAACTATTTCTCTCTATTTAGGTTTTAATGTGTGGGCGAAAGTGTGCGCGCGAATTTTCGAGAGATATAGAGAGAGACAATGAGAGCGAGTGAAAGAGAAAACGAAAGAGAGGATGTATGACAATCATGCAAATATTTGTTGTTCCCGCTGGCTATGTCACTGTGGCTATTGCCTAAGCTGATTCCAGCTTACGGACTACTTCCTCTGGAAGGATGCAAATTAGATATGTGTTGAAAATGAATGATCTCTATATTGCTTATTGGTTTATTGCTTTTTGGAATTTCGTTTCATGAATTTTGTTTAATCGCTACGTTGAATTACGGTGACGCGCACCAAAATCAAACGTCATTACTCAGGAACATTGAAGAACTTATTACACCCTGTGAACGTGGGTACTCAATGCTCTAAACAAGTTAAGGATATTTTGCGAAAATAATAATTGTTTATTACGTAACAATTACTGCCAAATATAACAGAATATTACAAAAAATGTCAGAAACAAAATATAACTGTCTAGTTCAATTGTTTCTTTGTAGGAACAAATTTGTTAAAATTTATAAATTAATATATGATATAATCACACTTTGTCGGCCGTGCATTAAAGGAAGGTAGAGAAGGATTGTAACTCTATACTTATGATTTAAAGTACTGTTGATACATGAAGTTGGTGGTGGAAATACTACACACATTTTTTTTACATTGAACGATTCACATGGACGATACTCTCTTCCCCCCTATCACCATGTCTTTCTCGCTCGCTCTCACGCCCAAACTCACTCATTCTAAGAGTAATGAATTGAATGACGTCAGTGAACAAGGCTAAGGCCGAATGATTGATCACTGACAATTCCTCCCTTGAATGAAAGACGCATATAAAAATATATCGCAACTATTCGATAGATATTCTTGTCCTGACATTCTATACAATTACGATTATACTGGGAAGCTTTACTGAGAGCTTTAGCTATCTTTAAATTAAATACACGTATACAACCTACCACCAGTCTTAAACTTGAAAACAGACTGTCTGAAAGAGAGAGTTATTGCGTGGTTTGCTATCATACTTGTGACTTACCTCTGAAAAAGAATTATATAATAGGCACTAAAATATTCTCTTGAAAACTGCCTTTCGAAATTTACTAGAACTGACATTTAGCCTATTCTTCACATTTCCCCATTCCAAAAATGTTATATCTTAAATACAGGCGACACAAATGCGTAAATAAACAATCTTTTTTTTAATTTATTAGTACAGCTAAGTCAGTTTACACTAATTCAAACCGCTTACAACATTCGAGACAGAACATAACATGTTTTATTCACTACATTTTTTTCGACTTTCAGGAATTATCTGCAGCAACTAAACATTTTTTTTTGAGGGACTGTTTTTCTGCGGTCGTACTGTGTATGGTTTCTTTTTTAGTCTTCCTACTGTCTCTTGTTCCAAGTCTCACATTACTGTTTCGTCATTTTGAGTGTCTGGAATTAAGCGTTTTCAAGATGCCCCATGTAGTCTTATTCATTTTATACCAATATTAATTCAACCATTTCTAAGTAATGTTTTAGTTATTAATTAAACTAAAAACGTATTCGAGTAGTTGAAATTTATAATACAATGTTACAAATTGGAGGTACTTTATGTTAAGTGAAAGTGTCTAAAATGAATATTCGAAAGATGCTACATTACTTTGAGTTCAGTAAAAAATTCTAAGATTTACAATATTGTAATGTGCAGATTACCATTAATTACGTACAAATGTGGTTTAAAAGTTATGCATTTCTGAAAAATTCAAAGTATACTGAAACAATGAATTTACGTGCATTATCACACAATATTAAATTGTTTTATCTTTCGCATTTATTCTTTGTTCGGTTTAACGTAGCAAGGGCACACTTATCCATGTGGTAACTACAAAGCATGATACATCAGCTGCCGTAGGAAATACGCTTGTTTTAAATGTTAATAACGTCCTTAACTTAATGTTTAAAGCCGTCAGGTGGTAAAAAGACACCCACCCAGGATCTGTTTCAACATTTACGGCGGCTAACCATGATGTAACCGAACTTTCCTGGAAAAAACGAATTTTGTCATCAATCGATTTGGTCGATGCCCTTTACTGTGTCTATTAATGTCTTATTATGTGCAGTATCGCTTATGGAACTGATGAAATCTTGAAACATTCACCGTAATTTGTTGGGTGCTAAAATACACACTCATTTTTATTTAGAAATAAAGTTTTAATAATGTTAATTTTATTAAGAATAAAAAATGTGTAAAGTATTTCAATCAACTTTTTAAAAATAGTTATATTATTTTATGCAAATGTCGGTTACTTTTTCTATTTTATTTTATGGGGTCGGTAATTTCCCCAGTTCTCGTCTACTCAGCTCCGTAGACCAGATGTTATAGCCTACGACTTTTAACAAAATTGCTTTCAGCCAGTACTGTAATATCAAGGTGCGTTTACAGCACCAAGTTGGTTCAGAATGTGAAAACTTGTAACTGATAGTAATGACCGGTTGAGACGTAGTTCTCGCCTCATACTACCTTATTTGCGTGTCACACGACTCATGGTTCATCTGGTCTTATAAGCTACTTTTTTCATACGAAAGAAGGTCATCACTTTTCTTGGTACCAGTGCTGTCAAGTTGTGCTCAATCGTTACAAATTTCAGACATCCATACTACTATGTGCAAGTTACTTCCTAGTCAACGTCAGGGCGTAAAGGTTGGCCAGGGTTCAATAGTTTGGTTGTTTTGACACAAAATATTAATTTTGTTACGTGGCAAACTGTACTATAATGACATCCCAGGTTGAAAATAATCTACAGGCAAAGCAAAATAACGAGAACTTACGCTCATAGCGAAAACGGACACAGCCAATGCCGGAGTTTAAAATACATTTATTTTATTTACACCAGTAAATTTATAAAATTAACAAATAATCACTTAATATCTTGTTTTCTAAACTAAAAGCATTTCATCGTCACTGCTTATTCACACACTAACTCGTGAGCCGGTTGCAAGCTTTTACACTTTCCTCCTGATACAACAGAAACTAGAGCCTGCCGTATAATTACAATGTGTTGTCATACGGTTCGTTTAACTGAATTAGTTCTAAAAATTATACTTTCTTTAGCGTATATACATTGTTCAGACGTAATCCTTAATATACGTTTCAAGTTATTTCTTAAAATATAAACTGAAAAGCACAGCAAAGTAGGAAGATAACACAACTGAACGATTTCCGATGTCCGCTTTATGTTACTGTTACGCTTTTACCATATTGTACTTTCTGTCTTGCCAAAACCGTGTTTACGGAACATATAATAGCACGGTAGCATGTAATTATAAATTTAAAACCTAAATGTAACATCTTTGTGAATATTTTGATATTTTTGTAGTCTTGAAAATTCTGAAAGAAAACTATTTTTCTTAATAATTGTTAAAAATAAATTTTATAAATCTAACATATTGTAATATAATGAAAATATTACAAATATAAAAAAATTAAAAATAATTGGAATATATTGAGAGATATTGTGTGTGTATCTTTGGTGATAACAAAGGTATTGTGTTCTTCCTTTAGCCCCACTAGTTGGGCTAGTCAATTTGTAATATAAATAAAAATATTACAAATATAAAAATAAAGATATAAATTAAAAAATATAATTGTATTGATATGTGTTGATACGTATTGATATTCTGTTTATCACTGGATCAGTCTGACTCCTTAAAGTCTCACTGTTAGGCTAGTCAAATTGTAATATAATTTCAAGTGTAATAATAAACAAAATATAAAGATATTAATGATAAGAATATGTTATAACTAGGTGTGTTTGATTGATAAATAACCCATACATCAAACTTTAAAAATTTTGCAAATATTTTTTCTTGTGCTTGTATCGAATTTGACTGAATGATTTAATTTAATTAATTAATTATTTGAGTTTGTAATTTCCTCCTATATCTATTCTCTCAATGTGAATTATGTTTTTGCTTAATAAAAAATAATAATAACATTAATGGTAGAAATAAAAACAATGCTGGTAACTGAATACTGATTTGCATTTATTCATTCAAAATTGTGCGCCAGTCAAACTGCGCATGTCCCAGGCACTGGCTAATATTCGCCACAGTCGGCAGTGAGAAAGATTAACAAATATATTTTTTACAAGTTTAAATTTATGGTTCTTTTAACGAGTCGAAATGGTCAGAGGGCAAGGAACAAGATACATTTAACAGGTATTCTTAAACTAAATGTTAATATCTGAAATAGAACAGAATTATTATTACAATTGTCAATTAGAAAGAAATTATTTAAATTTCGAACCAAGTCGAAGAAATGACGTCACTCTGCTCCAGGCAGCACTGGTCCGTCGTCTTTATAGAAATTCAGCAATGGCCGCCGTCTGCTCGATTTTATTTGCTATGACGCCGTTGGAATTGAAGATCTTCTCCCACAGAAATAAAACGATGTTCCCTTTTCCTGCGAAGTGGTGTTGTTCCAAAATATAGTGTTGAATGTCCCCTCGTCGTCTGCGATGTCGAATTCTGGATGGATCTCTTGTGTAGTGTAGTGTTCAAATATGCGTGTTGGTTTTGTGTGAATTCGTTCCAAAAATTGTTCAAAAATGGCTGTCGATTTCTGGCGTTAAGTTTTATGGTGTTATTCTGTGTTTTTGGAAACTTGTGAAGTGTTAGACATAGATAGATAATATTATTTCACTTGTTAGTTCATCTCCGTTACACGCCACATAACCACACTTGGTTTTAATATAAATTATTTGGTTTTCAAAACTCCACTAATACATTTTTCAACTGTTCAGCTTTGCGATTAACAATAGACTAAACGACGCAACGTCGTCGTTTTAGGGCAATTTGTGGTATGTCTTTTTCCTCTTCATATTGTTTAATTATAAAATATCTGTCTAAGACTTGTTTCACTATCTAACTATACATAACAAGTTTTCTTATTTTTTACTGTATTTCCAATATTTCTTAATTTTACATGAATCTAACTATTCAGTAATATTGATTATTTAATTTTACATCTTTTGATATATAGCTGGGTTTGTTTCAAACTCATTTAAGCCCAAAAATTACAATTTTACATAATAATTGTATTCCCCATATTTTGTACAAATTCAGTGTTTTAAAGGTTTTTATTTGTTTTTTCGGTATAATATTTCCATGGAATACACCTAATAACTCCGTAATTACTTTGTTGTGAATAATTTGGTTATTAAAACATTTCAATATTGATTAATTTGCTGTTTAGTCTGATTTGATTACTATCATAAGCCTATTTTTGACTGTTTCCAAAAGAAGTTAGTTTTCTTTCTTTTGTCATTCTATTTGCTATTAACTGTATCTGTATTAATTATATTTTCAATTTCTGTATTGTATGTATTGAATTTTATTCCTATTACATAGATTAATTCTTTGATAGATAGTTTTTTTTTGGTTTATAGGCCATTCTGTGTTTACAAACATAGTGTCTTGGTGGGTCTGTTTGTACATTATACATGGTTTACTGATTTGAATAAAACTATTACATTTTTATGCCCTACTTGCCTCTCTGACTTACACAATGGAAAATTAAATGACATGATTTTAATTACAATAGAATATCTTGTATCTACTAAACTTTCTTTATACTAATAACATCATTGAACCATAACATGAACATTTTATGCCTAATTTTAACAAAAACATCTTATTATCAACTATTTTCCATATATCACCTAATTTTAACAAAAACATCTTATTCCTATTATTTTTTCCTGTATCATCAAATGATAACAACATAGCTTATCCTAAACATAATTTAATTAGAAAACATAAAAAACTCCTATTATTAGTAACACTGTCAGTCACTAACTGTCTTGTGTATGTATTATTCTTATGAAAACACTTTAACTGTGATAAAAAACCTCGTGTATCTATTTACACCTTACATCTAAAATATTATTTAATTAATGATAAATAATAAACATCTTAATATTAGGCATACCTTCAGTTATGAACTGTCCTTTGGTATTTTTGTCCTCACCATTTATTTAGTTATAATTAAAGAAAACATTTTATATGTAATAGTCCTTCTTATATCTAATTTAAAACTCTTATTACTAGTAATGTTGTCAGTCCTTAGACCGTCTTTCATTTCAATGGTTTTATTATTATTATTCTACACTCATGGTAGTCTTTTTATAATACTTAAACCTCATTGAAGATTTTTTCATAGATTTTTTAACTATGTTTCTCACTGTACACTCTGTAGTTCCTTAATTTTGTTATCTCACTTCACTTTATTGTATTCTACACTCTGGTAGTCTTTTTAGTGAGTTCTACTCTATGGTAGTCTCTTTTGACATATTTTTTGACATGTTACACTTACAACTAATATACAATTTGTTTTTATAGTATTGTATCTTGTAACTTGTTTGGGGTTTACCTATATCGGTTTCAATTTTGTCTCATGATATTTATTATATGATTAACATTTTGTTTTGGCATATCTCTTCCTGTTTCTGGTCTCTTTGTTGGAATCTTGATATGTTTCGTCCCTTCTTCAAATATCACATTAGTAGTTTCCTTATTAAAATGGTTTCATGACAGATTATTTCCTTTTTTATGGTCCTTCCCTTTTTGTACTGCTTCCCCAATCTACTGGGTATACTGCTGGTTTAACTGGTTTTTTCATAGTAGGTTATTTTAATTAATGGTTTTCTTTATTATCTTCCATTTTTATTAACATTTTATAGACTTAATTATACAGTTTCTAGGGTAATCCTTAAACAATTTATTCTGCTCACTCACTATGGAACTTTCTCTTTTATTCATGTAACATTAATTCAAATGTTTAGTGTGATAATTTTGTTATGTTACAATATATAAAACTTACACGTGACGAACAATTCAAATGTTTTTAAATTTAGTTTAATTCATTTTATCTGAGAATAGTTAGCAACTGGTAAACAAGTTTTAAAAATATAATGTGATAAAACAGTGTCATATGATACAATGTTGTGTTAATTTAAGTGATCAAATGTATATTGTTACACTAAAAAAGTGTTTGTCCTTGACGTTTTCAACTTAAACACATAATATTAAATTTACACACACACACAAGGATATTCGTTGTTTATAAAGTAAGTTATCGTATATTGTATGGATCTTTTCTTTATTTCTTCTTTTTACGTTATCTTTAAAAAGCTTGTGTTTATTATATATATCATGAGACTCGAAGTTTCTTCTAAGAAGGCTTTTATATTATATAATTAATAGAGTCATTGGTGATATAACTTCCAAAGTGTTTTTCTTTCAACAACTTCTGTTGCGTTATTCTTATCTTATTAAGAAGTACGTGAGCTTAATCAAGTTTTGCCTGAGACAGTGCATTAAATGAAACATTAAAGTTGCAGCTATATGGAAACCTTGCGAGTTGTTACATCTACGCAATTTAAAAAGAAACAGCGTCTGTTAGTTTGCGGTTGATGAAACCAGACGCGCTAGGGAATTTTCACCTCTGTATAATTTATGAGCTCGTTTTGGAGCTGAGCCCAAACGACAATTTATTTGATAACATACTGTCTAAACGTGACAAGGCCTGTAACTATCGTGATAATATCTGCAATCTGCACTTTCCTATAAAATGTTATTTTCAACGCCGGCAGTTTTCAAACATGGTTTAATAAACTTTATTTATATGTTTAAATTTAACGTTATTTATTTTGACTAGTCTCCATATTTAATATTGTTCTCTGGTTGAGAACGTTACGTCACTGGCAGTGCCATTAATTAGGATATCGCAACGTGGTGTAACTTAATGAACCTGCCGAAATTAAACAGTTCGTTTACAGTACAGTTAGGCTACGTGCGTTGGTGGTCTCGACGTGTGAGTCCGCTTGTCTGCGTCGTTGGGTGTCTTGTTTTTCCACAAACAACACCGCGTGATGTTACTGCGTACGTGTTGAACAGCTGAAATGTGTGTGTACAACACTGACACTGCTGAAGAACACTACTTGGTGAAATACGTTAGTGTATGTATCAGTGAAATATACGTTAATGCGTACTACTGACAGCATGCACACTAATTCACTAGCCTTGTTGGTTGTCAAAATCAAATTCTTATGTCTGACCACAATCACGTAAACATGTCGATGGACGCGTTAATTTGCCTTGTTGATACGCGTTTGGGAACGTCAGTCAATTTCATGTACGTGAAATTAATTATGTACTTACACGATTGTGTGTGTAGTTCGTGTCCATTAACGTATATAGTATATATTATACTAATTCTTTACTTTGAGTCTCGTTACCTTTATTACAATCAAGATATATTGTTTCCCTAACTTGGAACACGTTTCGGGAATCAGACAGTTTGTTTTAATAGAATCAATCAGCCATCTTAATTTTGTGTCTTGTTGAATATTTTTGTCCAGGTTGATTGGTGTTTATATTGGTGTTAGTGTCCAGGTACAGTTTACATTGGTGTTATTGTGTAGGTGTGGTTTATATTTTTGTTTATGAATGTTGTGTTTTAAAAATTGTTAAATATACAAAACTTACAAATATATAAACATAAAACACAAGACAAACTTATATCGAATAAATACAAATCAACACAAAACGTGACAGAACTTTTAAAATATTAAGTATTAGAAACACTCAAAAAACAAAAATATATACCACACCTACACACAGTAACGACAGTGTAAACTACTAAAAGACAACAGGAAGTCATGTCAACATGTAACCTGGACACAAGTGTTCCACTTGATTAAATGTAAGATGGCTGAGGATCGGCAAACTATTTGATGCCCAAAAACATGTTCCAAGCAATGAAAACAATATATTTTGAATAAAAACTGTATTAAATATTAAATAAGTTTTTATTTTCTGTAGCACTTTAAAGAATTTTTAGTATATTCTTCAATACCAATTTCTTTACATTGTAGGCCTACTTTAGTGCATTCCTGATTTGTTCAACCTTTTGTTACCGTTTGAATTTCTATATATTTTCCATGTATGTGTGCATGTTCTGCACTAAAATTATAAATAACATAGCTTCTTCTTCCTCCTCCTCTTCTTCTTCTTCTTCTTCTTCTTCTTCTTCTTCTTCTTCTTCTTCTTCTTCTTCTTCTTCTTCTCTTTCGAATATCTGAGTGTGAGTGACGTTATTGTGAACTTGTTACTGCATTATTTAGTCGAATACGGCATTGAGTTAGCGTTTCCTGTATTTCGGGGGAAGGCGTTTTTGTTTGTAATGTTGAGTGCTTAGTTTCCCTTATGAAGGCCTATACGGTTTAGCGGTGTTTAAAGAAACCAAATTCCCTTGTTGAAGGTAGCAAGAATATAATACTTTTTCAGTCTAGAATGTATAGATTTTGTTGCATTTGGGGCACATATTTTCGTTATATTTTTATTATTGATCCCGTACATTATACATGCACATGTTGTCCATGATTTGAAATGTGGATTGCTTAAGTCTCTTATGTTGTTATCTGTCTTTATTCAAGTTTTTTTTTTCTTATTTTTTTATATATATTTGTTTAATTTCACTGCTTACCACCAATAATTCTTAAGTATTATAGTAATACAGGAATAGTATTTGTCAGAGTATATTAGCACACTTAGTATTAAACTTTAATTCGTCTCTGAACATTACCCGCCAATGTCTACCACTTACACTCACTTCCTTTGTAAACATAAAAGCCGGTGATATGAATAGCGAACTCTACTTTTCAGCAGAGCAGAGTCGCTAATTCAGTACAGTTTCCTTACCTCACCAGTGTAAACATAAAGCCGGTGATATGAATAGCGAACTCTACTTTTCAGCAGAGCAGAGTCGCTAATTCAGTACAGTTTCCTTACCTCACCAGCTAAGTGCTACTCGCTGTTTACCAGCGTGCGGCTTTAATGAGTGTGGAATGGCAAAAAGTAAATTAATCTCGGTGCTGTGTATGTATACATTTCAAGTATTTATCCCACTACGCGCTAAGTACGCGTGTCATTTTAATGAGCGACATAGACATTTATTATAAGTAGGTTGCATAATGGACGTCGGGATTTATAACAAAGCTAAAAGAAAGTTTTGATGCCTTAATACACTAGACCACTATGTGAAATTAAATATCGTAACTTTCTGTAATACAGCTCTGTTTTACAAACATTAAAAAACTACGTTATTAAACCTAATTTAAAAATAATTCGCAGTTTTGAAACCATATTGTATTCTGTTTCATTTATCTCATTGACGTTACCTTTTGATTCTCAAAGTCAAGACACTTATATTTGAAACATACTAGTTCCTCAAAATATTGAAACACCGGAATACATTAATGAATCTAGGGAAATCTATATCACAATTCTTATTAACACGTCTCTAAAAATGTCCACCAGTATACAACAGTTCTGTCGTTACATAATTGTGCAGTACACTCGGTCACAACAAAATAATAAAAGTCACTAGGCTAAAGACAGTTACAACACACACAAACGATTCAACACCTTACGGGTTCAGTATTCTTACGCTGACGTTAATTGGCGCTCCAAGGGCAATTACAGCGTCTCCCACTCCCTCACACTTCCCCTACTCTGACAAGCTGAGGAAGGAAATTTAAATAATTGTCAGATTAGTAAACGAGACAGTGACTTATACTAATAAGTTACCGAGAAAGAGATGGAGAGATACTCTGTGAAGGCGGAACAGACAAAATGCCTACACCGTGAGGTGCAGAAGAAGAAGAAGATTAATAGAGGAACCGGTACAAAAACCTGCAGCTGTCGTCATCGACTCGGAACTGACTGTCCTCTTGGATTGGGGGAGGAGGCTTGTCAGAAGATTAGTCAGATTTCACTTTGAAGAAAACAAGTTTGCCTTGTTTAGTGATGTGCGTTTTAAAAACATCTGTCCATATTACATTACTGTAAATAATTACTAGCGATGAATATTTTTCTATAGAAGGCTAGTACATTATTTTTAATATTTTTGTTTAAAGCGGGGAAATGGTTAATGCACCGTCAGAGGAAATTGTCTGACCCTTGGTGTGTATGGTTATCATCCACCTTTAATTCAGGCGTTGACATCCTTCCTGGAACCACTTAGCACTTTGCTTCAGGATGGAGCCTACTGCTCTCTTATCGGACTCCTATTATACGCTCCTAATGTTCTACTGTCCGCTGGATTAAAGTTGGACCTGTCTTTTCTTTTCTTGAATGATCGACTGATTAAATGTAGAAATAAGATCTCATTCTTCTTTGTCACGAAGCACGGTTTTAACTCCCACCCACCTTCGGGCGTGAACTTTCCAAAAACTATCTCTAGTGCTGTCTTCTGTCTTGTGAATAGTTAACAATATCAATGATAATCAGTATATAAATATGAATAGCAATGTGTAACATAATTTTAATAAAATACTAACAGTATATTCATTAAATATTCTTGCATCATAATCACAGAAAAAAAGTTTTCAAAATTAGAGTATGAATCAATAAAAGTTGCCTTCATCACTGCCAAGTTTGAATTTAACCGAATATTTTCTACTTTTTTCTCAATTAGGAGATGTGAAATTTTTGGGGCGTTTCCTATACTGCTCTTTTATAACATTAGCTGTTGGAGTGAGTATAAAACTCTCACATTTTTTGCTGTTGTGGCGCGAAATTTGTATTATAGAGGTAGGCAAATTTAATTGCAGCACTTAATGTTGATAATAAAACCCGAAATGATTCTAAATTAAGAGGCAACGTCTACGTTATACGCAGCGTCACGTAGACTATATAGCGTAAGACGTAACGGGAATCCTATCAAAGAGCCTAGAACGTTCTCTACCCGACCCCCGACTAGTCATGTAGATGTTGCCTCAGTCAAGTACGTTCCAGAGTGTCCCCTGGAGAACACTTTAATTACGCATTAAGTGGTGTGCAGTCAAGGATGGAAAGATTCTAGTACACGTGCGCTACGTTTAAAGGGACAGAGGCTGGCTTTGTGGATCAGTTGACAGTGAGCGATTTCCTTAGCGCGGATTGAGTATTTGAAGAACATTGTAGTGAAATGTTGTTGTGTTATAATTAGTGCGGAATCCTTTATAGTTGACATTATTATTGCGTGTGGAGAAATTTAAGTTAAATTACTGTACGAATTGATTGCGAATTGTTATTTGTGTGACTAACTAAAGCTGGTTAGACATTGGTGTCTTGTTTTCCACTGTACCATACGACGATCACTGAGACCGTCGTAACATATATTGTTCGAATCTCACGTCAGCGTAACAATACGCCTATAGTAAAATTTGTTTAGTTGATTGTTCGAATAAAAGTACAAAAAACAGGGAATTCAAAAACAAGTGTACATTAAGAAAACGTATATTCGTGAAATACTTTTTTTTTTATGAAACCTTTTCATATGTAGTGAGTCTTACCAAGTCGTTGACCCGATAACTGCTGTTTCAGCGAAACATTGTGTATTTGTATTTGTATGCACAGGTCACTAACGTCGGTGACGCTGCAACGCTTCAGTAAGTATTCAGAATGTTTCGATTACTTTGTTACGGATTATATTGTACAAGAAGAAAAACTAAAAAAACACATCCAATTTTTCATACTTTTTTTACGGCATTCACGGCAATGGCTGAAGCAGCTGAACAGCCGAGTGCAGTGGTTGAAAGTTATCCTGTTTCCGTATTATATTCACGCCCGTCTTACTCCACTTAAAGAATGAGAGAAACTGTGAAGCCTAAACTAATAAACAAAAATGTGTCACACTGCTCTGTATAAGTGATAATTCACTGACAATTGTTGACTAAGAAAACGTCCGGCTTATATTATTAGCTTTTAGTATAAACATTATGTTATTACTGTAGGGCTACTGGGGTTTTTCTTAATCGCATAATTTAAATATAAGAAATGCAAAAAATCTTATTGTGTCGTCATTACAGAAAACATTCTACGTGCTTCTCGGCTAGTCCAGCGGAGTCCGGCTATAATATGTGTGTGCGTACATATTGCTGCTACTTTGAGATGAAAGACAATTACGTGATACTTGTCACGCGTCCGCAACGACGCTATTCCAGACCATACCGGTCCGCGCGCACTGTGTTTACGACCGCAATTAATTACGCTCTAGTGTTTTCTAGTAGTTGATGTTTATTATGAATTATTCTGGAATCTCGGCGAGGTATAAATATAAGCATTCAGCGATGCTTAGTTCAGTTTTAAGTGGCGATGTATTCAAGTGAGGTTCGAGTTATTGTCGGGCGATTTACTCTTACGAGAAAAATAGTTTTTACTTTGTGTCAATTAACGTAGTTAATTTTAGCTAACCCCACGTTAAGTGAAGGTTTAGTGTATTATAGTAAAGGCATTACGATATTGCAGTCAAGTTTACTAGTGACATTTATTTATCCAGTACTTTATTGAAGGCTGTCATAAAATGCAGATTCTGTTTACTACCAGAAATTTTCTCATAAAATTATATCTAACAAAGATGCTTGGGATTCGTTAGTACGACAACAAATTCTGTAAGAGATTTAATGATATTCTGAAAAAAAAAATACTTTGTTGATGTTGAAATTCACTTAATATAAAAAGTAGTACGTTTATGTCGACTGATGTAAAGTTGTGGGCAAACCCAGTACATTATCTAAAATACACTGAACAAAAACTATTTAAGTGGAGCAGTAAACAGTAAATATATTTCCCAGTTAATGCGAGTATGAGTATATCATTATTTATAGCGCTGAATATTCGGTAGTCAATGTTGTAGAAAAGCTTTTAATGTACTGTTTACTTTAAACTTTTAATTTGAATTTTCAAAGTAACGTTACTGCTGAAAAGAAAAACTTTAGGTTAAACCGTAAATTAAATTAAAACGCTCAATTTCACATTTTCAGAGGCAAAACAATTTATATTTAAGCCTATCTAAACCATTTCCTGTCCAATCTGTAGCATTACACCCCAGTCTCGGACTCGGAAAATATACTCCAAGGTCAGATGATTCTTGGAAGCGACCCCGTTTATTGGCCTCGGTGGTATAATCCACCAATGCAAGGGAAACTTGCTGCTCTCTCACAAGTTGCGAAATAATATAAATTTAACTCAAACTGACCCAGTGGCAGGAGTCCACTTGGTGACTCGGAACACTGCTCTACTAGCCTCTACAGCTAGGACCTTTTGCATCTATTCCAGTGGCAGGAGTCCACTTGGTGATTCGGAACGCTGCTCTACTAGCCTCTACAGCTAGGACCTTTTCCATCTATTCCAGTGGCAGGAGTCCACTTGGTGACTCGAAACACTGCTCTACTAGCTCTACCAGCCTCTACAGCTAGGACCTTTTGCATCTATTCATGCTCTTGACACCTTTCTTGAATATTTCGATCATCTGCCTCTACAACCAAGCGAAGTACCGATTACTCGAAGACAGGACCGGTATGTCCGCAAACAAGACTGTGTGACTTTCACTGGACAACCCGTGTGCTCCGCTACAGCCGACTTCTGAGGTTGACCAAGACTCCAATGTCTCCGATGAAGCAATGCCAACTTCTGTGTCGGCATGAAGACAGCACGCGCCCCATGCCGCTCGAGTACCTTCCCAATGGGGCCCGTTGTACTCCTGATATTCGACAATAACATCAGTTAGTCTATTTCTTCGCGGCCGCATGATTCTTCTTACCTTCTCAGAGGAATAATTGATGTCTTGGTACGCCACCTCAAGATGGGCAGGTTCTTCGTGCACTTACCACATATACGAGGAGCACGGACAACCACCGTATTGATCAGTCACCATGACAAATCTGTCCGCGAGTAAAAATCTGAATAATAATCAAAATTACACATATAGCCTACGTGTAGTGTTATTTTTGTAGTAAGTAACAAATTACAACAAAAGTATTCTATACAACATAAAAATGTTGTATTAATTAAATATTTTTGTGTATTTATTTCTTTTTTATAGCTTCTTTTTCGATATTGACGGTAACAATAAATTTTTGTAGACCATATTGTTTTAAAGTTGCGTGTTCTGAACGACTGAATGTCATAAAGTCTTTCCTTATTAGACACTATTAAAAAGTAAATGGTTTCCTGCGATTTATGTAGGCTGCCCTTTATTAAAACTTTTCAGTAATACACCTACAAAAATGAATTTTTTACTTTATACCATTCGCCGTTAATGGAAAATTTTGGCTAACTTAGTTTCCTTCGACTTCCCTGCGTCTTTCTTCTCATTCAATGCTGATCAAAAATATTCGTTGTGGATTTACTTTTGCTTCCTACTCTGATTTTTGCCGTGCAAAATATATACGGTTTTTACTATCAACGCTACTTAGTTTGTGTCTTAGTGAAAACACGTTCTCATGTACAAATAAAAGTAACCCAAACAATGATAGACAAGTTTTACTTTTTAGATAGTGTAGTCAGAATTAAGATGAACACATTTTAAGCTGTCCTTAATACGGTTTACGTTAACGTTTTAATTGATATAACGATTAAAAATATTGTTACGATAATGCAGGATATTCACGTGTTTCTCGGCTCTTCCAGATGTAATGTATGTGTGCGTACGTACTGCTGCTACTGAGATGAAGGTCAACTATGTGACACTTGTCACGCGCCTGAGACTGATCCAGATTTCATCAGTCCGCAATCAATTACGTTCTGGTGTTTTCTAGTAGCGTTCTTGACGCGTAGTATGGAGTATTCTGGTATCCCGGCGTGGTATAAATACAACACTTCAGCGACGTTTAGTCAGTTTAGTGGCGAGTTATTCCAGTGCAGTTTGAAGTAATGTGTCGAATTGTTATGTGTTTTATAATTGGGCGGGAGTCTATTAGTTGACATTATTATTGCCAGTGAACCATTTTTATTTGATTAGTTGTAAGAGACCATCTTGTTGATTACAAACTGTTTAATTCTGATAATTAAAGCTGGTGATTAGTGACTTAATTGGTGTCTTGTATTTTGTTTCCACTGTACCATACGACGATCACTAGACCGTCGTAACAATATTCAATAACTGCGCTAATTTATTCTTCGGTCTTAGAAACAATTAGATTTAACACTTGTAAACTATATCCTAGTATGCGCAAATAAATATAATAGCAAAGTTCTTAAAAGTTTCCTTGAGAAATTATATTTATTTGAGTATTTTAAAGTGAGCTCTTTTCTGGTGGAAGAAATGAAACGCTGCAACCGTCAGAGATAGGTCTACGTCAGTTGACTACTCACTTATTGTCAGCTTATTTGTTCAATTAGCTATACTGAAAGCATTCGGCAGCCTCAGTCTATTCAAACTACAGTATGAATCAATTTACAGTTGTGCTGCATTGTCCATCTGCAGAGTTAGTCTGCATTGTCAATCTAATGCGAACAGAGGTAACTGTAAACAGGCTGGTGCTTGAATGACATTGAAAGGAACTAACCGTCTATATCCAGTAATATATCAAACCCGCATATTACTGCTAATAGTAATAGAATACTGCTAATTTATTAGATGAACCACATGTTCAACGAAATAAAATGAAAAAAGCTAGAAACAATATTTGTATTCGCACTGTTGCGCACTTAAGCTTTTAAAATGCAATAGCTCCTATACTACTATTATGTGTTTATATTCGTTCTTATGTAAATTACTAAAATATATACTGTACTGTTACAGTAACAGTTTTTATCTAACCAAAAGAGAATGTATAGCGTAGTAGTATTAAGAGGAAAAATCTTACTGTCTTGACACTATTACCTGAGGCGTGGGTTGAAACTGCCCTGCAGTGAACACAGTATATCATGTTATTGTTTTTATTCTGTCCCCACAAATCTGGCAACAGCGAATGCTTTCACTGAAAACAAAAATAATCCACCTATATTTAGTAATGTCGTTATTCGTTGGGATACTGGTGGTCTTTTTACAACATTATCAGGTAATTTTTGGCTATCGTTGTCTACGTACAATAATGTTACCCTAATGGAATATTGGTTTGACTTTTTTCATTCACAGTGTAATTTGTAGGTGCGCGCGTGTACGGGTTGAAATAATTTTAGTAATTCTTCTACGAACGCAGCGAATAATATTATTAGCGTTCTAATAAATATAAATCTGTTCCCATTGAGACGGCTGAATGTTCTCTTTGAAAGTCCTGTTTATTTTGTCATATAGTTTGTTGGCAAAATCTTTGTCCGAATATTTGCTTTGTATCTATTCACTTCAAATATTCGCCTGCAACATTTGTAGCTGTTGAGTTTCTCCTAAGTAGCAAGTTTTTTGCTCTTCCATTGCTTTTGTCTTCTCATTTATAATATAATGGCTCCCATGTGTACCACCGACGTAGCTTAGGAGAAGGCAGGGTAGGCTGCCGTACGGCATACAAGGAAGGCAGTGTGGCCAGAACTACGCTTCAGCCGCCCATTATTATCCCCAGGATGTTATCCCAGGTACTCATTTTCAACAGGCTGAGTCGACCTGGGAGCTGAAAAACGCACCTTGATTTTATGGTGCGGGCCCAGGAATCGAACCCGGGACCTCTAGATTAGTAGCCAGGTGCCATACCCACCTGGCCTACTGAGCCGCCGTCTTCACATTTATAATAATACTATTTTCTCCCCCTTTGTGGCATCTCAAGCCTTTCACGCTGTTTCTGTTAGTGTGCCCTCTTTCCGCCTATCTCTCTCTCTCTGTCTCTTTCGCTCTCTCTCTTCTCTCTCTCTCTCTCTCTCTCTCTCTCTCTCTCTCTCTCTCTCTCTCTCCCTCTCTCTCTCTCTCCCTCTCTCTCTCTCTGTGCGTTTATCTCATTAGTCTACACAAGAGTATTTTCACCTTAATTTTTTACTAAAAATATCGTCGGATTATAAGCATCCTCCGTAAATGTCTGTAATGCACTTTCTCAATGAGTATTCCACAAGTTATTAGACAATTTTGTATTGTGTGTGACGTCTATAAAATAATTTCCGTGAGAGACAAATTCACCTCTATATACATGAGTATACTGATAAAGTTTTCTGGTGCTACTTTGTTATATCATTCCGTATATCTTCTTATTCGATTACCAGATCGACCCAGATCTCCCAGATGTCAGTAAATAAATTACTTGCCATAATGCATTCCGACTGGTAAGGTTGAATACCTTATTGTAGACAACAAAACACGTGATCATATAAGTGTTAACAGCTTGCCTGGTTCAAGAGCTAATTTTTCTAACCGATATTATAAAATCGTTTACGTTTCAATGTTTTCAAAGTAGTAACTTAGTGCACACACTTACTCGTATACTAACGTCATGAACTGTTTGCAATAGCATTGTGTCGATAGTTTTTATTGACAGTCAACACTACATGATACTATCACCATAGGCGTACGCAGGGCGATTACAGTGGGGATACGACTATACCTGGGGATATGGAATACTCTCAGCAGAACAGTCTATACGCCTCTGTCTAGACTGAAATCGCTCTTACATGTACTTTTGTAGTAGTGTATAAATTTTTTTTAATAACACATCATTTTTTCACTGTCTTTCCGAATCTTTTAATTTTTCCGAATTTGTTTTATTTGTAAAGCAATTGGGGGGGGGGGGAGTACCTCTTGCCCCTCCTGTGCGTAGCCTGCATCACTACAACAGAATTCGGCTAGATTCGCGACAACAGTAATACTAATAAATTTTTTGCTGAGTCGAGGATACAGACTTAACAATATGTCTGTGGAACCACTTGACTCGCCGATGTTACAATCTTGTTCCTGGTAAAAGATGAATTACTTAACTACGCTAATCGCCTAGCATTGTAAATGAGTTGCTGCCTTTCTAGAAACTTCGCGCGCGCGCGCGTGTATGTGTGATTTTTTTTTTAATATTTAAAATAATCAACCATTGCAGAATTTGTACACCGCCACTTAGCAAAGTCTAATAGCTTGAAATAAATTTTCACAGAAATTATTTCTGTGAAACGTGCCTCAAGTGAAAACAAACCTACTTGCATTGTATTTATTTGAAGATATTGCTCGGGAGACCTGCAGGAAAGTCAACGAGTCACTTACAAAGGAATTTTTTATATATAATTTCAATTAAGTGCCTGCAGTAAACGTACAATGTAAAAAACAGTAATGTATAATTTTTGTTATTTATGTAACAAAGTGTGTAATTTAAAAATTTATTAAGGCAAATTCAGTTTTGTGTACACTGAAATTAAAACATAGAAAAGAAAGAAAACTTTAATACTTGCATTTCTGAAAAAAGACAACTTGACTTCTGATTACAGTAGGATGCCAATGCTTCATGCGGAGTTTACGTACATCCGAGCTAGATGAAAACAATTTTATAAAGAAACGAATACGAAGAAAATGCCTGCCGTATGTAACTGTATAAAACTATTACCCATGAAAGTATGCCTAGTACTATCACTCATAGTATACGCCCATTGTTGTATTTGCGACGAGCATAGATACAAGACGTGTGGCAACAATAGTATAATCATTGTTGTCATTAATACTATTACCAGTAATATTTTATATTCGAAAACTTTTATCTTTACCAACTTCAGCATGATTAAACCAAAAATGGTTTGTTCCGGTCTCAAGCAGACAGACTAGAGCTGGTCACTCCAACCCTTCTTCGGACGTCCCACATCTCTCCGTCCTGTCGGCTTACAATTCAATAATTGTTTGGGGTTGCGGTAGTCATCCATTCGGTTAAGTTGTTCCAACAGTTTTAGCCGATATTGGGCGATCCTGTCGAGTATATTCATAAAGTTCAGTTCCTACCGTAAACCAACATTTCTTCTGCGGATATTAATTAAATTGTCGATATTAAAGCATATTTGTACTGAGCTGTGGGTAGAAACGTCGGCTATGGTCAAACCCGTAGATAGTGATTAACATATATGTTGTGCTTGGACAGACAGACAGAAAAACACGCACAAACAATTATTTAGTTATCAGCATTATTTGTTTTATTTCGATTGGCGTGTGTTTACACGCACACACATAATCAATAAACAGTTCTAAGTAATTATCGTGTGTTAAGATATTAATCTAACCATTCAGCCGCCCATGTAGATCAGATAGGATGTCAAATAACGAAAACAATATAATTTAGGTCGACCGTTAACTTGGGAATAGCCAAATGGAATTAAAAACAGACTGTAACTTGAAACGAATTGAATTGAATTGGCACCTGTACAATTTCACTTGCTACCGGCCCCGTTAGGTAGTTGACCTAAAATCATTTAGTAATTCGTAAAAAAGTGAATTCATAATTCAACAGCACAATTAATTGTTATTTCTTCAGATTTCACGCCTAACGCTAAAACTTTATGATTACAGCTCGTCATGTCAGAAAGACATTAGCAGATATGAGAAACAATGACGCAATATTTACTGCCGTAACGGTAGTTCTAATTGTGCACACTTAATACCTTTCATACACGCAAAGATTAATAAAACCATAGCGTGATTAGGATTCATCGATTATTTTACTTTGCGCTGTACAACTATTGTATACAACTATTTCTACTAGTAATTTTGTACAAACCACTATGTTGTCTTTGGTACTGACGAGCACTTTCGGCAGTCAAGCCATCTTTAGGTCGTTGGTAAATGAACTGAAGATGGCTTGACTGCCGAAAGCGCACGTCAATACCAAAGACAACATAGTGGTTTGTTCAAAATTACTAGTAGAAATATTTGAGACCACTAATCCTCGAATACAACAATAAAATAAAGTATTATATAGAACTTTGTATAATTACAGATTCTTCCCCCAGTAATATTTACCGTCTCTTCTGAAGTTCATCCAGTATATTGCTACGCCGTTACAGACATTCTACGTGTATCTCGGCTATTCTAGTGAAACCAGATGTAATGTTGTGTGCATAAGTGATTCTTAACAGGCGTTAACAAGATTGTTGCAGACTCACCGGTCAGAGCGCGCGCTGGTTCAAGGCCGCAAGCAATTACACTCTAGTGTATTGTTGTCGCGTAATATGGATTATTCTGGAACACTTCTGCTACCTATTTAAACAGCGACAGCTGCTGCTTAGAGTCAGCCTTACGTCGGCGATTACTCAGTTGAGTTTAAGTGGCGATTTATTCCAGTGAGGTTTGAAGTATTGTGGCGAAGTGTTATGTGTTTTTATAATTGTACGAGACTATTAGTTGACATTATTATTGCGTGTGAACAATTTTTATTCGACTTGTTGTAAGGGACTGTCTTGTAGATTACAAACTGTTTAATTGTGATAATCAAAGCTGGTGATTAGTGACTTAATTGGTGTCTTGTATTTTGCTTTCCACTGTACCATACGACGATCGGTAGACCGTTGTAACAATATAAACAGAACCAACTAGTTATTTGTTCAGGATGTTGTGTAATGGGACTGTAAGAATCACTGTTGCAACAGGTTATTTAATATTTAAAGTCATTTCATCATAAGTAATCATAACAACCTTATTATTTCTAAACGTTGTGTAATCCAAATACGAAATACCAGAGCTAATGAACATAAAACGCACCACCAATATTATTATGAGCAAGAGGAAGATTCTGCATGAAATTAAATAACAGCATCGTCTCATTTCTTTCTTGAGACTTTATTTTATATTTATTGTTAATTTCACAGAACTTTTTTCCGCTTTCCTAAAGTGCAAATCGCTTTCGGTTTCTAAATTACCTTTTACGTTATAATTTCTTGCACTTTGTATGTAAAAATCTCACATATCTCAGTACGTGGTATGCAGAAGTGTAGGTTATATGTTCCATAAAATGTGTTATAATATGGAAGATCTGGAATATTTATCCAGTGGTCAAATAAGAAGAATTTATTTATTTAGAAACTGACATTGTTTTCATAGAGGCACTTACTACTGGGATTCAATCTATATGAATAATGTAGTGAGCGAGCTTGTAAAGATTTTATTTGCTTAGATACCAAGAATAAATGTCTCGATAGACATTTTTTGTAGTTTTATTACTGTGACTTACACAGATATCTTTAGATAAAGCTGAAAGTTTTATAAACCGATCTGCATAAAAGTTTTTGAATATTCCGGACGCCACCTTGAGTAGTAATCCCATGAAGGCTACAAAATTCTTAGACATACCTCGACTCCGGTAATGTCAATTCGAAGTTTGTTTGAAATTTAGCACAGTTACTTGCAAGGTCTTTAGAACAGCTGCTATCTTCACATAATTTTTGAACACGTTTTTGCAGCCTGCGTCGCACAGATGTTGACTGCTTATACAAAAGAGCAAGATGAGAACCTTATCCCTCCTTTGTTTCAAATGAACTGAACACATCTGGAATACATTTTTGTCTGAGGCTTTCCCGCCCGGCGTCGATGTTATTAAAATTACTGCTTGCCGGGCTGTAAGACCGTGCTGTGATTGCCGGGCTGTAAGACCGTGCTGTGATTGCCGGGCTGTAAGACCGTGCTGTGATTGCCGGGCTGTAAGACCGTGCTGTGATTGCCGGGCTGTAAGACCGTGCTGTGTTTGCCGGGCTGTAAGACAGTGCTGTGATTGCCGGGCTGTAAGACCGTGCTGTGATTGCCGGGATGTAAGACCGTGCTGTGATTGCCGGGCTGTAAGACCGTGCTGTGATTGCCGGGCTGTAAGACCGTGCTGTGATTGCCGGGCTGTAAGACCGTGCTGTGTTTGCCGGGCTGTAAGACAGTGCTGTGATTGCCGGGCTGTAAGACCGTGCTGTGATTGCCGGGCTGTAAGACCGTGCTGTGATTGCCGGGCTGTAAGACCGTGCTGTGATTGCCGGGCTGTAAGACCGTGCTGTGATTGCCGGGCTGTAAGACAGTGCTGTGATTGCCGGGCTGTAAGACAGTGCTGTGATTGCCGGGCTGTAAGACCGTGCTGTGATTGCCGGGCTGTAAGACCGTGCTGTGATTGCCGGGCTGTAAGACCGTGCTGTGATTGCCGGGCTGTAAGACCGTGCTGTGATTGCCGGGCTGTAAGACCGTGCTGTGATTGCCGGGCTGTAAGACCGTGCTGTGATTGCCGGGCTGTAAGACCGTGCTGTGATTGCCGGGCTGTAAGACCGTGCTGTGTTTGCCGGGCTGTAAGACCGTGCTGTGATTGCCGGGTTGTAAGACAGTGCTGTGATTGCCGGGCTGTAAGACCGTGCTGTGATTGCCGGGTTGTAAGACCGTGCTGTGATTGCCGGGCTGTAAGACCGTGCTGTGATTGCCGGGCTGTAAGACCGTGCTGTGATTGCCGGGCTGTAAGACCGTGCTGTGATTGCCGGGCTGTAAGACCGTGCTGTGTTTGCCGGGCTGTAAGACCGTGCTGTGATTGCCGGGCTGTAAGACCGTGCTGAGATTGCCGGGCTGTAAGAACGTGCTGTGATTGCCGGGCTGTAAGATCGTGCTGTGATTGCCGGGCTGTAAGACCGTGCTGTGATTGCCGGGCTGTAAGACCGTGCTGTGATTGCCGGGCTGTAAGACCGTGCTGTGATTGCCGGGCTGTAAGACCGTGCTGTGATTGCCGGGCTGTAAGACCGTGCTGTGATTGCCGGGCTGTAAGACCGTGCTGTGATTGCCGGGCTGTAAGACCGTGCTGTGATTGCCGGGCTGTAGGACCGTGCTGTGATTGCCGGGCTGTAAGACCGTGCTGTGATTGCCGGGCTGTAAGACCGTGCTGTGATTGCCGGGCTGTAAGACCGTGCTGTGCTTGACGGGCTCTAAGACCGTGCTGTGATTGCCGGGCTGTAAGACCGTGCTGTGATTGCCGGGCTGTAAGACCGTGGTCCAAAGCTGTCCATTGCAGACGTTTCAGCTGCCTTCGACGGCCATCTTCAGTGCTAAAAAAAGGCTACACAGACTGTGGTCACTGACTGTGATATCTGTGTCAGCATGTGTATCCATTTTAGCGCTGAAGATGGCCGGTAAAGGCACGGGTAAAACGTCTGCAATGAACAACTTTGGGCCACGGTCTTGCAGCCCGGCAAGCAGTAATTTTAGTAACAGTCCAGAATAAGTTTTGTTTGAACAAGTTACAAAACATTTCAAATGTTTCCATCAGCAACAGTGGCAAAAAGAACAATATTTTACCGTGTTTTACAATAGTGACGATCTGCTAAGTTTCAATAGGTCGCATGCATATTTAGCGTAAATATAAACCTGGAAAGTGAACAAGATGGCAGAAAGTTTGCAAACATACAAATATCATTAGGGAACTTGAAATTGTCCTAAGGCTTTCACGGCCGGTGTCAGTTGTATAAGACGAGTTTTCCGGGCTGTTTGGCCGTGGTTTAGTGACAAGCCAAACGTTTCAACAGCTCCAATGGCTGCCATCGTCAGTGGAATTTAAAGACATCCTGAACGTAGGGTGTTCACATCAGGCCCACAGTACTGTGGTACTGTGGTTAGGTGGTCAGGCCTTTACCAGAGTAATGTGGACCTGACGTGAACAAACTACGTTCAGGATTTCTTTAAATTCCACTGATGGTGGCAGCCATTGGAGCTGTTGAAACGTTTGGTTTGTCATTAAACCATAGAACGCGGCCAAACAGCCCGGAAATCTCGTCTTATACAAATTATTAGGGGCGTGTTAACGTGCACTAGTCTATAATACAAAAATATCATTGTCTATATGTACATTGTTTTAATAGCAAAAATTTAAGCTTTTTAATAATTCGTAAATAAAATGAAATGTTTATTTGATTTTTTCTGAGTGTTTACTTGAGACACTGGAAGTCACAAAATGAAAAAATAGTATGTTGGGAATAAATACGTATTATAAAATTTTAGGTTAAGTTTGGATCATGCTTACATGCAATCAGATCCAGTTTTTTCTTTGTTGTACTACTTTTCCTTTATGGTTGGAATGTTTGTCAGTTTCAATTTTCTTTTCTTTTGTAACAGTTTGCTTCCTCAATTTCCTTCTTCTTCTTAATAATACTACAAGCCCTATCAACAGATGACACTGAAAACAGTTTCGTTTAAAGTACTAAAAAATAAGAGCCAAAAATACAATACTACCAACACTAAAAGTATAACAAAACCCTGGAGAATGGTTTTTTTTTTAAAGATTTGATGGGCTTAAAACTGGTATTATTTGAAATGGTTTTTATTTTCTGGCTACGACAGTTATTGTCACAAGTGTTAGTTATTTAGATCAACGCTAGAGTGCAGGAAAGACTGCAAATAAACTCTGATTTTGGTCATAGTCCACTATGATTGTTTTTGTAAAAAACCTTCTTTATGCATTTTGTATAACACACAGGTATGTACGTCAGAGGGTACAATTCAGTTGTACGGGCATAAATTCATAACATAATGGTGACCAAAAACCCTTCATATTTTGTTTTCCTTGTTTGATGATTATACGATATGTCTGACTCTCTCTCTCTCTCTCTCTCTCTCTCTCTCACACACACACACGCACACACACACACACACACACACACACACACACACACACACACGAACCCGAAAGTTTGCGCGCTCGCTGTACTGTTGAAAATATTCTTAATTTCGGCGTTTTTAATGGACAATTTAATGCTATTTTTTGAAAACTAAATTCTGTGGCGACTTTCGTCATTGGCATTCATTAGTATCTTTGACAGCTGTTCTCAAGCACAGGTGAAGCCGATACAACCAGTTCCCGAAAGTGCGCTCAGTTCTCTGTTCTCTGAATGTAGCTTAAATTATTATATTAATTGCTTATGTGTGTCCGTGCTTGATGTACTTGTATACAGTTCATACTTATATTTTTGAGTGCCCTGCCTACACACACACACACACACACACACACACACACACACACACACACACACTCACACACACACACACACACACACGAATACGCATATATGTATATATAATAATTATTATATTCTTTTTCTTTATTTTCTTTCTAATACAACACCGTTTCGCTAAGATAAATTATATTATCCTATTTTGATATAGTTTACAATATAGTTGTATATGCATATATATAATTTAGATTATTTACATTTCTATACATAGTATCATACATATATAGTTTATAATACGTGTGCAGCGTTTGATGTATATATTATACATTTAGTTTATAGATTCACGGAAAGTTCGTCAGCGCAGAAAACCATTCTTATATCAGTACTAAATTATTATAGCTACTATGATTAGCCTAAATATCTACAACCGTTGAAATTATCAATAAATTCTGCTGTTGTTAAAGTTTAGCCGTTAGTATCTTTCTTCAAACTGTCCTTGACATTTTTAAACAGCATATTATCATAGTGGCAACTTCTTGTGTTCCTCATAGTAGACGTGGGAACATATTTTATAATGTTATAAAGCAGTTGATTTTAAAATTGTAGGCTGAAAAACTACCATTATACCACTGTACCGTAGTATTATATTAGTAGAAGCTAGTAGGACACTCGATACCCACAAAGTACGCATCGATCAGTAAATCTTTGAAATTTGCAAAATGTTTGTAAACGTAATTTTGAAAGCATTTGAAAGCTATTTACGTTTTATAAATATATTCAAACATTGCAAATATACTTTTCTTTGTTTCAAGTTCATCAAGGATCATGTTATGTCTTCACAGGTGAGACATTATTGCTGCAACATATAGAAATAATGAAATCACACAGTGAAATAATAACTGCTCTACGTTGTAATAAGATTTTCTAATTTCGTGATTGAAATTTTTGAATCATTATCATAATCGTATGTAATCAAAACATAGTTTTTCTATTATACAGTTTTTAGTTGTTTAAAACGTTCAAATTAAAAAGTACAGTTTAGAAACCTTACAAATAATTCCAGTTTCTGATATACGAGTGTTTTTACTCTTCTTTTTGTTAATCCTTCCGAGTGCTACACTATATCGAATAGGTTTTAACTTTTATATCAGAAAGTCATCGACTTTATAGGAGAGCCTGCAATGTGTTACATAACGTAGCTGTTGCTTACTTGAACATTAATGATGTCTCATTTTGGATTATACAGTTGAAACAAAATAGAAAATAATCTTAACACGCAAAATACGATACAATAGAATACATATCTCAGAATAAATAAAAAAAAACAATTTTAATTAAATTAAGGATGAATAATTTACTGTGTTAGCATAGGAGGTACAATAAAACTGTAGGGTTGTGTAAAAACCAAAATATGTATTAACGAAGCAAATGCTACAACAAAAATTATGGATAGGTCGGAGTGGCTAAAGGCTTCTCATGATACATGTAGGTCTTTCAACCAAAGCGCCTTGCGTGTATGCTCCGTGTTTTAGAATCCTGACAAGAAAGGCTTGTTTCGAATTTGAAATAATACAAAGGCAGCACTCATACGCGTATGTCGTCGGCATCTCGCTTCATGTTCAGCAAAGCGAACGTTGGCTTCAGTTGCGAGACTAGCGACACCAAAGTAAGGCCGTGATGATTGTCACTATTGTACAAACCGCATTAATTGTTTCGTAACGCTAAATTTTCTCTAAATTCATCCTATTTGCATACATAGCACATTCCCACGGCCGTGTGCCGTAAGTCTAAATTGGCTTCAAAATCTGCTTGTGTGTTATAGATGATTCTCAACGGTGAGTAAGGTTTAGTGGGTCAAGGAAATATACATCTGGATAATGAAATAAATAACTACAGAAAATATTCATATTTGAATCCATTTTTCTCCAGAACAGGAGATCTTTTTCTCTGCCTGTCTGTCTCCCACCCTACTGTCTCTCTCTCTTTCTCTCTCTCTCACGCGCGCGTGAACTCACCCTCTGTGTTGCCTGCCTGAATGGCCGCTTGAATTTTGTTGTCTAAATTTTTTTTTTTTTCTAATATAACGCATGAGATGGTAACCTATCCTAGGTAAGACACTTGAAGGGTCGCGGGGAAGAACGATCAAACTCACATTTCTCTATAGTTTCAGAATTCAGTTTTTAAAGTTTCAAGTCGATTATGTAACTTAAAAATATGGGTAAAAATAAATTACTTGAACTCTTTGCATTGTAGTACTTCATTTATGACAGATTGTGTTATAAAACAAATACATTTACAAAATAAAAGTTGAAAACGAACCTTAAAAAAAAAAAAACAGTCAGGTCATTGATCGTTTTTGCCAGTCACGGAGCATCATCAATGGGTGGGTCGTCTGCATACTCCATGTCGTTATCATCTCCTTCGTGCAATTCATGGTCAGGAATCAGCGCTTCGTAGAAAGCTTGAGAATTAGGATTGGTCAAGAACTGTTTCAGGTGTAATAGATCCTTCAATTTTGCAGGTTTGAGAGGCAATTTTCCATTGTAGAGTTTTTTTAGTTCTTTGGTTTCACTTTTCTTCTTAGGCCTATTTGTTTTTGTTGTGGTTTTCTTTGATTCCTCGCCTTCTTTATCTTGATTTTTGATAAAAACAGCTTTTAAGTAACTTCCAAAGTAGTTAGCCTTTTGTAAAATGAACCTTGGCTCCTTCTTAACAATTTTTAAAATTCTAACAGATCGTGTTGGCATTGGGCACTTTCTTATGTATAACCCTGACAAAAAACCTGTCCACGTTTGAAAGTTGACCTCAGTAGCACAATTTGCTACTGTCAAAGGAGAAGGTTTGATTCTGCTATTCCTAAGTACACCCCTCCAATCATCTGGTGTCTCAGTGTAAGATTTTGAATTTACAAGGCTCATATCTTTATCTCCCTCCATATAAGAGTGACCCCTTATTGGGAAAACCACTTTCACGCTATCAAAGCGTTTCAGGTTGTGAACCATGTAATGCAAAAAGCGCATTACCGTGAAATTCTTGTTTTGGCCAGCACATGAGTCGCAGAAAATAATGATATGTCTTACTGTTGAGCTGAGTACTTTATCAAAAAAGTGTTTAAGCATTGAGCATACGTCGTCAGCCCCCTTTCGAGCAACACTTTCATCATATGTGTAAAACACTGAGGTTGAGTCTGACAAAACATGAACATTGAAAGAAATGAAATTCAGTTGGCGACGGTAGTACATGTCAGATGTAGTTATATTGGGAGTGGGTATATTCTTTTGAAAATCCACAGTTACGGTCTCAATTTCTTCCTTCTTTCTGGATTCTGTTCTGGACTTTCTTTTTATTGAATAAAACTTTGTGCTTCTCGCTAAGTGAACTTTCTTTTCCTTCTCCTTCTTCAACAGTGCTTGCTTTAATAATTCTTTAGTTTCTTCATCTGTAGCCCTTGCAATTTTTTCTTCTAAAACTGATATATCTGCTTTCAATAAGTCACAACTGCTGCAAAGTGTCTTTCCTAGGGTAACCAAACGAAATATTAAAGTTACTATCAAAAATGTTACGGAAAGTTGTCGAACCGACAGGGTTCTCTTTGTTAGACTCACTATACATTCGGTGAAGTTTAGATTTATCTAGCTCTTCAGGTAAGTACACTTTGGATGTGTCTTTTAAAGAATAGTGAGATTTCCTTCCTTTAAGAGATTTCATGAAACTTAAAACTTTTGATTTAGTTTCTTCAGAAAGTTTATTTGGTCTGTTGGCGTGTTTACCTCGGCCATCTGCCCGAGATTCACCAAAATCAGTCAAACATTTCTTTAAAGTTTGTACACGACTATTGGAAATGCCGTGTAAAGATACGAAGGCTTTGTGACAAACATTAACATCCTGTAATATGCCACCTACATGGGCACGAACACGATAGCAATAGGAAGAACAATGGAAACTTGCCTCAGAATCGTCCTTTCGGTTGCGCCGCCGCTGAACAGGTACAACACTGATGAGCCCACTCAAATACTGGTTCTGTGCATTATATTCACCCAGTTGATTGAAATTGGAAATAATTCGTTGTCGTTCTTCGGGTGAAACTACTTCAAAACACTTAAAGCGGAAGCACTTACAATCCTCGCCGATCTCATGAGTTGTAGCACGCAGTTTCTTCATCACGTCACTCATCCTACCTGTATTCTTTCTCTTTTTTATATTACTTTGTACACTAGTTCCTTCTACACTGTCTGTGTCACTAAAATCACTCGACATGACGACTTTTAAACGTAAAATAGTTTAAAAACAGCAAAAGAAAGCCACACGCACGACGATTGAGGTTATGTTTGTGGTCAATACATCAACAAAACAGAACAACAATCTGATTGTAATGGAGTAAGGCATGAGTGGAGGGGAACCAACTTGGACCTTGATCTCCCTTCCCCGTCTGCGCTTGGACTCTGATCGTTCTTGACCGTTACCCTATATCTTTTCCCCTTATTAACTTGGTGACTATGATTTTTCTTGCCCCAATGGTATCACAGATGCATTCTGTCCGTAATAAGCTACCTGTTCACACTGCAAACTCAGTTTGGCAAAAAAATGGACTTTGATCGTTCTTCCCCGCGACCCTTCACTTGTATGTGACAATCGAATTTAAATATACACTACACAGCGTTCAGTATTAATATTATATATATAACTTTGCTTTGGGAAACAGAACAGGTGCTGGCTTAATATTGGCTTGAAAATGGACACAGCCATTGTTGAAACACTAACAGTTTACACAGGTGAACAGGACACTTGTAACCGTACTCTTACTGCCATCTACGTACTGTACGTTTGTTAGAATTTGATTCGATTATAAACATAACTTTATGTTTGACCTACTAAACAAAAGATAACTTATTTTCAGGCATAAATCTTTACAAAATAAGTTTTAAAAAACTCATAATTACATTTGTACTACATGTTGAATATTGTCTTCGTGGTATTATATTGTAATGATATAAATAAAACGTTCCTATAATTTTAACCGAATTATAATTTTAACCGTTCATCTGAATTGAGTTGTTAAAGGGTGTGATATTTCATACCAATATTAAGGTTTACGAAACAAATTAAATTTATGTGTATCCCAATAAGATATGATTTTTTACCTGGTTTAGTAACAGAAATAAAAACGTTAAATGAAACATGGAAGCGATATTAATTTAGTTTTAAATATCTCCAGGTCAACAACTTTTGTTACGTATCGCCTACGTATGTGTTCACCTCAGTTTTCAGAAACAAGACGCGATGAACGGTTTTTTGTTTTTACTGTAACTCTGTAATCAAAATTGACAAGTCAACGCAACAATTTATTTTCTTTAAATGCAGACATAGTTCAGACAAAATACGGGACGGAACTGGACAAAACGCGCCGGATATACATAGTGAATAGCTCAGTTAGAAATGTTCTAAAGTTCCGCGGTTTGTCTCGAAGGCAAAACTAAAATGTCTGGCCAAACTAGAAGCCAGCAGTAGATGGTGGAGGGTTGGTCTGCCTCTACTTTGGGGAGAACCACAACAGCCACAACAAATATCGTGCTGGGACGTAGTTCAACTTTATTGACACATCCAGTTACCTCAAACGTTTCGAACTGTGTATTCCTGGCAACTTATTATTTATTTAAACTTTCGTAAAGAGTAGTTTCTATATTTTAAAGTTTCTCATTAGCCTACATTTCACCTGAGAAGAAATAACCGATTCAATTTGATTAAAAGCATAAAGCTTTTAACATTAGTTTTTCTTAAACATTTTTCGTGTAACTTACCAATTTTGTATCTTTGGGAATGTCAGGGATCTAGTTAGTTGTGAGTCAGTTGCACCACAGGACTTGATGTACTTCACACAGTGAACAAAACCATTGCAGTTCTAAGGCGCCCAGCCTTTACTCGCATACCAACTACAGACCAAGTACTCCTGCCTAGTAATACCTCTTCTTAGGCGTTTGTACTCGACGTAAAACCTAGTGGCTATATACCTTTGACAGAACAATAAAGTATGTATCCTTATACACCCGTGAATAGGAACGCACGCGCACGCGCGTACACACACACACACACACAGATATCAAGGATATATGCAGAAACGTAGATCACGACAAAAACATAAAATTGTGTCTCTATTTTATACAACATTTAATTTAATATTAACACTTTATAATAATTGATTCGACATCTTTAACTCATAGGTTATTGTGTTAGGACATTGAGAAGCATAACTAGTATGTTGTTAGTGTGTCCGTACATGATAGTTTATGACACTGTAGACTAAGTTCACAGTGCGCGAGCAGTGGCACACATAAGTATCTTACTCCTGCCTAATACATGTTTTCTTGACCGTTCGGAGACGGCGCGGCATGATAATATAGGCACACACACACACACACACACACACACAACTACCCCTCGCGCGCGTGTGTGTAGATCTACATTATCATGCTGCGCCGTCTCCGAACGGTTAAGAAGACACGTCTTTTTATGCAGGGGTACTTCATGGTCTAAGTTTAGTTCGCTAGGGAAGGCTGATAATCCTAAAGCTAGGTTATATTCTGCTGTGCGAATCATAATCATGTTGACGTAGTGTGGAGGCAGTATGATTACACCACAACCACTCCGATGATAACATAAAAAAAAAGCAAGATAAAACAAAATTCACACAGCTTAGCAAGACCAAAGAAGTGCGCTCCTCCAGGACGATTGGTTAGCGAAAATCAACTAAAAGGGTGGAAGCAGAGTTTAAAAGTTGCTTTTCACTGGAAATGAAAAATCTTTTCAGGAAACGAAGTAGGATGGCTTGTAAATAACAAGAAAGAGTAATTCA
The DNA here is from genome assembly GCA_034769895.1 of Magicicada septendecula. Taxonomy (NCBI): domain Eukaryota; kingdom Metazoa; phylum Arthropoda; class Insecta; order Hemiptera; family Cicadidae; genus Magicicada; species Magicicada septendecula. The sequence goes on along the minus strand of CM068372.1, from coordinate 432,561,824 downwards.
GGACAATTACAAAAAATCCTCTCTGTCCACTGTAAATATAACAGAAAAAAGCAATTTTACTTGAAAGAAATTGTTTCTATCTCTTAAACTTTAAACCGTAATTCGTGACAACAGAAGTCTAGATTAAAATTAATGAAATTTTAAATGAAACATTGTGATGCAAACTTTTATGCTTTTGTTAAATAATATCCGCATATTACCTTCATCCTTGTGAAAGAAAACTCTTTTTCTCTCAACTTTAATTTGCAAATTAGTTTTCTGAAGCGTCAAAAACATTTCGAGTCCCTTCAGAATTGAACGAAAGCAAAAGGAACGACAGTTTGTTTTGGCAAAGTTGTATAAGATCTTGGAGAAGGAAACTCGAAAGTTTGTCTGCTATCCGTTACGTTTTGTTTGATAAGTAGTCTCGCGCTAATTGTCAGACAGTTACATTGCACCTGTTTACATTTTACCTAATTTCTGTTCTTTTAAAGCGTCGACAGGAGAAAGGTGTAAAATTTGTCAGTCTGTATAAGTTTCTGGTTTCTGTTTTCCTCTCTCATTTGGTACGTATGTAAAAATTAAAACATAACGAAATGTTTTCTTATTCAAAACCCAAAACAATATTTAGGCTGCTTTTAAACACAGAAGACAAAATACTCTTGGACAGTCTGGTGCACTAGTATATAATCTTCATATTGCGAACGATCTATAAAAAGTTGAAGTTCAGTCAAATTATTTTCCAAGCTGTTGGGCCGTGGGAATCTTTTGTAGAGCCAAACCTTTCGACTGCAGCCGCGACAGTCATCTTCAGTGCGCCTTCTGTCCTGGTCCTCTGACGACTAAATGGCGACGAGTCCTAAAACCGTCCGGATGCGGCTATATAAGTGCGGCGGTTTGGGGTCGCGTCACCAATCATTGATAACAAGTCAAGAATAACGAAACAAAAGAATAACTGATTTCATAAAAAAAACCATACAAAAATTATAGATTTGGAGAATTGAGTATATGGAAAATGTAGCTTACAACAATGAGTACACCCTGTCCAGGTTTCAAAATGAAATGTCAATTATCAACGAAGTTACTAAATAAAATGTGAATCACACGCGCACCCGCGCACTTAAACACAAATATTTCACGACATAGAAAAGTACAAAATTAAGCATACGTTTCTAAACATCTGTTACTAAGAAGCCTACCGAACAACCCAGAACATTCTCCACTCCCCCCGTCACGTATGGCAGCTGTTGCGTCAGTCAACTACGTAATTCTAGTGAGTTCCGAGACACTTGAGATACGCATTAAGCCGCCCGCGCCGGCGGCGTTCATTATTGATTAAAAACAAAAAAAAAAAGTTACGAGAAGCCTAGCGAACAGCCCAGAATATTCTACCCCCCCCCCCCCCCGGCGAGTGTTGGAGTGTTGCAGCTGTTGCGTCATTCAAGTAGGTCGTTCTAGTGAGTTCCAGGAACACTTGAGATAAGCCGCCGGCGTGCAGTTAAAGAGGGAAAGCTGGACTGGGCCTCAGCGCGGTATATATAATGCCGTAGCATCTGGGTTGTCAGTCTGCCCACCTCCTAGCACGCTGAGTCGGCTGCTTGTCGCTGTCGTCAATCATTGGCACGAAGGCTCTCCTCCTCGCGGGGAGCGAACGACGCCCTCAGGGCGTCTGCTGACTGGACTTGAAACGGTAAACATCTGTTGCTCGAGTCGGTACCAGCGCAGGGCACAAATCAAAATAAAGTTTATACTCCCCCGCCTTCACAGTTAACTGGTTGGCGGTTTCCTTTTCCAGTTTTAGGTCACCAGTCGAAAATGTACCAGCACTATGTTCACTTCTGGCAGCCATTGGACACGCTCCAGATGCTGCAAATAAGCCACGGGAGCAAAGACACCCCGCATCCATAATCCAATGCAATGGTTGTCAGTCAGTTACGTGAGCTATTTTCACTAGCGCGGATTGAGTGTTTGACGAAGTGAACCAATATTGTGTTAATAATTGTGTGAAACTCTATTAATAGACATTGGTATTGCGTGTGGACAAATCTACTGGAAATATTGTACGAGTTAATTACAAACTGTGTAATTGTGAAAATTAAAGCTGGTGATTGTATTTTGTTTTCACTGTGCCTACGACGATCAAGTAGACCGTCGTAACAGTTGTGTCAGAAGTGGGATAGAACGGTTAACAGTGGAAACAGAGGACACTTCGTAGAAGAGTAGTGTTAATGGTATTTCATAAAATTAAAATGGGTACCAGTCTGATGATAGAAACATTCAGAGTAATGCTAAAGCAAAGACAGGAATAACAAAAAGAAGAACGAAGACAGGAAAGAGAAGAAGCAGAAAAACGGCAAGACGAAAAACGTAAGCGTGAAAATAAAACACCAGAGGGACGGAAAAAATAAGAATTTAGTCGTCAAGCAGACGACGTTAAGACGTTCGTACAAGACGATACCACTGCAAAATTTGTCCAGTTAAGAGGTGAGCTGAACAAACAAGTTGACAGAATATCTGAAATAGAAAAATCTGTGAAAACAAATATTTGATGTTTAGAAGATTCTATTACAAATTTAATAAAACAAATTAAAAAGGAAGTCGAACATTTAGTAAAAGAAATATTTGATAATTAAATACCATTAATAAATGCTGAAGAAGATTCAAAATATCAAAGAAATCTAACTCTAGTAGGGCCAGTTTACGCAAAGGCCCCAACATTTGATGGAAGCACTCATTGGGCAACTTATATTCGTCAATTTGAAGCTGCCGCTCACTTAAATAAATGGACGGAAGAAGAGAAAGGACTTTCACTAATTCTTGTTTAAAAGGGCCTGCCGCAGAACTAATTCAGAAAGTGCCACCTGAAAATCAGAACATCTATGCCGAATTAGCAAAAGCTCTGGAATAACGGTACGGTGACCAGCATTTGTGCGAAATGTACCATGAACAACTTAAAGCGAGGCGACAGCGTTCCGGGGAAACCCTCCAGGAGTTTGAAGCAAATGTCGACCGACTGACAAGACTGGCTTATCCTGAACAATCGGAGGACTTCCGGAAGTGGATTTCTCTCATTATTGACGGTATCAGAGATAATAAATTACAACAAGCGTTAAGAATGGCACGGCATGATAATAAATCAGACGCTCTTGTTCATGCTCTCCGTTTTGAAGCTGCCAAGACGGCGACCTACATTAATCAAAATATGCCATCACGTTGTAGCCAAACGGATCCAATACCACAGTATCGTCATAGCGGACGGAATAAAGGAACGATTAAAGATCAACAGTTTAACAAGTCAGCAGCGTCACAACAATCTTTCGAACCAAAGGATAAAGACAGAAGACCGAAGTGTTACAACTGTGAAAAACGTGGTCATCTACAGGTAGACTGCTGGAAGAATAAAATACCGAGAGAAAGGAGTGATCGCACCAATTGGAGAAGTAAAGGCCCAGAACAGCACACAGTTTCCTCGCTACATAAGATTAGTTGAAACCTGATCGTTAATGGATTTGCGGAAGGTAAACGAAGATCATTTACAGTTGACACGGGCGCTACGGTGTCTATTGTGCGCCCTGACTTAATTAACAACCAACGGCCTCAAATTAGCTCTTGTACAATACAGACTGTGTATTAATACAATACAACGTTCAGGGGAGAGCCTTTAAGAATTTGAAGCAAATGTCGACCGACTGACGAGATTGGCTTATCCCGAAGAATCGGAGGACTTGCGAACGTAGATTGCTCACATTGTGTTTATTGACGGTATCAGAGATAGTAAATAAAACAAGTATTAAGAATGGCACGGCATCAGAATAGCTCAGACGCTCTTGTTCATGATCTCCGTTTTGAAGCTGCCAAGTCGGCGACCTACAATTTTCAAAGTGTGTCATCACGTTGTAGTCAAATGGATCCAGTGTCACAGTATCGTCATAACGGACGGAATGAAAAGACGATTCAAGAACAACAGTTTAAGAAGGCAGTAGCGCCACAACGATCTTTCGAACAAAAGGATAAAGACAAAAGATCTAAGTGCTATAACTGTGGCAAAAGTGGCCATCTACAAGCAGATTGTTGGCAGACGAAAAATCGGAGAGAAGAGCGTGAATGCACGAATTGGGGATGTAAAGATACGGAACTGCACACAGTCTCCACGCTTCAAAAAACCGCGAGTAACCTGATTGGCAAAGGATTCATTAAAGACAAACCTGCAGCATTTACTGTTGACACAGGAGCCACAGTGTCCATCGTGCGCCCTGACTTAGTCAGCAACCGCCAGCCTCAATTTAGCTCTTCTACAATACAGTCTTTGACTGGAAGCCTCGCAAAAGTATTAGGTCAAGTAGACGTACGTGTACGCCTGGGTCTCCTCGAGTTTAGCCACCAAATGCTCGTTGCAGACATTGTCGATGAAGTGATTCTTGGCACGGACATTATGAATGCCTACGGATTCGTTGTGGACTTGCGAGAGAACGTCCTGAAAGTTGGCGAAGAGAAGATAAAGCTTTGCATGGCTAAAATGTCAGGGTCTGCCAACCATTCAATCAAGCAAGTGGAACTGGTCGACGAAGAAGTCAACAGGCCTGGTCAAGAGGAAACTTTCCTATTCCAGGCGGAAATGGAAAAAGAACTAGTAGAGGAAGTACAAATACGGGAAACGGGAAAAGAAGTGATTGGAAAGCCAACTATGGGTGTCAAGGAAAACCCCTTGTTTGTTCGTGAGTTAATAGAAGCGCCCAGGGGAAAAATTGCTGAAGATGAAGTTACGGATGAGATTGTTGACGAGAACCAAACAGACTTGGTTCAGCCAGTGGTATTTAGGTCATCAGTACATGACGCAACGGGAGTGATTCCAGCAAAACTAGCGGTTGAGCGTAAGACTCATATTCCTGGGAATTTGATGTTCGGATCACACGAGACTGAATTCGAAGAACCGAAGAACAACCAATGACGTCTACCTAGACCGCCTGGCCAAGTATTACTTCAGAGACGGTTTGCCAGTTCGGGACGAACAGGCTTAAGGAGGGGACGGTGTTACGAGAAGCCTACCGAACAACCCAGAACATTCTCCACTCCCCCCGTCGAGTGTGGCAGCTGTTGCGTCATTCAACTACGTGATTCTAGTGAATTCCAAGAACACTTGAGATACGCATTAAGCCGCCGGCGGCGTTCAGTTAAGGAGGAAAAGCTGTACTGCACCGCAGCTCGGCGTATATAAAGCCATAGAAGCTGGGTTGTCAGTTCAGTTCCTCTCTGACCTGTTCAATTCATGCCTTAGACTGGCCTACTTTCCGGTGCAATGGAAAACGGCTACAGTAATAGTGATACCCAAGCCGGGAAAGAATTCTTCTCGCGTGGAAAACCTCAGACCCATCAGCCTCTTGTCCGCGACGTCCAAGGTTTTCGAGCGACTGATCCAGCGTAGGATCCGCGACCACCTAGAAAGACTAGACGTGCTGATCCCCGAACAGTTCGGCTTTCGTGAGCTGCACTCCTCGACTCATCAGCTGATGAGACTCGTGGAATGTATTACCAAGGCCGGCTGCCAGGGCAAACAGACGACTGCGATCTTCCTAGACGTAGAGAAAGCCTGTGACCGCGTGTGGCACGAGGGTGTCCTGTACAAACTGACGGAAGTCCTTCTTCCAGATTGCTACGTTCATTTGATCGGCAGCTTTCTGCGAGACCGTAGCTTCCGAGTGAGAATAAACCACGCTCTCTCTTCGGAGGGGCGTATTACCGCTGGCGTCCCTCAGGGAAGTGTCCTTGGGCCTCTTCTGTTCTCGCTGTTTGTCAATGACACGCCCCGAGTTCCTGGAGTTAAATTGTCGCTGTTCGCGGACGACACTGCGGCTTTTGCCTCAGAGCCGAACGCAAGTTATGCGGCAATTAAGCTCCAGCGTCAACTCGATGCGTATGTCGGGTGGACCGATGACTGGAGAGTTGCCGTTAACGCTTCCAAGAGCCCCGCGGTAATATTCTCGCGCAAACGCAAGCGGCCTCGACCGCTTAAAGTAGGCCCCGTCGAGGTACCCTGGACCAACAGCGTCAAGTACCTCGGGCACCACGTGGACTCCCGACTCACCTGGCGAACCCATACACAGTATATCAGACAACGCGCTTCGGCGCAACTCAGCAGACTCTGGCCCGTGCTATCTAATGCGGCAATGACTCCCCGGCTAGGTAAGCGTCAACTCGTACGTGTTGCCCGTGATTACCTACGCCTGTCCTGTTTGGGGATACCTGGGTCGTGGTCATAGAACAACGCTGCAGCGCGTACTCGACCGGGGACTGAAGCTTGCGTGTAAAGTCCCCCGGAGGTACTCTTCTCGTCTTTTGAAGAGAGGACTCGGTGTCCGCTGTCTTGATGACACCGTGAGACGCCTGGCGCATAGATTCTATGTTCGTTCCGACAGAGTGACCCACAATTCCCTCATTTCCGGACTTGGTAAATACACCCCGCGACCAGGTGAGTCCTGGAAGCGACCTCGTCTGTTAGTCCCGGTGGTATAATCCACCAATCGCAGGTCGCTTCAGACCCCCCCCCACAATTAGGTAAAAAGATATAAAATGGACTCCAATAGACCCAGTGGCAGAAGTCCTTTCTGAGACTCGGGACACTGCACTACTCGCGGCCCCCAGTCGTGTGTGTTGTCAGTCAGTTACGTGAGCGATTTTCACTAGCGCGGATCGAGTGTTTGACGAAGTGAACTAATATTGTGTTAATAATTGTGTGAAACTTTATTAATAGACACTGATATTGCGTGTGGACAAATCTAACTGGAAATATTGTACGAGTTAACTACAAACTGTGTAATTGTGAAAATTAAAGTTGGTGATTAGTAACGTAATTGGTGTCTTGCATTTTGTTTCCACTGTGCCTACGACGGACGACCAAGTAGACCGTCGTAACAATACCTTGATTCAAAACTTATGACTACTTTACAAAGAAAAGAACAAAATCAATTTATAACATGTCTATGGCCGTCAGAGAATGTGGTACAGCATTAGTATCCCTATTATATGAAACTTACATCCTGTTCTGTTGAAATATATACGATATGTAATATATTGCAACAATATAACAACTCGTATGTATGTTAGTAATATCGCCCTTTTATTCCCCGTTTATAACAGTGTTTGTTCCTCGTTTTGCGTTTCAGTTAATACAGTGAACCGCAGACAACAAGCGTCTGGCGTTTCTTAACACCTTGGATATGTGCGATCAAATATAGATAGAATCTTGATGACCTTTTGCCACTTCATGTACTGCACCAGAATGTAGGGTTTCACTCCACGTTGCACTAACTTTCGTGTACTCGTTGAAGGCAGTCGTAAAGTAATGAGGTGCAAACCATGCTGATCTACAGTACAGGTATCTGGCTTTCTTAAGACTTGATTCTCGGAAACACATAATCTTGCTGGCCTCGTTGATGTAGAACTACACGTTTTTTATATTCCTAGGCCACTGCAGTGGGCAGCCTATAGAAAATTGGATGTTTCTATTCCTAGTCTAAGTACCTATCTTACCCCCGTGGCTACCTCCGTGGAGGGAAGTCTCTGTGTGACCCTCAGGACTTTTTTCGGCGATACGCGAGCCAGGTTTAAGGTGTCAACCATAACGCTGTATTACCATGACCAAGACAAAACACCGTTTACATTATTTTAGATTCATTGTATGTATAATGTATTGCACCGCTATTTACGCCATGTCTAGGGAATGGCTCAGTGGCTCTCTCAAGAATTTACCCCGCAGAAGCTTAAATAATATTGTGCTTCTTTTGCATGATGTATTTATTAATGTTACGATTGTTATTTGTTACGATTATTCGTGTGAACTGGTGTTACGGGTCTCTCGTCATCTGCTGTGTGTCTATAGGCCTACTATAGTTAAAACATTTATCAAGAAATTTTATATTTGTTTTTCCCTTAAACCTCATTTAAGAAACACTTTAAGTGGTATCACAAAATAACAGATAACATTATAAATTATATGTATATATATTTGCATGACATTTAAAAATTAGTAAACCATGGAAGTAATTTAAGCAACAATGAATGATCTGAAATAAAATTAGACCATAAAATCAAGAAAGAATTTATAGACACTTTAGTTAATATTATGCTTCATAGCACTGAAAGATTATATTAATCTTATACAGGATAAAGAAGAACATAAATTAAAGGATTTATGATTTCCTTTGTTTCAGGTGCAGTTTGAAGGTGTAGTGAAGCTGGCGAATAAGAGGGTCGACCGTACAAATTGGTCAGAGAGCTCCCCAAACAACAACTCAACATTAACAAATTCCGTTTACGTGTGTGCTAAAGTGTTACCTTTCACATGGACATAATGTTAACTCTGATCCTATCGAACTTAATAAACAAAGTTTGCTGAGAATATATTTTTTTAAAGGAAAACAAACACTTTTCTGAAACCTACAAGATGGAGATTGAATCGTCAGTATGGGACAATGAAACATCCTTCACCATAAGTAATTCAACATTTGAAGAAAGCATACCGTACTCTGAGCGCCCAGAAACTTACATCGTGCCTGTGGTGTTTGCAGCAATATTTCTTGTCGGAGTGCTCGGGAACGGGACTTTGGTGTTGATATTTGCACGTCATCGTACGATGAGAAACGTACCAAACACGTACATACTGAGCTTAGCTTTAGGTGACCTTCTAGTCATTGTGAGTTGTGTTCCTTTCACGTCCACAGTTTACACGGTCGAATCATGGCCTTACGGTGAATTTGTCTGCAAGTTGTCTGAGTCTGCTAAAGACATATCGATTGGTGTGTCCGTGTTCACGCTGACTGCGTTGTCGGCTGACAGATTCTTTGCCATCGTTGATCCAATGAGGAAGTTGTACTCGTCTGTTGGCGGAAGAGGAGCCACTCGGTGTACTGTGTTAATCGCTCTTGCCATATGGGGTCTGGCGATAATCTGCGCGATTCCAGCAGCAGTCGCGTCTTACATTAGGGTTTTCAAAGACGGGAACAGAACACTATTCGAGGCCTGTTACCCATTTCCTGAAAATTGGAACCCTCTATATCCGAGAGGAGTTGTGTTAGCTAAATTCCTAGTCTATTATGCAATACCTTTAACTATAATAGGTTTCTTTTATATATTAATGGCGAGGCACTTAATACTAAGCACTCGGAATATGCCTGGAGAAATACAAGGTCAGGCCAGGCAGATTAGAGCTAGAAAAAAAGTAGCGAAAACTGTGTTAGCTTTTGTTGTAATTTTCGCAGTGTGCTTTTTTCCTCAGCACGTTTTTATGCTATGGTTCTACAACAGTCCGACGGCTCAGCAAGATTACAATAGCTTTTGGCACACGTTTCGCATATTAGGTTTTTGTCTGAGTTTTATAAACTCGTGTATAAATCCTATAGCCCTTTATTGTGTTTCTGGCACATTTCGGAAGCATTTCGACAGGTATTTGTTCTGCTGCTTGAAACCCAACGTTGCCAGAAGAAGCAGAAGCAGTCAACGGAGGCACACGAGCACCAGGAAGTGTTTCTGGGAGTCGACGACGATGGCTCCTCTGCACCACAGCACTTTGCGACGTCAGGACGCTACGGTCGAATGTACTGTAACTACCTTCATGAACGGCGCTGAAAACAACTTGCTCATGTGACGCTCCTTCAATACACAGTACACATACACCCGAAGCTTTATTTAAGTAAATAAGTTTAGGTTATAGAAAACAATAAATAGTAATTTGTCGTAAACTGACTGATTGTATTCAAATTTACAGCTAAGTGACATAATTGAAATAAAAAAAACATTCTTTTCAGAAATAGTTTACAGAAATGTCGAGTTAAATCTGTGACTTTATGTTAAATCTGCACAGCCCTTTTAATTTTATAAATTATATTTTACGTAATTTACGTCATCTAAGTAAATTAATTTATCGGCTACCGAACTACTAAAGCAGTTTATATAGTAATGTAACTTTCTCTTGTGAACTAACTTGTCTTTTTCCGTCGAACGCGTTTCGGCGTCGTGTTCGCCTTCGTCAGCTTAGAAACAGACTGCCAGTACTTTGTAACGGTTGTTGCTTGGAAGGTAAAGTGGGGGTGGTGTGTAGAGGAAGGGGATTGGCGCGGGGATCCAAATTATTGTTTGTTTTTTGTATAATTGTGTCAAAAAGTGTATGTGATTTATATTGTAATTGGTCGTTAAGTATGTTGTTTGGGTATAAATCACATACACTTTTTGACACAATTATACAAAAAACAAACAATAATTTGGATCCCCGCGCCAATCCCCTTCCTCTACACACCACCCCCACTTTACCTTCCAAGCAATAACCGTTACAAAGTACTGGCAGTCTGTTTCTAAACTGACGAAGGCGAACACGGCGCCGAAACGCGTTCGACGGAAAAAGACAAGTAAGTTCACAAGAGAAAGTTACATTATTATATAAAGTGTAGTGCTGTGAAAAAAGATGATGAACAAACAAGACAACTACTAAAGCAGTATATAGAAAGAAAATACGTAGCCTACAATAAGAAACGTATTCAAGCTTCCTGGTAATAAAGTAGACCTACACAGAACTATTATTTTAGTACCTGTTGTAACACTATTATAGTGAACTAAGTTGATATAGGGTGTTAATTTATACCACAAAACATAAAGTCTTTCCTGAGAAAAGCATGCATGTAGTGGATACTTGATGAACTTACGACTTCATAATGAGACAGCCATTCAACAGATCACCCCGTTATTCAGGCTGATGTCTCTAGCAGTATTATACATTATGTGGGTTACTTGCAAACGCTCACGTGTTCTCGAAGGTCGCACATGTCCTCTCATAATTGCGCTCACAAAATACAATGTAGACAACTCTGATCGCATACAGTGGAAAACGTTTAACACGAAAACGGTTGACAAGAAATATCGGTAAACACGAAATATGCCTCAGCTCCCAATGGCTGCTTGTATTGTACAATTACAGTTTGTGTGATTTTGCCTACAAAACATCGGTTAACAGGAAATTTTTTGAAATAATAATTTTTTGCAGGCTTTGCAGTAGCTGCATCATAAATAAATCAATACGTGCACGCCCCGAAACAGTGCAATTTAACAGCTGTAAAATTGATGGCAGTACCGACGAACTTGACGCCGAAATTACAATAAAAAAAAAATTATGATTTCTTTGCCGATACCGATATGCTTTCGTTGCTGACCCATGTTTGTCGTTATTTAGAAACCAACTCGAAAGGTGAAATTTTTTACCACATTTACAAAAGCAAAATTTAAAATATTTTTCAAAATAAAGTAGTGCAAAATTGTAAGCAAAAGAAAATAACGGATTATTTTAAAATGAATAGAACATTGTAACAGTAAGAAGATTAAAGGACATAATGCATTGATGTACTTGAAACCTAAACCGTAAGACCAAGTTAACAACGGCTACTGTGTGTGTGTGTGTGTACTAAATTTAAAGAAAATACACAGGAGGATAAATAAAACGTACGTACCTTCTAAATATTCTTTATTGCTTTATTTTCTTACACAATGGAGTAAGCAATATATACAGTATTTATTCATTTATCTCATTTTGTTTTAACTTTTTGTCCGTTTAATAAGAAATTCTCTTAATACGAAAAAAGCAGCTGGTTCCAGTCATTTCGCGTTAAACGTTTTTACTGTATATTCATTCTGCGGTGGATGAGTGATAAGTGTGTTTTCACACGCGCGCGTCAGTAACAAATGTAACCTGTATTCCATATCATAAATTACTGATATGCATAAATCTTGATTATATTTAGTAATTCCATGTTACACGTTAAAACTCCGAGATTTATAAACGTGCATAACAAACTTGTGTTAAACGTGTTTCCTCTGTAAGCTTATTACTCGCAAAAGAAAATAATTATTTTTGTAGTCACTTCACTGCATAGTAAAAATAGTCGAATAGTCGAATTCCTTAGCTATGAACACATATCACTACTTGCAGTATTTAGAAAATTGTTTAACGAACCAAAAAAATATGTATATTTTTGTAAGGTGAAATCTTTCAGAACATTTCCTAACTACAGTGTCTCTCCTTACTCGCGTTGGAAGGACCATAATACAGTAATTATATTGCTACTTTAATTACTTTTCTAGACCTCCCGCTTAAACAGAAGTGTCGAGTTTGCCTGTATGTTGCAGTATAATTATTTCTTACGTTATTTAATACTTTCATTTACAAATTTGTTTAATAATTATTCTTTAATTCTTACGTGATTATAATTATTATATAATTATTGTTACTTAATTCCTCTTTACTTAGTATTAATTTTATTCTGTGCTCGAAGTCATGGAGTTCATTTTAATCAATCTTTCTTTCCGACTAACGCTGCCATTTGTCTTCTCTGTCTTCTCAACGCATCCAGTTACCTTCTCTGTAATTTTTTTTTGCTAATGACAACATACACAATTGTAATTAAGTTTATAATATGAAAACTTAAGCTATATTGTGTAACAGTAGTTTAAGTAGTTTTCTTTCTACCAGATTTAATAGGTTTTTATGAGATCTATTCCTCACATTTAATAATGTCATTACTTTCTGACTAACATGCTTTAATACAAACACAACATATTAAACGGCCTTTCTTTTGGTTCAGGAAATAAAATATTTTTATTAGTATAGTGTAAGAAACCTAAACACAAAAATCGTAGTGTATACCCACTATCCAGAAATAATAATAGAATTTATCAAATACAATTAAAGACGAATACACAAAATAAAATATTGTTATTAAAATAATTAGCGAGAACGTTTTATGTAGGAGCAGCATCTACAGAAATCTGACACGCCGCAAAAACACATTAAATAGTTTGGGTAGGTACATTTACAGAAATATCTCCCATTATTGTCAGTGAGTAATTAGTCTGTTTGGGAAATGCAGGATATACGAATTATGATGCGTCTGAAGAATATCATGTAAATGTAACCTATAGTTTTTGTTCTCAGTAAACATTAACTTGTCTATTGAAAAACTGCATAGTAACTAAGTTTAACGTTAGAATATGCTGTGAACATTTAAACAGTATAATGTGCTAGAAAGAAACTTCTATTGAGTAGGCCTACCGTACAAACATTATAAAAATTAACACAAAGAACAAAGTAATGTTTTATAATTATAGTATCAATTACTTAAATGAAAGAAATACAATTTGGACCAAATTGTAAATGTAATATATTTACGTTATATCCGTGTAACTATTACTAAAACATATAAGACGAAATACCTATAAACATACATACATATGGTGTTGAATGTACATTATGGAATCACTACGCTGTCGTAAAAAGTTTTCTTACACAGAAACAGGAAAATTGTAAGTTATTTACATAGGTTAATGAAATGGATGTTAAAGTAGTCCCACACCAGACGGTGAATCAGTTCTCGGAGGGTTCAAATTATTCCCGCGATTTTTTACACTAAATTCCTATATGTAAAATGATAATTCCTGAGTAATAATTACTAAGTAATACTAAATAATGATATTGATAACACTTCATTATTAAATAATAATAATGATAATTATTTAGTAATAATAACTAAAGGTAAAATCTAGTCGCTGGAGTCACATAGACATGGCCTCTACATATTCATGTCCTATTTAGCTTGCTATAAGAGCCACATTCCGTGTCACTAATTACAGTTATCAAGTACAACAACTAGGCTGCCCCGTATATTCTTCCCAATCATCTTCAATAATGTTTAGGAGAAATGTATTGTTCCAGAGAACATGTTCTATAAATGTACCTCCCCTAACAAGTTGGCCAAGAAAAATAGATGTCCCTTCTTCTGTTACCGGAGTAAATCCTATCCTATCCAATGTTACATCTCCAGCTGTCTCCTTCTTATCATCAACTTGGCCTATCCTCATTACATTACTTCCAGCATTACCAGTGTTGCCAGTGTAAAGTAACAATTCCCCTTCCTTGGTCAAGACTATGTGACTTCCTTATTACGTAGGTAAAAGGCTGTAAATTAATATAAAACTGTATTAAGTGCCGCAAATTTAAAAAGACTTTCTAGAAAATTTAGAGTGTTACTTGATACTTTTTAGGAAGAAAAAAAGTAAATAGTCATGAATGATAATACATAAATAAATGGGTTCTAGGAAAATGATTTGTTTATCTATAATTGGCCAAATAATATGGGTCATGGAATCAGATTCAAGATTCCAAAATTTTTATACTGTTTCACCCCTCTCTATGCTAGTACCCACGTAAAGAATAGAATTATGTCATTGATTCAAGTCTGTTATATTACGGGCGCCTTCAACTGAACTAACCACTATTTGCTCAGGAATTAATCAATTCTCTGCTAGAAATTTTGTGTAAACTCAGTTTTTTTAAAGATCTAAACAAAAGTAAGAAACTTAAATAAATATAATGTTTTATGACTTCGGCAATATGTTAAATAAAATAGACAGACCGCATGCACCTACTGTTTAAGACTAAAGAAGATTACAATTTACACGTTGGATGGTTTTCCAGAATCATTAAAATGTACAAATTAAATCAATAAAAATTATATTTTGTAAAATTAAAAAGGATCGATGCATTAACAGTTTAATGTGAATATGTAACTAAGTAATTAGTCAATTAATTTTTTTATTTGGGTTATTTGTCAAAAATACGTTTCTGGAACATCTCTTATTTTTAGGACAATATTTTATTGGATTTGAAGATCCAGTTAGAGACAGAAAATATTCAACTAATGTATTGCACTTTTAAAAACCGTTATTTTTATAACCAATGTATAATAACAGTTGTGGCGGTTCAGTTCCTTTAGTACTCATGTAACCGGATTTCTAACTACAAATGAAACTGAGAAAAACAGATTCTTTTGTATAATGTAAACTATTATAATGTTGTATATTATATCCACATATTAAGTAGAAATATTTTTAAAGGCTAATTAAGATATAAATGTTTAACGTAGCGATATTTTTTAAATCAATTTATTTTAATTTTTTTTAAAAAGGTGTTTAATTTATTTAATTGTTAGACAATAACGTGTAGATTTACACTTTGTTACCGCTGCATCTTGCCTTCCCGTCATTAGAGTTAACAATTCAATACTGGTAACACAATGGCGTTTTCAATTAATTTTATTAATGTTAGAATAATACATAAGATTATGTAAAGGCACACACACACTCACAGAAATACAAGTATACACATAAAGTTTTACAAACTCATTCTATGTCAAATATTAATTTTAGTGGTAGTATTATCTACCAATAAACAAAATAAAAGAATAAGAACAGAGAGATAATTGTGTGACACGATAATACTGAAAAGAGAAAAAATGGTGACGTTTGTATTGTTTGTTCGAGAAATACCAACTTATTAATACACCTGCGAAATATTTTACATTTTTCTCCTTCCTGCAACAACAGAGTTATGTAGAAAAGCAGTGTGCTGAATGTAAACAATGACTTAGAGGTCGCAAATGTACAAGCCTTTCCTTCTCTATTGCTTGTTTACTCGTGTACCGTATGAATTCCGTTTCTTTACTAATGCAGGCATAAAAACGCCCGCTATGTCATGATACGGCCAAATGTCATACACCGTTTCAAGATAGCTGTTAAAGGGCTAATTCTCCTCACCATGTCTCCCTTCATAACGGAGATGACTCAACTCAGCTTATGAATGGCAAGAAAACTCGCTATTCTTTAGTCTATTACAGACGACGAACCCGTTGCCCGTTTCATGATTTTGGTTGTATCATTGTAACAGAGAAACTCATCTTAATTCTGAGCACACATACGATTGTGAATAACACATACATAGGAGACAACAAGACATTCTGTTTCAGATAATTTCAACTTAGCTACGGTTTTTACTTTGAAGTTTTTTGTCTGAGATATTAGTTTTTGAAGGCTAGAGTGTGGACACGGAAGAAGCTGACAAAGCCGTTTCTGTAAATAAGTTTACTTTAAAAATAATTTATATTTCTCAGACAACATTGGTGAGGCTTCATACTTATCCTTACACCTAACCATAACAAAATATCGAACTTCATAGCTGCCTTTTCCTTTATCGTCGATTTGTCTGCCTCGATTCGTAACAGTCTTAGTGTCACAAAACGTGTTACGATTAAACAATCAGAGACTCCGCTACCATACTTCTCAAAAAAATTCCCGTTTTCATTACTGTCAGGCCTAGATTCTGCAAGGATACCCCGAGCTATCCTACATTGTCTCTTTTCTAGTTACCTCACGAAAATGATCAGACCAACCTTTCTACAAGTTGTCACCAAAACCGTGGAATAACTAACTCGTTTAAACATAATTCAATTGCAAAACGTAAGAGTATAGCTAAGAAAGGAGGCCTAATAGTTCATTTTTAATGTGGATTAAGTTATCCGTGTCCCTTCTTAATCTCTATCTAGTAAATATTTCTAGCTAATTTCCTAAGTAAAATTCTGGAAAATATTAGTAAAGCACACGACATAAACGTAGAAGCAAACTAAGTTGCAATTCATAATTCGACTTTGACTAACTCAATGTAGATCATTTTATTGAAACAAGAAGAAAATATAATTATCTACTTGGGGCAATGAATGTTGTTAAATTAATTAGCCACAATATTGCTATACGATTTTTTCATATTATTGTTATCTTGCTGTGTACTGTTTCTCCATCTGCCTAGTAAGGAAGACACTGATTTTTATATACTAGGCGACTAAAAATTCTTTGCTAATATCATATGATTTTTTTCAATTTTATAAAACTCTGTCTGTCCTACATTCCTGTATGCTAGTGAGACATGGACTCTTAGTAAAAGGGTCGTGCAGAGGATTCTGGCAGACGAAATGAAATTTCTAAGGGACGCGAGGTTGTTCTCTCTTGGATCGGAGAATGAACGAGGATATTAGACGCGATTTAAACATTGTGTCATTGCACCAAAAGATTGAAGACCACAGAAGAAGATGAAACCGCATCCCTTATATCCGTCTACCGGTGGCTGCCATGGGTTCCGGAACAGGTTTAACGCCTAGTCCTTGGAGTGATGATGATGATGATGCTGATGACGCGATTGTTTCAACTTTTCTGTTTCCAATACGTAATGTACAAGAAATTTTACAAGATAAATGATTATCATTTATTTATTTGGGTAAAACGAACCTTAACAAATATGACTACAATGGCTTTTGTGTCTGTGAGATGCGTGTTTTCCTAAGAACCACGCTTTACTGTCGTTTGGTGTAGACATGGGATACATTACGTACATTTTGTTCAGTCAAAGAAGTGCGTAAACTCCAGTTACGTCAGATTTTATTTTATAGTTTCCTGTCGGCAGTTACACAAACTAATGAACTCAGCAAATTATGTAATTTTTTCTGTAAAATTTTGTCTGTTGGTTTTTACACATGCTATACATAAAACTGTCATTACATATACAATTTCTTATAATTCGTCTATATTTTACATGTTAAGTATATTGATAAGTACTCGTAATTTGCCTGACATAGGGAACAGTATAAAACGAAGATTAGTGAAAAGTATGGGGCAATGTTGCAGACATGTTATTGTTTCTGATACGGTAAAGGTCTTTGCATCGCAACCCCTATAGACACTAATATTCTACATGGTATTATGTAATATGGGTTTATGTACTAAGTTAATAATACAGCAAAGACCCCCGTACATAGTGTTATTTCCTGTAAGATTGTTTAAACACACACACACACACACACACACACACACACACACACACACACACACACACACACACACACACACACACACACACACACACACACACACACATTTAAACAGTACACCCAATTTCAACCCGTTGACTTGTCGCGGACATCACTGACTGTCGGGAATTGGTAATGAGCGCGCACTCACTTATTTGTATAGGGCCACACATACAGGCCTTGTTATCGGAACTCACATTTCGCTATTATTATTCACTGTTAGGCAAAACAAAAATTAAATAAATTTTCAGCAGGTCGTTTAGTGCTGTATACTGCAAGCATCCTATTCTCTGTGATGATTTTTAACCACTTCGACTTAGCTTGTAATACTTGTAACTGTTCTATTCCAATCTTAGAGTTTCACCTCTTTGCTGTAGATGACAGCAGACCCTCAAGTTAGCTTCCGGGTACTGACTAATACTCACGGTTGATATTGTTACATATACATGGCAACCGAATGATATACTCAGGTCGATTTATTCAAAAGTAAAAAGAAAACCTAGCTTTGTTAAAATTTTGTTTGTTTCTGAAATTTAGGTTTTCATATGCTAAAAATATTTCAATAAAATTATACAAACTTTAATAGACTAGGATTTTACATGCCACACACACACACACACACACACACACACACACACACACACACACACACACACACACACACACACACACACACACACACACACACACACACACACACACACACACACACACACACACACACACACACACACACACACACACACACTGTATATGTATTTCAGTATTTAAATACTAATGCTTGAGCGTATATGTATGTGTTGGATGATAATCTGTTTTGATGTTAATAATGAATACAATAATTCAAAATGATTGCATTTAATTGTTGTTTTGTCTGTGAGGTTGCAGACCAAGTTTGTTTTGCTGAATAACGTCAAAAAAGATTTTGTGTAAACTGAAACACGATAGTAAGAACTCGATAAAATTGTAATCAAGGTGTTCTATATAGATTTATATACATGTGTGTGCGTGTGCGTGTGTGCGTGCGCGCGCGCTCAAGCGTGCCCCTCATGAAATGTTGATCGCTGTTTCTTTTATACTGTTTTTCTGTTCCATTTTTATTTTTGATTTTTTAATAAGCAACTGGGAAAAAATTTGTCATTTATAATGTGTTTACTGTAAATAAAAAAAATTATTTTGTATACATGTACAGACTGCTTGTGTAAATACTATGTATAAGCCCTACACATGTGCTAATTATTATATTGTTTCGATTGTGTAAATAAACAGATTAGTATAAGTAGAAATATTCGTATTGTTATTTTTATAGGCGTTAAATGTACAAAGAAATTATTATTTTTTCTTTACATAGTGTACATAGCTATAAGACTAATTTCATAATATTGTAATTGTATTGCAAATTACATTTCTTGCAATCCCCGTTTGTTCACAGTTTTATGGTTAATATTTAAAACTATTTGAACAAATAACCCCATAAACAAATATTGTAAATGTGAAAGCTGCTCACCCCACGCGAATTATAATTAAAACCAATTAGCTAATTACACACCATGTTATCATAGAACATGTTAACCATCAGTTATCCATTCGCTGACTGAAACGAGCAGATTACAGTATTACGTTATTCGTATGGCTTTGTGTGCTGTTAGAAAATTTTATTCTGCTTTTTATTTGTGTTACATACAAAAAGAGTGTGACAAGAATTGCGTAACTGATTACTTGTTCGATGGTAAATTTGTGTGTGTGCTCCCGTCTGCGAGTTTGTTTACATTTCTTCATCGAATGAAATAACAGCCTTGTTTGAATGTAGGTCCGTTTTCAAGCTATCTCTAAAACTAATGAAGCCTTTCAGCAACACATTTTGTTAAAAATGTTTTTGTTATGAACAAAACATTACTTTTATGTTTCGTTAAATTTTTAGGAGTATACTTGTGCCTATAATTGACACTTTTGTGAGATTTATTTCACATTTATTTTATTTTTATTTAGTTTGTAGCAAATTAATTTTTTCATGTTTAAACGTTTCTCACAGCTTAAAAAATCAAACAGTTTATTCTACGGATATAGATGATGAAAATCATGCTTACAATACTGATAAAAGTAAAATGTGAATAAACACCAATGGCTGAAGTATTGCACTAAACAATAAAACAAGATATTTACAAAAATTATTAATTAAACTTCATCAAATAACTTTGTATGAAGATTACGACTTCCGGCTTGGACTAGTTAAATGTCTACCGATACCCATAAAACGTCAACCAGGATATAGTTTATTATCAACCAGGATAATTTTGTTTGCATTTGTCATATTCAAACCTTGTTGTAAATTGTTGCTAAAGTAGTGTATATACGTACTGTTTGTTTGCATTTGTCATATTCAAACCTTGTTGTAAATTGTTGCTAAAGTAGTGTATATACGTACTGGACAAGAGCTTTACTCAATTATGAAATCCCAATTAACAACTGATCAAGTTGTTGTTTACGATTTAACAACGGTCGGTCGTTTGGAAGGCATCAAAACGATTTGTACAGTACGAAATAACTAACAGTTTTGCAAGATATTAGAACAGAGTTGGAACACAAATAGTTAATTAAAAATAAATGTTATGAAAATTAAATATGTTACAAAAAGCAATGGCAATTGCATCAGTTCATCAATATTTGTACTAATATCACATTACTAATATTACCTAATTTTCACAAACCCTTACTTTTCTTATCTACATATAGGCTACCTCAGTCAAGTATTTTTTCTTAATTAAATTAAGCGAGTTAAATTCATAGTTAGTTTCTTTAATGTAATTATTTTATTGCGCTTATATGTTATTATAGTGTCTGGTAACTTATCACGTATATATTGTAAATTTTTAAAATTGTTTGTCAGCAGAATATTACCGATTGCTGATATGAACAAAGATAATAAAAATGTTTCCGTAATATCGTGTATAGTACACAACAACGCATAAATGTCACAGAAACGAGTCTTGTGCTCACCACAATCTTAAGCTTGGAAAATGATCGACTTTACGATTAGGCCTACACGCTAAAATTAACGTCACTGGAAATAGAAACAAATAAATTAAGGTAATAGTAGTGGATTAAAAACACAATACAAATTTTTAGAATATTTCTTCACAAATTCTTTAAAAACATAATATTTGAATACAGTACATTTGCTAATTACGAGTATATTTTTGTAATTTTTAATAAAATGTAGAGACTATATACACTAAAGTTTAAAATTTGGAAAGTTTAATTAAAAAAGTTGTGTTAGTGGTTATAAACACAAAGAGAATTACCACTGTTGCAAACTACTATAGACAAATTATTCCGATTAGCGCTTTTAAGCTTCTCAGCTCATCGTCAGATCGCTGAGAACGATGAGCTGAGAAGCTTGAAAGCGATAATCGAAATAATTTTTCTATAGTGGTGTGCAACAGTGATAATTCTGTTTAAAATGTCAGGTTAATATTTCGAGGAATAAGACATTATTATTACATTAGTCTCAATATTATCTATGTACATATCACAGGTACCTGGATATATATATATATATATATATATATTTATATTAGCACATAATGAAATACGGATCAATGGAAAAAATGTGGTTTCAAAGTGATATTGTCACATAATTTGTATGTTTATAATAGCATGGTTTGTATGATTCTGTATACGCTTCGTGTATGAATACGAAGTCTTGTATATTTGTATTTTACGAGACAAAAATATTGAGCAAAAATTATTTTTAAAACAATTACAATTAGGACATTAGCCCGTAATTTTCACAAAACTTAAAATAGCCTTTAGACACTAAAAACTGCTAATGTTAAAATGGGCTTACCTTCGTTACTACAATAAGTAAAACCTTATTTACATAATACGTTTCTCTTACAGTAAAATGCACCTTTCCACGTAAGGCTACGCTTATTTTCGTTTTAAACATAACGACAACACAGAAATTAAGAAAGTATACGACATTAATGTAAAAGTTTGCATCTTATAATATTTACAAATTTACATACATTTCAATGTGGTAGTGTTTAGCAAATAATAAAAAGTAGTCCCTGAGTTTGTAATTAACAGAAATGTAGCAGAACAAACCACACAGACTAGATGTTGCAAATTGTTTAACAAAGTATCAACGGAACAAAAATTACACACTAAGCAGTTTAAAACAACCTGTAATTTTTATTTTTATAAAAATTCAACTAATAACACAGATAACTTCAATTACTTATTTACTGAAGTCAAATTCCTGTAACCTCAGAAGTCTATCCAAAACGCCCCGTATTTCGAAATACATTTTAAAGCGAATCAATTGTAATTATTAAAGTAGACTGTTGTTTTCTGAATTGTAGACTATAGAGTTCTACACTGTATTACGATAAAAAATAATTAGAAAAATTAAAACGTTACATGAAACAAAATGACGCAAATTTTTAAACTAGAAAACGACATATCTTTAAATAAAGATATGCTGTTGTTATCCTTTCAAAACCAGTATTGAGTTCAGTAAACCAAAGCAAACAAAAATTTCAAGTTTAATAAAATATGAAATAGGTTAATTTATATACAAGACATTTAAAAAGAAAAACTTTTAGTAAAACAATTCTCAAATGCTTTTTGTTCATAAAATACATTTGTTTTTAATAATTTACTAATATAATGTTATAATAAAGTAACAGTTCATGTGATGACATCCTTTGCAAGTATGTATTTAGTTGTATACTGGAACATAATATTTTGTTACATATTTTTATGTAGTTGTTTCTTTTGACCAACATAATTCTTTTTTTTTGTGGAAAAGGATCTGTAACAAGTTCACTTATTACAGTTCTAAAATATAGCGTTGATACGTTAATTTCAGTCAGCCGAAAAAGCATGTCTATTCAAAAGAGTCAGACTGAATCGTTTCAGAAGGGATGTTGTGATTCAACTGAACTTAAAACAAGAATTAAATTGCAAACCAAATAACTACTGTAATAACTACTACAAATTATTAAAATTGATATTCCTAATGAGAATGTTGCCGTTATAAGTTACAGGTCTTTCATAAATTAAGTTACTCTTCGGAGCGCTTCTGCGTGAATCTGTACCGAGTACACAAATTTCCTGAAAAAAGTTGACTCACAAACTCAACTCTAAAGCATGTCGATAGCAAATTTCAAGAATTCTGATTGCGATAACCTCTTATTTTTGTTCATATTAACATTTAAAATATACAAAAATATATGTAGTATTTCAGAAAATGACAACACGACACAACAACACTAGGCTAGCAGCAGTTTTGTGATTGCAGTGTGTAATTACGTTTTAGGCTAATTATGTACATTTTTTGTTTGTTCTATGTCTACATGTGATATTTAAATGTGTATAATTTAGTGTAAAATAAATTTGTTTAAAAAACGCCATCTTGTGTTTTGAAGTAAGTAAAATGAATCCCTAACGAATATCGCTGCAAAATAAATTTAGCGCACGTAAACTTGAGTCACTTAAGAACTGAGTGGTTAATTGGTTAATAACATTAAAAATTACTTGCTCGCGTTAATAACTGTATTTAAATATACGAGGGAAATTCAATAATTAAAGAGACAAATTGATCTAGAGAAAAAACGGTTGGCAGGAGAAATTAGGTACTTTTAGGACTTCATGTTGGCATCCCTGGGATAATCTCTGAGCAGCTGTTTCATGAAAATTGTTTTGCTTATAGCCTCAAAATCTCATTTAACAATGGCAAGTCCGCTAGAAGTTTCCACATTAGTTGAACAACGTTCAGTGATTCGATTTTTACTTTCTGAAGGTGAAAACCCCTCTAATATCTATTCTAGAATGACTGAACAGTATGGTGAAAGTTGCATGAATCGCGGAAATTTTTATAAGTGGGTGGATCAGTTCAAAAACGGTCGAACCTCAGTGACAGACGAACAGCGATCTGGACGTCCAAAGGAAGTTTCAACTCCTGCGCTTGAATCTCGAATAGACAATATGATTCGTGAAGACCGTCGTGTTACAGTTGAACAAATGGCTGAAAATTTGCAAGTAAATGTTGGTACAGTTTATAGCGTTATCAGTGACAAGCTTAGGTACCGCAAAACAAGTGCAAGATGGGTTCCAAAAGAGTTAACGCAACAACACAAGGACAACAGACTCAGAGTGTGCACAGAGCTGAAGCAACGCTATTGGCTGGGAGACACTACCACACCCCCCGTATAGCCCAGACTTGGCACCATCAGATTTCCTCCTGTTTGGCCCACTCAAGGAATCGCTACGTGGTAAGAAATTCAACAACTACGAAGAAGTCAAAAAATTTGTGGGAGACTGGTTCAAACGTCAAGATAAAGAATTCTTTGCTGCAGGCATAAAAAAGCTGATTCATCGTTGGGAAAAGTGTATTAGTGTTGGGGGGGATTATGTTGAAAATTAGGAAAATTGTCATTTTGTAAAAATACACCATTTTTTCTCTAGATCAGTTTGTCTCTTTAATTATTGAATGTCCCTCGTATATATTATTTTATTTTAGGGGATCGCTATTAAAGTCAGAACTTACAAATATGAAACTTTCTACACGTCTTTATATATTTGTGAGTTAATATCTCAAGAAATTAAATAGAATAATGCATTTCTAAATGTCATATACAACTTTTTTTGCTGTTTTTTATTTTATTTTATAGCACATTTGCAAATATTTATCTTTAGCTAGCCAGTGGTCAAGAGAGCAAATTAATAACTATTACAATCTTATTTCCTTTCCAAAGCAGCGATATTCGTATCAAATCATAAGTAGGCTTATGTTTATGCAATATTGTACTAAGCAAAATCAGGTTGCCTACAGTATAGAACGTCTGCTAGTACTCATTTAAGTTTCCATTTGAAGGGTTTCTTAGAGATCCTCATACTTCAAAGATTCATGACTACAGCATATCAATAGGCACTCTTTGTTCGTTCTGGACAGTACATAGGCCTAGTTTTGAAGCTGTTGGCACCACCAAGGCCTCCGAAAAAGATTTGGCCTTAACGTATAAGTTAAGCCTAATTGCTGACTAATGTTTAATGATGCAGAAGACTGTAGGAAGTTTACAATGAGTAATAAGACTTTTTCCGAAGAGTCTTAGGATATTACAATAAAAGACCGATGTTTATAAAACAAACGTAAAGACCTTTAATGGAATGCGACCAAAGCGATGAAAACTGGATAATGATTATTGTTTTATGAATCAAATTAACAGTGGATTAACTGAGGCTATGATATTCCTTTTTACGTGTAATATTCCTGTTTATATTCCTTTTTATGTGTAATATTCCTGTCTGACGTAGGCTACATGTTAAGGATAGCAGTTACTGAATAATTCCTATTCGTTGAACGTACTCCTTTTTTGTACTTCTCTGCTCGACATTTCAGTCTCCAAACCTAAAGCTGTCTTTAGAATTATTCCTAAAACAAACGAAGTGCAACACACGATATATTGTTAGTAGAGTGTCATTGTGAAGATAGATACAACGTTAAGAGGAAAAACAAGTACATTTGTTTAAAGAGGAGTGAAATTTATGTAAGGTGATTCCGCGTAAGGAAAAACTTTTTGAACGCTGGGTTAGAGTCTGGAGTACGAATACTTAGCCTTCGCAGGTTTACCCAGGATAAGAATGTGAGAGAATATATAAGTAACTAGTTTTCTCCTACATATTTTCGATAGTTAAGTTCAAGTGTTTGAAACGGATCCTGTAACTGTATAAATATTTAGAAGTAAATCTATATAATGGTTGAGCAACATACAACATAGATATAGACAACTCATTACTCTACTATGGCAAGTCGGATTTAAAATGCTTGAGTCCGGGTCACAGATAACAGGAGATAAAAAGAATACCAGGAACTAGGAGAATGTAAGATGCAATGCATAAATACGAAGGTAAATGGCGAATAGTTGAATTCTTAGAAAGACACTGTCACGACATATTTTCACCTGGATCGCCATTCCGTGTCGGGCCTTAGTGTGATGAGCGTTAGGATGTTACGGTATTGTTCGATCCTGTACGTCACTCATAAGGAAGACGGGACCACGTCTTGGTTTGATGTTGTACCGTGAGTAGGAAGGCACCGCACCTAGCTACCACGATTGAGATCATAGTTTCATGGTAGCCACCAAAATTTAACGAGTATACCATGATAGATCGGGAAATACTTGAGCGCCACTTACTACTAGCTTAGAATACTACCATACTGCTTTCCGATTAGCTCAGGCACAGTCCACAACGAAATTGTCTAAGAGGTTTCCTCTCTTAGAAATGTGTTTGAATCCTACCAGTCCTTATGTCTGAGGCGAATTTTCCACGATTTTCCCTGAGATTATCCATAAAAGCTTACGACTGACGGTAATAATACAATTTAATGACAGACCGCAATCGCCGTAGGGCGTCTACAGCATTCCGATGGATACCTTGGCAAGAGACGGTGAGCTTTCTCAGGGATGTCGGGGCACAAACACACAGAAGTCAAACCCGGGATGATATCTGTGTAGCTGAGGGGACTAGTAGAGTCCGTTTGACTCCATCCACTAACATGAGGTGAATTGTAGTCTTCAAAATAATAATTCATAACGGTAAACTTTTCGGACATCGAAGCACAGGATTATCTTTGTTAGGTAGGTAGGTAGGTAGTGGGATTATTTCAATGGTGACATATTGTGATCGTCGAGACTGGTCTTGACTCAAACAGTTCGTCATGGGAGGGGCAGTGCTTCGTACATGTTCACCTCAAGCAGACGTAGAAAGGTGGAATCTCCGACTCCGCTGAATCGATTTGGAAATGAAAATGAAGCGGCTTGAAAAAATAATTGAGTCTTAACGAAGAGAATTTGTACATAAATATAAAACCTGGTGCCCAGGTTTCCGAGGTTTCCATCGTGAAGATGCAAATGAGACAACACTTTTGTTGGTATCTTATTAGACAATATCTAAATCCATGTTTTATTAACTAAAGCTAACACCGTAACAAACATTCCAGTAACGTTTCGATTTTACACTTATTCAATATTTACTTTCTATTCGCTGAGTAAACACCCTTTCATATATCGAGGCTAACAGCACTTAAACAAAATTCTAGAGGGAAAAGATTGCGATTCGATTGAATTGTTGTTTCCGGCAATCATTATTTATAGACGACAACGAAATAATTGGAAGCGTTTAATGCGTATCGTTAGAGGTGAGTAGAAGTATTGGTATGAGCTAATACGAGAATGTAATTGTCGACATTATCTGTGATTATTTATTAACATTTGCTTTGTTCTACTTTCTGTTTTTACTATTCGTACAATTTGATTTTTGTTCGATGTCAAACTGACTTACTATTTTGTTGTATTATCAGAGAGCAATAAAACTTCAATTAAATCTATACAATAGTAGTAAACTATCATCTACTGTAAACTAGACTAGAATTGCAATTTATGGGTTTTGTGTACGGGCGCTAGCATATGTGCGTTTTTTGTTTATCTTACACAGGTATAACCTGGGACGGATGATCGTATTAGGCATTAAACAGGAAAACTGTTGCGTAGGAAGAGTGTTGTGTATTGTAACTACGCTATGGTACAATAGTTTATACTTCACATAAAATTATCGCCATTTTATGTAGAATGCGTGGTAAGGCTAAAAACGTAAACTTGATTACTTAAAGAAGAAAGGTAATACATTAAGTGGTTTCAGGATGGATATCAATGCAAGGATTACAGGTGCGATTTCTGGTAGTTGTGGGTACCATACACTATAAGACAGACAGTTTCATCTGAATTAGGGGAGTGCGTAAAGCATTTTCCCCCTCTTAAAAAGATTTTTTATAAATTATTATTACCACAACATCAACAAAAACAACAACAACAACTACTACTACTACTACTACTACTACTACTACTACAGCTACAACTATAACTACTACTACTATTATTACACTCGTTATTTCTGTGAGTAGTTACTTATGGAGTGTCAGAATTTTAATAATATGGACGAAATTTAGTAAATATATATACTTCTTATATCTAACATTATTTGTATTATTGTTCCTCTGTTTCATCTTTTGTACGTATAATTCATCCTTTGTTCTAACATTAAAAAGTTAAGAAAACAATCATTATGACTGCCTAATGTATTCCATATAACTGAATTCCATACAGAAGTAACGAAATCTTAAACTTGAACAATTTACACTTTTAAGCTGATAGATAATTAGTAACAATTATTGTGAAACATGTTTTACCTACCAGGAAGTTCCATTAGAAACACAAATGAAACTAAAATTTAGTGACTGCAAAGAAATTGTGACTTTCCACACGTAAATTTACAATTTAAAAACCGGTAATGTAAACATTTAAAAATTAGCAATATGAAGCTAACACTGTGCCACTAGCGATTACAACGAGCTTTGCCTTAAATCCTTCCAGTATTACTAGCATTATAATTTTTTATATATTTAACGTCCATTTTCTAAAATTGTTGTTTACGTGCAACTGATTAACTAGGTCTTGTTTTTTGTTTAATATTTGTAATTTCTTTGTAATATTTTCAAGTTTCTTTACCTTGTATTGAAAGTGTATTATTTTATAAGATTTGATTTTTACCCACTAATTTCGTAAAATAAAGTACATATTTCTTCCAAATTCTTTCTATTACCTTTGCTTGTCATTTTAAGTTACGTGTTATTTCCTAAAATTAGTTTTTGCTGAAGTTAGAAATTAACACCTAACTTTACTATAACTTTTTTCTGTTTATAATTAATGATTTCTGATTTCCAGTTCACAATCTCCATTCCTCCGTGTTTTGTATTGTCTGGAGTGTCAGTTCTCGATCGCCCATACTGTCATTTACCTCTTCTTTCCAACTTCTTGTAGACATAGCCTCCATCTTTCAGTGGGTTCCTATGCTTGATCCATTGTTTGTAATACTTCCATACACACTTAGTTAATTAGTTGTTTTCTTTCTTCAGTAATTCTTTAAATATTATGGGTCCTTTGCCTACTCCTTCGCAAATTCTCGTATTAGGTATGTTTGCAGTCTTAATAATTTGTTCAATATAGTAAGAATATACAACTTTTTCCTGACCTCTAAATAAAGGCGAGGCGAGTTCAAACATTCAATTGCTATGTAACCACATGAATAATTGAGTTTATTTTGTACTCCATGTGTTCCTTCGGTTGTCATTGTGAAAATAAATTTTATGTAACTTTCGCATGTTTTACTGTGCTGTCTCGTATTACTAGTGCATCTGCTTAATTATCAGTGCCCATATACTCCGTTTTTGTAAGATTATTATCTAACCTTCACTTACTATATTTGTCTTTGGTATGTCCAATCACAAACTTAATGCCTTCTCGATCCTGGACTACAAATATCCTAGATATGCCCTCGGCGATGAGCATATCTGCAAAGTGACATATATAGTGTCATTGTTAAAACGAGAAGGTAATAATCCCAAAATCGTCTTGAAATCTTTTATTTATGTTGAATTGTTTTAGAAATAGTCTGGGAAGTTCAAATCTGAGTCGCAGGTGGAGCGGAAAAAACCGGGACGGTAAAGTCTCACTACACAACGACACAGATGTTCTGCTAATTGCAAGGTGTCGTTATTAATTACAAAACAAAAACAGCTGAGATCGATATAGTTATATTTAGTTTGCGTTGTTCAACTGTGGTATACTTTCAGGCAGTAAATAGTGATGCTTAGCAATCAAGGTGTATTACTGAACATTCCTGTTTACAACAATACTAAAAATAAAAAGAATACTGTTATCTAAATTCACTTGCGGAATTACTATTAAATTCTTACTATTATTATATTTGCCAGTACCGCGTCTGCTCCTGCTTATTTACTACTAAGTTAATACTTCTACTACTACTAATACTATTGTTGTAGCTGATGTTAGCTTTGCTGCTGTTATGTTCGTTAATTAGTGGGTAAAGTGTTTATTACAAACGATTAAGATGTTTAGATAAACCTATAACCAAACATTATCATTCTTCCTGCGGTAAAAAAACGTAAACACCATTCCTCATTTTAAATATATTTATAATGAGTAAAACAATAATTTTATGAACTTCAATTTTATTTTAATTTGAAATATTTATTAATTTTTAGTTTTGTTAATGCAGTTTGTTTTTACAATTTTTAAACTCCCGTACCTTTTTACGCTAGTTAATTAATCTGTAATTACTTTAAAATGTTTTGTTTTTTATATAAAATCCAAATTAAAATTTTGCTTCAAGCATTTAGTGTTCTGTATTACGTATAAAAGGGAAGTTTATTAATTGAAGTCCACGAGCTACCTTAAACTCCTCGGTCACTGAGAAGGAGCAGATGGTTTCCACTGTTTGTAATTAATCGACAAAATATCAGCGGCATGAACCGGTAGAATTGTTTATTCTCGTCTGAGTTTGTCTTGTAGTAGAAGTTCAATTGGATAGTCAGTTATTCTGCGGAATTATGAAACTCTAAATTTTGCAACAACTAAGTGGTAATTTTATGTTTACCGCACGTAGATATTATCAGTAATTTTTATTTGGACAGTACATTGTAAGTCCTAATTATATGAAATTCATAATCATAAATAATCCTAGGTGTTACACGTTTCCACGTCAGGAATTTTAAATGTTTTCTATGCATCTTCCGAAATTCGAGGCACCTTTCATTAATTTATTAGACCCAATCATAGTTCATTCTAATAATATAAATTAATACTAATAGAATTTTACTTCACTAAAAACTTAAAGAGAAACAAAATAAAATAAGGTTTCTTTCGAATTTACTTTTAAATGACAAATAAAGTAATTTTGCTTAAGACTTGATAAATGTGGAGATCCAGAGTGGCCACTCCATTGAAAGACAAGTAGCAGTTTGGGTCAGCTAACAGCAGATTTGGAATCAAATTAAAATATAAAGTAAAACTATAATCACTTGCTTTCATGTTTTATTATCATACAATTATAGAGAATCAAACATATTGCACATTTTTATATATAAAACTTTAAACTGGTATCATATTTAAATACTAAATTTTCTATGAAATTATTTTCTGTCACAAAACTATAATGTCTACAGGAAACTGACTTTCATTACACTTAGATAATATTAGAACTATTCCTAAATTGTATTAAAAATAAGTGTTACCTACCATTGTATACTTTCATGGAATTAGGAAAACATTTTAATATATTGCAACGATACAGCCATATGCTGTATTAGGCATTGATTTGAATAAATATAAAATTTGTAGAATTATTTTAAGTTAAGGGTAAATGGACAGGTCTGAGATTGCAAAAATATTTCATTGTTAGATTAGAGGAGAAATTAACCTGTTTCGAGAAGCAAGGAACACCTGCTCAATTGTATGTGTGTTACGCGTGTATCTTGTGTGTGTTAGTAATGCATGTACAGACAGGAATCTCAGCTACCCGCCCCAATAAGTAATTAATAAAATAATTATTTAATTCCACTGTGTAAAAACTAATTAGTTTATAAACAAACAAAAGGCACCAAAGTGTGTGTAAATTTTATAGTTATCCCCAGTGAGGAAATAACGTTAATAGGACACATTACGCGGGACAGTGCGAAATAAATGTGCCAAAAATACGCAAATTACCCTAAGACGCTCAAATTAATACAGTGAGTGCTTAATTAAATTAGCTATGATTTGTGCTATCTCGATTCCGTGAAAAACGTTGCTATTTGCTAATAATTGCAAATATATAAAAAGGTTCGGGAGTGGGGGCTATCATGTGATCTGCAGGTATCGACAGGACGATTTTGGAGCCAACTGGCGCGGAATCTCAAGAGGGTATAAATTAAGGGGTCGACCGAAAATTCTTCTCTTTTTTTCAAGACACAAGACACAGTTGCAGTCGGACATGCTGTCCGTCGGCAGAACAGTTTTAATTTTTTTTCAAGTCTCATTAACGAACTAATAAGACGTTCAACAATTAGGTTGACAATATTTCGGAAAGCGTAAAGTACCGGGACCGTTTAAGTCTACAAAGAGTATCTACGGAGAAGCTACCAGAGCGACGAGGGATGCTGGACTCTAGACATATCCAAGACCACGCCAGGCCAGGAGGAATGGAAAACCAACTCTGGACAACGCTGGACCCCGTCAATAAGTCGTAAGATCATCAGAACTCGAGGTGACATGCATAATTCATTTATAAATGATTTTAAAAAAGAGCTCATAAAGACTATATCAAAAGACAATAAATTAAAACAAAGAGAAATTTATAATAATTAGTAATAATATTTTAGAAATGTAGATAAATGTTTTGTCGTAAGAATGAGCGATCGCATATAAAGAAATAAGAAAAAAAAAGAATTTAAAGTAGAGAGAGTAGATTTTGTTTATCAAAGTAAATAGTTAAATTGATTTGATATTTCCATTATAGAAAAGAATAATTTAAATTTGAATATAAAACAAATGCCAGTCTAAAAGTAATTACTTTTCTTTTATAAAATTGCTAAACTGCTATAATTGTTTTTATTATTTAGACAAAGCTTTTCGTCATTACTGACATCTTCAGGTCTTAAACAACAGGTCGTTGTTTAAGACCTGAAGATGTCAGTAATGACGAAAAGCTTTGTCTAAATAATAAAAACAATTATAGCAGTTCAGCAATTTTATAAAAGAAAAGTAAGGATGGCTGCTAATTTAAACAATACGAAGAATAAAAGTAATTAATATAAATTTAAATTTAATTTTAAACATTGGTGTAGACTGAGCGAGTTGAGGTCAGATCTGAATTAAAAGAATTCAATCCAAATTACATTTTAATTTTATTTTATTTATTAATAAATCAAATTATTAACATGTCTAGATTAAGATTATTAACATGTCTAGATGTAAGAGGGTTTTAAATGTGTGTAACACCGTACGGTATAAGAGATAAACATTTAATAATGAGTAATATCGTGACCGAAGATTATTAATGATGTTTATTATTTATAAGATTGAGTAAACAATAATAATGAAATTTTAAATAATCATACATCTAATACTCTTATTATAATTACACCTGAACCCCAATTACACATACACGTTATTTGTATTGTTATAATTTTGTCTCCCGTCAACGTGTGGCACGACACGCTTACATTTAATAACGTTGTATCGTTGTAATATTTTAACTATTTAAGAATTTTAGTTTCTGATGTAATGTAAACTCTCAGCAGTAAAGTAACTGCAAAATACATAAAAAAACTTAAACTAAGAATTCAGTAAAGAGTATACAGCAAAAGAAGCAAATAGATTTACTCAGTAAGAAAGCAACAGAGGATCACAATAAGAAGAAGTGTGATACAGAAGTAAACTCAATCGGAAGAAGAAATTGAACAAAAAACAAATTTTGTTAAATGTAACAAAAGTTACTTTAGAAACAAATGAAATATATTCAGTTAAAACATGTCACCCCTCAACAATTTTTTGCGTTCTAGTTAACAGAACCAAATATACCAATAATAATAATATATAATAATCTATTTAATTTAGATATCCTGTTATAGACATCACCTTACTATAAACTTAGATTATTCGGTAATTTATGTAAAAAAAAAATTAAATGTTTTATCTAAAAGAATTCCAAAATATTACTTTTTTCAAATTTTCCTTAATTTTTATTTTTGGAAAACAGATAATTGCTTTTCGTGCTATTTCCTTAACATTACTACATGTGTAGGTACAGGTGGTAATATATTTTTGAAGTACTTTTTTACACGATGAGGCTCGAAAAAAGTAGCTTTATTAATTAAACTTTTAATACTGTCAACACTTTTTCATAGTAGGGATAATATTTGTAACTTCCACCTTACTGTAATTCCAGCAGTATGAATTTATATATAGTTTTGGGTACATTCTACACTAGATATTCCAATAGGAAAGGAAAATGTTTCGATATATGACTTTAAAGTTAGAAAGAAGAAAAAAGTTATATAAGCGTAGGTTTGGAAATGATTTATTTTTCAATTATTGTAAGGTAAAATTTAAATCATAATTCTGATCCGAAGGAGTAATAATATAATATGAAATTTTCAGGAAGATTAATTTAGTGAGAGTTGAAAATTAGTGGTTCATATATATTAAAAGTAAATGATCTTAGAATTTTAAATTTAGTATTTTGTAAAAATATAGCTACAATTTAAAAATAAAAACTCTAATTCAAAAACAAAATTTGTTTAGGCTTAGGTACAATAACTTTGTTAAATTACCAGTTTGGAGCCAGAACAAGCTAAACAGTCTAAGCCGCGAAGAAGAAGAAGGAGAAGAAGAACAGCTTTGCGTCAAAGGCTATAGTGTCACTCAACAGAACTGGAGTGTACTCCATGATTATTCCTGAACTGAGCAGTAGTATGTTGCGATTGAATTCCTCGATGGACTTAATGGTAGTCGGAGAGGATGCCAAGGGGGAACATTGTGATTAAGGACTGAGCTAATTTTCACGAGCTTCGATTGGCCCGGGTACAACGGAGGGATACCGGTGGCTGGAAACTGAGACACTTGTTACCTCCACTGTGTTGTTGAGCTTAACAGCGAACATTGATCCGACCCAATCTTAACTTCTTTCTATTAGAAGTTAATCTACAAAATATTTAAAATTATATTTCTAGGATTACTTCAGGCAGTAGTTTCCAATCAGTTTAAAGTATAATTTGACAGTGTTGTAGGAATTTTACATACACGTGCGCGCATATATATATATATATATATGTATGTATGTGGGGGTTATATATATATATATATATATATATATATATTATAACATTGCCAAACCCTGATCACATTTGATATTAAAAAGTATGTAAAAAATGCCAAGAAACAATATATTTTGATAGATAAATGATAACGAGAATGAAAGTAGTAAATATAATCAATAGTGAAGGAGGAAGAATACAACCAAAGGTGGTCACAAAACAAGAAAATACGAACTAGACTGACAGACAACTGACATTGACCCAACCCCAGAGATTGGCCAGATATTAACCAAAGTAAAGCGAGACAAGAAGACAGTGAAGAAAAAAGAAAAAAAAAATTACATGGCCATAACAATTAACTCACAAGATTGTTTTAAAAGAGCATAATTTTTTATTATTGTTAATAATTTATGTTTAAATTTTTATTAGTGGTAACTTGTAAATGACAGTATCTCCGCAATTGTTATACATAAAAAAACCATGTGTAGATATGATTGTATGTACATCCTTATCTATAGGTGATGTGTCAGCTGTTATGTTTAAAATTACACTCATACAGACAGGGAATAGAAATGTGTGCGTGATTCAATCAGAGAACAAATTGTATATCCTACTATATACTTTGGAACTTTTACTAAGATTAGTTCAGCAGTATGTATATTATTTCAGCATTGTGTGTTTGAAAGTATAAGGTTTTGGAGAGTTTAATTATTCACTAATATTATTGCTGTTGCTACAGATGGAGTAGGTTTCAATTAACACAATATATTTTAACATTATTAAACTGTTGTTATTATTACTAATTATGACATTTCAGACCAATTTTTATCACTTTAATGACAATATATACAAAGTTATGTTTTATTTGAAAGATGTATTTACAATACCATGTTGTTTGCATATTATAAAATGATATGTGACAGTCTGAAGTTAACAAAAGAGACATGAACTCATTAGATACAAAAACTTTGTAATAATAGTGAGATCGTGAGAAATATAAGGGTAATTAGAGATAGGTAGGGAGTGACAAAGATGAACAGTGAAGTGATAAGTGTAATAAAATAAACAGCATATAATCTTAAGAAAAAAGAGTTAAACAAGTGTGACAAACCCAAAACATAAGCACATGTTAAATGAGCAATTAAGTTAAGTATGTTAGACTGAAAGACACAGAATAATTGTGAATGTAAAAAAACAGAAAAAATATTATCTCAGTATAAAAATCACCAGGGTGATTACTGTTATAAAAGAGATGGTGTAGGTATAACACTCACCAAATTTGTTCATTTGTTAATTTAAAGAAAGAAGTTATTGGCTTAATGTTTAAGGCAATAAATACCAAAAGAAATAGTTTTACAGTAATATGTTAGTATGTTTTAAGTAAGTAAGGAATTTATAAAGAAAATAATAGCAATACCTTTATAAGAAATAATAGGCAAATTATATTAATTATGTGTAACGAAAGGGAACATGACAGAATTATATTAAAACTTAGAAATAAGTAAATTATGTATTAACATAGTATTATCAATTTTGGACTAAAACATTAATACATGACTTAGACCAATCTTGTAAGATATCAAACTAATCTTTGAAAGAAAATAGAAACATCTACGTAAAGATTACAACCATTGAAATTATCCCCAACTAAATATAGCCATTATAAAATATTTATTCAAATTAAACAAAAAATTCAAAGTTTGATAACAATGTGTTTATTTTGAGATCGACCAGGTAGAATAATTACGTTACCATGGAAACTGGGGAGTAACAAGCCAAAAATACCGTTAGATTTTTTTACTGAATGCATGACGCTTTAATGGTATAGACGCTAATTTTCGAGTGACCAAAATTGTCAATTAAAACACAGCAAATATCAGAAAAAGTTACCACTAAGTGTATACCAAGACATAAGACAAGGACTGGAATCATATTATTGAAGTTGAGGCCAAATTAACGAAAAAAGAAAATAAATTACTACCAATTAAACTGGAAAAGATGCCTGATGTCCTGAACCCAGCAAATTAAAGAAGATTATAGTATAACCCATGAATAACAGATCGTATGAATTCGCCATAACTACGGAAGTGATAAGTACCTCTTAAATTACCCAAAATATATAAATAAACTCACGTTAATTATCTCACTAAAGGTCGAAATCTCACTGAACTGAAATTAAATACTTTCAAAGATTAAAAAGAATACTAAGTCACTGACAATTTATAAACTAACCAATATAAACTGTTGTTAATGATCCATAACTTGTAAACACTTTTACTACACTGCGCTAAACAAATTATACCTACACAATATGTTAGTTAAGTTTACTTGATGTAAGGGTGTGTATTTTTATTGTTTTTTAAAACATTTGTAATCCTTTGAACGTAACCTCAAGAACCTATGACAATCCAACATTAATAACTTGTACACAATTTTCAACAGACGCCATCATTAAACGTCTGGTTATCAATTCAAATATCGATTGTCAAACCCTGTAATTGTCTCATATAAACAACCGGAGCATTTGTATTAGAATAATTTGTATTAAATGAATAACAATCACTAATAAAAAATGTGTAAGTATTGAGTGTAACCACGGTGTTATAATTTCATTAGGAGGTGCACAATATTTTATGTACATTTTAGCAGATGACTAACGATTTACACAGCCCACGCATCGAACTGCTGTGCGCTACAGTGGGCCTAGCTGGCGGAAATATTTGAATTATTCAAACCGCCTGAGCTGCGCTGGTCATACGCCTTTGAATTTTATTTTAATTGTTTTAAGAAAACAATTTGGCGCCACCGGGAATTTCATACCCCTAATGAACATCAGGTAAGAACATCAAGACCTGGTTATTCGTACGTTCGCAACGAACGAAATCTACAGAAGTTGCACGCATTTGAACTACGGATCGAGAAGACACGTACACCCATTACACACAAATTGTACATTATCCACATTTTACAGAGTAAAACGGTAGCCGTTCACACGAGATAGATACAAAGTGGCTTCCATCGCGGGGCTTGAACGAGGCGGACGCACGAAATAGATACAATATATACAACTCGATCTCTGTATATGTGATGTTTTTAAATCGTGAAAATATTATAAAGTGAACAGTGTATATGAAGTGTGGCAAAAAACGAGTTTCTTTAGAATACGTTTTTTAAAACGTGTACTTGTTTTAATAATAAAAAGAAAACAAAAACGTACACAGCTCTCTTATACAATGCAAATAGTGAAATATTTACAATCGGGTACATTTTTTTGTACTATATCCAGCAGGTGACACCCATTTTGCGTTTACACTAGCACATTCTGGCGGAGATATTGTTTCACCTTATAAGGAATATTTCAGTTTTCTATACGGATTGTTTTAAAGGCCACCATTAGAGTATAACTGCGCTATATGCACTCTGCGTTTAAGGTGGTACCCCCGAAGAAAACTGAAGAGTCTGGTGACCTGGAGAGGGAGCACGAAATGTTACCATTGCGGTTTTGAAAAGTTACAAAACAGTTCCTATTGAAATTCTCGTACAACAAGATATATTGTTGTCTTGCTGAAACGAAAAGGCTCATCTGAAGATAAGCATGCAAATTGAGGTGCTTCTAATGTGCGGCATAACTGTAAGACTGTTTTCTTTGCACCTCCAAAAATGTACGAGCTTATTATTCCCATTGAAGGGGTTACACATATTACTGTGACTTTTTAACTTGATGCAGTTGTACTCTGGCTAGTAACGATAGCTCTGTTTACTTACAAAACTACTAAAAAGTAAGTGGGCCTCGCACTCATTCACAGCAAACCTAACAAAGATTCGTGATTACGTTAAAGCCAAAATCTCCTCACAGTGATTAGTTCATTGTTCGTAACCATTTTTTGCTCTAAAGACTGTATATTTTATGGTTTACTTTTGTGGTTAATAGTTTATGGTTTTAAGTTGAAATCGTGCCTAAAAATTCCATCCGCGCTACGCCGCAGTGAGATCCCCCCTGAGGAAAATATTGCTGTCACAGAACGTTTGGGAGACGAAATATGAATTTGTTCTTGAGTTCGAACATTCTTAAGCCTAGCTGTAGGTTTAATATAATAATGTCTCTGTAGGTTCCAAATTCTTTACCATAACCTGATTGCATGCTCACATGGCACAGGATTAGGCTTATGCCTCTTATGGATGCCTTTCTCCCCATTAGGCAGTAGTAGCGCACTCACCATTTTTGTAAAATGCCTTTACAGCTGCAGCACATTCATTTTCATTGGTTAGTCTAACACTGGCGATGTATGGTGAAGTATTGAAGTACAATCAATAACTTTTGCCAACACTTTCAGAGAAACTTTTACAAGAAAAAAGTAGCGTTTTTTGCCACACTGCGTACTTTACAATATTAAATAAAGTAAGTCAGATCTGCACGTTTGTACAAGATTAAATTAGTCCATATTATAGATGGTGACGTTGGGAATTAACAGAAAAGCAAGGAAAATTAATTTAAGCGTCAGAGATATTTCCTTTGTGGAAATTTGAAGGTCGTATTTTAATGGATGCTTTGAGAAATATGATGATAAAAAGTTCTGGGAAACAAGAGAATTATGTATGCTGTAGCGATATGTCGAAAGAAATAGAACAACCAAAAGAGAGAGAGAGAGAAAGAACTTCAATGGGACGAATTACGAAAACAGGCTTGGAATATAAGTCTGTAAAGCTAATAAAAGTTAGAAGAATTGGGAAGAAAGCGTTTGACATTAAAATCCGTCTATCACGGAGTCGGAACAGGTAAAATCCCGAAATTGTTAAGAAAAATGGGGAGGAAGAGGAGGACAAGCAGCTGCAGAAGAAGAACAAATATATTAAGAAAAAAAAAATCTGGCAGTCGTGGGACTGCCGACAGAAGTGTTAACTTAAATAACATGGTTACTGAATAATATAAGTTGTCTTTATAAGTGACCGTTCTGCAATATTAATAATTAATATAAAAATTAATATAATATAAATTTATTTTTCCTTTTTTTAACAATTTAACACTTTTTTCATAAAAATTAATATAAAAATAGTAATATAGTTTTATAATATTTTAAAATAATTGTACACGTTTTACACTTCCGTTATAGAAATGCCAGGTTCATTACATTTTACCACTGTTAAAATAGGTTTATGGTAACTATAATAAGAAACGTAAGTTTTTGAATTAATATCGTTGATGAATCTTGAAAATACAGCGTCTATAGTAGATCCTGATGTAGTTGTTGCCTCAGTTCTTTTATTAACCATTTCCAATTGTAACTGATC
The DNA here is from genome assembly GCA_034769895.1 of Magicicada septendecula. NCBI lineage: Eukaryota > Metazoa > Arthropoda > Insecta > Hemiptera > Cicadidae > Magicicada > Magicicada septendecula. The sequence goes on along the minus strand of CM068372.1, from coordinate 432,522,113 downwards.
ATATAAATAATGTAACAAAGGCTGTGCAGAATCGTTCGCAAAATTAACGTTGAAATCTGCAGTTAAGATAAGTGGTACATTAGTCAAATCTCCAAAAGATGCAGAGCGTTCTTTAGTGTCAAAGAATAGTTTTTTACGTATGAATTTAATTATATTTTCAATTGTCTGTTTATTAGAAGTGTATACAGCAACTATAATAATTGGTTTTCCATCTATCGTCTCACATGTGACAGAACATAAGTCACCTACAGACGAAAAACTAATATCAACGTCATGCACTTGATCAATATTGTTGTAAGTAATCACATTATTATTGTCATGAATATTTCTATAAAGAGCAACTCCTCCTGCACGTTGTGTTGGACGTTTCAATTGTGAAACACAAATGAAATGAGGTATCTCAACACCACTATCATCATCCAGCCAAGTTTCTGTTAAAACTAAAACATCACACTTTTCGGTAACTTTGTTAACAAAAATATCTTGGTAATGAGCGCGAATACATTGACAATTAAATGTTAATAATGAAAGTTCTCCACTTTTACTAAGAAATTCACTCATAAGTTGATCAATTGTTGCTAAACTGTTCAAAGATAATCTACGAAATTCATCTTGCAATGATTTCATTGATCCATCAGATTTTCGTCCATGGTAGAAAGTAAAATCATTATTATTCTTAGTAACAATATATAATCCCTGAAGTGAAGTAACTCTTGTTAAAGCTACATACCATAGTTGACGACAATGCGATTTATCATACTCATAAACAATCTCATCAAATGTGCTACCTTGAAATTTATGTATAGTCATTGCACACGCTGAAATCAATGGAAAATGACTTCGTTTTGCTACAATGGTTTTATTATTATTGAGAGGAATTGTAGCTGTTCTTCGTGAAATGGGCACAGCATTTCTAGGTACATTATTGAGAACCATGAATGCAGCAGCTTTTTTTCGTAATTTTTCACCAGTTTTCGGAGAGTTAGCCAATTCAAGCCAAATGCGTGTTATTTCATTCTGTTCATTTTGTTCGATATGAACTAATTTGCGTACAGCACCATTGGCTAAGCCATCCACGACGTCAATATTTGTTGTAATAATATAAAATTTGTTAATCACAAAAATAATTTGGTATGGCAAACTGCCAGTATCAATTACCGACATTTTATACAGTTTCTGAGTGAAATTTGCTTGTTGCTCTGGACTTGCACAACCAATAAATGCATCTGTAGCAGTTGAAATTATCCTATTGTCTGATTGATGTAAGATGTAATTGTTGTATTCATTAACAGCATTATTAGTTAGGAATAGACGAATACCATGTGGACATCGTAGTTGAGCTTCTTCTTTCGTAACAAAACGGGATTGAATAATAGCTATTTCATCATCGTTTAAGATATCACCAATGCCAATTTTTGTAAGGATCGAAGAAAACATTACATTAGGTTGACGCATCACTTCAGTAAGTTCGTAAAATTTTAGATCACGCCACAAAGTAGGACCAACCATTCTTTGTTTATGTGATTTATATATGGGAGTAGCTCTCACTGGAGGTAACTGTCGCAAATCGCCTATAAGAACAATGTCCAAACCTCCAAAATTACTTTGAAAATTTCCAGTAATCTGTTTCAATCTAGCATCAATTTGTGATAAAAGTTCTGCGCTTACCATGCTTATTTCATCAATTATCAAAACTTTAACAAATTTAAATAGACATTCTTTTCGATATTCACGCATCTATTCTGCTTTTGATATCTTTATTTTTTTTTCATTCGATTCATCTTCTGATGTATCTGACATTTTAATTAATCACAAACGGCACAGAACTATACGCGTGATAACGAGCGTGATAAACTCTTTATAGAGTACTAAAGCAGACGCTTCGTGAGAGAGAGTGGGAAAGAACATGGGATGCAGAGAGGGGGAAATTGTTACGGATTCTCGTCGCATTCCTTTCTGATGACGTCACATTCTACCGATTCTCCCGTGTAAATTTTTTCCCTCTCCTCTGCTATAAGAAGTTAACACTTCAAAAATATTATGTCACATCTAAGGCGATACATATTATTCGGATAACTATGTTACCTGAAGAGGCTCCGTTGACTTACATACCAACACAATAAGGTCTTTTTAGATTCAGAAAGAATTTTAAGGTATCTGTATTTACGGCTTATTTGAAAAATGTAGGCCTAATAAGGCTATCTAACAAATGAACGAAAGTCAACTTCAAACTCGCGCATGCGCGACAGTAGGCCTATGTAGGCTATTGTGTTATTGGGGTAGGAATATGCGGGCACGATTATGTTTCTAATACAATATTTTGTAAATTTGAAAAATAAGTTGAAAAGAACTGCACGTAAAAGTTACTATTTTCATCGATTTATTTTTGTAAGAATTAAACAAGGATTTTTATTCACACATTAACTTAAGATGTGAATACAGTATTATTTGCGGAGACATGACGGCGTACTTAATGCTTAATAATAGAACTGCGTTGTACAGAATGACGTTCTAAATCCTACAATTTTTCCATTTGCTCAAGCTTGTTTTGACAACAAGTGCTAAGTGTCTGGCACTGCTCCAAATCATAATTCAATCGTGTTGTGTACAAAATAAAATGTACGATTATTAACAGATGGTCTCCGTCATCAGAAAACACGCAGACAAAACACTTGTCATACCAAACAGTGGTTGTGTGTTTTCATGCCAAGCAACAGCAAAATTTATTATCAAAATTTCCAGTTAGATATTTTTGCTGTTACTAAATTTCTGAATAGATATGCATTATGTAACACATCAAGTTATATTACATGTACTGAGTTGTATTTTAATTAAACTGAAGCAAAAATAATCGGAAGATACAAAGCTGTATTTGGGTCTGAAAAGACCACTTTATGTTATAAATATAGGACGTAATCTATTGCGCGTGGCCGACACTGATGCCTACATTATCTATTTGTTAGTAGGCCTATAGCGGATGCTGTCAAAATTATGGTATTTGACAGGTGTGAGTATACTAAAAGTAAACTGGGTAAGTTCGGAAATAATTGTGGTCAGCGTCAGTAAGTGCTCAGAAAAAAGATACTGACCGCTTCATCAGCGACAGATTGTAGGTGCTTCATAGAATTGTTCACAGAAGTGGATAGATCATCAACGGGGACTTAGATATATGTTATCTTCTTCCCGTCTGCAAGAAATAAGTTTGTAAACTGTGGGTTTTCTCTGTAATTGAAAAACCTTATGGGAGTATATCTATATCGTAGTGTGGAGCCAGATTTTGTTGCACGGGAACAAATATAAATTCATTTTAAATAAAAAGTATATCTAACGAGGAAACTGTAAACGGTCTGATAATTTTTGTGGAACACTATCTGCAGAAAATATAATTAACTAGTTATAGACAATAAACAATAATGTTTTTATAGGCTAATACTTGAAATCTTAAACTATATATTTTTGGAAATATAACCTTCATATTGTTACGACATCACAGAACAATCTACATGTTTATAGAATGTTCCTGATGAATCCAGCTGAATCTGTGTGGCGTACGTGTTCTCGACACATTTGCTAGACTGTAACAGAAGCCGCGCGGACTGTGTCAAGGCCCCAATTAATTAAGTCATAGGTAGAGATAACGCGTAGTTTGGAATGTTCTGGTCTGTGAGCGGGGGTATAAATACAAGGCGGCAGCGGCCTTAGTTCAGTTATAGTTGCGATATATTACAGGTACGCAGGGACGCTCAGTTCAGTTTATTGTCGGGCGATTACAAGTGATTACTATGTACGTTCAAGTGGTTATTAGTGAAGTGTTGTGTTTTATATTAAGGCTGTATATTGTAATACAATTGTGTTTTAATATTAGTTGACATTTTATTGCGTGTGAACAATTTTTATTTGATTTGTTGTAAGAGACAGTGTTGTTAATTACGAACTGTTTAACTGTGAAAATTAAAGCTGGTGATTAGTGACTTAATTGGTGTCTTGTATTTTGTTTTCCACTGTACCTACGACGACCTACTTGATCAAGTAGATCGTCGTAACAATATCTCCCTCTGTCCTATCTACACGCACACTCACGTGGGAATACACAAATTTTGCGTGAGTGCCGTTATGTCAATAATTACAAGTGTGTTGCAAAAAGACGTTCAATATTTCAAGTACCGGTAATTATTATTTGGAGATCTGCAGAATTTGAATAAAACATAAACAGTGTAGACAATATAACGCAATACGATGGTATGAGCATGTGTAGGGAAGAATATGAACTTGTTACAAGGGAGATGCCTGTAAAATGCGTTCCCCATATTATCCACTAACGCCTTTAACTAATTTTAGCGTATAATTATTGAGGTAGAAACATATGTTTGACCGGTTCTCTAACAGAACGCTGCAATTAAACAAAACTTTCCGTCACGTAAGTGGTTTCCTTTGATGCTGAGTGTAAACGCGCAATTTATTTCGCATAGAGTTTAGCTTGACCAGGCTTTCATTTTAAATAAGGATTAATTTAGCCTGTTAATGCTTGGCCAATGTTTAATGCACAACAGTACGGGATGAATTGCGACTCCAACAGTCAACAGCAACTTTTCATATTTCAACTTCTATTTCTGCCACAGTGTACATTACTCCACCCACTCATAACCATACACTTATGCTTTCGAAATTTCTGGAATTCTGGTTATACATTTTGTTCAAGCCCAAAAATCATGAACAGTAAATTATCATTTCAAACAGAAAATCTTCTTTGCTTTAAAATTAGCTCAACATAGAAGTAAGTTGTGTAATTATCACACTTAACGGCGTTATAAAGTAAGTATAGCAGTATTATTATATCACCGTAAGCACTCGTCTTTAATTCTAACAATGCATTGGTTTCTTTTTTGCCAAAGACAATTAATTTTAACACTCAATTTTTATGATATTATACAAAAGTAACTGAGAAGAAAACGACTTGCGGAAAAGATGTGAAAGATCTGAAAACCTAATATGTGGCAATATGCTGTATACACTCTGCGGCTTATGCCTACATCAAGAAAAGAAGATATAAACGCTTAAGCCTGTTTTGTCTAGTTTTAAAATGATGAATCGACAATTAGAATTTGATAGTGCCATATATTTATTACAGTCGATATCTTGGGGATAGTTAATAATTATTAATAAATGTAAGTTTATATTAGCCTATGTATAACTGAGAATGCATATTTCCACTTGAAAAGTTTGATACTTGGTTACAGTTCCTACGCTCAAGTTAGATACCTGCAAATCAATAACTTCAGTTCGAAATAGAAATGTTAAAAGGAGTTAATTATTATCTACAGTAACAAAAATAATTTCACTAAAGAATTTTCGTTCACGATCACTTTACCTTTCTTTTTTTATTTCTTTTCACCATCATATTTAGACATAAGTAAACATTGTGAAAATAATTTCCAAACGTAGATTTCGCATATCCGTGGAAAAAATAAACTGAACGTTGTTACATGCACAAACGCTTATGTTCATAATGAAATAATAGAGTTACCTGAGACAATAGGCAGCATGGGTGTAGGCCTATATGACATGTCACACGTTTTATGTAAGCTCCAGGATGGCGCTGCTGACCATGGGTGCGGAACGAGCCCGAGCTCTTATAGAGCTTCTTATAGAGCCCTGCATTTCGAGCTTCTTATAGAGCTTTTGTCACAGGAAACATAAAGTTCTGGACTTTAAGGGAGTGGCTTGCCGTCGGCCGTGGAGTTAATTAGTTAGTTACTAATTTGGAGTAAGAGTACGCCAAGGCCGGGGCCCAAGATTTACCTGGCACAGGTAGGTTGCGAACGAGGGCGCTAATGAGGTGATTGCCATCGAAGCGGGCACTGCGGTGGTAGAACTTCGGGAAAGTGTCTGTATGGTGACGTTCAGGGAATGGGCACGCAGGGATTCGCGGATTACCTTAGTTGCAGTCAGGTAGTGGGGTTTATACGTTCAGCACAATTCTCAATGCAGGAGAGATTGAAGCTTTCGCTTAAGGGTCTTAACCAAGTAGGGATCGCAATACAGGGATCGCATAGGTAACCATCGCCACTACATAAGTGGTGACGTTCAGGGATTGGGCACGCAGGGATTCACAAATTACCTTAGTTGCAGTCAGGTAGTGGGGTTTATACGTTCAGCACAATTCTCAATGCAGGAGAGATTGAAGCTTTCGCTTAAGGGTCTTAACCAAGTAGGGATCGCAATACAGGGATCGCATAGGTAACCATCGCCACGACATAAGTGGTGACGTTAAGTTTACCTAGGCGGATGGTCATGGAATTGCTGCAAAGCAGGGGATGAAGTTTATACAGATGATACGGGCTATTTGCTCAGGGTTGTGTCCGCCAGGTGAGACGACGATCCAGGTGGAGTCCGTCTTAGGTGGAGGTACTTAACTTCCCGAGACAAGGACAGGGAATATCTCCTACGAATAGTCTGTTAGGGAGCCTCCTGCGACTGGAGAAGACTACGGGTGTACTTTTGGTTGCGTTGATAGCGACCATCCATTTCACTGCACACTTAACGTAGGAGTCAAGCTGTTCCTGGAGCCAGATAACGGCCGCCTCGGGTCGAACAATCGACGGCATAAACCATCTTGTCGTCGCCGAACATGGCCAATCTGGTTCCTGCCAACTTTGGAACGTCGCTAACGTACACAGAGAAAAGCAGGTGGCCCAAGATGCTTCCCTGAGGTACACCAGCCGTAATAGCCCTTTCCGAAGAAAGGGTGTTATCTACTCTCACGGGGATGGTTTTGTTCCTAACAAAGTTAGAATATGAGTGTAGCAATCCGGAAGCAGAATCTCCGTGAGTTTGTACTCACGATCTGGATGCCAAACACGATCGAACGCCTTCTGGACATCAAGAAAAACGGAGACGGTCTGTTCTCGCCGGGATGGGCTAACGGTTTTGTATTAAGTTGCGAGTATCCTCTACGCCTTCAAAGCGGTTAGTTATGTTCGAGTGTTTAAATAATGCACTCACGGTGTTACACGGTGCGCACCGAGTCGGACACGAGTGTTTAAATAATGCACTTTTATGAATTTTAATATTTGACGATCTCTTCCCGAGTGATACGTCTGATGATGGGACATAGTTCCCGAAACGCGTAACAACAAAAACAACGCAACGAATTCACAGGACGGATTTGAAATAAGGTAATTTATTATCAATAACGTGACTTCGACCATAATCAATAATGTTTAATGATCTAAAGGTTGTAATTCAATATAAATCAGTCATTGAAACTAACAAGTAACTCTACCAGTACACCAGTACTAAAAGATTAGCATTAGTGAGTAAAAGCAAATATTTATTGGTTGGAAATAAATATGGAAATCGTGAAAGATATCTGTGTGTGTATCCAATTCAACACTAATATAAAAATAAAAGAATAGCGCATCTTGGATTATTTTAGAGTAACAATTTGATACAAAAGTTACCTTTAATGATCATATAATTCAACTCCTTGCTAGGCCTAACAAATAACGCCAGTAAAATATTATATTAAAGTGCATTTCTATTTTATTTATCATATAGAGAATCATTTTATGAACATCCGTTGGGTAAAAACAATAGATAAGTTTAGAGAAATTACTAAGGTGTAATAACACTGTAAAAAACTTTCCAACATTTTATATTCTTTTAAGAAGAACTGTATATTTTTAACAACTTGAAATTGATCCTGTTTAGAGCAGGAGTAATAACAGATTCATACAAAGGTCAAATGGTAATAGTAGGTTTACGTGAAAATAATGAAGCAACATTTAACTTAAATACATGACTCCGCTCAGAAGAGACAAACTTAAAATTAGCCAAGGATATTACGTAGACTATCACGTCTGGACTCAATGATAAAACAATTTATAACCGGGCTGTTTTGCCGTAGTCGATTGCTTTGTTTCAATTTCTAAACGTTTCGGCTACCCACCGAATGCCTTCTTCAGTAGAAAAAAGTTAAGTGTTCGACATAAGGGTAGAGAGCCGAACGTACTCCTAACCCAGGTAAAAGCAATCATTACATTTCTACTGAAGGAGGCCTCCGGTAAATGGCCTAATCATTTAGATAAATGACTGAACAAAGCAATCCACCGCGGCCAAAAAGTCCGGATATAAAGGCTTTTATATTGTTACGACGGTCTACTCGATCGTCATAGGTAGAGTGGAAACAAAATTAGTACAAGACACCAATTAAGTCACTAATCACCAGCTTTAATTTTCACAGTTAAACAGTTCGTAACTAACAACACAGTCTACTACAACAAATCAAATAAAAATTGTTCACACGCAATAAAATGTCACTAATGTTAAACTCAATTGTATTACAATTATCGTCCGATTATAAAACACAACAATCAACTAATAACCATTTGAACGCGCACAGAAATTTCGCTCGACAATAACTCTCGAACCGCGCTGTTAATATATAGCACTAATATTGAAACTTAAGGCCGCTGCCGCCATGTATTTATAGCCGCCGAAAATCTAGACAATTCCTAATTGCGTCTTAGCGTTCGTATGAACTACGTAATTAACTGCGGCCTTGATACAGTCCGCACGGCTGGCGGCATCGAGAAGTCTCTTGTAAATGAGTCTACAAGCACGTACGCCACACGCGTTACATCGAGATTCTTCTGGGACATTCGACAAACACGTAGATTGTTCTGTGATGTCGTAACAATATTAACTAAGGACGTCAATACAAAGATAATATTAGTAGGATCGTGCACAATAAACAATAAAAATGAACGTTCTTAAAGCTTACACGCGTTTAGAATACAAAAAGCTTGTCAAACAATCAGTCTGTATAAGAGGTACGCTCGCAGTCAGATATGGCAGTATATATGTAGTTCTAAAAAAGATAAGAAAAATTACAAACTAAAGAATTTCCAGATTACCTCACCAGAACCTTCAATTTACACTCACGGAATAAGTGTTATTGAAATGTAAAGAATGCAGACAATAATCAGGAATCAATAGGAAGAATCAGAAACAGGCTGACACCTTCAGCTGTGATTATTATTCTGTAACATTTACTGGGTTAATATTCATTTGTGTAATCGTGATAACAAACCGGGCGACTGGCTACTTAAGAAACAGCTCTGAATATTAAGTTTCTACTTTGCTGGAGACCTATGATTTAACTACAAAGTATATTGAATCTAAAGACGAATGTAGAAATGTAAAAAAAAGATGAGAGAATCAATTGATAAATTTAACATATGAAGTTCTGACTAAGCAGTTCAACTGTTAAGCAGAAGATGATGAGAAATATTCCAGTGTTATACAGTCTACTAGTTACAGCCATAGGACAAAAAAGATCTTTGATCTTACATATTTTACTTGCAGATTTCATAATATAACAGCAAAGAAGGAAAAGTTAATCGCATTCTCTTTTAAAACAATGTGTTAGGAAAGGCCTTCAGAAGGTGTGTTACAAAGATTGGAGATGTTTATTAAGTATATAAGAAGAGTGTGTGGCAACAAAAATTACCTCGTAGGTTTATCTAAGCTTTGATGTTTGGGGTAAATTAGGATTCATATGTTTTGCATTAACTGTAATTCTGTTGTACTTAACTTTATAAAGGTAAAACAGTTATGGGTGTTTTAGTTATTGTTCACACATTTTTCTTTTACATTAGGTTTTATTATAACACACAGTTAACATGTTGTTTTATTTAACTGTATAATGTTATTGCACATATTATGTTTGGCGTAAGAGTATTACATTCCTTTGCCATAAAATTTTCGTAAAATATGGTAGGCCTACCTATAAAAGATTCTAATATTATGTACTGCTGTTAAAATACACAGCAGTACATAAGAATGAAATAATAATTTTAAAAGAGAAAAGGTATAAAATTTAATAGTATTATGAACATGTGTTAGAAGTGTAGACAGAAAAACTGATTTGTGAGTCACGACCAACATAGAGGTAGACTCCAATATTATATAGAACAGCATTAAGAAATATGTGTTGACAATTATTATATTAAATTGGAAATAAACATTCAAATAAATGAAAGATTAATAGAATAGTAATTTAAAATATACTAATTATATGGATAATGTAAAAAAGCAAATAAATGTAATTAATAATAATTAACAAAAGTATATATGTTGTTAAGAGTCATATGATGGAAAGATGTGACGAATATAGTTAGGTATCTAAATGGCAAATTGTAAATTGTTAGATTTGAATTGTATTCAAATAGAAGAAAATTTGTTTAGTTTAATTTTATATTTAAGAAGAGCGACATCAAAGAGTCTATTTTTATTTTAATCGCATAAACATATAAGAGTTTAATTTTTATAAAAGAGTTTAATTTTGTATTTAATAAGGGAAATCTTTAAAGGAAGGGAGTTAACATTGATATTGAATTTAATAGACATGAGAGTATAAATCTATAACATTGAAAGAATCATAATTTGTATACAACTTAATAAACAACAATATTTCAAGAAGTCTGAGTATGTCATTTAGAGAACGCCGAACTAAAAGAAGAAGCCTGTACTGGAAGATAGTTTGAGTGTCAATACAATAAAATTCGATATTCCGAAGAAGTATCAATTTAGTAATCATAGTTATGATAATTCAACATTTAATCTAATAAGAAATCCCAGAGAAGGAACAGATCACAAAGCCTAGCATTACCTTTAAGATGATAAACATCAACTAGAATTGAACCCGTTGCAGTTGTGAAGAGTTCAGATTCAAGCTATTTACATTTATATGGTAGATATTCTTACCTTGTTATTTATTAAAAAATGTGTACACTAACGTTATTTGGTACGGATTAAAGAAAAGAATAAATCATACACAGTATTAAATAATATAAATCAACTTAATAATTGTTAACCCTGAGATATAGTTTTCTTTTCATGTGCAGATAAAAAAAGAAGTAATATCTGTAATTAAATATTTTAATTACAATACTTGTAGAAAATAACAGCACATAAAATGACGCAACCAACGTGTGGCATATAATAATTACAAGACTTCCAAAATATCAGTACATCAAAATGACACAACCAACGTGGAACATATATTAAATACAATATCTGCAAATAAATTACAGCACAACATTTAATGCTATAAATAGAGTTAATAAAATTATGTATCAAACACACGCATAGACGCCCGTGCGCCCACACACAAATACACATACATATATTAGGTAAGCAGTTTTAAGTTGAAAAGCTTACGTAACTTGTAAAAAATTAAGCATGTATGCTTAAGAAACATGTTAAAGGCTAATAAGAAATGGATGTCATCCTCCATCCGTTACAAGTTACGTGAAGAGCATAAAGTAACTAAATAAAGGAGACGAAACATTTTCTTTACTTATAGACGTTCAGTCCCATTAACGTTATCGTGGCTGAATATATTTCTTATTATATTATTCCTAGTTTCTGGTGAGTCAAATATTACGAATCTATTACCAATATTAAACTCGTCCAGCTCAACCTACCCGTGTCCAATTCATTCTTTACGCAAGGCTGAATCCTTTGTTGGTGTAGAAGTCAAATCCAGTTACATAGTTAGTAGCGACCAATTAACAAATTACTCTGGTGGCACTCCACTCACAGTAACGAGCTCAATTTACATAATCGACTTCTAGTGTTGCAAAAACCAATACGGGTTAACGAGTTTATTGGTATTTGCTTCATGGAGCAGTGTTGGATTTCAGTGAAGTAATATTGAATTTTCCATTACTTACGCTATACTATAGAAAAAAAATTAAGTGTCTATAATTTCAGTATTATTTAGTGTAAACATTATTTGTTAAATTATAAAGAGATTATGTAAATCGGATCATACCGATATTTTGCCAACAAGCTAATACTTTAAGTAAATAAAATTATTGTAATTAAAAAAATTATTTCCAAAAGAATGCTATGAGAATGCTATGTTTACCTAGTTTATTAATTGTAAGAATATGCAAATAGTTTACAAATGATTATATATTTTTCATTATAATATAATGAAATTGAATGTAATGGATTTCAATGAAAGTGAAATCCATTGTTCTAGATAATGAAATGTCAATGAAATTTTAAAGGCTTAAGGGTGCTATCCTTTAGTAATTTGAAAAAATAAAATATATTGCGTAGTTTTGACGTTAGTGGAATCAGTAAATAAAGTAAATAGTACCTTAGTCGATAGCTAAATATAAGTTTCATAAAAGTGTAAGCTTATGTTTGTATATATTTATTCTAATATTGAATTATATTAGAAATATAACAGAATTAATGGAGAACCCTATGGCCACCAGATATACGACAGGGTAGCTAAGAGAGAGTAAATTAAAATGGAAAAGTGGAGACATACAAAGAGAATACTTAGTAGTAAGAAATGTAATCAAACGAAGCTTCAAAAAAGGATGTCAGGAAGGAATAAAGAATGTGACAGGAAGGTATAATACCGTATTTGTTTGCGCAATTTACTAATTTTTGGCAGATTCTAACCAGTAAAATCTTGGTGCCTAAATTACGGAAAAATAACATCGATTGGTATTTTTCAGGCAATAAAGTTTTAAAATTATAACTGAACCAAATACACATTAAGCGAAAATGGAATTTTATTTCTAACAGTATTTTATACATAATATATATAAATTTCTTTTCTTTAAATAAAGACCGGTTAAGTACCTATTAGAATTTTTTGGATAGCTTCTAACTTAGTTTCCATAGTAACAAAAATGATCTCACCGAGAGAAGATGAATCTCAAATTAACTCACGTACGTAATTATTGTATTTACGATTGTGATTTTACTTTTGTGTTAATGTAACTTACCGTAACAGTCAACATCGTCGTTGTCGGAAGATTCGCTTTTTGTCTGCGACTCCAGTTCAACGTCGCTGTCGTCAGTCTGCCAACACCCGTCACTCAGTGCGTCTTCAAGCGCTTCCATCTAGTACATTTGAGATGCACATCTTAAATCGTTTTGCCAATGTAACCACAAATATTATATTCCAAGATTTCCGGTACATTAAATCGAAACGATTGTTTAATTTTTCCTGTAGGCGTAAACCTTTTTTCTGACGGTGGCGTCACATCCAAATCTTAAGAAGCCTGCTTACTGACACGTCAAGTAGTTACAGCATCAACCACACGGGCGTCACACGTCCCAGAATAAAGGCAATATCAATTTTTGTTTACTTCAAAAAACCTTCAAATTTTGCATTAAATCTCCATGGAACTATCAAGAACATAAATAAATGGACGGCGCAACAGTCCTACAGGACGTCTCTTCCACAACTTTTCCACCCATTTAGTTACCAATGAGTTCTTTACCCATTCAAGAACAAGAAGAAATGGACGGCGCAACAGTCCTCCAGGACGTCTCTTCCATACCTTTTCCACCCAGTCAGTTACCAATGAGTTCTTTACCCACTCAAGAACAAGAAGGAATGGACGGCGCAACAGTCCTCCAGGACGTCTCTTCCATACCTTTTCCACCCAGTCAGTTACCAATGAGTTCTTTACCCATTCAAGAACAAGAAGAAATGGACGGCGCAACAGTTCTCCAGGACGTCTCTTCTACACCTTTTCCACACATTCAGTTACCAATGAGTTCTTTACCCATTCAAGAACAAGAAGAAATGGACGGCGCAATAGTCCTCCAGGACGTCTCTTCCACACCTTTTCCACCCAGTCAGTTACCAATGAGTTCTTTACCCATTCAAGAACAAGAAGAAATGGACGGCGCAACAGTCCTCCAGGACGTCTCTTCCATACCTTTTCCACCCAGTCAGTTACCAATGAGTTCTTTACCCATTCAAGAACAAGAAGAAATGGACGGCGCAACAGTCCTCCAGGACGTCTCTTGCATACCTTTTCCACCCAGTCAGTTACCAATGAGTTCTTTACCCATTCAAGAACAAGAAGAAATGGGCGGCGCAACAGTCCTCCAGGACGTCTCTTCAACACCTTTTCCACCCATTCAGTTACCAATGAGTTTTTTACCAATTCAAAAACAAGAAGAAATGGACGGCGCAACAGTCCTCCAGGACATCTCTTCCACACCTTTTCCACCCAGTCAGTTACCAATGAGTTCTTTACCCATTCAAGAACAAGAAGAAATTGACGGCGCAACAGTCCTCCAGGACGTCTCTTCTACACCTTTTCCACCCAGTCAGTTACCAGTGAGTCCTTTACCCATTCAAGAACAAGGAGAAATGGACGGCCCTTCTACACCTTTTCCACCCAGTCAGTTACCAGTGAGTCCTTTACCCATTCAAGAACTAGGAGAAATGGACGGCGCAACATTCCTCCAGGTCGTCTCTTCCACACCTTTTCCACCCAGTCAGTTACCAATGAGGTCTTTACCAATACTTGGTCTTGAACGACAACATGGATTCCAGACGAAAATTTTATTCCTTTTGATATTGTTTTCCGTTTATAGATTACGTAATGTGGAAGTTTTTAGCCGTCTGTCGTTATGGCAACTGAAGCGTAGCTTTTCAGCTCTTGAAGTCCTGATTAATGGGTTAAACGATCTCTTCTTGTCTATCTTTGTGTTCCACAGCATATAGAAAATCATAGGCTTGACCCGCGTTGCCAGTCTGTCACAGATCGTAAAATAGATCTTGTCGTATTTTAATGGTATAACACTGAAACGAAAACAATTTGTCCTTTGGTAATACTTAGCAGAGTGACAATCTTCTTTTGGGCGAGAAGTTGTTACGTTTCATAACCTTTGTAACCCGACCTCTTACTGCTAAAAAATCTGTTTAAAAAATAATTAAATAAATAAATAAAAAATAAATAATATGTGAATATTTTAAAGCACGACACATAAGCGTTGTATGAGTGACGGCACAGCAGTTATTTTACAAAGTTCCTATTCTAAATCAGGATATTTTCCATCCTTTGGTCTTCGTGAAGCTCGCTTATTATTACTAGCACTGAGGAGAGTTTTTTGTTTTGTTTTTGCCAGTAACGTACATGCCCCTTATTTACATCAAATTCTCTCCCAGCATCACGATTGCCACATTCTTCTGCGAAATTTATTACGTGCGATTTGACGTCACTGTAAAACTTTTGTATTTAGATGTAGTCGAATTCATACTTACGCAATGGCTATGTAATCCATCGCTGGGATAACCTACACGATGTTAGGCTTACCACAAGTTACGATACAAAGAAATGACCTAACTTCTATGACAGTATACGGAGATCTACACCGGACGACCACGGAAATTCCTCACCAGTATTATCTATTTTGTTTCTCAAACTCTTAATAGTCACCTTCATTCTTAATGTAATTTTTTCCTATCGTATCTGATATTTTATTTCTAAATGATTTCCCAAAATTGAAGGTGGGAAAAGTATGCGAGGGCATACATTACGCTATTAAATACGGTTAGGTTAGGTGATAATAGAAAAATAAGTAAGAAAGAAGATGGAGAAAATGGCTAAATTTAAGGAGGTTACGGATTGAAATAATAGGCAAAGTGGAAACAGAGATCAAAATAATATCAGCTGCATTAAGTAGTAAATGAACAAGAAAGGACTTGGAAGTAAAACATAGGGAAAATGTGGAAAAGGAATGGGGCAGTAAGGAGGAAAATTCAGAAAAGGAAAAGGAGCTGCAGAGGAACGTGAAGAGAAAGTAGGTGTGTGTGTGTGTGACACGGAAATAAGTAAATCTGCGTATGGAGATACTCGTGAATCAGGGACGCGTATCCACTACTCAGATAACTAAATATTACAGGGGAACGTTTGATTTAATATTAGGTTACAGGCTTATAAATGAAAATAGTACCAGGTAATTGGAAAGTAGTAGTAATGATTCCTATTTCAAAATGTAGAAATGGAATGGAATGTAAAAATTATAGGTAAACTACACAGCTCAAGGTCACGTACGTGATGAAGTATGAAGTGAGAAAGATAGCGCCACATATAGGCTATAGATAAAGGTGAAAAAGTCACTAACATATGGAAGTAGAATATAGAGTAAATACATTGTAGGTATATATATTTACTGGGGCTAATCCTACAGTAGGCATTACGAATGTATTGTTACGACTGTCTACTTGATCGTCGTAGGTACAGTGGAAAACAAAATACAGGACACCAATTAAGTCACTATCACCAGCTTTAGTGATAGATCGCCAATCTAATCAAGCTGTCGATACTTGCTTCAAACTCTTGAAGACTCTCCCCGGAACGTTCTCGTCTTGTTCAACTGAGCGTAGTAGGCCTACACCTCTCGCAAATGTTTATCACCATACCGTAATTCTAGAGCATTTATCAACTCGGCATAGATGTATGGCTGTCAGGTGGCACTTTCTTTAGTAACTTCGCCGCTGGTCGTTTTAATGTGAGAACGAGTGAGACTGCCTTGTCCTTGTCTGTCCAATTATTTGCGCATGCAGTAGCTTCAAATTGGCGGAGGTACGTTCCCCAGTGACTGCTTCGGTCAAAGGTTGGAGCTTTGACATGAACTGTCCCTACTGCAGGCAAAGTGACTTTCTCTATTAACTTATTTTCTGCGTCTTTTCCTGTCTTTATCATTGGTACAGTCTGTTTACAAAGTTGTTTTGGTTGTAACTTCAGGCACTGCTCGACTTCATTTTTAATCTGCTCTTTTATATTTGTAACCGAATCTTCTATTTTTGTTGATACAGCTTTTTCCACACTCGTGACTGATTTTCCTACTTCAGCTATTTTATTAGACATAGATTCTTCAACACTTGAGACAGGTTTTTCTATTTAAGCTATTATTAATATCACTGATTCATGTACCACCGATATTTTAGTAACTTGTTTATTAAGCTCACTTTGTAGGATACCCAATTCTGCGGTACTGTGTTCTTGCAACTGTTTCTGCATAGCTTCAAAGAGAGCTTCCGTTTTATCTGCTGCTTGCTTACGTTTTCCATCCAGTCGTTTATCTGCTTCTTCTCTTTCTTGCTTCGTTCTTTTTTTGTCGTCATTCTGCTCCTTCCACCTCCTGCCTGCGTCTTTCCTCTGCTTCCAGCAGGAGGGTTTTCTGTCTCTCTTCCGCTTTCTCTGCATCCTGTCGTCGTCGTTCCTCTGTCTGCAACAACAGGGCCTGGAAATTTTCCATCGTCTGACTGGCATCCATTGTTATCCGATTAATTACGAATTACACTCGTCTTGTACAAAGTGTCCACTCTTTCCACTGTTATCCGTTCTATCCCACTTCTGACACCACTGTTACGACTGTCTACTTGATCGTCGTAGGTACAGTGGAAAACAAAATAAGTACAAGACACCAATTAAGTCACTAATCACTAGCTTCAATTTTTACATTTAAACAGTTCGTAATTAACAACACAGTCTCCTACAACAATCAAATAAAAATTGTTCACACGCAATAAAATGTCACTAATAGGCTATTAAACACAATGGTATTAAAATTATACCGCCCGATTATAAAACGCAACACATCGCTAACAACTACTTGAACGTACACAGTAATCTCGCCCGATAATAACTCGAACCGCACTGAAAATATGTCGCTGCCTATACTAGCGCGAGCGTCCCTGAGTAATTCTATTTATATCCGCCGAAAATCTAGACGATTCCACATACTGCGTACTACCTTCAAACTACGACGCAATTGCTTGCGCCCTTGACAGAGTGCGCGCGGCTGCGTTGACAGTACGTATGTCACATATATTAGAGTGAGATTCTTCTGGTACATTCGACAAACACGTAGACTGTTCTGTGATGTCGTAACAATATGCACAGGAGGGAGGAGAAAAAGATGTGTTGACAAATTGGGGAATAAATGCAATTGGCTTATACGGAGAGATAGGCACAGTGATAAGTCAGAATAAAACAAAATATATGAAACTGAGAAGGAAAACTTCGGTAACATCAGTCTTCAAGAATTATAAGTCTAGAAAAGTATAACAATTGAAATGGTATGATAACAGTTCTTAGTAATTTTAACACAAACAAGATATAAGAGAAATAACATTTAAGTTGAGAAATATTAATTTTCACTTTTGCTAAATTTTATATTAAGATTCATACAGTCATCGTTTTCTTATTAATGTTATTAATATTAATGCTAATGCAATGTTATATCCTGTATATACATATACGTTAGAAGCGTTAGTTTTCAAACAGAAGAAAATTAATGCTGAACTAATTACACCTTACACAAAATAATGTCCCCATTCAGTCTCTTGAAGCAACTTTTTATATATCGTTATGTATGATTCTGTTGAATAAAGCTTTAAATCTAAATGAACTCACAGAAGTAATGTGTAAATTCCTGTCTGTCTTCTTGCCAGGTAGTGATCCAAGAAAATTCTACTCTTTGCCAAGCTAAGTTTTTGGAAGCAAAGGGCGACAACGTACTGTAATTGCTGCACTTGATTCTATTCTTCTCTGTAAGCTACAGCAGAAATGCAATAACAATATTTCTGGAAGTATCTCCTGTCAGTATGAAGGGAACATAACGTCCTAACAGCGGAAAATGTCTGGAAATCACAGAAATTTGACGTTATGTGTACCTCCTTACGTAAGTAAGTTTTCCGAACAGAACGGTAAATGAGATCTACAATCTCCAAGCTTAAGACTTTGCTGTAACATACTGTTACGACGTCGCAGAACAATTTACGTGTTTATCGAACGTTCCAGAGAGATCCAGAATGTAAGCGTGTGGCGTACGTGCTTGTAGACGCATTTAGGAGAGAGTTCTCGATGCCGCCAGCCGTGCGGACTGTGTCAAGGCCGCAGTTAATTACGTAGTTCAT
Organism: Magicicada septendecula; assembly: GCA_034769895.1. Taxonomy (NCBI): domain Eukaryota; kingdom Metazoa; phylum Arthropoda; class Insecta; order Hemiptera; family Cicadidae; genus Magicicada; species Magicicada septendecula. The sequence goes on along the minus strand of CM068372.1, from coordinate 432,503,353 downwards.
ACAACGTAAGACGCAATTAGGAATCGTCTAGATACGTTCGACTGGCTATAAATACCGGTACTCAACGACGTTCAGTTAGTTTAAGACGAGATATTGACAGTGCGGTTTGAGAGTTATAGTAGCGATATTACTGTGTACGGTCAAGTGGTTATTAGTGAAGTGTTGCATTTTATAATCGGCCGGTATAATTACAATTTATTGTAATACAATTGTGTTTAATATTATTTCGTGTGAACAATTTTTATTTGATTTGTTGTAGAGACTGTGTTGTTAATTACGAACTGTTTAACTGTAAAAATTAAAGGTGTGATTAGTGACTTAATTGGTGTCTTGTACTTATTTTGCTTTCCACTGTACCATACGACGATCAGGGAGACCGTCGTGACAATACGAATGACTCAGTCAACATGTTGAGAGCTGAGAAAGATACGAATGGCCAACGTTTATTTGACACTCTTTATAAAGGTGTATAATTATGGTACGGAGAAAACTAAAAATCTAAACTGTTGGCATGCTGACGATAATGATGATGAATATAGTTGTAATTATTAGTATTATTATTATTCAAGATAGTACTACGAAAGCGAAGTCCCGAGGTGGATCCATGACGTGGGTAATAGGGTTTGTGGTTTTGGTGGGTGCAAGTCCCACACACTCTAGGAGTGCGGACCCTCCTGCGGCGAACATTAGTTTTCCACAGTCTTCTTTGTAAAAAAAAATATTGTAACTGTACATATAACTCACCCAAAACCCAATGTAAAACAAACGGATTAAAAACTATCCAGAACAAAATAAACAACAAAAGAAGAACATGTAAACAGGAAAATAGGATGAATTATGATTAAACTAATGGAATTAAATAAATTATAATTAATAAGTAATGTATGTTAGAAGAAACGAAGACATGACTAAAGACAACGTTGACCCAAATACCCAATAGATCAGACAGTGAGAAGAAGACTACAACACCCATAACAAGAAGAAATTTAGTGAGGAGAATAAAAGAATTAGTGCAAATAGGGAAAATCAAATCAAATCAGATACAAGAAGGAACTAATAATGACAAGAATAAAAATTTTCTTAATATCGCAAGTACACAATTTATGATAAAATTACATTGAAATTAAATCTCACGATTTCACGTATTCTATAAAAATTAAATATACTAACTAGACTGACGCGTCTGTGTTAATTTAACGTTGACAGACGGCTAAATTTTATAACTTAACAACTTATACTTTTATGTCATGTAACACCCCTCTTGTTTGTAGGGGCACAAGAGATAAAATTAGCCTTACTTTCCACATAAGGTTTGTTTTTGAAACCTAGAGAATAATCATTTAACAAAATTTTGAATTCATAAGATGAACATTTGGAGACCTCATAATGGTAGTATATTTTACATAAACATAAAAAATATAATTGACAATTATAAAAACGTATAAAAAACAATTGGTAAACAAATGATTTAAATTAAAACTAAATAAAACATACAGAACATTCAAACAGAACTATTATTATTCAAAAACCTGAATATTTTTACGAATCTGGGTATAAAAACTATTTGCTTAAAAATGCATACATTTAGTTGTTCATTTTTAAAATAACTATTGTCACAAGTTAGGTCTCTTTTTATTACAAAAATTGTGATATACGTCTTGATTCAGATATTTCCATACATTGAAAGTTATTAAATTATCGTATTTTTATGAATATCCCGTATACTACACAGACGGTATAGCATTCTTACGCACCATATCACTGCATTTAAAGTTGTTTTATTAGTCTAAAATAACTTAGAACTAATATTTCTCAAAATATTCCTTATCAACTAATTTATAATGTTCGAACCTGCAATCTCTACTTATTCATACAGTCCCTTTATACGCTATCATATGCTTTAATCTCACGTACATTCCATATGCAATTAAAATGTTCAAAACAACACATATATACATATTTTTAGGTATGTATGTGGGTATATAACAGCGAAGTCAATAAAACGCGTAACGTTTCTCATTGTTCAAAATATAAGTATCACAGAAGTTAGGCACTACGTTTTAACATTTCTGTAACAGAAACTTTTATAAAACCATTCGACAAAAGTGTAACAGTATTAACAAACAGCTAATAATTTCATGAATTCTGGTTTCATTCAGTGAAATCAAACTGGTAGTAACTTCTAACTTAAAATGAATGAAATATTTAACGTATTTGTATGTAAGAAAAAGACAATAACAATTAAATAGAAGACATATTCAATATTAATCGATGACTCGTTGGGCATTTGGTGAAACACATTAATACAAAGGTTTTTAAAAATATATAAACAGGTGGTACGTTTCACAGTTTATATTTAACTCTGACAGCTGTTTCAGCTTATTAAGCTATTGTGAAAGAGATCAGTGAACAACTAAGTTAAACAAAGGATGTTATGGTGCTGAACATATGTTTGTAAACAAACGAACAAACTGATGTCTGTGTATTCCTTTTATTAAAAGTTTTTATTTAGTTTAGTTAATTTTTATAGTTTGCATTCGGAATATATTTAGTTTTTACAGACACTTGAACTTCCCTTAGCTTCTCCAACCCCCCTTTCTATATTCACCCCCACCACATGTCCCGATACACCTCTAAACAGATGGTCACCACACTAACATGCTATGTTTAGTTTAGTTGTTCACTGATCTCTTTGGCAACTTAATAAGCTGAAACAGCTGTCAGAGTTAAATATAAAACTGTGAAACGTACCAAGTGTTTATATATTTTTAAAAACCTTTGATATATTCAATGATAATGTCAAAATGATGTATTTAATACAGATATTACGGTGTTTGCGGCAAAGACCAAAAGTGTTTCTTTCCTTACCACAGATGAAGAGACAGCAAAACCACGCATTTTGGTGTTCTTGAATGGCATAAAGTACACGCTTAAAAGCTTGTAGCTTTTCTGACTTAACTTTAGCCTTGTTAACCTTTTCAATTGTGTTTGTAACAATAGCGTTATTCTGGGACTTATATTAAAGTTCCAACAGTTTTCAGAGAAGAAATTATTGTATGTTGCCTATGTATGTACGTTAACTACAAAATTTTTGTGGGCAGCGCCAAACTTAACTCTCTCAACCCGGTAACAACACAAGAGATGTTCTTGTTTTATTTCTTACGTTTATTAAACCACGAGAGGTTAAATTAAACCCATATACGCTAACATAAGTAGGCCCTAAGTCGTCCAAGTTAGGCAAGTAGGTTACATACATATCAAGGCATTTCATGTATTTTATTTATGAAAATTGTGCAATTGTGTTACATCTATGCGCAGATTGTAAAAAAAAATTATTAGAATATGTCAGTGGAAAAGTTTTTTTTATTTTCAGCGCTCCAAACATATTTTGTTTTATTTATTTGGACTTGAAATCATTTTGTCTACCATAAATTGCTTTTATCATTTTAATAATTTTACTCGTCTTTACATGACATTTGATTCACGCAACAGGATAACATTCACTTATTCCATTAGTCTTCTCACAAGTCAATATCCGACCACGGAGCTGACCAATCGGATGCTGTTCGTTCCCAAGTTGTGCTAAGCACACTGTCTATAAGCATCTATTTATCCTACAACATCGCCACATGATTTTTACATCGCATAAGAAAGTTCATTTTCGGTGGGCAAGAATAACTATGGACTGCAGGACTATTGATTGCTGGAGTATGATCTCCTAAGTGGTGTTTCAGACATCTAGCTTCAAGTTGTTTTTTACTTTAAACATAATACTCGTGCCAACAAACAGACGATGATGCGTTGATAATGGGTAAAATTAAAATTTCTATTACCAGGTCCCAAAAACTTAGCGGTCTATGCCCTGTTCAAAACCTAAAGTTTGTTCGATTAAGTAAGATTGTAGTCTGTGAGTATTACTTTGTATTCACAGAATAGCGTACTTGTTTCCGTAACTTCCTACCTTGTGCTACAACCAACAATCGACGCTACATCAACTTTGACTTGCAGTTTATCTCGCGGAGTGTAGGTTCTAAGTTTTTTAAATGAATTCTAATTTATGTCATAAAATAAACGCACTAAACTCTTAAATAGTAGTTGGTGTTCCGAACAAATGTGGTTTAAGGCTATCGTGGTGACAATTGTTTAGAGTACAGTTTTACAAAATAGACAATAAAATGGTCAGAAATGAGAATGTAAAATAGCGTCACATATGTTCTGCTAATTGCAACGTGGTAGAATTTAATTAAGAAAACTGACTGGGAGTGAAACGGTTGTATTTAATTAACTTTGTTCAACACTATGTGACTTATCTACGCGTACGTTTACAGATTTAATAAACTATTGTTTATTAGTAATTTACAGTTCCCAAACAAGTTACTACTACTACTATACTACTGCTGCTACTACTACTACTACACTACTACTACTCCTGCTGCTGCTGCTGCTGCTGCTACTACTACTACTACTACTACTACTACTACGACTACTACTACTACTACTGCTGCTGCTGCTACTACTACTACTACTACTACTACTACTACTACTACAATATTTAAAATGTTAAACCTTGTCAATGTATGAACGTTTCGTCCACACAACTAACCTCACTAGATGTAGGCTTCTACGCTTCATGATACCGTATTAAAAAGCTTTCGACTACGGGCTGAAGTTTATTCAACCTGTCTCAGGGGCGGATCCAGTGAGGGGGAAATGGGGGAATTTCCCCCCACCGAGAATCCTATTTGGTAAACAAAGGCCCTATTTACACTTAGTCAATTTTTAGTATGTTGGTTACCAACTTACCAAGTGCCTGATTACACAAGCATAGTTTTGGATTGTTTGATGGTTTATATAAAACTTCGTAATCCCGACCCTGGTAGCCAAGCATAGGGCTTATTCTGAATGACATTCTATAACATATATATTGCTCTCTTTTCATTCCGCAAAAGAGAGCAAACTATATACTATGTCATACTTTATTTTCTATAAAAGAATTTTTATGGTAATTACCGTGATCTACAAAATTAGTGCATATTTACTGAAAAAAAGCATTTTGAAGGGCAAATATATTACTACACCCTTTGTTTAACACTTGTATTAGATAATAAATAAACGTTACATACATGTGACAAATTTTAATAAAGTTTACGCTTATACTTAATTTTAATATGTATAACTAAACTATAAATTGTACTATTATGACTTATGTTTACAAAAAAAAATTTCCGGCTGGAACCCCCAACCACCGGTTTGCCACCCCAGTGACAATACGTTTTGGATCCGCCCCTGGGCCTGTTTTTTCAAAGGGTAGCTTACTTGTTTGCAAAGTATTCCGTCTTCAAGAGCAAATCATATCAGTTTCGGGCCATCGTAGAAGGAATCGTTTCGCTTGTAAAAAAACATTTTGTTCCAATAGTCACATAAAGACGCCATACGGACCAAATTTATATAACCGTTTTCGCGGACCAAAATTGTTTCTCTTCATTTTAGTTTGAGGACTTTACGTTTTCAATCTACTATTTTCACTGATATTTGGTCGGTTTAGTGATTGTGTTTGATACAAATTTTTTTTCACAATAAAGAAATTGATCACTTCATAAGTAAGGAAGAGTTTGAATTCATCAAATACTGTGCAACCATTGGCTGGTACATTTAGATACAATCCACATGCAGTGCTGAAAAAAGTATTTACACCAGCTACCATTTGGACCCCTTTAAACATGTTTGAAAGGCATATTCGTCCCGGTGTCCACTCTTGCGTAGGTCAACTCCAATAATTCCATTTAAGACTGACTCCAGACGAAATATCCTTGTCCGCTATAGGTTATTTTAACAAGTACGAATTTTTAAAAATTAAACCAATGCAAAAAATGTTCCTCGTGTGACAAATGCCGAACATTTATTTAGAGATATGGAAAAAATTTTAATTATTCTTGGCAGGCAGCATGTGAAGATGCCTCTGACTATGTGTACAATACTTTAGTGGTAGTTACCGATTTCATAGCTCAGGTCGTGTCAGGAGTACAAGATGTCTAAAACCTAAGAAGTCACCTACCTCGTGAACAATATCAACCAGAGGTGGCTGTCGATCTTACCACTTGTGACGATTTAAAAGGAATTTAAATAGCACAAAATAATTTTTATTCAAAATAACATGTGAGAAAATATTTAACCCTCCCCTTTGTACTTGTATGCCTGTATCAACTTGTAAAAATCTAGTACGGACATGAAAATTACTCTGTATTGAAGCGAAAATTAATAATTACAGTATTATAATTAAATAAAAAGACGTGATAATAATAATCGAAATACATAACTCGATAAAGAAAATATAGGATTATTAATAGTAGTTAATTAGTATGATAATAATAATAATAATAAAGTACGAACTACTTTTCTCTCTCCGCGTGAACTTCTCCCTCTTCCCTACCTACCGCCGCAAAACCAGCCTCAGTCGAGCCAGAATCTCAGACAAGGTAACAGCTTTACCATGTGTCGTGAGGAAGGACGTGTGAATATATAAAAAATAACGATGTAACTGAAAGTAATCTTTCGTGGTGACAGACTCCACAAGTAACTGAAAGGTGGTGAAAAGTGAAACAAGTTATGTAGTTGAAATGTAGTGAAATAACTAAAAGTTACTAACTTAGCCGACACATCTCTTTAAAAAAGAAACGAAATGTTTATATTGTAAAGTATGTTCTATCCAAGTATTAAAGAGTAACATTAGTGCAGTTAAAAGTGAAATGTAAAAAGGTGAACACCGTACATCAGCAGTGAAGCAACAACGACAACCTCACGAGCTCCAGGTAACAGAACCCTTTCGTCAAGATCGCAACTTAGAATCTACAAAATAAATGGAGGCAACCGAACGACAACGTAGAACTTCCAGGAAACCCAACTGAAGAGTAACAACAAGAGAACCTGCCGCCGATACACATTATACCAAGGTGAAACCAAACCATTATCTTTCTAACAATGGCAACAAAAACAATACATTTTTGCAAAGACTTATTCTAATCATGTAAATGTTAACATAGTAATGTCTGTAATTACAATAATGAAATATTAATCTGATGATAGTTAAAGGTAAAAGGTAATTCGAAATTTGAGCAAACTACTCTTCTAATAGCTTGCATAATGTTGACTGATGTTAGAGTATTATTAAGTTAAAACCCGGATCCGAGGTATTTAATGTAATTTATAAATATGTATTTTTTTATTTTTGCTCACCAGAGTAACATTTTAAACAGGCATAAGAGCATTTGATGCAGAATCTTTCAGAAGTTTATTTTTTTAACGTAATAAAACAAAAATAACAATTACTTTTAAATCATTATTCAAGAAACTATAATAAAGAGATGTTTTTGCCAAATATCCAGAGAGTGAGTAAATTTGCGTAACCTAATCCTAATTCCTGTTCTACATATTTTCAGATTTGTTGGTAAGTAATTTGTACTAACAACGGCAGCCGGTTTGATTGAAAGTAACCAATTAAACTGGTTCCTTCTGTTATAATGTCTCAGACAGGAGAGACGTTATACACTTTCAAGTAAATTAGATACTTAATTACTGTGCAGAGTTATGATTAAATTTAATTGGGCTGAAATTCTGAAACGACCGTCGTTGGCACGATAAATAATGGTGAATAGCGTTAACATTTTTGCATTTCCTACAAGGCTGATATTTGAAAACTAATAGCCCTACTTTGTATCTTAACGTTAACAGCTTTGAATTTCCTACAAGTAGGATATTTGAAAACTAATAGCACTACATTCTGTCTTAACTTGGTAGAATTTAGTTTATAATCATGATAACACCGTTACCTATTTCCCTGACCTTAGTATTTGACTCTAAACTTCTCAGACTCTAAAATCACGTACATGAATCTTCCGGTCACATAGGTGGTTTTCTTTATGATGGGAAGTACGGCAGCAAATTGTTCCGTCCTAATATTTTTACTATTTGTAAAAATCAAAGATTCTAATAAATCTAAAAGTTGTTTATGCGTTAAAAAGAAAGTACCTTTTATTGTGTAAAATTTCAATAACACTTTGACCTACTACACTTATATATGTAACTAAACTGCTACCTATGTCTAATCAAAATTCGAATGGTAATCCTATACCCTAGTATCCCTTTATTATAGAGAATATTGTTACTGTACGAACCCATAGCCAGAGATTATTACTTTTGAATCACTTTTCTTTATTTCTGTTTATCACTTTTTCGCTCCATTCAAAACAACGACTTACATATGATCGCTTACCAATCCAAATACAGACTGGCGCACGTTCAGAATCGGTCAACAGCAACGTACATTATAATGTAGAATCTTTTTTGGGGATAGTGTAACTACGAGTATTATCCCAAACCAAATAGCGGAAGTGTGTGAAACAGTTCCGAAAAGGTGCACAGAAAGTGCATTTCTCTTATCTCATCATTCAATTACATTATATTATATTATCTTACAGTTCTGAGCTAAAACTCGAATTTACAACAACATTATGAACCTTAGCCTTGCAATTGTTATAAGATAATGGCCAGATTTAACAATACGCGAACTACTGATTGATTCTAAAATACTAATACTTGTTGAAACACCACGGACCTATAGAGAGTACCAGGTAATTTTCAAGTTTCAAACTGCAATGTTTACAATGTGCAACGAATCCAGACTTTACTAACGTTTACCTACTGTTTAATAATAAAAGTATCAGCTTTAATAAAATAAATGATTTTCTGTAGAATTCTTGGGAACTCATGTTGCACATAGCACCATCTTTTCACTAGTTACATGAGCGCTGCGTGGCAGCTTCCCTCCTACCCCCCCCCAACACACACACACACACACACACACACACACACACACACACACACACACACACACGCACACGCACGCACACACACACACACAGTTTTTACATTCGTGTCAGAAAATAACAACTTTATCATAGAAAAAATATAACAGGATATTATATTTTATCATTTACTGCGTATGAAATTTCGTGTTGATGGATTCATAGGAAATTCATATAATACCTCTTTAAACTTTTTTAATTTCTCTCCCCCCCCATCACTGTCTTACCCCTGTCATTCCCCCTTACTTGCCTTCTTTCTGTTTTTGACGAACAAAAATTTATTTACAATAGCTTACAGACTAAAACTGGCAAACAATTTAAAAGTTATTTGAAAACTTACTTTTTTGTAAAATAGTTAAAATAGTTTCAAAAATATACCTCAACAAATATCTTAAAATTAGTATGACAGTTTTATCTCTATAAACCTAAATCACGAAACAAGTAAAGTAGCTTTGAAACATATCTGAAAGTAGCTAACTAACTGAAAATTAACCTCTGTTTGGTTTGTTCAAAAACAGTGGACTAATCAGAGATGTCTCCTTGGGAATTTAAATCACGTTTTGGTTAGTATTAATTGTTTCCTTATGTGCATTACATTTTGTGTTTATGGTGTAACGTTACATTTTAACATATTGTTAATAATTTTTTAAGCCATTCATGGGCAAGACATAATTATCACGAATATACCAGATTTGTCTGTGGAACAAAATTGTTAATATAAGTGTACATTATAAAAGAAAGAACTTTGTACCTTCTTTTAAATCCTCTCGTTGGAGTCGTCGATTTATAGTAAAGAGAAATTGTATGTGTGTTGTGTTGTTATGTCGGGTGTTAAACTCCGCGCACTTTTGATACTTACTGATGATTGGTTCCTCTGCGATGATGTCGTCCTGCAAAACAACTTAAGCTACTATGTGTATGTGGGCGCCACTTGGATTTTTTGTTCCAAGAAATTATTATTATTATTAAAATTAAATTTTGATTTCTTAGTTGTTAAATTAATTCTATGAAAAAATGTGAACAAGACAGTTTGAATTTGAAAATAACGTATGTTTAATGAACCTTAAAAATCGTCTGAAGGACTAACACTCGTATTAAATAAAATTGCAGAGTTACAAAAATTATTATTGACAAGTTTTTTCAATCAAGTATCGGCTAATAAATATTTTATTTACTCAGTTGAAAAGCATGAGTTTAGTGTATGAAAAATCTTTATACTCAGGACGTGACTCCTTTGAACTACCAAGACAAATCAATAGGATGCTTTACAAAAATTGTGTGATTTGAAGGTGTGTGACATGTGTAGTACAACTGTGTGACAAATGATACCAGGTAAAAATGACTTTAACTTTTGAACAACTCACGTTCCGGTGGGTAATTATTTCTTGCACTGGACACTTCTCTTGGGGACGTTTTCAATCTTGCCTCTTCGTGTTAACGTTCCTCGTGCACTGGTAATTATTTATAAGTCAAAATACGGTTTTTTAAAACTCCGCACGATTGAAATAAGTTTCGCACTGAATCTATGCTTTGAATTCTGCCGGCGGTGAACAGCTGTCTGCGTGGTTTCTCGATTTGGCCGTAGCAGCGCTAGTTCCAGATTCAACGTTGAAAGGCTTGTCAGTAAATCGTTTTGGGAAATTTGTCAAAGTCAGTTTGTCTTAGCAGATATCAGCAGAATTGATTCTCTCTATTAAAATTTGGTCTTTTTCAGGGCCGCTGATATTCTGGCTGCGTGCGTTCTATTAAATATGGCGTGTTGCTGATCTATTCAACAACACGTTGGCGTATACTCCTTGTAGAGGTTAGTTCAGTCTTTTGTCATGTACGGGAAAAGCCTTTCTGTGTTCTCGTGTTGAATTCTCGTTCTTCGGTTTCGCCTCGGATGTGATGATCAGTTTCGTGGGTGATGTGCCTCTTCTGGATTCAAAGCATAAAGTGTTTTTGTGTCAAATTTCGTCTTCTTTTATACTCTGTAAGGGGCATTGTTTTAATTTTTTGACATGAACTTCCGGTATTTTTGAGTAAAATTTTCTTCTAGAAAGTTCGAGAATAATCAAATGGAACATCATGGAACAAATTTGACTTCCGTAGAAGCTTTAAAACAAAAACTTCTTATTCTTCACACTAAAGGATATTACTGAAATTCTTCTGGTATTTGTCAAACAATTTTACATAACTACTTACAATCTGCATGCCATTACTATTTTTGGATTCTCTGCTTTCAACTGAATCTAATGATACTAATTACGATTGGTTTTGAACAAATTAACTCTAATAAAATAACATAAAATACAACTCTTACCTTGGAATGTTTTCACAAAATTCCAATTTTCTACTTATAAAAATGTTGTGAAGTTGTTTGGTTCTTGCTACAACATTAATGCATAACATAATTATCTTTTTATAACAAAATAAACAAATATTAACACATATAACATATAAATAAGTTCAGTTTTGTATAGGCCTTATATATGGTCTATGTTTTTTGTCACTGGTTCTTTACAATAATTTGTCTTTTTTCGGTATCATATATGGGATTTTTTGGGTATTCACTGAGAGTTTGTTATATTGTTTATCCTTGGTAATACCTGGTTTATCCTGATACATATTATTTTTACTGTAAGATTACTTAGCATCATATTGTTTTGCATAAGTGATTCATTTTCTTGGTGTGACAAATTTCACTCCCATATTTCAAATCCTTTAAGAATTAAGCTTGTTTTCAACTGAGTAAGTTTGTTTCTATAGTACACTATAGGATTGTACCTTTTCCCTTCATTTTTGCTAATATTCTGCAATTATTCTGTCAAATATGACTGTTTTTTTGTGATTGTTTTTGGCCTCAGCCTGGTATGGTATAGGTAAATAGTTTCCTAACTCGACTGTTAAAGTGTTTTAGTTGGTCAAATATATAAGTATAGTCACATTATATTGTATTTCAACTTTATAATACAATTTGGTTGCATTTTGTCAACATTCAATTCATAAATATTACAATATTATAGGTCCATCACATGTTTTCAGTTAATACTGTTTTTGGTTATTTTAATTAATTTCTAATCACTTTACAGCTTTCTCTATTTAAGATAATTTGTTCGTCTTTGTCTAATTGACATTTACATATAGTTGTTATATTAATTCTATAATAATTAATTTTCACATACAATCTGAGTGATTGGACTCGGCTCCTAAACATAGATTTTTTTGTCATAACATTTATATATTTTTTTATTTTAACTTACATCCTTTTTAATAATGTATTCAAATCGTTTAATACATTTATTTCATTTATATTACAAAGTATAATAATGGATCTCGTCCATTAATTCACAATAAATAGTTTTTTATACCCTATTCAGAGTTACATTTCTTAATAAGTAATGACCTCATTTTGGTTATTTCTGAGATTATCTGTCTCTCTTATAGTATATTATTAGTTTTACACTGTTCTTCACTTAAATAATATATATGGGGTTTGAGTCTTAGTCATAGTCTTGTCGTTTTTTCATGTTAATTATCAGACAATATTACAAAATTTTTCGGATTACTTGGGTTCGATACTGTTCACCTCACTTTCCTCTTATGATAATTTACTATGCAAATAATTTCCTTTATGGAACGTTCTGTGACGTTACAACATTAATAAAACTGTATAATTTCAAAGAAACTGTTATATTCATTGTCAGATCATAAAATTTGTTTGAACTTATAAAAAACCGTATAAAGATAATTTTGATTACCGAAACATTAAAAGAAAGTGTATGGAATAAAGTTTTTTTAAATTTACATCAGTCAGTTAACTCATATTCGGAACAACGCGTGCCAATAAATCACGTCTCATAGGTAAGCAGATACACCGATTTTATACATCTGCTATTTGTTATTATATGAGTGAAATTCCACCAAATTTAAGATTATTGTCGCAAAAAGCAATGTCAGTTGATGTGTTAGTTTATGATACGGAAACGTTGTCCCTACTTAATGCGATTTCCAAAAAATAGAATTTAGCGTCGTTAACAGGTCAAGTCATTATCCCGTCACATACCCCGTTGAGGAAGTCTGATTCTTCTAGGTCCTCAAAATAACCGTTTACTGCCGCTTTCAGCTCGTCATCTGAGGAAAATCGCTTCCTACCCCACGAAAATGTTTTGAGGTTTGGGAATAGATGAAAGTCAGATGGTGATGAAATTTAATAAGGCGACTAAGGCGGATGGTGCAACAGATCGTACTTTAACTTGGCTATTTTTGGCATAGACACAACGCGTATGTGAGGGCGTGCATTATCTTGATAGAAAATAATCTTCTTTGCTAAACGTGGACTTTTTTCTCGAATTTTTACATTTAATTAGCCCAGAGGGTTAGCGTAATACTCTCCATTTATCGGGTGACCCTTTTCAAGGCAATCTAGGAACGATATCACCTTAGCATCCCAGAAAAATGGATCCATACACTTTGCAGCCGACAAAATTGATTTTACCATTCTTGGAGACAGCAAATCACTCTGCATCCATTATTTCGACTGTTTTGTTTTTAGAGTGAAATAATGGACTCAATTTTTATCAGTTGTTACAAATCTACGACTAAAATTTTTCGGATTTTTCTTAAAACGGTCCAAACATTCCTGAGAAGCTTGCATTCGCATGCGTTTTTGGTCACTTGTCAACAAACGCGGCACCCATCTTGCAGACACCTTTTTCATACCTATTTCCTCAGTAAGAATGTGATGTACCCTTTCATCTGAGATGCCCAAAGGCTTAACAATTTCAGACACCTTCAAACGGCGATCTTCCATAACAATGTCGTGCACTTTATTGATGATTTCTGGTGTAGTAGCATTTTTCTGACGCCCAGTACGCGGGTCACCTTCCAAACTTGGACGGCCACGTTTAAATTGACTAGCTCATTTTTTCACTGTAGTGAATGAAAGTCCACCATCACCCAATACATTCTTCATCTCATTAACAATTTTTGTTAGCTGTAAACCTTTTTTAACAAATGTTTAATGTTCAGTTTTCTCTATTTTCAGCGTTGCTGTGAGATGACCTTATTTATACACCTGTTTCTCCGCAACGATGACTTGACCCGGCTTGACGCTTCACAGCTGTTCGTGGGGCGAACGTGGCGCCACGATGCGGTAAAAAAAATGAACGCCACACATTCGTTTATATTGATATGGTAGGCGGCGAACTTTTCAAAATGCCCTCGTCAGTTACATAGAAAGTTAATAATAACAAACATTGTTTCCACCAGTACAGCAATTATATAATACGTCTTCAATTTTACCGAATCCAACAATATTTGTGTTTTTGAGGAACTAGATTTGTTTTTGTGCAAATATAAAAATTTATGCTAAACTTGTTTCTATTACAATTACAAAAAAATTAAATAAATTTATTTCTCCCAAATATTTCAATTTTTATTTTATAGAGTATTACCTTGCAAAAACGTTTTCAAACGTAATACATGTTTCAAGTACCTGGTATTTTTCATCTAACGTATTTTCTCTGAATACAGTTGTTACTTCGAACGTCTTGAAAGTACAGTAGACGTGCAATACTAATAAATCCAATATTCCATTATCCTGCTTGCAACACTTTTACCGTCTTACGACTGTCAATTTTAATTTAATTATCATCATTACTAATTTTAAATTAAATTACTCGAAATATTATTGCAGTTATTCAAATTATCATTTAAAATTTAGGACTTTTTTTTTAAATGTTTGTAATTCTGTTTTATATTTTAAATACCTTGATCAATCTAATAAACCAAATTTTAACTATTTATTCCAGTGCTAGGTTAGGCAAATGTATTGAATCCTTAGTATCACTGGTAACCAATTTAGGCTTACGTAATTACAGTCACTCCACTGTAACTTAAATTATGCGTCAGATGTAACTCCATCGGCAAAGAGTTTCGAGTTTACTCCCCCTACTGGATACTTGCTCCCAAACAGAAATTCCCGGTGCCATTGTAGATGTTACTGGCCGTTTAAACAAACATGCCTGTTAGTTTACTTTACTGTGGATTCGGCTATTATTACTAGTTTTGTTGGGATTCCTATTTTCCTGTGAAAATTGTTACTGACGAGAAATTTAGATTACATAAATATGGTTGGAATATTTTATTGTGAAGACTCGAATTCTTGTAACTAAAATCATTCCGTTATGGCAGATTTATATTTATCGAATAAAAATTTACTTAACTTTTGCACAAACAGAAAATTAAATAATTTTTATAAATATGTGTTGAGACTTATAATCAAAAATTATTTTTGTTTTTAAATAATTTTTTAAAATAGTTTTTAATGATAATAAAAATATTAATAAATTATTAAAGAAAACTGGATAATTAATTGGATATAATACTGTTGGATATCCAACTTACAAAAGAAGTGTTACTTGGGTAAGCATGTTATTAAACGCGGTTATTAGTTAGCTAAACAAACGGTTTTGAATATCAAATGTCAAATCTCACTGGATGCCCTGATATTTTAAGATAGACATACAAAAATAAAAACATGAACTGGCTTTTTCAGCAAAGTGATTTCTGATTAAATAGAGTTTAACTGTTAAGCGCATAATGATAAGAAATGTTCTAGTGTCATCGATCTAACAGCTATACTGCGGAACGTAGCAAACGTCGGTCTTGTTTCTATCCCTTCAAAATTTTACACGAACTATAACTGTAAAAGTTGAAAAACAAAATGTTCGTTACTTCCGAATGAATGTAATATTTCAGGGAATCAACTAATGGCTTTCATAAAGTCTCTTGCTAACGTTGAGTAACCTGGCCCGTATACAACGGCAATATGAGGACAAAAATTACCTCATAGGTGTATCTAAGCTTCGTAAGCTATGCCATTTGCATTTATTGCAATACTCTTGTATATAACTATAAAATGTTAAACTGTTAGTTTGTTAAAATGTTAACTATAAAATGGTTTGGTTTGTTAGTTACTGTTGACACACCCTTCTGCAAAATTGTTATAATCTGGGATCTTTGTTTAACTTATACATAAATTAACCTCTTGTTTTATTTAAGTTTATAATGGTTATTGTGCTTTGAAGTACACATTAGGATTGGCATAATAAAGAATAACTTTCTTTTGCCATATTGGTTCCGTAGAATATAGTACTCATTACACTAGTGTACTAGACCGTCTTAATAAATTGAAATTATTACACACGCGAGCGGGAGCGCACGCGCGCGCACACGCACACACATTATATAATGTATGTTTCATGCAAACTCGCATGGATTTATAAGAAATGCAGTGGCAAAGCGTCAAGGGAGACAAGGTAGACAGTGTCTCCACAAAAATTTATTCATAAAATAATTAATTTTTATTTATCCATTAAGTTGCATAAGTTACTTATAAATGTATAAAACTAACGTAAGAGGTGAAATATCATGCGACATGACGCGAGCGTGAGCCCCGGTACCTTGGTGTGCGACGTAATTGTAGACTACGCTGAGAATCAGGGTAGACGTTACTTGAAATGTCTTTCTAAGGTGGATGGTGGTGAGGAAGGCTTCGGTTGACAGCAGCGAGAGAGGATCTGCGCGCGCAGCATAAAAATGCGTCCCGTACATCACGGCAGAAGACGTGTCTCCCCCACACTGAATTGTCTCCTGGCCGCCTGTGTTTGTTTATCGTGCTCGCGTAGTGACTACTCTATTAGTTTTTGTTGAGTTTACAAATTATTTTTAATTTTGTATATAGTTGTTAGGCTAAGAAGTGTGTATTCATTTATGCAGTAAGTATTTAATAATACGTATAGTTAATTGTCGTCATTTAAGTGCTTTAAGCATACCGTTTAATTGTTTTAAAGGAGCAAAATGAATACAGTTAGCACCAGTTCTACGGCAGAAGTATTCGATATAAACGCTGACAACTTTGATTTATTAGAATTTTTGTTAAAATACGAGATCAGTACGTTACATTTAGAGCAAAAAGTATTGCTAACGTCAAAAATATCTCGGGAGTCTTTCGAATTGTCGCAGAAGGATGGAAAAGTTATCAGAAAATTTAGATTAGTAAATATACGTGGCTCTCTTCTCTCTTGTTGTAAGCGGAACAAAACTCTGCACTGCTATTACTGTTTGATGTTTAATGGAAAGGAACCATGGAGCAAAGTTGGAGAAGGCGCTATAAAACATTTTAAAGTTAAAGCCGCTACACATGCTAGTAGCAAAACTCATATGAAAAATTCTGAGATGTTTCACATGCTAGGTCATAAGAGAATTAAAATAATTTGTCCAAAACACCTAGAATTCAAGCAGTACAGCACAATGAAAATGTGGCACTAAATCGAAGGATAGTAGGCCGTTTGGTAGATGTTGTTTGTTAGGGAGACAAGAGTTAGCTTTTATGAGTCTTAAGGAAAATGAGCAGTGTCTCTATACAGTAAGAGCAATTATTTAGAAACTTTTAATTTCCTGCCAACGAAAGAGTCTTTTATGAAAGAACATATAGAGAGTGATTCAAAATTGCACGGCAATCTCTCGGGAGCTGACTCTATAACTACAAATAAGAAAAAATGAGACACGGCGTGTAGGTCTCATTTACAAGAAAATATGAAACGTTTGTGAAATGCCTGCAGTAATCCGGATTTGTCACCATTACAAAATGTGAATAAAAATTTATGTTTTCCTAGCAATATTTTCTAGATAAATCAACGACAATTGTAGATATATTTTAACAAAATTCATAAACGACACCAATAACAATACGATAGCTTTTTCTTGATATTTAGGCTAAATTATATAACGAAATAGGCCTACGTGTGTTTCAGACCATCACTTAGCTATCATCTGGTAGAGGTAGCATTACCTCTATTTACCATAGTTTTACTGGTTCATTAGGAACGTCAATAGTCTTAGTAAGAGGTTGCTTTTGGCTGGTATTTTTACGTCTACCCAAATTATTATATCACGCTTCGCCACTGAAGAAATGTAATATTCTGACTACAGTGTAAGCAGTGACTACGCAGTTTGTTGAAAATTTGGTCCCATTCACATTTAATGGACTGAAAATTTTCCCTACAGTATTATACTACTCGTTATAGGAACTGAGCTAAATACGTTGAGGTCCTGATGCTAACTTAGTACACAGTACGCTCGAATCCTGTCACCAATAATAAACTCGTGCCGCTCAACGAAGCCGTGTCCAGTTAATCCTTTACGCAAGGCTGGATCCTTCGCTACAATACAATGCAAATCCAGTTACTCAGTTTGTGGAAGCCAATTAACAAATTTACATAGGCTGCACTCAGACTAACGGCTTTAATTTCAATAATTGATATCCAGTGTCGTAAACACTAATATAATTTTACGATTTTCTCGGTAGTTGCTTTAGGGAACAATGTTGCCTGAAAATCATTTTAAAATTAAGAAAATTAAAGTACATTCATTAATAAAGGAAATAAATAATATTTCAAGTTTCTTAATTAAAATAATATTATTCAGTTGGGAAATCTATCTGTCTAATCACTGATAGATTATGCGAATCAAATAATAACTAAATTTGGTTAAAAAATTCGTATTCCTTCAATACTTGTCAATAATTCAAGAAAACAACAATGTTTAAAACAAAATTTTATTTTTTTCTGAAATACGTCTGCAGCTAGGATTATGTAGTTTAAAATTTGGTCCTTTCACTTAATAGCATAATAAAATACTATTTATTAGGTATTTTACGTATATGGTTAGTAAAATCAGTGCATAACGTAAGTTCTAACCGAATCAAAAGATAAATATAAAACTCGTGAAAGTACAGTATATACCTTTATAGCAGATTCTTAAAATCCATTATGTTAATAAAGGAACACAGGGCATTCAAAGCATTTTATGAGCTAGGTACATGAAGGGGTAAATAAGGATAGCCTAATGTACAAATCGTTCTTCTTTTGGAAACAAATATGATTTTATTAAAAGTTGTTTATAAACCGGTAGCTTCCTACCACCAGATGCTTTTAACTGGCTTCAGATGCACACGTATACTTATTGAATTATCTCAAACGAAAAGTAGGTTAGTAATTCAAAGTGTGTTGATTAGCAATTTCCTTGTTGAAAGTCCTGAATATTAAAGAACTACAAGAACAAGAAGCTCATTTCATAATCCTTACACAACGTGTTCTTATCCAAACTGTGCCGTCGTTGTCATAACAAGACTTATGGCTGGCTATACGTTTGATCACGTGCAACTGTCGCCGTTGTCCGCTTTACGTGGCTATCATTAGTCTCAGCGTAACATTACAAATAACGTTTACTCTGAAGACAATTGTTCAGCTACAGCTTTGTGCCTCTTTGTTTGTAAAATACATCTTAACATCACTCGTAATATTTAGGCTTGCAGATAATTTTAGTTAAATATAGCCTCTTTGTACAAATAAAATGGTAAGTTGAAACGATTTACCTACCGTTGCATCTATAAAGCATTCATATTTTTGAATGGCCACGTGGATAGTGTATACGAATGATAAATAAATCCGAATCACATTCCTGCTGAACAATGAGAAGGGATTGGTTGGCAATATTTCATGTAGAAGGGAATATTACACCTGTAAACAAGAAAGGAACACGTGTATAAGCAGTGTCTGTACCACATGGAACACAGCTTCCTTTCTTCTCTCATGTAACGACATTAACAGCTCGATGCTGATCACGTATCGCATATTTTTGGTTTCATAATTTTGCTCTCTGAATTTTTCCCTCCGTCTTTCTTTATTCATGAAGGTAAAAGTACCAAAAACTGTATACAACTCTTTTTAATTTACTATTAACTGAATCGTTAATCCGATTCCTCCCGTTGAGATACATTGCTTTTTTTGAGGTACCAGAGTAGGGGGAAAATGATGGTTCTAACGCACAAAGGAGTGCCGCCTTTCTTAAAAAACAATAAAAAACACTAAAAAAACAAGATCTAAGAGATGACGCCGCCACCGCTGGACCCGCAGCATCCCAATGGACCACAGCATCCGCGAATTTCCGCGAATAAATTTTTTTAATTTTTTTAATTTGATTTTTTAATTTTTTTAATTAAATTGATTTGCATATCAAGGGGGTGGGTGGGGGTGGGATGAGGTTCAATGGACCACCTGCATCTGTGATATAATTTTTTATTTTTTTAATAAAGCTGATTTGCATATCTAGGTTTTTTTATTTTTTTAATAAAGCTGATTTGCATACCAGGGGGTGGTGGTGGGTGGGAGGTTCCAACATGATGCATTATAGTGTATAGTAAAATATATGATCAGAGTTACCAACCTTTGCATGAGTTCAAATTTGTCGCGTGTTATAATGTATATTAAATCTATATGATCAGGTGTACCAACCTTTGTATTATTATAGTGTATAGATATTTTATATGAGCAGGTTTGCCAACATTTTCTGTGGCGGGGGGGAGGGAAATTCAAATATGTGTTATATAGTGTATACATTAAAATATATGATCAGGGTTACCAATCTTATATTATTGTGTATAGAGCAGATCTGCCAACATTTTTTTTCTTTTCTGTGGTGGGTAATTCAAACTATATGATCATGATTGTTACTCTCTCTCTCTCTCTCTCTCTCTCTCTCTTACATTTGAATGTAAGTAAAACTATCTCTCTCTCTCTCTCTCGTTGTCAAAACGTTATGTTCAAACCGTTTCTCCTCTCTCTCTCTCTCTCTCTCTCTCTCTCTCTCTCTCTCTCTCTCTCTCTCTCTCTCTCTCTCTCTCTCTCTCTCTCTCTCTCACTCTCTTTCTCTCTCTCTCGTTGTCAAACGTTATGTTCAAACCGTTTCTCCTCTCTCTCTCTCTCTCTCTCTCTCTCTCTCTCTCTCTCTCTCACTGTGTACATTGAGTAGAGTAGTCGGTGTGATGATTAAATAATTTTAGCTCACAGTCTCACTCTCTCTCTCTCGTTGTCAAAGTGAAATATGTGTACACATACAAATCGCTGTCGGACAATGTACGCACTGCTCACACACACACACACACACACACACACACACACACACACACACACACACACACACACACATTGTGTATGTCTCTCTCTCGCTGCAAACGTTGACAAGAATTCCCTTATTCAATGCGCATTAGTAGCGCTGACGGTAATTATGGATTAGAAAGTATTTACTCCAAAACAGACACTTGCTTTCTCCACTACCTGAGTACAACGGCAATGTCCATCATTAAAGGTGTGGAGACAACACATGCTAGTTTGGTAAGTGAACATACTTTATTGTATGTACAGATTTTATTTAAACGTAAAACTTATTTGCATTTAATACATGTGTGTGTATGCGTGTGTGTATGATCAAATTATTATGTCTGTTACAATTTTGCGATAAATTACTAGGTCTGTTACAAAAAAAAAAATTCTGAAATTTATTCTTGTCGTGCTTTTATATTACATTACATAATTTATTGTATGTACAGATTTTATTTAAACGTAATTTATATATTACACTACATAATTTTATTGTATGTACAGATTTTATTTAAACGTAAAAATTATTCACATTATCACATGCATTATTTATTGAATTTAATACACGTCTCATTCAAATAAGTGTATGTGTGTGTGTGATCAAATTACAATTTCCGAAATATATTCTTACTGTACTTTTTATATTACACTTCTAATTGAAGATATATTTTAGGTATAGCTGAATTGTAAGCGTGCGAGCCTTCAGTGTGCATACAACGTCTGGCATTTAAGGGTACGTGTGTGGACAACGCTCACTAGTTTGTTTGTTGCAAGTAAGTATACATTATGGAGGGTGGGTTATACAAATAATAATAATAAAGTGTGTACTATATACATTTATTAAAATACATACACAGCTCCAAGATTATATTAAACTAGTTTTACAATTAAAATACATACACAGCTCAATATTATATTGTTACAAGTATTAAAATATATCTAAACTAGTTTTACAATTAAAAATACATACACACACACAGCTCCAATATTATAATGTTACAAATATGAAAATATATATTTAAAACTAGTATTTACAAAATGTGTATAAAATAAGACTTAAACACGTCTATGTACCGCGTTGGACAACGGCGTATATTCTACAAGCGTATCATGTAGTATCATACAGTAGGCAGTCGTCTGTGCAGGAAAAGTCATTGACGATTCAAATTCTAAACGTACATCAACTGCTGAAGACTTAAGCGCATCGTCTTGTTTGCTACAATCAAATACAAACAGCGGGGCTTTTGATTTGAATAATTCTGGTGTCAGTACTGGGCTGACGTCTAAACGGTGGTAATACGAACTTTGAAAACTGACGTACATATTGTACAATAATGCAAAACGGTCTTTCCCAATATCCAAGTTTAAATTATCGTAAGGATAATACTTGTCGTTTAGAAACAGTCTCGCATTGATCACATTACAATGATCAAATTCATCGGCGTGTGCCGTCAGTACATTCTTTCTTGCTGTCTGAGACGCTAACACAACAAAGCGTGGTTTTTCTAGCTGACTCGAGGTCTTGACAATCCAATTCTGCCTTTTAGTCTGTGACAAGGCGGGATACTCATGCAACTCCCAGGTCCTAAAAGGCATAGTTATCGGGTGGTCTTTCTCTATGAGTCGTAACAGCGGTAATCTGTACGCATTAGCTACATGTACATAAGGCATTTTCCAGTAAACTTTATCTAGTTCAAGAACACAATTAGCAGTCGTTTGTCCGCTTGTTAAAACCATAGCGTTTATGTCGGTAGATGTGCGTAGGAGTATAAGTTCTTGTTTCACGTTCAGCACGATGCGTGTATAGTCTTCTGCGAATCCCATTAGCATTTTCAGTGGAATACAAAAGTTGAATTCACCGTCATCATTCACTTTTAATACGTTTGTGGTCGGCGCCACCCAACCCGCGTTTTTCATTGCGTCACGTGTGTTGTTGTCGAGTGATAGAAAAGTTTTAATAGTTGACGTAACACCGACGTTTCGAGTATGGTCCACTACCACTCCGGCCAACTCGTAACGAATCTCATCAAAGAGAAATGCTATAGCATTGTTCACCAGTTCCACATTCAGTGCAGTATCTGCAGCCACACTAGGGTTTTTAACCAACTTGCCTTCGATGTAGAGGAAACTTTCTGACGGCAGTGTAAAGACGTCCTATTGTTGTATCGGCACACGTATTTCATCATTGTTTCCATATCTTGTTGTTGCGTACGGTGCGTGTGAATGAAATGAAAAGTGTGTGATACTGTCTTCAAAGAACGGTTGCTGCTCCACAGATAATATTCCACTCGCCATGTTACTTGTTTACAACAAAACCCAATGAAATCAGAAAACGGCGGTTAACTGATGTTAATCGTTTCAGTTTCGAACGAGTACTGATGCGTTTCCTAACTGATCTTTCTTCTTCTTCTTCTTCTTCTTTTATTGCCGACGACTGTGGTAGCAGCGGTGGCGAAGAAACAAAGTACAAGCTCATGTCTATAGTCGTTTTAGATGTAAACGCACAGTGATGACTTCGCCACGAAAATCTATTACGTCACCGTCCTGGTCGTGTAAAGATAATGTTATGTTGTCCAAACGACTCACATTCACAGGTAGGTATATGACGTTTGTAGGTGATTCAATTATTTTGAATCCTGGTTCGACTGACGGATAGAATGAGTGCAGTGTGTGCTCGTTTTTACCGTTCTTGTATGATCCGTGCGCTATATTACACCTTATCAGTATACTGTTCACTTTTATAATGTTAACTGTGGCGTCAGACGTGTGAGTTTTATTCGCTTCAAGCAGACGCTTTTCCTTGAAACCCAACATATCACCGATACCGTACACTGTTCGTTGAAAGTCAATATCCAGTGCACAAGTCAGTTCACATTTCAGTGTATTGTTGTTAGGACGTAGACTAATCTTTGAGTCTCCTAACTGCTTTTTGAGGAAGGCTTCTATGTCACCGATTTCATAAGCACCTGTAGGTAAAGTTATCAAGTCCCACGTTGTTCCGTCCCGTAGTACTGGAAACACATTGTTTTTTCCCTCAACCACGTTCGGTATACTGTTGTATGTAGTAAAGTCCAATAGACCTACATACCATTCACCGTTTGTTAGTTCGAGAGGTGGGAAAAAGTCACATACAAGAGCAGCAGCATTCGTACCTGTTAAGGTGACCGACAGCGAAGACATCTTGTCGCTTACTGATCACTCACGCGTTAAGAAGTCCAAACATAAATGCCCACAGATGACTGTGTGTGGCGACTGTTCACGCTCGTAATTGTAGTAAATGTCAGTATCGGTTCCAAAATACTGTGTCAGCTCAAGAGGTGGCTGCATATTACCATACGCATCATAGTAGTAAACTCGATTGTTTCGCTTCTTGTAGCAAACCCAGTGCGTACCAGGTCCTTCTGCACTGTCCAGATTAACAACTGCACTCTCATTCTTCCATGGATGTGTGTGTGGTAAAGTGTTACGCATAAAAACTCCCTGAAATAAGGTATTTCCAAAAGTTTTGCGTACACACACAAATCACTGTCGGACAATGCACGCACTGGTATGCAAATTAGTTTTTTTGTCTGTAAGGACGTAGGTATAGACCTGACGCTATTTTTGTATTGTTACGTTTATGTCTTGAGACTGTTTTGCGTTTGCAGGTCGTTTTGCGTTTGCCCACGGATTGATGTTTAATTCCTGAACCCTTCTTCTTTTTTCTACAACCACTACGCGAGCCCCCTCCACCCACTGCTGATTTCGCTTTCATTGCGGCTGCTAGAGCTGCAGCATACGCTCTTTCACTAACACCGGAATTCCAACCTTTCACTCGTTCCCACGCTTTGTCGGCAAGAACGCGGTCAGCTATACGTCTTCGACTGTTGCCTTTGTACCTTGCGTAGGCGATATCGTGTTCGCGACAGGCTTCGTCCAGCTCGTTGATTCCACGCTCGCCACGTGCCAATCTCTCTTTGAGTTTTGTTCCGAGTCCACAGAATCGGTAGCCGGGTAGGTGTAATTCTACTGGTAATGCGTCCACCGCACGATTAATCAAAGTAGGTACTGACGAAACGATAGCGGGCACAGAGTTTTTAAGTATTTTTCCAATTACACCACGCCCCATTCTTTTCTTACGAAGTACGTGCATTCTTGTAAACAGATCTCCAATCCTTGATTTCCGTTTCCGTATCGAGAACGTCTATTAAACGTCCCACCTCTTCAATATATTCAGCCAGAACTGAACGCTGTATCGCGCTGTCTTGATATTTATAGACAAACTTTATTAGATTGATTATATGAGCGTGAAATACCTGAGTGACCTTGTACAATTCGGTCTTTATATGTAATTTTAATTCGTGCATTTGTCGTACAGTGACTGCGTCTTTGTCATTGACACCGTTCGCTATATTCGTAATTTTTCTTCCGGCAGCGTAGAAAGCATCGCTTTGCAAACTGATTGTGTGTGCATGTAAAAATTCCAAATTCACTGCGTCTTTGAAGTCAACAGGCGCTTGCACACGCGTTAGTCGACAGTCATTAACGATTACGTTACCTGCACGATCTTTTTTCAAACTCTTCTCGTCTACGTATCGTTTTGTGGCTGCATCTCTTGATTTAAGCGGATCGTTTAGCATTATTATTCGGTGATCTTTTGCGTCTACGGTAGCGTCGTCGTTCTTGTACTGTAAGCATGCGTCCTTTACGTACTGTAAAGAAACAACATCGTGCAGCTCTTCAGGATCACCCAAGTTGCGTATCTTTTTGTTTTTCACATCAAAGTGACCGTCGTTAGTCACTCCTAAACCGATATCCTCACGCAGACTTCGATGAGTTTCTTTTCGCACTCTTACAGCGCTGTCGTGTCTACCGAACTTGTCTACACTCATATTTATGAAGAACTGGTGGTTGTAGAACGGTGCATCTGCTTTTTATATGATAATGCCGGCTTCACGTAATTCCTCCAATATCGACATGATTTCATTCCTATGACCAGTATGCCCACTATTTTGAGAAGCCATTAACAGTCTCAATCTATTAACCAACTCGTTAGGATCATCCCAATGCACGTAATCGATTGCAGTGTTCGGTTTCATCTCCATATAGCCACTCCCTGTACGTTTTCGTGCACTCGATGCAAACAATTTAGATATTACTAGTCGGTACTTGACGCCACTGTTACTGTTTATTCGTGTATTGTGTTTATATTTTTGTTTGTGTCCGTTGGTTGCTAGTAGTATGGACTTATATTTCCTCATATCGTCCTTATTGTATTTTTTTGGTAGTTTCATAAACAAAAGTTCATACAGACCAGGCGTACCCTCGTAAATTTTTCCTTTGATATGAAAGTTGTCGTTATCATCGATTTTTACATTTGAATCACCTATCATAAATTTACCGCCTTCGTATCGAACACCATACATACGATCTATAATCCGTTTACAGTCAGCCGATTCGCACAAACGCATATATTTGTTTGCTAATGAATCGTCACTGAAATGTGAAGTGTTAGGGTTCCATGCGTCCTCGTCACTGAAATGAGAAGCGTTATGACTCTGCATGTCACTATCGTTTTCTGTTATTACGTGTTGTGTAGGCTCTTCTTGTTTTATCTGCTGCTTCTTCTCCTCCTCCTCCTCCTCCTCCTCCTCCTCCTCCTCCCCCTCCTCCTCCTCCTCCATTATATCACCACTTAACTTTCGTGATATAGCTTCTAACGGTTCCAGAATCGGTCTGTAATTTTTTCTAAACTTCTCGTCGCTTTCCCTGATACCGTGTTGTAATGCATGATATTTTTTCCTTATGTTGTCACTTATCGTATCTATATCATACGCAAGTCGTTCCTCCTTATTCATCGCCATCGTGTGTTAGCAAGAGGACTGATTACATTACTACAGTGCAACCACTTTTATACTTCGCCGGAAACAATTATGAATCGATCAAAGCCGATTCTATATCTACCTTCATTTATTGACGAGTCTTTGTCTATGACTAGAAATCCATAACGATCCTTCCACGCTTCCATGCAAACGTCTTTGAAAGCATCATATTTCATATCCGTGTTAACATGATCAGCGTATGCATGCCGTAAATTTAGATCGTCTTGTTTGAACAATATCAACAAGTTAGCGTTGTCACGTACCAATTGTTTCGGTATCTGGCTATATGTCTGACATAGATAGAATGTGTCCACACCGCTATGTCTCCCCATAGCAAAATACTTTCGAATATTGTTTTGTCTTTTATACGATACGTCATCGAATACGATAACAGAGTCGAGACCGGCGATTTCACTCGGTAGTGGGACTTCTTCGTTCTCACTGTATGCATGATAACCTAAACCTTCATCAGGAGTGATTTCATCACTGTTTCTAGCATTCTGTATTTTGGTTGAAATAATGATTTTGAAAACACATACACGTTGCGGAAACGTAGACCGTTGGCATCAAACAGTAGGTTGAATGGCACATTGGATTTCCCACAGGAACTTGGGCCTGTAACGATACAGCGAATACTGTTCGGTAATAGCGGGCCATGCTTACGTTTAGCACTGCCTTCGTCACCAGCCAAAAAGTCCATATCCGTTATTGGTAATTTGTTTGCTTGCTGTACAATCTTCATCTTTGTGAATACCGAAAGCATACTGTCTTTAGCACGTGCTGTCACCTTTTTTATATTAGATCTTTCTTATGTATCCATGCATCGTGTTTACCATCGAAACCGAGCCAACGAACACGCACTCTGTCACCTTTGCGTTGTAACACCTTTTCCACTAGGTATACGTCGCCGACTTTGGACTTACTAATCTCGTGCTCGTAAAAACCACCTTTCAACACTTTGTTTAGATGATCTTTTAGCAGATAAGTGACGGGGATGGTAGTGGATTGTACTTTATCCACAGTGAATATTTCGTTAGTCCAATTTGGCGTATAACCTTTGACGAACGTCATTTTGTGCTTACTTATACGAACACGGTCACCGACTTCAAATTTGGGTGGTTTCGCTGGACTGACTTTAGGCGCTGTGTTCTTCCTTATTCGTTCCAACACTATATGTTCGTTGGCGTCATTCACTTCACTCGGTTTCATACCAATAATTCTGTGTGTGGTATTGTTGTACGATTTCAGTAATATAGGTAGTAGATCCAACCAGCGGTAATGTCCTTGTTCGCTGAAAGCTCGATACATGTGTGTCTTCAGTGTGCGATTAAAACGTTCCACTATGGAAGCTTTTTTCTCACTATAGGTTGAGTAATGTTTCACATTATACTTTTTTAGCAACGCTTGTACTGTGCTGTTGTAATACTCCTTTCCGTTGTCTGTCTGTAAATACTTCATTCGGTTAGCGGCTAGTATAGGCTTCAACGCGTTCGTCACTTCTTTCCCGGTCTTCGTTTTCAATGGTACAGCGTACGCGTACTTGGTAAACGCGTTGATTACAGTCATCATATACTTGTACCCTTTGTTCACTCGAGCGTATGGTATCATTTCCACAAGATCCGCTTGGTACAAATCGTGCATACCCTTCAGTTCAACCGCGCGTCTAACGAAATTCCTTCTCGTCGCTCTGTGTAGTTCTTGCGCAATATTCTTGCGTACGTTGTTCATGGTTTAAGATACACTAACATAATACATGCGTTTAATAAAAAAAATACTATATATATATATATATGTATAACAGTTCCTTTTGTTTTCGGTATTCATTCTCTCTCTCTCTCTCTCTCTCTCTTGAAGATCATGGCCAACCTTCAGCAGGAACGTGGGCTGATAAGCGCTATATACTAGACAATGGCCGTGCTACATTCGCGTACGGTCATTATCGGATACGTACCAAATTAATTGCCGACGGCGACGACGACTCTGCTCCCCCACCTGCTAAAATTCCATGTTACACCGTCCCCCACCACCTTTTAAAAACAAAAACAACAACAAAATTCTCACTGTGATATCCTTAGTTATTGCCTCTCCACACTTCAGTTCGGACGGCAGTAAACGTAAGTTTGTGTATTATTATTATTGTAACGATATTTGTGTTTATACATATTAGTTTGTAATGTGTGGTTTCTTTTTTTTTATAGTATAATGGAAAACGCTGCTGTAATAATTGACTTTCACTGCTTTTATGATGACAACGGCAATTATATAGTAAAGGAATTGTCAGTCATGGACATAACACGTTTTGCATGCAGACATTGGATTTTCGCCCCGCCTGCTACAGTCGTTACGAATTCGAAATACACTAGAACCAACTGCTGGTTAACATCAAATTATCATGGCCTCAGATGGAGTGAAGGAGAGACACCGTACGGCAATCTTGTTTCAGTGTTAACAACGTATAAGAACATATATAAATATGTGTTTGTGAAGGGTCTTGAGAAAAAACGTTTTTTAGAATCGAAAATAATTCCTCATCATATAATAAATCTTGATGACATTGGCTGCCCTAAAAACATACCATATCTATTTCCCGGTACGTTATGTCTTACACATTGCAATTCTTCTTCTACCCGGTGTACAAACCATAAGGTGTATGCACTTAGAGAGTGGATAATTAATGATTTTTCTGTTATACAAACATTTTTAATGTGAGTGTCTACTTGCATTGTTAATTTCGCATGGCTGCAGGCGATAACTATTTCTGTATGAAAGTAGTCTGTGGCCTTTCCTAATATATATATTTTGTAACAGCGCTAATTCTGCATGTATGTACATGCAAAGCTTCAGGCGATGAAAGTGAACTTTCCTGATGGTCACTAGTCTTCTCTGTAGCGAATAGTCAGTCATTGTTTGGTACCGCTTCGTTTGATACAGACGTCTTCATTTCTAATAATGTCATTTATCACAAAATTCAATGCAGTTTCTGCTATTGAGTACAAACGTTGTGCAGAATTAACAGTGAACAAGCAGTATCCGATCGTTAACATGGTGCATGTGGACACTAGATATGGGAAGTCTGTGCTTGTAACGTTGGAAGATGGCGAGTACCGCTATCGTGTATATCTACCTAAGAGATATGCTGGCGTCTTTACAGATGAAGAGCTTCGTCATATAAACCCTAACGACCTACATCTCGTGTTTCGAGGCATGAGGAACCAAACAGCGCAGGTGGAGATAGTACCTTGTTAAGGTAACAAACTACTTTTAATAAACAATTTTTATCACTGTGTGTGCGTGTGTTTGAATGTAGTGCAGATTCTAATTTACAAAGTTTTGATGAATAATATTTGAAAGGACATTAACTTATGAGGAAATTAATTTCTATTTTTTATCTGTAACGACATGTGTGTATAATTTTAATTTATTTCACTATACGCCTCTGAACCTATATGTAATTATTTGTAAACTGCGTTACCTGTTGCAGCAAACGTTAACACTAGAACGATTATATATATTATTATTCAGTGATATATACATACAATTTACTTATTAAACACTTCAAGGATTGGATTTCTACTCGTCATTTGTAACGTCTTACAATGACCATAGCATATTTAAATCTGTTATCTGTTTTTTGTATGGAGGTCAGTGCGACACAACATGTAACAAACGTAATTGGGGCTAACGTGTACATGATTCAACCCAACGTGTGCGCTCGTTGTGTGTGTGTGTGTGTGTGTGTGTGTGTGTGTGTGTGTGTGTGTGTGTGTGTGTGTGTGTGTACAACCCAACGGAGGATATATATAGTTTGTGTACATGGGTTGTATATTGCAGACATGAAATTATTTAAATCTGTTATCTGTTTTTGTATGGAGGTCAGTGCGACACAACGTGTAACACACGTAATTGGACCTAACATGTACATGATTCAACCCAACGTGTGCGTTCGTTGTGTGTGTGTGTGTGTGTGTGTGTATGTATGGTTACATTGTGTGCGCTCGTTGTGTGTGTGTGTGTGTGTGTGTGTGTGTGTGTGTGTGTGTGTGTGTGTGTGTGTGTGTGTGTGTGTGTGTGTGTGTGTGTGTGTGTGTGTGATAATTAACATAATTTTTATGCTGTTTGTATGTTGCAGGAACTGTGCAGGTTGCTTCTCCTACAAGTACGACACAATTATATATAAACTTTTTGAAAAAATATCAATTTTATAATGTATTTATTTATGAATTGTGAATTTATAAACTTTTCAAAAAAAAATCAATTTTATATTGTGAATTTTAAAATATTGTTAATATATTTAATCATTTAAACAAATTATGGATTTATTTTAATTTATTTCACCATACACCTCTGAACATGTGTACAATTTATTTTTATTTTTTTGTGAACTGTATTACTTGTGGGAACCGTTACATCAGACGATTTGTATGAATTTCAACCACCGTTTTCATCTGTAACAACATGTATGTATAATTTTAATTTATTTCGCTATACACCACTGAACCTATGTGTGTAATTATTTTGTAAACTGCAACCATTAAACAGAAGTATTGTACCAAATGTAGTACCACATGAAGAAGAGCGTATTGAAGATTGCTAGAGTTTGTTAAGCCGTTAACGTATGGATTTGTCATCTGTAACAGCACACGCACAGGTAATTACATTATAAAGTAGGAATTTCTTCTGACGTCTGCGCGCGAGAAAGAGTGTGAGAGTGTTGAATAAGGGAATTCTTGTCAACGTTTGCAGCGAGAGAGAGACATACACAATGTGTGTGTGTGAGCAGTGCGTACATTGTCCGACAGCGATTTATTGGATTTCTACTCGTCATTTGTAACGATATACATACAATGGACGCAGAGAGTGGACACCCGTAAGTAGTTCATTGACAACAACACACATACATAGTTAATATTTGCCAAATATATATATTTCTAAAATCATATACAGACCTCCCTAACAAGGATCAATCACACTGACTGCATTATAAAACTATTAATTAATTATTTAATACATTGAAAAATGAAGACGGCGTTTTGACAACGAGTGAGAGAGAGAGAGAGAGAGAGAGAAAGAGAGAGAGAGAGAGAGAGAGAGAGAGAGAGAGAGAGAGAGAGAGAGAGAGAGAGAGAGAGAGAGAGAGATAAAATTATTTACTCATCACACCGACTACTCTACTCAATGTACACAGTAAGAGAGAGAGAGAGAGAGAGAGAGTAAAAACGGTATGAAACCTTCCACAGTTGAAACCTGCTCTACAAAACGCTTCACACGAAGCGTTATGTTAAGAGAGAGAACACGCATGTAAGTAGTTGACCACACACACGCACACATAGTTAATATTTAATACAATGAAAAAAAAGTCAACGTTTTGACGACGAGTGAGAGAGAGAGAGAGAGAGAGAGAGAGAGAGGGCGTTGTAAGTACGTACACAGTTAATATTTGTCGAATATATATAAACTTTCTAAAATCATATACATGCGCGGTAATGACCACAGAGAGGAGAAACGGTTTGAACATAACGTTTGACAACGAGAGAGAGAAAGAGAGAGAGAGAGAGAGAGAGAGAGAGAGAGAGAGAGAGAGAGAGAGAGAGAGAGAATTATTTAACCATCACACACCGACTACTCTGCTCATGTACATAGTGAGAGAGAGAGAGGGAGAGGAGAAACTGTTTGAACATAACGTTTGACAACAAGAGAGAGAGAGAGAGAGAGAGATAGTTTTACTTACATTCAAATGTGAGAGAGGAGAAACGGTTTGAACATAACATATGATTTAGGGAGACCGCTTAATGTATCAATGTTTGAATTTTTCGCCATTGAAAGTTGATTTCGTCGTCGTCACAATCGACTAACCGCACACACATATAGGTATATATATACATTATAACGTGTTGCTAATAATGTATCACACGTTTGAATTTCCCTCCCCCCACCACAGAAAATGTTGGCAAACCTGATCATATAAAATATCTATACACTATAATAATAATACAAAGAGGATCCATGCAAAGGTTGGTACACCTGATCATATAGATTTAATATACATTATAACACGCGACAAATTTGAACTCATGCAAAGGTTGGTAACTCTGATCATATATTTTAATATACACTATAATGCATCAAGTTGGAACCACCCACTGATATGCAAATCAGCTTTATTAAAAAAAAATAAAAAATTATATTCACGGATGCAGGTGGTCCATTGAACCTCATCCCACCCCCACCCACCCCCTTGATATGCAAATCAATTTAATTCAAAAAATAAAAAATCAAATAAAAAAAATAAAAAAAATTTATTCGCGGAAATTCGCGGATGCTGTGGTCCATTGGGATGCTGCGGGTCCAGCGGTGGCGGCGTCATCTCTTAGATCATGTTTTTTAGTGCTTTTTATTGTTTTTTAAAAAAGGCGGCATTCCTTTGTGAGCCAGAATCCTCATTTTCCCTCTACTTACCAGCGTTAATAGTTTCTGTAATATTTTCGGGATATTAAAAAATAAAATTGAAGAGAAAAATTCTAAATATTTATATACTTTTTATGTAATACTCTCCTAATATTTTAAGTATTATGTTGTGTTTGTATGTTACTTTATTATATTATCAGCTCTCTTATCCGCTCTCTTAGGAGACCGTCGGTACTTGGTAAAGCTGATCTCGTTATCCCAGGGGAACTCGGTCCAGTCAACTATTACGTGACTGGAGATTCACACACTGTCACTATGCAGTATACAAAGTGAAAAAAACATAATTAATATGTATCGTAATGTTTATACATTACCCAACAGCATTAACAACTGGAAAGCAAGAGGAGACCCTGAAGAGGTACAACAGGAGGAGCGGCGGTATCTTGACGTCTACTTGAGAGGAACATCTGTTGACACTTATCAGGAAAAGAGGAGCAACACCGTATCCTTCATCAAACCAATGAAGTGAAACCATTTATATAAACTAAATCAATTATTATAACAATTATAAACTGAAAGACACACTAAAACTTGTTGTAATTTAGATTTATGTAATTAGAGCGTAGGAAAGAATTATTTTAAATATAAAGAATAGGTCAATAGAAACTGTGAATTCAATTTATTTTGTAGAAGAAACTGTTCATTAATTTTATTTGCAACAGAAATAGTAACTTATTTTATTTTAACAAAACGATTAATTTATTTTATTTTGTATTAGAGACAATCTATATTTTTGTGTTATCATAAACTGCATTAAATATATTGCAACCTAAAAAATAAAGGAAACCTTTAAAAA
Source organism: Magicicada septendecula (assembly GCA_034769895.1). NCBI lineage: Eukaryota > Metazoa > Arthropoda > Insecta > Hemiptera > Cicadidae > Magicicada > Magicicada septendecula. The sequence goes on along the minus strand of CM068372.1, from coordinate 432,469,383 downwards.
AGCCATTATCTAATATCGACTACTTATTCTATGCGACCTTGTACATCGCAATACATATATATATATATGTGTGTGTGTGTGTGTGTGTGTGTGTGTGTGTGTGTGCATGTGTGTTTTACTAGTTTTGTCATTATGGTACTTTCTACGTCGCAGAAAGATGTAATAATGTATATTAAAATATATCCTTTTTGCATTTGATTACTTAATTTATTTTTTAAAACACGAAACGTAAGAAGTGCAATGACAAGTAATAGTTTGAAAACCGTCAACTTTAAATTTCACAGAAATGTTGCCAAAATATCATAGGGGCGTACGACAAGCAATTTTTTCCCAGAGAAGGTACAGACCTTTTGAAATATTACATGGACATCTAACTTCGGCAATGTGGCAGTGTGACAAGTTTATATCTTAATAATTTAAAAGCATTACACTATTCCTTTTGTATACTTAATGACATAAGGCTGCAGAGACTGCTGCGATGATGATGACCATTGAATAAACGTGAATTGAAATAAGAATGTACAAAACAATTAGTTTACTTCTGAATCACACAGACTAAAAACCATCAAGTTTGAATTAATGATAGTAGTATGTATAGGGGTTAATTATAGTTATAGAGGATAATCGTAGGGTACTGCATTTGTTATAATTCGTATGGGGGATGATTAGTTTCTTTAGCATGTATAGTCTGTTAAGCTTGTAGTATTGTTTTGCAATGGCGTACGCTGTAAATAATGTGTTCATAAAAAGTACTAGGATTATGATAATATTGGTATTATATGCTTATATTATATAGTTTACCAATCTGAATACATGATAATATTACATTTATATAATTTTAATGCTATACCTTCATGTGGTTTGTACGGAAGAGAAAACTTGTTTTTCTGTGCATTTAAACGTAGTTACATTAAACCGTGGAGTACAAACCCACAAACAAACACTAAGAGGAAATTTTCCACGCTGCAGTTTGTTATGTACATATGTACAGGCAAGGTGTCTACTCTCGACTTAAGTATGACAATGCTTAATATCCTTGCAATTAGTCAGACAGTAACATTTTACGCCATTATAGTTTTTTCACAGTGTTTCTGTTAACCAAATAAAAGCTTGCAAATTACACTGTTTTTATAAAGAAGTTTACCTATTTAAGTAATGAATTTGCTTGAACGAGATGTAGTATACTTAGAATTTTAGAACCAATAATCTGATATTAATAAGTTCTGTGTTTGTTTGTAATTCATGAAGGGAGGACATACTTAGCGAATATTTAAGGCAGGACATATTAGCGAATATGTTCCTTCAATGCTTTTACGTTGTAATACTTCAAGCAACATTAGAATTTTTGTCAGCAACTGTCGGTCTTGTTTCACTATTGTCTTCGGGGATGCAATGTTTTTACACTATATTCAACCAAAATATTATTATTTTTGCTCTTTTCACGATACCTTTTAATACATGGTTACAAATTCTGTCTATTTTTTGAACTGTTCTGGGTGTTTCCATACCACATCTACAGTCTTAAGATATTGGGGTATGTTTAATTCTGTTGAATACTTAAATCAGCTTTGGCTGATTTCTTGATTACATAGTTATTATCTAATTGCGGCGATCTAGTTTCTACCTACATAAGTATAATAATAATATAAATAATAATAATTATTATTATTAATATTATTCAGAACCACCCCCTCCTTTCTGGCAATGTATTGTAACAGCTCGTTTATTTGGAATTTATCGTCACAACACCGATAACTATAACCTGTTCCTTTTCTCTATTTTGAAGTGTCAGGGTTATTATTTATTTGTTCACATCAAAGTTAATCTACGTCTCGGATTTAAAAAAAATTGTAGGTTACACATTTAATTCTGATAAACAGAATAAACAGTGTAATCTCGTGTTGTAGAAATTAAGTTTCAATCTTACTTATAATAATAACATTTGAAATACGGCTAAAATAATACTTGGTGCATTTATTTGAATGTATTGTTCGTCACATAATGGATTTTTTAAAGTACCGCTCTGAAAAATTAATAGAACTTAAAAATAATTGAACAAATGTAAAAAAAAATGATGAGTTAGCAATGAAAGTGAAGTACCCATCTTGATTCACAAAAGTAAACTGTAGTTAATTAAACTTTATTTTTGACAGCAATGCACAATTTGCATTACTCTTAACACATAATATCTCATTTCATCAACCAGTCTAATAGGCAGAACCTTGTTAAGGTAAGGTAAGGTAATAGTCGGTCAATGTTGTTAGAACGTTGAGATCAGCGCTGTAACTAAAGATAAAATAACAAACAATGTTAAATGCAGTGTAACGGTATAGGCCTATTTTTTGTTTAATACCATGACATTAATTAATAATTTTGATTTAAAAATTATTTTCAAATAACAATGTTTACAATCAGAATCTGGTAAACTTAGAAAGTAATGTCATATAAAATGCTTAAAAGTATAATTTGTTTTAATTTGAATATGAAATCTTTACAAAATAATTTGAAAAGCCAGGTAAATTGTGGCCAACAAGTAAACGACACTTAATGCGTTTCTCTATGCTTCAGAATTCCTGTACATAGGAATTTGTCATATGAAATTTGCATGCTGGGGAATTTCTAAGCTCAGTCTGTAAATTCTTAATGATATCCCTACTTCAATTTATAAACGTTTACGAAAGAAGTATAAGCAATTCGAAAATATTAAACTTCTTCTTTGGTTTTTAAGCAAATTCTTAGGAGAATACGTTGCTCCTGTCAGTATTATGTAATTTATAAATGAAATACAAAGCATGATAAAGTAGGAGACTACTATGGAATTAATTTTATTTTTAAGTAAATATTATACATAGAATCACAAGTAACTTTGGTTACTAAAACGGATATCGCTGAATAAAATTAATAACTGTATATTTCCGGTGACTAAACTCACTTAATTAATTATTTATTTTTGATTGCTAGACTTTTTGTACCCATATTACCAAATTATTACCAACAGAAAGTTTTAGGATTAGAAAAGTAATTTTATATTCTACCCAGCTTCTTCCATTTTTACAGAAAAAAGTAAGCAAATTGTCGTAGAGTGTTACAGTTTTGTACAGCTGTCAAAGGCGTAAACAGTTACATAATAGGCTTATATAATTTCAATAAATGTGTAAACGATTGCTTTGTTGAAACATATTTTTGTATTAAAATTTTGTTTCCTTTTAGCCATTTATGATTTACACACGTCCAGCGAGTGTGCAAACGTCGCCAGATTTAAAAACATATTGTTAAGACAAAAAGCAATTTTTGCATAGAGATAATATGTAGTAAAAGTATAGGTCTACATATTTTATGTTTATTCTCACAAATTCTTACTTATTTGATCACTACGGTTTAGACGTTTTTGATGCGAATTTCTGAATCCCTCTCCACTAACGCACTCTCGTCTCTAGCTCTTTATTTTTCATTCCTAAATTTCTGGTCGTTTTTCTGAATTCTGTTCATATCCTTTTTTTTCCATTTCCCTTCCCGTTATATAACACCATGTTACCAAGTTTAACTATTGTTTTTGCTCAAAAGCTAAGTCTCAGTGTGACTAACGTTTATAACTCAGTTTAGGTGTGTATTTGGAAATCTTAAAAATAAAGTAATTGTGAAAACTTCAACCAAAAACCAATTTTGTAATTATATATTTGTGTAATTTACGAAAATTAACTCAAATAGAGAATGATAGGTACGTCTGTATATGTCACGCCTACAGGCAGGTAGGCTAAATGACCAAGTCAGGTTTTGAGTAGTTATCAGTAAGTATAAAGAAACTATGAACGGCTATATACTTATTATTATGTAACGTAAATCGCGTTTAATTTTTAATAATCGTACACGTGAGGTATGAAACAGACATTGCTACTTAAAAATTGGTATATTATTTTTGCTCCAAATTATAATTATGATATTCCTTGTTATTTAACTCTTATAAAAAACTGTATTTACTAAAGATAATCATAACTGTCTCACTAACGTAAAATTATGTCACATTTTTAAAACAATACGAACAAACGTTAAAAAATTATATTCATAAAAAGATTGTTACAATTTGGGCACAGTTGAAATCATAGGAAGCCAATCAAATTGAGAAAATACTTGGTGTAATTTGTAAAAACAAAAGTGTATATAATATTTGCCACACACACTTCTTCAAAATTAGTAGACTATTCATAAAATAGTAAGGAGTAATCACTGAAATAAGAATTAGGTTCCCGAAGGAGACTTTTAATTATAGCAATTTTGAATGTAGAGGAGTTAGTTATCGTAGATCACATCAGTCTCAAAAACGTGAGATAAATTGTAAATTAAAATATTGACAATGTCAAGTAATAGAGAGAGACTCAAATTTATTTCGAGTAATGTAAGTAGAAAGACGCTAATAATTATGCGCCTGTTAAAAGTAATTTGACCGTAATTAGGTTGTTTTAGTGACTAACGCACAGAGAACACGTCAATGTCACAGAACACAATACACCCAAATTTCCGTGACGCCACGGACAAAAGCTACAGACTAAGACACGCGCACTATATAAAGAGTCTGCCTACAAGAACAATTCGCTTCCTATGTAAATAAGGGAAAAGACAAAACGTGTTTGTCTTGCCTGTTTGTACCAAGCAGAATGTGACTAGAAAACCCTCTTTGAGGAGCTACTTACTTATTCACTGTTTTTTAATTACACGTGTAGGGAATCATAATGTCATTTAAAAACTATGATAACGAATATTAAAAATACATATCTTTTTAACGTGAAACTGAAATAAGATTTTGTTTAATGTCTAACACTGGATAAGTAAAACGGCTATTAGGTTAACTGTATGATAAAACCAAACGAATTATGCGTTTAAAAAAACTGTTTAGAATTCTAAGCACAACACGTGCAAATTACGTCTCCTAAAGATGACGAACGAACGTGTGTATTAAGAAGATGAACAAAAATGAAAGTACACGGGCTAGTAAAGAAAGAAAATATAACTGCATATACGAGGAGACACATGTCTTGTTTCTGTTCAAAAAATGCAGTATGCAGCGTGAAAGTGAAGTGACATTATGTTACACAACATATTTTCGTTAAGGAACTGCTATCACCTAGTGACTGCAAATAACTTAACCATTAAAATGTAAGATTACACCAAAGAAATTAAATATAAAGTTGATTATTACGGTATTACAGGATGGATAATGAACGAATATTCTTTACATTACGTAAAGGGTCAAGACAAGACTGCGTGTGCGTGTGTGTGTTCTTCTCCGTGAACTGGTAGAATACGTTCTTCTCATACAAAAAGTTTGAGTCAAACCTATATTTTATTTATTATCTTCATGCAGCTCTGAATTTAGGCTAAATTATTATTAAGAATTATTTCCATAATTATAAATTACAAATTATGTAGTTTTAAATAAAACGTTCTAAATTAGTTTAGCATTGTGAATAATATATTATAAATTATGAGTTGTAAATTATAAAATTAAAATTACTTATTATCAATTGTACGTTATAAATTAACGAAACAATAATTTTAATTAATTATAGTAAAATATTTTCCGTTGACGTAGAAGAAATTACATCTGCCAGTAGGTTCGGGATCTCCTTACAAGTACAGACACATCTGGTTCACTTTTGTTTAGACTCTAAATTATGAAAAGTAACTTTGTGTTTAAAGTTCGGATAAATAAAATTACGTAGCGATAACACCAAATCAAAAAGATATGGCTATGCGGTGTAATTTGTGAGGAAGGTTTCCAAATTTTAGAGGATCAAAATTGTATTTTAGTATATTTAATACATTAGAAACAGCAAACGTATATTAGTAGTTCGTGTTAGATACCTGCATTTTGAAAGGAGGAGTTTTAAACTAAGTGTAATATTTGATAAATGTTTTAAATAAATGTGGTAGCTCACTGCTGCTGGTACTAACTATCCCACATCATCAAAAATCGCTCTCTCGTATAGTGTCTCTATGGTATTAATTTTGAATACAGAAGGAACACGTTATTACAATTGTATCGTTAAATTAATCACGGTTATTACATTTTTGAAACTCCAGCGTAATACGTAGTGTTTTTTTATAATTTAAATACAATCAGTGGCTGATTCTCAAGTGGACCCATCTAATCTCTGCTGGACGATTAATTTCATTGTTCATGAGGAATTCAAATTAATCACTTACTTTTGTATTGGTTTTTGTCGAATTGTTCTGGAAGGGAAAACGGCTAGTGAGCAAGGTACAGCTCGTTCGATATGTGAATCCTCCCGCACTGAGAACGTCACCAGAGTGTATCCACTAAGCTATGGTAATAACGTTTCTACATTTTTAACATGTCCAGTTCGAAGACAATGTTCGTCTCTCTGTTGAAAGGTGCCACTAACCTCCAAAGGTACAGTGTAGTATGTATCTTATGCGTGGAAGGTTTGTTTTAACCCAATTATAGTGGAAATAAACGAGCCAAATGTGATACTTTCCTAAAATTATTATCGTATTCCCTGGCCAATAACTAATTTGTCAATTGTTTCTTATGTATTGTGATTTTATCGTGTCAAAATCTTCTACAACATTGGATTTTTGTTTTTAACTTTGTTAAATTTTATACTATTTGTTATTTTAAACTGATGATTAATAATGAGAAACCTGACGTGAGTATTACAAATATGACTGACACTTTATATTCATTATATTCATTACATAACTTAGTTATAAAGAAACTTAAAATTTTAGGCTACGTAAAGCTTTTGTGGTGATGGAGTAGATAGTATTTAGAGCTTACCGAATCGATGGGTCTACTCTCCGTCACTTAGTATGATGTTAATCAACTTAAATCATGTTTTATCCTTTCTGTGTTAAATTATAACACTGTGAGCATCAGAATCACACCTTTGCAGAAAAGTAAGACATAGAAAAATCTTCGAATGGACGCAGGTTTTTTAATATAAAACATGAACTTAGTAAGGGGAACCATATGTTACGAAAGCTATTTCGGCCGGAGTCAAAATTACTAAAACTATTACATTCCGGGCTGTTCGACCGTGGTCGATTGCTTACGATAAAGTGTCTAAGCGCTTTGGCCATACGAAAACGTTTAGACAGAATCACGTGTATCTGACGGCCATCTTCAGTAGAATAAAGGAGGAAGAAAGAAACGCTTGCAATGATGACTTGGGATTGATTTCGCATGCTGCGCTCAAAACCAATCTGAATTTAGCTGGTTTGTGATTGTCTTTTTTTAAGACAATTGACTGCAGTTGTTTGGTTTTTTCTTACCTCTAAACTTTAAAGTTGCTTCCGAACCAATCAGGGTTTAGCTGGTTTGTGATTGGCTCGCTTAGGTCAGCTGAAGTTATTATGCAACTTTGTGTTCCGACATTGGTTATTGCTTACTCCTCAATAGTGAATTCGTTAGACCTGTCATCCTTTGCTAAGTTTCATTCTTTCCCATTTATTCTACCAAAAAGGTGGCCTTTGGAGGTGTTACCGAAACACTTGGACACGAAAATTCAATAAATCGACTACGCCCCAACAGCCTGGAATATAATAGTTTTATCCATAGTTTGAGATATTAATGTATTTAATTACATTAATTAATGTTAAACATTAATTATATTAATGTAACTATTATTGTAAAACATTAATTGCATTAATGTAATTATTAATGTAGAACATTAAATAAAATTAATGTAAAACAAATATAAAATTGTAAATAGATAGTCTTCAATCTTAAGACTACGTTGAAGAATAAATATAATACTGTGAGAAAGCATTACGTTTAATGAATCTACAATTCCATCTGTATAAGAGTGCATCAAATAAATTAATAAATGTTTCCCACGTTAGGAGTCGCTCTGAAAAATGTAACGTATTGTAAAGTAGAGTACATGATCAATAAAGACAACAGAAAAATAATATTATTTCTGCAGGACTCAATCAAAGGACAGATTTAAAAAAAAAGTTAACTACTTTTGCAAGGCTGGAAATCTATAAATATTTTCAATACATTTTAAATGATAAATAAAAAAAAGTTCTGAGTTATTTTTCTCCGTCGTTCAACTGTCGTATTTTCGAAAGGCATCTGCATTCGTTTTCATTCAGATATATGTGAACGCGTTTCTTCTAACTGGACATATGTCCCATTTGTCACTAAGTGCGTACTAACCACACAGATGAGACATATTGACATTTAACGTTAAGTCAACATAGTGTTAAATGTTAAAATGATCATAACGTTAAATGTTTTAAACAATTAAAAATAAAAATTTCTGTAATTTCTGGTTAACGGGGATGTGAATGCACAAATAATTTATAAACCTTGCGGCCAGTCAGTAATGGAAACAAGACATATCCGGGTAATACATTTCCATTTATTGATACCTAAATACTGGTATATGCATGACCGGTTGTAATGAGTATCCACGTGTCCTACATTCACTCTTCAGTATGTTAATAACAAACGTCCATATATTTATAATTACTGTATATCTGTAATTAGACGTACGTGTAATTAAAACATGTAATGCTTCACCATTCATATAATGCTAGTTCCTTTGTGTAACATGTGCATTCTGTGTTCTCGTCCCTAAGGTACTACCAGCAGCCTATTAAAGCACATTCAGGATCTGAGTTAGCATTTACTATGATCTTTGAAAGAGAAAGCCGGAATGTAGGCGCCTAAATCGGTCAAGCTTAAGGTGTACAATGGCATCTAACCACTCTGGTAGCGTCTAGCACCGATTGAAACCCAAGCGAATAACTTAGTAGCTGGGTGGGACAGGAGAAGAAACCAGAATTGCCACTTTGAGTAAAATGACTTACTCTATAGCAGTCATAGGCAACCTTTGAATTTATGGGGGGCGCATACGTAACTGAGCATCAGTTCGATGGGCACACCGCTCCCCACCTATTCAACGGAAAATAGAAAGAGGTGCGGAGTTCAACAGGCGGACGTTACAAACATTAACTGTAGCTTTATAATAAACTTGTGCTTATATTTAGCGACGTGGAACACCGAATCAAATAAAGCTTTGCAGAATGTTTCATATAATTTGTGAAAATGTTTCACATTAGGAGTAGGTTATTCATCATTAGGAATAATTTGTCATCACGCACACGCACGTTAAAACTAACAAAACTTAAAACGAAAAAATGGTTAAACAGGAAAACATTTTAATAAAAATAAATTAAAGAACTTGGCAAAAATAACACTATTTTCTTTCATAAAAGTGCACAAAAATGTAAAACTTGAAAAAATCACTGGGCGACAAGCTCGACAATCGTATTGGGGGAAGACGTAGCGCGGTTCGGTAAATGGCTGGTATTATTTTATAATACAGTACTTCGAATCAGGTACAATGGGGGTGCGTTCCTCCGTTCAAAAGAAAACAAAATTACAAATTGTTTCGCGGGCGCGTCAAAACGTTTCGGCGGTCGCAAAGTTGCCGACTGCTGCTGTGTAGTATCCTGAAAGAGGTACAGCCCTCGCCATTATCGTGTAGCTAGTATACTCATTTGCTATACTATCAAAAATATTTGTAAGGCTACAAAACCCAATTATATAGTTAAAAATTTTCGTCTATAGTTGCACACTCTACAATTGAGTCACGTTCAAAAAATTCTTGACCGATACTTGGTGACTGAAAAATTGTTGAAACTATTAAAGGGCGACGATGAATTCCAAGAGCTTTATTGAAACAATATACATATATAAGAATATACATCTTTTATACTTAGAAACAGTAGTTAAATAATTAACCTTCGTATTTTCTTATATTTCATAATAAAACCTTTTCTTAAAATGTTTTTCGTTATTCACGCTTTTTGAAATTTCTTTATTAATTTTTAAGATGCAAAGACAATTTTTTACCTGAAATGCCATGTGTAAAGTAAACCTTTTCTTGCAGTATTCCCTGTATTACATAAATATACTAACTTCTAAAAATAAGAAATTCTACATTTGCGTCAGCGGACAAGCAGGAAAATATAATTTAAAAAATCATAATTGCAAACTAATTGTGCTACAACTTTACACTGTAGCCAGGAATCTAAACTCAGGCATTTTTAAGACTACTGTGTTGTTTCTAATACTCACTGCAGCTAAATCATTGTTAACAGGTAAAATTACCTTTATGTTCTTATTCCTAAACCTAACTACCCTTATGCTTGTAGGCGTAACAAATCCCAGGATCTGAGTTGTCTCAATGTATTACATCGACATTACTTTACAACTATTTATTGCCTGCGCAGCTCTTAAAAACAATTTATACGTGCTAATGTGTTACATTATCTACAGCTAACAAGAAGGATGTTTTATGTCGTCAGTAAAACGGAAAAAAACATTCAAAACTCTTTGAAATATTTACGGTTGCAAAAGCAATTTATTTGGGTGTTTTAAATGCGGAATACGAAGGATGTTTGTTCAATAAGAATGTTTGTACTTAATGTTATATTAATTAAAAACGTAAATGGTTGAATGTTATACATTAGCTGATTATAATTACGTAAAGCGAGTAAGCCTATCAATCTATACATATAGCGTAAGAGTCGACCAAACTGTTTTCAACATTCATGAGTTTCTCACGCTACAAGCAACATTTGCATATATCATGTAAGTCACATTCAAGAAAGAAGTAACAGCTTTTATCTCTTGATGAAACAGTTCATATGAGATCACGCATCATTGATCAGAAAATATCGGCAATCTTTTTTCGTAATTTCTGAGGGTGGATTTGTTACGACATGTGATTAACCAGCAGACGAGTTTAAACCAAGCATACCGAATTAATGTATTTCCTCTGCATGTTCCTAGAATACGTGTAACATGTAGCAGGCCTGATGCTATACTCTCTATATTCTCTATTATGTTGCATGTAGTAATAGCTATAAGTACATAAATTACATTTATATTATATTGTTTTTCATGAATGTAATTACTTCGAAGTGTATATAATATAATGCATGATCTAAAGTATATGACTTTCACATGCGCAGTCCTAATATTGGCCATCATTTCCTTATCAATTTTCTGGTGCTTAAAAGGCAAGAAGTTTTACTGACATATCAAAGTAGAAGTGGGCAAAGATTTGTGCCACTTTGAACGTCATTATGATGGTAGTAATCAAGAAGACTACCCGAGAGGGGCTAATTAAAAGTGGTATATGCGATGAAGTAACCACTAGACATTTAAGTGGATAGCCTATATTAATTAATTCACAAACTGAATAGTATGAAAGCGTGAGGTAATAGTGCCAAAGCTTGCAGATCATAAATGACACGCAGCACATGTAGGGCATTTTCATGTAGACAATGGATTTTCAGTAAGTGTAGCCTATTTGTTGCTGTGGCGAATGGAACGTCTCAATACTCTTACTTTTCAGATGTGTTAAGTGGTCAGAGGTGAGAGAAATTATGAATCAAGACTTCGAGCGACGTGTAACTAGATAATATTGTTTATTTGAAGGTAAACACTGCAAGTAACAATTTATAAAAACTCCCTTGCCTTTCCATAACAATACTAGGAAACTACAAATTTATCGGAACATAAAGTGGGGCATTTTAAAATGAGTATACATCTCACAATATTAAAAATGCGACTCTTTCAAGATGACATAAGATAATTTTACTTCTTCTTGCCAACATTGCGTATGTTATTTCACATTTCTTCGCCTTTGTAGATTACATGGCGTTTATTAACATTGACACACAGAAGCTGTGACAGGGAATTCAGGGAAGCACTGAATTAAAATTGACATCTTAAAATACTGGGAGAAACTGGGACAGAGAAAATATCAATTGAGTCAGATAACTATTAGAAAAAAGTTCGTTTAAAATTAAAATACCAAAATTATGTAATTTTATTAAAGTAGTCAATTCCTAATCAGTAGGTACACGAATCCAATCTGAAGTAAATAACACCTTCGCTCTTAATGCAGACATTTCACACGCTGCCTAGAGAATTCGCCGGTTTGATGTTACACCCCTTGCAGTGATACAGGTACAAGGTTGCTAGTGACCGTCTTTGGCAGAGTGATTCTGTAACGTCTACTTTACATCATATTTTTTGTATTATATTTTCTTTGTTCAACATTTTACTCTCTCTTTCGGTTTTATATCAGGTACGTTCAACTGGACGTTTACAATTCACTATACTACTTGGCGTACAGCACAAGATTGTAGAAATGTCTCTCTATCCCTAGTGTACCTTGTTTCTACTACGCCATTAAGTATATAGTAGAAGATTCCACAAACGTTATAATGACAGAAGTCATCCTTTCCAGCAATTTTGTTTTCTTATGCAGAATCCTATACAAATCTAATCTTTTTTGCATTATTTTACAGAAAACACAATTTTTGAAAAGTCAGTTTTTATTTCACAAATGGTATGAGATTATGAGGTCATAAAGTGTTAGCTCATAAAATTTGTTCACAATAGAGGAAATTAATACAACAAATACAGAAAATATTAGTATAAATATTTTATACCTTGAAACGAGATGTCACGACTTTGCCCCTGTATAACAAATTAACATATATTATTCAAGTATTATAAATTATGTGATAACGTTTCATTACTACTTAAAACCAGAACAGATTTTCTTCCCCTTCCAATCCTTTTTTTAAGTGGTAAAAAATTGCATCATAATATCATTGAGCAATTCTGTAGAGAGCTATGTTTTATTAATTTTACACAAGAAGCAATAAGTTTCTTCAAGCGAGTGTGTAGTTACACAAAATGTATTCTTAAACCGGTGATTACATATCTGCTTAAATCATAGAGTTAAAACATTTGAAAACACTGATTTAAAAAATTTTTAATTTTAGGTAATTTTTAGGTAAGCTAAATTTTTACTTCTCTGAAATGGACTATCGGTTGTGTGGACCAGGGGCTGTGCGGGACGAAGGGCATGTCCGTCGCCCACTCGTATACTGCGTCCCGAGCTTCAAATAGAGCTCCTGTCCCTGCCGCAGGGACGATGGTTGGGGTCTGGATTAAGGGTGTGGCTTGCTACCGGCCGTGGACACTATCGGTTGAAGTGAGGAAATTATCCATTTTATTTCATTAAGCAGACCTGGAGGGATCTCCAGCATATAAAATGGAAAGATATGTTATGAAACGTGATAGTGATAGTAAAAATAGAAATAGAAATGTTACAGAAATCGATTATAAAAGGGAACGTATTAAAGAAAAGTAAAATACGTTACGGATATACGTGGGATGAAGATGAGTGAAGTGGATTAAGAAGAATGAAGCATGATATGTCCTACGTCTGGTACATATCGACGGGAAGAAACTAATTGAAATATTTGAGTAATTATGAAATTTATAAAGCATTGTAAGATGTTATAATTGTATTTTTGTTTAGGCCTACTGTTTAGCTTTACTTCAATGGAACTTCGTTTAATGTGTGCAGAATTAACGTTATGAATACGATTTTTAACTATTTGATAAAAATTTGTTGTCTCTATTAACTGGTTGCAGCAAAATGTTGCCTGTGCATACAAATTGTATGCCAGTGTATGCTTATACATTTATTAAAGAACAGAAAAGACTGTTAGCCATATTAATCTATTGTCTATTGTCTATTGTGTTTCTCAGGAAATGTTTGTTAAACAAAGTATATTACTTCTTACTCTCTCTCTCTCTCTCTCTCTCCCTCTCTCTTTTGTAATCTATCCAATAATAACACCAAAATATGATAGCTATATTAATTATTCTGCTATTGGGCACAACAGGAATCCCTAATCCTGGAGAACAGATTGCTGAAAAGGTCTTGGGAAAGTGCAGATAGACGAGACGTGTTCATGCAGTTGATAGTTCCCCGAAGTAAAGTACAGTCTGTTTTGAAGGAGATGCATGATGAAACGTCTGGAGGCCATTGATGAAATCTTGGCTTTAACAAAACCCTTGACAAAATATGGAAGCGATTCTATTGACATCATCTTCGCAACGACGTAGAGGAATGGATTCGGACATGTGAAAAAGTGCTGCAGGCAAGGGCCAACAAACTAGAAGCAGGGGAAAATGAGACAGTATAACGAAGACTGTCCTTCGAGAGAATTGCAATAGACAATTCCGGATCTTTCCCAGTTACTGACGACGGAAACTGACTACTTTACTAAGTGGGTGGAAGCTTACGCAATCCCAAATCAGGAAATTACCACTGTATCAAAGGCGTTAGTTCACAATTTCTGTTGCCGTTATAGAATCTCTATGGAAATCCATACGGATAAAGGAAGGAATTTCGAGTCAGAAGTGCTTAAAATTATTCCGTCTACTCGGAATTTGAAAGATTACGACAACGCCAATCTTTCCTCAGTCGGACGGAATGGTTGAGAGATTCAATAGGACACTTGAGTAGCATCTTTCAGTGGTTTTTGACGAAAACCAAACAGACTGGGACCAACGTATACCACTATTCCTCATGGCGGATAACTCATCAGTACAAGACAATACCAACATGACTCCAGCAAAATTGGTATTTGGGCGGGAGATTCGTCTTCCTGGGGACTTGATGTTCGGATCACGTGAGACTCAGTCCCAAGAGCTATAGAACTATTTCTCGTAATTAGAAAACCAACTGCGAGAAATAAATCATTTGATAAGACGACGCCTGAAGCTAGGCAATGATAAAACTCGGCATGACATTCGCTGCAATAATATTGGTTTCCAAGAAGGAGATCAGATATTGTTGTTCAACCCAAAGCGCCGTCGTGGTCGCTCACCTAAACTTCAGACTAACTGGGAAGGACCTTACACTGTGAAAAAGAGAATCAACGATGTTGTCTACCGGATTCAACAGGAAAGACAACGAAAATTGAAGGTCGTCCACTTAGATTGCCTGGCCAAGTATTAATTAAGAGACGGATTTCCAGTTCGCGACCAACAGGTTTATGGAGCGACAATGTTACGCAATACGGAACGTTCTGGTACAATGGAAAACGTTGTTCTACAAGTATCTCGGCTATACCAGCAGAGTCCAGCTGTAATTTTGGCTGCTTACATATTGCTACTTTGAGAAGAAAGACAATTAAGTGACACTTATCATGCATCAACAATCGAGGCTGTTCCAGACCGTCCGGTCAGCGTACTGTGTTCTAGGCCAGTCATCGACACTGTTTCTAGTGGATTCGAGAGCGCCTGTAATACGCACTTGTTTAACACGTCGTCCAAAAAATAACAGATTATTCTGGCATCTCTGCGGGGTGCAAATATAAGCATCCAGTGATGGTCAGTTCGGTTCATGTCGGGTGGTTTACTCAATCCGTCCCAAGTGGTGTAATAGTGAAAAATGATTTTTGTGCGGGACGCTATAAGTTGACAACATTATTGCATGTGGATAAATTTTACTTAAATTATTGTACAAGTATAATCTTGTTGAACAACTTGTTGATTACAAACTACTATTTGTGATTAATCAGAGCTGTAGATTAGGGACTTCATTGGTGTCTGTATTTTGCTTTGTCTGCTCAGTTAGACCATCGTAACAATACTTACTGAAATGAATATTAAATAATAAAATTAGGTAATTGATGTAAGACTTTTTAGAAATATGTTTTAAAGGCAAAGTAAACTGTAATAATTATTGTAATTTATCGAAATAAATTGAATTGACATTTTGAATAAAAATACATATTTTATATGTAAAAATATATATTTAGTCAATGAGAAGCTATTTTGTGGGGGGGGGGGGTCTTCAAGATATAGTAATTCTGACAAATATTTTACAGTACACTTTTCACAATTTTTTTTTTTGTAATGCTTTCATAACACGTGGCACATTGTTTCCTGACATTAAATGTTTTTGATTATCAACAGTGTACATATATCACCTGCAAACTAACTAACGTTATCAGTTTACGTCACACTGTTTGTAAATGAGACACACGGAATGAAATGATAGAGCAGTGATTAGTAGCATTTGTTTGAAATGTACGGTTACGCCATACGACACTGTGAAAGTCGTTAACTGTAACAACAGATCTAGCTGTAACCTAGTGGATTTGCCAAAATTAACGTTACCTCTACTACATTAGAGCTGATGTCGTTGATGGTCTCAGCTTGTGCGTTTGGTTATGTCTGTTTCTACAAATGAGAACTTCCTATGGTAGCTGTTACACAGGTTAAAGAAGTATGTGACAAACTGTCTCTGGCTTCCAGTCATTATGGATTTTTGTGATGTTTACAGTTTCAATACATTTGCACTCATACTAAAATAAGTAAACACACTGGTCACCCGTTCGTCTATACAGCCACATTACCATACATATTGTGTTTACATATTATCAAGTACACATATATGTTATTCATAAATATGTACATGCGTAGCCTGTAATGTGTGTGTGTGTGTGTGTGTGTGTGTGTGTGTGTGTGTGTGTGTGTGTGTGTGTGTGTGTGTGTGTGTGTGTGTGTGTGTGCAATAACATCCCGTTGCAATATGTCATGTGTATTTATGCAAATTAGTATATCATATGGTCGTACTTGCCTGCTAGTTTGCACACGTACTTCTGAACAGTTTTCGTCAGTTCAAATATGTGAATACGCCTCCGTGTGTTTATTTGACTAACGTTTTTACTGTTGGTAAATTTCATATATTATATCCGTAGAAACACACGACTATTTTACTTCCATGTTCCATAAGGAAATGGAAGTATGTTGATGGCAAAAAAAATCGTGTTCAAGATAATTGCTGATTCTGATTGTACTACGCTCAAAACATGAAAAAAAGTCATTATTCGAAAAGTGTCTGTGTGTCTTTGGGTCTATGTGTAGATTTTTTTTATGGCAAACGATAAGAGCCGCAAATTCAAACAGAATCAAATATTTTTTTGTGTTAGTTCCTGAATTGTAAAGAAATGAAGGTCTATGGATTTTTGTGAAGATCGGTTAAGGGAAAGGTGTAGTTTACCTGCTGCGTTTTATGTTTTAACAAGGGTAATTGTTTCTATGGAGAACGATAACTGCCGCACATTCAAACAGAATCAAATAATGCTTTGTATGCATCCCTGAATTGTTGAGTACTCAAAGCCTGTCGATTTTGGTGAAGATCAGTTAAGAGAAAGGGGTAGTTTACCTGCAACATTTTATGTGATAACTATATAGGTATATGTAGTTAATGTACAAAACGGATATAACTAAGTAATTTTTTCTATGACGAACGATAACTACCGTAAATTTAAACATAATCAAACAATTTTTTTGCATACATCCCTACATTTTAGAGAGCTCAAGGTTTGTTGATTTTGGTGAAGACCGGTTAAGGAAAAGGGGTAGTTTACCGGCAACATTTTTTGTTGTAACAAGAGTAAAGTACTTAATTTTGATAAATAAACTATCCTGATAAAAAGATTTTAATAATCCATTGTAGAAACGTAGATGAAATATCTATAAATGAAGAGGCTAGTTGAACGGGGTGGGGGTAATTTTCTATAAACGAAAATTATAGTTGAAGGGGGAGGAGATAATTTTTTGTATATATGTACTACGTTATCGGCAACAAAGAAGTAGTTTGTTGTTAAATTCCTTCCCGACCTGTTTAGCCATAGACCAATGTTTTCTGCAAAACCAGACGTTTCGGCAGTGCCATCGACTTCCATCATCAGTGAAAATTGAGTGCGATAACGTGAGGTGGTATACGTTAATGCCCACAGTACTGTGGTTAAGGCTGAAGCAGTAAGTAGAAAGAAGTAGTTTCTATGGAAATATTTCATTTCGAAAATGATTTTAAATATAAATCTTAGAACATGGAAGCAATGTATGGTTCTCCATACCGATATTTTAATTTTGTCAGGTGGTAAATTTGTTTTTAATAGAGTAAGGAAGGTACAGGAAAACGTATTATTTAATGTTTTTCTGTTCGACCTAAGTTTCTCACAATGTTAGCTGTTCTATTTATAGTTTCTTTCATTACACATTATGTTAATTTATGTTATTTTAAATAATAAATAATTAATAATTAATAAATAATATGATAAATAATTATTTATTATTTGTGGTCAGTTTTACGGAAGAACCGATTAAATATCTGTTCGACCTTCACAGCTTCAGCTATTCCTAGGACGTCCAGAAACATGCCAGAATTATTTAGGTTTGTAGTCAATTGTAAACAATGTTAATAACTCAATCAATGTAAATAATTTAACATGCCTGGAATTTTAATAATTTTGACTTATTACTATTTATTATTTAAAATATCATACAAAACTAATAAAAATAATTTACTAAGACTAAATATCTCACGCAACAAAGATACTAAAAGAACTATTGCTATATTCAACATTGAATATTAAGGTTGCAATAAATGTTACTTAAAAAAAAACAACTGAAAATCCGTTATTTTGAAAATCTAAACGCATACAAAAAAACAGAAATATATAAATCTAATTTGGTCACACATCCAATAAACACAGGATATGAACTCTCAGACATAACCAACATGGCACTAATAAAACACATACCACACAAAGGGCACCATAATGAACATATAGAAAAATTTACAAATGTACTATCTATAAAACAGGTTAATTACCTACCGTCACGCTTTTTGAAATCCGAAAACAGGATTACTCGCGTTTCGACACATTAAGTGTCATCTTCAGATCCTCGATGAATATAAGTTAAAAATACATTTGTTGATGTATGCACATCCCGTCAGATAATAAAAACAAAACAAACATAACAAAAAAAATACTTATATAATTTAACACATATTAAAACCGAGACAAAACAGAACGAAAACACGATACACGCGGCCGACGCGGACCTGCGCAGGTACTCGAGTAATCCTGTTTTCGGATTTCAAAAAGCGTGACGGTAGGTAATTAACCTGTTTTATAGTCTTAAAACGCTTTTGGAGGCAAATACAATGTTTAAAAAATGTACTAACACAAAACGCAACACAAACTAATAAATAAACACATACAAATGAATGCAAAACGTGACAAAACATGTAAATTTTCGAAATTACACAAAAAGCTAATGTATACACCACAATCACACACAATAAAAACCAAAAACAAACAGAAAACCATAGCAGCAACCAACCAAAACAGGGGTACCCACAAGGTTCAAAATGAAGAAGGCTGAGGTTAGGAACAATAGGAGTCCCGAAACATGTTCCAAATAAGGAAAATAGGCCTACATCTTGAGGTAAAGTAATTTCCTTTATATGTGTGTTGTGTGCGTGTGTATTTGTAATATTAAGAAGTTAATTTTAGGAGTCATTTAGAAGTTGATTCTTAAAACTTACTAGTTACAAAAAGGTGTAATCGCAAATGGTTTAAATAGTACAACGAACGTGTGACAGAAATTAACTTGTAACGAACGTTACACTTTTTTAAGGCTGTATGGTCTTTTCCTGATCGCACGTGTCTATATAACCACTCTGCCTATCGCTTATCCTGCTTCTTTAGAAATGTAAAGCCGGTGACATGAATAGCACACCATTACCTTTCAACTGCAGGAAGCTTTGTCAAGTGGAGTACGGTGTTTCCTCACCTTAATAGCTGGGTGGTGCTCACTGTTCACAAAGCATGTCTCTTTAATGAGTCTGGAATAACGCAAAGTGAACCACTTGCGGAGCTTAGGCGTGTTGAAATTTCAGGCACTTAATCCACTAGGAGTTCAACAGAGCGTGCGGCTTTAACGAGTGAACTAATATATTTACTCTATTACAGGTACAATTTTTTTATGACTTGTATAAGTAAAATACTAAATAAAATGTGTCTAGAGGCCATAACTGATGTATGAAAATATATATGAAGTATGAAGTATTGTATTTCTTCTTTACAATAGAAGAAATATAATTATTATTTCGACCTCTTTGTGAGATAAATTTGTCATAAAATTACCTTCAAGAAGCGGCAGACCGTGTGTGATATTCTATTACTAACCAAAATTAACATACATGAGTTGTTGTATGTGTTAATTTTTCTTTCGTGGGCGCAGACACGATGTAGGAGACATGAAGCGTAATACGAAATGCTAGATAGATATCTTATTACTCAGTTAAAGCTTAAATAAGACAAGTTATTCCACTGCAAACGTGAAAATAAAAGACCGAAAGGATATGATCTCTCCCTCTCCCTGAACACACTATCAATCTCTCTCTGTCTCACGCGCGCGCGCGCGCGCGCGCACACACACACACACACACGGAAACATTCATGCTCTTTTTTCGCCACATAACAAATTTTAAAATCATCGGTACTGTGTGTTCGTAACTTATTCTCCTCCTAACATAAGTTTTATATCACCTCAAATCTTCCTGATTTCAAGTTTCTTAATTTTTAACAAATAGTGAATAAAGCATCTTTTATCTGAGGGTTGTAATATTAACATAAATTGCTTACATTTAACGTAGTTTTCTATTATGCTAATTAAAGGTATTTAGTATTCGAAAACACTTTTAGTTGTAGTAGTTAACCATAATTAAACTTACTATACCGGTACATAAAAATATAATAGTGTAATAACTAATAACATAACAGTGAGAGATAGCAAAATTAACAATTACACGACACGGGAGAAGAGCAGACTTATTCGTAGACTATATTCCGAGTGACAGTTACAAACTAGTAGCCTACTACACATTAAAAATTTTGAATGAGAGAGTAAACCATCGTTATGATTTTATCTCACAGCCTAAAATCAAGAAGTGTAAAATCAGAGAAATGTGTAAAAAGATGAAAAATGTTAAGCAGAATATTTGTTTAAAGTACTAGTTGTTCGCTGAAATCGAATTTATAAAGATTATAAAAGTCTGTAACAGGTCTTCTTACGCAATTTGTTTATGCTTTTATAGGAAAAACGAGTAAGGTACTGTAACTACATGTGGTAATATTGAATTTACTTTTTTGTAAGTGTTTATGTAAAATGCAGACTAATCTTGGTACTACAAGAAATGTGGCAACTACAATCTTACATTAGTACATGTTCCACATATACTTTCGTAAATGGCCGCAAATTAACTCTTCCCCTGTAAGCAAACTCGTTCAACTAAAAGGCTTGCTTTTAAAGCAAAACTGCTTACCAGGCAATTTATATACAATTTGTAGGCACTCGAATACTTACAAAGTAAGTCAGCATATTTACCATAATTTTCGGCACCACAATACTCTTCTGCAACAATTTGTTAATGTTTTGTTTATTAGTTTTGTAATTAAAATCCACACTTTGAAGTGTACTACACATTCGAGGAAGTAAAGATACAAATCTGAAATAAAGAGATAGAAAAGTCATAGTAGAGACAAAAGCCTTATTTTAACTATACACAGAAAAGAACGCAAGGATATAAAGATGAATAAACAGAGAAAAATAACAAATATTGTTTTAAAAAAGATTTAGAGACAACTGAGTGAGATGTTTCCTATGTTTGAATAAGAAAATAGCATTGATAAAAACATAATATGCATTTATAAAGCAAAAAAAAAATCTTAGTTTGTGAACAAATGTATAATGTTGAACTGTATATTATCAGAAATTATCAGTGTCTTCCTAGTTGGAAAACGTTTATATTCAGTAACTGAATGCTTGTATAAAAAAGCATAAACCAAATTTCTATTCACAGGCAATGACGTTTTGGTAAAAAAGGCTATTGTATTTGTATAACTTTTCAAATGATCGAAATGTCACATTAATGAGAAAAGTACTGGCATTGGTTAATAATTTATACGCACAAATAGAGTAAATATTAATAAGTCTTCTTTCTTCCCTGTGTGTCATATTTATTCTTAGAGTCGACATACTTGTAAAAGACAAGTTAGGTAAAATAATAAAGACATTACATTAGTCATAAATTTAATGCATCGAATATTACAATGCAAGCATATAAAATTCTTATTTAATTTTCTTACAAGTTTTATTGAAAAATATGTAAATCCTAGTAATATTAAGACGACAGTTTACAAGCTAGCACCCAGGTGTGAGAGAAAGCCAGGTGCAAGAGAAACCCAGGTGCATTGTTCAATACGGTGTTTTATTGTCTTCAATGATAACTCTAATTTTGTTAAATCTGAAAGATAAGAACTCCATGTACACAACGTATCATCGTAGACAAATTCAAATGTAGCCATTACGTTAGGACTTGCTAAATAATTCTTTGCAAAAGTAAGATTGTAACATTAAAAATAAATGCCAAAAACCCAGATTTATTTTTGTATAGTGGTGACGATTTTTACAAGAAGCAAGGTTGACTGCCGAATTCGCAGTCATTACAAGAAAGCTACATTATGCTTGAGACAGTAATGTTTCGTTTGATGTAGGTATTCATTTTCATAAGCTGAATGAACTTGGAGCTCAGAGTTTACCTTGATTTAATGGTGAATGCAATGAATGCATGTAGCTCTGTAAGATCCAATATTTTGTTAGATCTCGTTGACAGCGCGCCTAGAGTCAGTAATCAATCTCGTTCCATTGCTACACAGCGTCTAGTATACAGGCCGCGTTGATATTGTTACGACGGTCTACTGATCGTCGTATGGTACAGTGGAAAACAAAGTACAACACAAAAGTTACGTCGGTATCACCAGCTTTAATTATCACAATTAAACAGTTCTTAATCAACGAGATAGTCTCTTACAGCAAATCAAATTAAAATTAATGAAGAAAGTTGTGTTAGTGGTTGAAGTCACAAGCAGAATGATCACTGTTGCACACCACTATGTAAAATTATCCCGATTAGCGCTTTCAAGCTTCACAGCTCATCGTCAGATCGGAATTAAACCAAAAATCTGAAAAAACCCTTCACTCACATCTCACCCCACCCTACTCACACACAACAAGCTATATTTTACTTAAAACCCTCTTCAATTTAACTTTTAACTTAAGATATTTAAAAACTTTAATTACCTTATTGTTGTCGTTTACTACCTCATTGTTGTTGTCCATTACCTGTCGTCGATTGCACATCGTAACAGAAGTTAATGAAGAAAGTTGTGTTAGTGGTTGAAATCACAAGCAGAATGATCACTGTTGCACACCACTATGTAAAGTTATCCCGATTAGCGCTTTCAAGCTTCACAGCGCATCGTCAGATCGGAATTAAACCAAAAAATCTGAAAAAACCCTTCACTCACATCTTACCACACCCTACTCACACACAACAAGCTATATTTTACTTAAAACGTCGATACGTACTTGTATTTATACCCCGCCGAGGTTCCAGAATATCGCTTCTGCACGTCAAGAATGCTACTAGAAAACACCAGAACATAATTGGTTGCGGCGTCACACACAGCAGACGCGGACCGATGACTACGGAACAATCTCGAAACGCATGTCGAGAATCACGTACGCACACAACATTACAGCCGGATTCCACTGGATCGTTCGAGAACATGTAGATTCTTCTGCAATGTCGTAACAATATGCTAAGCGCAGGGTTACGTGGCCACCGAAAAGCACGTTTTCTCACTTTTTCTACGTCCACACCTTCTTCGCGTATTTCGGTTGCTACTCGCTGTGACGATCGACGCAGTAGTGTTTGATGCTAGTTCTTTCACGTTCGAACACTGACAAACTTTGGGTGATTTGGTTGCTTTTTACTGTCTATGTTATTACGATTAGATGGAGTAATTTGGACTAATATTCTTTCTCTGCACCTCGCCTTGGTTGATCGGAATGGTCCTGCAACATAATAGGTTGGCCATCAGTAAAGCAAAAAGCAGTGAGTCTTGAATATAAAGGATATTTCGTGTACGTATTCTTTGACTTATTCTTTACTGACGTAATTTTTGTCGAAGTGGATTTTCTGTATGTCGTTTCGCTCTGGACTAACCTAATTCATAGAACTAAGTCAACAGGATAGGTAAGAGGAATATTACATTCTCAACGGATTTGGTTCTTAATTAAGCAGAAGAAAGCTGTGCTTCAATAACTGAAAGAAATGGTAGACCCTGTGTAAACATTTTAAATAAATATAAGAGTTTACTTTAAATATACTTAACACTAGAACTGCTACTGACCACACGACCGAACAATTGGTTAGAAAAGTATATGAGGATGAAATGGATAGTGATGACAACATGAATGATGAGAGCAATATTGAAGAAACCGATAACATATGT
The DNA here is from genome assembly GCA_034769895.1 of Magicicada septendecula. Taxonomy (NCBI): domain Eukaryota; kingdom Metazoa; phylum Arthropoda; class Insecta; order Hemiptera; family Cicadidae; genus Magicicada; species Magicicada septendecula. The sequence continues at coordinate 432,445,305 of CM068372.1, read as the reverse complement.
TGTGGAAGACCTATATAATTCAAACAGGAAATTTTTGTTTATTTAAGTAATCTATATAATAAATCTCTAGGGGGGGGGTCTACGTTTGTCCTCGGTAATCTCAGAATCTACTGAACCGATTTCAATGGAACGTTGCACGCTGATAGCAGGTACCCAACGGAAGGTTTTCCACTGAATTTGATAACGATAGGTTAAAAATAACCGAAGTTATTGCAAAAAAAAACGCATTTCTTTAAACCTGGGGCTTCGATCGCGAATAATGATAGGTTAAAAAGAACCGAATTTATTGCAAAAAAAAACTCATTTCTTTTAAACCCGCGGCTTCGATCGCGAATATTTGTATATGATTGTTGTGGTAACTGTCGAGTTGGTAAATTGCTAATGGTACATCTATATTAATAGTATTCTTATATTGTAAGTTATGAATATCCAAAAAGAGCGAAGAAATAGATCCATCATTCATGTTTCCTCGATACGTAAAATCAAAATTTGATAATTTAGTAGATATTTTCAAACGTGCAGTAACACAATTAGATGAAATGTTTATTCGTATAGAATAATACAAATAGTGTATACATAAGTATATTGATATCAGTTAGTCCATTTGAATATTTACATTTTAGTAGGGATATGGAATTCATATCAGCATATGGAATTCATATAAACAATACAATAATTCATTGTTTGATTATATTGTAACATTGATTATATAGTATAATACGTTGATTCTGACAACCATACTCTTCGACATTTGAATATTCAGTAGGCCTATGTGCAGTAGGAATAATTAATTGTCGAGAATTATGCGATGAGCGTCGTGATGTAGTATCAGTGCCTTTTTTCATTAATTTTACGTCATCGGTAAGTAATATGTGCAATATGTATTGTATTGTATAAATTATTAATTGCCCCCTAGAGATTTATTAGTATAGATCAAATAAATACATTTCCCTTTTTTTTAGCTTTGCAATGCCAAAAAGACGATCATGTTTAGGAGGATCCACTGCTGCTGCGGAAAGAAAGAGGCGTCTTAGAGCATCTGAAAATGACGTCGAAGGAGTCGAAAGCAATCAACTCCTGGAAACTCTTTAGAAAGATCTAGATTAGAAGAAGTCTCACGGGTTGAAAGTCCTACGATTCGTGAAAATTGATTAGCTGCACAAAGACGCAGGCAAGCGACTCTCAGATCACGAGGTCCTACTTTACGATGGAATGCAAAATTAAATAGTGGTTTCAATTATAATCCAGTTATCAACTACGCGAATGAAACAGATATCGGGTTACAGAGTATGGTTTGCCCTCATTGCAAAGCTTTAAAGTGGAAAAATGAATCACATGGATTATGTTGCTCTGCAGGAAAAATGCGATTAGATCCCATACTTCCTCCTCCAGAACCGTTAAAATCATTATTAAATGCAGAACATATTTTATCGAAAATTTTTTTAATGCATTAAGATCGTACAATTCAGCTTTTCAATTTACATCATTCGGAGCCAATGAAATAGTCAAAGGGAGCTTCATGCCTACTTTCAACATTCAAGGGCAAATGTATCACCTCATGGGATCATTACTCCCCACAAAAAACGAATTACCAAAATTTCTACAGGTGTATTTCATAGCTGATTATTTACAGCAATCTGAAACAAGAATAGATCATATTCTTAACTTGGATAAGCCATTAGTAACAGAACTTCAAAATCTACTTCACGCAATCAACCCATATGTTAGTGAACTGAAAAGTGCGTTTGAATTTGTAACATCTGCGAATAATAATCAGTACAATATTGTGATTCATGCTGATCGAACAGAAAATAATGAAGAGCACAGGGGTCGCTACAATGCACCGACAACTAATGAGGTGGCAGTAGTTTTAGTTAACCAGTAATGCGATAAACTCGATATAATAATCCGTGCGAGGGATCATACGCTACATCGAATTGCAGAAACACTTCGAGCTTATGATGCTTTACAGTACCCTTTAATGTTTTGCAGAGGAGAAGATGGTTATCATTTTACATTAAAATTAGTCGATCCTCAGACTGGGTTACAAACTACTAACTCGACAGTTACCGCAACAATCATATACAAATATTCGCGTGCGAAGCCGCGGGTACCTGCTAGTATTTAAATAATTCTTTTTCTTAAAAGTGTAGATACTATGAAAGCCACAGTCATGTACAATTAATTACTAGGAGCTGGGAAATATGTTGTGTCTCAAATGTGGTACATAGTGTATTTCAAAATTTATATCAGTAAACAGAAATCTAGTAAATAAATTTTTATGCGTGTCATAAGTCATGCAACTTACCAACACAATATGACACATTTCTTCTGTAATTTATGGCTCATCATGTCAGAAACACATTACCATAGACACTGACATTTTAATTGTCAATATATCATAAACTGTGTATACTTTATGCGTATCTGACACGCAACAATCAATAACACTGTAGCATGGCTACCGTACATCAGGGAGTTCTTCTGTTAACTTTATTCAATTAACTGAAACCAAACTACTAATTATATATGTTGAAACTAATAGTTAATAGGTAATTTTCACTTGTTTGAAAGTAATATAATTTTTTTTAAGTATGTATTGGAAATTATAGAAGCTAAGCTTCAATAAAAGTTCTTGCACGACAAAGTGCAGAGTTACCAGTGTTACTTTTATGTTTGGGATTTGGCATATGAGACCTTTAGCCTAGTGGCATCAACCCGGTATATTGCTCATCATCATTGTTGATTTGCGCCTACATACAAGATTAATAAAGAAAATTGGTGTATGTAAACGCTAACACTCAAAACTAATCTCGCGTAGCAAACACAGAAATCCTGCTCCATTTGGGAAGGACAGAGAGAACTATCGTCAACCATGCTTCCTATGTCCTCTCTCATGTTACCCTTTTACTCCGTATCTCTTTCTGCTTTCGGCAACAGCAGTACAGTTTTTCATCATATGTTTTACCGTAAGTACCCCACTATAAGTGCATGCGGATCGTTTTTGTTCTAGGAGAAGGCAAGAACAAGTCAGTTTCGTGTGCCCGATTCGCAGTTTGGCCATCGACGTCTGAGGTCGCCCGTAATTTGCTAATTACAGACGGCATGTTTCATTGCATAAAGTTTGCTATGCGTTGAATTCCTCAACAATTTGCAGTCCTTAGAAATTCTAGAATGTTTTTGGATCTTCAGCAATTTGTCAATTTTTGAGCTGTCGAATTTTGAGTTCTCCATATTGTTTCTCGCTGCAGCATAAGCTTATCCATTACCTTTCTCATCTATTTAACCCTTCTATCAGTTAAAAGTACAAGATAAACCCAGGTTTTCTAGCGCATGGAATAATACTATTAAGCCCTATGTATTCCAACAGCAAATCCGTGGTTTATTAATGCAGTTAGGAACTCCCTGTACAGATAACAGAGTTTCGCTCACTTTGGTGTTTACAGTACCTAATGTCTTTCTAGACTACACACAACTCAACAGTGTGTACAATCGCCGCCTTGAGTAGTGTCCACGTCTGGGAAATGCCTTTAGTGACAAACGTACTATCTACTCTTCTCTCTCTCTCCTCGAAACATTTGTGTACAGAATCTTATAATCTCCAGCCTATTCTTCCCATGACTTCCACTTTCTAGCTGAAGAGTACACCGAGTATTCTTAATCCATTTTGTACAATACTAACGCGGTTTACAAGCAAAATAAACGGTATCTATTAGCTCCTCTATTTATGTGGGAGAAGCACTTGATGACATTTAATGATAGACAACCAGACTTCCACATAGGCCTACAACATCAACGTCAGGTGTATGTCAGTATGAGTCTTAAAAGTTCAAATCGTCTTTATACTGCAGGTAAACCGCTTTTAGTGTTAACGTAGTGTTCAGTCGACTTCCTCTTCTTTGAGAGAAGGAGACGCAGATCATACACCTAAACAGAGCGGTCCTTGCTACTATTTTGTCTTTCTTTTATAATTTTATCACTGACGTCGACCGGGTAATAGTCATGAAGTTCTTTCTCAGCTTCTTATTTTCGTAGATAGTATAGATAATAGTTTCGTTTGACAAGAGGTAGCTTCAATCGCTAAATAAATTTGGGATTTTTTTATGTCGGTGTTCTTTTATACCTGTAAAAGTTCAGCTCTCCTCTGTTACTGTGTTTGTACCATTAATATTCCACACTTAACGATATCAGGGTGAGCTACCACCGGTCCGTAGAATATGGTCCATGGCCGCTGATGTGATAGCAGCAGTAAAGCTGTGTAAATTAGCTTGTATTTCTCCATTAACATATGCAGGTGATATAGCAGCTGTGAAGCCTGGCCAATCAGCACGGTATACGCTCTACCTTTTTGGCATGCATATATAGCATTTGGCATTCGCGTTGTTATAAGCACTTGGACTGGACTTTCTCCCTTACGTTAAGGTCTGGGGAGCACACCGCCACAAACGCGAGGCTCGACTAGGACAACAAATGTTCCTGCTCTAAAAACGTGTAAATATGAGTGCGTTTCACAGGACACTTGTATACAATCTCACACTCTCACAGGAACTACTTACTACTTCTCCTGTTTACTGAGGAAGGCTGTCGTAAATACGGCCGAAAGATCTGATTTTTGTTTAATTGTAAATCTTGTTGTTAAGCAAATTACACAGTTTATGGACATTGTTGATTTCATTGACCAACTTTGCAGTAACAACAGCAATTATAATAATGGTGGTGGGCAACAAATAGACCATAGTCTAAAAGCCCAGCAATTGTTTACCAAACAACTTAATTAACAGTATTGTTACGACGTTCTCAGTGGTTGCCATATGGAACAGTGGAAAACAAAGTACAAGCACCAATGAAGCCACCAATCGCCATCTTTATTTAATCACAAAACACAGTTTGCAACAACTAGTTACTCAGCAAGATTACACTCGTAACTTATACTTGAAGTTAAGTTTCCCAACTAATTCAGTAATAATGTCAAGTAATATATTTCCGCACAATAAAAACTTTTCACCACTTGAGACCCAGTTAGTAACTCGCCCAACGTAGACTGACTAACTAAGCAACAGCTGTTGCTTATTAATAGCCTGCCAGGTTCCAGACTAACGTTGTATGATATGAGTCCCTAACAAGCGCTCTAAAACTCAAGAGGACACTTGAGTGAAGCATTGGCAGAAATACGCACCTGCTTAGCTAGACGAGAAAAGCGTAGAACGACACATTCCATTGTTCGAGAAAATACCCTAATTGCGTAACACTAGGGGAGACTGTTGTACCTTGGACCACTTATTACATTTTATTTTTTACGTCACTCTGTAATTTTAACTGTGAAATTTTAATTGTCCCCAGCTATATTTCAAACCTCTTTGTACATCATCGAATATAGTTTTTTTTTATAATTACTTAACAACAAACTTAAAAAAAATAATTAAAATTTTTTACATAATGGCTCATGGTACACTATGCTCGTGTACCTTGGGACAAACGTTTTGTACCTTGGGCCAAGTATAAAACAAAAGTCATTCACAAGTAATAAACAGATTAAAGGTACATTTTTATTAATTTTTTATTCTAGCAATACATTTTCTTCATGAGATTAATGTATAAGCAAGGTCATACGTTCAAAAATGAAAAAGTAAATAATTATTTCAATCATCTTGTTACAAAACAGATTATAGGGGGGTATTATTAATTGAAGCCCCGCGTTGGGTTCGTCAATCTGTTACAAAACAGATAAATTAGATTTATTTATAGGTGTGTGTAGATACTCACAAGTCGAGTACGTGATTTTATGGTTTATTATTATTAGAATGTTATTATTAATAACATTGAATGAGGGTGTTCACGTTTAAACGTTGTGGTTTAAAAGAGTATTTATCACTTCACGGTGTCAACCTCCCCACTTACCATATGTGGATGTCTTCAATGTTCCCGATGGTGACTTCTTCTACTGTAAAAACACTGGATATACATACATAGATATACTGTTTGAATATCATAAAGAATGCACATACACAATAAAAATAAATTAAAAGTTCAATTGCAATTCGAATGATATTAATCATTTAAATACTTCCGCCACCTTATGAGAGAACTGTTCATGAAAAAAATTAAACTACTTTTCTATTATATAGAAATCAAAACTCTGTTCCACTGGTAAATAAACTGGGGATTTATTAACAATTATGAAATTCAATGAACTCTTTTAAAAACAATCAATAATATCTTTACAAACAATAATAATTTAAACAAATCCTGAGATCTCTGTACCTCAAGGCTGGTAACACTGCTGTAAGGTACAATGTTTTTGGTGAACGAGGTTATGTTCACTTTATTCAATTATGTTACCAAATTAGTGAGTTCTTTGAAGATACATGATACCAGATTACAAGATGTGACTTTAATTAACAATATTTAATTATATATTACTATAAGAACGAACAAAATTGAAAATTATAAAACTCGGTACCATAACCGATATATCGTACTATCGTACGCTATGCTAACGTATATAGCCTTTGTGGTGAACAGCGTGCTCTGAGCTTTGCACTGTTAAAAATATTATTATTATTTATTCATTAATTAGTAAAATCATGTATTGGCAAGAGAAAAAATCTAGAATAAAAAACTCTTGTTATAGCTTTCATTTAAATAAAATTATTTAAGAACAGAATTATTTCTTGATGACAAAATTATAATCATCAGTTCTAGGTTAGTTCACCTAGTATACATAAGTCATTATTTAGAATAAGTATATTACTTATTAAATTCTTAATGATATGATCATAAACATTCTATTTATAAGTTATTTGACGTATAATTATCAGTTATTTAAAATATTTGCACAATAAAACAATTATTTGTTAATTCAAAAAGTTTAGTCAAGTAAGCGACTATATACTATTTACTGATGATCGGTATCTAATTAATTCCGACTTTCTCAATTATTCTTCAATTGTAAAATATTTATTTTTAAATTAATCATTGTGCTACAATTTATTTGTTAGGTACTGATAATTTTTCATCATGGTTTAAGCACTTGAGTATTTTTGACTAGTGCAGTCCAAAACAATATCTTTCGTTTATTAACGAAAATTATTATTTTTCATCAATTTCTTTTAAAGTAATTAAAATATAGTACTCCCTGATTTAAAACACAAAACATGACCTTTATTGTACACTGGTCGTGTTATATCACTGTACACTTAATACACTGGACACTCGATAATATATTGTGGTGTATAGTTAGCGTATGTTTACTTATTACTGTGTGTGACGCGCACATTTTGAAATAATCTTGCTGACTTCTTGTGCGGACCTTCCGTCGTGAGTGATGCAGAACGAATGATTCCTTCACCGAAGCGTCTCCTTCTCGTCTGGTCATTTTAAGCTATTTGATTGGTTCAAAAGGTCAAACTCTCAACCCCAAAACACTTTGGTCAAATAAAACTTTTAATTTTTTACAATTCTTAGCGTTGGGTTCGAGGCTATGAGTGACGTATGGATTGATACTCAAAATGATTGAAAAGTTTATAATTGTCATAACTTCCTTATCTTTTGTCGTATCGTCGATCGGGTAGTGGCACTAAATCGCGGACACTTGTGGCTTTATTTTAAGTCTAAACAAGCACTAAATCCGTTCATTATTAATTCACTTAGCCATCTCATATGGTGATTCTTAATATAAATAAGTTTGTTTCACCATACTTCGTTACAATTATACTGTAATACTTACTACTAAACGTCTCGAGTCCATTTCTCTTTCATTTTAGTACATAAAATAGTCATAATTACAATTTAAACAATATCTGGTAATGGCGTCCATAGCGACCATGTTCGATTGTTTATAATTACATGTAACGCTATTATTCCTTATCTTATTACATATGTTTGATATCCTAACACTAATATGTACATTTATTTACATTTGTTCACATTTTATTTTGCAAAAATGTTATTTTTTATATACTTGTAGTATTATCAAAAATACCTTCTGTTTTCATTTCTCTAATTCGTCACTTTTTTAATTATTTTATCACACAAAGTATATAATGTTATTAATTAAAATAGTGTACAATTGTTGTACCTTGTTGGTTTAGTGTATTCATTAACTTTTCGTTATCTGAAAGCTCTTCAATTCATAGTATAGTGTTTATTTACATCTGGTTTTACAAGTGCAGTTAGTTAGTTTATAATATTTCAATTATAAAACTACTACTATTACATTTGAGATGTGTTCTCATAGCAGTATTAGACATTTCTCTAACTACTGATGACATTTTTCATAATCTTTCGATAAGTTTTGATATTGCTTTTTTACTAACTATCTTGTCACATTGGGGTTCTGTTCATTTGGCTTTATGATATCATATTCAATCTGATTCATTTGCTGTGTATTTCAGTACACATGGTATTTTAATGGTTTGCATTATTATTCATAATTAGTCTTTGTTTGAAACAATTGTGGATAGTTGCTTGGTCTAACTAATATACATGATTTTATGTTATAGGTTCACCTTCTATGAGGTTATGTGTCAGTTGTCTGACAACACTGTTCAACATATTCTTATGCAGTATTTGACTCTACTATTACCATTTCATTATGGCATTCTACTACAATGGTTTAATTATTAAGTTATACACATGTTTACACTATTTGTTGAAACAATAACACAGGTATTCTTAGTCTAATAATATTACATTTCTTGGTGTGTTGCACCTAGTTTTTTGGTACATTGATTGTTTTATACCTAACAAACTAGCTTATTTGTTACTGTTTGTTCTGGAATTCATCTATATTTTGTACTGTCTCGCTATGGCATTCAGGCACATTTCATTTCAAGGCTTACAAAGCTTTTATTATTAGTCCCTATGAACAATTAATATACTGTTCTGTCGCATATTTCTTTTGGTGGTCTTAATGATTATTTATATGATATTACAATCTTGATTAAACTTGTCACACTAATTGTCTGTGCATTTTAACTAGTTAATCTTGGATTCTTTCACTTATAATGGTTAATCATTTTCCTCTGTTATAAACACTTTCACTTGTATTGTCTGTGGTGTTTATTTGGGGTAAAAATGGTTATCATATCACAGGTTGTCACACTTATATTAAGTTTTCACTGTTATTGTTTGTGATCACTCAATGATGCTAAACACTGGTTCTTTGTAGTTGATCTTCGAATAATCATTACACTTCTTCCGGTTATTATATTAGTTTTAGTTCCTTGTATACCTTGTGAATTTTGATTTCTGGTACTGTCCATACATTATCTTCATTCTTCGTGGTATGTTTCCTTTCCTCTTCTTCTTCCTTTCTTCATCTGGTTAATTGTTGCTCACTATCGGTGTTCTCCTGGGTTATATATTATTTGTGATAATCAATGTTCCCTTAGTCTTGTCATATTCTTCAATATTTTTATTCGTGGTAGTCATTGTTCCATAGTATTTTATACTAATAAACAAATTTATTTGTTTTATCATCATTGTGGTTGTACTTGATTCGTATCCTTTTCATTTTAATGATTATTTCCGTCATGTCCCCTCACTATTTTGGACCTATTGTCTCCTCTTCATTTTAATGATTATTTTTGTCATGTCCCCTCACTATTTTGGACCTATTGTCTCCTCTTCATTTTAATGATTATTTTTGTCATGTCCCCTCACTATTTTGGACCTATTGGGCCTGGATTCTAACATATTATATTGGCTCGTTGTCATTTTCTCTCTCTTTTGTACTCGATGATATCCTTATTACTCTTCCTTCTTCTTTGTTGGGTTGTTTCAATAATATTCATTCGTATATACACACTTTGTCTATATTCTCCTGTTCCTTATTTTATGTACTTTGACATATTTTCATGATCTCCCTTTACTTGACGTAATAGATAGTTATTTTATTTAACTGCCAATTTGATACGTTACAATCTTTACAAAAATCGCACAAATAATGCTTCCACTCACTCCCCTCTACTCCTGCACACAAAAAATGGATCCACCGACCACAAGAGGTGCACTTACACCATTCTTCGCCGCTCTGATCACTGACTGTTGAGGAAGAACAGTACAGGCACACTTCTTCATCACCACTATCTTCATTATCCGTTGATACAAGCGATATCTCTTCCGAATCAGACGAGGAACTTGATGCCTGTTTAATTAATATAATTTTTTTGAATGGTTTTTTGTGGCCATTCCTTTGGTGTTTTTTCTTAGTAGGTTGATTAAAGGACTGTCCTAGATTCTCAGATAATTTTTTAATTTGGCTCACAGCTTTTTTAGACTTTCTTTTTTTATTTTTGCTCTTTAATTGCATTTTTTCTGGCGTGTACAGACACGCCAGAAAAAATGCAATTAAAGAGCAAAAATCAAAAAAAAGAAAGTCTAAAAAAGCTGGGAGCCAAATTAAAAAAGTATCTAAAGAGCATATAAACAGAAAATAAAAACATTCATCACCCCTGAAGAAGTGCAACCCTACCCTTCACAGGGCAATCATGGTTTTTCCTGGTTTTCTACCTTGCTTCCTCTTTTTACGATCTTCGGCCTTAGGGTAGAGTTGCACTTCTTCAGGGGTGATGAATGTTTTTATTTTCTCTTTATTATTTGTTATTGCAAATGATTCAGAGGCTGAAGAAGTAGAATGCTCAGGGGCTGCTAAAGAACAGGATCCATGTGCTAAAGGTACAGAAGAACCAGGAACTGAAGAAGATCCAGGGTCTGAAGAAGAGCGGGATACAAGGGCTGAAGAAGTAGAAGGCCCAGGGACTGCAGAAGAATCAGGGACTGAAGTGTCTAAAGGCCTATCAGTCACGTAGGAACAGAGGTAATCGTTGTCAGTAAAACCTGCTTCATTGAAGGGAAATATTCGTGATTTACGGAAGCCAGACAAAACATTATTCGAAGTAAATGCTCGTGGATATACTGCACCTAAAGCCTCTGCAATACTGTATATGTCAAAGGTTTTCGCTTTGTTGTTGAGAAGCCATGCTTCAACAGCTTGGTTAAAATATGTCTTCAAGGGACCGTAAACAGACAGGTCTAAAGGCTGTAGCCTATGTGAGGTGTGAGGGGGAAAAGTAACCATCACAATACCTGTATCAGACGCCTTATCAATAACCTCTGGAGAAAGGTGGGTTTCATGGTTATCTAAAATTAACATGACCCGATCTCCCTTTGAACTTTTGACAGAACTCAAAAAATGGTCCAAAAACTTCACGAACGATTCCTCGTTGGACCAACCTGATGGGTTTGCCATTCCAATACATCCTACTGGTCCACCGAACAGAATTCTTTCTTTAAAATGAACCCGCGGAAAGATCAACATGGGGGGCAACGAATTACCAATCGCATTCACTGCACAAATCACTGTAACTAGAGTCCCTCTTTCGGCCGATGTAACTGCGCCTAGCTGTTTCACCCCTTTCGAAGCAACTATTCTGGATTGTCCTTGAACTGTGCTCAAACCTGTTTCATCCAGATTCCAGATTTTCTCGGGTGGGATCGGACCATATTTTCTGTGCACCTCTTTAATGTTATTAAAAAATAGTCCAACATTAGTCCTGTTGAAACTTGTCATTCGGCTTAAGCTTGTAGCTTCCGGCTTGCGGATTGACAGTTCTCCTGCATGTCTCTTTGAAAATCCTCTCATCCATTCCTCAACTGCGATTTCTTCTTCATTCCATGTGTCAGGTATTTTCTTCTTATTAGCTTTCGCAAATTTAAAAGCTAAAACTCTTACACCCTTTTTGGTCAACCCGTATTGCATTTTAGCAACATTCTTAATGTAGGTGACAAGGCTTAACTCCTCTTCATTGGAAAATACATGCTTAACTGCATAATTGGCTGAATACTGGTACTCGAAATTTTCTGCATTTTTAAACTTTGGTAAATGCCTTGTTAGTGTAGATCTACTAATATTAAATAATTTTGCTGCTTCTCGGTAGGTCAATTTTTTTTCTGGATCATCTGTATTCACAGCCTCAAGTGCTTTTTTTAAAGATTTTTCATCTACTGGCTTCCGCTTTATTCCTTCTTTGCTTCTAGGCATGCCTGAATGCAGTGTGAATGTCTGAAACAAAAATAAAAAATATGTTGCAACGTCTTGTACCATGAGCCACCGGCCCAAGGTACACGATGGTAGTTGGCCTCAAGGTACACGATGTTATTGTTTATAACAAATATGGCTGCCTAGGCAAAACTGCTAAACCAATAAACAAAACAAAGTAAAAATTTTACTCACCGAAAAGTAGGCTATCTACGTGTTCTGCACAGAAAAATCCTTGCGTACACACTAAGGTGATATTCACACTCAAATACAACGCAAAAACTTTACTTTGACCACTCAAAAACCACTTGTTATCTCTATTTATACAAAACACAACGTACACCTGTTTCGCTCAAAAGGACAACTGAATACATCATAATGATGGACGGGGTTCATCGAGAGTCCACTAGGTGGCAGCACAATCCAGATACTTGAAATGGCCCAAGGTACACCATGGTCTTGATACAACAGTCTCCCCTACGCATCCTTAAGGCTGTTCGTCCCGAACTGGCAAACAATCTCTGAAGTAATACTTGGCCAGGCTATCTAGGTGGACGACCTTGAATTTCCACTGTCCTTCTTGTTGAATTCGATAAGCAACATTGTTGATTACCTTTTCACAGTGTTGAAGTCCTTCCCAGTTAGTTTTAAGTTAGGTGAGCGACCTCGACGGCGCTTTGGGTTATATAACCAAACCTGATCTCCTTCTTGGAAACCCACACTCTTGCTGCAAATGCCATACCAAGTCTTCATTTTACCACTGGGTATCTTAAGCCGTCCTCTTATCAAGCAATTCATTCCTCGCAGTCGGTTTCCTAATTGCGAGAAATAGTTCTGTGGCTCTTGGGACTGAGTCACAGGTGATCTAAACATCAAGTCCCCAGGAATACGAATCACCCGTCCAACCACTAGTTTTGGTGGAATCACTCCCGTTGTGTCGTGTACTGATGACCTTACGCCTTTAGCTTGTCCCAGTCTGATTGGTTCTCGTCAACAACGTCTTGGGTAAATTCATCTTCAGGAGCACTTCCCTGGGCGATTCCATTAAGTCAGGAACAATCAAGAGCCCTTCCTGGGGACCCATAGTTGGCTTTCCAATCAATTCTTCTGTCCTTATACACATACTTCCTCTATTAGTCCTTCTTCCATTTCCGCTTGGAATAGGAAAAGTTTCTGTTTACAACACCTGTTGACTTCTTCTTCGGCAAATGCCACTAGCTTAATCAAAGTGGTGGCGGACCCTGTCATCCTATGCATGCAAAACTTTATCTTTTCTTGGCCAACAATCAGGACATTTTTTATTAAATCCACAATGAATCCGTAGGCATTCATAATGTCAATGTTAAGAATCACTTCATCGACAATGTCTGCAACGTGCATTTGGTGGCTAAACTTGAGAAGCCTAAAAAAACGTCTACGTCTACATTTCCTAACGCTTTGACGGGGCTTCCAGTCACAGTCTGTATTGTACAAGATCTAATTTGAGGGTGGCGGTTGCTGATACTGTTGCGCCCGTGTCAACTGTAAATCATGTTAACGATTCGTTCGGCAAATCTATTAACAACAAATTTATGTAACTAGTCTTATGTAGCGGGGAAACTGTGTGCTGTTCGGGAGCTTTAATTCTCCAATTGGTTCGATCACTCCATTCTCTCGGTATTTATTCTCCCAACAGTCTACCTGTAGATAACCACGTTGCCTACAGTTGTAACACTTCGCTCTTCTGTCTTTTTCCCATCGTTCAAATAGTTGTGGCGCTCTTGAACTTTTGAATTGTTTATCCGGCAACATTGTTTTTCTGCACCCATCGTAACGGCAATTTGATACAGAAATCCTCTGACTACAGTCTGATGGCATAAAGCAATTAATGTAGCGGGACGCTCACTTGGGAGCTTCAAACTCGAGGGCTTGATCATCAGCTTCTGAGCTATTTCGAAGTTTTGTTATTCGTAACACTTGCTGAAGTTTACAATCTCCGATGCCATCAATAAATGTCTGCACCTTAAACCTCATTTAAAACTCCTCAAGGCCAATCTAATTGGTATGTCGATACTTGCTTCAAACGCTTGAAAACTCTATCCGGAATGATGTCGCCTTGCTCTCAACTGAGTGCAGTACACATCTCGTAAATATTTATCTCTATACCTTAATTCTAAAGCGTTTATCAATTCGGCATAAGTGTTCTGGCTATCAGATAGCACTTTCTGTTGTAGCTCTGCTGCAGGTCCTTTTAAAGCAAGGGCGAGTAAAACTGCCTTGTCTTCCTCCCTCTAAATATTTGCGCTAGCAGCGGCTTCAAATTTACGAACATTCGGCTCAAAGTGGGTTCTTCCAACAAAGGTTAGGACCTTTACATGAACTATCCCAACTGCAGGCAAAGTGACTTTCTTTATTGTATTATTTTCTGTTTTTTCATTTAGTCTTCACCATTGGTAAATTCTGTTGAGAAAGTTGTTTTGAAACGGTTGTCTGCATTTTCATTAATTACACAAATTCACTTTCAATTTGCTATTTTATGTATGCAGTTGAATCTTTTATAGTTGCTACAGTTTCCCTTATTTCAGATATTTTATTTATCATGGCTACTTTTACGACAGAGATGTTTTTAGACATTGTTTGTTCCATATTTGATAGAGACTATTATGAATAATATGCAAATTACTTGCATAAATTAATTACTTTATGATTAATATAATTAATCATATGTTTATTACTCTAATTATCTATGTCCCGTGTTGGAACGAAATTAATATAGTGAATAAATGTAAATGTAATTTACATTTGTGGCCATTAATTATTTTGTATAAACTGAATAATTACTCTAATTATTTATAGCTCAACAAATGATATCAGTTAATAATTAATATTGTAAATTCAATTTACATCACTGAGCAAAAGAAACTCTTAGAAAATGACTTTGTGTCCTTTAAAGATTAAGTTAACATCTGGGTTATCTGTAATAATAAACGCATGTGTAGAATCAACTTAAATAACTAATTTATTATTCATTCATAGTAAATTATAATCATACATATTATAACGAAAAGAAATTTAGTGGTAAAGGAGTGAGTACGTCCTTCTTCAAGCCCCGCGATGGAAGCCAATTTATAACGAATAGAAATTGGGTGGTGTTATACTGTGTTGTTTTGTGTTGTAATCTGTGTCGGGCGTTACCTCCGCGCACTTTTGTTACTTACTCTGTTGACTGGATCCTCTGCAGTGATGTAGTCCTGTAACACAACTTAAAACTATGCTTTTTGTGGGCGCCACTTGGAAACGTTTGTTCCAAGAAAAATTAAATGTGATTGATAAAATTTTTAAATCTACGAAAAAATTTAAACAAGTCAGTTTAGCTTTGAAAAATCAGTTAAGTTTAATGGTTCTTTAAAAACAACAAACAAATCGTCTGAAGGACTATCATTCATAAAAATTATAAAATTGCAGAGAAAAAATTTTACAAGTTATTATTATTGACAATTTTTTTTTTTTTATATATGTCCAATCAAGTATCGGCTAGTATTTCAGATTCTGACTCAGTTGACAAGCATGAGTTTAATATGTGAAAAATCTTTACTCTCAGGACGTGACTCCTTTGAACTACCAAGACATATCAATTAGATGCCTTACAAGAAAAAACTAAGTGATTTGAAGGTGTATGTGTGGCGTGTAAAGTACAACTGTGTGATAAATGTAACCAGGTAACAAATGATTTTAATTTTGGTAACTCACGTTCCAATGGTCGTTTATTCTCTCACTGGACACTTCCTTCGGGTAGTTTCTCGATCTCGCCTCTTCGGGTGTACACTGAATCTATTTAAAGTCAAATTTTGAGATCATTACTTTTTCCGCACTTTTTGTCAAAACGTTTGGCAGTAAAATCTCGTTCAAACGCCGCCACTACGAATCATCTGTTTAGCGTTGATTCAGAAATCTGCCACCGCAGCGCTGATTCCCATGCAGTGTTGAGGAAGGCTCAGTGTATTGTTTTGTTTACGTTCGGGGGAATTATTTGTCACGTTAGTAGTCAATGCGAACACAGCAGAATTCGTTCTCTATTAAATGTTTGGGACCCTCCTGGGCCGTCGACGTTCTGGCTGCGTGATTTCTATTAGAATTTGCCGTATCGCTGCTCTATTTCAGCGATACTTTTTTGGCGTAGACTCTCGTTGAGGTTAAGTCAGTCGGTTATGTCTATGTACGGGAAAAGCCTTCCTGCCGTGTCTTGTCGATTTTTCGCCTCTCGGTTTCGCCTTAGCTGCGTTGATTAGTGTTGTGTGAGATGCATCAGTTCTGGAGTTCAATCTTCAAGTGTTTTTGGGTCGAATTTGGTCTCGCTTTTATACTAAATCGGGATGACTGTTTTCGTCGACTTCCGGTATATTTGTGTAAAAATTCTTTCTAGATTGTTCGAGAATAAACGAAATGGAATGTCATAGAACAATTTTCACTTCCGTAGAAGCTTTTAGAACGAATTTCTTATTCTTCATACAAAGGATATTTCAAAATTTACACTGGTATTTATCAAACAGTTTCACATTAGTACTTACAATTTGTATGCCATTAATGTATTTAGATTCCTTGTTTTTTACTGAATCTAGCGATACTAAATATGATTGGTATCTAATTAACTTAAGTCTAATAAACATTACAATTTACAACCCTCACCTTGAGTTGTAGTCATTAAAACTCAATATTTATAACAAAAATTGTTGTGGAGTTATAAAGTTCCCTTCACAAGCTGGACATCTACTACTACTACTCTCCTACAACAAAATAAACAAATTTTAACATCAATAAAACACAAATAAATACAATTTTATATGGCCTCTGCTCATGGCCTAGGTTCTTGTCAGTTTTCTAATACAATGATTAGTCTTTTTCCTTAATATATGTATTATTTCACCACTATACACACAGAGTTTATTATTTTGTCTATCTTTTGTGATACCTGGTTACTTTGTACACATATTATATTTATCACAAGATGACATAGCATCATTGATTGTCTTGAGATGTCATTTTTTATGGTGTGACAAATCTCACTCTAATTAGTTAAATTCTTTTAGAATTGACTTTACTTTCAACTGAGTTTGTTTCTTATTAAGGTATTCTGATGTATTGTACCTTTCTACCTTATTTTTGTTAGTATTATGTAAGTATTTTAGCCAGATCTGATTATTTTTGTACTGGATAATTGGCTTCAGCCATACATGGTATAAGTAAATATTTTGCTGACTTGACTATTACAATGTTAAAGTTGGTCAGGTATATTAGTATAGTTGCTTTATATCATATTACAGCTTTCTAATACAGTTTGGTTGCATTTTGGCAACATTAAATTCATAAATTATACAATATTAGATGCCTATTACATGTTTTTAGTTAACACTGTTTTTGGCTATTTTGGCTGCTTTTTATTCATTTGACAGCTTCCTTTATTTAAGACAAATTGTTCACTATTGTCTGCTTGATAATTACATATAGTTTTTATTTAAATCTGATAATAATTAATTTTTTCATGAAATCTTGGTGTATGGTCTCAAATCCAACACATTAATATTTTTTGTCATTGCAAATATACAATTTTTATTTTAACTTAAACTCTTTCTAATAATGTATTTAAGTCATTTAATACATTTATTTCATTTACATCACATAATATTATAATGGATCATGTCCATTTATTCACAAAAAATAGTTTTTAATACTATATTCATAGTTATAAAACTTAATAATTATTGACTTTATTCTGGTGGATTCTGACATTATTTCTCTCTCTTATAGTGTCTTATGGTTTTTTCACTCTTATTCACTTTAATAATATATATGGGGTTTTGTCTTAGTCATAGTTTGGTCGTTTTTTCAAGTTGATAGAAATAATTATTATACAAAATTACACAATTTTTTGGGACTACTTGGGTTCGATACTGTTCACCTCACTTTCCTCTTATGCTAACTTACTATATAAATGATTTCTTTTTATGGAACGTTCTGTGACGTTACATATGCCTCACCGTTAAAGTTGATAATTTTGGAAAAACATATCTTTGGTTTTGATGAAATTATCATCTCTATAATAACCCTTTATTATTAGCTTCTTTATATCTCATTCTTTTATCTTATAATTAAATTCCTGTACTACTCCTTTAATATATTAATCCAACTCAATATTCCTAGTCCGTTCTTTGTCATATCACCTATTCCTTTCCTTTTTACCTTGATGTTTTATAATTAATCTTTGATATAATTCCCTATCAATTCCCTAACTTACATAGAGGGTTGGGAGTTAGAGTGGCTCGCTATGGCATACATTCTCTGTCCCTTCCTGTCTATAACTACTGAAATCAGAGGCAACACATCCCTGTTCAGAAAATAATAATTGCACCTTTGCAACAAATAATAATAATAATAATAAAAAAAAAATACAATATTCAAAGATCATAGGCTCCTACACATAAATTCCCTTTCTTAAACTCTTCTGATTAATTCATAATTATATTAATATATCGTTCTCCGCAGGTTAAAATTATCGTTTAAAATCATTCAATGTTAATAGCTATATTCATATTCATCATTACCTCCTTATGTAACACACTGTTTTCCCTTTTTTTTTATTTTTCATTTATCATTTCCATTTAAATATCAAATATATGACAGTATTTCTCCTTCTTTCTCCTTTACTAAGTGTCCATCTTGTAATATTTATTTATAATAATCTCTCTCCTTCTCTAAGTATGGGTAAGCTGGTAAATATACGTTGACTTGGCTATTGGAAATAAATCTTGCCTATGGTGGAATGTGTCCATCTCGTATTATTTATTAATAATAATCTCTCTCCTTCTCTAAGTACGGGTAAGCTGGTAAATATACGTTGACATGGCTATTGGAAATAAATCTTGCCTATGGTGTAAGGTGTCCTTCTCGTATTATTTATTAATAATAATCTCTCTCCTTCTCTAAGTACGGGTAAGCTGGTAAATATACGTTGACATGGCTATTGGAAATAAATCTTGCCTATGGTGGAATGTGTCCTTCTCGTAATATTTATTTATAATAATCTCTCTCCTTCTCTAAGTACGGGTAAGCTGGTAAATATACGTTGACATGGCTATTGGAAATAAATCTTGCCTATGGTGGAATGTGTCCATCTCGTAATATTTATTAATAATAATCTCTCTCCTTCTCTAAGTACGGGTAAGCTGGTAAATATACGTTGACATGGCTATTGGAAATAAATCTATATTTTATATATATCTTTATGCCTTTGGTGTAAGGTGTCCTTCTCGTAATATTTATTAATAACAATCATTATACAATAATATTTATATTTATTTAAAAATCTCTACCTCCTTTCTAATTATGGCTAAGTTAAATAATTCACGTTGACATGTTTAGTCAAGGTACCTTCTCTATGATGCTGTATTTGACTTGGGTCTTTGGTCATGGTACTTGGTCACTGATTGCGTATTTGACTTGTGATTTTTTTTTTTTTTAATCATGGTACTTTTTTAATGAAGTCTGGTTATACGTACCTTTTACCTTGTTCCTAATTGTGTCAGTTACCTCGTAGGTATTGTTTTCATGGTTGATAATATTTGGGTTATATTTGTCAGTTTGGGTTAATTACGTTGATTATTTCAACCCCTTTTGGTTGTGTTCCTTATATTATGTCCTTATTTATCATTCCCATTCCTTTTTAATTCCTTCTCTTTTCAATATTCGACCTTCGATGTTTATCACCTCTACTCCTTCAAATGCCTGGTCTATGACATTTATTCTGGACGATTGGTTTCATGGCCTTACCATCTCATCACATGTTTGGGCCATAATTTTTCTGCATAGCGGAATTCCTCCTCTCTCTCACTTTCATTTTGGGGATCATTATCTGGTTCTCGGCCAGTTTCTGCCAATACATGGTTTACATAAAATACTCGGGGTTTTTCGTCTTTACTCGCCTGATTATGCTGTAATGAAAAACCCGGATTTTCGTGAACTGTTCGGGGTCTTTCGTCATTACTTACCTGGGGCCTATTCTCTTGATTCCTTTTCTTTCTTATTTCTCTTATTGCCTGAGCGTATTTTTCTATAAGCTGGCCCATTTGTTCCTCATAATTTTCCTTCTTTTTGGAATGTATCTTTTTTCTAGGCACGCTTACCTTAAAAGTATTTTGGCCTATGATTTTCTTTGTAATACACTCTTTCTTTTTGTCCCTTTTCAATTAAATTCTGTTTATATTCTTTCATATAACTCCTTTCTCTGTGGTCAGTGACCGGGGGGTTAAGTATATTAATTAAACCGCCTTGAGTCATTTCTCCTATTTCCTTTGTATACTCCCTGTTTGTTTTCCTCGGTCTGTCCAATCTATTAGCTATGTTTTGTTTCGTGTCTACTGTTTCTTTCTCTATGGTTTCAGGACCGGTATTATTTTCTTCCTGTATTCCTTCTACCTGTTCCTCCATTATCTCGACCTCCCTGTCATTGTCGGTTTCACTATCATCGGTCTCTTTGTTTCCCGTTTCGCAATTTGCATTTGTTTCCTTTCTCAGGGACTCCCCCCAAGATTCTATCGCCCCTATTATTTCCTCCTTATATTTCTGTCTTTCCTCCCTTTCTTCCTGTCTATTTCTTCTCATATCCTCCCTCATTTCTTGGAGCATCATCATTATCACCTCCAAGTCACTTTTCCCTGTCATTTTTGCTGGTTCGTTTTTTTGTGTTTGTTCTACCATTTGTCCTTTTGTTTGCGACATCGTGATCTGTTGGTAGTTGCCGGGCTTGTTCCGTCTTTTTCAAGCCTCACTAGTTGGGCTGCCAATTTATAACGAAAAGAAATTTAGTGGTAAAGGAGTGAGTACGTCCTTCTTCAAGCCCCGCGATGGAAGCCAATTTATAACGAATAGAAATTGGGTGGTGTTATAGTGTGTTGTTTTGTGTTGTAATCTGTGTCGGGCGTTACCTCCGCGCACTTTTGTTACTTACTCTGTTGACTGGATCCTCTGCAGTGATGTAGTCCTGTAACACAACTTAAAACTATGCTTTTTGTGGGCGCCACTTGGAAACGTTTGTTCCAAGAAAAATTAAATGTGATTGATAAAATTTTTAAATCTACGAAAAAATTTAAACAAGTCAGTTTAGCTTTGAAAAATCAGTTAAGTTTAATGGTTCTTTAAAAACAACAAACAAATCGTCTGAAGGACTATCATTCATAAAAATTATAAAATTGCAGAGAAAAAATTTTACAAGTTATTATTATTGACAATTTTTTTTTTTTTATATATGTCCAATCAAGTATCGGCTAGTATTTCAGATTCTGACTCAGTTGACAAGCATGAGTTTAATATGTGAAAAATCTTTACTCTCAGGACGTGACTCCTTTGAACTACCAAGACATATCAATTAGATGCCTTACAAGAAAAAACTAAGTGATTTGAAGGTGTATGTGTGGCGTGTAAAGTACAACTGTGTGATAAATGTAACCAGGTAACAAATGATTTTAATTTTGGTAACTCACGTTCCAATGGTCGTTTATTCTCTCACTGGACACTTCCTTCGGGTAGTTTCTCGATCTCGTCTCTTCGGGTGTACACTGAATCTATTTAAAGTCAAATTTTGCGATCATTACTTTTTCCGCACTTTTTGTCAAAACGTTTGGCAGTAAAATCTCGTTCAAACGCCGCCACTACGAATCATCTGTTTAGCGTTGATTCAGAAATCTGCCACCGCAGCGCTGATTCCCATGCAGTGTTGAGGAAGGCTCAGTGTATTGTTTTGTTTACGTTCGGGGGAATTATTTGTCACGTTAGTCAGTCAATGCGAACACAGCAGAATTCGTTCTCTATTAAATGTTTGGGACCCTCCTGGGCCGTCGACGTTCTGGCTGCGTGATTTCTATTAGAATTTGCCGTATCGCTGCTCTATTTCAGCGATACTTTTTTGGCGTAGACTCTCGTTGAGGTTAAGTCAGTCGGTTATGTCTATGTACGGGAAAAGCCTTCCTGCCGTGTCTTGTCGATTTTTCGCCTCTCGGTTTCGCCTTAGCTGCGTTGATTAGTGTTGTGTGAGATGCATCAGTTCTGGAGTTCAATCTTCAAGTGTTTTTGGGTCGAATTTGGTCTCGCTTTTATACTAAATCGGGATGACTGTTTTCGTCGACTTCCGGTATATTTGTGTAAAAATTCTTTCTAGATTGTTCGAGAATAAACGAAATGGAATGTCATAGAACAATTTTCACTTCCGTAGAAGCTTTTAGAACGAATTTCTTATTCTTCATACAAAGGATATTTCAAAATTTACACTGGTATTTATCAAACAGTTTCACATTAGTACTTACAATTTGTATGTCATTAATGTATTTAGATTCCTTGTTTTTTACTGAATCTAGCGATACTAAATATGATTGGTATCTAATTAACTTAAGCTAATAAACATTACAATTTACAACCCTCACCTTGAGTTGTAGTCATTAAAACTCAATATTTATAACAAAAATTGTTGTGGAGTTATAAAGTTCCCTTCACAAGCTGGACATCTACTACTACTACTCTCCTACAACAAAATAAACAAATTTTAACATCAATAAAACACAAATAAATACAATTTTATATGGCCTCTGCTCATGGCCTAGGTTCTTGTCAGTTTTCTAATACAATGATTAGTCTTTTTCCTTAATATATGTATTATTTCACCACTATACACACAGAGTTTATTATTTTGTCTATCTTTTGTGATACCTGGTTACTTTGTACACATATTATATTTATCACAAGATGACATAGCATCATTGATTGTCTTGAGATGTCATTTTTTATGGTGTGACAAATCTCACTCTAATTAGTTAAATTCTTTTAGAATTGACTTTACTTTCAACTGAGTTTGTTTCTTATTAAGGTATTCTGATGTATTGTACCTTTCTACCTTATTTTTGTTAGTATTATGTAAGTATTTTAGCCAGATCTGATTATTTTTGTACTGGATAATTGGCTTCAGCCATACATGGTATAAGTAAATATTTTGCTGACTTGACTATTACAATGTTAAAGTTGGTCAGGTATATTAGTATAGTTGCTTTATATCATATTACAGCTTTCTAATACAGTTTGGTTGCATTTTGGCAACATTAAATTCATAAATTATACAATATTAGATGCCTATTACATGTTTTTAGTTAACACTGTTTTTGGCTATTTTGGCTGCTTTTTATTCATTTGACAGCTTTCTTTATTTAAGACAAATTGTTCACTATTGTCTGCTTGACAATTACATATAGTTTTTATTTAAATCTGATAATAATTAATTTTTTCATGAAATCTTGGTGTATGGTCTCAAATCCAACACATTAATATTTTTTGTCATTGCAAATATACAATTTTTATTTTAACTTAAACTCTTTCTAATAATGTATTTAAGTCATTTAATACATTTATTTCATTTACATCACATAATATTATAATGGATCATGTCCATTTATTCACAAAAATAGTTTTTAATACTATATTCATAGTTATAAAACTTAATAATTATTGACTTTATTCTGGTGGATTCTGACATTATTTCTCTCTCTTATAGTGTCTTATGGTTTTTTCACTCTTATTCACTTTAATAATATATATGGGGTTTTGTCTTAGTCATAGTTTGGTCGTTTTTTCAAGTTGATAGAAATAATTATTATACAAAATTACACAATTTTTTGGGACTACTTGGGTTCGATACTGTTCACCTCACTTTCCTCTTATGCTAACTTACTATATAAATGATTTCTTTTTATGGAACGTTCTGTGACGTTACAATATAAAACGTCGTTGCACCTGTAAATACATACATATTCCAATAAACAAGATCTAGTTTAAATATTCGCTGAAATAAAGAAGACATACATACATAAATCATATACTATAACAATTCAAATACTAATTATTGATGCGTTCATTAATCCCAGATAGTTTTGTTAACATATTCGTTATTTATACTTTTAACTCTAATTATATTCATTACGTTTATTTATAACTTCCCAGGGTAGGAATTCTTTGAAAGAATCAGGTTAGTAGCAGCAACTAAAAGTAATAAATTAATAATGGTTACTTGAGTTTTATGGAATATCCGTTTAGTGTCCAGTGATGTCCGGCCCATGTGGTGATGATGACAGAAAGACACATCTCGTTGACTACCGTCGATAGCACAACACTTGTATACACCCACGATCACTCGCGTCGAAGTAGAGTTGTGTAAATAAGTAATGGATTTAGTGTTCGTTTGAATAATTCATTTTAAAATGAGTGTTGTATGTTCATTTTTAACATTAATGTTTAAGTCTGTTCGCCACTTATTTCACCTTCTATCAATGTATGTGTGATTAGATTAGTTCGTTCAAATGTTTCATGTTCTATAATGTTTAATGTGACTTAGTAGCACTGACTAATTTTAAGTTCGTCTATATTATACAATACACAAGTAATGATATTTGTACGTGTCGAGATTGTATTGTTCACTTTAAATGATTACTACATGAGTCCGTTAAATCGCACTTTGAAATTCACTATTAGAAGATCACTAAGTCTGACTATTATGACATGACGATTTCACTAAGTCTGTTAATATACGATGTTGATATACTAACTTCCGAAACTTGAGATATACTCTCCGAAATTTAGAATAGACTGGCTTGAAAATTAAAGTGTACTGGCCTCGTCCCTGTGTTGGACATATAGTTTTATCAATTCGTCCCTACTCAAAATTTTGTCTTCCGCGCTGTCCACGCCTTTTCTTACTCGTGATAGGTCAGTTTTTAGTTTTCTCGGAATAGTTTGTCCCACTACGTTTGGACTCTTCGTTATCTTTCTTCTGATACGTCTTTTGCTTTTGGTTACTATGGAAACTGTCCTCTCCACCAGTGTTCTTCGCAGGTCTTGTCTTCTGATAGGTTGCCAGACATCCCCCAGATTTTGTTCTGTCGAACGTTGACCTATTTCGTAGAATCTCTAGCTATTATACGCCTGTCGATCACTCTTTTGTGTGAGGTATACGCAGTGTTTTTCTAAGTTGCCTTCATCTGTTCTCGGGTCCTTCCGAAGTATTGTTCTCTCTTACACCCCTTTTTTGTAACTATTAATAATTCTGGACATCTGTTAGCTGGTGAAGTCACCCTAACTTTCTACTCGTAAATTGCGTCTGACACTTAGACGTTATCTCCAGCTGTGTAGCATGATTGGAGTCCTGTCCATTCTCCGCTTCACTCATTGTTTCTGAAAGTGCTGTACGTACGCTCCTTTGTAAACATCTTGTTTCCCCTTTTTGAAGTACCTCGTATTCTGACATAACCTGACTGAACGTATGCCTTAATTCAGAGTACACGTGTGAGTGTCCTAGCCTGCTTTGTCTCGGCTGTTGTGGGTAATAATTTTTATTTAAACTTCCCCTGTCATCTCGTACATCCAATTTCTATAGTTAAGTAGTACTTAACGTCTTCCTATTGTCTTGTTAGCGACGCTGCTCTGACATCTTCACATTACGTTTTATTTATTGCGTCAACCAGAAGTCATTGACACAACTTCGTGTGAACACACTCCGTCGAGGAGAAAATTTAAAATTTTTAAATTTTTGCTCGTTACAGCGTCCTCAATTTTGATTTGATGATGTGACCTTAGGGAACAACTCAAGTCCAAATTCTGCGCCCTGTACGTCGCCTCACCATGTTCATCTTCCTCCGGGAGGGATATAACATTTTAACCTACTTTTCATGACTTGTAATACAGTTGGTGTACCCCCTTTTGGTTTTAATTGCATTTACGAATTTATTGCTAACTATCTGGAATGGCTGAACGCATTTAACATCATCGTATTTACATATTGATTACGTATAAGTACCTTATCTCTCTAATCACAAAACAAATCATAAATTCAATGAGTGATATGTACATTAATTAACCAAATACTTCCTTTACCTTCTAGAATACTATTCACGCAATATAACATCAAACAAATCAATAGATTTAATGTAACGCTTTACGTAGAATTAAAGAAAATCTCCTACAACATATACATTTTATGCAGTACAAATAGTCCTACCAATAATTTGTTCTTAAAATTTTATATATACTTAGATTAATGATTAACATACCCGTTACGTTAGTTTTATTTATATTCATATTATTTGATCATTTATATATTGCTACGACAGCATAGAACAATCTACGCGTTTATCGAATGTGCCAGAAAGGTCTCGACGTAAGCGTGTGGTGTACGTGCTGCTAGACGCATGTTGCGAGAATTTTCTCGACTGTGCCGGCCTTCGCTCGGGCGCTCGGACTGTGTCAAGGCCGTACTAATTACGTAGTTCGCGAGAGATAAGACGCAGTTTGGAAGCTTTTGGTGTGTGAGCGTAACTATAAATACATCGCGTCGCGGCTTTAGTTTTCAGTTCAATGCGAGATTTTTGACTGTGCGGTTCGAGAGTATTAGTGCGATATTTACAGAGCGGTTCGAGTTATTACGGTGTACGTTCAAGTAGTTATTAGCGAAGTGTTGCGTTTTACATTCGGACGGTATAATTGTAGTACAGTTGAGTTTTAATATTAGTGGACATTTTATTGCGTATGAACAATTTCATTTGATTTGTTGTAGACACTGTGTTGTTAATTACGAACTGTTTTACTATAACAATTAAAGGTGTGATTAGTGACTTAATTGCTGTCTTGTACTTATTTTGTTTCCACTGTACCTACGACGATCGAGTAGACCGTCGTAACAGTGGTGTCAGAAGTGGGATAGAACGGTTAACAGTGGATACTTTGTACAAGACGAGTGTGATTCGTAATTAATCGGTAAACATGGATGCCAGTCAGATGATGGAAAATTTACAGGCGCTGCTGTTGCAGACAGAAAAACGACAGGACGAGGAACGCAGACAGGAGGCGGAAGAAGCAGAAAAACGACAGGATGAAAAACGTAAGCAAGAAGCAGATAAAACGGAAGCTCTCTTTGAAGTTATGCAGAAACAGTTGCAAGAACACACTACCGCAGAATTGGGTCTCCTACGTGGTGACGTAGGTGAATTACGAGGTGAGCTCAACAATCAGATTACCAGAATATCTGACGTAGAAGAATCCATGTCAAATAAAATAGCTAAAGTAGAAAAATCTGTCTTGACTGTGGAAGAAGTTATGTCAACAAAAATATCTGCAGTAAGAAAACTCAATGGCAAACATAAGAGAACAAATTAAAATTGAAGTTGAACAGTGCATGAAGATTCAACCAAAACAAATTTCTGAACAGACTGTACCAGTGATCAAGACAGAAAAAGACACAGAAAATAAGTTAACAGAGAAAGTCACTTTGCCTGCAGTAGGGACAGTTCATGTCAAAGCCCCAACCTTTGACGGAAGCACTCACTGGGCAACGTACCTCCGCCAATTTGAAGCTGCTGCATGCGCAAATAATTGGACAGAAAAAGACAAGGCTGTTTCACTTGTTCTTGCATTAAAAGGACCCGCGGCAGAACTACTACAGAAAGTGCCACCTGACAGCCAGAACACCTATGCCGAGTTGATAAAAGCTCTAGAATTACGGTAAACATTTGCGAGATGTGTACTGCACCCAGTTGAGAGCAAGGCGACAGCATTCCGGGGAAAGTCTGCAAGAGTTTGAAGCAAGTATCGACAGACTAATTAGACTGGCCTATCCTGAAGCGCCAGAAGATTTTCGAACGCGTTTTGCGATGCAGAAATTTACTGCCGGTGTCCGAGATAACGAACTACAGCAAGTGTTACGAATGGCAAGACACCAGAACGTGCGGACGCCCTGGTACATGCTTTGCAATTTGAGGCCGCCAAATCAGCGTCTGGTTGGACAAGTCATAAAGTGCGCGAGCTAAAAGATCGCGACGGCACAGACGATGAGGAAGAAGAACAAGGAACAGAGACTCGACGGTCGGCGCCACAGAACAAAATAAGAAAGGATGGAAGACCGAAGTGTTATCGATGTGGGAAACCTGGACATCTACAACGAGATTGTCGGGTTAGAATTCAGCAGCAGGGAAACGAGCAATAGTCGGTGCAACGGGGCGTGTGCTGACTAACTGGAGGAACGAAGCCCCTAGAGAATACGCAATTTCTACGCTTCAGAAAAACACCGGGAGCTTGGTAGTTACCGGATTTGTTCAAGAAAGGCCAACCTCGATTACAGTTGACACAGGCGCAACAGTTTCTATTGTGCGCCCCGACGTGGTGAAAGATCTCAAGCCAATCTGGTGCTCTTGCAGCTTGCGAACAGCTACTGGACGGCCTGTAAAAGTGTATGGAAAAGTGGAGATACACCTACGCCTCGGTAGACTTGAGTTTAATCATCAAGTACTTGTTGCAGACATTGTGGATGAAGCAATTCTTGGTGTGGACGTTATGAACGCATACGGATTTATAGTCGACTTCAAAAACAATGTCTTGAGAATCGGAGGCGAAGAGGTAATGCTATCAACAATGACGACAGCAGAAAAATCGATGGACGTCATAAACCAAGTGGCCGTAACTGTTCCGCCAAACTCCGAAAAGATCATCATGGTTAGAACTGCGGTAGATACTAGGGGCAATCAGTGCTCTATATTCGAACCCCAGGTAGTCAGCACACCGGGCATACTAATTGCCAGAAGTTTAGTAAAACCTGACGAAACCGGAAATGTACCTATTAGAGTGGCGAATATTTTGGATCAAGCTATCACTTTACAAAGCAATACGCTCCTAGGCAAATTGACTCCTGTGGCCTGGGTAGCCGGAATAACGCAACGAAGACCCAGTTCTTCGGATACTTCTAAATTACCAGAGGAACTACAAGAATTATTGAACAGATCTTCTAACGACCTCTCAAGTGGTAAGGTAAAAGAACTCGGACAGTTTTTACACGAATTCAAAGATTGTTTTGCAGTTCGGGGACAGTCATTGGGAAGAACATCTCTTATGGAACATCGCATCAATACCGGGGACACAACACCGATACGCCAACCTCCTCGAAGGCCTCCATTATCTAAACAAGAGGAGATGTCTCGGTTAGTAAAGGACATGTTGACAGAGGGAGTAATCGAACCTTCGTCAAGTGCTTGGTCTTCCCCTGTAGTGCTGGTAGCGAAGAAGGATGGTGGATTGCGTTTCTGCGTAGACTACCGGAGGTTAAATGACGTTACAAAGAAAGACTGCTATCCATTACCTCGCGTTGACGATACACTCGACACGTTGTCCGGAGCACAGTGGTTTTCCACATTGGACCTGAAGAGTGGATATTGGCAAGTGGGTCTTCATCAAGAAGACAAGGAAAAGACCGCTTTCTCGACCCCAAGTGGCTTATTCCAATTTAATGTCATGCCTTTTGGACTCTGTAATGCACCGGCAACATTTGAGAGATTGATGGACCTGATACTCCGAGGCCTGACGTGGAAAACTTGCCTTGTTTACTTAGACGATGTCATAGTGTTCGGGAAGACTTTCGAAGATCATTTGGAAAACCTTAAGGAAGTTCTAACTAGAATTCACGTTGCACAACTGAAGCTGAGCCCGAAGAAGTGTTCTCTATTCCAGAAGGAAGTACAGTATTAGGGCCATCTGGTTTCGGCAGCGGGCGTTAGCATGGATCCTAATAAAGTAGACACCGTAAGAGACTGGCCAGTTCCGAAGAATAAACACGAAGTTCGGAGTTTCCTTGGGTTATGCTCATATTACCGACGTTTTGTGAAAGGCTTCGCTACTATTGCTAAACCACTACATGAGCTAACGGAAAATAAACGAAACTTCCAATGGTCGAGAGAGTGTGAACAAGCATTTAGAACGTTGAAGACTGCATTATGTTCGCAGCCAATTCTCGCTTTTCCAGCTTCCGAAGGGAAGTACATCGTAGACACAGATGCAAGCAATACTGGTCTAGGAGCAGTTTTGTCTCAAGTGCAGAACGGTGAAGAACGAGTAATAGCGTATTACAGCAAGACGCTTTCTAAACCAGAGAGAAATTATTGTGTTATAAGAAGAGAGTTGTTGGCAATTCTCAGAGCTTTGGAGCACTTCCATAAATACCTCTATGGGAGAGAGTTTTCACTACGTACTGACCATGCTGCACTTGCATGGCTCTTGAGATTTAAAAATCCGGAAGGACAGTTGGCAAGGTGGCTCGAACGTCTGCAAGAGTACAACTTCAAGGTACAACATCGGCGGGGGCGCCTGCACGGTAATGCAGATGGCTTATCACGAAGACCATGCCCGGAAGACTGCCGACATTGCCACAGAAAGGAAGAACAAAACCCAAGCGAACATGTTCAAGCCATCACTGTAGATTTCCTGGCTGATGGCTGGACAACACAAGACTGTCGACAAGAACAGATTACTGATGAAGACATTAGACCGATCTTGACAGCAAAGAGGAAGGTCGCCGCCCGGATTGGCAAGATATCTGCCATGGTTCCGAAGTGCTGAAGGGCTACTGGGCACAATGGGAATCTCTCACCTTAGAAAACGGATTGCTGAAAAGGGCTTGGGAAAGTGCAGATGGACGAGACGTGGTCATGCAGTTGATAGTTCCCCGAAGTAAAGTGCAGTCTGTTTTGAAGCAGATGCATGATGGAACATCTGGAGGCCATCTTGGCGTTAACAAAACCCTTGACAAAATACGGAAGCGATTCTATTGGCTTCATCTTCGCCACGACGTAGAGGAATGGGTTCGGACGTGTGAAATATGTGCTTCAAGCAAGGGCCCACAAACCAGAAGCAGGGGAAAAATGAGACAGTATAACGTTGGACAACCTTTTGAGACAATTGCCATAGACATTGCTGGACCATTCCCAGTTACTGACGATGGAAACCGGTACATCATGGTTGTAGGTGACTACTTTACTAAGTGGGTGGAAGCATACGCAATTCCAAATCAGGAGGTTACCACTGTGGCAAAGCAGTTAGTTCACAACTTTTGTTGCCGTTATGGAGCCCCTATGGAAATCCATACGGATCAAGGGAGAAATTTCGAATCAGGAGTGTTTAAAGAATTATGCCGTCTACTCGGAATTCGAAAGACCAGGACAACGCCTCTGCATCCTCAGTCGGACGGGATGGTTGAGAGATTCAACAGGACACTTGAGCAGCATCTTTCGGAAGTTGTTGACGAGAACCAAACAGACTGGGACCAACGTATACCACTATTCCTTATGGCATATAGGTCGTCAGTACATGACACAACCGGCATGACTCCAGCAAAATTGGTGTTTGGGCGGGAGATTCGTCTTCCTGGAGACTTGATGTTTGGATCACCTGAGACTGAGTCCCAAGAGCCAAAGAACTATTCCTCGCAATTAGAAAACCAACTGCGAGAAATGAATCGCTTGGTAAGAGGACGGCTGAAGATTGCCAGTGATAAAATGAAAACTCGGTATGACATTCGCAGCAATAGTGTGGGTTTCCAAGAAGGAGATCAGGTCTGGTTGTTCAATCCAAAGCGCCGTCGTGGTCGCTCACCTAAGCTTCAGTCTAACTGGGAAAGACCCTACACTGTAAAAAAAAGGATTAACGATGTTGTTTATCGGATTCAACAGGAAGGACAGCGAAAGTTCAAGGTCGTCCACCTAGATCGTCTGGCTAAATACAAATTTAGAGACGCTTTGCCAGTTCGGGACGAACAGGCTTAAGGAGGGGGAAGTGCTACGACAGCATAGAACAATCTACGCGTTTATCGAATGTGCCAGAAAGGTCTCGACGTAAGCGTGCGGTGTACGTGCTGGTAGACGCATGTTGCGAGAATTTTCTCGACTGTGCCGGCCTTCGCTCGGGCGCTCGGACTGTGTCAAGGCCGTACTAATTACGTAGTTCGCGAGAGATAAGACGCAGTTTGGAAGCTTCTGGTGTGTGAGCGTAACTATAAATACATCGCGTCGCGGCTTTAGTTTTCAGTTCAATGCGAGATTTTTGACTGTGCGGTTCGAGAGTATTAGTGCGATATTTACAGAGCGGTTCGAGTTATTACGGTGTACGTTCAAGTAGTTATTAGCGAAGTGTTGCGTTTTACATTCGGACGGTATAATTGTAGTACAGTTGAGTTTTAATATTAGTGGACATTTTATTGCGTATGAACAATTTCATTTGATTTGTTGTAGACACTGTGTTGTTAATTACGAACTGTTTTACTATAACAATTAAAGGTGTGATTAGTGACTTAATTGGTGTCTTGTATTTATTTTGTTTCCACTGTACCTACGACGATCGAGTAGACCGTCGTAACAATATATACACATAATAATTTTTTGCTAACGAGTTATTTGCTTCGTTCTAACATCAATTTAAATTCCTAACCTATCAATGATGTACATTCACTTTAACAAAATTTATTTGCAATATAGTTTATTAATTCAATATCACTTATTTACTTTTAAGTGTCCCTTTTTTCTTTCTCACTTTGTCTCAATAATTTATTGCTATACGAACAAGTAGTCGTAACTAAAATGTTCTTTGTATTCACTACAATACTTCATAAAGAATGTCAATCAAAACATTAACTCACACTTATTATCTAACATATTATCAGTGATCTATTAACTAAGTAGGTTCTTAAGTTACACTTGACATTTAGATTACATATTTTCTTTCGGTTAAGCCAGCTTGAATGAGATAAGCGCGTCAATTACCCTTACGTAGATGACTTATCTCCCTCAGCTAACTTATTAAGATATGTTCTTCCATTTTCTCCTTTTCATGTCACCTTCTGTTCTCTGGCTCGTAATATTTCTTCATTTGTTTCACATTGAATTTCCCTCGGATCTTGCTTTCGTCATCGCAGTCGACGAGCAGGTATGTAGCATCTCCAAGAATTCGATGTACTTTGTATGGCCCACAGTATAGTTCACAAAATTTCTCAATCCTTTTCTGGATCGCATCTGATTGATAATAGGTCCTTATTAACACCCTTCTCACCAATCTGGAATTTAGTAATGGTTTTGGATTCATTACACAACTTAGCTTGCTTTTCCCTCTTCTCTTTCATCTTTACAAATATCTGGTTGTGGTCAGCTCCTTTAACTTGAAGTATGTCCTTGTCTAGGTATTTTTCCCAAACTCTTATCGGTTTTTGCCGAGCTCTGCCTCATAGGGTGTTACTTCTATAGTCTCGTGGTACGTCTCGTTAATGCAACTTTCAATTATAGGTACATAACGCGACCACTTAGCATGTTGGTCACACACAAAGATCCTGAATAAATTTCCGAGCTGTCTATTAATCCTTTCAGCCAGATTCGCACATGGGTTTCTAATTGCGGTGTATCTTGGTTGCATGTTTAACTCATTTAAGCCGTTTAACCATTTTTTTTATGTGAACTGCGTTCCATTGTCAGTGAGAATTATTTTAGGACATCCAAACTCTTTACAATACTGGTGTACCCTCCTTAACGTGGCAGCGGTCGTTGCCCTCCTAAGTGTAAACAGTCTTACGTATTTTGTGAGATTGTCTATAGTAACGAACAAATATCTCACCCCAGCGGACGAGACGGGTAGTGGTCCAAAATAGTCGGCGCTCACTAGGTCACCCTTACCTAACGGGACAATGGCTTTTGTTCCGCCAAACAGGACCTTGTTACCTGCGTCTTTGCATTTTTGACACATGTCGCACGTCCTTACGTAATTCTTTACTTCCTTCAACATTCCGTCTATGGCAAAATGTTCTTGTAACAATTTTGTACATTTCTTCGCTCCTGGGTGTCCATACATCCGGTGTATTTCGGCAATTACTTCTCCGGATACACTGTTCGGTATGTACAGTTTCCATTCCCTCCTACGTAATCTATATAATTTCTCATTAATATATCTATAAAATTTACTTACTTCCTTATCTAAACATTCTTCATTGATCTTATCTATAATGGTCCTAAGTTTAGTATCTTCAAGTTGATATTTTCCAATATCCATAATTATTTTGCTTACTTTTCTATCCATCTTGATCATTATGTGATTAATTAAATATTCGCACGTATTATCGCTAATTTCTTTAACGTGGCGTCTCCTGGGTTTCTGCTTAGAAGATCAGCAACTATGTTGTCCTTGCCCTTACAATGGACAATATCGAACTTGTACTCTTGGATACTTAAAATCCAGCGTGTTATTCGTGAGTTATTTAAATGGCATTTGTTCTTAAAGGTCAATGCCTTATTATCCGTGATAACGGTTAAAGGTTGCCCTAATATATATATATATATATATATTGCAACAAATCACAGGATCATGATAGGCGGGGCAAGTTCATATATTACACAGACAATGGACATTCATATTATATTGGTAGATGGTTAAGTTGGGTTGTTATCAATTGTATTTAGTAAGGTTAAGGGTTTAGTTTAGAATAACTGTGCATTATTATTTATGGTTATTCATGTACTGTGTTAGTGGAAATGTGTGCGCGTGCGTGAGTGGGAAACGTTCCCGGGCGGTGCGTGAAGTATTATCGTTGTTTTGACATTAGCTGAACTGAGACATGTGTATCGCTACAATCCCTATACCTGTTGGACTATTGTTTACGTTCATGTATATTATAGGTATGTAGGCAGTCATGCATGAGATACGAGTAGTCTGATTACCGCTATGCATGCTGTTACAAAGTAAATGCACTCTACTGCATGAAAAGTGCATGGTCACTTTTTACTAACCATGTGACTTCCATCCACCAATAGAATGCTGACTGGTGGTTGGAAATTTTCTTAAGCCTGTCGTTACACAGGCAGTTCTTCTACGCCATCTACCGCGAACGGAACGTGCACTCCTTGTACAAGATTCTACCGCTTGCAAGGTGTTGTAAAAACTATTCGTCGTTAGTGAAACGGGAAGACTCAGAACTGTGTGTGTAGTACATTTGCACACATCAGTGTTTTAACGCATTGTGCGAAAAATTACAAGCAGTTCTTCACTGCTGCTACCGCGAACGGTACATACAATCCTTGTACAAGACTCTACCGCTTGCAAGGATCTGTTAAGACTTTTCGGGGATAGTAACGTGTGTGACGCATAACAATTGATTTTATATCTTTACACACGATATTAATATTGTAATATTACGTGTGTAAGAAGTGAGTGTAACAGTATCATTAATTGTTACGCAATAGTTCCATCAAGACGTTTCCGTGCTAGTGCAAGATTTCCTCATAGGGTGGTCTGCTGATCGTGGTAGACCTTGGTATTCGCGAGAACACTTGAAGAAGCCGGATAGGTATTAGCTCAATATACCGTTATTAGATTAAACTCACTGTCACCTGAGATATTACTTGGTCTTAAACTCTATATAAGTTTTGCGAGTAATAAAATCCGTAGTACCGTTGTGTGTGTGAAGTGTCGGATTCATCGTGGGAATTGCTGGACATCAGCCCAGCTGTTATAGGACATCAGCCCAGCTGTTATAGGACACCTGCCCAGCTGTTACAGGACATCAGCCCAGCGGTTATAGGACATCAGCCCAGCTGTTATAGGACACCAGCCCAGCTGTTATAGGACACCAGCCCAGCTGTTATAGGACCAGCCCAGCTGTTACAGGACGCCAGCCCAGCTGTAAACGTTTCTGGTGAAACGTCTGTCATTTGTAAGCCACACCTGACGGACCATCTATACCGCAAAGACCGGCCCTTCTCTTCAACAACATCATCGTGGGAGTCTTCTTATGTAACGTATCACGTCTTGCGTATGAACATTATTTAACATTTTAAAAGAAAGACTCTATATCAAACATTACATTCTGTACATTTCAAATATACCATATAAACTATAACTTGTGTTTGTACAATAAATAATCTTAAACCCTCCAATATAGACTTGTAATTTGAAATACACATACTATCATATCCTATGCGCCAATAGTTTAGTAATTTGTGTTGTCGCATAGAGATATTTTGCACGATGAATCCGACACTTCACACACACAACGGTACTACGGATTTTATTACTCGCAAAACTTATATAGAGTTTAAGACCAAGTAATATCTCAGGTGACAGTGAGTTTAATCTAATAACGGTATATTGAGCTAATACCTATCCGGCTTCTTCAAGTGTTCTCGCGAATACCAAGGTCTACCACGATCAGCAGACCACCCTATGAGGAAATCTTGCACTAGCACGGAAACGTCTTGATGGAACTATTGCGTAACAATTAATGATACTGTTACACTCACTTCTTACACACGTAATATTACAATATTAATATCGTGTGTAAAGATATAAAATCAATTGTTATGCGTCACACACGTTACTATCCCCGAAAAGTCTTAACAGATCCTTGCAAGCGGTAGAGTCTTGTACAAGGATTGTATGTACCGTTCGCGGTAGCAGCAGTGAAGAACTGCTTGTAATTTTTCGCACAATGCGTTAAAACACTGATGTGTGCAAATGTACTACACACACAGTTCTGAGTCTTCCCGTTTCACTAACGACGAATAGTTTTTACAACACCTTGCAAGCGGTAGAATCTTGTACAAGGAGTGCACGTTCCGTTCGCGGTAGATGGCGTAGAAGAACTGCCTGTGTAACGACAGGCTTAAGAAAATTTCCAACCACCAGTCAGCATTCTATTGGTGAATGGAAGTCACATGGTTAGTAAAAAGTGACCATGCACTTTTCATGCAGTAGAGTGCATTTACTTTGTAACAGCATGCATAGCGGTAATCAGACTACTCGTATCTCATGCATGACTGCCTACATACCTATAATATACATGAACGTAAACAATAGTCCAACAGGTATAGGGATTGTAGCGATACACATGTCTCAGTTCAGCTAATGTCAAAACAACGATAATACTTCACGCACCGCCCGGGAACGTTTCCCACTCACGCACGCGCACACATTTCCACTAACACAGTACATGAATAACCATAAATAATAATGCACAGTTATTCTAAACTAAACCCTTAACCTTACTAAATACAATTGATAACAACCCAACTTAACCATCTACCAATATAATATGAATGTCCATTGTCTGTGTAATATATGAACTTGCCCCGCCTATCATGATCCTGTGATTCGTTGCAATATATATATATATATATATATACGGAATTTTTCGAGACATTGTACAATACTCAAGAGCTCCTTTTCAGTGGTGTAGTAATTTCTTTCTGCACCCTTGAATGTTTTGCTGGTAAATGCTATAACTCCGATTTTTCCTTCCTCGTCCAGTTGATATAGCTGCCCGCCATATGCAAAGTTGCTGGCATCGCACTGCATGTAGTATCGTTGGTTTATTCGAGGAAACTTCAAGATAACTGTTTCTACAAATAGCTCTTTAACTTGTTGGAAACATTTGTTTAGTTCCGGTGTCCATGTGAATCTATGTCCTTTTCGTAATAATTCAAGTAACGGTGTGATGGTTTCGGCGTATTTATCCGTAAAGCGGTTATAGAAATTTGTTAAGCCCAAGAAACACTTTAGTTGCTTTTGGTTTCGAGGTGTTGGAAACTTCATAATTGCGTCAATCTTCTCATCCGTTGCCTGTATTCCTTGCGTAGTTAAACGATATCCAAGGTATGCAATTTCTTGCCTAAAGAATTGCGACTTATCTAAATTGCTGGTCAAATTCGCTCTCCTTAAGTTAGTCAACAATAAATCCAAATGTGATAAATGTGTTTCTAGATCTCCGGAATAACATAAGCAATCGTCTACATAAATGATGGTGTTTTTCTTAACCTCTTCCTCCAATACTGTGTCCAATCCCCTGGTTAGTGCAGCAGAACTGGTACTCAGTCCAAACGGCGTAACTGAAGCGATAACATTTGCCTTCATACATAAAAGCGGTGAAATTCCGGCACTCTGGCTTCAGTGGTACTTGCCAGAAACTACTGGTTAAGTCTACGGTGGATAAATACTTCATTTCACAACATCTAGCCAAAATATCGTTTATCGGTGAGGCACCCTCGTAGTCCGGAATCGTCACGCTGTTCACCTTCCTCGCATCCAGACATAATCGTACTCTTCCATCTTTCTTAATAACGGTAACAAGTGGGTTGATATAGGCGCTGTTGCATCGCTCAATGACCCCATACCGTAACATTCGTCTAATCTCATCATCTACCTTCCCTTTATATGCTAATGGGACAGGCCATCCTCTCTGGAAGTACGGTGTCCGGTCGGTGACTTGGAACTCGTGAACGTATCCTTCGATCCTTCCGGGGCACTCCCTGAATAAACTTCTATTTCTTACGAGAATCTCTCTTAACCTCATCAACATCCTTTTATCTCCGCAGTCAATACTCTCCACTTTCTTATCGATATTCCCCATGATCTCTTCGTCTTCTTCTGTGTCTACCACCTCCATATACATCATTGGCACTGTGCACGCCGCTTCGTCAGCCTCTCCTTTTAATTCGACGACTCTTTTTCCCATGTCAATGAGACATCCTGCTTCCTGGAGAAAACTAATTCCTAAGATACATGGTTTTATCAGATCTGGTATAATGAGGAACACACATTCATGCTTAATCCCTTCGATATAAATATCACATAATATTTGCTTCCTTATCAATTTTGATTTATTGCCTACCGCGCTAATTATTAAAGTCATTGGTCATCGGTAAAATTTCATAAGGTGCTATGTTTTGTTTATTCTGGTTAAACCAAGATTCTGATAATCCGGTAATAACGGATCCCGTGTCAAGCAGAGCTTGTACCGTAATATCATTGTTGAATTGTATAGTTATTTCTGGACATTTTATTATTCGTTGTACAATCTCCTCGTCATCATAGCATAACAGGTCGTTTCTTAAGTCGGGTAGTATTACGTTAGTTTGATAACCATCCGTATTGTTGGCTATCTCCTCTATTGTACAAACGAATTTTTTTTTTCTTCTTGGCGAGCCATTTTGGGTTCATTGCTAGAAGTCGACGCACCCTTATTGACGAACTCTATTGTGTTGACAGCACGCCTCTCCCCAGAGCGGTGTTGTTGTGTGTTTACAGGCGGTCTATCACCCCACGCCTTCTTCTGCGTTCCATTCGCTTTGTTCGTAACACTTTCACTTTCTTTGTATGAATTTCTCCCCTCGTTCGTCGTCACATAACTCGATTCCCTGTTATTTCTTGGATGAATTTGCGTATATTCTATAATTAAAGACTCAAAGTTTGGAATTGTAATTCCTCTCGTGATAACAGCGAGCTGGATCTCACGCCCAAAATGACGCGCGATTTTCCGGATCAACTGTCTGTCTGTCAGAGTAGGTGATAATTGTCTACTCTCCAATAATATGCGCTCTATATATTGGATCGCATTAATTGGTCCACGCCAATCAAATCTACCATATTCGAGATGATCTCGTATGCTGTCTTGCCGTTTTGTCCCCAGTATTTTTGCGAGAACGCTTCTTTAAACTCTTCAAAATTGGATATTTGGCTTTGTATAATTCGCCACCAAATTCCGGCGTCTAACTCTAAATGTCTACCTATCCACTTAATATTATCAGTGGGGTAGTATAGTTCTTGTACCTCGGACAGCTCCTTAAGAAATTCCATGGGGAATCTGTCAGTACCGTTATATTTGAGGTCGTTGTGGTTAGGTCCATTAATTCGGTTCATTGTGCCACACTCACCTTCCATTAATTGTCTCTGTAGTCTCTCCTGGTTCTCCCTTACTTTTGTTAAATGACATCTCAATTCTTCTATTCGCGTCGTCTTTTCCTTTGTGGTTTCGTCCAACTTCTGTTCCGTTGAACGCTGTCTCCCGTCGACTTCTTCCAATTTCTGCATCATGTTATTGTTTGTTTCGCCTTGTTCTTGTTGTTTCTGCCATATGGTATCATGTATTTCCGCCTTTAACTCTTCATGCTTCTTATTGGCGTCTTTGACGTGAGCATCAAATTTATTATGAATCTTTTTAACAGTCGTCTGGGTATTGTGGATCGCTACCATCCATTCTTGACGATCGGTTTCTCGTGCTTCCTGTATCTCTTCGTATTTCTTGTTCGCATCTTCTCTCAATTTTCTTACTATATCATCTTGTTTCTTTTGTTATTTGTTGATCTTCCCTTCCCAGGCCTGCTGGTATTCTCGTATCTCGGACCGTATCTGCGTAAGCTGTTCCGCTGACTGTCGTTTTATCTCTTCCTTATGCTGGTCGAGCTTTTCACTAATTAATCTACTACTCTCTTCTTGTTTCTCGCTAATTACTCTACTATTTTCTTCTTGTTCTTCCTTCTGCTTATCCAATTTTTCATTGATTAATTGATTACTTTGTCGGATAAAATCCATCAACGTTTGTAGACTCACGTCTTCTGGTTTTGACGTCTGTCCTCGCGCCCTATCTTCTGGACTCTCTACAGCGCTATTTGGGTTGCTAGGTGTGGTATTATCTTCCGTATTTACCATACCTAACTGGTTATTAACGTCGAACTCTACGCTATCGGAATTGCTTGCCATTTTTGCCTTCCTACGCGTAATCATTCAAACTGACTTATGACACTAATACTTATTTTTATTTCTTATTCTATAACGCTACTTTGTCTACTTCTACTACTGCCTGATCTTTGCGAAACCTGTACGTATTATTTACTTTTATTACTACGTATCATGCCCTGCGGTTGGGCGCCAATAATATTATGAATAATATGCAAATTACTTGCATAAATTAATTACTTTATGATTAATATAATTAATCATATGTTTATTACTCTAATTATCTATGTCCCGTGTTGGAACGAAATTAATATAGTGAATAAATGTAAATGTAATTTACATTTGTGGCCATTAATTATTTTGTATAAACTGAATAATTACTCTAATTATTTATAGCTCAACAAATGATATCAGTTAATAATTAATATTGTAAATTCAATTTACATCACTGAGCAAAAGAAACTCTTAGAAAATGACTTTGTGTTCTTTAAAGATTAAGTTAACATCTGGGTTATCTGTAATAATAAACGCATGTGTAGAATCAACTTAAATAACTAATTTATTATTCATTCATAGTAAATTATAATCATACATATAAAACGTCGTTGCACCTGTAAATACATACATATTCCAATAAACAAGATCTAGTTTAAATATTCGCTGAAATAAAGAAGACATACATACATAAATCATATACTATAACAATTCAAATACTAATTATTGATGCGTTCATTAATCCCAGATAGTTTTGTTAACATATTCGTTATTTATACTTTTAACTCTAATTATATTCATTACGTTTATTTATAACTTCCCAGGGTAGGAATTCTTTGAAAGAATCAGGTCAGTAGCAGCAACTTAATGTAATAAATTAATAATGGTTACTTGAGTTTTATGGAATATCCCTTTAGTGTCCAGTGATGTCCGGCCCATGTGATGATGATGACAGAAAGACACATCTCGTTGACTACCGTCGATAACACAACACTTGTATACACCCACGATCACTCGCGTCGAAGTAGAGTTGTGTAAATAAGTAATGGATTTAGTGTTCGTTTGAATACTTCATTTTAAAATGAGTGTTGTATGTTCATTTTTAACATTAATGTTTAAGTCTGTTCGCCACTTATTTCACCTTCTATCAATGTATGTGTGATTAGATTGGTTCGTTCAAATGTTTCATGTTCTATAATGTTTAATGTGATTTAGTAGCACTGACTAATTTTAAGTTCGTCTATATTATACAATACACAAGTATTGATATTTGTACGTGTCGAGATTGTATTGTTCACTTTAAATGATTACTACATGAGTCCGTTAAATCGCACTTTGAAATTCACTATTAGAAGATCACTAAGTCTGACTATTATGACATGACGATTTCACTAAGTCTGTTAATATACGATGTTGATATACTAACTTCCGAAACTTGAGATATACTCTCCGAAATTTAGAATAGACTGGCTTGAAAATTAAAGTGTACTGGCCTCGTCCCTGTGTTGGACATATAGTTTTATCAATTCGTCCCTACTCAAAATTTTGTCTTCCGCGCTGTCCACGCCTTTTCTTACTCGTGATAGGTCAGTTTTTAGTTTTCTCGGAATAGTTTGTCCCACTACGCAGACATCCCCCAGATTTTGTTCTGTCGAACGTTGACCTATTTCGTAGAATCTCTAGCTATTATACGCCTGTCGATCACTCTTTTGTGTGAGGTATACGCAGTGTTTTTCTAAGTTGCCTTCATCTGTTCTCGGGTCCTTCCGAAGTATTGTTCTCTCTTACACCCCTTTTTTGTAACTATTAATAATTCTGGACATCTGTTAGCTGGTGAAGTCACCCTAACTTTCTACTCGTAAATTGCGTCTGACACTTAGAAGTTATCTCCAGCTGTGTAGCATGATTGGAGTCGTGTCCATTCTCCGCTTCACTCATTGTTTCTGAAAGTGCTGTACGTACGCTCCTTTGTAAACATCTTGTTTCCCCTTTTTGCAGTACCTCGTATTCTGACATAACCTGACTGAACGTATGCCTTAATTCCCAGTACACGTGTGAGTGTCCTCGCCTGCTTTGTCTCGGCTGTTGTGGGTAATAATTTTTAGTTAAACTTCCCCTGTCATCTCGTACATCCAATTTCTATAGTTAAGTAGTACTTAACGTCTTCCTATTGTCTTGTTAGCGACGCTGCTCTGACATCTTCACATTACGTTTTATTTATTGCGTCAACTAGAAGTCGTTGACACAACTTCGTGTGAACACACTCCGTCGAGGAGAAAATTTAAAATTTTTAAATTTTTGCTCGTTACAAGACTTTCCTACTATTGACAATCTTACATCTTGCCCATTTAGATCACTGCGTAATTTGCCCAAGTCACCACGTAGGAGACCCAACTGTGCAGAAGTATGTTCTTGCAACTGTTTCTGGGTAGCTTCAAAAAGAGCTTCCGTTTTATCTGCTTCCAGCTTACGTTTATCGTCTTTCCGATCTTCCGACTGGAGCAACAGTGCTTTCTGCCGTTCTACTGGTTCTTCTCTTACCTGCCAGTTTTTTCATCCTGTCGTTTTTCTGCTTCTTCTGCCTCCTGTCTGCGTTTCTAATCCAGTCGTTTTTCTGCTTCTTCCGCCTCTTGTGAGCGTCTTTTCTCTGCTCGTTTTGCTTTCTGTTGTCCTCGTTCCTCTGTTTACAATAGCTGCGTCTGGAACGTTTCTGTCATCTGACTGGCATCCATTGTTTACAGACTAATTACAAATTACGCTAGTCTTGTACAGAATATCCACCGTGTTCACTGTTAACAATTCTGTTGACGTAAAAAATTGAATTACAGAAATGTGCAACAGGAATTATTTGCAGAAAAATGATGATACATGTGTTACTTGAATGTTACGTGATGAAAATTATATGTTAAGAAAGTGGAGGTGTTAGTTGTTTTAAACATTTCTTTGCCACAGGTGAATGGATGAAATGGATGAAAGCCATTTGGTAAAATCAGAAAATTACACGTATTTGCATGTTCTTGAATCACATAAAACATGCACTTATAAATTTCTACATTACTGATTTAACTTAGCTTTGTTAAACCTATCACTCATTTATGTAGCAAAGTCGTCAGTTGTGATGCTTACATATTAAATTCCTGACAGAGTTCGACAAGAAATGTTATATGCTTTGTTTGAGTACATATTAACCACAAGAGTTTGGTGGCAGGGCTAAACTTAAATTTTTGAACTTAGTAAATCCATGAGGTAATCTTGTTTTATTAAATACGTTTATTAAACCACGCGAGCTTAAA
Organism: Magicicada septendecula; assembly: GCA_034769895.1. NCBI lineage: Eukaryota > Metazoa > Arthropoda > Insecta > Hemiptera > Cicadidae > Magicicada > Magicicada septendecula. The sequence continues at coordinate 432,401,616 of CM068372.1, read as the reverse complement.
TTAAAAAGATATACGCTGACGTAAGCGAGCAATATATTCAAGTATAGGGAAGTGAGTGACGGACATGTTAAGATTTTCAGCATTAACTAATTAGGTTAACTTCATTGTCAATTTCTTATATGTCGTGGCATTTTTTTAAATTTCTGTTATATATGAAAATATTATTTGTCAGTTAAACTTGAATTACCCACTACAAATGTGATTTTACCGTGTAGAAACTTTACACATATTGACAGGATATTCCATTCACACAAAGATATAACGTTCACACATTCCATCAGTTCTCAAAAGAGCCATTTTCTGAATATAGCTCTTACCAATCACGTACTTTCCTTACCCCAGGTGTGCTCTGTAAGGGCTCGCCTTACCCCCTAAATAACTATATATCTTCCAACACAATTCTTACGCCGCTTAGGAAAGTCAATTTTGAATGAGAAAGATCAAAGTACAATTGCAGTGGCTACAGTCAACTAATTGATTTCTTGAAGGGACAAATGAAATTATTTTTTTGTATACTAAACATGATACTCTTGTGAATACAGAGACGATAATGTTATTGACGATATATTTGAAAACATGATTTCCTGGACTGTTGGGCCGTGGCCAATCGTTTGTGTGGACAGAGGTTTCGCCTCCACCATCGGAGGGCATCTTCCGTGTCGGAAGCGATTGATACGGTGTCCGCCAATCCACCTCAGTGATGAGGTACAAACTGTAGTCAATTGTTTCCGACACTGAAGATGGTGGGACCGAAACAGCTGTCCACACAAACAACATACCACGGCCTAACAGCTTGGCTAATAATGTTTCCAGCTATGATAATGCCGGCATTAAGATTTCTATGCATTAGCAACTTTTGAAATTAATATTTTCACTATCAGTTTCCCAAAACATAACGATCTAAATAAAGCAAATCAAACATTTTTTATAATATGTAAGATTACAATCTTTGTTCATGCATTACTGTGTACTAACTTAGTTCTTTGCATTAGACGTAAGCAAATTATTGAATTTTACAGTAATGTCGGTAGAACCGCTTTATAATATAATCCACGCTATCGCCAGACATCAGCTGTGGTCGGTAATTAATTTAGCTGATACGGGATTATAACAACTGTTTAATACTTTCTAACCTGAATTACAAAAGGAACACACTAAAATGTAATTAGCTTTCAGAACAAATGATGCCAACGATTGTTTAGAGAATAGTTGTACATTTTATCGTTGGAACTGGGAGTGTGAAATCTCGTCACAGATGTTCTGCTTATTGCGATGTGGTAAAGTTTAATTAAGAAAACCAACTGTAACAGAACGCCTGTATTTAATTAACTTTGTTCGATAGTGTGACTTACCTATGCGTAAATTTACAGATTTAATAAACAATCGGGTAACAGTAGTTACTAGTCCCCAAGCAACAACAACAACGAATACTACTACTACTACTACTACTACTACTACTAAAATACGAGGTACGTTTTTTAAAGTAAGGTCTTCTAAATAAAGAATAAAGCATTAAAGATAAAAGAGATTCATTATAGCGCAAGACATCTACTTACATTATTTATCAACATACTCACCATTCATTTATGTCACTAATACCGAACAACCCTCCGCTTTAGTTTCGAATAAAATTGTGACGGTTTTGGACGTAATCACGTGGGTTGCTACATCTGTTCATAAAATATAATCACAATGGTTAATGATTGTTTTGTAAAGTGTGGTTTCTCTAATAAACACAGCATGACTGCTTCTGGCAAATCTCAGGACAATAAGGACGAAGAAGAAGTTACTCGTCTTTCACATGTGATTGGAGGGAGCAGCAGTGCGTATCTAATTAGAACGTTTACTTCCAAGTACAGTCTCTCACTTGAGAATTCCTTTCCTGAGTAGGCTACAAATCTACAGGCCTACATATTCAATTACTGTAATAAGGTTAGTGCCGTATTTAAATTTTAAAATTATTTTGTACGTTCGTAAATATAATATTAATTAAATAAATAATTTTAATAATAATAATAGTAGTAGTAGTAGTAGTAGTAGTAGCAGCAGTAGTAGTAGTAGTAGTAGTAGTAGTAGTAGTAGTAGCAAAGCGCGTATTTCATGATTGTTTTGATGACTTAATACTTAAATGGTTAGAAAACTTGATTTTACTTGTATTCCGGACCGCCACCCTGACGAATCTATTGTTGAGACTCCTTTCCTATAAGCGGAAATTTCTGAAAAGCGGACAATTTTCTTTTTTCAGATGTTGTTCGTTGTAGGAAGATTATACTGTATTTTACTACTATATCTGTTAGACCCGCTCTGCCCAAATCTTAAACACTATCGCGTGAGATCCTTGGAAGTTCCCATTAGTGGTACGTTATTTTACCTCCGGAGGAACGAGAACAATAAGGTAGTAAAATTTCTTGCACAAAACTCACTGTTCAACAGAGACATGCGGCACTCAGCTAATTCTCACAATAGTTTAAAAACGGAGGCTAAACTCGGGCGCCCAGCCCATCTTGGACCGTGACATCGTCGGGCCTATGGAAATGGATTAGGAACTGTATGTTCCCACTTCAGATATGAACAGCGTAGCACATGAAGCTGGACGAGCTCTGGAACAGAGCATCGACTGTGCTTTAGCTACTGGTGATGATACACCACCCAAATCGTCCTTCAACTGATTGTCTAAGTCATTCGCCTACAGGATGACCCGCCCCTTAAGCAGCGTTCCACCACCAGCAGAATTCATTATCGGCAGCTATCGATCCAATATCGTCCCACACTTTAGATCGTCTCCACGAGTACAAAGTGGCTCCAAAGCCAAAGAAGACTTCACATACCTAAAGACAGTTGCTTGTTCGTAGCAAGCATCAAGCCTACAAAAATTCTAGTACTATTCCCGATATCAAAAACGAGCCGAAGACCTACTGACAGAGTAAAATTGGATAGAAAAATCTTCTCAAGTTAACAGGTTATGCGAGTGAAAGTCTGTAGTGATCATGAACTTTCTCACATCCATCTTGTTTGTTTATGAGGCCTACACTGCAAGTATGCGTTCTGTTCATGATCTACAAGTATCTGTCCTGTAGCATGTTTCCGTCAATTCTTCTAAGGTTAATAAAAACTTGGTGTTCCTAAAGATTAACTTCACCGGTTTTCTAAAGGCCAAAACAGAATCATGCGAGAATCGAAGTTTAGAGTACTACCATATAAAATAATGTAAATATTAATCTAAAGTTGAGCTGAAATTGTATAACATCAACACAAACAGAATTATCACTGTTGCACACCACTATAGAAAAATTATTCCGATTAGCGCTTTCAAGCTTCTCAGCTCATCGTCAGATCGGAATTAATCGCAGCTCATCCGATCTGACGATGAGCTGAGAAGCTTGAAAGCACTAATCGGAATAATTTTTCTATAGTGGTGTGCGCCAGTGATAATTCTGTTTGTGATTATAACCACTAACACAACTTTCTTCATTAAACATCAACACAAAGAAATAACAGTGAATAGAGGTAGAATTTTAAGTTTACTACAAAACAGATGTTTGAAAAGTAGTAGCTCCCGTTCCTTTTTTCTGTTGCATCATTTACCGTGAAATTATGGTAAAACGATGACCCGTTTCTCTGACCAAAATAGTGCGCTAACATTACGTACATAAAACGGACTGAAAGACTGGTGATTTTTTTTGTGATGAGACGGACGAATTCAAATTTTTTTGTCTTATTCTTTTTACTATTAATAAAAAAAGTCCAAAATATATTTAAAATAAAGCAACGTTTATTTTAGAAAACTTTAACAAGACATTGAGTGCAATGAAACGGCTGCGTACACATAATGAAACTTTGAAGCTATACAAAATGTATCCACTCCATTACATAAAGTATTCTGTTACTCTGTCCACTCATAGCCACAACGAATCTCCTTACTTCAGTTCAGTATATCACCTTTTCGTTATTTTAAAAATCAGGAGCCATGTATGGTTAACGTTCCAAATAAAAATGGTGCAAAATTAATTACACAAACACATAACATGCTGATTTGATGCAGAATAACTTTTTAAATAGTGGAAGGATTATCTAAAACTAAATGGCAGATATCTGTCAAAGACATAAGAAAAGGTGAACCTTTTCCTTACTATCATAACGACGTCTCATTATGTTCCCTTCAGTCGCGGACTAAACCTTTTGTTAACGCAGTTAATTTAAATTTACGAGAGTGATTATTTTAAACAACAACAAAATTCATTACTCTTAAAGAAAATAAGTAATGCTAAATAATGAATACTAAAGAGCTATGAGTACTATGTAATCTTTTATTTATACAGTGTACAGAATGTAATATTTACAGTGTGTAACGAAAAAACACATTTAAAAATGTTTTTATTCTTTCCTAATAGACACTTTGATCTTATATTTTTCATAACCTTTTTTACATACAGCAACGCTATTACACTGGTTCCACGTCTATGTCGTAGCTGCTCACGCGCGCGCGCGCACCTACTATAGTCAGGTAATAAGGTAACAGCTCTACCACAGTTATAATTTAACAAGATATTATAAATTAATTTCAAAATTGAAATTTCAATTTTTTTTAGAAATAATAAGTACAGTATAGTTCTATGCTAATGTACACTACTTACTTCAGCTAATCTCTTAAAACTTGTATCAGTTATGCCTAGTGAACCTACATTATGAAGCAAGAAAATTTGTACCGAACCGTAATGATTGAAAGAAGAAAATTAAATAATGCTGCTTCTAATTTGGCCAGAGTAAGTGAACTAATCAATAATATTGTCTTGCGCAATTAAATCACATTGTCCTCAGTTTTACATATTTCATCATTTAAATAAAATTGTGTTGGGTATTCCCTATTTTTAATCAAACATTACATTTTAGAGTAACGCTAATAACAACACTTTACATTATTACACTTCTGATTATAAATTTTGTGAATATAGCAACTTCCGTTGTAAAATAAATTCACAGGCGAAAAATGCAGGTTAGGATGATGTATACCAGCATTAGAATATTTATCCTACAACAGGTCTAACAATTCCTTACGGAAGCTACTAGCAGACAGGTAGCCTATACCCTTTGGATGTATTACTGAAACTGCACATAAAAAAACCCCGGTGTGCTACTTTGTAATTCCACAAGTATCGACCGACTATACTGAAAGTCTGCCTCTTTCTGAACTAACATGAATTATTAACGTATGGGAAACATTATATATATGATGCTTTGTTTACAGCTGTGAATCTTTCATAAAAAAGTGTTTATGTGTAAAAGAGTGTCTGAATACTCAAGACTATGTTGACAACAAACAATATAGTTGACGCTCAAAGGTAGTAGTTGGAAAAAGTGTAATTATTTTGCTGTACTTATGTTATGGCACTCTACTCAGGTACAGCCTTTGACCAACCAAAACAGACATTAAATATATAGGTTATACATAATCTTATTTATAAAAACGTAAGTTAGATGGAAGCTTAAGAATTAAAAAAATTGTTTACTTTACTTTCCTCTTACTCTACCGTCAATAAATAAGAAGTATAATATAGGACGCATAGTTTGTCTGTGATATACGACTAATATAAATTTTTGTCAAACATATTTTTAAAAAAGTAAAAATTATTATCCTCTTTCAGATTTCAGTCAAAAAAAGGTTGCCTTGAAAAAACTTGTTAAATTATAATGAGGATCAAGCATCGGGTATTTTTAGTCTTACCTATTTGTTCTGAGTTCAAAAACCAATTATAATTTCTAACGTATTAAAAGCACACTAGCCCTGACATATTAGTAAGTCCCAAGCCGAATGTGCACAATAGTGGGATAATACCTTCTTATTACAATAAGTTTGAATTCAATTACAAGCTTTACCAAACATAACTTTTAATTAAATTTCTCCTAATTTTATGTTAATTATTAAAATTAGTATTTAAAGCTGCGGTAAAATGTATTCATATAACAATTCTTATTCTTTTATAATTGGATTATCTTGATCCATATAAATAATAAGTTTTAAATATATATTAGTTGTTAAGTTTGACAAATCTGTTGAATTAGTTTTATCGATTAAAACCAATTGTGTGTAACGGTAATTAAAATTATCCCAGTCTAACTTAAAATACAGCGTTACGATCTCGTAGTTCTGATTCTAAAGAGCTTTGAGCTGGCTCCCTAATTGAACACGTTTTTCCAAATAAAAATTTCCGTTGTCATTATTGTTGTTCTGGCCTGTAAATCAAACACATGCCGTTAGTTCATTTTATTGGTGGTACTGCTTTTGTCACTGGCGTTTGTTCAGCTACCTATTTTTCTCCGGTAACCGTTGTTGACGACAGATCTAGGGCATTTGTTGTTAGGATATTATTGTTAGGATCAAAATTCTTTAAACTATAAATATGCGATTGTGGAAGATATTTATCTTTCAAATAAAAATCTACTAAACATTTACACTGTTACTAAATACGTAAATATGTTTAGCATTAAATCACCAATTATTATTTTTCAGAACGTATAGAAATCTTTCCTTTTTTAAATAATTTTTGCAACATAGTACAGAAAAGTATTCTTTATCCCTATAGGTAGAGGTATTAGCTGACTTGCGCGATACGTCCTACAATTCTGTAGTAAACTTATGTTAAAATTTTCTAGTTTACATTCCTTCATTTAATAGAGTATTAATAATTATTATTAACGGAGATTTGAATAAATATTAGTTACTTTCATATGCAGTTAATAAATATTTAGAAATATGTATAATTGAATGGGCAAAAGTGGCCACAGCATCTCATTTTGGGCAAAAGTGATGTTTTTTGTAAACAGTTACTTGTTTTCCATGTGGTGTCAGATATTCGCTTACAATTATATACAAATCTCTAATATAAACATTTTAATACAATAAATGTCTCTATAAATGTATGTAATTAACCACAATTAATCACAATGTTTATTTTAAATACATCGTATAATACTTGTAGTATAAGAGTGCAATTAGCATAATAATGCAAGTGACACCATAACACGCCTGACATCGGAACTTCAGTGTGTGCATTGTTTATTTAATTGCATATTAACGATCAAAGTACTGAGAATTTTCGACGACTTAATTTACTGTCCAAAAAAAAACGAGAAATGAAGAGGAAAGCAACAGAACGGAGGTGTCTCTCTGTCCCTTCAGTGAATTGAAGGTGCGGTAGCAAATAAATAGTTTTACCTCTTAAGGTTCAACGGCAAGTGTGCTGTAACGTGAGTGATTCTGGTTGTTGTGTTACCGGATTCATAATTAAGGCGGTTATGTCACTGGGTTGACCCTGTAGTCTTGTGTAGTAATTTGTTCCTAGTCGTTGGATAGGATAACATCATGCACATTTTGCATGTTGGTGTCATTGCACAGGGTATTGTGCTGAGTCAAAAGATTCAGCGCGAGTTCAGTTATTTTATTGGCATTTTTTTGGACGGTAAGGACAGTACAAAAGTTAATGTAATAAGGAGTGCTGCTCTCTACCCGCGGATAGGAGAGGCTACCGTTTTCGAATTTTCATTGTTTGATCCGTGTTGCCGTCTGCCGAGTTTTTCCAGCAGTTTTAAACAACAGTGCTGCAGCCTGGTGAGATTTTCGTTACCCAAACGAGGGAGGCGTTCCGTTTTTTTTTGTCTCAACATGGAAGCCTAGCTGATGGCCTCGTAGAAAATCTCTTCGGTGGAGAGAAGTGTGAAAATCTAGCATCTACTTCTTAAAACTATGAGATAAGTTTCTTAACGACTGCGGTGAGTTTTGATTTCATTATATTAATTATATACTAAATTTTTAAAGGAGAAAACGTTTTTTTTGTAAGCTTGAGTAAGCGTGCCCACTTGTTGAATCATGCATGGTGAAAGACGTAATTGTTCGTAAAGTTTTTATAAACCAATAAAGCTTGATTATTGGAGTGTCAGAATCTCGGCTTTAATACCTAAAGTACAATAACCACAATGTAATTAATATTGAACTTTCATTAAAACTGATGTAACGAGATTGGGTTGTTCACTTAACCTATTACACAATGTGTCGTCATTAAGTGGTATAAAGTTTTGCTACAATGACAGTAAAACTTTATACATATATAATTGGGAACTTACTCAGGCACGTTTTAAACGTAAATCATGTCTCATTCAAAGTAATAGTATTCTCAGATTCTATGGAGTAAAAAACTATGTGTTTTAAATAAATTCTTCGCCACGTGGTAACCTCAATTTCACTCAAAGTAATAAGTTCATAAGGTGTTACAGAGCCAAGATAAATTATTGTATTGCAAAAGCAACTCACATTCAGTGAGGTTCAAGTTATAAAGCGTTATAAAGAATCATTGTTAGAGAACTTTTTAAGTAAGGCATGTTGGCCAAAATAATGTTACCAAGTTTTATTATGTACAACACAACCAGGTGTTGTTTTTATTTATGTATTTTGGAGGGTGTCCAAACAGTGGGGGCATTTGTGTGTGGTCTCTCACTAAAAATGTAATGTGTGAACAGGGTTCACTGAACAGAGACAAGTCCTGCTGCCACTGAACGAAATGACATCTTAAAAGCTCCACACTCGACACCGAAGAGAACAACGACCGCAACAACATGCCAATCATGAGATCGCCACGCTATAAATAAGAGATCATCCTTCTGGGCACATATAAGCAGGTGAAAAATATCCATTTATATTCACACGTAGAATCAACATGGCACCAGTTATACATAATCATCAGTTTTACCGTTCAAGTATGCATTCATTTGGATCCCCAATTGATGGGACAGTTTAGTGTGAACACTAAGTATTAATTGTAAATTTCAATATATGTATAGTAAATTGTCAGTTCAGAGACTGACATGTCTACAACACAGCATACAACTTAGATTTCCACTCATTTCTTTATAGAGCTTTCGCTACAGATTTAAAGTCAGTTTTGTTATTAGTAATTTTCTCAAGTTTAATTTACCAGGCATAAAACATATATTTTCTCTTATTTTTAAAATCTGGTTATGTCATTTGTATAAAAAGACTACTGGGGAGGTAGGTGTTATTTTAAATTAGTTTCAACCAAGCTGTGCCTGTCGAAACACTTTTCAACTTGTTTGTCGAAACAAGGTTGTCGAAACTGGTTATAAGTTGAAGAAACATGTCCGTCTCTGACACACAAATGTATTTTTTTTATATGAGGTGCTAATATGGTGCAATTTTTCTCTTTTCATTAATTGGCCCTATTTTAGTCTATATAAATTCTTTATATTAATCATGGTAACTGGGGGGCGTTAATTATTTTAAACAATTTTATTTCTCACCTTAATTAAGTATTTTAGCACTTAGCCACTTAGGCACTTGGTTTTAAATTTTAATGTCCTGGGGACATTTGTATGCTATACTTTATGATACACATGACGTGCAATTAACCCACACCATGGGGGTACATTTATAGAAATAAATCTTTAATCCTAATTGGGATTCCTATAAAGAAGAAGTTTAGAATTTATATACACCAGAAGGGTAATATAAAAAAAGGGCGTGGCAAGAGACCTTTATGTATTTGTATATTATTGTATATGTAATTTGTCTTGTGGAACGTGTTATGTCTGTATATTTCTGTGTACATTTTTGGGGATATATATATATATATATATATATAAATATTATGCATTACTGTACTTTTGGTGGGATATAGGGATTTTATTATTATTAGAATTTATATACACCAGTAGACGAGTATTCTATCTCAATAATCGTGGCTGATCATTTCTTTATGAAAATTAATTATTTTATTTAACACGTATAGTAAGTGTCACCTTTAAAGTTCATTTAAATTGGATGAGTAATTATTTTAATTATTAATAGTAACTGGGAATGAAACCATTTATCTTAATTAATTTATATACTGCATTTTAAAAGGAACATATGATATAAATTTTATATTTTAATAAATAGTTTAATGGGAGTTTTATTTTGAGGTTAATGATTATTTTAAATTTTCAATTCATTGATGGTGACATAGCAATTATTTCCGTGGAATCAGTTAATATTTTTCAGGTTGCCTTGTTGAGAGGGTATACTTCTTTAGTTAACCATTTAAAAAGGGAATTATAAATCACTGTTGTTTTTGTTAGTTTTATTATGAGATAGAATAATAAAATGGGATTGTTAATTATTTAATTCTTGAGTTTTTATTGCAAGTCCCGTCTTACTGGATCCAGCGCAATTTTTAGCTTCTCTAGGCCTTAGCCTAGTTTTAATTAACTTGTAACCCCTCTTTACAAAAAGAAATATTCTTTTTGTTTTAACTACTCAAAATGAAGTAGGGGTTTAATTTGGTAGCAGAGCGTGGTTACGACAAGGGTCCTGTGAGTGTGACGGGGCTTGCAAACTTAGGAAATATTTTGGGAATTTTCACAATGTTAAGTTCAAATTGAACTTAGAAAAATTTTAAAGGCCCTATATCCCAAGGTTGAAAATATTTTGTTAGTTTTAAGGTTTGAAACATATGTATATGTACTTGCCCGCCTTGCATAGTGAATAGTGCCACGTGGTGGGAAATTTTAGAAGGGGAAATCCCTGGGCAAGACTTACCGCAGTCGGTGCTTGGTTAGTTTGAGTTTACCTTGCCCATGTTTGGGGAGGTGTTGCGGTTTTTTGTAATTAGGCGGAATGGCCCGATCGGCAGTCGGTTTCTGCCGATAAATGGTAGCCGGAGGTAACCTAAGAAAGGTTGAAATAAATTTTCGTTGGTCGGTATTTTGTTTTTCGTGTTGTGTGTGTTGTGTGTGTCGCGTTCCTTTTGTCTGGTGTAATCGAGTGTGAGCTGTTCAGGTAGTGGGCTAGTTCTCGCATCGTTAGGTGGACCCGCAGTCTACTCTTTGGAAGAACAGTACTTGGGTTTTTCAGATTCTGGTTAGTTAGAATAAGTTTTAAAGTTTTTTGTTAAGTGTGCCGACCGCGAAGCGAGGATGACTTCAATAAATCCTGAGTTGTTTGTAAGGGAGGAAATTGAGTTCGAGCTCCGGGCCCGGGGTAAAGAAACCCAAGGCAATGTCCAAACCTTACGGCGGCTGCTCCGTGAAGCGCTGACCGCGGGTGATGCGCTCTCCAGGGTCACTATCACTGACCCCGAGAGTGAGTGGGAACGGTGTACGGAAAAGTGGGGTGAGCTGAAGGAGTTGGCTCAATCCGTCGAAAGTTTGGAGGAGGGACCGGGATGCTCTCTCGTTGTCCGGCGGATCCGGCAACGTATGCAGCACTTGATTCATCGGCTGCAGAATTTACTGGCACAAGTCAGTGAACCGCCATATATAATACCGCCACCATATAATATAAAAGAGATTATACAGGAGATTACCTCGACCCTCCAAGGGTCACCACCGGTAAGAGCATCCACCCCAATTCCGGTTGTTGAGGAGTCCGTGATCTCAGCGCTGAACACTTCTTCATACAGAGAAGTAGAGCCTGTACGGACTGGTTCGGGGGCGGCAACGTACAACCACCTGCCCAACCCACTTGCCGATATTATTAAACAACTACCAGTCGTGGACGGACTGGAAGCAGATAAACTACTCCCGTTTTTTCAAGATAGTCTTTGAATTGAAGGACTATCCGGGTATGCTGGAGCGAACGGTGCTCGAACTCATCTTCCCCTACTGTCGCGGTACCATGGCTGACAGGGTGGCGGAGGTAATGAGACGCAAGCAAGGTGTGGATGAGTTCCACCGGGTGGTGCTGAGGGCGTTCGTACCCAATAGAATGATGGAGCAATTGCGCCATCGGCATTTTTATAAAGTACAGGCACGGGGCGAAACATTGGCCCAGTATGTGCTGCGAATGCGCCAGGTAGCGCGTATTCTGGGAATGGGCATGTCGGAGGAAGAGGTAGTCCAACACATCCTCGACGGCGTCTCTGCCGACGACCGTCTGCGACTAGTTTTTGCACAGCGGCCGCAGTGGTTTACCGACCTGGAGCGACTCTGCGTTATGACGGAGACCATGCAGATGACCGACCAGGCGAGCGGAAACAGTAGACGAGCCGAACCAAGACCTCAGACATCGGAAGGGGCCAGAGAGCCTACCTTCCCCCGACAGGCCCAGCCAGCTCGAAATCGTCAGCAAACAAATCCAAATACTGTGATTTGTTATAATTGTAACCGCCCGGGACACGTGGCGAGAAATTGTATGCGAAGGCGCGCGCGACCAGCACCACCTATGTCTAGACCAGCGCCAAAAAACTAAGTAGACAGGGGAAGATATTTCGGAGGATGTCTTCCCCCCGCTTCAATTCTGTTCAACTTCCGTCGACCTCCAGGCAGCCGTTAAAAGCCCCATCTTCAAATATCAAGGTCCAGTCCGCTACCTCGCAACAACTTTCTGTATGCCCCTTTCTGTCGCTCGAGGTAAAGGGGGGTCAGCTCAGAGCCTTAGTTGACTCCGGTTCAGCCCGATCCATCATTTCATCTCGGGTACATGCGGACCTTGAACAACAGGGTTTAATTAAAAGGTCAGACAAGTCATCTGCTATATGCTGGACGGCATCCCGTGAAATCTTGCCTATCTCCCGGGTTACTTCCTTTAAGATCAAAATTGATGGGTTTTCTTGGGTGTGGTCTTTTCTGGTTTCTCCTGCTCTGGGAGTGGATTGTATCATTGGTGCCGATTTTATCGCAAAAAGTGGTCTCGTGCTGGACATCCAAGCGCACCAATGTTTTTTTAAATTTAATCGGGAGGTTTTAATTCCGTTCCTTGGGTACCAGGGCGCTAAGCCGGGTATCCAAGAAGTAGCTTGTCCCGATTCTGCACGAGACCATCTCACTCCATCCCAGCAGACGGCCTTAGATCATTTGTGTGAGGAATTTCCCGAGGTGTTAACTCCTACTTTGGGACTCACACACCTGCTGGAATATAAAATCAGTCTTACAGATACGAAAATAGTGAGGTCACACCCTTACAAGTTTGCCCCTCCTAAGATGACCATTCTGCGAGAGAAGGTTCAAGAATTATTGGACCAAGGGGTGATTGAACCTTCTCATTCCAGCTATGCCAGTCCAGCATTTTTAGTGCCAAAGCCTGGTGGCAAACAAAGAATGGTTATAGATTACAGGAAGTTGAACGCCAATATCGAGGTGGATTCTGTTCCCCTCCCGGATTTACATTCGGCCTTTGATTGGTTCAGTGGGGCCAGATTTTATACCATTATCGATCTGAACGCGGCCTATCATCAGATACCTCTTGCCAAAGAAAGTAAACCATACACAGCTTTTTGTGTACCCTGGAATTTGTACCAGTACACAAGGGTTCCCATGGGTTTGGCTGTGGGGGCCCAGACACTTACTCGCCTTCTTGACACTGTCTTTCACGACGTCAAATTCCGTTTCGTCTATAATTATCTTGACTATCTGTTGGTGTATAGTGAGACTTTCGAGGATCATCTGCGGCATTTAAGAGAGGTGTTGGGTCGTTTAAGAGAGGCTGGCCTCACTGTCAATCCCGAAAAGGTTCGTTTCGCCCAAGAGAGTATTTCTTTCTTGGGCCATTTAATTTCATACAAGGGCGTGACGGTAGACCCAGAGAGGACACAAGGCATCCGTGACTTTCCTCCGCCAAGGGATGCGAAAGGCATAGCGAGATTCGTCGGTATGATAAATTTTTATCGGCGTTTCATACCGAATATCGCTGAAATTGCCGCTCCCTTGAATGAACTGAGGAAGAAGGGGGCAAAGTTTGCATGGGGGGAAAACCAACAGAAGGCTTTTGATACCTTAAAGGAAGCCATCATTTCCCCACCGGTGTTGCGGATGCCCGACTTTTCAAAGCCGTTCATTTTGCAGACGGACGCGAGTTCGGTTGCGCTCGGAGCGGTCCTTTCCCAGGTTATTGACGACGCTAGGCAGCCAGTGGCTTTTATCTCACGCACGTTGACCCAGCAAGAACGTAAATCATCCGTTTATGAGCTAGAGTGTTTAGCTGTTGTATACGCTCTAGATAAGTTCAGGCGTTTCCTGGAACATGCTGAGTTCCTGCTCGAGACCGACAATCAGGCTCTCTCATGGCTTCTAGCTCATCCCCGGCAACTGGGTAAAATTGGTAGATGGGTGGTGAAAATCTCATCCTTTAAGTTCACCGTGCAACACATCAGGGGATCCCAGAATGTGGTTGCAGATGCCTTATCGCGTATGTTTTCCCAACCCAGTGATGCCCAAGCTGAGCAACCCTGTTCCGTTCTTCTCGATTTTCCATTAGCCTTCACTGATGTGTTACCCCATCAGTTAAACGACGAAGTGCTGGGTCAAGTCATCCAAAATATTAAGCAGGGTAACGTACAGGCCCCTTATTTCTTGTCCAAGGGAGTCCTTTGTTGTCGAGAAAGAAAAGGACGAGCACCTAAAATCGTGCTGCCTAGCAAATTAGTGCCCATGGTCTTCAGTTATTACCATGATTCCCCAATCGGAGGCCACAAGGGAATTTCGAAGACCATTTCCAGTATTAGGAAACATTTTATCTGGAAGGGCATGGATAGAGACATCGCGACGAGAGTAAAAAACTGTCATCTGTGTGGCTTGAGCAAGCCTGCCCAGAACACCAAACTAGGGTTGTTATCTTCTGAGGTGGCGAGCAGACCAATGGAAAAGTTATTTATTGACTACGTGGGGCCGTTCCCCCGTAGCAAGTCAGGTAATGCTTACCTGCTTGTTTGTGTAGATGCTTTTTCAAAGTTTGCCTGGCTACTGCCCTTACGGCAGGCAACCGCTCGTTTGACCATCAACGCTTTACAGAACCACGTTTTTCAGCATTTCGGTCTTCCGACCATCATTGTCTCGGACAATGGCCCGCAATTTATTTCAAACGAATTTAGGCGTATGTGTTTCGCCAGTGGCATCAAACACGTAACCACTTCCCCTTTTTACCCACAACCGTCCCATGCGGAGAGATTCAATCGGAATCTCCGGTCCGCCTTGATTGCTTATCACGCTGAGCAACAAACCACCTGGGATCAGAATCTGAAGTGGTTACAATTAGCCTTCAACACGGCCAGACACGACAGTCATCAGGCCGTGCCCTTTGAAATTTTGTTTGGATTCTCGCCCGCACTCCCGTTGACCAACCTATGGGATATTGAAGATCTTCTGCCGCGGGAGCCCAATAATAAAACTGCGGAGAGATGGAAAATGGCTCGGAAGAATTTGCTGCGAGCGCACGAGCGGGTCCGTCGGCGTTATAATCAGGGGCGTATTCCAAACCCCTTCCGGATTGGTGACTGGGTCTATTGCCAAAGCCACCCACTCAGCTCTGCCGCCGACAAACGTGCTGCGAAGCTATGCTACCGTTGGTCGGGGCCATACCGAATCATAGGATTTACGTCACCGGTGACGGCCCGGCTGGGCGTACCGGGAGACAAACAAAAGTTGTTGACAAGCCACATTTCCAAACTTAAACGTTGTCGGGGGCTATCCAAAACGTTCGAAGGGGGATAGTCCCCGTAAAGATAGGACCGAGGTCCTTGTTAAATGTGGAAGTCGTGTTCAGGCGAATGGGGCGAGCCTCAGGAGATCGGAAGATCTCCCTAGCTAGGAATCTTTCTTTTGTCTTTTGCTGTCTCTCTCTTGTGCTGTATGCGGACTCTGATCAGGTCAGCATGCAGCACCCGCACACTTACATAATACATATCTTCTTTCGTCTCTTTCATTTTCCCTTTTTGATTTCTGTTCTCCTGAGAGCAAGCTCAGCTGAGCCAACCCAACCACGACGTCCACTGGTATCTTTTGGGGAGAGGTACACTGCAGGGTACCCTCCTGGCCTTTAACGTTGGGGCAACTATGTTGCCCTTTTGGGGTGAGGGTGTGCTGAGTCAAAAGATTCAGCGCGAGTTCAGTTATTTTATTGGCATTTTTTTGGACGGTAAGGACAGTACAAAAGTTAATGTAATAAGGAGTGCTGCTCTCTACCCGCGGATAGGAGAGGCTACCGTTTTCGAATTTTCATTGTTTGATCCGTGTTGCCGTCTGCCGAGTTTTTCCAGCAGTTTTAAACAACAGTGCTGCAGCCTGGTGAGATTTTCGTTACCCAAACGAGGGAGGCGTTCCGTTTTTTTTTGTCTCAACATGGAAGCCTAGCTGATGGCCTCGTAGAAAATCTCTTCGGTGGAGAGAAGTGTGAAAATCTAGCATCTACTTCTTAAAACTATGAGATAAGTTTCTTAACGACTGCGGTGAGTTTTGATTTCATTATATTAATTATATACTAAATTTTTAAAGGAGAAAACGTTTTTTTTGTAAGCTTGAGTAAGCGTGCCCACTTGTTGAATCATGCATGGTGAAAGACGTAATTGTTCGTAAAGTTTTTATAAACCAATAAAGCTTGATTATTGGAGTGTCAGAATCTCGGCTTTAATACCTAAAGTACAATAACCACAATGTAATTAATATTGAACTTTCATTAAAACTGATGTAACGAGATTGGGTTGTTCACTTAACCTATTACACAATGTGTCGTCATTAAGTGGTATAAAGTTTTGCTACAATGACAGTAAAACTTTATACATATATAATTGGGAACTTACTCAGGCACGTTTTAAACGTAAATCATGTCTCATTCAAAGTAATAGTATTCTCAGATTCTATGGAGTAAAAAACTATGTGTTTTAAATAAATTCTTCGCCACGTGGTAACCTCAATTTCACTCAAAGTAATAAGTTCATAAGGTGTTACAGAGCCAAGATAAATTATTGTATTGCAAAAGCAACTCACATTTAGTGAGGTTCAAGTTATAAAGCGTTATAAAGAATCATTGTTAGAGAACTTTTTAAGTAAGGCATGTTGGCCAAAATAATGTTACCAAGTTTTATTATGTACAACACAACCAGGTGTTGTTTTTATTTATGTATTTTGGAGGGTGTCCAAACAGTGGGGGCATTTTTGTGTGGTCTCTCACTAAAAATGTAATGTGTGAACAGGGTTCACTGAACAGAGACAAGTCCTGCTGCCACTGAACGAAATGACATCTTAAAAGCTCCACACTCGACACCGAAGAGAACAACGACCGCAACAACATGCCAATCATGAGATCGCCACGCTATAAATAAGAGATCATCCTTCTGGGCACATATAAGCAGGTGAAAAATATCCATTTATATTCACACGTAGAATCAACATGGCACCAGTTATACATAATCATCAGTTTTACCGTTCAAGTATGCATTCATTTGGATCCCCAATTGATGGGACAGTTTAGTGTGAACACTAAGTATTAATTGTAAATTTCAATATATGTATAGTAAATTGTCAGTTCAGAGACTGACATGTCTACAACACAGCATACAACTTAGATTTCCACTCATTTCTTTATAGAGCTTTCGCTACAGATTTAAAGTCAGTTTTGTTATTAGTAATTTTCTCAAGTTTAATTTACCAGGCATAAAACATATATTTTCTCTTATTTTTAAAATCTGGTTATGTCATTTGTATAAAAAGACTACTGGGGAGGTAGGTGTTATTTTAAATTAGTTTCAACCAAGCTGTGCCTGTCGAAACACTTTTCAACTTGTTTGTCGAAACAAGGTTGTCGAAACTGGTTATAAGTTGAAGAAACATGTCCGTCTCTGACACACAAATGTATTTTTTTTATATAAGGTGCTAATATGGTGCAATTTTTCTCTTTTCATTAATTGGCCCTATTTTAGTCTATATAAATTCTTTATATTAATCATGGTAACTGGGGGGCGTTAATTATTTTAAACAATTTTATTTCTCACCTTAATTAAGTATTTTAGCACTTAGCCACTTAGGCACTTGGTTTTAAATTTTAATGTCCTGGGGACATTTGTATGCTATACTTTATGATACACATGACGTGCAATTAACCCACACCATGGGGGTACATTTATAGAAATAAATCTTTAATCCTAATTGGGATTCCTATAAAGAAGAAGTTTAGAATTTATATACACCAGAAGGGTAATATAAAAAAAGGGCGTGGCAAGAGACCTTTATGTATTTGTATACTATTGTATATGTAATTTGTCTTGTGGAACGTGTTATGTCTGTATATTTCTGTGTACATTTTGGGGGATATATATATATATATATATATATAAATATTATGCATTACTGTACTTTTGGTGGGATATAGGGATTTTATTATTATTAGAATTTATATACACCAGTAGACGAGTATTCTATCTCAATAATCGTGGCTGATCATTTCTTTATGAAAATTAATTATTTTATTTAACACGTATAGTAAGTGTCACCTATAAAGTTCATTTAAATTAGATGAGTAATTATTTTAATTATTAATAGTAACTGGGAATGAAACCATTTATCTTAATTAATTTATATACTGCATTTTAAAAGGAACATATGATATAAATTTTATATTTTAATAAATAGTTTAATGGGAGTTTTATTTTGAGGTTAATGATTATTTTAAATTTTCAATTCATTGATGGTGACATAGCAATTATTTCCGTGGAATCAGTTAATATTTTTCAGGTTGCCTTGTTGAGAGGGTATACTTCTTTAGTTAACCATTTAAAAAGGGAATTATAAATCACTGTTGTTTTTGTTAGTTTTATTATGAGATAGAATAATAAAATGGGATTGTTAATTATTTAATTCTTGAGTTTTTATTGCAAGTCCCGTCTTACTGGATCCAGCGCAATTTTTAGCTTCTCTAGGCCTTAGCCTAGTTTTAATTAACTTGTAACCCCTCTTTACAAAAAGAAATATTCTTTTTGTTTTAACTACTCAAAATGAAGTAGGGGTTTCAGTATGTAAAAAAACTTTAACATTTATACCCCAATCTGCAAGCTTGTTTCTCTCAGACGTTTAAGTTTTGTTCTAAGGTAGTTAGTTAACTATTAGTTATCAACTTATTAATTAACTTTTGTTAGATTAGTAAGAATTATTATTTCCTTTAAAGTATCTAAGTGCTACATAAATTAAATGAAACCGTGGAGTGTTTTGATTAGCTATCTTTGACCTAACCACATACTGTGCAGATCGGCTTCCAACGTAATAGGCCACTTCCCAAATGAAATAAATTTCTCGTAACAAGTTTTCTTCATCAAGTTATGAACAAACAATTTGTAAGAATTTTCTTACATATTATAGATTTTACAACATGTCAACTGATTTCAAATTATTTAGTGTTTTAATCATCTAACTTATATACTTAATTGTTATTTGTAGATAATTAATTTAGAAAACAGTAGAGTGTTCAAACGATTATTAATGAGAATTACTGCTTTCAATCCGTATCACTTAAAAAAATGTAGAATCCACTGATTGAATAACGTATTTGTAAATGTTCTGCAACACAGTTTATATGTATTTTACAAACCTCCTTCGATTATTAAGTTAAATTTAAGTAACCTTTTAATTAAATTCATCAATACAAAACAATTTGTAAACATCTTTTAAGACAGTTTTGGGAAACATTAAACAATATACTCTAAATTCAAAACAGTGTTAAAAATAATAAAATTTATGAAAATAATTAACCTAAGTTTTATAAAAAAAGTTACTTCGAGGAAAATAACATTCACCCTCACTGTAACAAGAGTAAACGTAAAGAAGTTATTGTTTATATTATAAAGAAGTTATAAAAAAATTACTTATATTACATTATAAAGAAGGTATTGTTTATGTTACAAAAACAAACAAAATATTTCATGTTTACGCTAGAGATTCAATACATTTCTTCTTTCTTATAATGTGTAACTAATTATTCAGTGATACAAGTCTTATCTTCTGATGTTCATAGGGGTAATGTGTGTATCGTTGTGTTTAAAAGTAATGAACTACTGACAAAGATACACAAGATTCTAGAAGGAGCATACAACAATAAGAAGTAGAAAAATTTGACTGAAGAAAAATTGCTAATACTTTTACACTGTACACTTTCACAAGAATGGAAGAAAACATGAGACAGGTAGCTTTGTTTTATTAAAGAAGTAGGACGAGATATTACACTTAAAAAAGATGATTCCTGGAAGGTATGGACAAAGAGGATGTGAAATAAGTTCGTGATATACTGCCACGAGAAAACCATTTGACAAAGTTAAATGGCGCAAATTGATAAAGACGTTTAACAGAGTAAATTGAGGTCGACCGATCAATTATATACTGTGAGACAGAAAGCACCCTTAAAAGAAAATAGAAGTTTCACGGTATTAATTGAATTTTGTTTATCACGTGGTGAAAAATATCAACTCAGTATAAGATAATAGGAAACTTGGCAGTGTCACAAAATTTTTATTGACAAACTCTGACAGTAGTTTTAGACGATTCTCAAAGAGTTACATAAAAAGGGTTACAAATCGCAAATTATGTCAACAATATATTTCTTAGAGTAGGCTAATAAGTTAAAATAATTGTCAGAGTGTATCAGAAAAATGTGCATTAATCTACTAAGTGGGCTGTTTGAATTTCTTATTTAAAATAGGAGTTAAACGAATTGCCAATAAGTGGCAAGTGGAGTGAAGTAAGGCTGTTGTTTCTCGCTAAGCCTTTGTAACGCACAAGTTAAGTAACATTATTTTGGACGATCAAAGCAGGGATAAAAACTGGAAAAAGCAAGATAAATTTTCAGATATTTCCAAGTTGTGCCTATTGTACTTAACAACAGAAAAGCACTAAAAAAGCGATAGCGAAATTAGAAAAGTAATGAAGACATGTGAGGTGAAGATTTATGTAGTGAAAACAAAACTTTTTACATTTACTGATAAGGATGACAAGACAGACTTAGTACAAGAAGGGAGAATATAATTTAAAACTAAGATATTTAAAAAATGTGCTAACGCACTACTAGGGTAGCGAAGCAAATATAAAAACGAACTGTAATCGGACTTAGATTTTGTTGTCCATTAGGTATTTGAGAGATAATAAAGATGTACAGTGCTACGAGCAGATGAAATACAATTAAGTAATCCTCTATATAATTAAAAATTATCTTTCCACTCATTTCTCGACTAGCATACCGCTAGCAGGTCGGACTTCGATCTAGTCTCCATATTCTTCTAGCGCCTGTAGGAGCAATTTGTTGTTGCTTTCTCAACAAATTCAACTCAAATTATTGTATAACAGTGCCTTTGTTGATTTCTAAATGTTGTTTTTATCTAATTAAAGTTTGTAATTAGTGACATCATGTCCAGTTGTGACATGGGTGTCAGTTTCTCTGTTTCCACTGAACAGCACGACGATCTGAGTGATCGTCGTAACAATAGTGTGAGAAGTGGGATGGAAGTTTTAACGCTGGGAACAGAGAACACTTTGAAGAAGAGTAGTGTATGTTGTAAAATCAATTTACAAACAGGGATACCACTAAAGTGATGAAAGCTTTCCAAACGATGATACTGCAAGCACAGGAACGAAAACAAAGGACGACGACAGGAGGCGGATGGAGCAGAAAGACGACAAAGAGACGAACGTAAGCGGCAAGCTGAGGATATCTAAGCTTTGACACTAGAGCAAAAAGAGATGAGTGAGCTGCAGAACTAGGTGAGCTGTGAGATGAGCTGGACAAGGAAATTACTAGAAGATTTGAGGTAGGCACCTACAAGAATCAGTGTAGTTAAAATACTAGTTAAAATACCTGATGTAGAGGAAACAATGTTAAACAAAATATCTTAAGTTGACGACACTATGTCAAAAAGAATATCTCCAGTAGAAGAGTCAATTGCCAATAATAGAAAAAATATTCGGACAGAATTCGAACAATTTATGAAAGTACAGTAGCGCTCATCGAAACAAGTGCTGAACCGATTGTACCTACTAATAGTAAAGACAGAAAAATACACAGAACATATTATAATCACATTGCCTGCAGTTGGGACAGTTCATGTCAAGGCTTAACGTTTAATGGAAGCGCTCACTGGACGACGTATTTTTGGCAGCTTGAAGCCGCTGCAAGCGCAAATAATTGGACGGAGAAAGACAAAGTAATTTCAATCGCTTTAAAAGGAACTGCGGCAGAACTACTACAAAAAGTATCACAAAATAGCTACAACACCTATGCGTAATTGATAAAAGCTCTAATATTACTGCATGGTAATGTGCGTGTTATGGTGACGCGATGTGTCCTGCACTCAGTTAAGAGCAAGGAGGCGACAGCATTCCGGAGCGAGTCTTTAAGAGTCTGAATTAAGCATAGCCAAAATAATTAGTATAACCCATCCTGAAGTACAAGAGGATTTGCGAATGAGGTTTGAGATGCAGACATTTATTGATGGTGTCAGAGATAGAAAACTACAATAACTTTTATAAATAGCAAGACACCATAATAATTCAGGCCCCCTTGTCCATGCTCTACACTTTGATGGCATCAAGTCAGAAGGTGGTTGGGAAAATCATAAATTGCGTGCACTAAAAAACTGAGACGACACAGATAGATGATGAAGAGAAAGAACAAGGAACAGAGACCAAATGATCTGCGCAACAGAATATAGGAAAAGAGGGTGGAATACCGAAATGTTATAGATGTGGGACAATCTGCAACGAGATTCTCGGTCCAGAGTTTAGAACCAGAGAAACGACGAGTATTCGGTACAACGAGAGGAACAAAAACCCCTAGACAATAACGAAATTTTTACACTTCGGAAAAATAACGGGAGCTTGGTAGTTACCGGATTCGTTCAAGAAACGACGACCTTGATTGCTGCTGACACAGGTGCACAGTTTCCATTCTGCGCCCTAACCAGATAAAAAATCTGAAACCAATCTGGTGCTCTTGCAGCTTGCAAACAGCAACTCGAAGGCCTATAAAAATATTTGGGAAAGTGGAAATACAATACGTCGACTTGTAAGTCGACAAGTTACCTGCAAATTTGACCACCAAGTATTTGTTGCAGATATTACTGATAAAACAATTATTTATGTAGACCTTACAAACGAGTATGCTTTTGCATTGATTTCGAAAACAATGTCTTGAAAATCGAGCAAGGTGAAATAATGCTCTTCGTAACAAATACTTCCGAAAAATCAATGGACATGATTATTCCGCCAAAGTCCAAAAAAAACTCATCATGTTTAGAACCAAAGTAGATACTATGGAAAAGAGTGCTGTATACCTCATGTAGTCAGTACACCGGTGATACTGATTGCCAGAAATTTAGTAAAGCTAGAAGAAATCGAATATGTACTTTCATAGTAAATTGGCGAAGATTGAGAACCAGGCTGTCACAACATCGGCGGTGGCATCTTCATGGTAATGCAGATGGCTTATCCCAAAGACCGTGCTCCGAGAATTACCGATATTGCCTGGGAAAGGAAGAGCAGGACGCAAACGAACAAGTTCAAACCATTATTACATACTTCTTGGAGACGGTATTAGCATAGAAACGACCACGATATGGTAAACACTGAGGAAATGTTGGGCGTTTTGCATTTACTCATCTTAAAAAAATTTTTAAATATATTTTAAACTAAAATAATATGTTTATTTTAAACAATAAATATATGTTTCCATTTTTCTCTCGTACACTTCCTGTAAATCCGGTTTATGTATTGCAACGTATAACAGACAAAATATTAATAAAATTAATTACACAACACATTATTTCGCAATAATTATTACTAGTAAGCTGTCTGAGCTGGAGAGCTCGCTCACTATTTTGAACTACGTTCATTTGTCATTACATATATTTCGACATTAAAAATTTTTTCAATTATGGAAAAAATTACAAAATTCCCGATTTATCTACTGTTTGTTTAGTAAGGTAACAATTGTAGACCCCACAATAAAACATTTTGGGCTACAAATTAGTCTGATACTCAGATTATCCACTAGCCTACACTGTTGTTAAAGTTAGGCCTGCACAGATTTAACGTAATACATGGACTCTAAGGAACACATAATAAGCTGAATTGTCGGTGGGCTAGAATATCAAAACGTGTCTTTCTAGACAAGGATTTCTTCAACAAAGATTTGTTCTGTCTCAGCTCATATATAAACAAGCAGCGTTACAGGATATAATCTTCAGTAAACACACTAGCGAATTGGATTATCTGAAAATCGGCAATATTTTCTTTGAGGTTAGACGAATATCACTTCTGAGCCCTAGCAAGAAATTAAAACACAGTTCACTCCTGTGCAGGAAATACACATGGCCTGATAAACACAATGTTTTAACTTTAGGTTGCGTAAACGTCTAATGATACAGACAACAGCCAAAGTCAAATTGCAAACATGTATGACAGATCCTTTTAATATCACGAGAGGGTTAAAACAGGGCAATGTGCTGGCACCAACTCAGTTCAACATAGCACTTGAATATGTGATCAGGAAATTATCAATTGATAGGAATCCAACATTAGAACATAAAATGTTCCAGATCGTAGGATATGCAGATGATATCAATATTAAGGCAAGGTTCAAGGAAGAGCAAAAAGAGACATTCCAGGAGCTCAAAGGTGAAACAGAAGAGATAGGGTTACAGGTTAATACAGATAAAACAAAGGTTATGATCACGACTCAGAAGAGAACCAGAAAACCTGAACAGTTTGAAATTGAACCATTAACCTAGAAATAGTAAATCAATTTAAATATTTGGGATGTTGGATGGCAGAAAACAATTAAGAGATAAATGAAATAAGGAAAAGGATACAGGCCGCAAATAGAACATATGCTTCGTTGACATCTATATTCAGGACAAGAAATATCCACCATCAGTCCAAGGTTATATTATATAAAGTTATGATTAGGCCGGTGATAACATATGGCAGCGAGACTTGGACTCTGAACAAACAAGCCATTCTTTGACTTGACAAGCCAAGCTGAATCTGAGCTAACATAGTCAATACTTTTGAGGAGTATTTTTGAGGAGAATACATGGAACAATCCAAGTAAACGGGATTTGGAGAATGGGTCACAATGAGGAGCTATACAAGCAGTATAAAGACAATGATCTGCCCACCACCATCCGACTGCATAGATTGCAATGGGCAAGACATATCATTAGGATGGAAGACAACCGAATACCTAGGAAGGTAATGTTTAGTCAGATCAAGTGTAGAAGGCCTGTCGAAAGACCCAAGACACGCTGGATTGACGCAGTGGCGAGGGATGCTGATAATTTACTTAAAATATAACGATTGCCATCGATCGCCAAGGACAGGGAAAAATGGAGGCGGATGATTATGGGGGCTAAGGTTCGACTACGAACTGTGATGCCATAGAAGAAGAAGGAATTTATGATCGCATTTTATATGTCTATGTACATATGTAATACCAACAACAATCCACCTCAACAGATTTCCTGATTTTTATGTCGACTTTATTTGTTCTCACTTACTAAACTCATTAATATAATTTATAAAAAAATTAGGTTTATATGTCATTAAAGATAAAAGATACTATAATACCTAGAACATTTATAAGCTTTTTACAGCAATTTTGAATGTTAAACTTTCTGTCACTATGTTTTATAAAAGAGGATTTTTAATTATCCACTCATCATACCGACTTTTGTGATTATTACAGGTAATTTTACTGCAACTTATTTTAGGTAAATACACTCGTAAAAACAATATTGGAATTAAAATTCAGGTGATTTTTATTATTGTTTTTAGATCAGGTTACAATACTTTTTGCAATCGTATTTCAGGAAGGTTACTAAATTTTTACGATCATTTAGGTTTACCAATAATACCACTGATTTCCGTCTGTGCATATCTTTACACAAAACGGTTACTTTAAAATTACTTTTTGTGAGTGACTATTTTTTATACAAAACATGCTCGTGTGCGTGTGTTTGTGCGCGCGTGGACGCGTATTTTTTGTTCTTATCTTAGCGTATGTTCTAATTTCATTACATAATCTGTTCATGTTTCTTTTTGTACTTTGAAGTTAATAATAATACATCCTTTTTAATACGTCAATTTTTGACGTATTATTAACTTATGTCTCTAAAAGGAGAACATAATACAGGTACTATAATGATGTATAATACAAATACAATCAAGACTACATAATAAAAAAATCTGTGTTCTATAGGTACAGTGTACCATTGTATTGTCGGCACCCTCCATGATAGCAATAATATAGAATGACTTTTTTCTTGATAATAATTACGATGTATCCTACCATGTTATAGTAACTGTAATATTACACGTAACTTAATATTGCTGTATAACCTCAGATCACCTAACGTTCTGTCACTTTTAACTTTTACTGAAGCGAAAGCCGCAGCAAAGCATGTTTGAACCTAAACCCTTCCAGAGGGTTATAGAAAATAAAATAATGTCGAAAACAAACACACTGTTTGGTAAATGTGTAGTCATATAAGTCGAACTGAATAAGTAGAGTAGTTAGTTATGCGAATACGATCACTTTTAATTGCCTTACGCTATAGACATCTTGCAACTACGAAATCCTTTCATGTTAACACTCCTCGCTTTCTGGTCATTGAGGGACGAGTTAAATGTTTATCCTACTTTGTTACCTTGTACCCTCTGAGTAAGTAGGAAAGAGAAAGTCGTTGAAAATGTATTTGACCCCCAGTGTACCAACTTGCTTCACAGTATTTCTAGTAGACGAAATTGTTCCACAAAAACTTGAATCATTTCTATATGAAATAGTGTTCTGCTCGCTATTCGAATATCATATAAACTTACCCACTGTTGTACGTAGTTCTGTGATGAAGATTTAATAATTTTTTAGTAATCTTTTATTTTCGTGCTATATCACCGTATAGCAAACAAATCAAAATTATAATCTTCACATGTGTCCCTTCTTCCGCACATACGTTCACGTGCATATATCAGACGGAGAAACATGTTTGGAAAGCGGTCTGCTGCTTTAATTGACTTTCATGGCAGCTGCACCCTAGAGATGCGGCCAACCACGTATTTTTGAACCTTATAACGTGGTTTTCAAATGCTTATAATCCCTATTTTATGAAAAACGAGTAACTATTATAACCATATGCAACAAAACGAGTAGACCAATTTAAATTCATCATCAGCATCGTCTCCAAATCACGGCAAAAGCAATATGCTTTAAAGATCCCCCAACCATCTCTTCCTAGATCTACCCAAACACCTGCGTCCTATTCGTTTATAATTCCAGACTTGTTTGGCCAGTCTTGAATCTGGAATTCTTTCCAAGTGTTCTTTCCACAGGTGTTAATAATCTTTTAATCTATTATTCAACTTAAAAACTTGTAGTAATTCTTTTCTTATAGCCTCATTCTTTATACGGTTAAATTTAAAATACCTTTTAACTCACCTTTAAAACGCTATTTCTGAGCCCTGCATTTTAATTTCTTCTTTCTTGGTTGTTTCATAATTCAGTATTCAGTCATATCCATAAGACACTA
This sequence comes from Magicicada septendecula, assembly GCA_034769895.1. NCBI lineage: Eukaryota > Metazoa > Arthropoda > Insecta > Hemiptera > Cicadidae > Magicicada > Magicicada septendecula. The sequence goes on along the minus strand of CM068372.1, from coordinate 432,374,305 downwards.
TACGGACCATCATAACTTTGTAAAACTTTAATTTGGTATCTGTAAATACCTTGTTTCTAAAAATACGATTGATTTTTGCACAGATTGTCTGAAACATGCCTATTTTAACATAAATATCATAACCAATATAATTTTCTAAATAGTTAAAATGACTCATCTGTTCCACAATTCGACCATAAATTATATTTTTTTTTTTTATTGTTTCGTCGCCTTATACATACCAATAACCTTTGTTTTTGTAGTGAAAATTTTTATATTGTATTATTTGAAATCGGATGAAGCTTCTAAACAGATTGTTGTAAAGCATATTCGGTATTTCAAATTTCAAGCAAGTCGTCAGCAAATAACAGAACATTCACATATCTGTCCGGTGATAACTTAATAACAGATGTCACTAGATGTTTCCACTTCCTTACCAGATCGTCACCATAAATGTTAAAAAGAGTAAGTGATGTATTGCACCCTTGTCTAACACCTTGATTGTTATTGGTCTAACACCTTAATTGAAAGGTAACAACTACAATTATTTTTAATAGCCATTTTCGTTAGCTATTGTATAGGGCTTGTATAGTTCTTATAAGTTGTTGTGGGTCTCCCCGTTCTTCTAATACTTGCGACAACAAACTTCTACTTACACTATCAAAAACCTTTTCAATTTTAACAAAAGCTACACGTGTTTGTTTATTGAACTCGCAATGGTTTTTAATGAGTGTAATTGTAAAATCATTTTTTGTACAAGAACTGCTCTTTCTGAAACTGTTTTGTTCTTCCAAACTAAGATGCTCGGAAACAGCCTGTAGACGGTGGTTTACGATTCTTAATTTAATTGCATTTGTTACAAATATTTATCCTACAAATATGTAACACCTAAAAACCGTTTAACTATTATGAACGTAATTTAAGCTACCGTACCTTTGCATTTCTAAAAATACTCGGTGCTGAAGTGTTAAGTACAGATAGCAAACGTTCAGCATATACCAATTGCACAATATTGTTTCATTGTTGTATTAACTTTGCTGATACCAATCAACAGTACCACTACCACTTCATTCAACCTGCTGAATGATTTAATCCAGTACTGTACTATTTTTAGTACTATCACTATCCATTCACCAGCGGTAAACACGCAGTCAATTTCCAACTAAAGGTAATGCGTAAACAGAGCGATATATTAGGGTACAATGTAACATATTTTAAAGGGACTAACAACAAAAATTTTTTAATTTAATTATGCATTTTATTTTTAAACGTTATACTATAATACATTTTTAGTAATTATTGCATGTTGAAATGTTCATATAAAATGATTGATTGGATTCTGTAAAAAGAAAACATAAATCTATTCTTGTTAATAATCAACCTGAATTATTTTTAAACATTGTAATATGTATATAAATATCACAGACCCATAATAACCTACATCTGACTTCAAAGTAAATACTATAAGCCTTCCATTTTCTTTTCCATTAAATGTGGTACAAACAGAATATTGTACTTACTGACGTACAGTATATAAAATGTTCATATATTATGGAAACCACTGCCGTAACTTAATGATTACCTTGCGTTTTTCAATGGTTTTCTAAATTTACCTAACTAGATGGAGACGTATTTCTATGGTTTATGAAATATTTTTACGTATGCCAAGTATTTAAACACTCAAATTGCACATATATTTACAGAATTTTACGGATGTTGCAATTGTAATATTTATTCTGATTTTACGACGTTTTTGTAAATTAAAATGCAAACAAGAAAAAAAGTGATGCAACGCACTTGCAGTTGTTCAAAACAGGCTATGTGAGAGTTAGTAATATTTAGAAAGACGTTCTCGCGTTGGGAAACAGGTGTAACTAAGTATATATTTGATAGAGCTCACTCATATAAATGGTTTAGACCTTTGATCCTGCCAATCCCTATCGTAGAGATGTAAGTTATAAACAACATTTCCACGTTGTTAAGTTCCAATTAAATAATCATATTCGAATTCAGTAAACAATTATTTTTAAGACGTCAACTTCCCTTTTAATTAATAGAATTTAGTAGTAACTTCCTTTTCTTGTGTTATCCAGACGGTTTAAGGAAGAACGATATAGCCTTCTAATTTGAGGTGTACACCATGGAAGTTAGCCTTTATGATACAGTCGATTAGTAGTGTAATGGTTTACTCCAATCAACGTGAGTTCTGAGAACACATTTTTTTTATAATAATACTGCCCGGGAATGGAACCCGGGAGCTATTATTAAGTAGTAAGGCAACACAACCGCAGTTGTATTATACCTTGCTTACGTAATAATAAAATGATAGTAATTTTAATGTGTATATAAACTAAATTATCCAATATTGAAAAATGTTTTGAAAAAAAATGTAAAAATGTATTTAAAAACTGAAGTTGTTACGACAATTATGGTATAACGACGTCATTTAAATGTAATTACCTACCGAAATGGCTTTATTTACTTAATTATATGTAGAGTTTAATATACATTTGTCTCGTCACGTACATTTATTTAATATAAGCTCCTGATTGCTTTAAATAAGTAAATATTTATTTTCTTGGTCTAATATTTATTTTTATTCACACAATTAATAATTAAGTAGAACCTATTCTTGTTATTTTTGGTCGTTGTGATACAACAGAAAACTTCACCTGTTGATACTGATCAATAATATATCATTTGCAATTAAAGGAAATAATTTGTATAAGAAGAGTTTTCCGGGCTGTTTGGCCGTGGCCTACGGTTTAATGAGAAACCAAACGTTTCAACAGCACCACTGGCTGCCATCATCAGTGGAATTCAAAGAAATCCAAGACCTCCTGAACGTAGGTTGTTATCGTCAGGCCCACAGGAGGTCTTGGATTTCTTTGAATTCCACTGATGATGGCAGCCAGTGGTGCTGTAGAAACTTTTGGTTTGTCATTAAACCGTAGACCACGGCCAAACAGCGCGGAAAACTATTCTTATACAACTGACGGCGGCCGTGAAAGCCTTAGGACAATTAAAGGAAATGACTATCTTTGTTTATATTTTTAACGCGAAAAAAACACTATCTTAGTAACCATCAAGCTCGAAAATTTCGCATTATTTGTATAGAAGTTTGCGTGTTTCGTAATTCGTATCGGCAAACAAAAATATAGTAACTGAAATTTTGTGTAGGTTATTATTTATTCACGTTACAGGTATACTGTTAAATAGGCATTGCAAAATTTATAGCTCTGCGTGTCATAAACACATTAGCAATGGAAACTGCTCCAGTCGTTATCAATATATCTTTCGACTCTGTGTACTTTGTACGTATCGTTCACGCAATAATTACTAACACAATAGAGTGGTTAACCTCACATTGGAACGGTCTATGTTCTCTATATACAACTTTATAAAGCCGAAGTAAAAATTATAAGAAAAAAACGTTATAAGTAAATGCTTAATAAACCAAGATGACTTGTTTGAAATTCGAAGATTATTAATAACGTTTGTTTACAACTAATGAAAGCTGAGATTTACATCAGATTGTCACGTCGCAAAATGTTGAGTTTAACGTGTCATTTATTTCATTTATTGTTACGTAGGCTTGACATAAATAACATACTCGGCAAGCATACTTGACAGCATACGTGATGCTTGTCGCGCAAGGCTGATTTGACTCAATTGTTTCACTGGCGTTCAGTGCCGCCTGATATAAACTATCTAAACTTCCAAATTGTCGACAACACAGGAGTGTTGTCTGACTGTAAATACTTCTTCGGATGAACAGTTAAGTTAGTTGATTTTCCCCAAAATACAATATTGATTCCACCGCGTCGAAATCTAGGTTTGATATTATTTAATAGCACTGATAACAGTGTTATCGGAGACCGGTTATATGTTTCATCGACAGACAGGTGATTATTTTAGCAAAATACGTCAAGTAATGTTGTGCGGACTAGTGAAGTTTGTTTAACTTTCATTGTTTGTTGTATGTCGCTAATATTGAATAATCGTTTAGTTAAAAGATAGGCCTATATTATTATCCAAAATTCAGCTAAACTGTGACTCAAAGGATCGATAGTAAGTTAAATAGATTGTTTCGTGTATTTTGTCAGGTTCGGCATAGCAGTTGGCAATAGTATATTTTTACGGCGGTCTACTTGATCGTCGTAGCTACAGTGAAAACAAAATACAAGACTCCAATTATGTCACTAATCACCAGCTTTAATTTTCACAGTTAAACAGTTCGTAATTAACAACACAGTCTCTTGCAACAAATCAAATAAAAAATTTTCACACGCAATAAAATGTCAACTAATTTTAAACACAATTGTATTACGATTATACCCCCGATTATTAAACACTTCACTAATAACCACTTGAACGCACACAGTAATATCGCCCGATAATCACTTCTAATCGCCCGACAATAAACTGAAAACTAAGGCCGCTGACGCTTGTTTATTTACAACGCTCACAGACCAGAAGATTCCAACCTACGCCTTATCTCTCAACTGCGACGTAATTAATTGCGGCCTTGACACAGTCCGCGCGGCTTGCGGCTTCAACAAAAGTCTCGCGACCGCATGTTGACATCACATACGCACGCAACATTATAGCTGAATTCCAATTGATCGTTCGAGAAACACGTAGATTGTTCTGTGATGTCGTAAAAATATTATTATTTTAAGAGCATATAAATAAAAATTCCAATACAGTAACTCGGTTCACGTTGGAAAAGTTGGATTCTGAAAAGAAACCAAACCAGAGCGGCATAGAAAGAGAATAAGTATGGCTGACTTAAATGCCCCTACGTGTGTAAATAAATATTAAGAAATTGCAACAATGAGACAACAGTGACAACAATGAGATTTTCCAATATAAAAACTATGTAATTTACCGTAATACCATCCATACACTACACACGTTTTGTGTTGGTGGAACAGTGTAGGTAGAGCTCCGTAACAGCGGAAAGACAGACGACAATACGGTAACAGTTGGTTTTATATTGTACAATACACTCTTTGTCTTACGTGAACAGGTAGGCAAGAATACCTTTATAGTAGTAGATGAACGACGAAATAAATTCACTGCAATTGACGACAAACCAAAACATTACGTATTTTCGCTTTACATTGGAAACAGAATACTTTACAATTAGTACACTTCTTCATCATCACTTAGTGGTATATCAATATAACTATACAATAATAAAGTAAATTTAGTACGCAAATATAATGCGGGTACTGATATTAGGAGCGTACCTTTAAACTTTAAAATAAAATTACTCAGAATCTCATTTCCAAGTAAAAAAAGACCTGTATCAGAATGTAAAATCATCGATGGCATTAAAACATGGAGCTAAATTATTTAAAATTAGGGCATATAAAAATTATTTAACTTATACAACACAATTATAGACATTTAAGGCACGGAGTACACAATTTATGATGGAATTACAGAACAATGAATTGCCGCTTTCACATTAAGTTAAAATATATACTGTACAATGCTCCAGCAGTAAAGTAATGTAACGTTTACAAAGTGACAGATAAAAAAAACATATGACGTTCAATTAGTTTAGAAATATCTGTAGGAGTCACAATAAATCAATTTACGCTTATCTGAGAAGGGTATTAGAATATTACCCAAAACACATTGACAGGTTTCAAAAAGAATATCTGGGAAAATCTAATTAAACCTATTTATTACATAAATTTAACGACAGTAATGAGGTAATTAGTCAACCGATATACTAATATTATAATGAATAAACAACAAAAAAGTATAAATAAAACTACCAAGTACTAAAAAATTAGTCAACAAAAATTATTTAGTTCTAGCAAATAAAGCACACACAACTCCTGAAAATTATACTACAAGAACATACGAAAAACATCACAATAATTACACAGTTTTGAACTGCGAGTAAAGTTGTTTTAGGTCACTAAGTAAATACATTTACAAGCTACAGAGATGTAAGTACAAAAAGTAAATACATTTTGTGGAAAGTAAACAGAAACATAAAAAAAATTGTCCTTACATAAGTAACAGGCTTGTAAATAAATCATAGACTTCTAATTTTAGATATAATTTTACCTTTGTTAAATCTTACAGCCGTCTTTTTAAAAAATCTTTAACTGTGATACCTACTTTTTTAAATTCCAAACACAGTTAAAACCAAAGAGAATGCTACTACATAATATGTTTGAATATTAGCTACAAAATGTTTGTAAGAAACAACGAAACACTCAACATTCTGAAGCTACCGAACGTAAGAAATATTCTTGTTTGAGTCAATGTTTCCAAATCACAAAAACTTAAATTTACATAAATGTCAAGAAATTTAGCGTACTCAATTTTATATGTTTAATGTGTACATTATTTATTGTCCAAATCGCATGGATTTCTTTACAATCCGTTGCTCAATAGAGTTGTTAATTTAAGATGCTTGCACATACATTTTTTCAACACTGAAATTTGAATGACACGCTATAATCTTTCTTCCATATTCCTGGGACCTACACACGTTTTTGCAGGATACTCAGTTCACCCAAGTATATAACGTTTTTGCCCTTTTATAAACCTTTTCAAGAGGTATCCATAGAACGCTGCTGACCAATCACATGTTGCACTAGCTTCCAGTGTCCTCACTGCCATCTTCTACAACCAAATCATTTGCTTATCAGGCCTATTGCACCGTGAACGAGTTTGTTATACGCATGTAAACAAAAACTCCCACTTTGGCTAGATTAAAGTAATGGCACAAATGAGACATGCGTTTTTAGTGAAAATAAAGACGTAATAATAACTAGCATCAGTATTTACCTGTAAATATTATTTATTTCTTGTGTTAAGCAAACTCACCTAAAATTAAAGTATATTCTAACATAGAACTACGTTGTTGCAATAAATATTATTTAAGTATTGAGATATATTTTAAGTACTACTACTACTACAGTGCAGATATGAAACTACAATTACCGTAACGCCTTCATTTGTTTCCTTATTGAGGACGTTATTCCAAATATTCGTAAATACTAGCTGCCATTATTATAGTAACTCTGGGTAGTAAATCGGTAGATGATTTTAATGTGGGTGCTGCTATTGTCATTGGCTGCTATTGTTGGGCTTCCTATTTTCTGCGGCAGTCGTTGCTGACGACAGATCTAGGCCACACGTTGTTAGGGTTTTCTTTTGTGCAGATCCAAATTCTTAAAATAAATGTCTCTACTGTGGAGGCTGTAACAACATTTCCGTAAAAAATTACAGTGACTACAAATAAAACATTCTTTATAAGTATGTGTAGAATTAAAACCGCAATCTATTCACATTATATAGTGAGCTTCTTCTGTATATAGATATGTATTTAGTGTTTATGATATTAAACGAAAATATTTTAGAGAACTCTTGTAAATTGACGTCATGCGACTTGGACGACATGCACCAAGTCACCAAGAAAGTATATAATATAATTAGTATAATTTAGTTTTCACCAGGTAGGGTATATTTAGGCTTATATTACACGTAGATACTAAAGGTCAGTTAAAACTTTTTGATGTACAGGCAATCCCTATGGTTTTTTCCCGTAGCAGGATTTACATCTGTTTATTGTTAAAATATTAGAATGGGTAAACAAAACAACAACACATTTGTACGTAGCGATTTAGTTAGTATCTAGGTATTTACAAATAAATTATGCTTATGAATAGAAATTACGGTTAGTAAAATGAAATATACCAGGTTTCTATCACAAAGTGCTGCTATTGTTAATTATGAACTCAGCTTTACATATGTTTTTATTCATTAGGCTTGAATAGGCGTGAAACGCTTCATGAAAATTTGTGAGTGTAGGATTGTAAGCAGGATGTTGATGTTATGACTTTCAACCACAATTTAAATGGTTTCATTCACAAACAACACTGATCCATTTTAATATTCATGTTTTCGGGAAAACATACCCATGAAAATAAGAAATGATAACAGCATCAAATCTAATTACGCCCGACACCTGACTTCACACAATCATAATTACAAAGACTTTAATTCCAACTTAATACCGTTGCATGTATGTAAGAAGGGCCGTTTTATGAATGCCTTGGAGGAGTTTGAAATTTATGGTGCATACTGAAACCACTGAAACCTGAGCAGTCGCGATTTCGTATTAAATGATCAGCTGAACTTTGGATCCAACCGCTCGTACGATACCGCCTTGAGTCTGCTCGCTAAGACTACGATAAAGTAACAACCGTTCAGTAGCAGATTGAACTTGAACGGGTGCGCACTCAACATCGCGAACAGTTCATATGCACATTGACATTTTTGTTATGTAACGATCTCGTAAGAGTGATATAGTTTTATTTTTTATTTTACTATCTGAAGAAGGAGCATAGTCTCCGAAACGCGTAAAAGAAGAGATTTATAAGAAGCCACAAGGCGGATTATTGAAGGTAAATTAATTTATTAACTGATCCATTGTTACGAAAATGAGGCATTTCTTTAAGACCTTTAGTTACACAATCACTGTGAATGCAAATAATTACTGTACTGACCTAGCAGTAACCTAGTGAACTTGCCAAAACAAAAATTTGCTTATACTCACACCTGGGTGCATTGGTGGTCACGATGTTTGCTTCCGCCATTTTGTGCGCCGCGGTGTGGTGTGTGTTCTGGCAAGAACGTCCTATAGTAGCATGTTAACTAGGTCAAATGTGTCAGTAAAATACTGGCACTGTCCTAGCTGTCATAACAGAGCCTGGCGATACTTAACTTTTTACACACATTTGCTCTCGAATTAAAATGGACCTACGTAAATGTACAAATATTTTCGTAAGCAGCTACATTTACAGTGGCGTTCATATGTTTCATTGTAAATACTTGTATGCATGAATATTCATAAATATATCTGTGCGTGTGACACATTAACGCATACAGAATAATCTGTGTGTGTGTGTGTGTGTGTGTGTGTGTGAGAGAGAGAGCGCGCGCATGTGTGCGGCCGTGTGTTGAGTCCACATTCGTAACGTATACTGAGGAGGAAGTATAAAACAGTACGGTAAAATTCAATGCAAAGAATGTCATTAATGGAATGAATGGATAACAAACTTTGACATATACTTTCCAAATTACTTATATATTAAAAGTTTTGATTATAATTCCTTGTGTAAATATCGTAATACTCTGCCAGTTATTAAGTTTTCACATTTTATTGTTATGGAACCAAGTGATGTATTTAATATCGTCAGACAGTAGGCCTAATAGTAATTTTAAACTCACACGGCTTCAGCGAGGATTGTAAGCAGGATGAATTTATTTATTTCGTTTTTTCTCGTTTGCTCGTTCGATTTAAGTTTTCACTACTTCAGTGTTCCATTTACCGCAGCTTTCATCACGTTATGTTATTAATTTTATATTATTATGACAATAATATAAATTTTCATGTATTATTTTAAACAGAAATTTCATACCTTAAATAAGAGAGCCTTATAATTTAATAATGTTTAAGTGTATTTAACAGTTTTACAGCATGTAGCTTAGTCATAGGAAGCTCACTTAACACCGAGTTTGTTTATTCATCATACTGTGTTGTGTTGTGGTTTGAACTCAAGGTCGAGTCAATTCAACCACGACTACCAGTTACGAGCAATAAGGCAGATGGCAACATTTACGTTTACTTTAGTCAGTATATTCTTGTCACTTATGGATGAACACACAGTACCATGAAGTTCGTCAATGCACGTGGTTGGACATAGATTTTTTTCTCTCTATCAGTTAGCACCAGTGATGTCTCAGCTGCACGAAGTCTAGAGGTTGAACAGGGGAAGTGATGATAATATGACAACTTCATATTTATTGTGAGCAATAATAGATTTAACATGTTTATCTTTTGTTTGTGTATTTATCGTTTTCTCGATTTTTTTGTTATTAATTTGTACGTGGTTTAACGTTCTAGACTTTATCATTTTTCTTTTCTGCCGTGGTCGAATCAAACTTTGGTGACCTGTTTGCAGTACACAGTACGTTAACGCAGACTTGTCTACAACGATAAACGATTAAGGCACCACCGAATCTAAGCTTTCAGTGAACAGTTTACTCAACATGTTTACACTGAATGTAGGAGTATTTGAAACACCTGCCGTTTTCTTTTCATTTTTCTTTCATTTGCTTGTTATGAGGTACGGCAGCCTTTCCGCATTTTTTGTAGTCAATGATACCTGCAAAATCGCTTCACGAGATATTCCTTACACTGGATTGGATTTGTTTTATATTGTCACGATAATTACGGAACACTATCAAACAGTCGAAAGTGCCGTTCTACACTTTTCTCGGATAGCCGAGCAGACGTGTTTCTGTCAAGGCCGTGTACTCAAGTAGCCTCTAGACGTTTCGAGTGCTTGTTAACTGTGAACATTATATTGGCATGGACAATTATTCTGGGACATTGTCATCCTATATATAAGCAACAACGGCCGCTTAGTTAGGTAGTTATTTTGGGCGATGTATTCAGTGCGGATCAAGAGGAGTTGTGGAAAGTGATTATTGTGTTATAATTAGTGCGAAATTTTTATAGTTGGCATTATTATTGCCTACGAACAAATTTAACTTGAGTTGCTGTATAAGAGTATCCTGTTGATAATAATTGTCCTTTGTGACAAATTAAAGCTGGCAGTTAGTGGTTTATGGGTGTCTGTACTTTGTTTTCCACTGTACCATACGACGATCCGTGAGACCGTCGTAACAATATTATGGTATTGTATTACTTGGACGTTTGTTGGGATTTCCCAGACGTTTTATTAGTATTATTTGAGCTGAATATTTGAATTGAATTGTCAAGGAAAATCCAAAATAAACAAGAAGGTTGTTTATAGAACAATGTAGAAAAAGTGCTGTACCTAAAAATACTCAATTACTACTTCCTTTTAAGTAGTCATTCTCCTTTATTCATACGCTTTCTTTTGCGCTTTGGTACTTCCTGACTTCCTGTTTCCTTCTTTTAGGTTGTGTCATTTTATAAAGAGTTATTTTTAATTATTTATATAATACCAACATTTTTAATCCATGATAAATGTTAAACTACTACATAATACGTTTCTACGGGAACCTAAAAGTCTGATAATAATTTAGAAACACCCTTACATAAACTAGGCCCTTTATCAGTAAGTACAACATAACATATCAGTACTAACAGATTAGGATGTTGCTAAAAATTCTTTGTTAAAAGATGGTGTATAATAGGTGTGCGTGCGTGCGTTTGTGTGTGTGTGTGTTTGCGTTTTGTGTGAGTGTAAAAGTATATTCGACAACAAATGTATTAACAAAGTAATTAGGTAATAAAATATACATACGAAATCTTGAAAAGTCTCAACAATATATAATTTTAATGAATGAATCAAACTAATTATAAAGCAAATATAAATGAAAATATACAAAACAAAATTTAGGAAAGAGAAATATAATAAGAATTAGACGGCGTAATGTGCTCTTCAGTGTGTTACGTTTCCATTAAGTGATCAAAATCATGTGTTTTCGATGTTACCTTATTCGATGCTTTTAAATCGAAATGCGAAACTTTCTTCGCCACATGGGTGTAAAAAGACTGTAAATTCCTTACGTTTATTGTTTTCAAATCGCACAGCTTATACATTTTTAACAAGCTTTGTAAGTAATAGTAGATTCAACCCATTGTGAACTTTTACTTTTTTATCATTTGGAGTTAGCATTGTAACAACATTCTTAATTCTGAGATCTCGATTAAATTTCCATCTAAATTCAGACAAGGGACATTAAACGTTTTGTACGTTTCTACAATCATAATAACTCAACTTCTTAAACATTGAAAAGGTAAGTAAAATTCTGGTTTGATTAAACACATTTAGTGAAACATACGAACTTAAATTGGAACCGGAAATGCTCCATACACACGTTGAATAAACTCCGATTGTGCAATCATCCTATCAATTACATAGACATCAAGAATTTTAATAAGTTTAATTATTAATTACGAGTAATGTAGGGCTTATGTATAATTTTTTAAGTATGTTTGAATTTATTTTTATTTGCACTTAAATTTGGATAAGACATGATAAATTTGCGTTTATAATGTAAGACTTTCACACGTCCTTATGTAGCTCCGGATTTATGGAACGGAATGACATTTATCCAGCACATCCTCTACGGGATGAAATTTATCGATCCTCTTTAGAGGCACCCAAAAAACGAGCAATTTTGGGCGATTGTGGCACACTTACCATAAGTGCGCTGAGCACCACCTTCAGTTTGCAACTCCTTTCCATCTAGTCTTGATCATGACTCCGGCATTGTCAACAAATTTGTTACACGAATTACACAAATATTAAAATATTTTCTAAATCTTAAAAGTGTTTAATACATCCTAATTTAACATTAAGTCTACATAAAGTATCACATATAATTGTTTTTTAGAGAAAAATTTAATATTATACTTTTATAACTATTTATCTAATTGTTGAAGAAATTTAAATTAAAACTCGTTAGAATCGTAGTGTGAAATCTCTGTAGTAATGTTCTGTTAATTGGAAGGTGGTAGATTTTAATTAAGAATAACCAACTGTGAGAGACACCGTAGCGCTTAATTAACTTTGATACTCCCATCTTAACTTGGATACGACATGTTACATTTACAGATAATAAACACTGGATTATTTTCCAGACAGAGCGTCGCAAATATCTTTAAACAACAACACGAATTGCTACTACTACTACTACTACTACTACTACTACTACTACTACTACTACTACTACTACTACTACTACTACTACTACCACCACCACCACCACCACCACCACCACCACCACCACCACCACCACCACCACTACAAAAGAAAGGTAGCAAATATTATTGGTTTTTTTATAATCTTAACCCGCTCTGTTAACCCGTTTTACTTTGCCTTTTTATACACAGTGACACTGTGATCTAAAGAAATACTCAGCATCAACGTTTTCATTATGAAAACCGTAACTAACAAGTAATCTGGAAAGGAAAAACTATTTCTCAATAAAACTAAGTAGTTTTAGAGAAACCGAAAAGTACCTCACACATTTGAAATGAGGACATGTCTATTCATTTCTGTATTTTATTAGCATTTATTTTTTGTCACCTGTTTCTCAGTTGTTTGTGTGCTACATATATATAGCGAGTTAACGAAAATAAACTAGAATCCAACTGACCATTTAAGTGCTGTTACAGAATGTGTGTGACGATTATCTTCTTTTACTGTACAAACGTCACGCAGCGTAGGGGAACGTGGCAGTGCTGCTACGCTTCCCCTCTCCGAATCCAACGTCAACGTATCTGCATAGTACGCTAATACGCCTTGATGAGGCCTGACACTATAGTTACAGACCCCGACAGCCTCGCACCTGTATCCGCTAATCCAACCTGTCATTCAGACTGTCTTTCTTTTACCATTGTCAAGCATGATGCGTGCTTATTTCTTGTTGTAGCCATGTCTGCTTCTTATGGGAACATAATATCCTGGTCATGATATGGTTTTCAAACGTGTACGCGACTCTTACCCACTCGCCGTATTAAGAAAGTCCACTAACTCTCCCATTTTTTGTCCAATGTGCTCTCAAGAGGATACAGCTTCCAACGATAGACGAAACTGCAGTGCTACGTAAAGCATCTGCAGAGAGCTTTCTTGTCTACTTCAAGGACAGATACTCCTATGTAGTCGTAGAGCGTAGGAAGTGTCAGTATTCTACGCATACACTAGAAACCGTACGCTAACGGCGTTTCGCTACTCTGCTGTGGAGTCTGTATTGCAGTCAATCTCTGACTACGTCAAAAAGATTCTACTAATTGTTAAATAGATCTAGGTGTCCATAATACCTTTATCTGCAAGACTTCTGCACTTAATGGGCAGTAAAAAACTCGTTTCTGGATTCCATCGCTCGACTGAGCAGACAAGTCAGACAAGCTCCTTGGAGGTACTGTTCGTTCTACGCAGAGGCAACTTCGAAGTGGATCGCAGATCCCCGGATGAAGCCTTCCTCCTGCAATATCTAACACAACTCAATCAAAAACCGTCACTTCCGACAAAGAGTATTTAACAGTACCACTTCTACCTATATTTTACAACGTTAGTTTAGGCTAATAAATTGAAGATATGACCGATGTTATTAAACATATATGTAATAGCAAGTAATGATAATAAGTAATAACTTGAAATACACCAGCACAATATCGAATTCCCCGTGCAAACAGATTTTAGTTTGCTTTACTATTAGATATGTTATACTGACTAACAATTTCTAATGTGTTTTGTTATTAAAGCGGGCAAGTAAATCGTAACGTAAGGCATATATTAGTCAGTTTTATCGTGGATGGTGCTTTGATTATTGGTTTTCTTGAGCTTCATATTTCAATGCGAAACCTTGTTGTTGACAGATCTAGACCACACATTGTTAGAGTATCCTATTATGGAGACTCGAAACCTCTAGTTTAAAAGTCTTTAACTGTGTTTATTTTATTTTTTATTTAACTAAAATATTTATAGTGTTTAGGAATAACCAGTAGAATATGTTAACAAATATGATCGTATATTTTTTTTTACATCAAATAAAGTTTTCGTAGTAGTTTCTGTAGGTACCATTGTATGATTATTGTATTATTGTATGATAGTGAATAAAATTATTCTGTATTTTAATGAGCAGAAGACTACTTACAAACTAACGTGATACGTCTTGTGTACGTGTAACAAGAATAAGGTACAATTATCTATTTTACGTTAACATTTTAATTTTTCTTTTTAATTAATTCATCATCATCATCATCAGCGGCGCAACAACCCATTACTGAGTCAAGGCCTCCTTTAACAGCCTCCGCCAGTTGTCCCGGTCAAGTGCATCTGCTCTCCAGTTCCGGGTCCCAAGGAAGCGGCGCGCATCATAGCTCACACCGTCTTCCCAACGTAGTTTGGGTCTACCAACACTCCTGGCGCCATAGATCTGTTCTGTGAGTGCCTTTCTTGGTATTTCATTCTCCCCCATTCTGATCACGTGTCCAGCCCACCTGAGTCTACCAAGCTTTATAATTTTCACAATATCTGGTTCATTCAGAAGTGTGTTCAGTTCTTGGTTGGTTCTTTTCCTCCATTCACCTCCCACACATATTGGACCAAATATACTACGGAGGATTTTGCGTTCATGAACCAGCAGGCTTGACTCAGACTTTCTAGAAATGGTCCAGGTCTCAGAACCATAGGTGAGAACTGGGCGGATCAGTGTTTTATACAAAAGCAGCTCCTGGCAATTATTCTGCTTTGGAACAGGGGTCTGAGACCAAAGAAGCACCTATTAGCTTAGGTGATTCTTCGCTTTATTTCCTCTGTTGTTTCCCCATCAGCGTTAACTTGGCATCCTAAATAAACGAAGTTGTTGATTTTTTCGAAGGAATAGATGCCAATTTGGATGTGCTCTCCTTCTCTAGCCTCCTTTCCTGTGGCCATCTATTTTGTCTTGCTTTCATTTATTATGAGACCCAGTCTCCTTGCGGGACCTTAAAGACAAGAAAGGCTTCAGTGACTGCTCGAAGGGACCTCCCAATTATATCTAGTTCATCAGCTTATCCTAGGACCTGCACCAACCTGTTGAAAACTGTCCCAGAGGAATCTATTCCAGCATCTCTCATAGCTTTTTCTAAGGCAAGATTGAAGAGGAGGCAAGCAAGAGCATCGCCCTGGAGGACTCCCTTTCCATAGTCAAACTTTCCTGATAAGTCATTCTGAATCCTCACCATGCCTTTCACTGTCAGCATTGTCATCCTACACAATCTTATTAATTTCCTTGGTATGCCCAGTTCTTCAAGAGCAGTGTAAAGTTCTTTTCTGTCAATGATGTCGTATGCATTTCTGAAATCTATGAAGAGGTGATGGGTTTGTAGCTTATGTTCCCTACCTTTCTCTAGACTAGAATTTGTCGGAGTGTGAAAACCTGGTCTACTGTCGATTTTCCTCTTCTAAATCCGCACTGATATCGACCAATCACCCGATCACCATGTGGAAGCAGTTTTTGGTACAATATATGGGACACTATTTTATACGCCACAGGGAGAAGAGAAATGGCTCTTTAATTATTACAGTCTAGTTGATCTCCTTTTTTAAAAATGGACATATAACTGCCTTCTGCCAAGCTGTTGGCAGTTTCTCTTCTATCCGTATATCAATGACAAGGTGATGAAGGGTTTTAACCAGCTCTGGGCCACCGTTTTTGAAAAGCTCCGCAGGAGGATCATCAGAACGGGGAGTTTTGTTGTTTTTAAGTCTTTCTATTGCAGCTATCATATCATCTTCATCCGGAGGCTCGATGTGTTCATGTTCTTCTAGCACAGGTGGTACATAGTTTTCCACCTCGTCATTCTTAGAAAGAAGAGCTTCAAAGTGCTTGCGCCACCTTTCGAGGATTTTCCCCTTTTCTGTAAGTTAATTAATTACTTTTACTAATAGGCTAAGGAAAAAATGAATAGTACAGAACATTTTAAGAAATATTGGTCACTCCAAATGACTGTTAGTACATTATTTATATAGCTAAGTACCATCTACAGGTATTTTTACACGTCCAAACTACACACATCATTTTTGGTAAAGAGAGTCTCTTATAAATAAAGAGTGGTTTTTATGTAGTTTGAGACATTCGCTTTCTCATACAAAAATTAATCAATCACACGTAGGCACGGTGTCTGTTAAGTAGATGTATTTCGCACAACATTGGCAACATAGAATAGCAAATAATGCCCTCATAATGGAACAATCAGTTACAAAAATACGGCTAAGGCTTTTGCGTTAATTTTTACAAAATAAACACTTAAAACTACTACAGTTGCACTATTTCAGGAATAATGACAACCACATTCGGCACTCACACTATTCTCAAACAAAGATTAAATAGTTTTCACTATGACCGCAATAAAACGAAACATTTGTGACTGCAGCAGAAGAACACTAACCACACTGTGAAGTAGATACGTATTGAATAGGGTAACGAGAGAACGCAAAGAAGGAAGCTCCTGTAGAAGCAGACGTTACTCCAGTTAACGAAGGAAACGCATTTACTTAAGCTATGGTACTGTGGCACGGGACACAAGGTTCCGTTTTCTCCTCATGCGACTACGTTACAAAGTTGATGCTGATCACGTATCGCCTGTGTTCCGGCCTTTTAAAGTTACCCGCTGACGTTTCGTTTTCCACATTTTCTTGTTTTTAAAAAGATTGCTACACAAGCTCAAACTAAGCGTTGTGTTCTTAGATAGAGTATTAAACATTTTCACGTCTCCTTCTGCAGTGGAACTCTACACTTACAAACAAAATACGAATACACACTTTTTCTTCCTTGCTGCATAAAGCAAGTTAATGTTCCTCCACATTTGTAAAAATTAATTAGAATCGTAACTTTAATATTGTATGTTCAAAATAAACACTACTTTATGTGATACATAATTAAAAATTTTAACGCTTTTTACTTTTAACACATAAGCTTATACCTTCTGGAATAACTAATATGCACTAAGTTTTCCAGATAACAATAAGTTTCGTGACAACTTATGAGATTAAATTCTGCTAAAAAACTATTTTTTTTATGAGACTATATATCTGTGGCCTGGGTCTGTAGACGATTAACATAAATTTTTAGATCTCCTTAAACACTACTCCATAACTATTACGTAGAAGATTGCTGAAAGATTTAATAAAGATTACATGGAATGTTTCTATTTTATCGATAAAATTACGCAGAAAAATTATGTGATGTAACTTGTTTTTGGAAAGGTGTTGTTATCATTCTAAATCATTTAGTAATCTAAGCGTTTTAAAATTTACATCGATATTGTCACTATTATTTTGTTTTTGACTGTAAAAAAATATTATAATAGTTATAGTAGTAATAATAATAATAATAATAATAATAATAATTGTTGTTGTTGTTGTTAAAATGAAAACTATGTCTAACAGTTGCTCACTCACACTTAATAAGAAATTTGAGGAACAGGAATTTTAGAGCCACCACAAGTTTTTTGCAGGTCGAATAATTCGCGTTAACGGTAGCATTACGTCGAACTATCGTTATCTATAAAGCATCTTGATAGTTAGTAAATTAAACGGAACCGAGGAGGGCGTTTCTATTAGTGGTTACCTTTGACCTTACCGGTTTATTGACCTTACCACACTCTGTGCAGATCAACTACCAGCCTCCTAAGTAGTCTCGTTGTTAATGAGGCCCCATGTTAAGATTACATACATATTTTATATCTATTATGTAAAAAATTCTAAAAGTTTTATGATTCAATTTAATTATAAAATTTATTTTCATTAATTTTTCCTATTAACAGCTGTTGTCTCTTTCGACGTTAAGCTTAAAGAGTGGCAGAAATATAATTCTTAAGTTAGAAAAATGCAGCTGGCATGTTCTTGATTCTTTACAAATAGCTGAGTCATCGTCATCGATGTATACTAAGTTATATGGATCGCGTACTGCATTCACTGAATTCGGTCCGACCGCTACACCAGAGGTGGGCAAGAACACTGCGTATTCTATATACTGTACCTGTACAAAGTCTGATTTTTCTGCTTTGTTATAGCTTTTGTTGCTTCAGCGGAGCATATTTTGCGTTAAATGGTATAGCTGTCTGATTAAAATTAATGACTCCAAAGTGGGAAATTTTTAATAAGTTCTTTTTTTCCAAAATTAACACATTTGTTTCACTCTAAGATTTCAGTATCCAGACACATTATTTCGGTTTATCGCTAAGTTCTCTTGCGTTCATAAACAGTTCTGTTGCGTCCTTATTTATAAACATTTAATATTGAAGCCAGACGAATAAAGATAAGAATAAGGGAAACAAATGATAAAAGGCGTGAGCTGTAAACTTTAAAATGTTTACTGGTAAAAGAATCTATCGTATACGCTCGCCATGGTCGTTAAAGTGTTCAATAAGCAATGCTAATTTATATTAATTTTTTAATTTTATTTAATTAGCTACGTATTAATTGTATAAAAATTGTTTAAATTAAACATTACTAAATAATACAATAATACAATTATTTAACTTTTAGCGGACACCAAGCTTACAGAAGATAGCTGCAGCGGTTCTTTCCTTAGCAATATTATAGCACAAGATTTTATAAAATAATGTCACTATTAATTTGGTAAGTTTCACTTTATGGCTGTCTTCAGAAAAATTATTGTTTGAAATATGTTTTCTAAACACTGTGCCGGCAAAGTTTTTGGAAGCTGATATAATCATTTTTTGGTATTAAGTTTACTGTCAGATGCAATCAATAAATTACACATATATTTTACAATCTTTAAAACGTCTAATGACACTCTAATTAATTTTCCGCTTGATACAAAGTCAGTAAAATGAATGTAAACGCTCAAGCTATTGTCATCTGTTATCAGTTAAGCAAAAGTAAAAACAAACTGTTATAATAATAAAATCTTCATAAGCACAAATTTTCAGTAGAACTGTCCCAAATGTAATAATTGTAAGGTGTCAAAACAAGTCCATTATTGACTGAATGACTCGTTTAGTACACCTGGTAACCTAGCGCCAAACGCTTTATTCTACCGATGGTGGGGGAAGCTGTACGTGCTTCGGACCGTTTCCTGCCGTTCACTTTGCTTGGCAGCACGCGATCCATATAGTATACATCGATGGTCATCGTAGACACTTAATTTGACGGCATATATGAAGCACGTTTGCGAAAAAAATTTGCAGCTTTATTTAGTATCCTCCAATGCTTCAGTATTGTCGCGTGATCTTTTTAATTGAATTAATAAAAACAGCATGAATAGAAAACTGTGTGTGTGTGTGTGTGTGTGTGTGTGTGTGTGTGTGTGCGCGTGCGTGCGTGTGATAAGTCCATTTAAAATTATTTGTATGCAAATTATAAAATTTTTATATTATTAACTTTGTCAAAATCTATTTAATCTGTAGACATTTCACGCTGTAAGTTTTCATCTCTTTTTACCATTTCCGTTATATATTTAATATTTATCTTTAAAATTGTTTTTACATTTTCACTGTATTTATATAACCGATATTGAACTTATAAGAAGTATGTACCGTTAAGACATAATACGATCTGGAGAAACAGGCAACTTACCAGGTATTACTTAAGTTATACGTAAAAAATGCAAATAAAAATTGCAATGTAATACGATGGTATTATACGGTTTATCTGCATTATCGATGGCTACACGTAATGCTTTGTCAATTCATTCACGGACAAAATAGGTGCCAAGGTGACAAAATTGACGTTTTTTGATGCCAGAAGTCGGTGTTCATACAGCTATTCCTATAAACATAGCATTGGACGTTATTCGAATTTATTCAATCTGATTTTCTAAAGAATTAGTTTCTTACTTACAGTTTAAAACACAAGAGTAAACTGCGTTTGGCAGACTTATTAAAATAATTGTCTTTGGAAAATACTCTTTTAATCTTTATTATTTTCTTTCTTCCAGCCGTCATTCACAAAGACGAAAACAAAATATAGAATCCACATTTTTAATATGTATTTTTATAATATGGTAATATAATGAATTTAAATAAAATTCATTGTAGTCTTTTCTATTGTGTAAATTGTGATTTGTATATATTTTCCATTGTAGTCATTTTAATTTTCTACAGTCACTTACGCTTAAATAAAACAAATAGGCCTACATCTATTAATATTTTAGTAATTAGAAATGTATTACTCAGCCTCCCTTGATTTTTCTCTTAAAAACGGATGAAATCCGTGTTAAGACAATTATATGATGATTTTCCTCTTTTGCATTTCCCTGTACCTATATATGATTATGTGTGATCGCAAGGATATTTTTATTATCTTTACGTCTATATAAAGGAGCACATAAATATCACTTTTATCATAAGTAAATATTTATCCTATATTTAATTTATACAGTGGAACCTCAAAAATTCGGATCAATTGAGACCGGACCCCATCCGGATTTACAATTTTTCCGGATTTTCGAAACATACTTTAAACTGCTAGAATTTTATTTTGGAAAGCATTATAATCTTTGTTTATTGTTTTTTTAATGTATGAGGTGTTGAAATTAATCACGTTAAAAGTAACAAAGAACGGTTTTAAATTCCACAATGAACTCTAGCGTGTGTACACAATAGCGCTCTTTTAGTAATTTAATAAAATAAGAAAATCACTAAAACAGAGCTGGGAGTGTGTGAAGGGGTAATCGCCGTGGCCGATCGGCAGATTCCAATTTGTTTTTCCGATTTTTCCATTTTTGTTCATGTTACAGTTTTCTGCGTGTAGTATGGGATGCAGTCACTCTGTCTTTGCTTATTTTGAAACCTTGTACAGAGGTTACACGGAGAGAAACAAGAATTTTTTTAGACAGAAAAGCAAGTTTATGCCGGTTCCGTCAGCATTGTTCACATCGTCTCTGCTGAAACCTTAACAAGCACATCAAGAAATTTTAGTTTGAATGTTTAGACAACATCATAGTGCGAAGATAACTTTTCACCTTGACTTTCTAATTCTCGGATCCTGTACCACCCTGTACTAGTTTTGAAATCGGTGGGCCCATTCAAGGATTTATTGAATTCTAGTGCCTTTTCACACACCGTAAGGCCTGAAATGGATTCACCAAGCTTCTTCTCTGTAAACCATATGTGACTGGCATCTTAAAAAGCTGTGTTATTGGCCGTCCGCAATGTTTTTCTGTTTTGTGGCCCTTCTTCAGAATCCAATTTTTGGCGTATTTTACCAGTTTGTCTTTTTGTGTTCTAATGTCACTTATGGTTGAAGTCCCCACATTGTAGATTTTAAAAGGCTCCACTTTCACCTTCAGATAATCTTCAAAATTTCGAAGACGTTCCAGCCATTCCAAACAACCCTAAAGTGTCGGTACTCAAACAAATATTTATGGTGTATTAAAATTAATAACGTAAACAAACGAATAAACGTTTTATATAATCGTATAAACGTACACAACACTGCACAATAACGCGATCATGCAAAAGACTCGAAAGTGACTGACTGAGCCTGTGACAGGTGCAGGTAAGTTAAGTCCTTGAGTGGAGTGAGTGCGAATGGGTAGTGTGACTCATTACCCTTCTCCTGACTAGTCAAAACGCTGCGCTTACGGTACCGCCAAATGCCTACACTCAGTTCGGACTCGGTAAAATAATTTATCTTCGTTTTTGTCGGATCCGGATTTTCGAGGTCCCGGATTTTTGAGATCCGAACTTTCCAGGCTGCATTGTACCCGTATTTAGCGTACGCACAGTATCATAAATAGTGGTGCTGATTAAAAGTTTCGGTGTGGTGCCTATCACAAATGGGCCTACCCTGTCATCTCTACTCAAAATATCGTTTTTTCTTGGTCTTCCCAAGCGCCAAAAATGTTTAACGGGTTTTTGTTTCTCGCCCACAAAAGACGTTTTTTGCTAATAATGTATCAAAAATAATAATGTATTTTTTGCTATTTATGTAGGATTCTGCTTTCCATTTGACACATGTGTTTCTCAGGTATGAATGCTTAGCTGCTATTACAGTAGCTAGTCACGTAGGAGGTGTAAGAAATGCCATTATTCCTAAAGTAAAATGTACAGTGACAAATTTTGTTAGGCTAAAGCCGTTTACTTCGCCAATAATTGGTGGAATCGGACTAAAATTTACTGTAAACACAATACCAAAATTAACGTGGTTGAAGGAAAAACTTGAATACATTGAAGACTGAAACGACATACTCCTAGGAGGAATTGGTTTGTGTCCCATCTGAAGTTAACTACACAACTAAAAATAAAATGCATTAGGGACGACAACGATGTGTACTTTTAAGAAGCAATGTAAACATAAGTAAAGGAAACATTCCAAAGTAACAAAATTTTTTTTGAGCTTAGGCAATGTGTAGAATGTACTGTAAAATGTTTTTGTATTATTTAATCAAAAGACTGTCACCAACAACATTACAACAACTTATAAGATCCTCGTTCTCCCTAAATCCCTTATACAAATTTATAAAAGGTTTTATTTCACCACTAGACCAAAATAGAAGTGAAGGTTTGTTTCCAGTTTGCATTCCAAGGGCCAAAAAAATTGCAAAAACTATGTAAGGTATCATGTTATAAGGAATTTTATTAAAGATAACTTAATAATTTGATAAATTCTCCATCAACACTTATTGTGTACTTTGGACTCCCTTTGAAAATTTGTAGAATATATTTGCAAAATAAACTTCACATTTTACATGTTGTTATTAACTGCGTATACCGGTGAAAAGTAAGTATAAGACTATATGTACTGATATATACATAGACTTAAAACATACCATTAGTTACTTGTCAGTCAGTCATTATGCAGTAGTTCAGTAGTAGCAGTAGTTACTTGTCAGTAAATGCAGTAGTTCAGAAATTTCAGCGTTTATTGTATAAGAGTCTTCTTTACAATATTATTATTTAAAATATTGTATACAATAATAATTGATGTTTGTAATTTATCTGATAGATTTAACTGGAAAATTGTCTAACATCAAATTTTATCCAATACCGTTCAAGACCGATATTAAACCTATTCAGCTCAAAATAGTGAGCTAGTTCTGCAGCTCAAGGGACTCATTACGCTCTCTATCCCTCTCTCATACGCTCACGCTCTTGCTTGCACACATTCTGAGTAGTATGATTTTTATTAGCATTTTGATGTGATAGGGTGTTGTTATAACAATGTACTGCCCATAGACGCCAATCAGGTTTTCCCGTTAGAAAAATTAGAGAAAGATATTTCGTCCACGTGGACTCGCCGTTGCCACAGGGCTATTCAGCACATGGATCTCATCAACGTCAATGACATAGAACCGTCTGTTGTAGTCATCCTCCTGTCAGTGTAGGCCCTTATATAAGTGATATAGGAACGCGTCTACGAGGACGGAGATAAAGACTAAATAGGACTGAAATAGTTGCTTTGATATTTAAAACTGCAGACAAAACGATCAATAACGATGTCCAAAACATCATAATTACTGATTACATTGAAATAATAATTATTATACTTCTTGTTATTATAAATCGTTTGTATTCGCGTGTGGTATAGATTTCAGTACACCTATGTAATATCAAACGTATATGTTTACAAAGGCTGTTATTTGATGCTATATAAGACGTATATCTTGTGCTTAAGTTCTACATTGTAGTACTTTCCGAATAAGCTTAAGAAAACTAAAAATTTGCCTGTTAATCGCAAGCAAAGAAGTAACATGCAAGTAAATGGACAATTTACAAGTTTTAACTGCGTCACGTACATTGGTATAAAGGGATATAGACTGTACGCACAACAATTTGTGCGCAATGTTTCGGAAAATACACTGCACAGTACAGAACGTAATGTAAATTCCAAACAGTTTATGGCGCGTAATCTTAACGTTCGGGCACAACTTTCGGATGCCACATAAGTAACCGGGAAAATGTAGATAAGATAAAACGTAAATCACAGTTCTAACTAATTAAAAATAATATTAACAAATAACAACAGTAACAGCAGTGGTATCTCCATGACAGATTTTAAAATAACAACGGTTTACCGTTTATTAAAAGAAATAGGGTTTAAATATGAAAATATTCATATACTGTTTTTATAGCAATTAACGCGTTGATTTTGTTTGTCTTTGGTATTGTTATACTGTTGGTTTTTGTTTTATTTTGAATCCTTCTTATTATTTTGTTTTTATTACTATTTTGTATTTTATTACCTTTTTCTATTATTTCATTTATTTTATTTTGAAAGTACAGTATTACTTTTCTTCTATCATTTACACACTATATACTTTCCTTCAAATAATAATTATTTGTATTTATTAAATAATTCATTTCAATTTGCGATTTCCTAAATGCAGCGGACGAGATTTATGCTTTTAAGTCTTAAATTATAACAAACGAATTCCTAACAATTTCAGTAACAGTGTATTGCGTTAATTGAAACACATTTTAAAAAACATTTTAAAAGCACTGGCATTAAATGAGCGGTGTATTTGTATATCAAATTTTATTTTGTTATTACAAAGTAAAATAGCATTTGCATCATGTACATGATCTGGACTACAAGTACAAACAAAATTGTCGTTAAAGAATAAGAACGTCTTGCGTATGGACAGTTTACATTTTAAGATTTACGAAATCAGGTGTGCGATGGTTTCATTACGATTTTTATTTTTACCGACTCATGTCTTTGGTTAAATTTATTTAAAAAATACTAAATTGCAAAGAATTAAAGTATTGTTACTACTGTGTACATTTTGTGTACTTCATTGTTATCGGTCGAGTTTTCAAGTAGTAGTAGAGAACGTAAAACCCACAAGAGCAATGTGTTTCCCTATATTGCCTATAGTCTCACCGACTGTGGAACCAAGAATAGAATTACAATACGAATACCAAATTTGTGTGATGTGTACTGTGCTACAATGAAAGTCGAGAGCTTGAGGTGTGAGCCTCTGGAGTTTAAGATAGTCGATTAATTAGACTACTTTATTCTTAAGAATTGGAAGACATCCTTACGCGGATTGCTCTCTTTATAGTTATTGGTGGGCTGATATGGTAAATTACAAAGAAGCGTTATGAACAGCGACTCAAAAGAATAACTCGGACGCTCTTTATAGTTATATTAGGGCTGATATGGTAAATTACAAAGAAGCGTTATGAATAGCGGAGCCAACAGAATAACTCGAACACTCGTCTCCACCCTCTCCAGTCAGACGCTGCCAAGGGGGAGACTAAATCCCGCATTAACTAAATCTATCAATTCGTTGTAGTTAAATGGCTTCAAATTTATTTCATCATGGTTATTATGAAAATAGTTTAGAAAAACACTATCGCCACAACTGTTTTTCAAACTATGGCAGAACTTTAAACTCATGAGCTAAAAATACGGAAAAAGTATTCATCTCCCAGTAGATTGTTGAATCACTAAAAACAAAGAGAAGACCACAAACACATGAACAATTAGAGGAGAACACAATCTTATACAGCAAAAAGAATTTTACCTTTGAGGTAATCAGACAAAACAGATTATTAATGAGTTTGTTGAATTAAAACCTCCTACATTTGTCAAATTATCCTCTGTGCGACTCGATGAAATAAGCCCCCTCCAGCCTTGATTTGTTAATTGAATATACGGACTGCAACAGGAAGCCGTAATAAAGTGTTATGAAAGGTTAACATACGCTCATGCTTGGTCTTCTCCCATTAGACACAAAGTGCTCGCTTCTGTCACATCGATTAATTAACTTCTTGGAACAAAAATTATGGTTTCTTATTGGTTTATAGTGAGGAGACAATTCCCGTAAGTTGGACGAGAAAAGACAAAGAGTTGTATGGCTAAAGTGGTAGAGGCCAACAAATTAAGCAAGGAGGTGACGGTGGCTAAGGAAGGAGAAGAGGATCCCTTGGTACTGTATGTGGGGGCGGGATAAGAATGGGATGACGAGGTACCAATATCTGAGGCCCGTGTTTGTTCCTGAATTAAACAAAGCGTCCGTGAAAAAAGCCGCTGGAGGGACAGATTTGACTGTCATTAACAAAATGTGGGAGCAGAAACAATAGACGTTACGGACGTAGAAAATATAGAGAAGCTTGTATATGGGAAGATACCAGTTGTAAGTGAGGTAAAGGTTAGTTAATACAATGCCTTGTGGTGGAAAATATAATTGTCGTAGCATATCCCACTTAAAACAAAATTTGCTAAAAATAAGATCTACAGTCAGTAAAACGGGTAATAATAATTACTTGTCAAAAGCTTCTTCAAAAAAATCAGCTACATAAGGATGTCTGATTTGAGGAAGAGGATAGGAACTAATTATTCACAGCCTGTCTGCATAAAATAAAGAACTGAAACCTGTTACGTGTCATTTTTCAATATGATTTAAATAGAAAACAAACAACTGTAAAAGTATACATGTTCTGAATTTGACAACCATTAATGAAAAGAATGCAATTAATTCGTCATTACTGCTTGTTAAGTTTATATGTTTCTTAACGTAATTATAAGTAACAAATGTAGCGGAAGGAGAATTTAGGGCTGATCTTGGTAGGTCAGGTAACCTTGATCTTTAATGGATGTTTACTAAATTTAATTTTTTTTACGGAAACACCTTTCGTTTCTGAAGAAAACATTCTTATCAAGCATACGTACTCTACAATCAGAGTTTTT
The DNA here is from genome assembly GCA_034769895.1 of Magicicada septendecula. Classification (NCBI taxonomy): domain Eukaryota; kingdom Metazoa; phylum Arthropoda; class Insecta; order Hemiptera; family Cicadidae; genus Magicicada; species Magicicada septendecula. Next base: position 432,347,135 of record CM068372.1, on the reverse strand, counting down.
CTACATCTAATAGAAAGGACATTCAAAACACTTGTTTTCTAGTTTGCTGTAAAATAGAACAACACATGTAAATATTACCTAACTAGATAAATTGTTGAAGCTTTCAGTTGGATTTAAAACAAAGGTAATTATATGCTTAAACAATAATCTAGAAGGCAGATATTCTTTACTTGTTGCAATATAGAGTGATTATGTGCTGAACATCAAGACCTTAAAGCGTTCTGTGATAGTATTCCATAAACGTCTCGTTATGTTACATACGTTCATTAACTTTTAAACATATTTTCGCGCAACATAGTAAACGCTTTCCGTTTCACAAAATGTTATTCAAATGTGCAAAAATGTCTTCAATGATCAAGTAACGGAATAGATAAACATAAATAGATAAACCTGTGAACTTCTCCTTGATAATGACGAGATATTACATGCAAAATTGGATAACAGTACTAAAATATGACATACCTAAAACGTACATATTAGAAAATATAACACAAGAAAATAAAACGTACCTTATGACAAACGTACAAAATTTTATTTGTAATTCACTCAACAGTTTTATATAGATATTTAACACGACAAGTAAATTTGCATTCTTGTACCGCTTGAAAAAATTCCACACTTTCTTAACGTATAAATATTTTAATACGTAATCATTGTCTAAATATTTTCAATATTCAGTAACATTAATTCTCTGAGAAGCTTTTAACTAAAAGAGACGGAAAAGTAGACCATTTTTAATCCATGACGACATTCAAAAATTTATAAATATTATGGATAGATTATCCACCTATTTGCCAAGAGGGAATCAAAAGGGTATTAGGGTATTAATACTTATAAGTAATTCCTCATGCATCTTAGATCTATACGTCCCAGGATTTTCTTTGTAATGGGCGAGAACATTTCTGCGACGTATTTAAGATTTCTCTTCCAAGTCTCACCTGACTTATGACTTAGTAGATGATTTTCTATAATCTGTGGCTGTCTGACAAACAAGTAACCGGACAATATAAAAAAAAAGAATAAAATTTAATTTTATCTTTTGTTTCTGTTGGGTTTGCATTCATGTTTTAGTCAAGATGAACGTAACGAACTAACGAAAAGAAACCATTGTTGTAGTAGATATGGTGAAGAAACTAGTCTTTACACTGCTGTGATCAGTTGTACATCAAACGCTTACCAGTCGCTTAAAGCAACAAATACGTAATGTTAATATTTGTTACCTGAAATAAAGGAAGTAAACGATTTCAAAGTAGAAGTAACTTGGATAATTATAAAAGTGATTTTTCGTGTTAAAAGTAGAACTGGCGCATGCAACATTTTACCTTTAATCAGTTGAGTATTTCAAAATTGAAACACTAATTCTTAAAATCAATATGTATAAGTAAGGTAACGAGAGTATATATTGAAGTACTTATTTGGGTGGCGTTTTGCAAGAAAATATCCGTTTCTTCTGTAATTTTTTTTTTAAATATAATTTACTGGGTCAACATAATTTCATTAGAAAAATATGTAAAGTTCTGGCTTATGTAAAACATTTTAGATTTTGTTATGAATTTACGGGAAGAGGGAGACATGTTTAACCTTCGTCAACGAATATGTAGTTCTTAACACGGTAACACAATTATTATGATAATACGTTTTCAATGTTGACCGACTAGTCAGTTGGCAAAAACACATCTTTATGAAGCGTAAACAGCTTGGAATATTGAAAAATAAAACTGTTAATTTAAAAACTTATCCCAAGTTTGTCTCGACTAATAGTACTGTGGGAAACCACGAGAAACTTCAATCTAGGAATACTGCAGCGCTTCCAGAACAAACAAACTGGGAGTCATCAAAATTACCCAATGGTATGCGCCCAAGCGACTAATTCAAAGAGACTAGTGTTTCAGAGACAGGAAAGATAAATGACAAATCGCCAATTACAGCGACAGGCTGAAAATTATCCGACCGACGTCTCCAATTAACTTCAATCTAGCAGTGGTAAATTGTGTAGACTGAAACGTTTGAAACACTATAGCTTAGTGGACAAGTTTATTGGGTTGCGTAAATATTTAAAGCATCACGATCTAAGTGGTTTGTAAAGTGTATTTGATGTATTCTAAAATTTATTTGATGTAGTCCTATAAAATAAATATACTAATAGAAACAATGTGTCCATTTGAAGCACATTACTTTTTCATTATAATGCAATATGTTAAGGAAAAATTTTTCTGATTATCAAAAATAATAAAAAAATAAATGGTAGGTCTACATCTCAAATATTGTACTTTTAGAAAGCAACCAGACGTTTTGGTAGAACGGTACCACAATTTCAGTTAAAAGGGACTTTTTATAAGGAGGCTTTTCTATAATAAAAATCCCTCTTAAACTCAACAACAGCTACCTATGTCTCCATGATTCGCTAAATTCTATGAATACATGTTGTAACCAGACCCTTTATTGTGGTGTAATCTGTCTGAGTCCCACTGTTTGGGCTAGCCACTTGGTCACCAGACCGCTGTATGCCGGTCGTTACAAAAGAATAAAATGTATACGGAAAATTCAATAAAAATAGAATTTTCAAATAATAAAATAATTTTGTTTATGTTTATAGAGGTATGTATAAGAGATAAATCTGTTTTTTAAAAGGTTCTGGTAAAATTTTAATAACAGGTAAGTATTTATTGACCGTCGAACACTTCTTGAAGATTTGCACCAAGTCTGGAGTTAAATAGAATAACTCCAGGTAATAATCGATTGGTGACTTTTCTGACTGGTCCAATATCTTGTTCAAAATAGAATATATTCTTCTCACTTAAGTCCTTCAGCCTTATAAATACCCTTAAATTACCCTGTGAAATAAGTACAGATACAAAATAATGGAAATATAAAGATTTATTGACAATTTTAAATAAATAATCGATATTTTATCGATGGAGAGCAATTATCGACTCTGTCTCGGGAATTATCGATTGTGTCATACAGAACAAAATTTTATGTTATATTATATTAAAAGACAGGTTCTTTGAGCGATTAGAATTAATAGTCAGAGAAGGGTGACGAGAAAGTACAACATTAACAATTAAAAATATAAATACAATAATTACTATTCAATAATATTTTAAATAATTCAGTATATAAATATTTGAATAAATGTTTTGTCAAACCAATGAAGATTGACGTCACTGCGATATGGATAGCAGACTCCGTTTTCAAGATGGCCGCTAGTCGAGTTGGTCTTGGTTACTGCATATACGCCGTGTCAGAAAATCACAATAAAATTCCCTTTATTAAGGTTTAAAATGTCCCCGCACTGGTGTAATATGTCTGTTAATCTGTTCGGTGTATTTTGGCGAAGTGTTCTGTGTAAACTGGTGTTAGTTTATTTTCTATGTGTTCAACTTCTGCGGTTAAGTTCTCAAGTTATTGGTTAGGAATTGCAGAATAAATCAGGTGAAATATAGTGTTTTACGTGTTTCTATCACTCGTATTATGGAGTTAAGTGTTTGTTTTCACTATTGTCGTGAATGTATTAAAAGCTTTAGCTTTAAAAAGTGTCTAAATCGTTTAACTCTCGTTCACTTATTTCAATGGCTAAACGATAGTACCATCTTTCTCGATTTTAAAGAAAACGTTCTTTACACAACTCTCCAGCTTGATATTCAACAAAAGACTAATTAACTTGGTCATAATTCTTGCCCAGTTAATCTTTGAAAAAGTATTGTTAATATTTTTCGACTTCCCATACATATGATAAAATATTACATTATGTATGGAATTTATCTATTTTATTCCTCACTTTTATGAATTATTAACCTTAATATTGGTTTAATCATCTCATTCCCTTTAAATTGATGTATAATAGTCCATATCTGTAGGTATTTTGTGGAAATTAACAAATTTCTTTACTTTATGGAAATATAGGCTCAAAATTGTATTTCCGTTTTTATACAAAATCCCCTCCATTTAAATATTATTAATACTATTATAATAAATTTTAATTAGTTATATTCCTCTTCCTTTCCTTAAATACATATAAATTACACCTTTGAACTGGTTTTTTGTGTTAATCTGTAAATTTGACATTGCTCTTTAAAATTAATTAATTTATATATTTTGACAATTTACAAAATGTTAAGGCATATTTCCTTATTATCATTTTAATTCATAGGATCATTCCTAGTAGTGGTTAATTGTGTTATCTTATATAAATCTTGGTAGTTTACAGGATTTATAAGTGAGTTATACTATTTTATATTGGTTCTCTGATTTCACCAAATGGCCTAGATTTTAGAATTTTATATTTCTTTCTTTCTCAAATAATTTAAACTTAATTCCTCCTCTGACTTTACATAATTACAATTATATCAAAATAACATGATTTATAACTTATTGTGTTGTGTAGTAGTTAATTAACACTACATATTTAAAATAAATAATTATGAACATGGTTTAGCAATCTGCACAATTGAACATATTGCAGATATGGTTTGAACATATATCTTTTAACTATTTTTGAGCTAACATAGCATACCTATTAGAACATTATTACTGGTATGTAGGTTATTATTTATCAAACATAATTCTTTTTAAAACACATAACATAAATCTTATTTTCTAATAAACCTTACAAATACATTTATTTAACACATTGATTTTAGGACTGTAAAATAACAGTCTGTCTAAACATGTTACACTTATTCATACCATATTACTACCAGTCCTTTCTGGGTTAAACCATTATTATTGTGATCCCCTACATCAGTAAACATTAACTCCCATACTCTATTTATTATCATTTTTTACAAATGTCTTGTAAATAAAGATTTACATTAAAATAATAAAATACTGGAAACCTTCCATTTTATTATTTTATTATGCTGTTTATTATTAGATTTTAAAGTTGTGATATAGCATACTACTAAGTTATAGTATCACCAACTTTAAGTTTATTGCTTTTTTTTTTTTAAAAAACACTTACACAAATTCACTTTCACTGTTGGTTCTGATATTTTGAGTCTTATTATCTCAGACCAGACCTTTAGTAATCATGGACCGTTAAGACTAGTTTATTTTCTTTATTACACAATAGCTTTAGTCGGTGCACTTCTTATAACGCTATACAACACTTTAGTTTTCTCAATAATTACATTTTATAATATTTTGGGTATGTTATACTTTCTTTTGCATAGCTTTTGTGGGTTTGGGATTGATAGTAGTTTATATAATAATAGGTTTTACTACGGTGTTTCTTTCATACTATTTCTTCCTCTCCTCCTGTCTTCTTTCTTGTCCTTCTTCGTATCTTCCTTCTGGTATTCAATCTTGTCCCTCTTCTAGTCTTCATTCTTGTCCCTCGTCTAGTCTTCACTCTTCTGGTCTTCCTTCCGTTCTTGGGTAAACCAAGGTACTTGGTGTTATCACGACTGAGGTTTAGTTTGGAGTATTTAATTTATTCACTGAACTGACTTTATTCTTCTATACAGGTTTCAGGGTATTGTTTTCTTCCTGTTCACAAACTTTATTCTTCCCTCTTCTTGTTTTTGGGGTATTTTGGTATTCACCACTCTTTAATTGAATCTCTTTTTTCTTTGATATGGTCTTATATAACTGGTTTACTGCTCTGAGCTTCCTGGGTAACTTACTGATATTATACAATGAGTTGATGAGTTGCTTCAATACTTTCTTTGGTTTCTTTTAACAGTGGTTTTTATATATTATGTAGTGAGGATGTTTATCTTATTGTGGTTCATTCCTCTGATTTATTTAAATGTCATTCAATATTATTATAACATTTGTTGGTGTAATTAAACTTTACGATTTCATATGACTTAAAATGCAGTGGATTTTCTGTCACGCTACAATGTTTACTGATTTGACATACGTGTACGCTGTTACTATAGTCACATTTGAAAAATAATAAATGAAAAAATATTACATATGGAAATGATGAACAACAGTGGTTAAAGGTTTAAAGTTTTGATGGTTTCTCTACGCGACATCGAGATCCTAACTTTAAAATTTTCTACCATTCTAATCAATAAAATCGCAGATAAAACCAACTTTATGTTAATTGTAATAGCAAAGTCACCCCAAAATGAATGCCAGTTTGTAAAATTTTAGTAAATTAAGAGTACATAACACGTCTGTAATACTGAAAAAGGCATTATATAAAGTTTACGACCCTTCCAAGTATAAAGTTAGCCTCTTGTTAGGTCAGTTTGAATTAAATTCAAATTTATTAAGTATTGTTATTTTGTCAACAAAGAAATTAAATACTGTGTGAAGCCGGTCTCGATACTACACGTCTACAGACGGAAACGCTAACATTTAAAAATCGATGCAGTTGCTATCATGAATACCTTTCATTACAGAATAAGTGTTTCGGTGTCTGCGTGTATTCCTAGGAGGAGGCTCATCGGCAACAGTCAGAAGATCAGAAGACGTATTAAGAGGAAGGAAGGTCTGTGGGTGTTCCGAGTAATTCTGTTGATAGTAGGTGCGATGGAGGGACGTTGCTAGATGGTTTGGGAATATTTTAAGTTTAATTTATAAAGGAAAGAATCTACGGTGGGAAAGAGTTTATTGAGAGCATACAGAGCGGTGTTACTGGTTTTGGTTTTGGGAGGTCTGCGGTAAATCCGTACAAGGGCTCACCATCTAGAAATTCTGTATGGTTTAAGGTGGGCAGGGTCAGCAGTTAGTATGGTGGGATATGCGTAGATTTTGATGGGGCGAAGACAAGCAGTGTAGATGCAGCTGAGTATCACGCTGGAGCAATGGTTTGTATGGACGCGTACATGTATCACATGGGGAAACCGTTAGCTGAAAACATTAGGTGTTAATTTTAATACATGCAGGTGACTGTTGTAATACGGAGTAGAGTAGGGAGTTGTAAAGTTGAAACTGAACAGTGAGGACGAATATTGTTCTGGACCAAAAAACCGACTTAGATAATTGTAAATCCAAATGATCGGACTACGGTCAATTGGAGTTGCACTTAATTATTTCTAGGAAATCTCTATTACTGCCTAGTATAAAATATACAAGAGAATAATGTTGTAATAAATATGAATAAAATACATAATAATTACGTAAATAAATACATAGTAAGAATGTAATAAATACGTTTGCTATTCCTAACGCGCTTAATAAATATATTTAAGTTTTAACTTAAAAATTTTGCACGGCCGCAAAGAAAAATAAAAATTTCTCCCCTTTTTTAAATATGATCATTTGTGTCAGACGTATAATATTTTGTGATAAGTAATTAAGCGGAAATAAGACAGAGGACAAAAAAACTGTATGACTATTTATAGGAAAGTGTATAAACTTCTCCAATTAAACTTTTTACTTGTTTTAGTTTTATTAAATTTTTATTAACCATTAAATGTTTATATCATTAAAACACTTTCTATAAACAATCTTAGCTAAATTCCATATTTTATTCTTAAAATTTTAGTATAAATAACTTTCTTACTTTATTAGTTTAGTAATATTAGAATATTACAATAATAAACTGTGACGTTTTTATGATATAAACGTTTTTGTGTGCTAATAATCAACCTAGTAACGTTTGTTTTACTCTCTGTGAATTATATAGAACTACTTACTTAAATGTCTCCTTTATCAATGCAATTTTCTAGTGACTATGTTACCTATGCTCTGCTCTGGCTATCCTATGTTACATAATCTGCAATGTTATGCAGTGATAATATTTGTTAAAACTAAATTTTTAATGGAGAATAATCTCATGTAGCAAATGTCGAAGGGAATCCGCAGGAACAGAAGAGTCTAAGATTCCATGAGATCATATAATTGTATTATTTTTTGTATGTATTTGGGAACGGTTAGTAGCTTTGATATTCAGTTACTCCAAAACATAATGTTACACGTGCATGAGGCTTCCTTGGTACACATGTGTAAATCGTTGTTCTGAAAGCATGTTACTGCAGGTGAACGTTAGAAAGAGAGGCACCAGCCGCGTACACGTTGTCTCAGTGTTAATTTTTTCTTGTCTCATGTGAAAAGTAGTTACCAGTACTTTACTGTTCTCACCGTAAATTCACTAAAACAATAAAGTAGGTTATAGGAGTGACGTTGTAGCTGAAACGGTTAGAAAAATATTCTTAAAGTAATTAGATTATTGCAGTAACAACGTGTCGACAATTTGTCAGAACATAATACGCTAAAATACCGTGAACACAATTATAAACGGATAGTTAAAATAAGGCGTGCAAAAGTGACACGCCAAGTTCATTTAAATCGTTTCATGTAATTGAACAGCTATTTTATTTTTATATTTAAAAAATGATTTTTTCCCTCTTTGTCTCTCAGCACTCCGGCAGGCAATAAAAACAATCGAAGTAGTAATATTGATAATCAAAGAAAACACCAACTGGGTCCCCGAACAAAATAAAGAAGGCGACTGCTATATAAACACAATATTACTGAAGAAGACATCAAAGAAGAAGGTTGTCGAAGATGAAAACAACACCTGATGTAGTCGAATTCGGAAGCAAAGAAAACAGGTCACAAACGCGCGCCCACGCATGTTCATATTTATTTAAATTTATGCTTTTGTTTATATTTATATTTATATTCATTTACGGCATTTATTTGTTACATAAATGTTTAGTAAACTGTAGGGTGCAATTGGTAGATGATTGTTTTACATTTTGCTTACCTACGTGTTTATGAAGAGTAACTTCCTTGCTCAGCACTCTCTATAGGAAACCAGTAAAAGTTGTCGACTCGTAACGTTTGCCACACGTATAGGAAAATAAATAAAACAGTTCAAATGAGTAGAAATAATTCTTTTCTCTATATATCTTTTACACACAACACACACACACACACTTTTTCTACACACTCATACATACATTCCCCAACACACACACACAACAATACGCCCAAGTACGTACATTCTTAGAGGAATAATAGTTTCAATGACGTGAGCAGGAGCTTCATGTCAGAGTGATTGATTACGTAAAAATTTTCCCTTAAATGAAAGAGACGGATATAAAAAGTACGTCAGGTATTTGATTGATATTTGACAGCTTTATCGCCGCTTCGTGTCTCTCCTGACGTTTCTCTACTGTGTTGGGTGTAGCTGGGAAACTGAAGGAATCCTTTTTGTTAACAACGTATTCACATAAAAACTCGATGAGTAGATACCATAAAAAAAGTGAATGTTTCGGTGAAAGTTAAAGTACATTTTCTCCCTAATAATATTTATCCATGGTAAGGTGATTAATCTATAAAACCTTAGTAATCAATGTTAAAATATTTTTGCTTGTGTAATAATCTTAAGGAGATATATTTTTACGCTCAATGTAAAATGCACATATATTTTTGGTCTACATTTTATATTACTAGAATGTATTAAGTGATTAACTTAAAAGTGTAACTACTAATATACTGAATATGTAAAACGTATATATTTACTTATACGGTAATATTCTAGCTCCTGTGATGCACAAAGACAATGCTATTGGCCTGTCTGTTTGATTGTTAATGTGTGTGCTTTTCTGTACTTTTATAAAAGCTGTTATGTCCTAGTTCATGTGCATATTCATCTTATACGTCAAACACTGTTCTCCCAGTATATTCTAAAATTACGTGTGCCTTGTATTTTACAACATAAAAATTCTAACCGCAACATGTAGACATCAAGAAAAACCAATTTCGAGACTCTATATCGTCTAATGTAAATAAGGTTTTCATAGACACAAAACGACTGTGCTGAATCAAATGATTTATGTAAATATTTTAAATTACAATTTTTTTACGTTGAGAGTAGTGTAATAACTTGGGCACCAGTAACTAAAAAGAACCGGTATATGAATACAAAAATCCAGTTGAAAGAAAGGTAGGATTCTTTTACTTCTCGTAGAGATAAACAGTTAATATGCTATATTTGTTGTTATGCTAAGTTATAGCGTTTTTAATACAGTAATAATCATACAATTCCTATTAGCGGAGAAATTAATCCAAAAACAACTGTTCAAACTGGTACGAAAATCGTCAAGGTCTTACCGATTATAAATAAGTATGCTATATTTATTTATACTTACTTCATTTTATTAAGAGTTTTGAAATAATTATTCTAAGAAAATCTATAAATATCGACGGATAATTATAAATGCTTCTTAATTTTTCGTTAAAATTAAAATACGGGTGATATTTAAACATAATAAATACGCTAGAGAGAAAACAACTTCTTTAAATAACACGTGTAATCTCGTTTGTATTTTACCGTCTGAATAACTTTAACCTCACAGCAAATATGTTAACTATTAAACAGAACTGTTAGTTTCAATCAACAATCATCATCTACAACCAGGATTAAACACTAATAGTTTGTCCGGACCGAAAAGATACACTACATCTGGTAACTCCAGCGCTTCCACACCTCGCCGTTCTTGCAGCCTATAATTCAATAGTTGATCGGGGATGCGGCAGTCATTCATTCGGTTAAGATGGTCCAACCACATTAGTCGAGATTGAGCAATACTATCGTGTATACTCATAACATTCAATTCCTGCAGTAAATTTGCATTTCTTCTGCTAAATTAAAGAGTATATTCTGCCTCGTGCCTGATATATCTCATTTCGGGTATTTGAGTATGACCGGCCAAGGATTTCGTTGAAGTCCAATCCTGAGACCCATAGAGAAGTATGTGGAGGGTACTCGAGTTTTGTGTGGGGAATATGTGTCGTTACTCGTGGATTTTACAGTACTTCTGATGGTCGTGTTCTTGTAGTTAATCTCATGTAGTTTACTCAAGAAGTCAATATTTGTAATATACAAAAACATTTTACAGCAGATAGTCAAACTGCTGACCTGCTCCAGAAAATTACCATCTACAACTACTTTTGTTTGAATGCAATCAGTTCCATGAAAATCTTTCACCTTGGTATTCAACGTAGAGATCTGAAATTCGAAATACTTCTAGATTCGGTGGAATCAGTTTACAGCCATCGACAAGCAGCTTTCGAAGTTTGAAAGGATAGCCTGATCAGGAAACAACAACTGCATATTTACAAATCACAAAATTGTGTGTGGGTTTCATGTGCTAATTGTTTGTAAAATCATTTATTTATAAATTAAAAAGAAAAGGTTATAATGGGTATCCCATGGGCATGGGTAATCGGGCTCACACTAGGAGTTGTGGTCTGTCTTCCTGTTTCAATAAAGACTTTGTTTTCCTTATAATATCGACTTTATGATGTAGGCAGTTTGGCTCTAATGAGGTGTAACGGAATCCCTTACTTTGCCATTATTGCCTACAGACTGCCCTTGTTTAGTCTATCAAATGCCTTTCCAAAACACATACGTGTGGGAAACTCATATTCTTTGTGGTTTCAACTGACCTGTGCTATTGTAAAGATCCAATATAAACATGCGCCAGCCTTCATGAAACCATGTTGGGCCACCGATAGAATGGATTCCGTTGCATTCAGTTGTTTTCCTAGGACAGATGTTTCAATTTTTAAGACGTGTTAAGTAGGCTGACCCCTATATACTTATCACAGTCACTAGATATACTTTCTTGAATATAGACACTACCTTTTCCATCTGCCAATCTCCGTGAATATGACCAGGAGTCCAGCACAGATAGATACATTTCTGTAAACGATCGTGCAACAAGGCTGGGGAATACTTTATAACCTCAAAATTTAGCTCATCAGTGGCCAGTGACTTTTCAATTTTATGCGTAGTAGAGCAGCTGAAAGTCCGTCTATTGCTACTGGATTCATTGATGTCTGCAAACTTAGTTTGTTTCAGTTTCATCTGGGTTCACAGCCGCTCATAACATCTAAGCAATTCCTTTTCTGTGATATTACCGATCTTTTGCTTATCTCTTTCCGTTTGATTAAAATATGTTAATACTTTGTAAGACTTGACCTGCTTATCCTAAACAACCTGCCCCACGTAACTTTTATATATTCCTCTTAACACTTCGGCTGATTTTTCCTTACTGGTCTTCTGGCGATGACACAGCGGAGCTTATCTTGAGACCTTGTCTAATCAATTTTAAAATAATCAACAACAGCACTTTATGAACCATTTAGATGGTTCGTCTGCTAGACAACTAATTTCTTTAAATGCATGAGAGTATACAAAGCTTATATTCTCGATCTCTAAGTTTACATATTTAAATAAATAGGACTATGTAAATAGTCATTCGCTGAGCGTATAGTAAGCATATCCTCACTTGGTAAGTACATGTCACTTATCCTCAGCAATAGCAAAAGCCGCTGACATGAATAGCTCTCTGTTTACTTTCAAATACACAAAGGGCTGCCAAATCGTGTACCGTGTTCCTTTGCGTTACCAGCCGTGTGCTACTCAGTGATTAATTAAGCGTGCAGGATTAATTAGTATGGCTTAATAGAAAGTTAATTGCTTGTGGTATTACAAAATTTATCAAGCACTTAACTGATAAACCGGTAAAATAGCCGCGGTAATGTAATGAAACAACTACGGTTAGAAAATTGATCTGTTACAAAAATTTACACTGAACACTTTATTGAACGTATAACACCTGATATATGCACTTAAAAGGAATTAACATAAACCTCTGATATTCTGAAGGTATCTAAAAAGGCCTATAAAGCCTAGGTACTTTTATTATTATCATATTTTATTATTTATTATTATTTTTATAATGAGTAATTCTTATAAGATAAAATTTTATTAGCAAAACCCCACATTTTCAGCGATATCAGTAATCTTATTTACGGCTCTTCACAACTTGTTGCCCTACAGGCCTATTATTACAACTGCCGATGGTGACGAGCACAACAAAACAAGGCCGCCTACGTACAGGCATTTTCCAATACATAACTAAGCACTTTAAAGATGTTAACAGCGATAATCGAAAGCGATGGTAACGCTCAGCGGATAGCACTGAGGCACGCCGTCCTTCAACACACGCATGGTTTAGATGGGTTTCCCGATGCGGACACGGAAGAAACGTTCCTAGATGAGGCTTGCTCTAAATTATATAAGGTGTCCTCGATTTCGCCACACGTTGAACCGTTGCAATATATTTTGTTTCCATATTGTGTAAAAGGCTTTTTTTAGGTCAAGAAAGACGCCAAGCACGTGTTTTCATTCTGTAAAGCACGTTTGTACTGCGTGTTCCAAATATACCTGTTGGTCTGTAGTCGAATGACTTTTACCGTATTCACACTGTCGAAGGAGAGTAGATTGCGTCGCTCCAAACACAAAGTGAGCCGATTCTTGACTATTTGTTCTAAACAGCATCTTAGGGACGATTCCCCAGTTTCATCGTATCAGTACCGGATTTAAGAAGAGTGATATCAATTATTTCTTTTAATGCACGTGGATAAACCCCTTGTGCCCACGTTTTTCTATACACATATATTTTGTATCATTGCCTCTAGAAGGGTTTGTTTTTTAAGATGATATAGGCAATGCTATCTAGTCCTGATGTATCTTACCAGCAATGTTTCTAGCTGCGTTTAATTCCCTTGTCCTAAACAGGTGATTGTTCAGCGATTTCAAAATCTACAGCATCTTGCTTTACTTCATTTTTTACCTGTGGAAATCTCAATAGTTGTTCGACCTACGGCCTACCGCAAAGTCAAGATCTTTACAATTTGATCTTCGTCCTGCTCAAGGCCAGTCAAAGACTTATACACCGATGCCTGCTTATACTAATTGCCTGCACACGCGTCCAAACCTCCGTTGCTGTGGTCAACCGGATAAAGCCGGACACTAGCTTCTCCCATTTGGACTCTTTCGCAACCAGCATATTTCGCCGAGCTGCGGATGTCAGGCGATTCTAAGCCGTGAGGGTGTCTAAAATCGGCACCTTATTAAATCTCTTGAACGCTCTTTGTTTCACTGTGATTGCCTGCTTAATTTCCACATTCCAAAGATATGAATCTGATACCTGATTAATGACGCCTCCAACGCCAAGAGGTTTAAATAGTCGGCAAAGAGAGCCTAGTTGGCATGATCCGTGCACAACGACCTGGGCACGCGCACCTCTATAGCAAATGAGAGTGGTAATTTCTATAGAGGTCAGGAATACATTTCCACGAGAGGCTGGAGCAAGGAAAATATGAAAGGCAGATAAATTACCACTGCGATCGCCGAAATAAGTGCCGTCATCGGTATTCTTCGTAGTCACACCGGCCAAGTGGGATTGTGAGTTTTAAAATCTCCCAATAAGTGTATTGGTGTCGGGTGCCGCTTGATTAGGTGATGCAGGTCTTCTAACTACCATCGGCCGTCGGGTAGACATACGCAGCAGACCGTCATTTTAACAGCTGGACTAGATATATAGCTACTGCCTGCAGACGTGCGACGAGGGGAGCATGGTGATTGTTACTAAGAAAGTTAGCAACCTTTCCTGTAGCTTTATTATTTAGCTCAACGTTAGAGCGAAAGCTCTCGTACCCTTCTAATGCTGAAGTGTTTTGCTGGTTCAAATGTGTCTTCTAGATGCATAAACACATAAACGTATATTAGACCAAGAACACCTTAAATTTACTGTAATATGAGGCACAATCGTTTATGTTCCACTGAAAGATATTTTCCATGGTACCTGTGAAGAAGGGATAATACGCATGTGTACTTTCTTGGCTTTATCTTTGGCCATCCTTTTGTTTTATGCGGTTCTCCCGCAGTTCTGCCAGTCCCCAAGATCACTGAGGTTACTGACACTAGGAAGAAAGCCGAGATCTAATTCAGAGTTCGTCCCGGGAGCAGCGCTGGCTTTCTCGTCTTCTGACTTCTCTTACATACGTATAGCCTCTTCTCTACAAAATTGGATGGCGGGGTGTCGGGGAGCGATGATCTGCCGGCCTCCCAGTACAGCTAACAGTGGTTCGTATCACAGCCGTAGGGAACGACTGATTTTTTGTTTCGGGTATAACCTGTCGCTGTCTGGTTGCAGGGTCTGTTATAATTAATACTGGGTCGTTCACATTAGTCATCATCTCATGATTTACAGTGAACTCCTTCACTCATATCTCGATAAATGAGGCTACGGCTAGCATCAAGTTTATAGAGTTTATGCTTTATAGATGGTGCTGCTTTTGTTGCTAGTGAGTAACTGTATGGTTTCTCTTTTTATTTTGATCTAGAATGACACATTTCCTTACTGCCTTACATCTAATTTTGTGTATTTTTATTTCTTGTATCTGCAACTTATGTTTTGTACATAGGGCAGATCGTGGACCTAGATGAATGCTGTCCACCAAAATTCACACATTTCACTGCCTCATAGGCAGGACCATCTTCTTGGGTTAGTTTCCCACGTAGGCAGGAAACTGCATACACTGGTAATAGGTCAAGGTTTGAAAACACTCACGCTCAGCCTATACACACCAGCTTTTATTTTCTCTGGTAATGTTGTCCTATACAACTTTAGAACATGCGAAACAGATAAAAATGTTTGTCGTAGTATGGAAATACATCCGTCGAGCTGTGACACCCTAAGGGACATCTCAGCGACTATCCCGATCTCATAGTAATTGATGATCAGAATCTAGCAGAACACCAAATCTTTCCTTCTGATTAATGTTCCATCAGCAACCACTTCAACACTTATGTTGCCAATCTGCTTCACTCATAAGAGCCGCTTTGTTTGATTGTCTGGTTGGGTTTCAGCCGTAAGGATTATTTGTTTGACTTGATATACCGCACACACCATAGTTTCATATGGTGCTATAACCATTTCTCTATCAATACGAGAATAATTTCTACGTTTTTCTCCTTACGAGGAGGAAACTTTCATGACGAGTGTTTATAGGGTACCCATCAATCCCAGGATTAGTGAAAATAGATTATCATTTCGGTCCTTCGATTACCAGGGAAGTGTAAAACTACCGCGCCAGAGCCCTCGAGTACCAAAGGGTGCGTCTTGGTGCACTGAAATCATAGATCGTTACTACTATTTTATCATTTCATCATAGCATAGATCGGTCGTCGCTCGTCATTTGACTACTACTACTACCACTACTACTACCACTACTACTACCACTACTACTACTACTACTACTACTACTACTACTACTACTATCAATACTACTACTACTACTACTACTACTACTACTACTACTACTACTACTACTACTACTACTACTACCACTACTACTACTACTACTAATAATAATAATACTACTACTACTATGATTATTATAGTTACATATCATTTAGCAATAACAAATACATTTTTATAGTGAAATAGTTTTCAAACTCTTGAAAAAGCAGCATTGTTTGTAGCACTAAGTAATAATGTCTTTGAACATTTAATGTGTAAAATCTCTTATTTACTACATTGTGTTACTATATATGTTTAGTTATTTGAACACGTAGTATACATTATAAAACTCTCCACCCATTTTAGTTAAAAGTTCGTGGCTAAATGTCGTTATAGTTTTATACATACATGCTGCCTTTTCTTTAAATTTAATTTTGTGCAATTTAAATTAATAGATGTAAAAAGTAGTATATACTAATGTATAAAGTAGTTACATGTAGATCGCTGCAGATGGCAATAGATACTGAAAGAAAGCAAAGTATTTTTATAATAATAACTGACATTTGTATGAAAATCAGGAATGATGAATATGGAACTGCAAACACATACAACAGCTATGAATTTATTGCGTTCTAGTATAGTTAGGTCAAAGTGTACTTCTTTAGGGATGAAGAATAAGAATTGCAGGGCAAAGCTTAACACTCCAGTGGAAGACGTATACCGATAAGAAAATATAATTCAGTCTTCATACAAAATTTATAGTTCGACTTTTTCCCTAGACCACTTCCTTCATCTGTCAGTGCGTACACCTGTCAGTTTAGTGAAATTACCAACCATTCATTGTTTGTAATACATCATGCATAATAAAATGTCTATATGCTTTGCATTATGTAAGCTTAACAATTATATTTAACGATGTTTACATTTACGTTTTGAATTCAGACTCGAACAAGAAGATTTCATAAATAGTTTACGTATAAACACTGAAGTTTAGATTGGTTTGTTACAGAGGGTACTGTGGGAAAAGCAAAGCGTACAATATTCTCCGGTTTGAATCAGATGGGAATTTAATATAAACCTCAAATTTGAAGATATTGCTGTATCGAGAAGACTCTAAGGGTTAAGAGAGATAAAGTTGAAGCCTAAGTTTGGTATTAATTTAGAAGTCTGTACTTTATGAGATACAGGGACCCCGAACGCGTGGACTGTATCTGTACTTTACATAGAGATTATAGAGAAACTTGGGGGTATGCAGCAGACACAAGGCACAGCCACAACAGCTGCAATTCAAATGCGTACTGGGTGAGCTTGAGTACAATGACGGGCGTTTTCTAAACACCAACTTGATTTCCAAACACATATATACAGGAGGCATTTACATCTAAAATACAACATTTACGAACTTTTTGTAGCAAACTTAAAAACTACGGAAAGGAGATTCACTTGAATTATAATCATAAATTTGTTAGTACGTTATCTATAATACTATACTATATTTACATTTATCGCAAACACACACACGCGCGCGCGCGCGGGTTTAATTTTTCTTCTTTCTACTATCCGACACAGTTTGTTTTACGTGCCGTACTCAATAAAAATGCCACAATTTGAAGCTCTCTTACCTGCTTTATTATAAATTACAGTTTATCATAAAAATAAAATGTTACACATTTGCTCTTCCGGCCTACAGTAGGATTACTTAAAGACATAGCAAATTCCAAAAAATTGCACTGCATGCAACTATAACCAGCGTGAACTCAGGGCAAGCAAATAAAACAATAGTATCGACTGCGTTTGGAACAAGTGACCGTGTCTGACCCGAATCTATGAGCAGATTGTGACAAGCCTGTCAATTCGTCGAATACGGAGTAATGTACATGCTATAAATAGAAGCGCGTGGGAAACATGATAGTGGGCGAAAACGGTATGCTCAAAACCATGGGGCGCCTATATATATTGTCCAGCGTTGATAAGCGTTATTTTCGAGGCTGATTATCCTTTAATTATCTTTTAATCATTATACATTTACGGCGGGTTCGGTCCGTAGGGGGGCTGTTAAAATGGGAGGGATGTGTTATATAAATTACATATCACAGGTTATTGCAGTGAAATGAATTCACAAATCCATAGAAGCCACTCCCAAAAAAGATTTCAAGTAGGAAAAATAAAGTAGAATGTTTGACTGCTGCCAAATATTAAAAATTATGAATATTAAGACATAATAAAAGTTAGATAAATAATTATTGAAATAACACTCTCAGATTAAGAGTTGAATTGATGATATCGGTAAATTTTTTAAAATTACTACTGTACAGAAAAATTTTTACGTTTTGTAAAAAATTAAATGCATTTAAAAAAACTGAAATAGGTGTTTATTTATGCTGATATGTACTTTCTATTTTATATGCTGATTATGTGGAAAAGTAATGTAGAAGTAAAAACAAGTTCTGTATATAGTAAAATGTTTTCGAATATTTCTTTTTCATTACCAGCCAATAAGAAAATAAATTTGGAACAGCTCTCGTAGATTTTATGATTTGTTCCATCAACTTCACTGGCCAGTTCCATCTGTTATGTATGCCAGATCGTCTCCATACAATCGTAGTCGCGCCAGCTGCATGGTTCGTATCTGTAATTTTTCACGACCAGACGATCTTTATCACGTCATAGGTTATAGGTGACTACTTTACTAAGTGTGTGGAAGCTGATGCAGTTCTAAATCAGGAGGTTGCTACTGCGGCGAAGGCGTTAGTTCACAATTTCTGTAGCTATTATGTAGTTTCTATGGAAAACCATATGGATAAAGGGAGGAATTTTAAGTTAAGAAATTTTCAAGAATTATATGATCTACTTGGTATAGGAAAAGTCCCGGACAATGCCTCTCTATACTCAGTCCGAAAAAAAAGGTCGAGAAAAATTAATTAGTCACTTAAGCAGCATCTAAACTGGTTTTGGCGCATGCGATTAATCTTCCTGGGAATTCGGATCAAACTGATGTTCGGATCATCTGAGACTCAGTTCCAAGAGCCGCAGAAGTATTCCTTGCAATTAGAAAACCAATTTGAGACAATCACTAGATAAGAGGACGGCTGAAGATAGCCAGTGACAAAATGAAACGCAGTATGACATTCTCAGCAATTGTGCTTGTTTCGAAGAAGGATACCAGGTTTGGTTGTACAACCCAAAGCGCAACGTCAAAGTAACAGGAAAGGAATTTATATTGTGAAAAACAAAATCAAGGAGGTTGTTTATCGGATACAAAAGAAGGACATCCCAAATTCAAGTTTGTGCACCTAGGTGGTGAAGGATTTAATAATTTATTTTAAGACATTTTATTTTAATAAGACATTATATTTTAAGACATTTTAATTTAATTTACAGAGACAGTTTTCAGTTCGGGATAAACCAGCCTAAGGAGGCCGCATTGTTACCACCAGATGAAAGGCAGTTAGTTACCAATCGCTCTAATTTATTTGAGACTGGCTTTCCACACATTTCCAAATAGCCTACGACTAGCAGTCGGCACATTACGTTCAAAGTCGGATTTTGACCTAGTATTTAGTTTGTTCTAACGCGTTTAACAACAAAAATTTTTGTCCCCGCGTAGTCCGGAAAAGTAGAAGATAATTCTGGAATCTCAAAGGATATAAATATAAGCGTTCATTGGTCGTCTCAGATCAAGTACACCTAGCTATTTTACTCGTACAGTCCTGTTCGCGGTGATTGTTGCGTTCTATTTATAGGCCTACGTGGTTATTGTGTTAATTATTACAAAATTGCACTAAAGTGACATTATTGGAGAAAACTAATTTGAAGTATTGTATAATAGTGCCTGGTTGATTTATAACGGCTGTATCAAAGTATAAAATTTTAAGTAGGACATCATTGATGTCAGTTATTTAGTTTCTACGAAACAACACGAAGATCGCCGTCACTGTGGTAACAATATTAGTTGCAAAACCCATTCAATTATCGTTTTTTAAAAAAACATTAAGAAAATGTAGTTTTAAAATATTGTCTTTTGATATATTTTACAGGCATTATTATGTGTCTGTACGCCTTATTTTGAAATATAACGCAAGTTGCTAGTAGTAGCTATAATAATTACTGTAAAGTGAAGCTTTGAATTTATTACAAGGCAGGAGTTACCAAAGCACATGCCTAATTTTGTTCTCCAATCTCGTAACAGTTGGCGTATAATTATGGAAACGGGAACACCTGTTTGTCCGACTCTAACAGAACGCTACAATTACGTTCAGTCATGCTGCTGGTTTCCTTTCCTGGAAACAGCATGTGGGAATATTCTTACGTTTTACTATTTAATTACACCAGGCGTTAATAATTTATAAAGCTTATTCAAGTGTATGAACTTTGACTACATTTTAATTGACTCCAGCAAAAATTACTACTACTTCCGGTTAATTAATCTTACCCTGGCACTTGGTAAGAAACGCATAGGTTCATCTACCGGGAGCAAAGCATATACTTTAACCCATATCATCGGTTCGGTTTGTAGACATTAGCACCTCGGATAATATTCTAGGGCCAAAATAAACAACTGAAACGATCGGTAGTGCTGGCTACCCTACATTCCTTGTATGATCAATAGGTACACTGCCTAATTCCTAAACTCATACGGTGCCATAACTCATACTCATAACTCATGCCATAACTCATTCCTTAACTCATACAAAAAAGGAGCCGAACTTATTATTCAAAACAATAATATCATTACGTACCAGATAGTCTTACAGCTTTCAAATCGTGCAAATTAAATCTAATTTTTCACTTTCGCCAGTAGAAAGTCCAGCAGTTACACAGGATTAGTACTTGCTACTTGGTACAGTAATTTTATGTAATTATGTTTCTACAACAAACATAATTAAACAAACAATTTAGGAATAAATTACACTTTTCATGGTGGACCAATGTAACACTAGTAAATAGTTAAAACATAAAGTCTCTCTTATGTAGAATCAGCTTGTGTCAAATAAATTTTAGGAGTTGAAATTTTTCATCTGTAGTAAGGTAAAAATGATATTATATTTTACCGTATTTGGGAATTTATAAGTTGAATTTTAACAAGCACGAAAACTACAAACAATATTACAACTCATCATCTTATAGCATATTGAAACTCAAAAAGAAAATGTCATTATTTATTTAACAAACAAGCTTGTGAATGAATGGGAAATTTGCTGAAAAACAAATACACAACACTTAATAGAAGTACGTAAAAAGTTTGATTTATAAACTTCAAATTCATTCTGTCACTACAATTACTGACGTAGATTTAAATGGCAGCAAATGTGAAGGACCTGCGACTGACTTACAATAGATTACATCATAATCAGACAACATGGCGGTATTAGGACAAGAGATAACAGGGCCTACAGAGGAGCACACTGCGTATCGGATCATTATTTATTAAAGATGAAGTGCGTCTGTCCGTGGAAAATAACAGATAAGAAGAATGTAACTGGTGAGACTACGATTGTCTGAAAACGATCTGGCATACATGACAGAGGGAACTGGCCAGTGAAGTTGATGGAACAAATCACAAAACTTTGCGTGCTGTTCCAAATTTATTTTCTTATTGGCTGCTAATGAAAAACGGAACATACGAAAACATTGTATTATATACAATATTGATATATCTATAATACTTTTCCACATAACCAGAACCCACAGATCTTCGAACAGACGCTTGATATAGGCCTATTGTTAAACTGGCTTATGTAGTCCCACGTTGAAAGATACTGCCTCCAAGATACCCAGGCAAAAATAGATACCATTATACCTAACAAGATTGTAATTAATAATGAGGCGCCATTCATACGACACGATAGCCAACTATAATGTCATCTCGATGTCACGATATCGATTTTCACCGGACTCGGTGTGGCGGTATACCGGTATAAGTTCGACTGCAAAGACAGCTCTTGCACGATCGTCCACTAGTTCTGTCTGAACATCCATGAATGCGAGCCATTGGGTTACACGGATTGAGCCCTATGCTGTATTTAGAGTTTCTTACGTGACGGCGGGGATGCTCAGAAAATGGGTCGACAGCCTCATAAAGTCCCGTCAACGGCTCGGCGCCCGCCCCTCAAAAAAACTACCTGTGATCAGGCGATAATTATTTGGAAGTCCGCTAACCAATCCGGGGTATTCGGCTCCATGTTTTGTCGGTCGCTAATTGATAAGAAGTAAACAGGGGCTACTGTTTTTTATGTAAAAATATAAAAAGGATTGGCTACAGGTCAAACTTGATACGCCAAATGGTGGTTAATTTTGAAGTAGTTGTTGTACTAACTGTTATTAAAATTGTTGTTTGCCGGTCTGTAGGGCCGTGGTCTAAATCTGTTGATTGCAGCAGATGTTTCAACCGTGCCTTAGACGGCCATCTTCAGATATTATTTAGACTACACACTGACACAGATGTCTCAGTCAGTGACCACAGTACTGCTAAAACGTCTGCTGCATTCAACAGCTTTCGACAAGCCCGGCAAACACCAATTTTAATAACATTAAAGTCGGCCGTGAAAGCCGCAGACAAAAGGTGTTGTACTTACTATTTATTCCTGGACCGAAGTGTAAAGTTTCTTTATTAATTTACATTCAGATACAGACCATAACGTGTTTTCCCCCTACTTTTCCAAGGCGCCAGACCTCTACAGATGTCATATGCACAAAAGCATATTTGTGATTCACGATGCTTCAGTAAAGTGAAGGTACAAATAAACAATGTATAAGTAAATTATTGTCAGTACACAATCAACTATGACCAAGTTGACAACGGTGAAACGTCACGAGTACGCGTAATATATCATAGAACAGGTGTTGCTGGTTCCCACGCGAGGCCACATATACTGTACAGCAATGTTGACCTGTTAATAATTTGTATTGCCCATTAATTGCGTCACAATGGAGCAATATATGTTTACGTGCTTGTTTTTATAAAGCCATCATATGACCTCAGATAATGAAAGGAACAATTTGTTGATACATATATATCTGTATATATGAAACACACATAACATAGAACGCTTTGTGCAGTGCATCGTAAATGATCTGTAATGCTTATAAATTTAACCACGTTATTTCAACATTATTAAGTTTATGTTACAGTGTGAAAAAATAGTTTGAAAAAAATATTGAAACTACTTACCTTGAAGGAACGAGTAAATGATATGTTACTGAAGTTTCGTGGGTTTCCCTTAATTACAAATTTATTAATAGACTACGTAGGCCTGCATGCTGGCCTAAGTGAAACCTTGTTTAAAATGAATTTTTAGTAACGGAAGAGCGAATACTCATTAGGCCTATTAGTGATAAAACTAATATGGAGGATGTCATCGCGATCGGAAAGGAGGCGGTGATGAACAGCTTGGGTCCGACAGAGGAAGTCGTCGGTGCGACAATGCGCCTCATACGGAATGCCTGCGATGTGTCTATGCCCAGAAGACCGAGACTCCGCGGGGGTAAGACAGTGGCGTACTGGTGGACAGACGAGATTGCTGACCTCAGGAGACGTTGCTTGCGCTCGCGTCGCATGGCGACTAGAAACAGACGAAGAAACGCGACTGCAGCAGCCGAAGCGCAAGACGAATATCGGCTCGCCAGGAAAAGACCGAAGGAGGCCATCAACAGAAGCAAGCGGCTCAAGTGGGAGACCCTCAGGAATGATCTAGATTCTGATCCCTGGGGTCTGGGGTACAGGCTTGTAATGAGCAGGCTTGGAGCCCGGCCTCGTAGCCCAAGGATAGACGAAAATCGGATGCGCTTCATCGTGGACGGTCTATTTCCTCGTCACCCACTGAGGGATCGCGAGGAGTATCCAGGCCCATTGGAAGACGTCCCGATCTTCAGCGAGGACGAGCTATCACTAGCTGTTAGCTCCCTGCGCAACAAGAAGGCACCAGGGCCGGATGGTATACCTGCGGAAGTGCTGAGGGTGGTCGCTAGATCCTGCCCCCAGGTGCTACTCAATATGTATAACCGTTGCCTCAAAGACGGAGTCTTCCCGAAGAGGTGGAAGATCCAGAGACTAGTCTTAGTCGGCAAAGGGAAGGGCGACCCGAATTCCCCGTCGGCGTACAGACCTCTTTGTATGCTGGACACGGCGGGGAAACTACTGGAACGTCTACTCAGGCCTCGCCTAGTAGCGGCAATTCGGGATGCAGGAGATCTGTCAGCGAGGCAGTACGGGTTCAGAACGGCCAGATCCACCATTGGAGCCATACAGGAGATCTTGAACTACCTAGCGGGGTAATCAATTCTCCAGAAGGATGGTGCTACTCGCTACACTGGACGTACGCAACGCCTTTAATTCGACCAGGTGGACAGACTTGCTAGCTGCTCTGGAGGACGTCTTTCAAGCGCCAGACTACCTGCTCCGGATAATACGAAGTTACTTGAGGGACAGGGAGCTCCGGTACGACACAGCAGATGGGCCACGCAGCAGAGAGATAACAGGAGGCGTAGCTCAAGGCTCTATCTTGGGCCCCGACCTGTGGAATGCCTTCTATGATGGAATCCTCCGGATGGAGATGCCAGATGATACCTTTCTGGTAGCATATGCTGATGACGTGGCTGCCGTGATCACCGCGAGAGACGCAGAGGAGGCGCAGCGCATGCTGAACCAGGTCATGCGCAGGGTCCGCAACTGGATGGACGAACACGATCTGAGCCTTGCGACGGAGAAGACAGAGATTGTGCTGCTCACTCGTCGACGTATACACACAATCACACAGTTCGTGGTGGGGGAAAAGGCGATAATATCAAAGCCAGCGGTGAAGTATCTAGGGGTGCACCTGGATACTAAGCTTTCCTACTGGGAGCAAATTCGATGTTCCTCGGAGAAAGCCGCTACGGTCGTTGCTGTGCTAAGCAGACTAATGGCAAATGTCGGAGGCCCAGCTGCAGGAAGACGGCGACTGCTGATGTCGGTGACAAACTCGATTCTCCTCTACGGATGCGAGGTCTGGGCCGACGCACTGAAGCAAGAAAAATACCGCAAGCAGATGGCCGCGGTACAACGAAGAGGAGCACTTCGGATTGCAAGCTCCTACAGAACGGTGTCGGAACCAGCAGTGTTGGTCGTCGCTGGAGTAATGCCAATAGATCTGATGGCTGAGGAGAGAAGGAGGGTCTACACAACCAAGGAAGACTTGGGGTTTGTAGAAGCAAGAGCAGTGGCCAGGGCACACTCCATGCGGAGCTGGCAACTACGATGGGAGCAGGAGAGTCCTGACAGGGCATGGTTATTTCTGTGCATACCTGCGAAGGATGGGTAAGATGGAGGATCCGTCGTGCGTGTATGGCGACTCAGACTCTGATGACGCTCATCATACTTTTTTCGAGTGTCAACGGTGGCTGCTGGAGAGGCGAGGACTCGAATCGGAGATTGGCCCCACGATGCCTGATAACATCATAGACGTCATGCTCAACAGCAAAGAGAACTGGGACATGGTTGTGACCTTCGTGAGGATGGTCCTGCGGCAAAAGAAGCCTGAACTGGACCGTCTCACAGGTCGATGATATAGATAAAGCTGTAGAAGCCTTGTAGGCGCAATACGAGGTGCCACCCTGAAGCCATACGAATAGTTTTTCCAGGGGGGGTTCCCTGCCTGTAAAGTGGAGGTTTTTTAGTGGGTGCGAGTCCCACACACCGGGAGACCAGTCGGGTGTCTCCTGATGGTGCATAATGCATTTTTCCTCCCCCGCAAAAAAAAAAAAAAAAAAAAAATATGGAGGCCTATACACTACATGGACAGACATATCTTTTTAGAAAAAAAACGACGCTTATATAAAATATTCACACACACACACACACACACACATATCTCACGGTATCTCACTGTTTCTCGGGTAGCATGTAGTTATATCGCAGTCTCGGAACGCTCCTTCTGTCACTGGCTTATCAATTTTAGTTGAATAAATTTTTCATATTTCTTAAACTTCATATTATTATGTAAATGTACAAACACACGACTCAATACATACGAAGACAAACATTAAATACTTGATGTGTAAATTTAGACAAAGTATATAACTACATAACTGTATCGAATGTATGGTATATAGCTAAAATATACGTATATACGTATGCGCTTCGTGACTTGCGCATTGTCAAATTATTCAAAATCAAAATACAACACAGACTTCAGTTTACTCATTTGTTTACTCAATTATGTCGTGCCTACCGTGAGTGTTTATGTGACTGTACGCATGCACACTGCCTAAAAATATGATTAAAACAATAAGTTAACATGCTTTCTTTTATAAAACCTTTTTATGAGACTGTACAGCCGTAAAATAGAAAATGTAGGTTAGGTTTAAAATTATAGATTGGAAGGCATTACGGGAAATTTCTAAAATCTGCTAGAAACGACAACACTACTATATTTTACTGCATCCTGGCTTTTCAAATATAAGTCTTATATATTTCGGCTTTTCGATCTTCTATATTATGCTGTTGAAGTCTATCTTTCCGCCTTAAGAATTCTCCCTGCTAAGAGTGCCACATAGTTCCAGGTTCCATCGGTTTAACGATGTTATCCGCAGAGAGGTCTCCTACCTAATACCCCTGTGTCACTTCCATCTGTCGCAGAAGAAAAATCTATGACTGACATTGTCCGCGGCTCCCGGACAGTACATGCGTTCTGGTCACTTGCTCGAAAATCCCCGTGTCTAGTCAGAAACTTGGTAAGGTAGTACTGGATCTCCCCATGCTTCCTCCTCGCCCACGGCTTCAGCTTCTTGATAAGCTTTCTCGAAATGTGACCCAAGCTCTTTTCTTGTTCCCAAGCCCTCAGCCAGCTCTCCATCATTAGGCTTCATGACGCTCGGCGGGAAGCTTCACCACCTATATCCTTCTCCCTTTAGAAAACGATCTTACGCTCCTTGGTAAGAAGGTCGATTGGCATTACTACTTTAAGGACCTACACAGCCGGCTCGGAAACCTTGCGGGAGGCCAATGCTACGTGGACACTTCCACTCCGAACAGTAGGACTGACTATGATACCAGTAGTAGCAGCAGCAGCAGCAGCAGCAGCAGCAGCAGCAGCAGCAGCAGCAGCAGCAGCAGTAGCAGTAGTAGTAGTAGTAGTAGTAGTAGTAGTAGTAGTAGTAGTAGTAGTAGTAGTAGTAGTAGTAGTGATAGCAGTAGTAGTATAGTGTTATTATTATTATTATTATTATGATTAGGCTAGTAGTAGTAGTGATAGTAGTAGTAGTAGTAGTAGTAGTAGTAGTAGTAGTAGTAGTAGTAGTAGTAGTAGTAGTAGTAGTAGTAGTGATAGCAGTAGTAGTATAGTGTTATTATTATTATTATGATTTGGCTGGTAGTAGTAGTGATAGTAGTAGTAGTAGTAGTAGTAGTAGTAGTGATAGTAGTAGTAGTAGTAGTATTAGTAGTAGTACTGGTTGCTGTATTACTAATAGTGGTGGTGGTGGTGGTGGTAGTAAGAGGATAGAAGGGCATGTAGGAAAGAGGTAGAGGTAATGATTAAGTGAACCACATAAGACAATAATAAAGGTCAAAGTATTGCTCAGTTGTTGAAGTTCGGATGTTGCAATACTGTGTATAAACAGATACCGCTGATAAAGTGATAGAATAATACGAATGATATCTTGTTAGACGCTTAAAATAGGTCGGTATGTTTTGCTGCTATACTTCTCCGAAGTTTTACAAGGCAATTTTAACCTTGCACAGGTGTAGAGCAATTTGCAGAGTGCTGCAAGATTGTTGGCATAACGTGTCAGCAAAGAGAATATCTCCTAGACCTGATGGTAACCCACCGGAGTTCATTTTGGCAGGTGCGAAGATAACCCCAGTGTGGATAACAGGCATGTTAAATGGCCTGATAAGAAGGCAAGTTTTTCCAGCGAAAATAAATGTGCCAAATTAGTACTTATTGTGAAAGGAAACAAATCGATGTACACGACCATCTGCTATCAGACCACTGTGTCTATTAAACTCCTTGAATACACTCTACAAATGCTTAATTTATAACAGATTAGAAGTATATATTGCGACAGTACAAATAAGTGAAGTACTGGGCATTGAATATAAAAATTTAAATATACCTAATAAACTGTAAGCGTTAGGTTGCAATGTCCAAAATTACAGTGAACATGTGTTGTAAAAATAGTTATAAGATAAGTATAAGAGTATACTTACAGGACTCTGCAATTCGCAGAAATATAACAAATAGCGAAATTGACAAAGAGTGGGGGAACTGAATCCAGAGACAGTTTCTGACATGTCGATTTCGTACCACTGCAGGTGTCGACCAAGACATGGGTATAAATAGGACACACAAGCTACAGTGGTTCTCTTTCTTAAATCATCCATGGTGCAGCGGGAGCTTCTGCCCGTCCACACAGAATATTTAAATTTTTGTAAATAATTTCATCCTTCCAGTTACATACAGTTATGTAACTCGATTGTCAAACCAACTGTTTTTAAATAATAACAAAATTACATAAGAAGATCCACATAAGAAGATCCATTGACGTCAGAAACAGCACGAGGAGAAGTTCCAGAGAGCGAGTCGACGCTGGACAAGAGGCGAGTCGAGGCTGGACAGAAGACAGAGTCGACGCTGGACAAGAGGAAAAAAGTCGACGCTGGACAAGAGGACGCTGGAGTGCGAGACGAGGACGACTACAGATGGATCAAATGATCGAGTATGATTGACGACAATAAGGTGATAAACAACTTATTTATCTCTTTATCGAACAATGAACTCAAACACAATTAAAGACATTCTTGTTTTATTTAAAAGTAAGAGCCAATGTTTATTTTAAAGTAGAATTAAAATCATAGATGTTTTAGAAATACGATTAACGTAACAAGAACTCAAATTAGTATTGAAATAAAACGAATACAAAGAATTTAAATGAAAACAATTAGTGTTTGATATAAATCAGTACTGAGAAACAAAAGATAAATTCAATAACTATTAATATTTTGAGTACATTACAATATATAAAAAGATATTTAAATATTGATATTTTGAAACACATTAATTGACTGAGCAGTCTGGAAATGAGATTTTTCTTTAATACAATAATTAGTAGAATAGAATATTTAGTCAGTAAGGATGTATATAGCATAAGCCTTACGGCATAATAACAAATAATAACGAATGTTTTAAGTCGAAGTAAGTGCTAAGTGCACAATTTTATTAATATCAAATAAATTTGAAATACCGTTACAAGTTATATAGAGTTCTTATTGCAGATACACCTGAAACCCAATTTAAATGCTATTTTGTTACATAATTTGTCAATCTTGAATGTGAGACCAGTCACGCCTATTTTATGTATATCGTATTGTTGCATATTAATTATCGCTTCCAACGTGGAGCATCACAAATGTAAATTATATTATATTTACAACGTTATATCGTTGCATAATATGGCGTCCCAGATCGTGGGGCTCCACAAACACAAATAAATTTATATTTGCAACGTTGTATCGTTGTAATATATATATAATATATATACTTTATGATAACCAATATGGTTTTAGAAAAGGCCGCTCAAACATTCACCCAGAAAATGTAGTCAAAAGAGAAACTTCAGCCAGTAAAAATAAAAATGCTGATAACTCCTTACCGTACCGTAGCTCTGACAGGGGAACGTCTTGTGTTGGACGTTAGAATTTTGTTTAATAGTGCCATGTGGAAATTCATAATAGACGAGCGGCGAGAATAAGAGGCATCACATTATTTAGTCAATTTAATATTCAGTTAATAAAGTGGTGGAAAAATTATAATCAAGAATAAATGGACGTAAGCGCAGGGATGGATGTATACCTCAAGTTGCTATAATGGAACATATACACATGGACGTTCTATTTGACAGAGTCCTGAGAACGGAGATCCCACAAGGATCCAAGACGATTGGTTTTGCACATGACCTGGCTGTTATATTTGGGGTATCTGGTACGGTTGAAATCGCACGTAGGAAAAATGAAGGTCTACAGAGGATAAATGCATGGGTAGTAGAACAAGAACTATGCATAGAGAACAAGTGTCTATATCGAGCACCGGAAATGTCGGAAAGAGATAAAGAGGAAGAAAGTTAAATTCTTCTTGAAAAGAGCTACTGTAATTTCTAGTAGAGCTATTAAGTAATTGGGATAATTTTAGATGTCAATATGAACTTCGTAGAACACATCAGATCACACATGACAAAGCCGAAACAAGTGTAGCTAACCTTCAGAGGATAGTGTCAAACGTAGGAAGTCTTCCTAAGTAAGAAGCAAGAGTTTGCTTGGTGGTGCGGGACATTTCATAATGTTGTTTGGAACAACAGTATTGGCAGAAACATTGAAGACTAAGAGGCAGACAGAACTTTTAAACAAGATACATAGAGTATAAATACAGGACAGCCTAAACAAAACTCTGCAAAGAGGTTACACTTCGGAGCAGACTTCAGACCATAACAGCAAAGAAACAAGAGATACAAACGACAATGAGAAAGTGGCAGGAAGAGTGGCATAAAGAAGAAGGTGTAGCGCAATGGACGAACAAACTAATACGAAAAATTAAAAACACACAGAGAGCCAGAACAGAAAGCTCGATTATTATATGACCTAAACATTAACTAGGCATGGCTCTTTTGGGGATTACACAAGACATCATGAAAAGACAGAGAACAGTCAAAGAACCTAATTGCTCACATTGGGTATGCTTTCTTGCTTCCATACTCACTTACGCAGATTCTATTCCTTACCACCATCGTTTATAATGTATATAGCCTATCAGATAGGATTTTCAAATTATAGAAAACACACTAATGGATTTTATTACTTATATACATAAATTCACATGTTATATTAATAATCGTATTTCAAAGTGGAATAGGTTTTACTGAAGCAATGAAAAGTGTAAATAAAATTCCTTTACAGATTATGTCGGTAGACATTTACCCTAAATAAGATAGATAAAATCAGATAATCATTAGATAACTGAAATATTAGAATGTCTTTCAATAAACAACTAAACTTACTTAATCCTACAAAATAAAATTGTCAATGATACATATAAAAACTACATATTTTCCTTTCAATGACGGTGCTAATCTGTTTCATTTAGTAATTGAAAATTAATGGTTTGATTAAAATATATTTCTATTTCTGTGTAGGCCTGTGCTTGTTTACTGTTTATTAAGGTAAGCGTATACCCAATTTGCGTAACTATTTTGGACTTTCCATTAACTAACACGCGTAGTAACGTGTCAGTTATTGATTTTATATCTGTGCACCTTTTTGACCTTCTTGTGTAGGCGTTCCGCATCATACGGTTACCGTAAAATAAGCACTGTGACTACGTTTATAATGAAAAGAAGAATTTTTGTAGCAAAAGTGACGCAATATTACAAAAAGAAAAGGCAGAAAAATAATAATCTTATGTAAATAATTTATAAGGTAACAAATAAGAAACGGTCGTCCGACAACACTACGTTTCCGCTTGATTATCCGACACCATTGCCGGCGACACATAAAAATAGCAACTACAACGACCACAGTAAATTGCAAACGCATATCATGAAGTTGTGTAAAATTATGTTATATGAATTGTAGCAGTTCATTAAAAGTTTATTTGACTGGTTACCGCAATATTTCTAAAAAATGTAATGACATAGTAAAGCGCGGACGAACGCATCTACTCACACATAATTTTAAATAATCACATTAAAAGTAAATGTACAAAGCGCCAAAATAATTCTTTATTTCTACGAAAATTTCCGCATTGATTTTGGCAAAACTTATTTGCTCATAGTGACTGACGAGGCTTCACGATTTGCGGAGTAATCAATCAGTGAGCAGAGCTCAACGTAATGTAGCTGTTAAACAATTTCACAGAATGGTGACTGTGCTAGACGAGAATATAGACGTTACTTTGGAAAGTACGATCCAGTTCCATCTCAACGTGTATTCAGAGTAGGGATGGAAAATTCTGAAGTTAAAGGAAGTGCAGTGAAATAAATTCCTAGTCTGTCTAGGAATACAGATAGACTAAACGTATTGGTCTAGATATAAGAAATACAGAGAGAGCATAATGTGTCAACAGAATATCCAATACATTGTAAGTGACAAATTTCCTCAGCATTGATGATCTTAAGTCAAAGAGTGTATAGAATCTTAATAGTCGGTTTAAAGCTACAATCGCGCAAGTGACAGATTGTGCAGCCGATAAATTAATATTTATGATTACAAACAGAGAATGAATCTCTCTGTAGAGCTTTTGGCTATAATGCAAGGCAGCTAGAGGAGTGACGACGCCCAATTGCATCTTCGTGTTTGGGAAATAAACACAACTGTCGTTAATGGTTAGACCATATTCTGGAACAACTGCATCAACGGCCAACAAGAGAGACAGTGAGTCAGAATGTGTTGTAGGCCTACTCTCTTTTCATTAATAAGACAAACACAGTAACATATCACAAGTGTGCCAACATGATACACTTATACTTCACACCTCAACCTGCATGTCACCCTTCAGAAGAGGTATTTTAGTTTGACCGAGTATCTGAGATTTTCAATGGGAACCGGGTACCGACTTCTCGGAAGCTGCATCAAGGAATGTCGACGTTCTGTGAAATTTGAGACACCAGTCTATTCAGTTTTGTAGTTATTTTTCTGAGGGGGGTGTCTTACACACAAACCGACACCATTATAGACTCATAAAATAGCCGTAAAGATATCAAACCTCATTCTCACCGATACATTGCCGTGTACAATGTTCGTGCCAGAATTTACGAGTGTAAACGTACAAACGCAAGACATCTACAGTAACCTGCAGTACACAACATTTACAACGTAAACATAATTGAGCGTGTTTCACGTATAGCGATGTATAAGGAAACAGAAAATGTGTATGAATATTATTATAAATAAAAGAATTAAGCCTTTCAGTGTTTGTGTGTTAAAAACATACTATGTGTGTTTTTCGTATTTACCATAGAAAGAAATTGAAATATAAAAAAAAGTTTTACCTCAAAAATGAAAATTACAACCTAGACCTGAACTACAAAAACAACAACCTGAATTACAAACAAATATGTAAATTACATATTTGTTTCATGACATTATATAGGCCTATCATGTATTTAATTGATTCTGGCAAATTCTATTATTAAATTACTAAATACAACTATTACATTAACGACTCGGAACACAAAGATTTTTATGAGTAAAGACATAAAGTTTTACCTGACAACCTGAACCGGTTTTCACTTTTAAAAAGCTTCTTCAGACGTTGCCGCTGGTAGCGCTGTCCGTCCTGTTGTGGGCGACGGAATTGAATTTTGAAAGATCGATGTTGTGTGTGGGGTGAGATATGTTCGAATAATGCGTGCGATTTGAATTGTGTCTGTTCGTTTAGGATGTCGTTTTTATTTGTTTTCGTGTGTTTGTATATTTCTAATTGTTCTAGAGTGTCTAGTTTTCGAAGAACTGTTCTAGTTTAATCTCTGAAGAAGCTTTTTAAAAGTGAAAACCGGTTCAGTTTGTAAGGTAAAACTTTATGTTTTTACTCACAAAAAACTTTGTGTTCCGAGTCGTTAATGCAATAGTTGTATTTAGTTAAGTAACGGACACGTCATGGACAACGAAATCCAAGTTAATTACGTTTACGACATTAATTGTCAGAAGGCTTTTGATAGTAGGACTATTACTACCGTTTGAATTTACCACACAACGTTTTCGACCACTAAAATAATCGATGTCCAAACGTGAACCGCTAAAAGAGTAATCCACAACCACCACCTACAAAGTTAAACAGAACTACTAAGAATATGCTTTTTCAAATCCGTAAACCATATCCCAGGTACATCTTTATTAAGCTGAATTGTCAGTTACAGTCATACAGGTGCCTCTATAAATTTTATGGACGTGTTGGGTATGTACGTTGTGGTGAGCGGTGATAGCTTTGGGCCGACCCAGAGTGCTTAGTTGTGTATTTAAACAGGGCGCTTTACATCTGTGACGTTGTTCGTTGTGTCAATGTGGTTGTACTTCCCGGTTCTCCCCTGCGAACGTACTCAGTAAGCAACCCCGTAAAACCATATTATATAGTTTCTCTATAGTTTTGTTTAACTTTGTAGGTGATAGTAGTTTATTCTTTTTACTCTCAGTTGTGTTAGAAAGAGGCCGACGTTAAGTGATTATGAAATGTTGTTGAAATTCTTAATAGCCCGGGGAAGGGTGATTAATATTGGTAGGGGTAGTTACGCCCCTTCGACAATTGCACGAAGTGTCGTCTTTGAACAGTGAACGTTTGTTAATTCAACACCAGTGAAATTGTTAATTGCGACTTTAATCATCATTTTCATCATCTCCAGGATGGATTAATTCAAACACAGGGGTTTTCCGGTCCAAAGTA
Source organism: Magicicada septendecula (assembly GCA_034769895.1). NCBI lineage: Eukaryota > Metazoa > Arthropoda > Insecta > Hemiptera > Cicadidae > Magicicada > Magicicada septendecula. Next base: position 432,312,724 of record CM068372.1, on the reverse strand, counting down.
GATAGACTAAAACTGGACTCACCCTCGGAAGTCTCATACACGACCGTTCTTTCAGCTTATAGGCCTAATTCCACAGTTGTTTGGGCATGCGGCTGTCACCCATTTGGTTAAGGTATTTCAAACATTTTAGCCGATATGGGGTAATCGTATTGAGTATACCCAAATACTTATTCCTTTCGTACATCTGCATTTATTTTGCGACTACTACTACTACTACTACTACTACTACTACTACTACTATTACATCATAGGCGTCATGCTCAACAGCAAAGAGAACTGGGACATGGTTGTGCCCTCTTCGTGGGATGGTCCTGCGGTAGAAGAAGCCTGAACTGGACCGTCTCACAGGTCGATGATATAGACAAGGCTGTAGAAGCCTAGTAGGCGCAATACGAGGTGCCACCCTGAAGCCATACGATTAGTTGTCGCAGGTGGGGTTCCCTGCCTGTAAAGTGGAGGTTTTTTAGTGGGTGCGAGTCCCACACACCGGGAGACCAGTCGGGTGTCTCGTGATGGTGCATAATGCATTTTCCCTTCCCCGCAAAAAAAAAAAAAAAAAAAAAAAACTGCTACTACTACTACTACTACAAAATATCATAAATGATAATAAAACTAATATTACTAATACTATAATTTTTTTTTTTTTTCTCGGCAGGGCAGGTGAAAATCTCTATAGACATACTGGAGCCCCGTAGCTCCAGGTAGTGTGGGACTCTAACCCACTAAAAACACCTCCCTTTGCAACAACTGAGCGAGCCCAACAAGTTGCTTTTCTTTAATATTACAGTCACGGTTTATGGGGTAGAAGCCCACTGGCTGTTCCCCGGGTTGAGATTATTGCCTTTCTCTCTTTTAGAGTTTTACAGATTAAATGCACTAGTGTATCACCAAATCCTGGGGCTTCAATCTTTTAAGCCTTCTTAACGTGTGCGGAGCTTCTTCCACCACGCAAAGCATTTCTGGATTTATATGAGTCTGAATTCTCCTGTCATGGTTAACTGCATATTTTGTTACGATTTCACTGACATATTCTACTTTGAGATCTTTGTGCAGATTGTCATTCCTAATATACCAGGGGGCATCAACGATACTCCTAAGTACTTTGTTTTGAAACGTTTGGATCATTTGAATGTTAGATTTCTTGGTGCATCCACAGAGTTGTACACCATAAGTCCACACAGGTCTCAGCACTTGTTTATACAACAGCAATTTGTTTTCAACTGTTAGTTGTGAATTCCTACCTAACAGCCAGTACAATTTCCTGAATTTTATGTTGAGTTCCTCTTTCTTTTTTTTCACATGCTCCTTCCACTTAAGTTTTGCGTCCAGAGTCATACCCAAATACTTAGCAGTGTTAGAGTATGGCACTTCTTGTTCATTAATTAAAGCAAAGAGAACTGGGACATGGTTGTGACCTTCGTGAGGATGGTCCTGCGGCAGAAGAAGCCTGAACTGGACCGTCTCACAGGTCGATGATATAGATAAAGCTGTAGAAGCCTAGTAGGCGCAATACGAGGTGCCACCCTGAAGCCATACGAATAGTTGTTCCAGGGGGGTTCCCTGCCTGTGAAGTGGAGGTTTTTTAGTGGGTGCGAGTCCCACACACCGGGAGACCAGTCGGGTGTCTCCTGATGGTGCATAATGCATTTTTCCTCCCCCGCAAAAAAAAAAAAAAAAAAAAAACTGCTACTACTACTACTACTACTACAAATATCATAAATGATAATAAAACTAATATTACTAATACTATAATGACTATACTAGTAACTATACTAACTAATGACTATAATGACTATACTAGTAACTATACTAACTAATGACTATAATGACTATACTAGTACTAGTATACTATAATAGTAATAAACTATTACTATATTTTAATTAGTATTATATTTGGCCAGATTGTATCACGCTGTTACGGCATGTTATGTCGTACAAAACGCGTCTGTACACAATATTCAGTTACTTACCAAATCCTTCGTAACGAACTTAAAGTCCTTATTTTCTGGTTTCAAAGACACTACCGCAAACAAACACACCTTGTCCTTTTACCAAAAATATAACTCGTCTTGTACGACAACCGCTTTAAATATTCTGGGCGTGTCTTTGTTTGTATGCGTCAGGTGTCGCGTCGTTTGAGTGTATTATGTTCTGTGACACTGACTAATTGATGGGACGTCTGTTACTGAAACAATCTAATTACTAACCTTAGAAACGTGTTCCCATCGTTTTCTTCCTTAATAGGTATCTAACCTGTTAATTTATTGTTACGTCACAGCATATATTGTGAATAATCCATTACATTGTTCGGTGTGCAAATGTAAGAAATGTACACTAATGTAATTTACTTTTGCATGTAATTAAATTTTTCTTGTTTGTTTAACCGTTGTCTGAATAATGCTTGATGTATACAGACACCAGTGCAATCGAACCGTATGTTAAGTGCTGTATATTTAATAGTTATATTATTACATGCACACATGTTCAGTTTAAACATTAATTCTCACACTATGACGATATTCCTACGTACGGAAAATACAAGTGTCTCTACGTTATTGGAAACTAATTTTTCTCCTTAACGTTACTAATTTTAGCTTCTGACTTTACGTAGTGCGCCTATACGAATTGCATTACGTACAGCGGTATATTTAAAACTTTCATCCGTTGTATGGCAGTTGATCATTTAGGAATTCGCCCCTCTCTAAGATTCTATCTACACACGCACGTGTGTGTGGATAGGTTATAAGAATGAGCTACATCACCTTGTATGGTATTTTCATTCATCAATTCTTTATAATCAACCCGTTGAACCAAACACCATTTTAAAATTAAGACTAAGTAAGCCCCATGTTGGCAACTACATGCAGTTCCCTATAATGTAAATTATAAAGAATTTGGACAGAAATGTAAACTAAACGCTGTATTAAATTTGTATTGATTACGGTAACAAAAGAAGGAGTAGAAAAAAGTCCGCGTGAAAACAGATTGTATACCAGTAAAGGAAAACGCATTTACATAAGCAAGATACTATGACACGGGACACAGTTTCTGTTCTTCTCGTCGAGTCGCCATATTAATAAGTTGATGCAGATCACGTATTGCGTATGTTTCGGTTTTGTAAAGTTGCCCTCTGTCGTTTCGTGCTCTCCCTTTTTTTGTTTTGATAGGAACTCAATCCTAGCGCAAATAAAGCTTATTCCGTTGCACATCGTATTAAAAGATTTTGGAGTGTGGAGTGCTTGTGGAGTGTAGTCATGCACTTAGCAACGCAACTATACGCACTCACACTCCTGCCTCTGTACAGTGACATAACGGAGTGTCTATTTCTGCAAATATGTGAGACATAATCTTGATCACGAGATTCTTATTGAATAGTTCAAAATAAACACTGTTTTACAAAATACATAGATAAGGACATTATTTGTTTAACACATTTATCTTTCTGGTGTATATATATATATATATATATATATATATATTGCAACAGATCAAATTTTATTATACTAATAAGGATATAGTGAGTGTGTCAAAATCACAAATAAGTCTATTATGGAGGAGATGAAAAATTATTTATTATACACACATATATAGTTTTTAAAGAGGTATATTGTATTATAAATTGTCATGTATTGTAATTTGCAATAATAGTTTATAATGTTAAATAATATATCGATTTTACTTGATTGAGGCTACGACCTCAGTACGTGCAATCCTCCGCTTCCTACAGCCGCTCCCGTTCTGGCGTCCTCTTCTTCAGCGTCACTCCTTCCTGGCGTCCTCTTCGTCCTGGCGTCCTCTTCGTCCTTCGTCCTCTTCGTCTTGTCGTCCTCTTCTCAAATATGTTAAACAAACAATGCTTATTATTTTTCCTAGAATATTTTATTATTAATTGAAATGTAAATTTTATCAATCTCAGGGTGAATATGGGTATCAATTTAATAAGGTGTATTAGTCGTACACCTTCCACGCAATCTTGAAGTGTCTTAAATTCCCTAAGCGGATATCTTAACTTACACGAAAAGCACTATATTATATTATAATTCTATTTAAATAATTGACGCACTCGGCTCTGTACGCAGAACTTCGTACAGAATACCAAGAATTATGTTAAATTATACTTTTCTATGTTCGCTCGAGAACAACTCTCTCACGCACGAGCACAACTTCACATTGCAACTTCTGCAGACAGACTGTGTAGATCTTTACTCTACAGAGAATGAATGTTACTGAATTTAGTGTTTCCGATTGGCTAAACCCAAGTCACATGATTGATGCAATAACAGATATAAACTTTTCCAGAAAGAGTTTGTATAAGTATGCACTAACGTGCATTGAATTATCTACAAAATTTTATGACCCTATTAATCGGAAAATTAACACTTTATGACCCTAAGTGTTTCAAATTGAGTTTTTCCTACTTTAAAAAACCATATTTCTAAAATAGTTAAGAACCATAGAGTACACATAAATTGAAGCTATTTACGTAAATAATTCATTGTCATAGTTTCACGTCGATCGGTTAATTACCGCGGAACATATAGCGATCACACGTTATCGCACCCGCACAAATTCACCAAAAAATAAATGACAATAAAGAACATCTTTTTATGAAAAATTTTGTATACCCTAAATGCTTATCCTTTTTTAAATACAAAACTTACGGCTAAAAGAAAAAGTATTACATAAAACCAATTTATACAAGAAAATGCTCGTCATCCATGTGCTCTGATACAAACAACATAGCTTATCATACTGTGTTCCGTTGCAATATATATATTATTTGCTACTCTTACCTTACTTTACTTTTAGATAGCTACTATTATCTGCTTACTGAAAATTTATGACACGAAAGGAGTACAATACAAGTTACTTGAGGCGAAGTGACGGTTTATATATTTTTTAATCCTTCTAATTATTATTTAGTGACTACTACAAAGCAGATTTTGTAGAAAATTCTGGTAATACATCTATTGGTTGGTAAATGTTAGAAAAAATATGTTTAGAAAACATTCTGTTTAGTCATACAAAATTATTCAGGAATTAGACATCTTCAAAATAATTTTAATATTCTTATTGTTTATTTTTCTTTTCTAATTACTATTATTATTAGCCAACTTATAACTGTGATAAGGGTTTGTTTGTACTCCGCAATAAATTAACACATTCGAGTAAATTTGTAAGAGTTACAGTACAAGACGTTGGCTTGCTTCTCGGATACGATTACCTAGTGTTAAAGGTGTGCTAATATTATCCTTATCTTCAAAGCGTCTTGCTGTTTACTAAATTGAGTGGAACCATAGAGCGGGTTTCGATTAGGAGCCAACTTTGACCTAACCACACATCGTCTTGAACCACTACACCAGCCTACTACGCACTAAGCTTGTTGCAATAAATTTTCTGTAACACCTATATCGCTTATGATCAATGAGTCATTTCTAAAAATTTTCCTATATACTTTTAATTAAAATAAACTTAGAAGTAATTTGACATTTTAACTATTTCAATTATTTACGAGAGTCAATCACTAATTAAAGAGACAAATAGCTGTGGAAAAAGAACGCTTTGTTTAATAATTATGACAATTTTCTTTTAGATGTAAGCGTAATCCCCAGCAACATTCATACACAGTTTTTCTATGTCTGTGCTTAATAAAAAATCTTAGTGTTGATGAAGGAGGTATTTTAGGACATTTTCTTAATGCCGTTGTCATAGAACTTCGTACCACGTAACGCATGTGCAGAGAACGACGACTTTGCACAGACGTCCAGTATGCATCCGCATCTCTGCCGCCTTTACTTTATTGATAAGCATGCCAGAGTAGTATGTAATGTTCACTGCCCGCTGATCTTAAAAGTTACAAAAAGAAGGGGTCTTCAGCATCCCAAAACATCGTCAACGTAAATTTTCGAACTGACGGTTGGGTTCTGAAATGTTTCCTGACGGGTGAAGTTGTACGACTCCACTGCATGTTTTGTCTTTTAGATTCTGGCTAAAAATATTAATCTACATTTTATCACATGTTATAATTCTATCTAAAAAAACATCATCACCTTCCTGTATGTAGCGGTATTTTAGCTCTGTACACATTCAAAATCTAATCTCTTTGTGATGGTGGGTGAATATGCTTGGAATCTATCTAGCACTTGTACTTGACCTTTTGGCTGATAATGTTACAAACTGCGCTAACAGTCACTTGTAATTCTTCAGCTTTAAGTATAATTGTAATCTGTCCGTCTTCTTTGATGAGAGTCGAAATTAATATTTAGACTGGACCTCAAGAACGTCAGTCATTGAAGTTCCAACATTTTTCAATGTCGTTGACACTGTTCACACAGTAGCCTTTTGTGTTACGCCCACATGCTGAATGTATGTACAGTATAGTCATATAAGAGTTGTCTTACCAGTTATTGTTCCTGTGACAAATGCTTTTTTTTATTACGATGATTAATCATATTTGTTTATGAAAACACAGAAAAACTTTATCGGCATTTTTTTGAAAATATTGTTTACGAGCTAGCATTTCCGGACACGAGTGTAAAGTATATGAGTTTGTCAGTGCTATGTATTTGGTGTGTTGGATATATGTGTGTTTTTAGTATAAGTTTTTAAAACCTGTATCGCTTTTTATAATTTTTAGCACCATTGTGAGTAATATTTTGCAAATTAAGATGAATAGCTCAGTTGGCCCATCAAATGAGTCAGTTACGAAACACAAACTTTGTAAACCACTAAACAGTGGTAAAAAATTAATAGTACTTAACGTTTTAATAAGTTAAATGAAAGATACCTGATTATTGCTGTTAAAGGCTTAGAAAAGCTTACTTCCGAATTTTTCTCTGGCTTTTCAGAAAGTAGTGTTCAAGCATCAGAAATGAGACTAAAAGCACAGGGAAACTCGTTACGGCAGAAAAAAAGAAAACGGGAAGATACCGTTTTGCGATGACTTAGTTAAAACGGCTATAAGCTTACGTTATAAAGTCTATAATTGTTTCCCGTAATGAAGCTCCAACCCTAAAAAAAAATATTAAAAATTAATAATGATCCGGTTTACCTCATATAGGACGTATGAACGATTTAGAAATCTATGGGCTTTGGATTTACTAAAAATTAAATTGCCTGTAATTTTAGACAGACACAATATTTTGATGTTGCAAAGAATTAACTTGAGGTCACTCAAAGATTTCAGTAAGGAGAATCGTCACATTTTTAACCTTGAAGAGATATGAGTTCATAAAGGACACATGACTAGTAAAGTACGCGGTGACTCCACAATAAAAACACCACGACAAGCTTTTCTGTCAGGTCTAACAACTAGAATAAAATCACCACGCAACAAATGGAACCGTCTTAGGCCTACATTACTTAATATCGGTAACGAACATGGGTTGTTACACGGGAGTTACAACTGTCCGAGTCTAACAAACAACGGGGATTATCATACTGAAAATGAATCCTGATGTGTCCAAAAGTGGTTTAAAAATATGGTTGCACTATTGCCAAAGAATATTGTAGGAATCATGATAACGCCCCATATCATTTCCTGATGACTGAGCGTATTCAGAATAGCGCTTGGTTCAACTTAGGAAGTATACGTTTTGAAGAAAATTACGTCAAAACTGAACTTTTAAAGACAGTGAAACAAAATGAACATAAGTTTCAAAAGTTCGTAGTAGTTGATATTGCTGAAATATCGGGGCAGGTTGTTTAAGACTCCCTCATCATTACTGTGTTCTAAAACCCATTCATTTGATATAGAGCCAGTTAAAAGAATATGTTGCCCGTCGCAACACACACAACATATAAGCTGCCTGATATAAAATAATTGATAGAGAAGGCTGTAACTGAAGTAACGGCGAAGTGGCGTCATTGTGTCTAGCATGTAATCATGGCAATTATGGAAGATAATCTATGAAAATTGAAACCGTGTCGTCGTGCACAGTCTTATCATGAATAACGCTACTCAAGTGATGATTAAATCTCCGACACATATATGGAAAGGATTGCATTACTCTGTAATAGCAATTGGTAATATACAGTATACTAGTAATTATTACAGCTTTTGTTTTTGCTTTAAACAACGTTTACTTTCTTTGTTTTGTTGTCATTTTTACACAGTGAATTTAAAATACCGTTAACTTGTTTCATTGTTGCTCTGACACAGTCATACAAATTTTACTTTGGTCAGGATTGTAAAAATTATCAGAATTTACGTGTGCTTATGCAGTATCAATATTATATGCACCCTGACTGTACTGCTTCTATCAGTACGACAGGTATCTAATTTAGGCAGGAAGTAGCGTTTCAGGTGTGCTAAGTCTGTTTGTGTACATCAGGATTGAACTAAGAACGGAAATAGTATACGCACCTGTGAAAAGGTCCACGGTTCACACTACGCATTTCCCGTATTGTTTAATTATACGAGAGTAAATTTTAGCCGGTATTTTACCTTCAGATCGCTGCACGTTTTTCAAATAATTCCAAAACTTCAAGATATCTCTCCATCGTTAAATAAGAATTTGTTAAACAAAACAATTCTAATCAAAAACTGATCTGAACTAATCACAGGGATGCCAACTTACAGTTGTGAAACTATCGTACTCCGCCTATCAACTGTTTTCCTTTACAGCTATTTTTTGTCTCTTTCATTATTCAATGACCCCCATAATTTGTTTAAAAATTTTCTATCTCTTCGGAATTATTTAAATTACAAAGTAACAGTGAGAGCAGAAAATATGGTTCTTTGAGTGACCACGAGATTTTGTCATGGATGTAATAAGAAATAGATCCTGTGTGTAAAATTTAACTAATGTTTTTACAGTTTTACTCCGTCCCTTTTGTATAACACGATCTAAATACTCCTATGTCTAAAATACGTCAAAAGTAGCAATTAAACCATACATTTAAGGACTCTGATATGGAATAACTCGATGATGAACTTAAAGAGGAAGATAACAATGTAACTTAAAATTAAGTATTAAATTATAAAATATATATGGTGTTAAACTAAGTAAATAAATTTAAATTAAGTGAATTTCTAAATGGGTATAATATTAAAACAATAAAGCAATAATGTAAGCTTAATAAAGTAATGCAATCCATGTATGTCAAAGTCAAGAGTATTTAAATTTCATGCCTACATTTGACTGCGGGATAAAATTTTCATTCCAGTAAACGAGGAACGGCTCTTGCATGCCCTAACTTTATAGTCTCTGATGTAGAATGATTAAGTTACAACTTCTGTAATTATTAGTGCATAAAGCCTTCACGAAATATTTTTAAATACTTTCTCCTTTACTCTCTACTGCTATTACTGCTGGAAAGTCTGCAGCAATAAAACGCTTAAGTGTATAATTTTCAGTATGGACGGATTCTTCATTTTTAATACTTTACATTATCATATGGCACTCTGTAAATAACTTTACAATTTACCTGTAAATTTAGGCGGTGTGTTTTATATCAACTTTTTATTAAAGTCACATTTTAATTGCGTAAATTAAAATTTAATCGTAAAAAAATGATGCTAATTAAATTGTCGAGGAATTTAAACGTAAAAACTGAAAATAACTTTTAATGCTCTGTTCCTAAAACCAAACTGTAAGAACATCGATATTAACAATATTAATGTTATGTAACAGCTTTAAACCACATGCAGCAATTGTTGTAAAAATTTAGAATATAATGAAAGGAGCATAATTTAATCTAAACTATAAAAATGTCAGATGTTGATTAAAGTTTGTAATTTGAAAAAATGTAAACCACCCAGTTTGAAGTCTCTTCATAACCCACATGTGAAGACGCTGTACCTGTTTCTCACTGTGTATAAGAAGTACAAGATATTATTACGAGAAGCGCACCGAACAATCCAAAACATTCTCCACTCACCCCATCCAGTCTGTTTCGTGTTGTGTCATTCACGTAGGTAGTCTAGTGAGTCCCAGGAACAATGGAGATACGCATTAAGTCGCTGGCGTGCAGTCAGAAGGCAAAGATGTACTGCACCTCTATACAAAGCCATAGGCTTCTTATTGCGTGTGGACAAATCTAACTTGAAATATTGTACGAGTTAATTATAAGCTGTTTAATTGTGATAATTGAAGCTGGTGATTAGTGATTTAATTGGTGTCTTGTATTTTGTTTTCCACTGAACCATACGACGACCAAGTAGACCGTCGTACCAGTGGTGTCAGAAGTAGGATAGAACGCTTAACAGTGGAAACAGAGAACACTTCGTAGAAGACTGGTGTTAGTAGTAGTTCATAAAAATAAAATGTATACCAGTCAGTTGATAGAATCATTCGAAGCAATGCTACTGCAGGTCGAGGAACGACGCCGACAGGAGGCAGAAGAAGCAGAGAAAAGACGCCGACAAGAGGCGGCAGAAGTACAAAAACGTCATGATGAGAAATGCATATAGGAAAGAGGAATGGCAGATGAATGAGAGAAACCACTAATGGAAGAACAACTAAAAGAAAAACGTAAGCGTGAAAATGAAACACCCGTAAGACGACAAAATGAAGAATTTAGTCGTCAAGCAGACGACATTAAGATGATATCACTGAAAAGTTGGTCCTGTTACGAAGTGAGCTGAACAAACTAGTTGACAGAGTATCTGAAGTCGAAAAATCTGTGTCAACCATGGAAACAAGTATGTCAAGTTTAGAAAATTTTATTACAAATTCAATAAATCAAATAAAAAAAGAAGTCGAAAGAAAGACCAAGATAAAGATAAAGAAACGCCATTAATAAATGCTGAAAAAGATTCAAAATATCAGAGAAATCTACCTGCAGTAGGGCCGGTTTACGCAAAGGGCCCAGCTTTTGATGGAAGCACTGATTGGGCAACTTACATTCGCCAATTTTAAGCTGCCGTTCGCTTAAATAAGTGGACGGAAGAAGAGAAACGCCTTTCACTAACTCTTGCTTTAAAAGGGCCTGTCGCAGACCTAATACAGAAAGTGCCATCTGACAGTCAGAATGTCTATGCTGAACTAACAAAAGCTCGGGAATTACGGTACGATGACCAGCATTTATGCGAAGTGTACCGTGTTCAACTTAAAGCGGGGCGACAGCGTTCAGGGGAGAGCCTACAAGAGTTTGAAGCGAATGTCCACCAACTGACTAGATTGGCTTATCCTGAAGAATCGGAGGACTTCCGGAAGTGGATTCTCTCATTATGTTTATTGACGGTATCAGGGATAGCCAATTACAACAAGTGTTAAGACTGGCACAGCATGATAATAAATCAGACGCTCTTGTTCATGCTCTACGTTTTGAAGCTGCCAAGTCGGCGACCTACATTAATCAAAGTACGCCATCACGTTGTAGCCAAACGGATCCAATATCATAGCATCGTCATAACGGACAAAATGAGGAGACAATTCAAGACCAACAGTTTAAGAAGTCAGCAGCGCCACAACGATCTTTCGAACCAAAGGATAAAGACAGAAGACCGAAGAGTTACAACTGTGGCAAACATGGTCACCTACAGGTAGACTGATGGGAGAAAAAAATACCGATGGAAGAGAGTCATCGCACTAATTGGAGAAGTAAAGCAACAGAACAGCACATAGTTCCCACGTTACATAAGACTAGTGAAACCTGATCGTTAATGGATTTGCTGAAGGTAAACAAACATCATTTAGAGTTGACACGGGCGCTACAGTGTCTATTGTGCGCCTTGACTTAATCAGCAACCGACGGCCTCAAATTAGCTCTTGTACAATACAGACTGTGACTGGAAGCCCTGCCAATGTGTTACGAAATCTTAGACGTACGTGTAAGCCTGGGTCTTCTCGAGTTTAGCCACCAAATGCTTGTTGCAGACATTGTTGATGAAGCGATTCTTAGCACAGACATTATGAATGCTTACGGATTCTAAAGCTTTGCATGGCTAAAATGTCAAGGTCTGCCAACCATTCAATCAAGCAAGTGTCATTCGCCAAAGAAGTCTGGTCAAGAGTAACCTTTCCTATTGCAGGTAGAAATGTAAGAACTATCAGAGAAAGTACAAATAAGTGTAACGGCAAAAGAAGTGATTGAAAAGCCACCTATGAGTTAATATAAGCGCCCGGGGGAAAAAGTTGCTGAAGATGAAGTTACGCAAGAGGTTGTTGACGAGAACCAAACACACTTGGATCAGCCAGTGGTGTTTAGGTCATCAATACATGGCGCAACGGGAGTGATTCCAGCGAAACTAGCGGTTGAGCGGAAGACTCGTATTCCTGGGAAATTGATGTTCTGATCACAAGAGACCGAATTCGAAGGATAGGAGAATTATCTTTCATAAGGACGTCCACGTAGATCGCATGGCCAAGTATTACTTCAGAGACAGTTTGCCAATTCGGGACGAACAGGCTTAAGGAAGGGCAGTGTTACGAGAAGCGTCCCGAACAATCCAGAACAATCTTCACTCACCCCGTCCAGTGTGATTTGTGTTGCGTCATTCACGTAGGTAGTTCTAATGAGTTCCAGGAACACTTGAGATACGCATTAAGCCGCAAAGCTGTACTTCATCTCTGCAGGGCCTATATAAAGCCATAGCAGCCGCATTGTCAGTTCAGTTACGTGAGCGATTTTCGCTGGTGCGGATTGAGTGTTTGTCGAAGTGAACTAGTATTATGTTAGTAATTGTGTGAAACTCTATTTAAAGCCGTTGTTATTGCGTGTGGACAAATCTAAATAGAAATATTGTGCGAGGTAATTATAAACTGTTTATTGTGATAATTAAAGCTGGTGATTAGTGATTTAAGTGGTGTCTTGTATTTTGTTTTCCACTGTACCATACGACGACCAAGTAGACCGTCGTAACGATATATTTCTATATTTCTTTTGATACAGCAAATATCTCAATTGTTGCATGTCTTAACTTGGTAGTTGTAGACGTCCACTAGAAAATATATATTTATTCACGTGAAATAATAGGCTTTTTTCACATGATGCAAAATTAATTTATTGGAAAATGCAATGTAAAACAATACGATACGTGTAACATTTCGTCTCCACTTATTTCAGAGAACTGCACATAATACGTGGTAGTTGAATTTTAAGTCATATAGGCCTACTCTTATTACTTTTGAAAACTTAATATTTATTGTAATGATTTTGCCCTGACGTTTACAGAATTTTTGTTTGAACATTAGTATTTCTAACTGATCGGCATGTCGGGATAAAGGTAATTTTTTCAACAATGACGATTCCTGTACAGCTAATAATAAACATAAATGCTATAGAAAGTAGTACCAGACTCCATGGGGATAAAGTAATTAAATACTATATCACGAGTGAAAAGTCATTAATCAACACGTGGTATGAATTTGGCATTTCAGACCCCTATATGTTTTTCAGGGAAGAATAATTACAAAAATTGCCATTAGTAAGAAACTGACTTAATACTCACTTTACAAGACAGCTACACTTTCATGGAATGCAATGTTCACGACCCGTCCCTTTAACATCGGGGCCAACACAGGCCTACAAAAATTGAGTTATGAAAACTTGTCTGAAGTATTTTGTCTAAAACTTGTATTTTGTTAGTTACTGAATTTATGTATGACGTGTATGTTTTATCATACACAAATGTTTTATAAACATGTTTTTAATAATTTATAAAACCTTAAAAATACATATTTGAATTAAATAAAATTATATTTATTGAATTCTTTATAAAAAATACTTTGTAGAAAATTTGTTAAAGTGAATACAAAATAAGCACTCAAGGTTCACTGATACTAACTATAAGTCCTTATCATATTTTAACTTTTATTTCAAACCTTTTTTGGTGGCTTTTTTATTTAAACATTTAGCGGATTATCTTTCTTCAACGTTGAATTATAGTCTGCTGTCATGTGGATATTCCGTCTCACTTAGTATCATCTTTCTATTTCCTTGATATATTAGTGAAATCTTCTACCCTGCTGATAACTAACTACCCTATGAATTTATGACAAAATTGTTAAGCTACAAGTTATCTAATTTCAGCTTTGATCCCTTTCGACAACCCAAATTTCTAAACTTTCCAACATTTTTCCTGAAATTGTCTCTATTTGTTTTCTTAAAAGTTTTGATTATATCTTTATACGCATTTTAGGGTTGTAATCTTTCTTTAGCTTTCCATTGTCGTTTTCAATATGTACATCCTTCATACGTTTTCTGACGGCCGATCTAAAAACACACCTTCCTTCAAATTTGCTACAGATAATACCGGAAAATCTCCACACTGGAAAGTTCTTCTTCTTTTTGCGTTAATGCCTTAATAAATTTGCTTTACAATCCCAGATTAATATGGAATGAGGCATATAAGACTGTGCTTTGGTCGTATATATTTAATGGTCAATACTTCTTGCTACCAGCTTTTAGGGTATTTCTTTGTGACCATTCTCTTACCGTAATATTCTGTTTTTTTACCATATTTGTCCCATTCTCACAAGAACCAGGGGTACTTTATGTAGCCATTTTGCTGACCAAATAGCGTGGAACGTAGTGTTATGTGGCCCCATGTATAATCCAGTTGTAGTCTTACTACTTAGATTTATAAAAAAAAAAGTAGGTAATGATTTTGAAAGTAACTGAAGTCATAAGATCAACTTGAGATACTTTTTACAAGGTAGAAGACAGTGAGAATATGACATTACATGCAGGCACGCGTCAGTGATTTGGTTTAATCTGATTTACTACTATATTGAAACTCGTTTGTAAAATGGTTTCACTTGTAACTTTTATTTGTTATGCCTAAGACCACTGCTTGCATTTCAAATTTAAAACTTTTTCTTCACTTTGAACATTGTATTTTAAGAGCTTTTGGAATTCATTAGTCGTCTTGAATCTTCCATTCCTGTTGTGACATATGTTATTTCTGGTTTATTCTAAATCCTTTGGTTTTTCCTTTAGATTGTAAAGCCTTAATTTCTGGCTTCTTGTCCTTACTTTCTTGTGTGCCTAGTAAGCTACAACTTGCTACAATATTTATCAAAGACATCCTAATACCGCGATGTTCTTTATATATGGTTTTTCTTCATTAATGTATAACATTTACATCCAGTCAGAAGACTGGGTTAATCCGCCACTTTAAAGTTTAAACGGCAAATCCGGCTTTTTGTCTCCCTTTTTTCTGCACACGTATCAATATCTGTCTAATTTTGCATCACCATAACTTCCCATTTAAGAGACACCTAAAATTAATTATGCGAATTTGTTAATTTGTTTTACAGTCTTGCTGTTGAAGACAAAGTCGCTCCATACGTTATGTCACTAAACGTCATATTTTTGTTTTTGTTTTGCACATTTAAAAATTAAAAGAGCTTGCTAATTTTTTTATCGTGTACATCCATCTTCAGTTCCTGTTATTACTGCTTGATCAAAAATTTATTGAATTTAAAGTAGCGTCATTGATTTTTAAATGTATGGGTAAAACGTCTTGACATTTGTTAATGATGTCGTCTTCAAAATTTTGAAATGGGTGACTGAGAACGCAATTTAAGGGGGGCGGTAGCAACAGACAACAACAGTAACAACAGATGCTATTATGCTATTAAATTTTATCAGTTATATAAATTTTAAAAATAAAATTAATCATTCATTTTCTTGTTCATGTTCTCATTTTTATTTCTTGTTTATAACCATTTGATTCAAAAACCAGACAAGATTATAATCTCCTAATTTTTAGAGATTGTTGCTAGATTGTCGTCACTTATTTTTTAAATACCGTATTTACTTTCTGTAGACGAATTCATTTTAATCCAAGTTTACGTTAGCTGTAAAAAATTAAATGTTTTCCACAGTTTATTGATTTATTTGGAATATATTGTTCTTTGGTTTAAGTTACATTTAGCCTTTTTGAAACATGAAAGGCTGATAGGGTGGCTGACTCACATTTTGTTTAGTCCTTTCTATTATTTTCTTTCTATTATTTTTATACAAAAGTTACAATATTTTTCTAATTTACTAACTTAATAAAATGTAATTGAATTAAATATTTTTTATTACATTAACAATTTTGCCTGTACACTAACAATCTGCTCTTCGTACAAATGGAGATCGTATTAATCACCAACAAACACACATACACAATTTGTCACATTACTTTCGACTCTCATAGTGGTAGCGGTAACCACTTATACTGTTTCCTCCTACATTTTTAGCTCTTCCGATATAATATTTTCGTTGAAATATACAATAGTACTGCATTAAGTACCATGATCGCAGTTCTACAAAATATCAATTTTCTCACATTTTGAATAATGCTTGTACGATCTCTTCGAAAGGGCCAAAATTTTTCTTGTATTTTATCTAATACAAAAATGCATCTATTGTTATTTGGATACACTGGAATATATTATTCAGCTCTTCCTCTATTGTCCTTTAAAGAACCAAAATTACCACGCTCTTTACCAACGTAATAAGTTGGTATTACTCTTTGTACGTTTCACAGTTTTTATTTAACACTGACAGCTGTTTCGACTTCTTAAGCCATTGTCAAAGGGATGAGTGAACACTATGCCTTCACTCATCTCTTTGACAATGGCTTAAGAAGTCGAAACAGCTGTCAGAGTTAAATAAAAAACTGTGAAACGTACCAAGTGTTTACATATTTAAAAAAAAACCTTTGTATTAATATTTTTACCAAGTGCCCAACGAGTCATCAATTAATATTGGTATTACGCTTCTGATTATCATTCAACGTAGCTCCCGTGACATTCATTATAAATATTTGATTTAATTTCTTACCAATTTTGAATATTTTATAATAAAGCAGAGTTTTGTTTTTATTGGAATATCAGGTGCCTTGTCATCTTTTTGTAGGAAAACATCATTTCAGTTTTTGCGTAGATAGTCATGATTAATTAATTTTTGTCCACATTAACACCGTGGACCTTAATGATATATTAAGGCAATATTTGAGTAACTGAATTTACTATAAATTAGTCTTGTATGTAAATATGTAAATATTTTAACAGATATCAAGACATAATCTTAGTACATAAAAAATATTTGTACACAATAGACAGTATCCTTATCAACAATAAAATAATAAACATTTGTGTGTTGCTATTACCTTACGTGAAAATTATACTGCGATCATTTGGATTTACGTGCTTTATACAACTAATGCTTGCAATATGTCAAACAAATGTCAATTATATTCATACATTAAAAAAAAGTCTACCTTCCTCCCTCATCTCTCACATTTGTGTCTACAGATAGTTAGAAAACAGTTACCTGAAAATTGAAGCTTTATTGTCCCCTCAAAGTAACGTTCAAAAATGTAAACGTTAACATTAATCAACATTTTTTGAGTGCTTTTTGTTGTACAGGAGCGATTAAAGATATATTAAAGTACTGTATAATGGTAGAGGTAAATACCGTTTTATTTGTTTTGAAAGTAAAATGTCATCTTATATACCACTATCAAAAGGAATGTATTCATTTTGAAAATTGGGATATAGTCGCGAATAGAACACTTGCACGTCTGTAATATAGGATAAATATGTATTGCTTTCATCACAAGGAAATACTTGTTGCTTAATGAGCAAAGCGAGATCTCAACTTTACTTGACCGTTTGCCATCTGTCTGGCTATCTATCTATTTGTGGGATTCCTCACGAGAACTTTCGAACACATCCATGCCTATATACATCTATATAAGTTTGTATGAATATTTCACATCCCTATAAAGTATTGCCGATTTGAAACTTTACATATTTGGATATTTCACAAATAATATTTTTTTGTAGACAGCCTATACATAAGGAGTGATAGAAATTGTGAATAAGGTGGAACAGGAATAGGTATGTTTTATGAAACAATAGTCGACATGCAAAGAGAGGTGCGCGTGTGTATGTGTGCTTCGCCTACCTGGCCAACAACGTGCACTCTCAAAAAGACCTAACCTATGAGTAAGATAAATACTGTATTACAGAGAAACTGTCTATGGGGTTGGTCAGATACATAAAATTATGAATATGGTAATTATAGTTACGAATATATTTTTAAAATATAATTACCATCCATCATTAACACCATTTTTGCTTTTCCTCGTTCTTACGTACCTTTTACATATATAATCAAATTGTAATTACTACTGCAAGTAGGTTGTACGATTTTTATCGATTTAATAAACCTGACTCACGTTTCACTGGATTGTACCAGTATCTTCAGAGGTTTCTAAATGAATTCACGAATATTCGATTTAATTCGATTTTAAAGTAACAGCTAGGAAATAATCGAGTTATACACATGGAGCTTTACTTTTTCAAATTTAATTTATCCCAGATGAAATGTATTAAAATATGCTACCCCCTATAATTTTTATTGATGGCATTCTCAGAGGTACCAACTTTGGATCACTACAATAAGTTAAATATTATCCTTAATCACCTGATTCGTTACACTGAAATTTGTGGACACTTTTTCAATACGATTCTTATTCTAGACGACGCTTAGTAACAGTAAGCAAATTAAATTTTAGATATTTGTGTCTTCTTATATCCAGTCAGTACTTTATTTTTAGCAAAGTAATGGGCTTAGCACTAATAACAATATTGATGTTTTTGTATTGATTATTGAATATTTTTACATAGCACGATAATAGCTTTGCATTGATTAGCTTGAGCGATTACTTGCGTCACACTACATGGTTTTGTTTGTGTAGTGCGTGCGTGCGTGCATGTGCGTGTGTGTGTGTGTGTGTGTGTGAGCGCGTGGTAGCTGTGTTAGTGTGTTTTCCAGTTGATTACAGACGCGCCTTTTTATGTTAAATTTTATATTTGAAAGTAATAGTAAGAATAACATATTACGACCGTCTGTGAACGCGTTGACAATAAAGGAGGAAATATAATCAATGCAAATTAACTGGAGTGGAGTGAGAAATATTATCCTAGTATTACTCACGAATTAAATGTAGTATCTCAAACGGTAAACTCCAGGGTAGTAATAATGTAGAATGACGTCCTTGATTATGTCTTATCAACAGCTGGGAAAGCTATATACTGTGTACGCAAACCACAATCCTATCGATATCTTCTACAGACAATTTCACTAAATTTGCTTAACTTGAACAGGTTTGTAATATTTCCTCCTCAAACCCTGTGGTAAAATTATGAACTCCAGGAAGGCAAGTGTACCTTCATTTACTTCCAGACTATGACTATCACAATTTTAAATGTCACTTATAAACCTCAAGTATTGAATACTAACTACGACAAACATATTAGTAGAGAAGTTATTTATCAAGAATAAAAATATCCAAACTCAAAATAGAGCAGGTAATTAAATTCACTGCAAAGACAAAAATAATAATTTACGTGGACATCATTATTTTTCATTACACTGAAATTCTGATTAACATATTTTATATTGTCTCAATAATTTGATATTCATACTAGATTCGTTAAATGTGTTATTCCTGTTAGAACAACATGACACACGGGATCGTGCATGTTAACAAAGCTTACTGAATTGTTGCAATTCAGTAAGGGCGTCTTCCAATTAAACTGTACATTGCTGTAATCGACGAGTAAACTTAAACTAATTAAAAATATTCGCACAATATGAATCTCAGCAAAGACGTGATGTACCAGAAAAACGACAATGTACAAATATTAGCTGCGTCACATACATCGGTATGGAAGGATACACAGTGAAATTTGTGCGTAATGTTTTGGATAACACGTTGCTCAACAGAGCACCTAATGAAGATTCCAAACAGTTTACGACGTGTAATCATAACACTTGGTCAAAACTATTTTCACCTTTCGAAAATATACTTACGACACAAGTAAATGTGAATTTTGATTATTTTAAAACATTGAAGCCTTTAATAGAACTTTTAAAACACGTAACTTTTAGAAGTTTCTTACTATAGTTATAGTTATTGTTATTAATTTTCCCTGGTCATTATTGTTTTTTTTAATAAACTATGGAATGAATAGTTTTTTCAGTATCAACGTTAGTGAAAAATTGCATAAAAAGTTGTTTCCATCTTACCCGTGTTGCAACAGAATAAATATTGTTTACTTAGAGATAATTACATTAATACTTAATTTCATGAACACGATTTCAGTACTAATAATGCTCTTTTAACTTTAAGGTAGTGTTTCTGAAGATCATAAAAACCTTTTAATATTAGCATTAATAACAAATTTACAGGCCTCTCTCCCTATTTAGAAAGTTTTTAATGGTGTAATTTCAATGTTAAAAACATATGACATACGACTTTAATAAATTATTGTTACATAAAATATTTACAATAACAAACATATCAGGGCGTTTAAACATGCAGCGTCAGCTTCACATTCTCTTACTGGCTGTTGAAGTGGGTGTGAAGCGATCAACATGGACAAGTCTGAATCAAGTCTGATCTATTTTATATGTAAATCCATTTCAACATCTTAATCACTCTTCTTTGAGGGGAGACCCATACAGTGGATCAAATCGGTGAAGTACTAGGATGTTCGGATAAACTGACTTCAACGACCAGGTTGATAAACTGCTGGAGGCTGCACAGCTAAATACTTTGCACTACTGTCGTGGAATAATCGTTGGCTTCCAATGTCAAAGCATGTCCTGGTGCATTCCAAAATCTACGATGCCTCTAGTAATATAGTGTACACCACGCTTTGCATGGGATTCATCCGATGTCTGTGGCAACTAATCTGTTCGCAACGGACGGAGAACCCTCCTTCAAGCATATCTACCGGCCAAACCGCAAGGGAACTACGGCAGTTACACCCGTCAACCATTATAAAGGTTAGCACTTGGAATGAACGCCATCTTCTTAATCTTACCGTGCACCGATTGTCTGCCACAAGCTTTTTCTACGATTTGCTATCTCATTATCAGTAACAGAGCCAGACCGAAAAGAATCTGTTTGAACCTCTTAGGCTGCACTGTCGTTCAGACCCAAATTTCCGCTTGCTGAGTAAAGGTCTCATTGAAAAAGCTAACCACCATGCCGTGGTGCTAGCCGACGGCTGTGCGGTTCTGAGCTCCTGTGGGTGACCCCTTACGACAGACAATGGAGCTAAAACCCACTAGTGTTGTTAAGTCGGTGCACGTAAAAAAAATCAAACGGTAATCTTCCCTTGTGACACGGGCGATGCACACTAACACAGACGACAGCTCAAGGACAGCTGACGGCTAAAGGAAAGTTTTAATGTTTATTCTAGTTTTAAAAGTTATATCATCTTAGCAAGTAGTAAGAAACAGATTTCTAACGTTTATTTATGCTCCACTACATCAAACTCGGTTTACTCGCTGTAGGTAATATAGTAATGTATTCCACAGCAGTTTAAACATTTCTGAATTACACAGGTTTTGCTTGCAATTCGTATGTTATACACACACGAATTACTGTTGTACACGATTTAGGATCAGTATTTATGAATCTTTTCTTATTTTTAATACAGTGCTTAATAACTATTTTGAAAACAAATAAACAATTAGAATCTTAAAAACTCTTTGTTATTCTATAAAAACGTAAATCGAACAAAATTTAACGCTCCATTCGGAATCGTGCTTACAAGCACTCCACAACCTTTACACGTGAAATGTTTTGTGTGATAACTTCAACAAAACCTGCATGCAATCCATCCATAGCGCATTTCTGACGTGTTTATTTTGAGAGTTTCTCATGCCTCTTTTATGTAAATATTTAATTAAATTTTGCAAGAGTAGACCAATGAGTAGACCAATTTACTTCTATTTACTGCAGATTTTACTTATGCACTAAGGTAAAGTGTTAAAAGATTCATAGATTTAACATCATCAGCGTCTGCAAATATGGAGAGAATATTGTTATAATTTTGTGAACAGTTTTTCTGATTCCGTTAATGTTATTTATATTGTAGTATTATAGAGTATTTCATTGTTTCCTGGCTTAAAAAAATTATAGGTGTCTATCCAGATCCTTACGTACACACACTTAAACACATCTTTTTGACTAGATTAAAATTCGTAAATACCAAATAATGAATTATTTTTCTATTAATTTTTGCAGTTGTAGTCACAAAACTTAAACTGTCCTTCAACTCCTGGCTGCTGCTCCCCTGTGAATTAAGAAAACAATTAGAGTAGACTAGGCTGAAGAAGAGAAATTTAATTTATAACGTCTTAATACAAAACAAAGGGCTGATTTGCTAACTACATCTTTTCTTACTTGTTTAATCCGTAAAGCATCATTGAATAATTTTTAACAGTATGAGTATTAGTAAAGAAATGATTTTAATAAAAATTTTGACGTTATTAACTTTTATTCATTACATTTTGTAGACGGATTATTCACTATTTTTTATTACTGATTATCTCCTTATGCAAAAATGTTAGGTAAATATATATTGTTGTTGCTGTTAAGAAAATATGTTGGAGTTTTCTTGTTTATTAAATGCATGTAAACGTTTACAACCACATGAAGTGTGTAATATTTTGCAATTGCTTTTTACTTCTCTCTTATTGTAGAAAAACTTAATCCATTTTCCACTGAGTGCTACTTGTAAGTAAAGGTGTTTGAGGTATGAAATTAATAACACAACTCCGGAATTAACATTTAAATTGCTGTGAGAATGTAAGTAAAGCGTAACACGAATTGACCCAAGGGTTTGCCATTGTGGCCCTCAATGCAACTTTACCTAGATTTCTTCAGCACTTTACCGTTTGATGTAGACGGTCAGTTAATTAAAAATGATTTACTTTTTTTCTATTCATGGTGGAAATGTTGTAACTTTGTCTGAACTTAAATCGTATCCTTTTGTGCTGGTTTCCTGCGCGTATTGCCAAAATCATAACTGATGTCACACTTAATTTTCTATTTTCCTTCCTACATGTTGTCTACTTACAAAGAATTCTACAAATGAAAAACTTCTAGATTTTTAATCTACTTAATTCAAACACCTTCAATCTTCTAGTTATACATATTCATCCATTATTTATTTCTTGAATTTGTAACGAATCAAATGCGCTTTCACATGTTTCTTCTATTTGGTGTACATTTTGTCTTACAGTATTTTTGCACATAAAGAATTGAATGACTTTACTTGTTATTTTTTCAACATAACTCATTTTTCCTGTGGTTACAGCTATTTAAAAAGGTTTAAAAGTTCAGTACTTTATTTTGGTATAAAGTCAAATAACGCATTATACAATTATTTTTCCTCAACCACATATTTCTTGTTGGAGAAATAGTTTACTTACAAACAGATTTTAGAAACAGAGTCTTAGTTACTGGTCTCTTACGTAATTTATATTTCTGGAATTGTTTTTCTGAGTTTGTCTAATTTTGATGAAGAGATTAAAATAACTACGTAGACCAAGATTTATTTTAATTTCACACTTTACTGTTTTCCCACTCACTGCACTAATGTTTTCTTTCAAATCCTTCCACCGCTTTTCTACCGTATCTTTTAATAAATGCTTTGATAAATGATTTTCGTTCCAGGATTAATGAGGTGTGTAGCTATATTATTGTACTTTCAACGCTAGTTTCATCCACATGTTAAATTACTCTATTTAGTACAATGTAAAGGTTGTTTGTCTGGTAATCATTATAATGCTCTGTGGTTATAGACGAACGACTCTTTGTTATACACGTTGCACCGCCTCGTCGCATTCAGCTGTGTGACTTGACATTACAGGAAACGAGCAGTGATCTCGTAAATGTTGATGACGTTTCAAAATAATTACATTGAGTGGTTGAATAGCATTAACTTGCATGTTATACGGTATTTCCAACACAGCCACTTTTCGTATGAGCTACTGTGGTTCAACTGGTTCCTCCCATATTCTCCTCTCTCTTGCTCCTCTTCCTCCTCTCCCATATCTCCTTCATTCTTGATCGATTTCACTCCCTCCTTACGTCAGTTTAGTTGGCACCTGTCCACTTCTTTGGCTTTTCTTGAAAAACTTGGGCATTTTTAAATTTCTTTTTGAGTTGTAATCGTTCTTCAGTGTTTTGACTGTGATTGACAAAAAATAATCGTAAGATCATAAATTACAAGCACTTAACTAACAAAAATATTATGATATTATAACAGTTGACACTTAACTACCTAAATATACTGATATACTAAAATATTATACACAAACCATTTAATTTATATAACCTCTTTATGTTAAATATATTAAATTTTATCGTTGCTTAAATGTAATTCTCAAATTATTCAGCTATTGCAAATTTTATTGATACTCGTTTCCTAAATAAGTGAAAAAATTTAATACCAAAAACTATTGTTATCCTCACAATATTCCGGGGTTGATTCGTACGTTCACAATGGCAACACAAAAGGAACATATTGTTCAACACAAAATATCGTTTACTGTGTTAAAAAAATTAAGAAAATAATATTTGTTTAAAAATAAGTTATTCCACGATTTTGTTGTTTTATTCAATTTAACAAACGCAAACAATTCAATTTAATTAAAACTAAAATTCTTTCTAAATCTGCAAGTAGACCAATAGAAAAGTGCGTGGTTATGTGATAGAGAACAGAGGGAAAAGAGTACCGGCATTGTATGCAGTTTTTGAATATTATTTCACTTTTCAGGATGATTAGAACATGCCCTAAAACAGTTAGATGTATCAGGCAGAGTGCAACGTTGATTAATATATCAGGTATAATGAGCCATGTGTTTTACATCATCTGAACTTCCATCTCTCCTATCTTTAGAGGACTGTGACAAATGTACTGGATTAATGGAGCAAGCAAAGGCATCTACACTTACCTCCCGTGTAATAGTTCACCTATTCATTATAACCTTACTACTTTAGAAATGAGTTATATTATTTTTCTAATTAACAAGTTCAATCTGTAATACTTTACTATCTTCTTTATTGTGTTATATAAATTTTTAAAGAACTAAAAGTAATTTTATTTAATATCTGTGCTAAAAAAAAATGGTTAGTCGGAAACTTACGTCGTGTAATTCATGTATTGCTGATTCTACCTGGAATTTAAGTTGTGTTTAAGAAAGTTTAAAGCGGGAATTAGTGGAAATGGAAAATTTTTGTTTTGTAGGCAATGCACTTGACTCTTGTGTAAGAATACGCTTGAAATTGGAGAAAAATTGTTTGTTCAAGAAAGGAGAATCGGTAGTTTAAAAAACAATGATTTGTAATTTTTGAGCTTTCAGAAGTAAATATTTATTAATTGACTAGGGAAATTTGTTCTACAAGCTTGATAGAACACGAGACTAGCCCTATACGTAAGCCGAAACTCCTGGTAAGGAACATTACAGTTGCTGAATTTGCGACGACATGAAGCTTAACGCTCGAAAGTCAAAACACAGACACAAATATTATAGAATGTGTCAATTTTTATTTTAACATACAGTACAATTCCAAAGGTTACATAGAATAATTATTGAAGGAATGACAACATTATTAACTTTTTAGTGTTTAAATTTTTCTACATATTAAAATTATGATAAAATGTAACTAAAATTATTGTAAATTACATGTAAGTAATTATATTCAGTACACTCAGTAAACAGCCGAAACTCCAATTACATAGAAACGAGTACAGACTGAGTAACATTAGTCTTGCTGTTACGCAATGACTAAATTGGGTCCAATTGCCTAATCATTGTAACTAAGAATGGAATGTTGGTTATCATCATTTATTAACTAACATCACAGAAGCTCATATAGTTCTGATATCATGTGTGCGAATGCACACAACTCAACTCAACTCTATCTACTGGAAGTGTGCAAACGCAGATATACGTGTATTAATATTTATGTAAGCAAAACACATGTATCTCTTTTATATTCTTATTACGATAAGTATGCTAAGCAAGGAACTATATCAAATCTACTTAATAAATTTAACTTGCGTGTTCTCTTGTTTGAAGCAACTTTTTTTAATATAATATTGTTGGTATTTTAATTCAAATGTTGGAACAGCCTCATCTGCCTTTCATTGGAATAATATATTGTTAAACAGAACAATTTTGCCGAAGCTAAGATGTCCAAGTATTTACAAAGTATGGATGGCAATGTCATGCTCAAAGAAATTTGACTGATTCCTGATTTAGAACAGTTAGTCCTACGTTTTAATGTGTGGAAAGAAATTAACTTTTATGTTCACTCTTACAAATGCATCATATAATTCCATTAAGTATTAAGTATTTATATTTTTATTATGATGCACTTACTATGCAATTACGTGCAACGAACTGCTATGTTAAATTAATTTGTCACATTCAAGTCCTCCACCACTCATTATTTCCTCTACAAATTGTTAGATTATCAGCAACTTTTACTAGAGCTTGGTTTTCCTTTAAGAAATTTGAATTAAATTCTCCGGAATTCATTTTACTTTTTTAAAATTAAGTTATTCTTGCTATCATTTAGCTTCAGATGTATGCTAAGTAAAACTGTTATTTGATATTGATTGCTATTGTTAACGCAGTATTTAAGTATAGAGCTTTAAAGAAAAGCAATAGATTCCTTTAATTTTGGTTTCATTGATTTTTATTCATCTGCACACATCTTATATACATATGTCAACCAGTCAATACAAACGTAAAAACTACCCAAAATAATCTAATTTTGCACGTTTACTGAAGCTAGGGTTTACGATGCTTTAAGCGACTTTCCTGCGCAGGCTCACATTAAGGAGTTATTTCCAAACTTAACATTTTCTTAAATTAACAAATTCTCAGTTTCAGACACAATAAAACATTAGTTCTTCGAAATATGGAGGGTATATTTTGCCGTACATATAACTGAAATTTTGGGTAATAAACAAATACGATTTTTAGAGTCACAAGAGATAGAAAATGACTCACGTTTCTTTAAATTTAAACAAACATTTAAGTTCATGTAAATTCTAATAATAATTATTAAAAATAAATGTAATAAAGTGAAATTAAAAATGAAATTTTGTTAGAATATAGAGGTTTATAGAGATTTTTACCGTACGAAAATCCTGCTCTAAACTCGAGGACCAAGTTGTGATTTAGCGGCTTTTAGTGATGTTGTTTCAGTTTCTTTTAAACACATGGACTCCTTGTTTGACAGGAGTTACACTGTTATCATAGGCTCTGAAGGAATACAAATAGAACTTTCTACTAATCTCTCTGTACACGTAAATAACTCCAGCGTAAATTGAAGCTTCAAGAAATTTTCTGGGCTAGTAACTTTATGTGGCTTCGCGGTACGAATTAAACTTACATTTGTTTTCAATAAAATTGCAGACCCAACTGATAGTATGACGGTTTCAGTTTTGAGGGACACTTATAAAACAAACTTCTTTTGCAACGTTTTAATTAAGTAATATTGTCACAGAAAGTTCACAGTAATAATGGAAAACAATAATGTAAAGTAATTGACTACTACAATTCCAACACGCACAAAATTGCTAACATATTTAGGAAACATAATAATTATAAAGTAGCCTACAGAACCAACAACACCATTAGGAAACACATAAATAATACTAACAAAGACACAGACACATACAAAAAAACAGGGGTATATAAATTAAATTGTACTGATTGTCACCAATTCTGCATCGGCCAGACGGGAAGATCTTTTTCCTCCAGATTTTCAGAACATTTAAAAGCCCTCACCACAAACTACATACATTCCACATTTGCCACACATTTACAAAACGAAAACCACAGTTACACACACATAAAACACAACTTGGAAATGTTACACTACTTACCTAAAAGTAGAAAACTAAACACAGCTGAACAATTTGAAATATACAGATATCACACACTACAACCAAACAACATATTAAATGAACCATTACATTATAGATCACATACACTATTCGATACATTGATCCAAACACACAATTTGAACCTCAGCGCCAATTCCTTCCCACCATCAACCCCCACCACACACACCTAAGTCCATAACCGTTATTCTGTTAACTGACAATCAGTATTTACTCCCACTGAGGAAGAGGCACAACACCTCGAAACGTTTGGGAAAGTGATAAAGAAAGTAAGTTCATATTGTGAAAGTTTATATATATAATAATATAATGTAAAGACTATGTCTTTTGAAAGATGAAAGTTTTCCTTACGTTAGGTCAATTCACAGACTAAATAAGCAAATAAAATTTCTGTCAGTAGAAGAGTAAAGCATACTACGACTTACGTAAGCCGAAACCAGTCACGTAACCAGAACTTACATACTACGAAACCAGTCACGTACGCGACACGTCTACAAAAACGCAAACGCTATCTAAAATTCCCTGCAGCTGCACAATCGTGAACAGCGTATAGTACACTCGGAAATTGATTTTCATGATTGGCACATGAACAACCAGGTCAGTGGTAAGCATTGAATATTGCAGAACGCATAGAATAGTGTTTCCTGATACATAAATATTCAACACCTGTTACTTGAATATCAAAATAGAAGCTTCCCAAAAGCACGGTACTTAAAAATACTAAACGTGACATGATAGTGGCAATGAACTCAGTTCCCTGTAAACGTCATTTATCAAACAGTTTAAAAAGTAAGCTTACTTTATTTACAAAATGTTATTATAAGTATACAATAACTTATGTTTAAAAAAACCTATTTAACATCAGGTTAAATTTCTGTTTTAAAATAATTTTTAATATACGAGTTTCTTAAAATTTATAAACTCCTGCCTTAAGCAAAAAATGTATTCTTCTTCACTTAATAAAATATGTTAAGTACATAATGTATATACGCGCGCACAAATAAAAATTCCATACGTATACAAAATTATATCTTATGCCACCGAGGAGGAATCTTTACAGTAAAGGCAGAAATAGATCTGCCACAGGGAACACTAAGGAACGTACTAAAAGCTAACACGGGACACATGATATCACACACGTGAACATCTAGGAATCATCTAATACATATCTGTACGCGTGTGTGTAGGCGGTAGTATATTTAGATATGTCTTACATTTATATTATAATTCCTTAAGATAGGCCTACAGGTAAAATTTGTGATACTTACGTCAGCGCGCACACACACATACATATAAATTTAAATTAAATACACTTTCAGAACATATTAATTTCAGGTTCTTAAATGTAAATCTAATTTCTTAAAACGAAAATTTTTTACATGCAGTTATGAAGTACATGCGCACTCATAAGGATGGGATAATTTTATAAAATTATATTATCTTTTATATAAAAAAAAAACAATTTTATCCTTTTCAAAATCTATAGTAAAATGATTTCATCAAACGATACACATTTTTTCTCGGCAGCACTCATTTTTACTGGTAGGCCTATGTGACGTAGTTTTCCGGTGTAAGTCAAATCACATAGCCTCATTAGCTAAACGTATAAAATTAATTAAACACACGCGCGTGCGCGCGCGTATATATATTTGTGTGTGTGTGCGTGCGTGTGTGTAAATATGAAATATAAAAATACAAGTAATTTGGCAAGTAGAATGATTTTATTTTTTGCAGTTTTCTTTCAATCTGATTCATGTTTTACAAAGTATAACTGTATCATGAGCTATTTCAAAACAAATTACGGAATAATTGATTTAGTTTCAATTTTAATATAAAAAGATGAATAGCCGGTCTTATTTCGATTAAAATTTGTTGTTGTTGCTGTGTTTGTTCACTTAACCAGCTGTTTTGACGGTTAAGTTAATAATATGTAATGTCTGTGTATTATTTATTTTAATAAATTTACAATTTTAAATAGATCATCTTAATTTTGTTTATATTTTACTTTGTTCTTTATTTAGCAATTTATTGTGTTCGTAAGTATTGAGGTTTTTACATATATCCATATTTTGTCCTTTTTATATGTTTCCAATTAATTTCCAGAAATAAGAAATGTTTTTTATGCCTTTTAATACCCAGAAATAGATAGTTATTGTTTAGACTATGCGTATCATTTGAATTGATTGGGTGTGTCTAATATGAATTTCAAAGTTGAATAATAAATTTTTAAGAATAGCATATCATATAAAGATGTATTACAACATTTAAATAATAAAATTTAAAAGGTTTAATATTAATATTTTAATAATAATAATAACAATAATAATAATTACAATAATAAAATAATAATAATAATAATACATCACCTTTAAGTTAAAATATATCATTTTCAATATTTCCAATTTTAAATTAAATACAAAATTATTTACAACAAAACTTAAAATTACGAATTATTCATTTAGATTGGAATACTTACACTATTTACATTTAAGTATTTCCTTTGCTTTGGTGGATCAAAATACTGTTCTTTATCAGTTCTTTGTAATAAAATAATTTTTAATTTTTCACCTGCGTGTCTGGCGTGTTACCGCTGCGTATCTCTTGTTGCGTGCGTTAGTGTGTGCGAATCCTGGATGCTGTTGATAATGATGATGATGTGTGTATAGTGTATACCCATGTACATTGTTAGTTTTCTGTGCTACTACTGCACGATGATGATGGTCCTTGAGCTCCTTCGTCAATCGTTGTATGTGCTGGTTATGGCTTGATGATGATGACGATTCTATATCGCTAATCAATGTGACATAGTCTCCCCGTGAGTAAATTATTAGCGTCTTTCCCTCCCTAATTGTCGGAGGTATGGTGTAAATCTACATTCAGGCATGCAAGAATCCCATCTCAAACAAGTTCAACTTGGTCTAAGCGTCACTTTTTACACACATAACGTTTTGTCTGTTTTTGCAATAACGGCAGAATTGATATGCAGACCGCCTATGGCATTAAATGCGCAATTTTTTACTATTTATGTTGATATTACTTAATTTTTTGTTACTTAATTATTACAAGCCTAATTAATTTCAATTTATATCTATTTTATTATCGCACACATTGCATACTTTTACAACTGTACAGGTACCGATGAGCACGTTTTTCAACGGCATTGTTAATTAAACCGTTAGTAACGATTAATATACAATAGATACAAAAATAAAATTTCTATATATAAAAAAAGATACGTACACATTATACAGTAACTGAATTTTTTCATGGCGCTTCGTTTATTTACAGATTTGCCGATAGCGTCATAAATGAGAAAAACTATACAATTTCACTGGATTATACAAGAGCCCCAACCCCCAAATATAAAACTGCATAATTTAGTTAATAAAACGATGTAGAAATTAATCAAAAGCACAATGATGTATGTGTCTTAGATATTAGGAAACATGATATGCTGAATTCAGGGCGCTCTCAATTTTTGGAGAAGAATTGTACCATTCAAGATCGTCGTCTTGATTTCAAAACAAGTAAACTCCCAGAGACCGACAGTTAAAATGCAGTAGATAAATCTTTTTTTGTAACAGAGGAAAATAATTTTTCACTCAACTTTTTGACACTGTTTCTCCTTTCTCACTGTCTCTCACTTCCTCTCACTCTCACTTCCTCTCACTACGTTTCTCTCTACGTTTCCCCTCACACTGTCGCTATCATTCTCATTCGCTCTTTCTCTTTCCATCTCTCTCTCTCTCTCCCTCGACAAATTCACACATATAATTACAGGCAAAACTGTACGCAAAACTATCACTTAGTTTTAAATTTCTATGTAAATATTCTAAATTATAATTTTCAACGGCGAAAGGACTATAATGTGCTGGGATACCAGTTTTGATAAAACCGGTTTCTGGGTATACAAATTTATTGAAAAGAAACGTCAGAAATTTTCTAATTTATTGGAAAAATATAGTATTTGTAACTGTATGCCGATTTTCAGTGTTTCAAATGTTATTCACAAAAGGCGCATTAACGCAGAAATATGTTTAAATAACTTTACCCCATTGTAACTACACTATCGATGTTCTTGCCTTATATGAACATACACATTGGTCTGTCTTTATTTATATATGAGTTTTTGCGGTTACCGTTTGTAAAATAATTTACCTATAAGTATTGATGGTTAGCTATAGACGTTTTGTCAATTGTGTATCAAAATTAGTATAAGGTGATGATAGATGAAAGAGAGCAAAGAACCACTATACGTAAGATAATGCGTACTCATAAGTAACGTTTATCTGTTCTACAGCATAAGTAGCTTGCCTCTTTTTGCGGATGTTTTTAACTTCTGTTACATAATATTATTTTATTTATCAATTAAATAGTTTGCTACTAAAAGTGAAGCAACCTGTACCTGGAAAAAACCTGTACCTAAAAAGTCTTCTGTACCTGGAAATAAATTACAAAATTACATTATACCGTTAATCGTTCTTGTGCAAATGAGTATTGTTAATGCAACTTAGTCTCGCTTCCTTAGTAAAGGTAAAATCTCCTGTCTATAGCAAGTTGTTCCCTTTAAACTAAATAGAGGGTTGCCAAAGTGAGTGCTGTGTTTCCTTGCCTTACCAACCGTGTGCTAGTCTACTCAGTGTTTAACTAAGGGTGCAGGTTTAATGAGTCTGACTTAACAGACAGTGAACCACTTGTGGGATTATCCCATCAATGGAGCACTTAACCGACTAAGCGTTCAACTTACAGCTCTATTTTCACGAAACAAACAACTACATTTACGAAAGGTGAATTGTTAGATAATCTTGCACTAAAAATCTTATAAATTTATGACTTATAATATAAGGAACCTTCAATATAATGAACATAGTTTTATTGTCTTTCATATTCTGGATCTTAAAGACACGCCCATTAAAAATATGTTACTCAATTTTATAACAGAAAATTCCTTAGAAGTTAATGTTTAAAAGCGTTTTTATTGACGATTATGCTGTGTTACCAATAGTATAACCGCAGAAATATTAGTACACACGTAAACATATTTTCTTGTGCAAAAGAAGGAGAGACAGCATTTGCTTGACATATGTCACATTAAATAACGGTTTAAAAAACATTACAAATAATTCTTGAGTATAAAATTCTTGCACTTTGTACACTCCGGAATAATTGCTGCATTACTGGAATAAGAACATATAAGAAATATACTATATATACGGTCGCATATACTCCATGTAAAAACATAAATAAATTGGGAATAATTTGTAATTTTTGTTGTTAGACTCTAATAAATTATATAGTTTACTGTCTCCTGATTTTATATTACAAATACCAAAAACAAATAGATATAAATCCATACGTAAAGCTGCAAACTTGTAAACTTAATTTACCTACTCATTCGCCAAAGAGAAAACATTAATTTTAGGTTTTCCAAACGTGACATTTTTTCTATTACATGTGAAGTACAAAACGCACGTGAGGAATATATTAATAAATCCACTATTCTACCGACCACATTACATTTGAATATAAATTCAATGGAAAATAACAAATATGTTTATTTAATATTATAAGGATTATTCATAATAATTCTAAACAGTAGAAATATAAGCACGTAAGATCTTCAGTACAAACATCAAACAGTTTATAATGTAAACATTGATTAGAAAAATCATTGTAATTTTATTAAAAAAAATATATTTTTTTAAAGTAAGAATTCACTTACTACTTTATACATTTAATTTCTAATGATGCAGAGAGAAGACTGTGCAAAGACATACACATACATTGTTTCGAATTTGTAAGAGTCTTTAAATATTTTGGAAGAACTGAAGTTGTAATTTACACTTGGCAGTTGTATAAAAGGTAATGAGACACAACGAAGATTTTTTTTCTTAGAAAATTTAGTATTAAGAATATTTTTCACATAGAATAAATTATATGTCTTGCATTTGGTTGTGTATTATCAAATTATGTAGATTATGAAAACGGTGCATTGATTTATTTTATAATTTTTAAAGACTAAAAAGCTGTTTATACAAGGTATTTACCTCCTGGTAACCAACATTAGTTTTATGTATGCTTGACTCAATCCCATCAGAATGGTGTATTAATAGCTGAGCATTTCTACATTTGGACAGTATAAATACACTCTTATCATACTGACCAACTGTATCATTTATATTTCTCCTTTGTGTAAGAAGAGTCAATCAGATTTTAATTATTTTTTGAATTATATTTCTTTGTCTCCACAGTCACAAGAGAAAGATTTCAGTGACATTTAATAACTACTTAAATGTAGAAAAGGGAAATCATTTTCTTAAGGAAGTCTTTTTAAAGCATAATGATATATTTCAAATATTTTAAATTACACATAAGTAATACGTAAACAACAAACATAAATCACATATATGAATATACATATGAAAAATGTTTCTGCAATTCCATGTGTGATACGGAATATTCAATTACAGTAATTAAATTAATTATTTCAAATTATATATGAAAATAGTGCTACGGAAATTACGTAACACTCTCGAAAAGTCGAGAGTGTCGGTCCACATGCTTCTCGGCTAGTTGAGGAGATGAGTGTAAGGCCGTGTACTTAATTAGTTTCCGGACTGTTCGAGCTCTTGTAACTACGCAAATTATGTTTGGGTGGGGTGAGGATTATCAAAAAGCATTCTGGAACATCTTCGGAATCTATATAGGCGTCTACGGACTGCTTAGTTAGTTAGTTACACCTGGCGTTATTTTAGAGTGTGGATTAAATGATTACTGAGTATTTGTGTTATAATTATTGTGTTATAATTAGTGCGAAACTATAATACTTGACTTTGTTATTGTGGTAAAATTTAACTTGAATTAAATGGTTTTTAATTCGCATTTAATTAAATATTGAATGAGAGTGCTTGTTGGTGTGAAATTGTTATTAGTGACTAATTAAAGCTGGTGATTAGTGACTTTATTAATGTCACTTTATTTTGTTTTCACTGTACAATTCCAAAATCTGTGAGACCGTCGTAACAATACCACTTAAATATTGATTACATAAAAAAGAATTTACTTAATTTTAACAAATTACTTAAAGAATTACCACTTTAACTTTTATCTCATATTTGCAGTTGAATCTCCTACTCCAGATATTTTTGTTTACGTTATTTGTTTTATATATGAGACAGATATTCCTACTTTAGACAATCGTACCTCTTAGCCATTCAGATCAGCGCTTAACATAAGCCAAGTCACCACGTAGGGCATCCAACAGTGCTGTGGCTTGGCTCTTGCATCTCTTGTTGCATAGCTTCCAAAAGAGCTTCCGTTTTATCTGCTCTTCCGCCTTCAGTCGGTGTTTGTCCTCTGTGACGTCGTCGTTTCTATGCTTCTTCTGCCTTCTGTTATCGTCGTTCCTATGTCTGCAAAGGTAGCGCCTAAAAATATTCCATCATATGACTAGTAATCATTTTATTTTATTTTTACTAGTATCAGTTACCACTCACACTATTAATCTACGAAGTGTCCTCTGTTTTTATTGTGAGATACCATCCGACTTCTGACACCATTTTTACGATGGTCTCACTGATCGACGAAGTGTTGTACATGGGAAATATAATAACTGATGTCAATTAAGACACTAGTTATAAGCATTACTTAGAACCAAACAACAGTTAGAAATTAACATAAGGACACTTGTAAAATATTAAAGTTAAATTTGTCTATAAAACAACAATAAATATCACTAGACTTTTGCACTAATTAACACAGTAACCTCCTCTCACTAAACAGCTACAATAACTTCGAACCGCACTCAAATATCGCCATGTCTAAACTGAAACTGGTAAGCCTGTCGCTGACGCTTATACACATCCGGCAGAGGTAACAAAGTAATCTGTAACTTTCCGCTCGAGACAGGCTGAGCGTAATTAACAAGCGCTCTGGAATTAGCTACAAGTTAGGACGCGCACGACCCTGTCACATGAAGCTGGCCGCCTGAGAAACGTGTGGAAAGCCAATCACGAATTATCTGAAGCGTTACATAATTATCTTTCGTCTTAACGTCAGACTATAGGGAAACTAATCAACAACTGACCACGGTCGAATAGCTTGATAGTATTTACCACAAGCATAGTTAAGACATAGGTAAGTAACAAAAACTGCATCAACGAAATGACAAATTAAATACTCTAGTTTTGGTTCAGGCATTACAAATTTTATTGTCAACTATAAGTAAAGTGATAACCAGGAAGTAAAAGTATGTCTGAACTTTATCAGCAATATAATTGTGAAAGTGAAGAAGCTATAGAAATTACAATGTCGTTACAATGTGTCACTGTGCACTATACCTGGCTATGAATTCCTCACACTGCGTGCTAAGGAAAGCAAATGGTTAATAACCTTTCATAATGGATTAATTGGACACGGTTTCGTTGTGGGGAATAAAGTTCAGCATTGGTAATCGATCTAAGGTACGACTACTTTATGTCAAATAATTACATTAATGCCTAAACGTGTTCAGCAACATTTCAGCAAAGCGTAATTTAACGACGAAATCCTCCAGTAACAATTAAATATACGCCTACTGTAAACAATACAGATAATACATTTTTAATAATGCTTATTACCGTAAGCAAATTTGTTTTTAATTACACATAAGCGGACGTGAGCACAAAAGTGTTTTTAATAATTTTATTTTAAAATATCTTCCTAAAGTAATTTCTTTCTTTTACATTTAAACATTTTCTTTTCTTCCAAATATGGGCAAATATGGCAATTAAATTGAAATAAAATTGTTAGGGAAATTCATATCTGAATATATTTGCAGGTAATTTCATGCTGTATTGTAACTTAAGATGGGTAGATGTTGACGTTATATTTTGACATGTCACCGGCAATGATAATTTGTGATCAAGCAGAGCCATGTGGAAAGTTTCTTAATTTTTAGTTGCTATCTAAATATCGATTAATCTATAAAGAACATATCTGTCTGTTTGTACTTTGTGTTAAATTGCGTCACTTTGCTACAAAACGTTTGCTTTCATTTTATTGCGAAATGTATAGACAAGGTCAAACATTTTCAATATAATTCTTCATTGAAGCAGGTTCAAAATCAATAATCGACACTTTGCTAAGTGTGTTAGTTAATGTGATGCCAAAAACACGTAGGTTGTTTGTCCATATGCTTTTAATTATAAATAAATCACATTGCAAAGAACACAACTATTTGAGCAAATAAAATCAATATTGTTTGCTAAAAGTTTTAACTACTCTGCGCATAAACTCGATTTCGAAACTAACCATAAGCCTTCTGCATAATCAGATTTCAAGGGAACATTAAAATATTAGGTGGACAATTATTGAACAGTTAGTACAATTGTATGTCACGGGTTTTTATATTTCTCATTTTACAAATTATAACGTACGTGTGATCTTTTATGATTAATTCGGTTATGTGTTACAAATGAATGGAAGTTATATGAATGGTGTTCTAGTAATTCGTGAATGTCCTAATTAGTCACCTTCTTATACTTTCAGCTTGCTTATCGTACTCCGGGTCACTTCCTTTCCACTGACACTTAATGACAAAAAACACTACTACTACTACTACTACTACTACTACTACTACTACTGCTACTACTACTACTACTACTACTACTACTGCTACTACTACTACTACTACTACTACTACTACTACTACTACTACTTAGCGCAGCAGACTTATGGCCAACGTAGGAGGTTCCACTGCAAACAAGAGGCGATTGTTGATGAGCTGTGCGGTTGCGAAATTTGGGCCGATGGACTAAAGATGGAGAAGTACAGAAAACATGTCATCGGTTCAGAGAAGAGGAGCCCTCAGAGTAGCATCCTCTTATCGGACCGTGATAGAGCCGGTATCCTGGTGATAGCGGTAGTGATTCGCATAGACCTGTTGGTTCTAGAGCAGAAGCGTTTATTTGAAAGAAGAAAGGAAATTTAAAGGGATGCCGCCAAGCATGAAGCCAGGGAACTCACTCTCCGGCACGGGCAAGATCGTTGGGATAGACAGGATAGAAGAAGATGGACCGCAAGGTTCATACCAAACTTGAAGGAATGGATCGACCGCCAACACGGTAAGGTCAACTACCATCTGACCCAGTTCTTCTTATTATTATTATAATTCGGAACACGCTCGAAAGCGTAGTTGCGCTTATGATTCGTGGTAAGGCGGAATGGGACCGCATCAATGGATTTATTAAGTGGGTCTTACTAGAAAAAAATACAGGCCCAACTTACACCCAACGGGCAGTAGAAGATGAGGAACAACTAGAAGGAGCCCGACAAGGGCGCAATAGCCTCAATCCTGAAGTAATACGTAAGTGATTCCAGGATGGATATGAATGGCTGAATTAGAGGTGTATTTTTTAGTTGGTGTGAATCCTACACACCAGAGGATGCACGACCTCCTCTGACGGTGGATAAAGCATTTTTCCCGCTTTATAAAAAGAAACTACTACTACTACTACTACTACTACTACTACTACTACTACTACTACTACTACTACTGCTACTACTAATAATAATAACAAAGATCAAAATAATTATTATAATTCTGCGGTTTGAAACCCTATAACTTAAGAATATGGAACACGATTAATCCCCCTTTACAACATACCATTTGTATTTAAGCCCCTTCACATTGTTTTAAAAAACATAATCTTATACAATCCTGTTTTCAACTCGCAATCGCTGTGTCGAAAAACGTCTGTAGCGGGTTTAGAAATGTTATTTACTGATGAGAAAAATTGTATCAAATTTGTATGAGATAAAGTTTTATACTTGTGCGGACATATCTGAATATGCATGCGTGCGCGCGCGCGCGCGCGCGCGTGTGTGTGTGTGTGTGTGTGACTAATTCACCGTCTTCATTCCCCAGTTACTAAATATAATATTAATAAATATACTATTTTTATGCGACTGGCCTTCGGGCACTTCTTCTTCACCGCTGACGTTCACCTGGATTACAGCTACTTTTTGTGTTATAGTGTTGGCTTTCGTGAGTAAACCTCTGTGTTTGCTCTCAAGTACTTACCTCTTGAGTTCAGATTTCTTTTTATGACTTATTGCATCTCTTAGTCAGTCGTGAAACTGTCCAAATGCCTTTTTTCACTCTCGCATTAGGTTCAAGACTACGGATGGTCTCCTAGTTTCCTAACATTATCTTCAAAATAGAGCTGAAGTGCTCCTTTTCTTCCTAATTCTTATCAATGTCAACGATAACAACAAAAACAGCAATAATAATAATAATGTTTGTCTCACCGAAGGAGATCAGGTGCATGGTACCTTATGTACCCGACAGGTAGTCGGGCCAGCCTTACGCTTGAGCTGTCCATTTTTTCACCAGGATGTCTCACTGGTTCTCAGTTTCCGGGTTGAGTAGACCTGGAAGCCAAAAGCACGCCTTGTATTTTAATGCATCACGGATCGAACCCATGACTACCACTAACGATTTCCTAAACTGCTCGACTCTTCTCATCATATCAAAACCTACGTCGGACAAAAAAAGTCTACTTTTTACATTTAAATTCATTTCAGAATAACGGGTTATAACACGTTACCGTCAAAGTTTAACCTAAGTTGTACACTGTGTGTCCTGTAATGCCCTTTCCACATATTCGTTTATGGCTTTCCACAATATCTAAACAGTGAGGCAAGCGAAGTTAGCTACAAATGTTTCTCGAATTATATCAAAGAAACGATACTAATAAATTTTTAAATACTTACATCTTGTTTTTTTATATTTAACGTGATCTAATATAATCATTTTGTTTTCCTTTACATTTGTAGCAATTTAGTATGAAATTAAAATACATGAAAATATTAAGATACGTTTTTGATGATTAGATGTATAGAGAACATAATAAATATAAATTACCGTTCCTGAAACTTTGCAATCAGCCATTAAGTGTTCTTTATTATCTAATAAAGTTTTTGTTCTAGCGGGAGAATTTTTTAAAAACAGGAACTCTGGCGATGAAGTTTAACGAAACCAAATTATTACACACCTGTTGTAAAACTTTGTCTATTAAATTTTTATTTTTATCTGGTGCTATAAATAATCATATAGTATAATAATATACGCGACTTAATATTAAAAATTTTAGCTTACTAGGCTACGTTAATACGCCTTGTGCCGTTTATTTCATTTTACGATAATGCAAATATTACACTACTTCTTCAACATACTAAAAACCGTATACCTTAAGCAGCTTTGAATCGTGTAGAGTAATTATGGAGTTGAATAAAGCAGAATGTTTAAATTTTTTGTTATTTAAAGTAAATACATTTTACCATTGCTACTTAAAGCACACATCTTAAACTACATTTCTTCATAGTTTCTGTCATTGTTGAAGTGGGGAACCGGGCGTCGTACACCTTCGATGTTGAAATTTTCTGGCTGTAATTTGAACCACGCATTACTGCTTGTTTGACATCTTCGTCGTTGTGTAACCGTTGGTTACCAAGAAAAGATTCCAGACGTTTGAAAAGGTGGCGAGTGTTTGGTGTGAGGACTAGGTTGGAGGTTGCAAGGGAGGATCATCAAATTGTTCGCAGCCGGTTGTCAAGAGATGCTGCGTTGAAGTGGCAGTCTGTGAGCGATCATTATCATGGATCAACACAATGCCCCTGGTACCATCCCATGTGGCTTTTCTAGATCGCCCGTGCCAATATGAAATAGACATCCAAGTTAATTGTGGAATATTGATGCAAGAAGTCCATAAGCAGAAGTCCCTTCTGTGTTCCAAAATATTGTACACAAAATTTTATGGATGGAAAAAGTAGAATTAAAATATTCCTTTGCGGACAATGAAGTATGCCTACACGCCATGGATTGTTGTTTTGGTTCAAAGGTTACATGTAATACCCACGTCTTGTCCTCGGCGACTATACGGCTCAAAAAGTCATTCCCTTGTTCGCTGAATCGTGTCAGATAAGCCAATGCACAGGCACAGACCCACCTTATAATTTTCTGTTGTTCCGTATGAATTTTTGGAAGACAGAAATACCTAATTTCCGGTTGTGTAGTCTTTCAGACACAATTTCACGAAGATGTGAACGTAAAATTTCTGGAAAGTGCAGAACAATTTTGTAAACTTTTTCTCAACGGCCCACTTTATTTCGTCGTTCACTAAAGGCGGTCGACCTTTAGTCAGTCAGGAGGTTTTCGCGTCATTCATTAAAAGGTCATACACCTCTCCAAACAATAAAATCACTCATTAGTCCTTCTCCATAAACCTTGAAAATTTTATGTTAAATTTTATTTGTTTTATTGCTTTTTGATTTCAAGAAACGAATCACACACCTAATTTCACACGCGTATCGATCTTCTTGACCCTACTCTTTGGTTAATATGTGGATACTCCTATACTTCTCTATTTTTTCCTTACCATTTCTTTTAGCGTGAGTATTTTGTGTGAACATTCGAGATAAGTCGGCCGCTTACATAGTTGTTCATGCCGTTCTCCGCCACCCTATGTCTGCTCCTAAAATGCCGGCAAGTTGTGGTTCGCAGTAGTACCTGCGTTCTTGTGCCAACCGACGCGCAGCTTTTTAAGACTTCTACACTAAAAGACGTTACTTGGTATGCCTATCGTCATCCACGTTCACTCGTCGTTGCATTACGTATTCTAGTGTGGATATATGTTTTAGAGAAGTTGGCAATATGGGTTCGTCAGATGCTCGTTGATTTTGGTCAAGTAAATTGGATTGAGTGGGAGTCTTGTTTAACTGGCTACCCATTTGTTAGTATTTTATGATTCTTGACGTGATTATTGTTTATTTGAATTTGTTAGAGTATAAATTGATATTTAAGTATAGCCCGCCGCGTGTGAGAGTAAGTGTGTGGTTCGTTTTGTGCCGAACTGGCTTCGGCAACGTATTAAATTATTAGTATTTTAAAAACGAGCGCCGCTGACGTCACGCACTGCCACTCTGTTAAGATTGTTTGTTGTCGGTCGGTTATACACACAAAAGGTTGTGTGGCTACGCAATACTGCTGGCGCTGCCAGCCAGCTGTGTGTCTGTACATTCCTGCTTTCGGAGGTTACTTGGCTGGAGCGAAACGTTGATTCGCTCTCATTTCTGCTTCATCCTCCAAGCTGTTCATCTGGTCTCGGCTGGCGGCGAACTTCTAACCAGGACTTCCGTACCTATCACTATGATAGGCTAGATAAAGCGTGCTCCAGGTGCTCGACCAAAGGCGAGATGGGTGTCAGGGGCGAACGAACATCTGTTCCCCCTAATAGCAGAGACGATCTTTAGCCACAATGCCGTCAGTCGAGGACTTTTCGATGCTAATCTGAACCAAGAACTTTTCCAACGCTAAGCTGCACCAGGGACGGGTGATATGACTGTGACATCACTGATCCTCGCCTACACGAACTAAGTACACCGGACTATCCAGGTGGGAAAATTCTGTTTATCTATTTCTCTCTCTCTACAACATGTGAATGCACAGAAGCCGCCAGAAGCTCACTCGTGAAGTTCTGTAAATTAGACTCTAGCACAAACTCTCATGTTCAATTATGTGTGATCATCATGTTATTGCATGTGTGAACATTACCACAGTACACCTAATGAAGTATCTTATAACTGTATAATGTGTAAGAAGTTACACACATACACACACATCCGCAGTTTACTGTAAGATCTAACTTTCATCTAATTAAGAACATTAGGGAGTTAATTATCTCGTGCTATCAAGTCATCTGGTCATGGCAGAGTTTAATAACGTAGCTGGGGGTTGTCTGATGCTGGTGATGAGAAACGATTTTCTTTCACACACATACTTAATGCTTAATGATTAAGCTAAGGGTTCGTTTGGCTGGTTGAGTTTCGGGGCGGTCACTTACATTCTCTGGTGTGAACTATGCTTGTGAATATGCTGGCGAATCTATGCTTAGGAGCTGAGATATTCCATTTACGTTATCATTTATATTTGTACCTAGCTATACATATTAGAGTTCATTTATTTACTGCTGTGGGAAAGGGTTTATGAGGAGGTTAGCGTTGAAATGAGGGATGTTTTGTTATTCATGTCGTATATGTGTTTGTGTGTGTAATTTTACTATATATATATATATTTTTGTGGAATATGTAACTGATTTAAAAAAGAGAATAACCATAAATGTGTTTTTGAGGCAACAGGCTAGCCTAATTGATATTATACAACACTGATAGATTAGTATTGCTTAATGAATGAGATTATTACCAACTTTGACTCATACATGATCAGGCAGAAATTTTGCAATTAGTAATATCAATTCATTTACTTGGTGACATTATGAATTAATGGAAATACATAGATATATATAATTCTGTCTTAAATGGTGTGCTCACACAATTACGAACTTGTTATGTATGGAAGATCTTACAGGTTGAATAAAGCACACGCTTGTTGGTTAAAAGAGTTTTTCATTTGCAAGTCCTGTCATTCACCTGGGGGGACATGTCTGTAATTGTATTTGGGCCTTGCACACTTTTGCTTCCTCTAGGTTTCTCTTTACCTAGTTCTAAATATGATGTCTCTCCCCTTTTACAAAAAAAAACTTAATAAAAATAAAATTAAATAAAATTCAAAAAAAAAAATTACAAAACTTAGAAAAATAAAAGGGGGGTTTCAGTTTCTTGAGTGCCAAATTATTATTGGGTCCTTCAGCCTTTCGACTGATTTATACTCTCCCCGCATATACCTGTGGTGCGTGTGTTACGAAGTCCAATGGCAACAAACTAACTGAAATTCACCTTCATATTTCATTACTCAAAGAAAAATAAATTTTAATATTTTCTAAATTTATACAAGGTTTATAATTATACCCTAACTTAAATACTATGACTATTATTAATTTCTATAATTATAACACATGAAACCCTTCAAAAAGGAGCATATATTTTTTAATTTTCAATTTTTTTTTTAAATAAAACGGCATTTTTTAATGCATTTTAATTATTTCATCTTACTACACTCTCTACTCTCTAAACAATTAATCCTTAACTTACATAGCATGTAACGTAGTGTTTAGATGTAACTCAAATAAGCTCAAATCCCACAGCATAGTTGTGTATGTAAATGTATTAGAGAAACGTTCAACACACGAACACGCACGCACAAAAACGTAACGTCAAAATAATATATTGTTACATCACAGAACAGTCAACGTGTTTATCGAATGTTCCAGAAGAATCTACCTCTAATGTGTGTGGTATACGTGATTGACGGCGCATTTGCTAGCTAGACTGTAACAGAAGCAGCACGCACTGTCTCAAGGCCGCAATTAATTACGCCGTAGTAGAGATAATGCGTAGTTAGGAATGCTCTCGTCTGTGAGCGGGGGTATGAATACAA
Organism: Magicicada septendecula; assembly: GCA_034769895.1. NCBI lineage: Eukaryota > Metazoa > Arthropoda > Insecta > Hemiptera > Cicadidae > Magicicada > Magicicada septendecula. Next base: position 432,268,675 of record CM068372.1, on the reverse strand, counting down.
GCGGGAGCGGCCTTAGTATTCAGAATATTTGCGATATATTTACAGTGCGGTTCGAGTTATTATTGGGCGATATTACTGTTCAACTGGTTATTAGTGAAGTGTTGCGTTTCATAATCGGGCGGTATAATTGTAATAAAATTGCGTTTAATATTAGTGACATTTTATTGCGTGTGAACAATATTTATTTGATTTGTTGTAGGAGACTGTGTTATTAATTACGAACTGTATAACTGTAAAAATTAAACTGGTGATTAGTGACTTAATTGGTGTCCTGTATTTTGTTTCCCACTGTACCTACGACGATCAAGTAGGCCGTCGTAACAGTGGTGTCAGAAGTGGCATAGAACGGTTAACAGTGGAAACAGTGGACACTATGTACAAGACGAGTGTAATTCGTAATTAATCGAAAACAATGGATGCCAGTCAGATGATGGAAAATTTCCAGGCGCTGCTGTTGCAGACAGAGGAACGACGACGACAGGGCGCAGAGGAAGCAGAGAAAAGACACCGACAGGAGGCAGAAAAACGACAGGATGAGAAACGCAGACTGGAAGCAGAAGAAGAAGGAAAACGACAGGATGAAAAACGCAGGCACGGAAGAGAAGAGGCTGAGGAACGTCAGAAAGCACTAATGCTAGAAACAGAAGAAAGACAAAAAGAAGAACCGAAGCGTGAAACAGAAGACATCAAGGAGTTATTACAGGAGCAAAAGCAGACACAAGAACAAACCGCTGCAGAGTTGGGTCTGCTATGAGGTGAGCTTAATAAGCAAGTTACTAAAATATCGGAGGTACAAAAGTCAATGACAATAGTGGTATATAAATGTACGTACTGGGACAGGATCGTAGGTCACCAGGTCAGGTCAAGAAGTCGCCTTACCAGTGATAACCCCAATTAACCTCTGATTAACCTGCTGATAACACCAATTAGACCCACTTAATATTACGTTATCAGTGATAACCTAATTGACCTCAAATTAATTTGCAGATAACGACACTGAACCCTGTGATAACGTTATAATCAATGTAAACATTACCTCAAGGTTACGAGACCGTAACACACTGGTCTAGTAAAAAATGTAAACATAAACAGACGGGGTTTGTTTATACGTAAACGTTGCACACTTAAAATGTAAACATTAATATTTGGTTTTCGTTGAAACGTAAACTGTTTTCATTTCAGAATTTAGATAGCGTCGTCATTAATATATATTTGTTTTGATGTTTAGCGACGAAAACGTGTGTTGTACCGTAACACACTGGTCTAGTAAAAAATGTAAATATAAACAGACGGGGTTTGTTGACACGTAAACGTAGCACACATAAAATGTAAACAAAAACATTTGGAAGTTTAATGAAGAAAGTTGTGTTTGTGGTTATAATCACAAACAGAATTATTACTGTTGCACACCACTATAGAAAAATTATTCCGATTAGCGCTTTCAAGCTTCTCAACTCATCGTCAGATCGGCATTCAGATTTCAATGCAGATCTGACGATGAGCTGAGAAGTTGAAAGCGCTAACCGGAATAATTTTTCTATAGTGGTGTGCAACAATAATAATTCTGTTTGTAAAATATTTTGAGTTTGTTGACACGTAAACAGTTTTTCTTTCACAATGTATCTACAGTGTCGTCTTTAATATATATTTCTTTTGATGTTTAGTGATAAAAACGTGTGTTGTTTCGTTGTACAGCAGTCGAAAGTGGTACGTTACTGCAAACGATCTGCTAAATGAAGAATTTAACACTGCATGATGTCTTGTTCCATCCTACGTTCGAAAGATTCATTATGAGTAAAACCAGAGCAGAGACTGAATTTATGCGGGATATATTGCTGGTAATTGGTTAATTTAAAGTGTAGTAAGGTGTTGGAGCTTTATAATTCGCGTAGACTGAAAGAGATAACACCGGAGCGCAGGGAAAAGAGTGGTGGGAAGTTTACACATTTTCTTAAATGTACGTGGGCACATGAATCTACTGTAGATGGACCGGATACATGTGTTTGTTGTCACGTGACCACACGCTGTAGTAATATCGTAAATTTACTTGATGAACGATTCAACTACTGCTTGTAATGAATCGATTACTTTCATATGATTTAAGTGGTAAAAAATAATGTAAAAGACATGTGATGTACAACAAGAAATATTACAAAATAATAAAGCAAAAAATACAATTTGTATTTATTTTTAAATCTTTATTATACATGTGTTTGATAGTAAAAGATTGGTTTTAATAAACCTACAAAATATAATGTTATAATTACAACATATTATTTATAAATAAAAATATACAATGATAATCTAATCTAAGGTAGTCTCTAAGGCTACTTTTTTTGGTAACATCATTAATTGAATATATAACTTCTTCGAGTGACAGAAGTTCCTCATGTTGGACACCTTCCATTGCGTTCATATTAACGACGACAAAAGATTAACAACATTAACTACTTTTAAACAATTGTTACTTGTTTTAATGTATTTTTTAATAAATAATGACCATATGGTAATGTATTAATATTATTAGATCTACAGATTACCCTTTTGACATCTGTATTACTTAATGCAAGTTTATTTACTGAAATTGTGTTAACTAAATGCTTTCTAGATCGTTATAAATCTAACTTTACACGGCATCTAGTTTCGAGCAATCATTCATATACCAATTTCAATGCTAACCTTATACCTCTACATTATTGTAGTAAGGGCCGTTACATGGATGCACGCGAAGAATTCGAGATATATACAGGTCATAATAACCCCGATATATGTGACGACATACTCAATGATAAACTTAACTTCAGGTCCAACCCACTGTACGATACCGCGCTGCGATCGCACTAGATAATAGTGCCCATCGACACAGTATGACATGCTACACGCGGTGCACCTTGTCGGTTAATCGTACGCTTATAATATGTTCGTTCAGTGTGTTTTACGTACTTGTTTATTATGTGTTTGTTTTAATATGGATTTTATTATATAACGAGCTCCTTTGGAGTGTAGGTCTGAAGATGGGTCATATGGCGTGGAACGCGAAACCCAGCACAAATTACGCTTGACGTCACTTGACGGAAATTATAAGGTAAATTATATAATTACCATACAGTGACTTGGACCCCATTAATTATGTTTAAAGGACAGTCTTATTAATTTAAAGGTATCTTTTGTTGCAAGAGTGTTATTTAAACATTGCTTAAAGTCATCAAATGAAATTTGAGTTTATATTATATTTTTTTTAATACCTTTTGCTTTTTTTTAATATCAATTTTTGATTTGTAGGTATACAGTTTGGATCGCAGACCAATAAATTCAACTATTGGTGTACCACTGCATTCGTCTTTGAATAGTCCTAAAACATTTTTTATTTTCTGAAGAATAACAAGGATGATCTGGATTCTAATCAGACGTATCAAAACATATTTTAAAATCTTTTTCAAGTAAGACTTTATAAAAATCAGTAGTTTTAATCTCATAGAAAAACTATCGGTATCGGTGTACAAAAGTGAAACTTCTTTTTTCTATTTTTTTTTTACATCATAATGAAAGTGGTACATTAGCGTTTTGCTTAATTGCAGAACTTTAAAACCTACGTAAATAGGCTTGTTAAAATAAATCGATTTCGTACTTGATAAAATGGTACATAATAATTTATCATAAATTATTCTATCTTTAAAAGTAGGTTGGGAAATAGGTTTGAGTAATTTTTTTTCATTTGATACTAAATCTAATTTTAATCGTGTCCGTATATTTTCCATACATTTACCGAAAACAGAATTATTTAATAATTTGTAAAAATCTTTTTCAAAATCGTTAGTAGCTTGTTTACGTTTATTTGTATTTAAATGTATATAGGGCTTTTGCGAAAATTGTAATATTCTGTGTATTTTTGTAATTTTCAACCCATCTTTGATTGCTTGTTTTAAGTTAAAGTAATGAGAAACATATTTTTCTTTTTGTTTTAGTGTCGTAAGTAATTTTCGTTGTTTAGTATCTTTCACACATTCGTTTATTGGTAAGAATGGTAAGTCACAATGATTATCATGTAAATATTCAAGATACTCAAAATCTACTTCTAAAATGTACCCAGTAGGTGAGTTATTGTCAATGTTTAATATGTTTATATTGTCGGTAAAAATCTATATTTCTATCCATTCAAAATCAGCATATGGTATATAATTACACATTGCCCAGCCATATAGGTTATTCGCAACTAAATATGTTAAAAATGTATTTGGTTCGCTAGGGTTATATGATTCATGTATACAAGGGTTATTTGCGATTGCATGCTTTTTTATACAAACATACATTCCTCCACGAATATTTTGTTCAAAGAACATATACATATCGTAATCAGTAAGTAGTTCTAACATAATATTAGCATATTTTAACATCGAGTCAAAAGCAAACCCTAATTAATTAGCACAATACAGATTATAATCAGATAAACGAAGAGAACGAAAATTTTCAAAAATATCGGTTAAAAGTAAAACATCAATTTTTAAATACACATGGCTGTATTCGCTTAATGTTATAATTTTGAAGTGGTTCCAAATTTGAACTGCGTGATTATAATCTTCGTCTGATATGTCTTCATTGTTTAGTTTACTAAAGAAATGTGATTTTGCCGGTAACTGACGTTCTTCTAGTTTCTCCCAAGAATCCGTGTATTCATACGGATACGCACCTTTTCGTGTTACAAGATGCACGTCAGTAGTTAAAAAAATGTTCTTGTGTGATAAAATTGATCTTTAAGTAATTTGCTACTTAAATATGATAAGGATTGATTTAAGAATCGATATCTGTCTATAAACCTAATTGACAGCCCGTTATTTGTTTGTTAAAAAATGAAATATATTTTTCTGTGGAATTGAAGATAACGTGAATAGTTTTCACATCATAACCGAGTTGTCGAATAATAAAGTGCAAGTCATAGTTTGAACATGCATGCTTAAAAAGCAGGAATACATTTTTGATTTGTCTTTTCAAGTTATACTCATTACATAAGGCTGCTCGATATTTACCTGTTAAATGACAGTGATCACGAACGGCAGGGTACAATAACGTAAATTCTCTATTACACATCTCGCAGTGTGTAGCTGAATTAAATTTAATTTTATCAGATTTATTAATTTCCAATGGGATATAAATATTAATAAGCGAGCCAAGTAAGTTAACTTTATCAACTAAATAAGTCATAAAGTGTTTTGCTGCTTCTTTTCCTCTGTAGGTATAATGTTCTGAAGGCAATTGATTTCTAATGGTTTGAGGAATTACGTGATCATCAATTACAAAATAAACGCAAAAACTCATTGGTATTACCGCACCTACGTTTTAACATTAAATTTCGAATTTCATTACGTGTTTAATTTGCCGTCAATAGGTAATTTGTAATATTCTTGAAATATAAGGAGCGCATTGGAAACATCTGAATCATTTACTAATTGCAATGATGTTTCATCTTTCGTATAAAGATATCCATTTTATATAAGTAACGTTTAACCTGATCGAAATGAAACTGTGTTGTGTTATCCGTTAAACATTTTGTCCATAATGTTAAGAAAAATATTACAGATTTAAGTAGCGTCATAGTTTCGATTGTACTTTACAATGACAAATACCAAACAACGTCGTTAATATTTATTTGAATTAAAAAAAATATTATTATCCCTTCTCCTAAATATTTATAAAAAATGATTTTTAACAAAAATGTGAAAATGGATCATCGCCATTTTTCCAACGAATTAATTCTATACCACAACAAAAACATCGTACTCTGTCATCTACAGTATTACTACAATCACATGAATCTCGTGTATAATAATAAAGCCCAGCTGCAGCGAAATCGGCTGATGTCATATACGATAGAGCCTTAACCGATTTTTCTCTTTCGCTTTCAGATTCAAACAAGTCATCAGGAGCTGTTACAAAATCACCTTCACTAGTAAACAATACACGTCCAACAGTGACTAAATCGACTGCATCTCTCCTCATTTTAAAATTTGTATCATGTCTCCTAATTTTAGATCTTTTATATGTACTTACATATTCCCATTTCAATTTTTAAAAAAAATTAGTAGAATCAATTGTTGGATCTGACAGGTCGTCTGGAGGAACTATAACATAACACTTTCTAAAATAACTATAAGTTGACATATCGTCTGAAGGAACGTCCCACTTACCAAAGTAACGATTCATTTTCAAATCCTGCACAACGTAACAACACACGTTATCATCGGTAGACATGAAAACAAATTTATATTAGAGACGACGGCTAAAAACAGTTTACGTGTCAACGAACTGCAAATGTTTATGTTTACATTTTAAGTGTGCAACGTTTACGTGTCAACACACCCCGTCTGTTTATGTTTACATTTTTAATATACCAGTGTCTTACGGTCTAGTAACCTTGAGATCATGTTTACATTGACTACAATGTTATCACAAGGTTCAATGAGGTTATCTGCAAATTAATTTGAGGCCAATTAGAGTTATAACTGATAACGTAATTATAAGTGGGGCTAATTGGGGTTATCAGCAGGTTAGATAGAAGTTAATTGGGGTTATCACTGATAAGGCAACCTCCTGACCTGACATGGTGACCTCTGACGCTGTCCCAGGACGTACATTTATATACTACTGACATTAAAAATAGCTGAAGTAGAAAAATCAATTTCGAGTGTTGAAGAATCAATGTCTACAAAAATATCTGACATAAGAGAACACATGTCAATTAAAATAGCTGAAGTAGAAAAATCTGTCTGCTAGAAGTGGAAGAAGCTATGTCTACAAAAATATCTGCACTAGAAAACTCAATGGCAAAAATAAGACAACAAATTAAAAGTGAAATTAAACACTTCATAAAGATACAACCAAAGAAATTTTCTGAACAGACTGTACCAATGATAAAGACAGAAATAGACACTGAAAATGAGTCAATAGCGAAAGTAACTTTGCCTGCAGTAGGGACAGTTCATGTCAAATTCCAACCTTTGACGGAAGCAGTCACTGGGCAACGTACCTCCGCCAATTTGAAGCTGCTGCATGCGCAAATAATTGGACAGAGAAAAACAAGGCTGTTTTACTCGTTCTTGCATTAAAAGGACCCGCGGCAGAATTACTACAGAAAGTGCCACCTGACAGCCAAAATACCTATGCCGAAATATTGATAAAAGCTCTGGAATTACGGTATGGTGATAAAAATTTTGCGAGATGTATACTGCACCCAGTTGAGAGCAAGGCGACAGCATGCCGGGGAAAGCCTTCAAGAGCTTGAAGCGAGTATCGTCGACTAATTAGACTGGTCTGTCCAGAAGCGCTAGAAGATTTTCGAAGAAGTTTTGCGATGCAGACATTTACTACCGGTGTCCGAGATAAAGAACTACAGCAAGTGTTACGAATGGCAAGACACGAAAACAGTGCGGACGCACTGGTACATGCTTTGGAATTTGAGGCCGCCAAATCAGGGTCTGGTTGGACAAGTCATAAAATGCGCGCTAAAAAATCGCAACGGTACAGACGATGAGGAACAAGAACAAGGAACAGAGACTCGAAGGTCGGCGCCACAGAATAAAGTAAGAAAGAATGGAAGACCGAAGTTTTATCGATGTGGGAAACCTGAACATCTACAACGGGATTGTCGGGTTAGAGTTCAGCAGCAGGGAAACGAGCAGTAGTCGGTACAACGGGGCGTGTGCTGACTAACTGGAGGAACAAAGCCACTAGACAATACGCAATTTCTACACTTTAAAAAGAACAGCGGGAGCTTGGTAGTTACCGGATTTGTTTAAGGAAAGCCAACCTCGATTACAGTTAACACAGGCGCACCAGATTCTATTGTGCGCCCCGACGTGGTGAAAGCTCTCAAGCCAATCCGTTGCTCTTGCAGCTTGCAAACAGCTACTGGACGGCCTGCAGAAGTGTATGAAGAAGTGGAGATACACCTACGCCTCGGTCGACATGAGTTTAATCATCAAGTACTTGTTGCAGACATTGTGGATGAAGCAATTGTTGGTGTGGAGGTTATGAATGCATACGAATTCATAGTCGACTTTAGAAAAAAATGTCTTGAGAATCGGAGGAGAAGAGGTAATGCTGACGACATCAGAAAAATTGATGGACGTCATAAACCAAATGGCCGTAACTGTTCCGCGAAACTCCGAAAAGATCATCATGGTTAGAATTGAGGTAGGTACTAGGGGAAACCAGTGCTCTATATTCAAACCCCTGGTAGTCAGCACACGGGGCATACTAATTGCCAGATGTTTAGTAAAACCTGACGAAACCGAAAATGTACCTGTTGCAGTGGTGAATATTTTGGTTCAAGCTCTCATTTTACAAAGCAATACGCTCCTAGGCAAATTGACTCCCTTGGCCTGGGTAGCCGGAATGACGCAACGAATGCCCAGTTCTTCGGATACTTCCAAATTACCAGAGAAACTGCAGGAATTATTGAAAACTCTTCTAACGACCTCTCAAGTGGTGAGGTGAAAGAACTCAGACATATTTTACATGAATTCAAAGATTCTTTTGCAGTTCGGGGACTGTCATTGGGAAAAACCTCTCTTGTACAAGATCGCATCAATACTGGGGACACAACGCATATACGCCAACCTCCTTGAAGGCCTTTATTATCTAAGCAAGAGGAAATGTCTCGGTTAGTACAGGATATATTGACAGAGGGAATAATCGAAACTTTGCTAAGTGCTTGGCTTCTCCGGTAGTGCTGGTAGCGAAGAAGGATGGTGGAGTGCGTTTCTGCGTAGACTAACGGAGGTTAAATGATGTTACAAAGAAATACTGCTACCCATTACCTCGCGCTGACGATACACTCGACACGTTGTCCGGAGCACAATGGGTTTCCACTTTGGACCTGAAGAGTAGATATTGGCAAGTGGGTCTTTTCCTTGTCTTCATCAAGAAGACAAGGAAAAGACCGCTTTCTCGACACCAAGTAGCTTATTCCAATTTAACGTCATGCCATTTGGACTCTGTAATGCACCGGCAACATTTGAGAGATTGATGGACCTGGTACTCCGAGGTACGTGGAAAACTTGCCTTGTTTACTTAGACGATGTCATAGTGATCGGGAAGACTTTCGAAGACCATTTGGAAAACCTCAAGGAGGTTCTAACTAGAATTCACGGTGCACAACTGAAGCTGAGCCCGAAGAAGTTTTCTCTATACCAGAAGGAAGTACAGTATCTGGGCCATCTAGTTTCGGCATCGGGCAAACGAAACTTCTAGTGGTTGAGAGAGTGTGACCAAGCATTTAGGACTTTGAAGATTGCATTATGTTCGCAGCCAATCCAAGTCTTTTCCAGCTTCCGAAGGGAAGTAATTCGTAAACACAGACGCAAGTAATACTGGTCTAGGAGCAGTTTTGTCTCAAGTGCAGAACGGTGAAGAACAAATAATAGCGTATTACAGCAAGACGCTTTCGAAACCAGAGAAAAATAATTGTGTTACAAGCAGAGAGTTGTAGGCACTTGTCAGACCTTTGGAGAACTTCCATAAATACCTCTATGGGAGTGAGTTTTCACTACATACCGACCATGCCGCGCTTGCATGGCTCTTGAGATTTAAAAGTCCTGAAGGACCGTTGGCAAGGTGGTTTGAACGTCTCCAAGGGTACAACTTCAAGGTACAAAACCGGCAGGGGCGCCTGCATGGTAATGCAGATGGTCTATCACGAAGACCGTGCCCGGATGACTGCCGACATTGCCACAAAAAGGAAGAACAAAACTCAAGCGAACATGTTCAAGCCATCACGGTAGATTTCCTGGCAGACGGCTAGACAACACAAGACTGTCGACAAGAACAGATGACTGATGAAGACATCGGACCGATCTTGACAGCAAAAGAGGAAGGTCGCCGCCCGGATTGGCAAGATATCTGCAATGGTTCCGAAGTGCTGAAGGGCTACTGGGCACAATGGGAATCCCTCACCTTAGAAAACGGATTGCTGAAAAGGGCTTGGGAAAGTGCAGATGGACGAGATGTGGTCATGCAGTTGATAGTTCCCCGAAGTAAAGTGCAGTCTGTTTTGAAGGACATGCATGATGGAACATCTGGAGGCCATCTTGGCGTTAACAAAACCCTTAACGAAATACGGAAGCGATTTAATGGCTTCATCTTCGCCACGACGTGGAGGAATGGGTTTAGACATGTGAAATATGTGCTGCTAGCAAGGGCCCACAAACCAGAAGGGGAAAATGAGACAGTATAACTTTGTATTGCCTTTCGAGAGAATTGTCATGGACATGGCTAGACCATTCCCAGTTACTGACGATGGAAAACAGTACACCATGGTTGTAGGTGACTACTTTACTTAGTGGGTGGAAGCCTACGCAGTTCCATATCAGGAGGTTACCACTGTGGCAAAGGAGTTAGTTCACAACTTCTGTTGCCGTTATGGAGCCCCTATGGAAATCCATACGGAACAAGGGGAGAATTGCGAATCAGGAGTGTTTAAAGAATTATGTCGTCTACTCGGAATTCGACAGACCAGGACAACGCCTCTGCATCCTCAGTCTGACGGGTTGGTTGAGAGATTTAATAGGGCACTTGAGCAATATCTTTCGAAGGTTGTTGACGAGAACCAAACAGACTGGGATCAACGTATACCACTATTCCTCATGGCGTATAGATTATCAGTACACGATACAACCGGCATGAGTCCTGAAAAATTGGTGTTTGGGCGGGAGATTCGTCTTCCTGGGGACTTGATGTTCGGATCACCTGAGACTCAGTCCCAAGAGCCACAGAACTATTCTTCGCAATTAGAAAAGCAACTGCGAGAAATGAATCGCTTAATAAGAGGACCGCTGAAGATTGGCAGTGATAAAATGAAAACTCGGTATGACATTCGCAGCAATAGTGTGGGTTTCCAAGAAGGAGATCAGGTCTGGTTGTTTAACCCAAAGCGCCGTCGTGGTCGCTCACCTAAGTTGCAAACTAACTGGGAAGGACCCTATACTTTGAAAAAAAGAATCAACGACGTTGTTTGTCGGATTCAACAGGAAGGACAGCGAAAGTTCATGGTTGTCCACCTAGATCGCCTAAGTATTATTTTTTGAGACGGTTTGCCCGTTCGGGACGAACAGGCTTGTGGAGGGAGACAGTGTTACGACATCACAGAAGGGTCTACGTTTTTATCGAATGTTCCAGAAGAATCTCGGTCTAATGTGTGTGGTATATGTGATTGTCGGCGCATTTGCTAGACTGTACCAGTAGCAGCACGCACTGTTTCAAGGCACCAATTAATTACGCCGTAGTAGAGATAATGCGTAGTTAGTAATGTTCTCGTCTGTGAGCGGGGGTATAAATGCAGGCTGCAGCGGCCTTAGTATTCAGTACATTTGCGATATATTTACAGTGCGAAAAATTCGAGTTATTATCGGGCGATATTACTGTTCAAGTTGTTATTAGTGAAGTGTTGCTTTTTATAATCGGGCGGTATAATTGTAATACAATTGTGTTTAATATTAGTGACATTTTATTGCGTGTGAACAATTTTTATTTGATTCGTTGTAGGGGACTGTGATGTTAATTGCGAACTGTTTAACTGTAAAAATTAAAGCTAGTGATTAGTGACTTAATTGGTGCTTGTATTTTGTTTTCCACTGTACCTACGACGATTAAGTAGACCGTCGTAACAATATATTTGTGTGCGTCTATGTGTCTCCTTAGAGGACTCGCATTATCTAAGTAATATCCTTGAAGTCGAGGGGTCTTTGTGTGCTCTAATGAATGTTGAGGTCTATTATGGATGCAGTTTATCTACTGGCATGGCTTCTGATGCCGGACATGCCTCAGTCCAGGAACCAGACAAAGATGTCTCACAGCGACCTATTTTGTTACCCCATGTCCTTGTCTATCCTCGCTTTAACGCTTTCTTTGTTACCTTTCATCTCTACCTTGTTTTCCACTTTACCGCAATTCGGGCAGCCCGGACTCACTAACTGTGGAGAAGGTACGCAGATTAGGGGAGATGAACCCCGAAATCAAAGCACCTGGTCCTCCATTCGTAGAACAGTGGGGTGTTCTACGAAGGGTTAGTTCTCTGTCTCGGTGAAACAAACTCTGGCCAAATATTCTGAAGAAACAAAAGAAAGGAGACGGACGGATCTTACTGACACGACCTGACAAAAGTTAAAAGGCTTATGATTTGATCAATGATAGCAAACTAGTTGGACTAAGGGACTAAAGAACCCACGCTTTCCATCAAGATCGTTGGAGAAGGCAACTGGAGGAGGGGAAGCTCCTCAATGAGTTGTAGCACCAGGGATGATGATGATGATGATGATGATGTGTGTGTGTGTGTGTGTGTGTGTGTTTAGGTTATGTCTTATAACAAGTAATATTAGAAGAACGAATAACTATTTCCCCATCCTCTAAATTATGATTAAATCATCTTCTTTACAGTATAAAGGAGACCAGTTCTTCCAGTCCAATGTAAATTCAAAGAAGTGTGTCCCTTGTCAGTTCGGTATATTTATTTTACAAACAATTCAAGAAAACTTTATGAAACCTTTTACTATATAAGGTAAGTTTATGACGCATTCTGTATACATATTTTAATAAGTACAGTGAAAAAAGCAAGTAGTGTCATTTATCAAAAATTGCTTCATAAATTTATTCCTTAAAAATCCTTAGTACACAGAGGGCCCCTTGAAGTGATATTATCAGTGGTTCCAGGGTGGAACCTGAAGATGAGGAGTTTCTCATTCCGTTAGAGTCGGAGACACTGGGAAGGGGTGGAAAGCGAGCATTCACCACCTCGACGGTCTATAACGTAGTTTTCTTGTAAAAAAAAAGACAATTCACTACCATCATTCTTCTTCTTCTTCTTCTTCTTCTTCTTCTTCTTCTTCTTCTTCTTCTTCTTCTTCTTCTTCTTCTTCTTCTTCTTATTATTATTATTATTATTATTATTATTATTACAATTTTTCACACCAATAGATTGGTTTTTCTCATGGTGAACGGGTTATTAGGAAACCAGGTTTACCAAAGTCCCTCTCTTAATATTTTGCCAACTAGATTATAATGATTATGATGATGACGACGACTACGACGATGATGATGATGATTATTATTATTGTTATATTATTATTATTATTATTATATTTTTATACTTATTATTATTATTATTCATAATAATTTTAAATAATAATATATTTTATGCAAAGGTATTTTAATGTTTCAGTAGCGTTATATATTTAACATAACATTATTATATTATACATTACAAAATATTAGGGAGTCCAATTACCAAATTTGTCAAAAAGAACTTTATACTCTCTATGGGACAGAGAAAAACAAATACTCTGTCTCTTCCGTGAGTTGATGAGAGACGCTTCTACTACAGACGCTAAAATTATTTTGGGCGTGACTTTGAATGCGTTTGTTTGGGGCCGTTGTTATTGCGTGTAATGATGTTAAGGATACTTGGGCGTATTATACTCTGCGACATTGGCTAATCGTCGGCACATCTGTTAAAGAAACAGTGTAATTACTAACCTAGGAATGTAATTTCAGCAGATTTCTTTAACAACTACTTTGTTGTTTTGTTTCTAAAACGAAGAGTACGTTGTGAATAATCAAGTTTTAGTTTTTCTGTGCGTACGTAATAGATGTAGACTGATTTAATTTACAGGAAATCGAATTTTGGCTTACACTTAACTGCGTTACGGTGTTTTATAAACAATGTTTCGCGAATTTAGAAAAAATATATTACATATGTAGAAGATACATACTATTAAGCAATGCAGTCTCTAAATGTAACAATTTACAAAAATGTAAATCTCAAAATGTTAAAATTGCATACTTTTTAATGTAATATCTAAATACAAACACGTGGATTTTAATTTAAACATTAGTCATCCTAATATACCTGTATTCTAATATATATACTGTAACATCACAAGATGTCACCTAACCTAAGTGTATGTTATTAGATTTCATAAAACAGAATAACCATGTAAATAGGTATAGAATAGTCAAAATAAACAAGAAAGAAGAAACCAAGAGAGAAGAATAAAGCAGAAGTGCCATGGGAAACAGTAACCCAATAGCTGTTTGACACTACAACTAGACTGAGATTAAAACGAACTAATGGACAGAATAGATTTAAATTCAACTGTCAATTCAGTAAATGGTTAATGTAAACCGAATGTCATTTATAAACAAAAAACAAACGAATTAGCAGTTAAATACTGTGAAAGCAAAATCAGCATTTTTCTGATAATAAATGTGACTATAAACAAGTAGATAATGAATGCCAAAACCAATGTTAACAATGGCTATATTGTAGGAACTAAGATGTATTTCTGCATCAAATATACCTGTCAGAAAAGAGAGCTAACTATATAAGAGAATCTTATACCAATAAGATGTCTCTGTAATTTACCGAATTGAGAACCCATAGGCATTATAAAGGCCAAATTTCAGTGTAGGCGATATTATACACTTAACAAACTTAGACCAAACATTAGTCAATAAAATGACTATCAATAAATATCACCAGTGCAAAATAAAATGCACCAGAACAATGGTTATGCATTAACATAACGAAAAATGATATTAAAACGATAGGTTTAGCCACGATTTTATTTGTAAATAGTAGTTCAAAACTAACTAACAGTAAACAAAATGTCATTAGTCAGTAGGATCATTTATTACTATGTATAGAATTAAGGTGTAAAAGTAAAGTTCAGTGAAAAAAAAAACGTCAGTACAGTATTAAGGGAGTCCACACATAAACATTTGTTTAATAAAATGTTATGTGGAAACGAGAAAGGTTAACTAAAAAGTGTAAAATCGGCGACTCATAAAGAGCAGACGACAGTAAGAATAGTGTACCCGAACATTGATTTTCTAACAATGTCGGTTAAGGTGCAGATAATCCGAGATCGAGTGATATCAATTTAAAGGAAACAAAACAATCTTTAATTTGATAATAATATCAACTAAATCGTGACGGTATTAAGTGTATGACAACTGTTAGCATCATTTTATAAATGCATATCAGGAATCTGTGTACCAATAATAATAACAATGACAGCAGAAGCGACCTGTCAATCATCTCAACATTCGACGGTTAGAAAAACCGTTACCAACCGCCAAAAAGTGATACGTCATCTTCGTCTCACCTGTCTGGACCAATAGGAAAATTAGTTATAAAATGATAATTTTACCTAAGCCCAATCCAAAAGGTGGGTATAAAAAGACCGACCGGCGAATTTTGAGAAGAGACCTTTATCATCTAACGAGCTGAACAGACGTACGCTCGTCTCCGTCGTGTTTCATCTTATAACACATAGCGTCAGTTACCTTGTACTCTGGAACCAATAGTTAACAACGAGAAACTTTACTTCAAGTGCATCATCAATCAACTACAGTGTTCTAGTGCAGTTTATTTTAATATTGTGCGGGAATAACGAACAGGAAATAATTTATTGTCAGTATTCATGATCCATTTTTATCAGAAGAGGATCGAATTTCTGTTCTTGTGCGAATTAGTGTTGAAAGAAAGTAATCTCTATAATCCGATTACTTAAGTGATAAAAGGTTTTAATTAAAATAATTAAAACCACGAAGGTAAAAGTGCAATCATTATTATTCTTGATCTGAGCGCAATAACTTGTATTTTGCTACCATAACCTGTACTGACGCAAAACACAAAAACAGTATTTACGATTACACCACGTTTCGATTCATTATTCAAATTTGTTATTAGTAAGTAAGCTATATGTTAGTTGTAAGGGTCCTCAATTGAATAATATTGTCATTAGAAAAGCAAGCGTTAATGAAACGTATGATCTTACAATAGATCGTTTTTTTTTATTTTAATTACTTGGTCATAGTAACTTCAAATTTTTTGATCAATTGTATCATTGGATACTGTGTAGGCATAATTGTTTTCTTTCGTGTCTCAAAGAATTCACAACTGAGACAATAATAACGATAATAATAACAATAATACTAATAGTAATAATTGTAATAATTTTATATTACAATAAATAATGTCTGGACTTAACCAGATTTATAACTCATGTTCTGAGCAAGCCGTATGAGGCATATAATAAGTAAGTTTTCATTGTACAACTTTATATGTTACATTATGTGTATTTTTTGAATTCACTAGAAGGGTGCAAATAAACCCATTATTAACAGCATCACCTGATTTGATTTATTTTATTTTTTCTGAATAATTAAATAGTTTCTTTTATTAAACTTAAACAACCTTCTGTTGTGTTTGACACATTGGAATAGCATTGCCAAAAAGTGGTATTCAACTATTTTAAATTTTAAATTCATCTATTAGTTTTTATGAACGGGTTTTACACGGGATTTTCCCTAAATAAATCCGTGTGGCGCCCATTAATTTAATAAACAAGGTGACATAACCTTGCAACTAAAGGGAGTTGATGAATGTAGGCTGAGTTGACAGTTTAGTGAGCTTCAAGTAAACGCAATCAGGTACGTAAAAGTATATGTTTGTTTATGATTGTCCAGACTTTACAGGACTTGACTTACTCAGACTACCTGTAATCAGAAGAAGTTTCTACAACCAGTTCAACCAGACGAGATCTACTATCAAGCAATCAACTGTCATACTTCATATTTTAATTTAAGATAATCTAACATTTAAATATAATCAACTTTATTATTTTTTTGTTTAATACAAGGGAATTCGTTAAAAACAAGAGTATTTAAACCATTGTAAACACTGTGAGTAACTTGAATGTTGTATGGTAAAATACTTTACTACATTGGTCACCTTCAAGTAGAAACAACCATTCTCAACATTGAGTTATCTCCAAGGAACACTTCACCCATAGATGAATTTTGTTTTAATGAGACTTTTAATACTTTAACCACAAATTTAAATTTAAACAACAACCACTCTTTTATTATTTTACTTCAAGTTAATTGTAAACACACGCGTTTTCATTTTATTACAAATAGAGTAGACCACCCGTGTGGCCTTAAACGGAATTTAACTATTACCATAATATAACTACTATAACAAATAAACATAATAATTTTATAAATATATAAACTAAATATAAACCAAATAAGAACCACTAGAATAACGGTTTGATATAAATTGGCGCACCAACTAGTGTGGCTTAAAAAAATATTAAATAAATATATTTTTTATATTTTATATTAGCCCGGTAGACACGAAAAAATTAACATGCCTCGCACACCAATGGGAGAGACAGAATTCCTAGACTGGATGATGGAACAATTCCGACAGATGAAGGAAGATAATCGAGCTTTAATGGAATTAAGGAAAGAGAATCAAAGAAACATCGAGTTATTCAATAAGAATATCGAGTCAATAATTGAGGATAACCGGAAGTGGAGAGAAGCACGGAAGGTATCCGAAGACAAAAACATGGAACAAATGAGTCCAGAGCCGGAGAATAATGAAGAAGGAAAGGACGATGACAACTCAGAGATAGGAGAAGTACCAAATGATGAAGCCATGGAAGAAGTAAGTCTACAATTCGCAGACACTGATAACCAAACTGAGAACAAAGAAGACTCGAAAGCATTGGTGCCTGAGGATACACACCGTAGGAATGAAGAGAACATTCAGCATAAAGAAGCTACCATTAAAAAAGTAAAGGACAAGGTAATAAAGAAAACAGGAGAGAAAGAGACAAAGATAAAAAGAATAATACGCTCTAAGAAAACAAGGATTACAAAGGAAATATTAGAAATGACTAGGAGTGGATTAATTAACTTCGTAGACAACCCAATTATTCGTCATAGAGCAAGGACCAATGGTAAGAAGTATAAACAAGACTCCATGAAAATATTAAAAATAAACCACCATAAACCCGTTTGTAAAAAATTAAATAAAAATCTGATTAAATTAAATATACCACCAAATAAAATACACCAAACAAAATCAATCGATTCCTTAGTGCATAACCGATCATTAAACCATTTAAGTAATGACCCAGATGACGGAACGATTAAAACAACGTTACATCCCATTGATTATGTTATGACGGAGAAGGTCATAAACAACGAGGTATTTAAGGTGAATACTCCTAGAAGAAAGAGGCTTCACAGGGAGAAGGAAAATGATCAAGAACGACTGGACCAGCTTATTGAAAGGTACGCCCAAAGAATAAGGGAAATGCGGAAAAAGAGGGACCAAGCAATGGAAGAGTCCAACCAGGAGAACAAAGATCAACCCGGATTAGAAGATGGGCCAGACATCAATAATAGCCAAGGCCCGGAGTACAATGAACACAATAATACCAAAGATGATGAGAGGAGGAAGGCAAGGAAACGGGGAGCCAATGACTATCTGGTAGCCGCTAAGTGGAAGAACCCCTTGATAGTAAGGTATCTCCAAAACCACTAGTACGGAACATATGTCAGATATCCCAATTATAGACCCAATAGAGTGGAAGAGCACAAATAACCCCATGAATATCGGCGAATAAGCAATGATGAATATTAAGGAGAAATAATATGTAATAGGAAGCAACATTCCTCACCCAAACGTTTATGTTATAAAAAAGTAAAATATCTATATTGGAAAAAACCACTACTATAAACAAACTCATTTGTTGTTAAATTACCCAAAATATTGAAGGTAACCAATTAGCTATAACTAGTCAATCTGCCTTACCAAGTTACCAAAAGTGTGTAGATTTAAGATGTAAACCAAACCATTTGTTAATGATGAAAATATACCAGACCTATTACCCCAGGGGATAGAATATTAAATAAGGTCAATCAAATGATTTAATAAGAAAATGCAATTACTGTACTATACCTAGAAAAAATATGTATCCAGATGAATATTCTATATGACATAATGTTTATAAAATGATTATAGTATACCTCTCATAAAACTCAAATATAGTGTATAAAATCGTCCAGAATAAAGGTTCACCCAACTAACCTTTGAAGGAGTAGAGAGGCAGTATAACAAAGTGTGTAAAATAAAAAGAAGGACATTATTATGGAATGTAAGGAAAGAAAAATTAATATTTGTGAAACAAACCATGAAAACCCCAAGAATGTCTATGAAATAGATATTAGTATATTGTTAAATGAAATTGTAATTACAGCATAGTATATAGTATAAAATCGTCCAGAATAAAGGTTCACCCAACTAACCTTTGAAGGAGTAGAGAGGCAGTATAACAAAGTGTGTAAAATAAAAAGAAGGACATTATTATGGAATGTAAGGAAAGAAAAATTAGTATTTGTGAAACAAACCATGAAAACCCCAAGCATGTCTATGAAATAGATATTAGTATATTAGCAAATGAAATTGTAATTACAGCATAGTATATAGTATAAAATCGTCCAGAATAAAGGTTCACCCAACTAACCTTTGAAGGAGTAGAGAGGCAGTATAACAAAGTGTGTAAAATAAAAAGGACATTATTATGGAATGTAAGGAAAGAAAAATTAATATTTGTGAAACAAACCATGAAAACCCCAAGCATGTCTATGAAATTAGATATTAGATGTTAGTATATTAGCAAATGAAATTGTAATTACCACATAGTATATAGTATAAAATCGTCCAGAATAAAGGTTCACCCAACTAACCTTTGAAGGAGTAGAGAGGCAGTATAACAAAGTGTGTAAAATAAAAAGAAGTACATTATTATGGAATGTAAGGAAAGAAAAATTAATATTTGTGAAACAAACCATGAAAACCCCAAGAATGTCTATGAAATAGATATTAGTATATTGTTAAATGAAATTGTAATTACAGTATAGTATATAGTGTATAAAATCATCCAGAATAAGTGAAAACCACCATCACTTGAAGGAGTAGAGAAGAAAAATAACAAAAAGTATTAATTGTAAGAATAACTATTGTTATAATGAAATGAAAGGAAAGAACAATGTTTGTCAATTATCAAATATGATACATCATAAGAATATGTCAGAGAACATCAGAAAAAAAGAGAAAATCATTTAGTATACAAACAATGTAAGCCTGATAATTCAGGAGGAATATAACTCGTTAAGAAAGATTTAATAGACTATAGTGAAAACAGAAATATATTGTGAACTCTAGATAGAACAAACAAATGCATAAGTACTATAAGCATCAAAACCAGTGTATAATCTTAAAAATATTTAAATGAACCACAACAAATTGTTAACTAGTAAATAAGTAACTATATAGCTGATAAAAGCATAACTAAAAAACACCAAGTCTAAAGGAAGTAATTACCTGTAAGAAAGAAAGTATGTTAGCAAGTATAAAGATAGAAATGTGATCTAAATGAAAACCTCTGATACCTTGTATATTATAGGGAATATATTATATTATTGAATACGAATGATATGTGATATTTTTTTTTGAGTTGTGATAGTGCAACTATTGCCAGGTGCAATGTTTATTTTTACTCAGACAGAGAAGAGTAATGCCTCTGAATCTGAGTATGTGTAGGGAGGAACGGCAGAGGATGTTAGCCATAGTGAGCCACCCTGATTCCAGAACCTCTACTACAGTTAGGGAATTATATTGTTTTATTATATCAAGGAATATTATGAAAGAATCTGTGAGGTATAACTTATTATAACCATCAAATGATCACGAATGCAAAGATATGTAGTGAGAAAGTAGAATGTAAATAAAACAGGGAATAATTAACTTGAGAAACAAGACTCATTATAGTTAAACGATTTAGAGAGTAAGCAGCTTGAAATTACTAGTAAATTAAGAATTGTACTATTGTATAAAGAGCCAACCTAGAGTAATACACCAAGAATATGTTTAAAAAAGATCTAGGAATACAAGAGAAAATTTCCTTATTGAAGTATACTAAGAAACTGACATGAATTGATAATTTTACAAAATATAAATTTTTCAAATGATCAATTTTAAAGAGGGTGTATTATGTAACATCACAAGATGTCACCTAACCTAAGTGTATGTTATTAGATTTCATAAAACAGAATAACCATGTAAATAGGTATAGAATAGTCAAAATAAACAAGAAAGAAGAAACCAAGAGAGAAGAATAAAGCAGAAGTGCCATGGGAAACAGTAACCCAATAGCTGTTTGACACTACAACTAGACTGAGACTAAAACGAACTAATGGACAGAATAGATTTAAATTCAACTGTCAATTCAGTAAATGGTTAATGTAAACCGAATGTCATTTATAAACAAAAAACAAACGAATTAGCAGTTAAATACTGTGAAAGCAAAATCAGCATTTTTCTGATAATAAATGTGACTATAAACAAGTAGATAATGAATGCCAAAACCAATGTTAACAATGGCTATATTGTAGGAACTAAGATGTATTTCTGCATCAAATATACCTGTCAGAAAAGAGAGCTAACTATATAAGAGAATCTTATACCAATAAGATGTCTCTGTAATTTACCGAATTGAGAACCCATAGGGATTATAAAGGCCAAATTTCAGTGTAGGCGATATTATACACTTAACAAACTTAGACCAAACATTAGTCAATAAAATGACTATCAATAAATATCACCAGTGCAAAATAAAATGCACCAGAACAATGGTTATGCATTAACATAACGAAAAATGATATTAAAACGATAGGTTTAGCCACGATTTTATTTGTAAATAGTAGTTCAAAACTAACTAACAGTAAACAAAATGTCATTAGTCAGTAGGATCATTTATTACTATGTATAGAATTAAGGTGTAAAAGTAAAGTTCAGTGAAAAAAAAAACGTCAGTACAGTATTAAGGGAGTCCACACATAAACATTTGTTTAATAAAATGTTATGTGGAAACGAGAAAGGTTAACTAAAAAGTGTAAAATCGGCGACTCATAAAGAGCAGACGACAGTAAGAATAGTGTACCCGAACATTGATTTTCTAACAATGTCGGTTAAGGTGCAGATAATCCGAGATCGAGTGATATCAATTTAAAGGAAACAAAACAATCTTTAATTTGATAATAATATCAACTAAATCGTGACGGTATTAAGTGTATGACAACTGTTAGCATCATTTTATAAATGCATATCAGGAATCTGTGTACCAATAATAATAACAATGACAGCAGAAGCGACCTGTCAATCATCTCAACATTCGACGGTTAGAAAAACCGTTACCAACCGCCAAAAAGTGATACGTCATCTTCGTCTCACCTGTCTGGACCAATAGGAAAATTAGTTATAAAATGATAATTTTACCTAAGCCCAATCCAAAAGGTGGGTATAAAAAGACCGACCGGCGAATTTTGAGAAGAGACCTTTATCATCTAACGAGCTGAACAGACGTACGCTCGTCTCCGTCGTGTTTCATCTTATAACACATAGCGTCAGTTACCTTGTACTCTGGAACCAATAGTTAACAACGAGAAACTTTACTTCAAGTGCATCATCAATCAACTACAGTGTTCTAGTGCAGTTTATTTTAATATTGTGCGGGAATAACGAACAGGAAATAATTTATTGTCAGTATTCATGATCCATTTTTATCAGAAGAGGATCGAATTTCTGTTCTTGTGCGAATTAGTGTTGAAAGAAAGTAATCTCTATAATCCGATTACTTAAGTGATAAAAGGTTTTAATTAAAATAATTAAAACCACGAAGGTAAAAGTGCAATCATTATTATTCTTGATCTGAGCGCAATAACTTGTATTTTGCTACCATAACCTGTACTGACGCAAAACACAAAAACAGTATTTACGATTACACCACGTTTCGATTCATTATTCAAATTTGTTATTAGTAAGTAAGCTATATGTTAGTTGTAAGGGTCCTCAATTGAATAATATTGTCATTAGAAAAGCAAGCGTTAATGAAACGTATGATCTTACAATAGATCGTTTTTTTTTATTTTAATTACTTGGTCATAGTAACTTCAAATTTTTTGATCAATTGTATCATTGGATACTGTGTAGGCATAATTGTTTTCTTTCGTGTCTCAAAGAATTCACAACTGAGATAATAATAACGATAATAATAACAATAATACTAATAGTAATAATTGTAATAATTTTATATTACAATAAATAATGTCTGGACTTAACCAGATTTATAACTCATGTTCTGAGCAAGCCGTATGAGGCATATAATAAGTAAGTTTTCATTGTACAACTTTATATGTTACATTATGTGTATTTTTTGAATTCACTAGAAGGGTGCAAATAAACTCATTATTAACAGCATCACCTGATTTGATTTATTTTATTTTTTCTGAATAATTAAATAGTTTCTTTTATTAAACTTAAACAACCTTCTGTTGTGTTTGACACATTGGAATAGCATTGCCAAAAAGTGGTATTCAACTATTTTAAATTTTAAATTCATCTATTAGTTTTTATGAACGGGTTTTACACGGGATTTTCCCTAAATAAATCCGTGTGGCGCCCATTAATTTAATAAACAAGGTGACATAACCTTGCAACTAAAGGGAGTTGATGAATGTAGGCTGAGTTGACAGTTTAGTGAGCTTCAAGTAAACGCAATCAGGTACGTAAAAGTATATGTTTGTTTATGATTGTCCAGACTTTACAGGACTTGAATTACTCAGACTACCTGTAATCAGAAGAAGTTTCTACAACCAGTTCAACCAGACGAGATCTACTATCAAGCAATCAACTGTCATACTTCATATTTTAATTTAAGATAATCTAACATTTAAATATAATCAACTTTATTATTTTTTTGTTTAATACAAGGGAATTCGTTAAAAACAAGAGTATTTAAACCATTGTAAACACTGTGAGTAACTTGAATGTTGTATGGTAAAATACTTTACTACATTGGTCACCTTCAAGTAGAAACAACCATTCTCAACATTGAGTTATCTCCAAGGAACACTTCACCCATAGATGAATTTTGTTTTAATGAGACTTTTAATACTTTAACCACAAATTTAAATTTAAACAACAACCACTCTTTTATTATTTTACTTCAAGTTAATTGTAAACACACGCGTTTTCATTTTATTACAAATAGAGTAGACCACCCGTGTGGCCTTAAACGGAATTTAACTATTACCATAATATAACTACTATAACAAATAAACATAATAATTTTATAAATATATAAACTAAATATAAACCAAATAAGAACCACTAGAATAACGGTTTGATATAATACACACACACAATATAGTTCATCATCATTATCATCATTTTCTCATCACGGCGGAGGCAAGGTGCTGCCTGTTCCGCATTCAAAAATCCTCCAGCCATGTCTTCTTGGGTCTGCCCGCACATGGCATGAGCTGAAATGGGCTTATATTCCAGACTTTTCTAGCCACTCTTGAATCTGACATTCTTTTTTCCTTTTTTTTTACCGTTGATGGTAATCTTTTAATCGTTCATTTAAAGTAAAAATATTTAATTCATCTCTTGTAACCTCATTCTTCATACAGTCATGTTTCGAATACATTTTATCTCCTCTTAAGAACACCATTTCCGAGGCATGTATTTTACTTTTTTTGTTTCTTGGTCGCTGCCTATAATTCACACCTACGCGTATAAGGCCAGTACAGAAAACGTCATAACTACATAAAATTTTAATTTTGTATCTAGAAGTACTTTGTTTCTAAAAATATGTTTCGTTTGTCCAACAGATCGTGTGGAAGTTAAGTAACTTAATTTCAATACCACAATTCTTATCATAACCAATATCACTTCCCAAATAAGCAAAGTGGCTCACATATTCTTGATTATTATTTTTGTTCTTATTGGCTCCTTTCGCGACATAACATTACATTTATTTTGTAGTGGAGATTTTATTATTGTGTTCTTTGCTAATCTGATGAATCTTAAAAAGATATTTTTGTAAAGCAGATTCTGTATTATGTCTTATAAACAAGTCGTCAGCAACAAGAACACTTTGAAATATCAGTCTCGTAATGTTTTAATACCAGGGTTTACTAGATGTTTCCATTTCCTTACAATCTCGTCAATGTAAACAATATAAAGAGTAGGTGACATAATGCACTCTAGTCTAACACCATGATTGATAGACATTTCTTGTAATATCCTGTAATTATTTTTACCAGATATCTTGTTCCGTTATATAGGCTTTGTATATTTCTTTTAAGTTGTTGTGGGTAACATTTCTTATAATAATTGCTACAGCAAATCTATATGTGCTCTATGAAATGCCTTCTCACTGTCTACGAAAGTCACATATGTTTCCGTATTGAACTTACGATGCTTCTCAGTGATTTGTGTAATAATAAAAGCATTGTCTGTACGAGATCTCCTCTCCATGTAACCGTTATTTTTATCTCAAAGAAGATGCTCAAAATAGTCTAAAAACTGTGGTTGATGGTCCTTGATTTTGTAGACAGAACCTATATGAACATACGTGAAGCGTACATAAGCACTTTTGGTTATGTTTGCACGGAGATCCGTTTATATATTATTAGCACGCTTATTTAATTTGCATTATACTGTTACAAGACTTGTATAAACGCAGATGTAATATTCAAATGTGACAAAACCTCCATTTCAAATGTACCGGCACATATTCATGACGTAGGCATCACGGTCAAATTGTAAATTATGTAAACATAATCGTATGGCAAAAGGAGTAAACATTAATAGCAGTGAGACCGGGCAGAAAGAGAGAGACGTTAAGGGTATTTGTCACCGACACACATAGAGAACACTTCCTGGCCATTAACTTCAAACCACTTTGCTGAAAACGAGGAAAGCCCGTCAAAGTTGTAAAGCCGGGTACTCATTATCAATAAAGTTGAGTTTAAAGTCGCCAGTGTTTTGATACTACTCAAAAGTCAGTACATAAAACACATTTATGAATTTTTCCAAAATTGTATTAAAAAACAAATTTTGTTTTTGAGTTGTATTACCAAATAAATTACAATAATAATAAAGCATAAAGCATCACTATGCTTATACAAATTTTATTTTTCTTCAAGCTGACGTTTATAAATTATATTTTGCGTATACTCACAAAACTTCGCTAATGGCTGAGGGAGAAAACTCACGCAAATACTTCTTAGAATGTCTTTACTTCCACTATTCGCTGTTATACACATTTAGCTACTTGTATTACATAAAAAGCAGGGCAGACTAACTTATTCACGCTCTCGCGCGCGCGCACATACACAATGATTCAAAATGCACGGTAATCTCTTGGGAGCTGATTCTATAGCTAAAGAAAGAAGAAAAGTACATATTATAAATATAGGCGCGGAAACGGTTTGATAGCGAGTTACGGCTCGCGAAATATTTAAACCTGGTTTCTGCTCCCAACGTAAAATGAACCCATACTGCAATTCTTGGGGTATAAAGTATAATAATAATTTCTCCCATGTGTACCACAGAAGTAGCTTAGGAGTAGGCAGGGTAGGCTGCCTAATGTGAGCCGTACAGCATACAAAGAAGACAGTGTGGCCAGCACTACGCTTCAGCCGTCCATTATTATCCCCAAGATGTTATCCCAGGTCTAACAGGCTGAGTCGACCTGCGGGCTGAAAAACGCACTATGATTTTATAATCCGGGCCCGGGAATCGAACCCTGAACCTCTAGATTAGTGGCCAGGTGCCATACTACTGAGCTGGTCTGCTGAGCCGCCCTGGGGTATAAAGTGAAGGGTAAATTTTGTGGTTCATATGGGTTTTATCTAAATAATTCAATGAAAGAGGGCCAGAACTCTATCTTAATTAGTCTCTAAAAAAACTGTTTAAAACTTTAAAAATTGGTGTCAAAAACACACTTCTTTTAGATTTGAGATAAATGTATCTAAATGTATACATAATATAATTCCAAAAAAATTTAAGTGTACAATGTGTATAAAATATAAATATAGGCCTAAATTTGAAAAATTTGACTTTAATTAAAACGAAAACAGACCAAAATGCGCCAGAAAAGTGTTACAGTTTTAAACAGAACAAAGATTTTCGTAAACGTTCTACAGAGAATCTAATTAAGACATCATTATTTACTTTCTTCTTCAAAGGACTATCTATTAAAATTGTTAAATTGATAAAGCTTCAAAAGTTTGTTCAAAGCAGTTGTTCAATGTGGGCGCCATTTTGTTGAATGCAGAATTCAATCCGGCAAACCTAAATTATCAGGATTATTCTGGTCGCCGTCTTATAGGATCAGGATCATTATTAACAGGAGCTCCAGCTTTTATTATGCAATGTTTCAATTCTTCTCGTGTGCCAATACGAGTGGAATACACTAACGACTTCATCCAACCCCAAAAGGGAAAAGTCTACTGCTCCGCTTCGACCAATCCATCGCTTACAGAAATTATTATTTAAATAATTTATCACATCACGACAGTAGTGAACAGGTGCGCCGTCATTCAAAATCTACATCTGCACTCTATCTGCAAGTGGAATATCTTCCAAGAATTCCATCAGATTTGTTTGGAAAAGGTGTAAGTATTGTTCTCCATTAAGCCTTGGTAGTATGAAAAAAGAGCGTAAGAGATTATCACCAAGAAGACAGCACCACAAATTAAATGAGAAACTATGTTGGTTATGTCTTGTAGAAGTCTCATGTGGGTTTTCTTGTTCCCAAGTGTGGGTGCTCCGAAAATTTACAATGCCATTTCTTGTGAAATAGGATTCATCAGTAATTTGAATGTGACTTGGAAAATCGGGATGGTCTTCACATTTTCTAATTAACCATCAACAGAACTTTGTCCGTTTATTACAATCAGGTGGTAATAAGCCTTGTGCACGTGTTGTATATGGAGTGGGTATAATTGTTGCTCCCGTAACGTTCGCCACACGCTTAGATTGCGAAACGTGTAAACGCGTGACAACTTTTGATGCTTGTGGTAGGAGATAATTTATCGCATTCAGTATTTGTTCTTCAGTGTTTGCATTTCTCACTAAACGTTCACGAACAGCATCTATTTGTTGTGATTTTAGAGTACCTGTTTCTCGAACACGCCTATCTTAAGCTTCAAACGTTCTACAATCTGGTACTCTTTCATCTGTATATTTTTCCCGATGTTCACGAACAGCAGCCAATCCATTTTTATTTACTGTACTTTACCGTAAATTAATAGCATGTCCGTAAACTCTCCAAATGTAAACAAATCGGTGGTATCACCCATTATGTATGATAAACTGAACTATTTTTTTTAAATTGGTAAAAGCAAAAATACCGGTCAAAAGAGTTTCCGAATATTACACACTAAACTTCATTGTTGATCAGCTGTTATTTCCAACTTATGAAAAAGTATTTAATAAGTTTTATAAAATATTTTTTAAATTTATTTGTAATTTTTTTGTCTATGTATAAATTGAATAATAAAACAGAGTTTTATCTGTGACTTTTACTTAGCTGTATCCTTGAGCGTGGTTGTAGAACTGCTGTATTTGTACTCATGTACGTGCGATGGAAAAACCTGTAACTTTTGAAAGATAAAAAACAACACGGTTTTTATTTATTATTTTTGCGACTTGAAATTACTTTTGATGACTTTTTAGTGAAACAAGCCATTTGTCCGGCAGCGAAAGCTCCCTAAACACTCCCTGTTGTTTTATGATTGTACCTGTCTCTATTTGTGTGAGTGTATGCGGGCGTGAGAGAAAGAGAGAGCGTGTCTGCACTTGTGGCGTAAACAACTACTGGAGACTTATTTTTATCTGGTCGGAAATTGCTAAGCCTTTGGCGGTGTCAGTGCCAGAAAGACGTTTCTGGAAGTTGATTTTCTTCGGTTGACGTTATAACATCAATTAAAAGAGATTATAATTTTTTGCGCCAGGAACATGCGTAGAATGATCTTCTGAATTGAATACAGACGAAGACAAAGGGAATACTAACCCAGAATGAAATGGGAAGACAATACCACAAAACTGGTAAACAACAAAGAAGAAACGTCATGAAGTTCCGACAAATCGCATGGTAGAGAAAAATATAGAATACCATAAAAACCTAATTTATGGTCCAAAAAGGAAACAAGAAAAATTTGCATTATTTAAAAATGTATATTTTATACATCTTCCTTTATATGTGCATAAACAACCGTCTAAATCTTTAAGAAAGAAATAGGAATTAAACCACTTACGAGTTACAAAGAATTATCGTAAAATATTTACAATTGTAAAGAATTATTTACAGAAATAATAACATTATTATATAAATTCTATAATAACATCATGTAACTTATAACTAAAATTAAAAGTATAAATTACATGAAACTTGTAATTAATGAAACGCCTATACATTTTTTACTAAGTTAAAGTAGGATACATTTATTATAACTTATTTTATTTGAACATGTTTTTAACTACATTACGTTTAGATTACCTTTTTCTTGTGTAATAGTTGAAATTTCATTGTCAGTCTCAGGCAGAGTTTTGAATGAATGATATTCATTTGATACTGTGAGTGTCAATAATACTTTTCCTTTTTAATATATAAAACATATTATTATAAAATGTATACATATGTGTTGTAAAAAAATATTTAAATGTATGTGTGTGTATATATACTGCGACGTATGGGTGTCGTGTAGAATAAATAAATAGTGGATATTTTATGTTATTGGAATGAAGTGGATTTATTAATGATGTTATTCTTTTCTGACAATCTTCTGTAATTTTAATATATTTATAAAAATTAATTAACCTGTCTGTTGACCTTCTTAACACAAACTAAAATTTAATTTCTCTACAATGAAATATATTAATATTTAATAGTTTCTTTTGTCTTATTTACTATAAAGTCTTTACTTCTGTAACAGAAGCTTTCTTTCTTTTAAATTATTTTTTTATAATGTATATAAATTATATAGGTTTACTTCACTTTAATGTCGACTGCAGATCCTGTAGACGACACATTCTACCAGGAATAATACGCGGATTGATATACTTTGTCCGGGTTCAGGGTTGCTTGCGGGTGTGTAGATATTTCTCACGGGCACGGTTACATACATTTTCACTACGAACCAATACTGGCTTCTGGTGTGTTATGATTACACGTCTTCCAGTCAGCTTGTAGTGTCTATATGCCCAATCGGAATATCTTGAAGTTTCTTGAATTATCCAATTAAAATAATTCTCTCAGAAACTCAACAGGAATTTTCTAAATTGCTTTGGTCGCAGCAAGCAGAACAATTGTGTGTACCAGCACAGCGTTCACACATTATTGATTCCAAAGAGAAACTGATCTCATCTATCCATCCAAAATCATTTTCATCAACTGAATTCTCGTAATCTGATTAGTTCTTTGGTAACCCCTACCCATGCTTTCCTTATAGATAATAATTGTTCCTGTATAAGAAAGTTTCGGAACAGAATAATTCTCGTTCAAACACCTGATATATTTTACGTTTGAACTTATGGGTAACGAAATATTTTTACTTAAAAAATGTATACATTCAGTTAATTAATTTTACAATTACTACTGTTGTCAAGTAGGCCTTTATTAAGAACATTTTTATATAAGTCCTATCTTAGCTTGAAAGTTATTTCAATTAAGGTGTTTCTTGAATATCACGTAAAATAATTTCTTCCCTTACAACACACGCGACTAAACATCCAAGAAGGGTTCCGAAAGGAACAATTCATGTTCAGAAAAACTGAATATTTTTACGACTGAATTTATGGGTTATAAAAAATGTTTACTTAAAATGCATACCTTTAGTTGCAGATTTTTAGAACAACACCTGCCACCAGTTACGTCTTTTTATTACAAACATTCCGATATAAGTCCCATCTAAAAATTTCGTGTATCACAAAAGTTATTCAAATTAACGTGTTTTTATAAATATTCCGTGAAATAAATACGTACCTTCGCAAACACGCGGCTAAGCATCCTTACGCACAGCACTTTAGGATGTCTTACAAACATCAACATAGTTAAAATTAACATTTTTTATAATTTTCCTTATCAACTATTTGTAAAATTACAAAATTTCAATCCACGATTAGATGTGACAACGTTGCACTTGAGTTTAAAAATTTTCTAAACACAAAGAAAAACAAAACCACTTATCAATAGCGTGACACACGTCGTACTAAAGTTTTATCTCAAAATCACACAGAGAATTTAAAAAAAAAAACAAATAAGTCAGTTGACAATTTATTCAACAAGCAAATTTGAGCTTGTTTATATCTTACCAACAGTGAAGTGTATGAGAATGTTCAACGTTACTATGGCTTCACACAACAATCGACTTTTTCTAGCCCATTTACATAAGTAACATGGCCATAAAGTGCAGCACTGTTTAGGTTAGTGGTACAGGTAAGACAATTTTTTATTATCTTTCTTTGGAGCACGTGTCTCTCATCGAAAAGTAATATATGATGTCAGAAAATTACACCCTTACACTTTAAATATTCAGCATAGTGCACGTTATTATACTACTTTTTTTGTGGTACGCGCCTTGTGAGTTAGAAACTTAGTATGTCGCACTTTCCAGAATTAAAAAGTCTTCTAATCTAAGTTGGTGCATGTGCGAATCTGCTCGCGCGATCACGCGTGTGCCGTGGTGACCTGTGTTTAGTGTTTGCTAAGTATATATTGAACGTATTACATATTTACTGTGTTTCACTAAAGTTTTATTTTTACCTAACATACACTGAATGTGGGGAAGAATCAGTTCTACTTAACCATATAGGCCAGCATAAATATAGTCTACAGCTTGCACACTTGAAAATGTCATAATATCAACACAGAATCAAGTGCTTACAAGAATCGAGCGTATGCTCTCCGGCACATTTGATCAAATGACTTTGCTAGTATGTTAAATGCTTTCTGTGTCTAGAGGAAATTTATATTAGATTTTCACTGAAGAGCAGACATTTTGTTAAACATTAGGCTAGTGAAAACAGTCACAACACAAAAGATATCCCATCTATTATACAGTTCATGTAAAATATTTTTTAAATGTTTATGTTGTATTTATAGTATACAATAGTAACTAAGCGCTATTTTTTGGTGAAATTTTGTGTTTATGTTGTATTACGTATAAGCTGTGGGCTGGTATATCAGTGAAGTAGAAAATGCTAAATGCGAACAGCCCTCTGCCCCACTGACACAGACATAGGACCTAAACACACATAACGTTAGACGTAAGAAAAGATGTGATTAATTGTGGCGCCAGTGTGATATAAGTTTACTAATGTACTAAAGGTAATGATTTAAAAAGGAAGCGGAATATTTACCTAAAGGGTATACAGAATTACTGTAGTTCACGAGCTCATATTTTGTTTACCATGTTACCATGTTACACAGTATCAAAACTATATGTTTCATTAATAATGGAAATAATGGACCTGAGTATTAGTTGCTCATACTGTACATGTGTTAAAAAAGAAACAATTTTCTGCCTTTTTTAAAAGTAACTACACAAAAAAATATACAGTACCCAAAAAATTCGTATTCATTACATAACCAGTCTGCAACAGGTTCTCCACACGTGAGTTTTCAGGTTGTTGAAAATACGAGTTTTCCGGCAAGAAGTATTTATTTTGGGACTAGTACCATAACCGTCACCCTGTGGATGCATCGCATCAATCAGTCGTATGCACATTGAAAAAATGCAAGTTGAGCCGTTAGGTATAGATCTGTGTCAGGACGAAGAATAGTAATATGACGGAGTCATAATAACACATATTACTGTGATATTGACTTACGCAAGAAGACTCAAAGGAAAAATTATTATAAAAAAAATTTCATCTTAAAAAATACGCCTTTTACTCATATGCGTCATTTACTGAAAAACCAACTGGTATTACCTTGCCGAGCATAATTCATTAAAATATGATCGTAAACATCGTCATTGTAATTCCAGTTAACCATACTCTACGTTAGTATAGGGTAATGTTAAACCCTATCTTAAATCTGACTTAATGTGTGTATCTATATATATATAGGCCTTATCTGAATTTGATTTTGCTAATACGGATTTAGAAACATGGTTGATTCACGAGTAATGCACGTAATGGTATTCAATTTATTACATGGACATGTTCTATAGCTATGACAATAGAAGATTGTGTATTGTTAATACTTTGGAAAAAATTTCTTTCCATTGAAAAGCAATCATATCACTGTGTCACTACTGTACGATGGTCAGAGTTGACAAATGTACCTAAATAGGCTAGCAGTACGCCAAGAATAATATCAACTGTAGTCGGCAATACTGTTATAGTAAATGTTCTAAGACGTGTATCCATTTCACGTCAAGAAACGAACAGAAGAGTTATGTAACAGATTATTGCTTACAACACAATCACTTCATAGATACAAAAATCATAACATTAGGGCTACTGCACAACATACAAAAAGGTAAAAAAATGGATTTGTTAGAAATTTTATAAATTATAAAAGCAATAAAAAGTAATCAAAATTTAACAAATAAAAAAACTGAATTCTGTGTATCCCCTTTATTAAAAGCTGTTATTCCGACACTACTAAACAAGAGAGAAACAAAGAAAAGGCACGTGTTATTACGGCTTGCCGGGCTCTAAGGCCGTGGTCCAAAGTTGTTGGAT
Organism: Magicicada septendecula; assembly: GCA_034769895.1. Classification (NCBI taxonomy): domain Eukaryota; kingdom Metazoa; phylum Arthropoda; class Insecta; order Hemiptera; family Cicadidae; genus Magicicada; species Magicicada septendecula. The sequence goes on along the minus strand of CM068372.1, from coordinate 432,235,221 downwards.
GCAAACGTTTTGGCCGAACCTTTGACGGCCATCTTCAGTGCAGAAGACTGCTACATATTGACCAAGGTTTCGGTCAGTGACTATTTAACTGTGGTTGAAGCTTAACCTGCGAAACCTTGGACAGTGTGTTGCAGCCTTCTGCACTGAACATAGCCGTCAAAGGTTCGGCCGAAACGTTTGCATTCAGAAACCTTGTACCACAGACGTACAGAGGCCGGCAAACCGAATTTCTAATAACACTGACGCCGACCGTGAAAGCCTCAGATAAAGAAACGAACTGTTTCGTAGCGGAGCTGTAGGGTGGTGTTGTTAGTACAGTTACAAGGTCAGTGTACAACATTTGAACATTAATAGAATCAGGTTTAGTTTGTTGGAATCCGTTTAAAAGCAAAATCACAAGATTCCTAGATTTCATAGAGATTTGTAATTTTCTACTAAGTTAAAGCATTTCCAACGAAATCTTTGCATTAACATAGAAATATATTTTAAAAGTAAATTCTCTTATTAATTCTACAGGTAACCATCTAAAAAAATTATTTATATATGTTGATGGCTACCTGTAAAAGTTCTATCAAATTGACTTAAAAGTAAAATGAGAAAATTTGAAACATTAATTAAGACTTCGAATATGAAAATACACTATTAAATAATTTGTATTCAAAACGAACAATTATTTATGTTTTAGGGTTTATACAGTTCTTCAATCATTATAAATACACCCATTGGTTACAAGAAAATTACTACTGCTTTATACATTGCTTTTCTAAATTATGTATGAGGTAATTCGTTTCCTAAATAATTAATGTGAGTGCCACTCAGCCTCGCTTCCTTAGTAAAGGTAAATTCCCCTGCGAACAGCAAGCTACAGCGAAGGTTGCCAAATCGAGTACTGTGTTTCCTATCGTTGCCATATCGACCGAGTGCTACTCAGTGTTTAACTAAGCGTCCAGGTTTAATGATTCTGCCGTAACACAAAGTGGACTACTTGTGGATTATCCGACGTATGGGGCACTTAACCGGATTAAACGTTTTAGTAACCGCGCTACATGTATTAAACGGCTACATTCACGAAAAGTGAAGTGTTAGGTACTCTTGAACTAAAAATCTTATCAAATATATAACTTTTAGAACAATAGCAATTTAAAACATAGTGAATGTTTAATGGTCTCTTATAGTCTGGAGGAAGGTTGTAGATAACCACAGAAATTATGTTACTCCTTTTTTAAAACAGAAAATTCTTTACAAATTAATGTCTACAAGTAAATTAAAGTGTTTCTATTGACGATTATTCTGTTACCAGTAGTGCAACCGTGGCAATATTAATATATGCGTCAGCATATTTATATTATACAAAAGCAGATATAACTTAGGTTTGACATAAGACAAATTACATAACGGTTTAAAGAATATTATAATTAATCCTTAGGCCTAAGTGGAAACTAAGGGCACTCAGTATGCTTCAGAATAATGCTTACTGGAACACGATATTTGAAATATGAATACTAATAGCTTTGGTAAATGTTGTAATTTATATTGGAAAACTGTACTGAATTCTATAGTTTACTATTCCCTGCTCTCATGTGGCAAATATCTGACAAAATATAGTCACAGAAATGGGAATATAATGCTGCTTATTATAAATCTAACTTAATCACACACAAAGTAAATAAATAACCTCAATTTTCTTAATTAAAAACGTTAAATTAATATAAAAGCAATAATAACACTTTGGAAATACAAACTGAATCTGTAGGAAACTGTTTAAACATATAGTAGTCTAAAATCAACACAGTACTTGAAGAATGAATTCCTCAAATAACACAAACTCATTTATTTGACTTTTAAAATCTGAGTGACGATAATTCTAGTCATAAAATCATGTAAACATTAAATCCAACATTGACATAGGTTGACATCCAACACTCGACATGCCGCATAGAAATCCATCGCTACATAAACTTGGCCTCGTGGTGTACGGGCAACAGCTGTTGCTCTTTAGCTGGGTAACAGGGCACTGGTAGGTGAGTTCAACCAGGTTGTGTGTACAGTTTGATAACACACCGTAACGGACGCAGAGGTGGAATCAATGCCAATGAATGCCTCTACGCCAACGCCAATGGATGGATGGCTCTACGTTAGTGAGTCGCGGACAATGGTCTAGGGGCACAGGACTCACTCTATTGTATTCGAGGTACTCAAGGGCTCTACCGCGGTAGTCTGTCACTTGCCCGAAACTCGTGAGAAAAAAAATTCAAAGTCCTCCAAATGATTCTCGGGTTGAGGGGTCCCTTAAAGACTCTCGTTCAGACAAAAAGCCCTCCTTGGAGGGTAAAAGGAAGAGGACATTTCTTCTCGGTTGATGCCGAAAGACTCGTGACATCGTCTGCTACTGTGTCGGCGGTGCTGAAGTATCTAGTAGTGAAACGGAAAGACGGTGACTTCGCAGAAGTGAGTCATTTCCTTATTTCAAAAGCTGTCACTTGTTTATGATATGATGATGAAGTCGGAACAGGCAGATGTGTCTAATCCTGGCAAGCTGTGGTGAGAAGGGGGAGTAGAAAAAGTAGAAAAATACAGAATATTTTATATGATATAAGAGAAAGAACTACAACAAAGACAATTGAGTACTACAATATTAATAATTTCTGAGAATTTGTATGTTATATAATATATTTTTATTTTATATGATATAAGGGAAAGAACTACAACAAAGAAAATTGAGTACAGCAATATTAATAATTTATGAGAATTTGTATGTTATATAATATATATTGTTTTTATTTAATAGTTTGATAGTAGTTTTAGCCTTTAAGTTAAAACTCACAAGTCGAAAAGGTAAATAGTATTTACTGATAAAAAATACAGTTGATATATGCCAAAGCGAGATCCCAGAGAGTAATGGAATAACTATCAACCCCGAAAATTTGCATACGAATTATTTATTTACATGATTTATTTTATATTACGTGATTTTGTTATAAACATTATGAGGAAGATGGAAGTAAGAATTTTAGTTGTTTGCAAAATAGCAGTGACAGATGATCAAATAAATATTAGTAGACATACACGATTCTGTGAACATTTGGTCTGTTAATACGTTAAATATAACTATGTGATCTGAGCATGTGTTAGAATAAAATTCAATGGAAAATATAAAATGAATTTTATCTGAATCTGATTTATATACGCACTATCTGAAACAAGCAATCAGAATTATCACTGTTGCACACCACTATAGAAAATTTCTGTTTGTGATTATAACCACTAACACAACTTTCTTAATTAAAACAAGCAAGTTCATCCGCCTCATATAATATTTAGGGTAAGCCTACTTTTTAAGGTGCTGGTATGTTGTATGTGTAGAATAAATTTTGCTACTATTAGAATACTTACGATTTATTATTTATAAGCAGTAAAAATATGTTTTCCGCCCCTGCGGAAGTAGTTAATATTATCCATTAAAAGTTGATGTTCTATATTACTGCTTGTTAAATTGCATTTACGGAAATAAGTGTATTTTGTATTGTTAGTGTTTTAATAGATAGTTATTTATAGCCAAAAAACAGCTGATAAAATATTCGGGTTGTATGTTGAATACACTCTTACGTATACGCCTACAAATGAATTACTTTTACATATCTCATAACACACAAAGAACAACATACTTAAAACCTTCAATGCTAAATATTGCGATTCACTTTTTGTTTAATAAACTGAATAAGTCGCTGTGTGTTTCTACTTCGAGTGGTCTACTGTAAATATATCTTTTAAAATTAAATTCCCAAACTGGAGGCAAATAAAAAAAGACTGGGTGACTAAGTCAGTTTATTGTGTTGTATGTGTCACTCTTATCGTACCTTTTGTTATGTTTCCTGCATTGATCTTTGTCAGTGACAGAAATGGGTTACATTTTGTGTTGATTTTGTTGTGTTGATTAAAATTCTATAGTGTAAATCACTCTGAATATTCTTCATACGTTAGTTTACTTTTCGACAAATATGCTTTTATAAATAACACTTCATTTTGTCATTTATTTATTTGGTGTTCTGCCCAAAGGCAGGTGTTCAAATGGTAAAACTCTCCAAGATGTCTTATCCAATGCCAGTTTTTTCGTTTCTTCGTAACACCCTCTGATTTTAATGCTATCTATTACCTTCATTCTTCTACACCCTCTTTTTTCTCCTTCTATGACACCCCCCTCCAGGGCAGTTGTAAGCAAGCAGTCTCCTCTTGAACAATGACCTAACCAATTCCTTTTCCTATTTCGTCATCTACTGAGAGAGGATTATAAATAAGGTAAATTGAAAATTCACATTTTTTGTCGGATGCTGTGATATTTTTTTGAGTAAGTACATCTATCCCATGGCAGTTCGTAAAAGATTCCACCAACCAAACAGACGTAAGCCCATAGTAATTTTGATTATATTGTTACGACGGTGTACTGATCGTCGTATGGTACAGTGAAAAACAAAATACAAGATACCAATTAAGTCACTAATTACCAGCTTCAATTACCACAATTAAACAGTTTGTAATTAACAAGACAGTCTCTTTTAAAAAATCAAATAAAAATTGTTCACACGCAGTAGAAAAATGTCAACTGATATAAAACACAATTGTACTACAATTGTCCCGCGCAATTATAAAAACATGTAACACTTCGCCACAATATTACAAACCGCACTAATAACTACTTGAACGCACAGAGTAATATCACCCGATAATAACTGACTAACGCCGCTAACGCCTTTTGTTTATACCCCTTCACAGACCAGAAAATTCCACAACTACGCATTATCTGTACACTACGACGTAATTAATTGTAGCCTTGAGACAGTCAGCGAGGCTGGCGGCGTCCAGAAAAGTCTTGCAAGCGCATGTTGAAATCATGTACACCACAACACTCAGATAATTACAATCACAAAATTACGTATACGGAATCAATATTATTGCCTCTCCTTTAAAAAATGGTTTAATATTATGTACTGATTACATCAAAACCGTCTGTCCGTGGTGTAGTAACCTGGATGCCTATTGTACGTACTAATTGGCTCTATGATGCTCTGGAATGCCCATGTAATACAGTGATTATGCTCTTCATGACAGTTCATTATACTCTCAACAGCACGCTGTCCATATGTTGTTTCGATCCTAAGCTGCGATGAGAATATATTTAATACCTGATGGTTTTACACTCAGTTGTATTGGTTGCCAACATATCAGTTGACTTAGTATGTTGGCATTTGAGACAATAAACGAGTTGTATTCAGCGGTATTTCAATTCAAACTTTCTCCTGCGTCGAATCATTAAAAGATTTACTACAGTTGAGTAACGCTTATTTTTTAATTCTCGTTTAAGTCTAGTTTTCTTATTATTAGTTTTGGTAAAGTATAAAAATGTTATGTAGTAAGCAATATTTAAGACTCCGAAAAAAGCATCATCCAGTAAACATGACTGAAATAAGATTTGCTTCACAACTAACACTTCATAAACATTATTTTAAACAAATAAAATTCAGTCAAAGGTTTATTTCAAACAATTGTACGCATCCGAAATTCAGATAGACTAATTTGATGTCACAAGAAAATGAGTTCCCACATGGCAGTAAATTTAGATTAGAATAAAGGCGTCTGTAATAATTATAACAAAATTATATGTCTTGTGGTTTTTGCCGGTTCATAGGCAGTAATACAATAAACTAAGTTCAGGGGTTTATAGGATAGGTATTTAGAGTTAAATGGGATAGTGATTTTTGCCGCTAGACATGTCTGTGAGGAGATAATATTATAATGCGCTGTGACAACACAAAGCAGTCCTCTACGGCGCGGAATTCTGGGAATGCGTTTCTGTTATATTAGGGTATGTTACTATGGATCAGTGCGTTAGCTGTCACAAGCTAAATTGTATTATAGCCTGTTCACACTATGTTTACATAAAGCACTTATAAGAATTTATTATGGGTAAACAGTTTGATTATCTTAAGTGCACACATTTTTGTTGTATTATTGACACGTTTACGGGTATGAGATAATTCAGATGATAAATTCTGAAGATTAAATTGTAAAATCCTTTTAAATTTATATATTAAGGAACAATATTCTTATACAAACGAAGATTTGCATATAAATTAATATAACAATTTGTTTGTGACACAATTCAAGGCATTTTGGCGAATATGGTAAATGTTTCTTTTATGTTTAACATGGACTTTTTATAATTACCTAGATTCCTTATTTGAAGTATTTAGCTTAAAAATTACAAATTAGCACACATGATGGATACGTTGTGTTTGTGACGTGCAGTCCTAGTTTAAAATCGACACTCAACGCGGAAACTTTATGAATCAATATTTTTTAGTACTTACTACATATAATATGTTCATGACTTACTACACCCAAAGTTTTTAGAAAAACCAAAGTAGGAATGGAAAGAAACGTGTTTTCTAAAACATGTAACATTTAAAATGTAAACATTTAAAATTTTCTGAATACCTAACATTTAAAATGTTTCTAAGAAAGCGATAATTCCTTCACTGTATTCTTAAAATTGTCGGTTTTTTATTTAATATTTTCTTGTTGACAACATTCTTATAGAACGCTCACGCATTATATTCAGTGGTATTTAGCTTGTCATCAAAAGCATTATCTTTTACTAGCTGTCTCATTTGAGGTCCGACAAAAATCGCTTTTCATTTTATCATCACAATCTTATAAAAACATGTTCTTAAGTATAAAAAGCTATCTTCATTTCTGTCGAGTGCCTTAACGAAGTTTCCCTTGAGGCCTATTTTAATATGTAGGGATGGTAAATACATACTACTTGGGAGAACTATTGAAACGTTTTTTTTCCAGCATTAAGTGACTCACGAGAGGGCCAATGCTTCCGCTTGTAATGGGACATTTTGCCTCTGCTGTTCCATTCACATAGAAAACAAACTCTACATTTCGTGTAGCTTCACTGAATCCCAAGTAACATGGCAAGAACTTATAAATCACTACAGATATACCATGAATATTTATCACATTCAGATTTTTCTAAAACCAAATTTCGTATTTGCATATGACTGTGCCCACAGTATAAGTGGAATATGCCAATGGAACAGAATACAACATTTTTCTAATTTGAGGGTGCACAGACTTTAAGCTAAGATTTGTCGCGTTAATAAAAAACTACAGTATTTTGGATCAAAGTTTAGGCGAAGTGTCTCCATTAGAGCAGAAACATTTTAACAGATATTTATAATGTTTGTTTATAAACGTTCCCAAAATGAAGATAATCACTGTCACGTGTCACGCAGAAGATAGCAAACTTTCAGCCCAAAAGCTAAAATTTCGGCCTACTGTTTTTTCAGAGATTTAGATCACGCACCAAGATCGTCTTGGGTAAAAAATATAGACCATCTATATTTATGGTAGCTTTTAAATCTGAATTGTAGAAAGGATTTTTCTCTTTTTGCCTTGTTCCCTTTATATTCGAATTATTTTTATTCGTTTCAGTATTTTCTAGGGGTTCCTGCTGTGAGGATACCACCACAAGGGATACACCTTATTGTAGACAATAAAGTGATGAAGTTGGTAGTGTGCTAAGAGTGTTTCTGATTCACATTATATTTGTCAAACAAAAACTACACTTCGAGGAAAAAGCTTTGGGCTCCCTCCAAACTACAGAAGTATCTAACGGGGCTATTTAAATGTAAGAAGTCCTGCATACGTCACACAGCAAATGTAAGAAGCCACGTTTTGTCTAGGTTTCCTACTTTGCAACGGAAATAAAGATGATAAATTTTTTTAATCAATGGGAGTAAATTACGCTTTTTAAATTCGAACACGATTCTTCCACACACTTGGTAAAACTTAACGCATATTTGAAAATATTTTTTGCTACAGAATTGAAACACAATGATGATGACTGCGTAATGACAAACCAATGTAATAATAGAACTCGCAGTATCACTATAACATACACCACAACAGTCTGTACTGCTCCAGGCGGTACATGGTTTCGCTTGTGTGCCTATGTCTATTGCGTCTACGTAAATCTATCAGTAGTTCTGTATTTTCTTGTTAGCATTTAAACTCCATTAAATATAAATTGAAATTAAAATACTGCTGTCTAAATACTACCAAATTTATCTATAAATAACGATAAAATAACTCATAGGGTCTTTCTAAGGAATCAGCGCGCGCGTATAGGTGGCACGGTACATTTAGGCGACAGAAAGTATGTGAATACAGATTCGGATTCAATAGTCATTTAGATAAATAACAAGAAGATCAAATTTTATTTCAGACAAAATCTTTGTTGCCCAGTGAAACATTGAAACCTAAATCGTTTTCTTCACACGCAGCATTTTACATTCACAGGAATATTAATCTGATTATTATTCCTTCTGTTTTACATATAGTTAACAGCCTTTCAAATAAAACCATGTGTAGAGTATATATTTTAAATTTTATCATCATCGTCAACCGTTCAATGCTTAGGAGCATCCCAATGACTTCTTCTTTGAGGCTTGTCAGTAAAACACACTGGCCCCGTTACGAGTGCTGCATAGACCTAGCTCAGTAGTGGGGCTGCCACCTCACTGCTTCTGAGCCTGTAGGTGCTTATTCGGGGATTTTCCCTAAATGTGCTGTCTTCACTCTGGCTATTGAGTCACATCTACCCTTTGGATATCCTTTATACTAACCCTAAATGCAATGTTGCCACTTCTGCAAGGTCCACCGTACCGCAGTTCCCTTCTCCACCTTCACTGCCTCTGTGGTCTTCATCCGTAACTTGGACAAGGGGCTCTTACAGGGTGCTATCAGGAGGGCCAGCTGAACCCAGGTGTTACTTCTAGATCCCTCCTCCTTTTTCACCACTAACGAGGCGAGGCCCTAGGCATGGGACTGAAATAGCGAGCTGGTATTTTATATTTATGGTTGACAATGAATTATTATGAATTGTAATTTACTAAAATGAGAGCAGTAACCGTTTAGAAGATATTCATAAGATACTCAGATTATAAAGTAACATTAAAATTATAGGTATCTATTAATTATTCCTGATAAAATTGATGAAAATATTTTTGAGAGATTTTTTTTGTCTTAATAATAGGATTACTATCAAAATACATTTAGAATGGACTAGAGTTTAGGATACCCTAGTTCCTAGCACACTAGGGTACTTAAGCAACACCCTGTGTTACTACAGCTTATTGTTGTAAATATGTGTAGCGTAATTTGTGTTTCAAGTACACGCGAGAAAATTATCACATCATTAAATTTTTGTAATTTGAAAATTTACAATTAGCAGTAATGTAGACTAATTTACATGACAATGTCGTTGTAGCTAATTTTGTGTTCAAGATTACCTAACCAACGTAAACTTTGTACTCTTCATGTTACCGACAATTGTAGCGAGTGGTCAAGCTCAACACTGTAAAGCTAAATGACAAACGTTTCCTAATCCTAGCGTCTAAATAATTACATCATTTTCATAAATTTTTACGGTTGCGCCTTCTCTAATGTTGCTTCGATTTCACTAAAAAAATTCTGCTTTATAATCTTTATAATCGTATGGTACAATGTTTACTTAATACCAGCCATGTTTTGTAGAACGACAGCATACGAAGGTAAAGTATTTTGAATATAATTATTTATTGAAGCAGACACAAAATCAATAACGACATGTTGATAGCCGTGTTATTTAATGTATACTGAAAAACACGTACTTTGGGCATACGCCTACTCCAAATAAAGTTTAACAAGCATAGACAAAATCTCAAAATTCAGAACTAATCTACTCAAAGCAGTTCTTTAAAATGCATAGTAAAACAAATTATCATTATTGTTTACCAAATATGTAAATACAGTAAAGTAAAATATGTAACATACAGTAAATGTTACAGAAAATACAAATGTTATTTTGCAAAGCTACGTGAGTTCCGTTGTCCATCAGAACGAATTCCAGTATCTCCTATTAGGTCTAAAAATTGTCATTGCTCATTATTCGTGTAGACTCAGCCAACTGTCTACCAGCTGCATAATCTATAAAGAAATTCTATTTATATTATTTCTTTATCAATTTATAAATAAACGATGTGCGAATTTGAAATATACGTGAGTTTATGGACATTATTACCGAACTTAATTAGAGGTTATTTTGTAATTTCAAAGTGCATCCTTTTTTTATTTTTCTATTCTGCTAATTCGAAAAGTATATTAGTGCTTTTAGATTCAGAAGGTAACAAATGTTTTTACGTAGAGTCAGTTAAGAGTAATAAGTGACTTTCAATACACCTGTTGCATGTATGAAATACTAATTTAGCAACAGGCTTTCAGTACATAGAGCCCTTAAGAATACTGATGGTCGATGGTTCACCTGTGTCAGGTATTACGGGAAAGTTAAGCAATCGACATAACGTTTGTCATCTGGTGGGTAATGTTGCGTGGTGCCATTAAAGTAGCATAAACGCAATGTATTGTACTTAGTAGTACGTATTAAAGTATTAAGTAGGCCAAGCGCGCGGGCGCGCACGCACAAACACACACACACACACACACACACACACACACACGCACACACACGCACACGGAAATCTTAATCACACAAAAATGTACGCGTAATTCAAACTAACTGTTCCAACCACGTAGACGCGTTAATAAAGCTGACGAAACTGAAGTTCAAACCAGTGTTGCCAACAACTTTCATCAAAATATCCCTTGTAGAAAAAGAAATACGGTCCAGTGGAACTAACTTTTTGACTGCCCCTCGTAATATGGTTGTACTGCTTTTCATTAGAACAACTTGAGAAACCGCAAGGCAGACACAGAACGCTTTAATATTAAACGTAAGTAACATGAATAATTGTGAATGCAGTTTTTGTTTATGTGTAAGGTGCGTATTGCGTATTTTGTGTATTTATGGCTTTATATAGTAACACAAAGATTAATAAGTACCCAAAAGAAGTGAAAACAAAACGGATTGGTTAGTGGAAAGTAGAAAACAGTGTGAGATATATGGTGTTACTGTATTCTAATTGGGAAAAGTTGTTTCAGATAATGCGTACGTGATATATTTTTACAGATATCTGTCTGTCTCTGTGTATATACGCGCGCATGTGTATGTGTTGGTTTATTAATTAGTATTACATGTTCACTCTCTCATTGTTAAACGTACATACAAAATATGATTTTACTGACGTGTTAATTCACTCGTAATGAAAGACAAGTCCAAACGTGTTCAATAATATATTACCTACTCGTCTCTATAAACTATTAATTTCAAATAAATTTTCATATATTATTATCTTTTCATATTCATAGTAACTCACATTTTTCTATTTCTTTACACTATATAAATCATAATAGCTTATATTTTTTATACAAGAATATATGTTATTAGTTTGTATTTACAGTGCTTACATATTTTATAATGTATTGTCATCACCTTTATACAACACTTTATATAATAAATATAAAGTATTATTATTTTCATACCTTATTATTTTTATAATGTAATCGAAATGAATAATGTTTTAATCATGTGTTGTAATTTACAAAGCATTTATGAACCACGTAACTCAAAGTTTTCGTTCATCTGAGTTTCAGTCCAAGGTATAAAATTATTTATTTAGTCATTTCAGAACAGAAGACAACTTTCTGAAAATGAGCACGTAAACACATCTATCAAACTTGCGGCTTAATTGACGTGTAACACTAATTAACAGGCCAACGTGTGGAGTCACGTAGGAACCAGCAACATCTGTTCTGTAAAACATGACGAATGACTGTCGGGTATGCGTGACGTTTCCCCGTTGTCAAGTTACTGGTCGTCAATAATCTGTTCTTGGTTTTCCTACTAGCAAATCAATTGTCAACAAAGTATACAATTGTACTTCAGTTTAGTGAAGTATTGTGTATCACATATATATTATTCTATACTTACTTTATATAATAATTTTGTAAAAGCTATGAATTCTTCAATTGTTTTATGTGTAGTGGAACAGAGGAAAACGTGTGTAGCAACATAGCTGAAAGTAACCTGACACAGAAAATTTACACCCCGGTCCAAGGAACCTAATACATCAGTGAATACAACGGATATTTCAAAGTTAACAAGATTTTTTCAAAAATCAACAAAGTTGTTCAAATTACTTTCCATACCATGATATTGCCGGGGATCAATATTCTTTTATATTGTTAGACGAACGCTGCGGTCCAATTAGTCTATTTATGTTATCGTAGCGACCTGCGAAATATTTACGTAGTTGAATGATACAGTTTGAAAGACAGACACTCAAAAAATCACCTTAACGTGCATTTAACAGAAGTTTGTTTTGTGTTAGCATAGACTGGGCGTTCTAACAGCTGAACAACCATAATCTTTTTGTTTCTGAAGTTTTCTTCTGGTATGGACCACGCCATAAATGTGTCTTGTATGACAGCGTTTCATTCATCTTAAACTCTTATCCTTAGGTGTATGTGACGATGAGGTTGGAAAGCGAACTCAGTTATTTAGTGCAGAAGTGGCGATGGTGGTTCGATATGTGAACTGTGAATCCTGCCCTGTACATGTTACACCGCTAACATTATTTGTGCCGGCAGTGAACTACCGTACAGTCAAGCTAGAAAGTAAAGGATACCAAGCCGTGCTCAGCATTAGTGCTTGTCTGTTAGTGTTATGTTTATGCTTATGTTTATACTTTCTATATCTTCGAAATCTTTCTCTCATAATACAATTAGAACGACCTTATGATTCTAAGTTTATCGTGTGATTAGTTGAAGCAAGATGCTGAGCAACTGCCGACTTTTCAGCTGCTGAGTTCTTTGTATGTCTGACATGTTTTTTTTTACCCTTGGAGAAATATATATTCGACCTGACTGGGCAATATATATCTTTCTGCAAGGTACACGGAATTTTTAAAATACCTCCAGTGTTAAACGGGATTCTACTTTTCATTGGTTTAAAAAACTGTGCTAGATTCTTACGTGCTTGATACACAATTATTAATCCACATTTTCTCAACATACTGCTAACTTTGTCTGTAGTACCTTTCACGTAAGGTAAGGATTCTCTATGGTTCATATCTTCTACTGTAGGTGTCTTCGAAGGTTTTGTAGTCTTGTTAAGTGTTTTACGAGTAGTCGGTCGTGTTATACCCGTTCCTCTTAAGAGCGTCCATAAGGCGCTTTTTCTCCTCCAGGAAGTGATTGTCATCAGATACTCTCTTCGCTCTTTGAAAAAGTGTGTTGAGAACGGCTTGCTTTTGTGCAGGGTGATTATGAGAAGTTACATATGAAGGTATCTATCACTGTGTAGAATTTTTCTCTACAGACACACAGAGACACAGTGTCTGTAAATAGTAACACACAGAGATCGTCCGGTTTCCGTAATATAAGTACTTCTAAGAAAGGTGTTTTAGCATTTGCTTCCACTTCAATAGTAAACTGACTGGAATTATGTACCACTTTTGTTTCTGAAAGAAAGCCTGTAGTTTATCGTGTTTACTTGTTTATCGGTTGGAACAAGAGGGATAGCGGGAATTCAACCAAGGTAGTACCCCTATATCTCCTGGCCAAGTGTAACTGTAGACACGCTTTGCCAGTTCGGACAAACAGGCTTAAGGAGGTGGCAGCTACGCTGAAGAAGTAAATAATAGTGCCTACGTATTCTTGGCACACGGCGCAATGGTGTTCCAGTCGTTTGGAGATAATTTTGCTCTCGGCAGAGTTGCGTAACGTTTTGGTTCCCAACATCAAGGCTACGTCAGGAAAAGTTACAGTTCTACATGAAGCATTATTTGTTCTAAATGATAAGACGTCAAACATCCCTACAGCAGCAGTAGACTGTATGGACTGTTTACTTCGAGGCATGATGAAATGTAAAGATCCTGTACAGTTTTAATGGATGGAAAAGTGATCCTTTTCGGTGGAGATTTTAGGCTGGTCTTACCCGAAGTCTCAATGGCGAGTAAAGTCCGAAAAAAAAATTTGAATCTCTATAAGCACACTTTATTTGACCCAAAATATGCGTGCCAATGACAATAAAGAATTTCCGAAAGTCTACTTCGATTGGGAAACAGACCGTTTCTATCTAGCTTGGTGGAAACATTATTAATATTCCCAGCGGATTCGTATGCTAGGAAAATTAAATTGCTAACTGTATAAGATTCATTGGATGCAAAAATAATGTAGATTATTATTCAAACAGAACTACTGTGTCCCTGTTGAACGACAACTGCGACCTGATCACATCAGGAGGTGCTGTGTCTATTGTCACGTGATTTGAAATTAAGTGTAGATTCAGGGATCATAAATAATTCAGCGAAAACATCAAACATTCTATTAGAGAACCTGAATTTCATTACGTTCTGTGGAACGCTACTTCATAAACTCATCCTACTGGTACTCCTCAAAGTTGGTGCTATTTTAATGCTTATCAGAAATAATAACTTCGGTTCAGTTCAGTTAATTAGGCCCGCATGGTGGTATGTGGTTTAATGGACGACGCAGTAAACCTTGATGTTGTTATATCAACCGTTGATAAGTTGATATAGGGCTTGGAGCTTATATCAACCCACTCACACGTTAACATATCATTCTGTACGTTACGGTTGCAGTTCTCATTAAGACTAAGAGTTTGTAGGATTATAAATAAAGCCCAAGGCAACACGTTTAGAAAAAACTGGAAAACAGCCTTAACCGGTTTTTACTAATAGGCAGCTAGCTGTAGACCTATGTGACGTGTTCAGTCGGGTGAAGGCTCCAACAGATGTATACGAAGTCATTAATAGTCATTAACGAAACGAATGAGCAAGACGAAAATTGTGATACGACATATGGAAAGAACATTATATACACAGAAATACTGTTGTAGCAATCATCTAGGCTGCTTTCTCCACATAATAATAACAGCACAAAATTGGTACAGTTTATTTTTCAGATTATAAAATATTAAATGAAAACAATTCTTAATAAATTTCTTTTTCGTTTCACTGAAATATCTTTAAACATTCTTAGTAAATTGGGGATATTGTCCCAACAAGACACTTCTATTACTAATATGTTTTATTATTTCTTTTTTAATTGAAAACATTTTCCTTCTTCAATTTCAGCACCATCTAAAGCCGAGTCAATATTCATGGGCACTTATCGGTTAATGGCGTAGTGTAGTATATGCTTTTCATCTCTTGGGTGTACTATTAAATTATGTTATTACATTTGATTTATTACACTGTGTACGTTAACACGTTTTCGCACTATAATCCAAAGTTATATCTCCGAAAGATAGACTATTCACAATGGTAGGTAGCAGCTCAGTGGATGAGAGACGTTTTGTGTAGCGTTAATTTTCGCCGTGTAGTGCTGTGAGCTCGGCTCAAAATATAGCCAGTCAATCTCCATTTAGCTACTACTGGAGTAAAACAACAGGCTGTTATGACACAGCCTTCTCAAATATAAGGCCCAATCGTTCTTGTTATAGAGGTGACGTATTGCAATCAGTACAGGGTACAGAGACAGCAAAAATTCAGAATGTATGAGATATACAGACATTTTGAAAGAGAGAGAAAGATAATTTGAGATAGATAGATAGATAGATAGATGGGGGAGAGAGAGAGAGAGAGAGAGAGAGAGAGAGAGAGACAGACAGACAGACAGACAGACAGTCTGCAATTCTGTAAAAGCAAGAGAACCAAAGAGAGGAAGAGAGCAGGTGTAGCCGGAGGATGAGGGTGTCACAGAAATGGTGGGTGCGTAGTATAAAAAGGGAGAGCCAGGCAAATGATTAAGAAGATAAGGCGTTAAGTTCTTCTCAGTACATAGGGAAAATCTGAATTGTAAAATAACCACTAAACGTTACAACACGATTTCTATTTGTGAAATGAGTGACACAATATTACAGAAAATAAACGTAAAATAAATTATTTTAAACAGAAATAAACGGCACGAGGCGAACAGTGTAATGTAGTAAAGTGTAAATATTTAAAGTATTAGGATGCTTATACTTACGTTATTATTTATAACACAAGCTCTTTCATAGATAAAGTTTTACAGCAGCTGTATAGTGTTTTGTTTACTTTAAACTTCATCGCAAAGTTCTTGATTTCAAAGAAATGTCTTGCTGAACAACCTTTGTTGCCTTGTAAATAAAATACTACTGCCTGAATCAAAAGTTTCATGTACACTAATCTTCGACCATTATACTTGTAATGTGCTATTAATAATTTATCTAACTCCTGTTTGAAGACTGTAAGCATCTACTAAAGATGTACGCTAAGGGAGAAATCTAAATGGGATTACGTTACGTTCAAGGAACATTAAATATTAAGTAAAGAAATTTAGTAAAATTTCTTTAAACCAGATATTAAAACATACTTATGAATAACTTAATTTGATGACTTTGAGTTGTTACATGAAATTGTGAAAACGTTTCTGTAGATAGAATACAGTAACACAGGGGAACAACGTGGGCTACATTTTATCGGAAATATCCCTCGAAACTTTATTGCTAATGACATTTAATACTCCTCTTTTTACTGCTGTCCCTAGGGCTGGATTTAGAGTAAGTGGGCTAAACATGTGGTGTGGGCTCCCAAATACCGGGGGTCTTGGGGGTACGGAATTTACACTGTTTTTTTGTGTACTTTTCAGTACTACGCTAAACAATTTAACTGTTTCAATGTATCTCAATGTAAAGTAGCATTGTGGCAAGTAATAAATGATTGCACTCGTTTTTGTATTATACTCAAAAGACACCAAACAGAATAAAAATGTATCTAGGCTCATAAGAGATAAAAAGTTCAGCTATCTTCTGACATGGTTCTGTCAAAATGTAATGAGTCTCAGTGGAATGTGTGCAGCCTGAGATGAATTTAAAATTGAAGTGCGCAGTCTACTCCATTCTACCCTATAGATGGCTCATAATACATCTAATAACTTTTACTGTTCTCTGAAACAAAAACGAAATAATTTTTATGGAAGTTGACTGTTGTTTTTCTGTTTTTGTGGTGCGGGCCCCTAAGCTGCTGTCTATGTAGCTGCTTAAATCCAGCACTGGCTGTTCCCATTAATGAACATGCAGGTATCGTGTAAAACATTTTAACGAGTGACTAACCAAATAGTTAGCGTAGGGTATGTTGACACGATAAAACAAGAAATTGTGAATTGAAGTTGAAAAAAAGTTTATAAAATTTAATATAAGAACAGTGATTAACTACATTCCTCTGCTTGTGTACAGTATAACTCTCAACCAGATACTAGTCTGACTGTATTACATCAACTACACTTTAGGTTCAAAACAATCTGCATTTTTATTATTATGACATAAACATTATCAACAAATCGGAGTTTATCTACGTCCTAAAGTGTGCCACGTACATTAACTATCCGTACAGGCCTAGTTATCTGTATTACCTCTAGTACTCTCTCTAGTTTTACTTTCTAGGTTCTAAAATCTCCGCTAGATTTGTGAATTGATAATGAAACTCTTAAACTTAGTAAAATGCTACGAATTCGTAACAATGCTTAGTATTGTTACGAATTATAAATACTGTTGTATATATTTGTGTTTACTTAGGGGCATGTTTTACAGGAAACTGTCGTAACGTGTATCTGTTTATTGCGCTTTTCAAATATCTTCTTCTGATAGTTCCTATTCGTTTCGGATGCTGGGTATCATACAGACTATTTTAACTTTCTGCACTGCTGCACGGAATAAGTCAGTTTTATTCATGCCAAACCAGGTCCTTAAATTTTTCAGCCATGATATAGTAAATTTAAAATATAGTAAATTAATATTTTTAGGAGGACGAGGGAATTTATAGAGGTAATACGTTTGTACGGGGATGCCTGGGCACTGGTCCTCACAGGTTCTTAGGCTTGGATGACGCGATAGTAGATTCCAAAAGAGCCCATAGTCTCTCTCCAGCCTAAAGCGTACTACTTGGTGAAGTGACACAAACCACAAGAGTTGGTACTGTTGATGAAGAACAGTAGGCACGGATCTAGACCTGACGGTCTATAAATATTCCTGGTGAAGGGCAGCAGTACCGCCAGTGCCAAGTTAGGGCGTATGGGAAATGCTCCTGGAGCGGCTTCTGTTTGGAGTATTATAGGCGGGAATATTGATGGAGTCAGTCGTCTGTCTTACTGCGTCCAATTGTTATAGGATTAGCCTATATTTTGCTGCTGCCTTGCAGTTAGGTATTGGGTATCAAATGCTAGGAGAGACAACCCTGAATAAAAATTACGGGGAGTCTTGGACCGTAAGGGGGCAGCTCCTCCACGTGACTTACCCCTCAATAGGTTGGTACCCTACAATGGAAAAATTAATTTAATTTACTCACAACTTTCAAAGAACACAGCCGGACAGAGACCCATAAGAGGGAAAGTACACCTGTTGAACACAGGTGTGTAGGTAGGCCCAGGAAGACTAGGCTGGAGGATCTACGAAGGCGTATTGTGAAGATGATGATGAAATATTTTCAGCAGACTTGATTGGTCAAAAGCCATTGTCTTCACTCCGTCTACAAATTCTAACTAGTGTTTCAACTTGCGTTTCCAGGATCACTTTGCTTATCCAAAGTTGTCTTGTATACGCTAATCTGTAGTGTACAGCACAGATTTCAATTAAAGAGTAGAAGCGAAAAATGTACAAACGGATAAATACAGAGCAGTACTAACACCTGTTATTAAAGAAATAAAAAAAATAAAAATATGTAGCAGCTTCAACAAAAAATCTTTAAAATATTCAAGAACACGTACTTTGCATTTTCTTCTTTAAACTCTTTTTGTACAAACAACAATAAGTGTTTTTCAGTTGTACACGCCGGTAAATGAAAATAGAAACTGGTATGTAATATTCATGACATATTTATTTCATAACAAAACTTTGATGAAAACGTTCTTAAGCCTTTCTGTTTAGACAGTACACTTAAAAAAACGTGTGTGAAATGCGCCTTAAATTTGGTCACAAATGTCTGTGTTTCTTGGACTAACTATGCTGAAGTAAATCTGTAGCATCCGTCTATTCAGTCTGTAGCGTGAATGAAGTATGTGATGCTGACAAGAAAATAACCACAAGCAGGATAATAATGCATCAACTCAGCTTTACCGGTGCTCAAAGGTCTTGATGCTTATAAATTAAAGATTCGTTTAGTATTAATTTATATCGCATAAATGATAAGTTTCTTAAGAAAACTTAAGTAAAAAAATGATTGAAAATTTTGGTAAAAATGAAAGCTTAATGTTGTTGTTTTGGAATAGAGATTGTTACAGCAGCAAGATAAAACAGAACGTTATAAATTCGAGTTCACAATTGACCATCCGCTTACCCATGCACAGACAGACAGGCACACACAAACACACTCACGAGAGTTTGTGTGTTTGTCTAATATTTGTAAAACAAATAAATTTAATTGTAAATGGAAATTATAAATTTGTAGAAACCTATGCGTAAATCAGCAATTTACGTACACACAGATACCTTTCTACACACATCCTCACTTAGAGAGAGTACGAAACCAACCTTTATTGATAATAACTGCCATTCATGTAAATCGCCTATACAAACAACTTATACAATCGACCTCAATAGTAACCAATGATTAATCTAGTTGGAGGTTACTAGAGTAACCATTAGATTTATAATTAATCATTTGTCTTCCAAGATTTATCAATAAGAAATATGATTACCGGCAATTAAGAAAGACAATTACCCAGTATAGTCACTATACGGATTTGTCAGTAATTTCAATTATGTCACAATTTATTACTGAAATAGTAATTAAATATTGTAATGTTGCGTAGTTTTGATGTTAGATAATAAGTTTTATATCTAGAATATAGAGTATTCACCAGTAAAGAATATAGTGGTTATTTATTTATCGCACGCACGCACACACACACACACACACACACACACACACACACACACACACACACACACACACACACACACACACACACACACACGTAATCGTAGAGTTTATAGTCAATCGTGTCATAAACACATTAGCAACGGCAGTGATGCTGACGGCCATCAGTATACACTAATCTCTATACAGTACATAGTTTATGCGTATCATACACGCTACAATTAATAACAATATACCGTGGTTATGATACATCGGGACAACAACTGTAGACTGAATTCTGTTAAATATATCCATACATACATGCCCTACAATGTGTAATATGTGGAAATATCTCTTTGCAATTTTGGGGCGATATATTTTTAGAAAGAGTAATAAATTGACTCCCCCAAAAATGAAAATCGTCAGATAATCATAAAATATAACGCCTTTTATATTTTATTAAAAATATAATATTTTAATACATCAGTCTATTACCAAATGCAGCTCACGTCTATGTGCCCAAGCAGAAAGCATTTGTTTACAAACTCTTGTCCGGTGACAAAAAGTAAACTAAATGTTGCTTTGATGTATATTGCTCCTTCACGTCATGTGTTGCTATCTACGCGTATGTGGCTGAGTAACTAAAAATATTGTATATCTAACGCATTGTACGACTATCCTGAGTAAAAACCTCACTTTTTCGCGTGCCCGAGTTTGCGTGCGCACACACACACAATCTCTTTCCCTCTTATTCACACTCTCTCACTTTATCCCCTTTCTATCACTGTCCTCACTCAGACATCAAGTCACACCCAACCCACGCGCGCGCGTGAATGTATTTTGGTTTTTAGAGTAACAGTATTATAATGGGATGAATTAGAAGCTTGATATCAGAGTAAGTGACCACTAAAAATCTGACCTTGAACGGAGGGTAAGCAAAAAAGTGTGGAAGGTATTTTACTGATGTATAACACATTTACCAACAGGTTATTATTTTTCATATTTTCATATAAAACACATATTTTCATATAATTTTATATCATTCATACTACCTATACCCTGGCATATTAGGTTCAATTTTCTTTGACATAATATTTTCTTAAGGATGATGCATGGAACTTCCCTATCACCCGATTAGTATTTGGGTTGGTTACAATGTATGTGTTTTTACCCACTTGTTCCGATAAAATATATGGACCATTGTATAATCTAAAGAATTCGGCTGCGGTGTTATCCTCCCTGTGCCCTACATTTAAAGCCCGCAAGAATACCTTCTCGCCAGTTTTGAAAGTTACCAGCTTGTGATCAGCATTAAATTTCTCAGTCCGATCTTCGGCACATTTTTTAACGCGTCTCCTGGCTTCTATCCTTTTTCCACATTTGGAATAGGCAAATTCTGCGTTGCAATCCTCCTGATGCACCCATCCCAGACACGCTTTGGCATTTCTCCGGTTTGTAACTCGTTAGGCGTCAATCCCGTTGATGGACGCCTCGAAAAACTCGAGATAATCCGGCCACCTACTTTGGTTGGTATTACAATAAGTACGAAACAGTCGACCTAACTCCCTGTTGACCCTTTCGGCGAGGTTGCCTTGCGGTCTCCGGATCGCTGTCAACACCGTCTGTATATTGTGCTTTTCCAATTCGGACTGCCATTTCCTATTGGTGAATTGCTTACCCTGGTCAGATAGAATTTTTTTCACAAGACAATATTTTTGAACGTATTTATTTAATATAACATTTAATACAGCCGTCGTGGTGGGTCGTCCAATTGCACACAAACTTACGTGTTTAGAAAACGCATCCGTGCATACTACCAGATTCTTCATACCCCACGATGCACGTGGTAGCGGACTTAAAAAATCAATACATAATAGATCGTTTTTGTTTTTAGTAATGATATTCCCTTTTCCACATGGGTATGTTGATTCGGGTACTTCGCAGTTTGGCATATGTGACAGGTACGCAAAATAGATTTAACCTTCCTAGACATATTCAACCACACAAAGTCTTCACGCATAGCTAATAGCTTTTATACGCTCCCGCGTGAGCAAGACTCTCATGGCACGCCCAAGTTAAATCTTCAACAATTTCATCCGGTACCATAATTTTCCACTGCCCGTCAAGATCTTATACAGCACATTCTTATTGATCTTATATTTCGGGTTGTCTTGAATTCTTATCTTCTCACTGACTTTTTTTTAATTTTGCATCCCGCTCTTATTCCACATTTGTACATTTTAATCTATTTTTTAATCCGTCGGGTAATGCATATTTAATTGCCAGAATTTGGACTTCGTTTCTGGTTGAGGAGTACTGTTCTTCAATGATGAGGGGATATCTACTCAAAGTATCAGCTATTTTGTTTTCACTGGCATTACAATACTATATACTAAAATCATATTCTTGGATCGTCATGATCCAACGCGATATGCGCGCATTGGCAAGATTACATTTTAGCATGAAAGGTAACGCCTGTTTCTCTGATAAAATTTCGAAGTGTTGACCGACAAGATAATATCTAAATTTCCTTATACAATAAAAAATCGCGAGAATTTCCTTCTCCGACGTAAAGTAATTTCTCTCAGCCCCTTTTAAGGACCTACTTACGTGGGCAATAACCTTATGTTCACCCTTGTTATTTCGTAGATATAACACTCCGCCGATCGCGTAGTCCGATGCATTACAATTTAGAACATACGTCCCTTCTTTTTCAGGGTGGAATACATGTAAGTTCTTACTGTATAATTCCTTGGTAGCGTTGAATGCTACCATCCATCTCCACTTGGTATTTATTCTTAACAGTTCCAGAAGCGGTTCTATGGTCTTAGAATACTCCGGTGTGAAGAGACGAAAATATCCGGTCAATCCGAGGAACGTTCTGATATCTTTAGCTTTCTTTGGATTTGGAAATTCCGTAATGTCCTGGATTTTCTCCGGATCGGTAGTAACCCCTAACCCCATCCGTCGAAATAATATGCCCCAGGAATTTTATTTGGGATTTTCCAAACTCACATTTGTCTAAGTTAATTGCAAGATTTGCATCTCTTAACTTGCGGAAGACAATATCCAGGTGATGAAAATGCTCTTTGAACGATTTCGATATTATGAGTATATCGTCCACAAAACACGCTTACAAAATCGTCAACTTCCAGTCCTAGTGCCAATTCTAGACACTTAACCATAGCGGCTAGGCTGGTCACCAACCCGAAAGGCACTATCTTAAACTTTGTTTTTGTATAAAAATGCTGTGAATTTTCGGCACCCTTTGGCTAATGGGTTCTGCCAAAACCCACTTTTTAGGTCCAGACGCGACATTTATTTAACCCCTTGACACTTTGCAAATACATTTTCAGCATTGGGAGCACAATCGTAACACTTTTTTGTTATGGTATTAAGATTACGCATACGTAAACAAATACGGATGTCATTATTCTGCTTCTTAACCACTACCATTGGATTTAAAAAGTTACTATCCGCCCGTTCAATAATATTATTATCCAACATTTTAGTTATTTCTTCTTCAACCTGTTGTTGATAATGTAACGGAATGGGATATGTCTTCCTTAAAAACTTATTTTCATCAATAACATGTATTTTTAGTTCACATACGTTGGTAATGGTGTGTTTGTTTTTTGAAAATTGATTCATATTTATTTAAAATATTAATTAATTGTTTCTGTTGGTCAGCTGTTATCTTACTACCAGTTGCCTGTCCGTTACTCGCTATCTTATCTACGAGATTAAAAACTGGCTTCTGTAAATTAATATTCTGCTCGCATTGATTTAGATTATTCTGCGTATGACCCAAATTAATAGTATGAAGTTTACTTTGAACTACGCATTTTAGTGTTTTGTTAGTAAAATCGATTGTGGCATGTATTTTTCTTAAAGTGTCAGTGCCTAATACAACATCATAAATTAGATTTTTAACTATAAGAACTGGTACTTCTATTTCTATACCGTGTGAAAATATCGTGATAAGTGCCTGCTTACAAATAATTTGTGTGTCACTTATCGCTGTCGTCACCATTGTATTATTTACAGGTAAGATCGGTGTTTTCTTAAATTGGTACTTATGTTTGTTAATAAACTTTTCATTAATTAAGGATACTTATGCCCCACTATCGAATAATACATTTCCAACACAACCATTAATTTTTGCGCTCACAATAATGTCATTACATCCATACTTCTAACATTTTTCACACATTCATCAACACAATTATTATATATTAATTCTTAATTCATCTGTAACATCTACAGGGTATAGGCCAGATGCAATGCATACTTTATTATCACTAGTATGGCTAACACATGATTTCTGATACTGCCGTTTGTTATTGTATGTTTTAATTGTATTTTTATTCTTATTTGTGTTCATAACATTGAATTTATCGCACGGAACCACGCCGTGCAACCTTACTCGTTTTTTGTCTGCTCTTAGTTTGCATTTGTCTCGATAATTGCTGATAGGTTGCTTTGATTGAATACACTGTCTTGAGATAAATATGTACAGTATCTATGGAAATGAACTTGGTACATGAAGTTCTACTGCATGTAAGTTACAGTTTTCTTAGTTGTCTTGTAATGTTACAATGTTAACACAATATATTTATTATAATGCATTTTGTAATGAATGGCATTCTAACACAGATAGAGCATTTATACTCACTTTGTATTATACGCACATAATAAGTACTTCGTATTGTGAAAAATTACATCAGTACTTGTACTTGTACGTACTCTTCGTATACGGAATATGCTTGAAATTGGACGGTGAAATTCTCCTACCCTTCGGTGTTACATTGAATACAATTCCGTCCTAGTGGTGACCTGTTTAAATGTGTATGTGTATGTGTGCCTCTGTATTTTCAAAACCTATCCGTGAGTACGTGCATAACTTCACGTTATACGTACATAACATGCTGTTACGCAAATTTAGGCATTACACAGTTACTTCCATTTAATATTTTACAATATGCGAACATTTTATTGTGCGATATGAATATCGTATATACCATATAATAGAATCAAGCTTGTTGCTTGAACATATCCGAATTAAGAAATAAAAACTTTCGTGATTCACAGACGACAAATATAGAATATTGTAAATACTTTTATCAGTGTATAACTTTATGCAAAACAAAAGGGTAAAGTTAAATTATCTATTTAATTAATTAAAATTTAACTTCTTTTTCAACAATAAAATTTGATTTTTGAGATGAGAAAAGTAAATGCGTTGCTGAATTTAATAGAAACCGGTTTTTGATTGTAAGAATCCATTGAAAGGGAAACTTAAAACATTTTCGGCAGAAATAACAACACGTTTCTTAGCGCATTAACACAGTAAAATATTGAAAGTTTTAATTTGTTTACAAATCGCAAATGTACACATTTTTCAGATAATACAAAGTTTTTCCAGGTTTTATTTTTGTAAACAGCTTGTCTGTATAACATCTGCCAGACAACATGCAGATAGCAAGCTATAAATGTAGACATAGCTTCCACTCCACAACATACAAAAAGGTAAAAAAAATGGATTTATTAGAAATTCTAGAAATTAAAAAAGCAATAAAGACAACAGAAATTTAACAAATGAACAAACTGAATTCTGTGTATCCCGTTTATTAAAAGCTCTTAATTCAGTAAATTTTATATTTTACATTCAGAGTATATTTAGTTTAGTTAATTTTATATTTTGCATTCAGAGTATATTTAGTTTAGTTAATTTTATATTTTGCATTCAGAGTATATTTAGTTTAGTTAATTTTATATTTTTCATTCAGATTGGATTTAGTTTTTACAGACACCTGACCTTCCTTTGGCTCCTGCACCCCCTCTCCATCTTAACACCCTCACAGATGTTCCAATACACGCCCTAAACAGATGGCCACCACCACCACCACCACCTTTCCTCACACATCCTGTCTTTAGGTTTTAATTCATTCGTCTCTTTGACAATGATTTAAGTAGTCGAAACAGCTGTCAGAGTTAAATAAAATCTGTGAAACGTACCAAGTGTTTTTATATATTTTATAAAGCCTTTGTAAAAATTACTACTGCAAATACATGATGCTATTCCAGTTATACGTTAGATGGTTCGTCAGCTAGATAACCTGCATGCCACTTAACCTCAGTAAAGGTAAAATCCGTTCCATATAGTACACTATACATTGTTTCCTTTCAACTCCAGCGTGGGTTGCCAAATCACAGCGAGTAGTGTGTTGCCAACTGAGTGCTGCTCAGCGTTTAACTAAGCGTGCAAATTTAGTGAGTCTGGCTTAACACAAAGTGAAGTGAACAGTTCTGTCAAGCACTTTACGGACTAAACGTTCAACTACCCGGGCTGCTTTAATGAAACATCTACACTTTAGAAAAGCGAACTGTTAGATAATCTTACACTAAAAATTGTATAGCACGTATGAATCATATTATGAGGGACTTTTAATAAAATTTAGATAGTAAAATGGTCTCTAGTATTCTGGTGGAATCTTAAAAGTACCTATGAGATATATGTTACTCCTTTTGATAGTAACCATTAGAGAAAATTGCTTCCAATTTTATGTTTACAGGCATATTAACGACTTTATTATTAACTATTTTCTGTTACCAATGAGTACTCTCAGTTACCAACTGTTCTCTGTTACCCGTAGGAATATTACTACACATGAGTATAAGCTAACAGTGCGGAAGTAGAGATCAATTTTTGTAGTCATATGAGAAATTACATAATGCATTATATAATATTACAAACAATAATACAAACGTCGTGCCTTTTAATACACTCCAGAACAACAGTGACACTTGTACAATATGGTGGTCGAAAGAAAAATAAAAATAAAATGAAAATAATTTTATAATTGATGCTTGTAAACTCTAATCCAAACTCTAATAAACAAATTCTAACGAAATATTTCACTGTCCCATGATCTTATATCACAAAAGTAAATGCGTAGAGATGCTAACATAAAGCTGCTTATTTATAATCGTGTAACTTAGCTGCACATTATCGAATTAACAAAAATCAATTTTGAGATAATATCGCTTGCAAAACTTATTCTCTATTCTTTCCTGTTCATTTAAATGCGGATGCGCCATGCAAATTGTTAGCCTAGGTGGATGCCCAAGAATTTTACAGAGTCGGTCAACGGGATACCTTGGTTGTTTAACCATGCTATCTCGTGGCATTTTGTGAAGGTGATGTATGGTGAGTTAGTTTCATTTAATTGCATACTCCATTTTTCTCCCACTTTTTCAGTGCTGTGTAGCGAACTCTGTAGTAAAATGGTTGCTCCCATTGGGTCTTTGTTTATAGGAAAATCGCAGTATTGGCAGCGTACATAGCAGTGATGATCGCGTTATTACTAGTTGACAGGTCTGGTGGGAAAACAAGATAGAAAATTGATTCCTGAACACTTCCTTGGCCAACTCCTGATCTTATTGGGAACTATCTACCGAACTAACAACGCATTACAGCGGTCTTGTTGTAGTTTGTGCAATGTGGGGGTGGGCGGTAACGTCTGTTCTGTTATACGATAATTGTTTATTTAGTGTGATTTCCTGAATGCTGTCTTATTTTAATTTTAATTTTGAAACGAAAGCGCGTATTTCATTATTGTGTTGATAAGAAATTTTTTAATTAATTTTAAATAAATTAAGCTGTCTAAGCTTGGTGTCATTTTGTATTCTTTAGTAAACAGTATTACCGGCATTATCATCGTCATTACCATCAAGGCACCAATTTGTTTCATAGACCGTGTAAAATTTGACTTTAAATTGATACTAACATAAGACTATTATATTTCAAAAGCCTAAAATTTTTATATTTAATACTTAACATTCTCTTAATACACCATTGAGTTGGTACTAACAACATGTTTTTATATTACTTTTAATTTGAATAGAGTCATATACTTTCAAGCCTACGTATGTTATTCAGTGTAAAGTAGAACTGAAGTCGATTAGCAAAGGTGAATGTTGTCCTTCACAGAGGGAGCGTGTCCAATTAAAAAATCATTATAAACGGTTAATGCTCCTGTGACGCCTTCTTCCATAGAATTCAAAGTCAATTGGCAGCGTAGCTGGTATTTCAAAACATTGATCTGAACCATGTGTTCAGGTGTCACAAGTATCATTGAACTTTTTGCACACTCATATAATGATTGGTCGTCATCGTTTCTGTGTGTCCAGGTTTAAACATTTCTTCCTGGTCAAAACTTCACCATCTCAACCTCGGTTCACTCACATTTCTTTTTAAATGTGGGTCATACTCAACTGCTATCCTCGGTAGTCTATCTAGAGACATGTGTATGGCACTGTCCCTTCAGCTTGTATAGTAACGGTAAGTTGTGGTCATCAGCTCTACAACATCTAATGCAGCTGGTGTATCATCTTTACGTACCCCTTCCAATCTTGAATACCCTTGTACGCGCAAAGGGAATTCGTCTCCGCTGTCCGCAAGGCTTTTCAGTCATTCTGTCTTGGTACCAACAATTTTAAACAATAAAGTAACATTGTCACAGCTATAATCTTATAAAGTCTGACTTTCGACTCCTTGTGTGCCTTCTTCCACTATGTTTTTGATATTTTGAAAACTGTTTACCTTATTAGTTATTCCTTGTCAACTTCATATCGCTATGTCAAATTACACCCTATGCAACTCCTATAACGTTTATAAAAAAACTTCTCTGCTTTATAATATTTTGAAAATATGTTGGGCTTCTGTAAAAAAATCTAAATGTGGTTCAATGTTGTAGCATGACAGATAATCCACTTAAATCAATTACCAGATGATCATTAGTAAAAATCAAGTAGCCTATATGGAATATCCAGAAAGATCCAAATGAAAACCAAATAAAAAGCACAATAAATTACCATTATAACAACGAAAAGTAAACATAAAGAAAAAAATCTGCAACTAATATGAATGTACAACAAAATAAAACCACAGAAAACTAAAATTAAAAGAACAATAATGCCCAGGTAGGATAGGAGTAGGTAAGGAAGCTACCCAGACCAAGTAAACAGCCCAGTATAAACAAAAGTAAATAATAACTAAATGGTACTGAAGGAACCAAGAATGAAGAAGGAAGATATCCAAAACAAACAAAGATACCTAATGAACAGGGACAAGTGAAGATCACATAGAATAGAGGAAGTAGAACACGACCAATACCCAAAAGAAACCCAATAGGGAGAAAACGAAAACCCCTAAAGAAAGTAAATGTCACTATAGAAAGTATAACACCCCACCAAACCATAAACTCATGTAAAACTAATAAAAACAAAAAGTGTTTAAAGTGCTAAGTAGAAGTGCACCCAAGAAAGTTATTGTATAATTTAAATAGACAAATCTTAACAGTTCCCCCATGGTTAAACAATTTGATATTATAAAACTATGAAAGGACTAGTGATAGTATCAAGAAATAACCAGGGACTAGTGCAAGTTATTAGATTATCATAAATAAACTTTGAGAAGGTACATGAATTACTGTACATTTAAATAACTTTAAGTGTTTTTTAAAATAGTATCATGAATGATATTTAATCAAATAATATGGTGAAGGAGCAATGAATACTCTTTCTAATAAAATGCCACTGTTTATATGAGAACATTCAATGGAATAAATAGTATAAATAGATAGCTTGGAGTTAGTACATAAAGTGACGGGGAATACATCCCTAAAATTAAGAAAAACAGATAAGACTGTAACCAAATAGTTTTAAGGGAGTGTTAAAAATTTAATGGAACAAAATGTTAGGTTCCAATTTCAATATATGAACTCTATAAAAAAGATTTAGAAATAGAGATTTATCCTTGTATTTCGTTTAGAGATTAATGTTATTTTGTTTAGTAGTTTGAATTAGGAATGCCATATCTGAATGTGTATATCATTCCTATATAGTAAAATGTTTTTTAGAAGTTACTGTAAGTAATCAGTACAAAAAAGGTATGATTCTAAATACCAGATTTAATGTTAAATAATTGTTATGTTTTAATTGTTTAAAATCAATACTAAAGGTTATAGTAGTAAAAGAAGAAATTATTAATGAATATTGTTACGACGGTCTACTCGCTCGTCGTAGGTACAGTGGAAACAAAATAAGTACAAGACACCAATTAAGTCACTAATCACACCTTTAATTGTTATAGTAAAACAGTTCGTAATTAACAACACAGTGTCTACAACAAATCAAATGAAATTGCTCATACGCAATAAAATGTCCACTAATATTAAAACTCAACTGTATTACAATTATACCGTCCGAATATAAAACGCAACACTTCACTAATAACTATTTGAACGTACACCGTAATAACTCGAACCGCTCTGTAAATATATCGCACTAATACTCTCGAACCGCACAGTCAAAAATCTCACATTGAACTGAAAACTAAGGCCGCGACGCGATGTATTTATAGTTACGCTCACACACCAGAAGCTTCCAAACTGCGTCTTATCTCTCGCGAACTACGTAATTGCTGCGGCCTTGACACAGTCCGAGCGCCCGAGCGAAGGCTGGCCCAGTCGAGAAAATTCTCGCAACATGCGTTTAGTAGCACGTACACCACACGCTTACGTCGAGATCTTTCTGGCGCATTCGATAAACGCGTAGATTGTTCTGTGCTGTCGTAGCAATATTATATTAGAATAGAAGGTCAGAAAAGGGTATGAACTAACTGTATTATTAAAAACTTTGTAAGTAACAACAGATAAAATCTAGGCCAGATAGTAAATTTAGACTACATTATAATTGACAAATCTAGTCCTATAAACGAACTAAACTGATGAAATTTATGTAAGATAAACCCACCATATAGTAATACAATGTAACTTATACTTTATAAAGATATTGTCAGAAGATAAGTAAAATTATAAATAAAAATGAAATGTATTAACTAAAATTTCAGAGGAGGAGTCATAGATAAATGAATTATATTTAAAAACAATAGCTAATGAACAAAATTGCAAGAAATTAAGGAAAGATAAACAATTATATCAAATTTAGATTCAGTATAATAATAATTATATCAGAGAAAATGGCTATTATCTGGACAAGGGCAGGAAACCCAAATTTAAGCCTACTTTTCCAACATGAAAGAAATATAACTTTTTTAAACAAAAACTTTGTAAAACTATATTAATTAGTACCAAAATAAGCAAAATAGATTAAAGAAACCGAATATGTATTTAGTATTTCATACAGTTAAATAATAACGAAAATATTTTCCGTGTATAATGTATACAATATACACAATATTGTATATTGTATATATTTTGTGTATATTATATACACAAAATAATTTTATATATTATTTTGTATAATATATAAAATGTATCGGAAGCTAAGATTATTTGAAACAATGTATGATCTATATTAAATTGGCTAAGAATTTCAGGAGACGAAGGAAATGAGAACAGTTAATTATTATCCGTTGAAGCGAACACTTAAACGAGGTTTTGCCCCGTATAACCTATATTAATGGCGTGCGATACTTAAATTGAGTTCAGTGCAAATTTTGTAATTTTTTTAATTTGGAATTTTAACTTGAGAAGCAGTGAAAACAAACAATAAACAGTGAACTACAGATAAACAGAACCACATACGCCTAAATAATTGAACTAACACCACTACAAATAAATTTTACTGATGAAACAAAAAGGGTTATATACGACACATTTAACCAAAGTGAAATAGACATCATAATACACATTTACACCAAGTGAACTAATAAACACTACACCAGGAACACTCATTTAACTCCAGAACTAATATCCACAATTGCTGAGACGAAGAAACAGTGAAAAGACATCTTTATGGTAAGAAATATTCATCGAGAGGTGATTGACATTCAACTACGCATACTTCTGTCGGCCATTTTGATTTTCCCAGCATTCTATTCGAGGTGGAACAAATGAACGTCTAGTCTGCATTGGTTCGAATACTATACTATATAAACCTTCTATATTGATTAATAACTTTGTAATTGTTAGTTTTAAGACAATTTTATTGTAAATGTTATACTTTCTTGGCCCTACCCTTCTCTGGCTGTTCTAACATAACCGTTAAAAGAACAATATTTTATATACACTATTAAAGTAAAGTTTTTGTCGACCGGGCCTGAGTAACGAGTCGATACTGTTGTTAACAATCGATTACTATCGATATTTTTAATAAATTGTTAATAAACACTATAATTTTGTAAATTGGTTGAATTTTACTTTAAATATAATTAAGGAATAAGTTAATTCAAGAACACGGACTAACCGAAAAGCGTTATTTACGAAAATAAGGAGCATATTGAAGAAGAAGAAGAGCCGTCTATCGACCAGTACCGGAGTTAACCATATTAACTTAGAAGTTATTCATAGAAAGTGACACCACAACACTATCAACCATAATATAATTAAAATTTTTACACCAGATAATAACAAAAATTATTTCCTAAATACAGATAACAAAAAACCCGAAACAAATATTTTTTCAGAAAAAACAAAATTTTTATTTTAAAATAAATTTTTTTTTATTTCAAATTTTAACAAATTATAACATTATTATTTTGTAACAACGAAGGGGAACGTTACAATGTTAACACTTGAAAATCGTCTCTATCCATTACTGACCTATTTTATTAAATCACTGAAAAAGTTTCACTTCTTAAATTTAAACAAAACACTCTGAAACATTAAAACACTTCATAAACACAAATGTATCTTTTAGTAATACTCTTTAAACCAATAGTTATACAAGCTACGATGATAATAAATACATATAAGCAAGTTTAAAAACAACTTATTTTATTTTGTGTTTGATAGGCATTTATTCTCTAAGTGTCTTACTACGGTAACAAATTAGTATTTATGAAATGAGTATTATATAAGTTATATACGTTTTAGAATTAACTGTCTAAAGACGGCTGCCAATTACATGTGTATTCAAACCTTTTTTTAATGATTAGTTAGGGTTTCACTATTAATTGGGTGACTTTCACTGGGTCAGTTATTTCACTATTTTACAGCTCGTACGGTAGAAAAATATTTCATCACTGTCAACACTAAGTATGTAAAGAGAATACATGAATTCTGATCTGAAGGTACTGGAGTAAATTACCAAACACCAGATAAGCTTGATATTTACAATTTTCATTAGCACTTCATAAAAAATAATTATCTTAGTGTTACAAAATTTATCTAAGTTATGCAGATTCTAAAGAGTACAATACACCAGTAATAAAATTCATTAAATCAAATAACGTTTAGTAGTTATCGTATTAACACTTGATTTCTCTCGATAAATTAATGCAGAGTCTCTAGCAACTATTCACGAAACAACTTGACACAACATTGTATCAATTGTACAATTCGTGGAACTGCAAAATTAGAAGCATTCCGCACTCCACATACTTTTCTATCTAAAGGTCACTTGTAGTCTGTACTTCTGTCTAGAATCCTTCAGATGTAACTAAATAAATCAAAGCATATCCGGAATGCGCAATGTCGACTAACCGTGCCTGACATTACGCGACCGACACCTTTGTTACCGTGCTGGCATAGGAAGCTTGACGAACTACACGTGGTTACGTTTAGTTGCAGAGAGATTCCATTTTATTGCTTTGAATTTACAGGTACTGGTAGTAAAAATAATATATATTGTTACATTATAAAAGTGAGATGTAATAATAAATAAAATTCAGTTTTTGTCTCCAGACTCTCGACGTAAGCGGAAAATGTATGTACATCTTCAAAATGTATTTAAGTGTGAATCTTGAAGATGATTTATTACAAAAAATATTGAACTTGTACACAAAATTTAGGTTTAACCAACAAATCATTCAAATCAAAACGCTTAAGTTTACACAAGTTTTTATGTAATGTCTAGTACATAATGCCACACTTAAATACATTTTCTCGGTGAAAATAATTCAAAGTATTATGTTTAGTGTTTATTCGTCCGTCATGACGAGTCTCTTGTTTATTCTGGGAACATGAATCGTAAACACATTTTGCCACAATTACACCTGCCCTTTCACGGACCAAATTCGTCAAGAAAACTGAAATAGAGAAAACGCATAGTGCAGGTTGTTTGTAAAGTTACTTAAAGCACTAACGAAAACAAGAAAAACAGCAGCTTCAAAAACATGAATAATAATAATAATAATATCCTCAAACATCATCATTAGTATTTTTGTCGCTTTTGATTAATACATCGTCTGACGATCCCTGTAAAAGCAGGCATCCCAGATCGTGTTGTGTGCTGCTCATTTTGCATAAAATATAAAGGTGTATTATACGACCTACTGTTTAGTTTAAAAGTAGAATGAATGTAGCAAAAATAAAATAGATGCTGACTTCTATGAACATTTGTATCGAGATCAGGAAAATAACATGAAATCATTTGTGTGCGATGTGGTTCTGTAGGGTTCTGAAACATTGATACTGAGGAAAAGAAACAAGAAACGAATAGAGGACTTTGGGGCATGGTGCTGCAGGGGAGTTCAAGGGATTACATGGGGAAAGCGGACAAGCAATTATGAGCTATTAAATTTATAAATAAACGATAAATTTATGAAAAAGCCTCAGGGTGAAACGACGTTGATTTTAAACACCTAATTAGGCATGTCGGGTACGTAAAAACATGCTGCAGATGAAACTTAGTGGAAACAATTGCTAGGAGACAACCAAGAAAAATGTGTCTGGATCGAATGGGTGGAGAATGTGGCTTGAGTAGATAGATAAGATTAAAGGAGAGCGACATTACGTGGAAATCTCATGACTACAAAATATCCCTGCCTACTAGTTTTTGGGTTCAGAACAGATAAAGTTGAAGTATAGATATGGCGGTCAGTTTACTTCTTAATTGTTATGTATAATTTTTATATTACTTTTTGAAAAACACAAAAATGCTCTTTATTAAGTCATTTTGTATACAATAGCAGTCTGGAGAAAGACAATGTCATCCAGTACAACATGACTGAAATAAGCATATCTTAAAAGTAACATTTCATAACTGTAAAAGTAAACAAGTAAATATCAGTCACAAGTTTGTTTTTAAAAAATTTATACAATTAAAAATCAGATAATTTGAATTCACGGTCATATGCAAACGGGTAAACAGATTTCCACATGGGAGTAATTTTACCCATGTGGGAATACAAGCGCCTCTAATAATAATAATTAATATTCACTTACATAAAATGTGGTTGTTGCCGAAGCATAGTTACGAGTAATAACACAACACGGTAGGTTCAGGATAGGAGTAGGTGTGTAGGATAGTGGTATTCAGCGTGTAGTGGTATGCTGATTTCAGCAGCTACAGCAGCTATCTGTGACGAGATAATATAATTAGCTGTCACATTATAAAGCAGTCCCCCACGGCGGAGAATGAAGGGAATGCGTTTCGGTTTCTAACAGTCATGTTAGGATAAACCACGAGAGATTCGTGCATTTGCTCTGACATATACGGTAAACGTTAGTTTACAGAAGTTGTAGTCACAGAAATGAAAGTAACCAAACCAGTACATTTATATTTATAAATGGTTATTTTTTCTGAAACATTTTCTTCAGAAGTAACCGAAGAACAACCAATGATGTCTACCTACACCGCCTGGCCAAGTATTACTTCAGAGACGGTTCGCCAGTTCGGGACGAACAGTCTTAAGGAGGGAGCAGTGTTACGAGAAGCCTACCGAACAACCTCAACATTCTCCACTCCCCCCGTCCAGTGTGGCAGCTGTTGCGTCAGTCAACTACGTGATACGTGATTCTAGTGAGTTCCAAGAACACTTGAGATAAGCGTTAAGCCGCCGGCGGCGTTCAGTTAAGGAGGAAAAGCTGTACTGCACCGCAGCGCGGCGTATATAAAGCCATAGCAACCGGGTTGTCAGTTCAGTTACGGAGCGATTTTTCGCTAGTGCGGATTGAGTGTTTGACGAAGTGAACTAGTATTGTGTTAATAATTGTGTGAAACGCTATTAATAGACAATTTGTATTGCGTGTGGACAAATCTAACTGGAAATATTGTACGAGTTAATTACAAACTGTGTAATTGTGAAAATTAAAGTTGGTGATTAGTAACGTTATTGGTGTCTTCCATTTTGTTTCCACTGTGCCTACGACGACCAAGTAGACCGTCGTAACAATACCTTGATTCAAAACAACTAATTTTACTGTTCAACAGTAGTACGCAAACATAGAGGGTGTCTTCTTGCTGTCGTACCAATTTTCCATGGTGTAGAAAACACTGGTTAAAACGTTCGAGATGTTCAGCACTCACAGAACACACGTTTTGGTGGAAAACCTTGGTAGTAATAAAGAAAAAATACTTTCGAAGACACAAAATATACTAAATTTTTATATGAAAGAAACGACTTCTTGTATAATTCCATGTAGAAATCGGTCTTATTATTTTGGAAACAGATATTATCGGCATACTTAAACCACGGCCACGCCCCCTTTTAAGTGGGATTTAGCTTGGCATCAAAAGTTTATTTTTTTTATTAACTGTCTTATTTGAGGTCCGACAAACTTTCCTTCTATTATTAATTAATGTTACTAATGTTATTATTGTTTTAATGTTATTATTAATGTTATTAATATGACATCATAATAATTTGTGGGAACCCTTACCCTTAAACTGTACAGAAAGCAGTTGGCGTCGCTGTGAAGTGCCTTGACGAAATTTTACAGAAGGCCCAGTTTGGTATGCAGGGCCAAATATATTTGATTTATGCTAAATATAAACAAGGATATTCCCTTATCTGCAGAACTCGAGCGTTTAGTATTACACAAAATCAGATATTAAATAAATTTTTAATTGTAATAATAATTACGAAAATCGTTATTACACTACTATCTTTTGTTTTGTAAAGTAAAAATTGGTAGGTAATCATACAATATTATCAAACGCTAAGAATTCAAAGCAATCGGATTTGTGTAAAAATGTCCTTTATTCTGACACCTAGCTAAAGTTTTACAATGTTATTCAAATTTTGTTTTTTTAGTCCCTGGGGTACTAAAAGTTTGAAATTTTCAAAACGTAGCACTACATTCATATGTTAAATAAAATTAACTTGTTAATTTAAAAAGTAAACCCTATGTTAAGATTTTGCTTAAAAAGTCCTTGATACCTGACATTTGATTTTTGTAATTTTTCACAATTTTGACTCCTCACATTTTTGCCTCCCGTCCCCTTATTTTTGAGGAAATCAATCTCAAAACAACAATGTATTGTAGGGTAAGTAATATGGGCAGGTACGTTAAATTTTAGGACAATCGGGTTCAAAAGTTAACGTCAGATATATCCTAAAATATACAGACACACAATTCCTAAACGGTCCAGTTAAAATTGAAAATTCTCTTTGCTCATTCCACGATTTGAGGAAACAGCAAACCTTCTGTAACTTTTCCTTTCCTGGAGTGAACACTAAACAACTTCTTCTGTCTGTGACTATATCTGCTATCCCACTTACATTGTAAAAAACTGTACATTTTGTGTAGAATTTTTAGAACACAAGAAATATGGCAAAAAACTTTAAGTTGCCACAGATGGGCCTATGCCTGAGTACTTATTGTATTCAGTTTTTCCTCAAACTGATTTCGTACTTTCATACCGCACTTCTATAATAGTGGCATGTTCGAGTGGAGTAGAAATAACTTTGTTTGCTTTGTGAAAGAGCTCACATTTTTAGTACAAACGTCTGACGATTTAATAAATAAAAACCTCCCTTTTTGGTTTGTAATTTAGGCCAAGTATCATTATTATAGTTCTAGCAGAAACGTTATTGGGAACACAATAAATTCTCTTATTGGGAATAGAATATATGAAAATCATCGTGGTGCTTCCAAAAATAACATATCTTTGTGTCACGGTTTAGAAAATTTCAACCTTATAGCATAAAACCTTAATGGTTGGCCTATGCTTGAGAGATTCATATCACGTACTAAATCGTTAAGATCGCTTTGGCTAATAAATATGGCTCACCTCCCGTTGTTTTTGCTAACAAATCTGTACCTTCGAAATGGTTTGCCTCTTTTTGTTTTGTTACCTTTACTTTCTAATTATTATCAGTCCCATGAATATGTTCAGGAGAACATATTTTATTTTCCTTACGGCAAAATCTCAACGTAACGTATAGGCCTAATAGCAGTCATTAAACAGGGATATTTGGCACTGTGCTTAGATTTGTTTGCGATCCCTGTAATTTTTGTCAAAAAAAAAATACATTTGTAGGAATGACATTTTGGCTCTCTCCGATCCATCGGTATAGCAAACATTTTGGACGGAGTAGTTTTAGCCTGAAAGACGTTTAGCTGAAATTACACAATAAATATAAAGATCCAAAATTTTGTCTCGTGCTTAGCAACCGAAGTAAAGGTAATATCACTTTTTAATTAATGCTTTAAAATTACGCTTTCGAGATTTAAACGTACCTCCTCCTCACATATTGTAAAAATGCTCCGGCGATATCAAATAACTTGTTCTCCAAGGAATAATAAACTATGCGTAATTTTCTGTATCGCATATTGTTCACACGGTTTTAGGTAAAACCACGTGTAAAACATACTGTATGTTTTTAATTTATACTTGACAACAAACTATCAGTAATTAGGACTATAATTTTCTAACGTGAATAAAGTTAACGTTAAAAAATTATACTTAAAATACTTAAGTTAGAAATTAAAATAAAAGTAACAATTATTACTGTTTTTATTTTTTATAGAATTGGAGATAAAAGTTTGATCTCTGTTAGCAGTAGAATCTGTATAGAAGCACATTAATTTAGAGTGAATTAGCGTTTAAGATAACTTTGCTTCTAGCAAAGCATGTGCATGAAATGTTTGATGCAGTGGTTAACTTTTGTTTCAGTAAAAATCTGATCTAGTAAGAGTGTTATATTTGTCCTTGATACACATTTCGATCTTAGATCTTTTGAAGTTTATAGACGGTTCATTGTTGCTCATTTCATTAGACCATTCAAATCCTGTGTAGTTGCTAGTATTAAAGGCTAGTGATAATTTTACTGAAGTCAAGTAGCTAGATAGCAGTTATTCCTCGTATTGGAAACAATAAGACTATGGTGTGTAAATATGTTATAATTTATAACAGTTTTTTTTTTTGTGTATGGAAAATAAATTTCCTCACCGAGTGTAGAACTCCCATCACATATGGACTACTCACTGAAACTCCTTTTATAGCAATCTGGGAGCCTAGCATGGGATTGTTTATCACACTAATTTAACCTAAGCCATTTGCTTGCGCATAAAAGCTTAAGTGTGATTGTTTGCAGGCTCTCCAAGTTCGCCTTCTTTGTCGAAAGGATGCTTTCTACGTATCACGCCACATCGACCAGGCAACTGGACTCTAGGCAGACAATCGGATCATAGATCCTACGATGTTTTCCGGAGTCATCGTGACGTTCTCTGCCACCAGGGATCCTCTTGTTTTTGTGGTCCTTTCAGATTGCAGAAAGTATGTTCTGCGTCATCCACAACCCCCAAAGAGTATAGCCAATTCGGGTGCCCTTTATTACTTCTGGATTACGATTGTAAATATCTCAGGAACTACATCGGGTAGAATCCGTCGACCTTCAGTTCGCGGCCCCATGTGATGAGCACCCCAGTAAAGCGTCCTCTCGTCTCCTTGTTCTAGCCCTTTTGCACACCCATTGAAAGTGCGGAATCTCTCTTATTGTCGCGCTATCTCCTTGTGGACCTTGGGTTTTCTCTGGTACACAACTCTTCACACCTTGGAAAGTACATCTATTGGGATGAGCTAAGCGACTACCAAAGAAGCTGCTTGTGAGACGGTGGGGTGAGAAGATGTTACCATGAAGCTCCCCGCCTCTGCACCTGAGTACATTTGCAACTTATGGCAGTACGCTTTCATATCCAGCGCATCCGTCTATATTTCTGCTCGGTCCAAAACGACTGACTAGGCCGTTGTCAGCATCAGGCGGCGCTAAGCAGATTTTAGCACCCTCCCCAAAAAGTTAGAAATTAATATAATAAGTGGAAAGGCACATTTAACAGCTTGGTCTCCCTTTGCGTAATCTGCTCCGAGAAGCTCATACTTGGATTAAACAGCCACAGGTTTTGTCATGACAATCATGACATTGACCCGCAGAGGCAAGATGGTGCGAATTCTTCTTCAGGATTACGACTTTAGATTTGTTCAAATTTACGACAGTTGATGTGCTGCGATCCAGCTGTTGACATTCGGCACTGTCCGTTTAAATTTGATGTGCCGCTACGATTGTCCGAGCCGCAATAACTGGTGACACATCGTCGGCATACCCGATCAGGCACGTCTCCCCAGTAATTTCTCTACTCGCAGCAGACTGTCGTCGGCTATATTCCTGATATGAGGCCCTAGATCCGATCCCTGAGCTGTCTTAGACGCTACTGCCATTCTCCACTGTCCTTCCCCGATTGAGCAAAGTAAGGAGCGATCTTTCAAGTATTTATCTTACAACCGTAGTATGCACTTATGAAGAAGGAGCAACATATTGCGCTGCCCGGAACATGCGTTTTCAGATGTATAGCCTATGACGAGTATTTATATGATAGCCTATTCTTAATATTTACTCCATATCTTCAGCCAAGTTATTTTTATTAACAACCACCTAACACCAACTTGTCACCAGTTTGCATTGCATTGTTAGTCGCTTCGCTCTGACAAGCAATCTTTTGCTTTTTACATTGCCAATTTTTTTTAGGTTTTCATTTTGTCCCATTTAATTTGCATACGTAATTTGAAATCAACTGATCATCATTACCCCGCGGGTGGGGGAATACCGATCAAAGCCCATTTTTTACTTTTTATGCAATAAGAAAAGCTCCTTTCAACTTTAACGCTTACAGTGTATAACTAATAATCTGCTCTGTGATATCAACAATTTTTTACATTTGTTTTTAACTTTTAGCCAATTCTTCAATTTGTATCGAATTTCTCCCTTAGGTGATCGGGGCTACCCCACTCTCCCCTACACAGTATAATATGTAAATTCAGTATCACATAATGGAAACACAATCACAGTATAATTACTCGAACTGCGTTTTATATGTCGTCATCTTCTTGGTAACTAGGAGCTTTTGCTAAATGTGCGCATTTTTGCCTATTTAGGCTTCAGCATTTAATATTCAAAATTCAAACTATATGGGAATTTGATTTTATTTGCTCCTAATGCTGTTATAATACTAAAAGCTGCAAATAATTATGAATTATATAAGAAAGCTAATCTGGACCTAAGTTTAATAAATAAATCGCCACAGTCTAGTAAATTCTCTCCTAATATATGGAAACACAACATACAGATTTATCTCCTTCATATTCAGCTAACTTATTCATAATTATACTTGTAATATAAATAATTGTGAATGTGCAGAGTTAAATTAAATAAATTCTTATAACTGTCCTTGTCTAACAATTGATGAATATCTTGATTTTAAAATTACATGTAGAACAAATGTAAAAAACAACCAAGAAATCTATTAAGGCATTGGCAATATGCACTTATTCAGAAAACTTTAGAAAAGCAGTACTCTAGTTTTCTAAGTTTGCATATAAATGAAATATGTAATTTTTACATGGAAATAGTAACTCTACATTTCTTTCTGAATTACATAAAAAATTATTTTTAGTTATAAGATAGATGATACATTACCAATTAATAAGTTGTTTTTGTGTGGAAAATTAGTCTAAGTTCGTATGAACAAGTTACATATAAGTTATCTAAGTTCAGGTGAATTGATAATATAAATAAAACTCACAATTATAGTGATTACTCCTTTTGAAAATAAATATTTTAATAAACATATAGATACTCTAAACACTCACTTTGAAAACATACAAAATCAATTAGAATTTTTATATTTTAAGCATACACTCTGAACACATTCTCACATCTAACTTACAAACTTTTACATTACTTACTTCTTTCACATTACAGTCACATTCCTTATGATGAGAAAACATTATTCTCTTTTTAAGTAGCCTATGTTTTCGACTAAAAATTATAAACAAATTTAAGCATATTTAGTTTATCATTAATCAATATATATGTAACAATTTTAAATAATTTCAACGGTAAATGTGAGTAAGCTTAAAGCAGTTATAATTTATAAATTTCGTTTTATATTGTGAATCAATATTCCTTAATTGGAAGTATAATGCAAGTTGCCGACATAATAATTACTGTTAGGCGAAGCTTGAAATTTATTACAAGGGGTAAGTTTGCAAAGCAACTAGCTAATGTTGCTCACCAGTCTCGTAACGGTTGCGTATAATCAAGGAAACAGGAACACCTGTTGGTCTGGCTATAAATGATCGCTGCAATTACTTAAAACTTTCTGTCACGTTGCTTTCTGGTTATCTTTGTTGCCAACATCATGTGCGCATACTCTTATTTCGTGCTAAAGTTTAATTTAAACAAGAGTTTATTTTAACAGAGCTACTTTAAGTACATGAAGCCTGACTAAAGT
Source organism: Magicicada septendecula (assembly GCA_034769895.1). Classification (NCBI taxonomy): domain Eukaryota; kingdom Metazoa; phylum Arthropoda; class Insecta; order Hemiptera; family Cicadidae; genus Magicicada; species Magicicada septendecula. The sequence continues at coordinate 432,192,896 of CM068372.1, read as the reverse complement.
TTAGCTGACTACAGAATCATGAGTCAGGCTTAGTTCAACAGTGGGTCTGACACCTTGTTACTAACTTAATGCTCCTAGATTCGATTCTCGGCGCACTGAAAGATCAGAGCGTTTGTTTCAGCCACCAGATCAAACTAATTTATGATAGTAAGTACTTGTGTTAGTGTAAAAATTGAAAACTGGAACGTAAAGTCGCACTACCTTCCTTAAATACATAACGGCTTAGATAATGTAGCGCAGATTTCAGTGACACTCCTAAATTCGTTAGGTGAAACCTTATAGTAATCATTATTAGGTATATTATTATTATTATTATTATTATTATTATTATTATTATTATTATTATTATTATTAAAATAAATTATCTCCCTGAATGTTGGGCGTCTTCTGACTGTCAGTAAAGAAGTAGATGATCCTGTCTTTCCCTTATCCTAGAGCCCCTGCGCATATTGGGCACATCGGGAAAAGTTGTTGTGAGGCTCTTCCGGGGGGAGACTCATGGGATTGTTGCAGGTGACATTATTATTTCGCCGAGGCGGTATGAATATAGACGCAATCTACGATCGACGCAATTCTCAGGGTGGCTGATGCAGTCAGAAAAGCAGAGTGCCATATTCACTTCTTACGTCGGTTGGTGCTTTTTGAGACGCTCGACGTGAAGAATCCCTTCAAGAAAGCGGGTAGTGCGAAATGTTCCTTCTCCATAAGTGGATACTACGGATGTAAGATAAGTAATTGATAGATCGCTCCTTACTTTGTTCAACCGGGGAAGGACAGTGGACAATGGCAGTAGCGTCTGAGACAGCTCAGGGATCGGATCTAGGGCCTCGTATCAGGAATGTAGCCGACGACAGTCTGCTGCGAGTAGAGAAGTTACTGGGGAGACGTGCGTGATCGGGTATGCCGACGATGTGTCACCAGTTATTGGGGCTCGGACAACTGTCCCGGCACATCAAATTTAAACGGACAATGCCGAATGTCAACAGCTCGATCGCAGCACATCAACTGTAGTTATATTTGAATAAATCTAAGGTCGTAATCCTGAAGGAGAATTCGCACCATCTTGCCTCTGCGGGTCAATATCATGATTGTCGGGACAAAACCTGTGGCTGTTTAATCCAAGTATGAGCTTCTCGGAGCAGATTACGCAAACGGAGGACCAAGCCGTTAAAGGTGCCTTTCCACTCATTAGATTAATTTCTAACTTCGGGGGGAGGGGGCTCAAATCCGCTTAGCGCCGCCTGCTGATGACAACAGCGTAGTCAGTCGTTTTGGACCGAGCAGAAGTACAGCCGGATGCAGTTGCAAGTGTACTCAGGTGCAGAGGAGGGAACCTTGATGGTAACATCTCATCCCACTGTCTCACAGCCAGCTGCTTTGGTGGTCGCTTAGCTTATCTCAATACATCTACTTTGCAAGGTGTGAAGAGTTGTCTACCAGAGGAAACCCGAAGTCGACAAGGAGATCACGCGACAAGAAGAGAGATTCCGCACTCTTGACAGAAGTGCAAAAGGGCTCGAGGCGAGAGGACGGTTGACTGTGATGCTAATCACGTGAGGCCGCAAACTGAAGGAAGTATGGGGTCGTCGGATTCTACACGATGTAGCTCCTGATCGTTCATGGATACTTCCGACCGTATCGACAAGTAATGAAAGGCTACTTTCCGGGGTTGTGTATGACGCGGAACATACCTTTCAAAATCTGAAAGGTCAGTCAAAAGAAGATTACGCCAATATAAGCGTCACATAAACGGATGTACCCAAAAACCTGCAACACACACACGCACATATATAAAATTAATAATAACAAACTTTTAACAAAAGTATATTTTTCACGTTTCACAGACAGTATTCTGTATCATCAGAGGTTTGTTTGAAGTTTAATTAAATGTTTCGCTTACAATATACGTAGTTAACGTATAATCGATTTTATTTCGATTTTAATTTCGATTGGTGTAATGTTTATGTAGTCAGCTATTTATTATGTATTTAATGTTTTATTTTACTATTATAATAAATTTATGATTTTAAATAAATCGTCTTGTTTTGTTTTTATTTGAATTTCTTCTTTAATTAGTAGATTATTATTATTGTGTTTGTAAGCATTAAGATTTTTCCAGATACTTATTTTGTTAACTTTTAATACGTTTATAATTAATTTGACATTTTGAATGTCTGGAAATGTATGTTTATTGTTTAAACAGTGTGGGGCTAAATTAGAATTTTAAAGGTTAGGTTTCAAAAACGAATCAGAATTATATTCAGTTAAAATAAAATAAATTAGTATGATAGTATATATAATATAAATGTGGTGGTAAATTTTATAATTTAATTGAATTGTTCCTGTTATTTTCGTAGTTGTAAAGTTGCGACATAAATACTAATAACTTGTTATATTTGAGACCTAAACAATTAGGGTAATTATTTGTTTGATAAACCAATTAGTCAGCACCAAATTTATAAAATGACTTATCCATAATACTTTGGTTCAGTCTGCAGTTTGAAATGTTAATATAATAGATGTTTCTGCTAAAAAAGGCCCAGTTATTCTCTACTATGTATTTAAACTTACACATTTAGGGTTCGTATATTACATAAAATACACGCTTCTGTATTAATACTAACCTTGGTGTATTTTAGATTCAACTTTAACTCTGTTAACACTTAGAGGATCTTAGTACATCAATTTCTTCAACCTTGAGATTTATATTAAATTCCCAGCGGACTCGAAATAAACCATATATAAAGTGAATAGAGCTGCTTGGCGGAGATAGCCGTCAGAGCAATATTAAGCCATTTGTGTTCATCGCAATATATGTGAAAGTGCGATAAATAAATTCCATGGTATTCAGTAATAACGAGTACACTATTTCGCATTTCTAATAAATACGCACACACATCCGTGCGCGTGTGTGTGTTTGGTTGGTTGGTTGTGTGTTTTTGAATTTGTAACGTTTTGTTTTTATATGACAGTAGAAGCGTCACTTTTAGAACCATATTTTTAAAGTATCCTTTTTTCCATAATTTATTGACCGTTTAAAATATAATTTATTTAGGTCACCTAAAAAAATATCAGTTATTATATACATATGCCAATTAATACTGAATAAATTTTTAATGCAAACCTTGATAGACTTGCTGTGAAGTATACAATAAATCGTATCAAATACTGGCTGTCAACTGCAGACAAAAACATTATTTTCTGCCAGAAAGTCACAATGATAAGACTCGTCTTGCATGAAAACAAATTTCCATTTGATAACCAGTAACTGAGGTGAAGGAAAAGGTGACTTTTGAGGACCGTTCTGTACTGGTCTCGCTTTGTAACACCTTGCCTTAAGTACAGTGCAGTGTATTTGGGTAGCCAATCTTGTTCTAGTCATTTCCAAATTATCCTGCAACTTCCTTGGACTAAATCAATCATTTGTAAGCCATTGCATATATTATCCTGGCTGCTTAACATGGTCTGTGCTGAAAACGTAGTGTCGTATCTTAACAGGAGATGACGATACTTGCACAGCGTATATTTTAATATTGTTATAATTGCCTTTCTGATTTCCCTTCTGTTGTTTTTTTGAGTAAGTATTTATTCACTAAGAAGGGTTCAAGCCTATGAATAATACTTTCCAAAAATTGGCCACAAATAACTATACTGAAGTAATGAATTTTGTTCTAGGACATTAAACCAAACAGATGATATAAACGTCTTAATGAGTATTTGTAACATCTTTCAGGAAATTTTTATGATAAAAGCATCTTTCAGTTGAAGTGTTTAAGGAAAGGATTTGTGATGGTAGGCGCTACATCAACAAACCTTACTGCATATGCCGCTCAACAAAACGCTGCCCATATTTTTCAACTATGTTACTGTCTTTTATATGTAGAGAAGTTTTACAAATTTTCTGAAAACAACTCGCCAGTTAGATAACGCAAGTTAGTTGTAAGTAAGTTTTTATATTTGTTTTAATGAAAGGATATTATAATTGTTTTGGCTGTAACGTAATCTTAGTGAGATTTTTTCTTATCATTCTTTGTAGAAATTTAGTAGATACTTGCAGTATTTATCACAAGTGAAGTAAATACGTATTAATGCATATCAGAAGTATAATTATCGTACATTGTTGAACCCAACACTTTGATTTGAGATATTAATATTTTTTCTTACGATGCAGTAAAGTTTTCCTTCTAGCAACACCTTCTTTGAAGTCGTAAACTCTGGCGATGAAGCTTAACGTAAACAAAACATTATACATCTCTTGTAAAACTTTGTCTATTAAAAAGCTGGTGCTATAAATAACCGCGTAACTATAATGATCACAATAACGTTTCACTATACTACATTATTACACATCGTGATTTATTATCTTTAAAATAATTTACGTTTATGTCTTCTTCGTCCAATTTAATGTTACTCACTTCGCAAACTTAAATAGTGTTGAAACTAGTAGTAGTCACTTTGCAAAATACTAGTGGTCAGATTTTTCGCTTGTAGTAAACCACTGAGAAGACAATAAATTTTCTCGTTTAATAGTTTGCCAAATTCTCCCGTATTTTGACACACTTCCCCTATGCCTGTCTGTCTTTCTCTCTCTTTCAAAATTTGTGTTTCTCAAATACATTGTGAATTCTTCTCTCCTTATAATTCTCTATTAGTTGTAATATGACAACTCGACGGAAAAAGAGAGTTGATAATTGGGTAACTGCGTCTGATAATTGAGGAGGCTGTGACATAATCAGGCTATTGCTTTACCCCAATAGTAGATGGAGTTGGACTGGCTCTATCTTGAGCCAAGCTCACAGCACTAGACGACGAATTAACGCTATGTAAAGCTCATCCACTGAGCTACCCACCATTGTAAACAACAAATATATGTTAGAAGCATAGCTTTCGACTATAGTGGAGAAGAAACTTGTTAAAGTATGGCTATATATTGTAATATAACGAATGTAATAACGTAAAAATTAATAGTACGCCCAAGAAAATATCACGCTCTAGACTACTCTATTAACGGAAGTGTTTCCGAATACTCAATCAGATTTAGATCGTATTAAAATGGAGCAAGGTAATTTTTTCTTTCAAAAAGTATTAATCAATAATAATAGCAACATTTCATGTAACTAAGTACTGCATTTAGTTTATAATGAGCCATATTCTGTAGTAGATTTGAAATTTTATTTCTTGAACACATCTTTGACACACACACACACACACACACGCGCACACACACACACACACACACACACACACACACACAAGTTTCGATCATTTAGTTGTAATAAAAATAAATGTCCTGTAACAGTATGAACAAATAAATTGGGCTGCAATATCCATGCCAAGGCATTAAGTTATAAATCACACGGAGGAATTAGTTTTGTTCAAAGCATTTGACATATTCACACAAAATCATTTGGTACAGTATTTGAAGTGTATCGTATATCAAATATGTAGTAGTGCTACACACACACACACACAAGGCCTAGGTAGAACGTTATAAGGTTTGTTGAATCTATTATCTCATTGTAACAAAATGTAAATTGAAATAGAATAATACCTATATGTTTGTGCATTTAATGACATAAAACATTCAAAATCAAAAACTATAAACATATTTTTTAGAATTAGATATAAAACAAGTCTAAAATTACACTTCTTTAAAAGAGTAAATTTCTAAAAATAATTCTTACGATAAGTTGGTGTAACAATTATTGAGTTGTTAGTATACTTTTCACTAACGTGTGACGTCACTGGTAGCAACTGAAACGTCAGCCTGTTGCCTCTTACTAAATACGTCAATCTATGTTTTATTCATGTTTCCTTTATAAAGAGAAATTACTGCAACAGTTTGAAAAACATAATATGCTATTGCAATTGCTTACTATCCAATTGAATATTATGTTACTGCAATTGTGTAACATAATATGTCAGTATAATTCATTATGTCCTCTATACAAGCTTGCAGAAATATGACAAATTTGAACTGAATGTTTCAGAAATACGTAATTTGGAGTACAAAGGTAACTTGTGACGTAAACATTGAAGTTGATGTTTTAAACGTTATGAAAGAAGAAAGGACAATGTTAAAGCATATAAAAAAGTTATTATTTCATGTTTGTATTTAAAACGTCTTCTCTAAATAATTTCGGAACAGTAAAGATAATAAACGTATTATAAAACATACATTAAATACATAATTATATAAAAAAGAGGATAGGGGACATTACAGGATAGAAGGCCAAAACGTAGTTAAACTAAGATTATGCTTAACTTACCAACCAATTGGTAGAAGGTATGTTGTAGAAATGGTTACAGTAAAAACGAAACATCTCTGCAAAGACTATGGGGAAGCTACGATAAGACGGACTTGGTAGAAACACTTGTTCGATATGAGCTGAAAATGAGAGATGGAAGGCATGTTCTATCAGGAGATTGGTGGAGGGCAGAAGTTCCTGGTTAAAATATAAAGATCGGCATTTAAGTAAAGACGATTCTGTCATAATCCGTGGAATGGTGTTAACGTGTAAGAAATAATATTGAATATTAGGAAAATTATACTTTGACAGTTATAATGTTTATCAGAATGCAATAGTATACAGAAGTTGAAAAACTGATTTTTCAAATAAATTGCTTATTATACTGTACAAACGTAAGAAAACAGTATACATAAAACTACGCAGTATATGAGAACGCAAAGTAGTTGTCTATATATAATAATTATAAAAATGAATGAACAGATATTAAGAGTAAAGATTAAATTTAGAAACAATTTGTTTTAACACACGTCACAAAAAACAATAAAACATAAAAATTTTATGGTGTATTATAATTTTCAAAACAGCCATTCTGAATTACACAAATACATTTTTAGGGCATTGTGTATAAGCTGCCTTCTCTTTATCTGTCCAATTATAGGCGTTTTCGGCGGTTTCAAATTGCGTAAGGTACGTTGCTCTGTGTGTGCTTCCGTCAAAGGTTGGAGCCTTGACATGAACTGTCCCAACCGCAGATAAGGTGTCTTTCTCTGTTGTCTTTTCTGCATTTTTCATTGGTACAGTCTGTTCAGAAATTTGTTTTGGTTGGATCTTCATGAACTGCTGAACATCTTTTTTAATATTTTCTCTTACGTTTGCACTGAATTTTCTACTACAGATATTTTATTTAACACGGATCCTTCTATGACAGATATTTTTGTAGACATCGAGTCTTCAACACTCGAGACAGATTTTTCAACTTCAGATACTTTTAATGTCATTGCTTCTTGTACCTCCGACATTTTGGTAACTTGTTTATTAAGCTCACCTCGTAGAAGACCCAACTCTGCAGCTGTTTGTTCTTGTGTCTGCTTCTGCTCCTGTATTAACTCCTTGATGTCTGCTGTCTCGCGCTTCCGTTCCTCTGTCAGCCGTCTTTCCGACTCAAGCATCAGTACTTTCTGCCGTTCTTCAGTTTCCAGTATTAGTACTCTCTGTCGTTCTTGTGTTTTCAGCAGAAGTGATTTCTGTCTCTCTTCCGCTTTCTCATCTTGTTGTTTTCTGTTTGTAATAGAAGCGCTTAGAAAGCTTCCGTCATCAGACTGGCATTCATTTTTACAGTCTAATTACAGATTACACTAGTCTTGTACAAATTGTCCACGGTTTTTACTGTTAACGGTTCTACCACTTCTGACACCACTGTTACGACGGTCTAACTGATCGTCGTATGGTACAGTGGAAAACAAAATACAAGACACCACTTAAGTCACTAATAACCAGCTTTAATTATCACAAATAACAGTTTATAATCAATTTGTACAATAATCCGAGTTAAACTTGTTCACACGCAATAATAATGTCAACAGAATTCTGCACCATAATCACTTTCCACTAATACGCCACTTAAGACGCACTGTGTAAATCTCCCGACAATAACTGAAACTAAGCACCGTTGAATGCTTATATTTATACCCCGTTGAGAGTGCCAGAATAATCTATAATACGCGTCAACACTAGACCGTAATTGCTTGCGGCCTTGAACACATCGCGCGGACCGGTGAGTCTGGAACTATCTCGTTAACGCCTGTTAAGAATTACTTACGCACACAACATTACAGTTGGTTCCACTGTAATAGCCGAGACACACGTAGAATCTTCTGCGATATCGTAACAATATTCAAGATATTTCGAATACCCTGTGGTAGTATTCATGATTTCGAACACCCTGTGGTAGTATTCATGATTTTTAGGACCTCAAAAATGTGTTCTTAAAAGACCTTATGACCTTGGAAGCGAAAGAAATGTTCTTAGTGCCATTCAGTGAAAAAAGTAAATACATAAAAAATTATGTCCCAAACAAATAAATATAAACGTAAATATAATAATTTAGATTAAAAAGTATTCAACACACACACAAAAACAAGTGCACACCTACTATGTACCTGTCTGAGTGTGAAGACACAGTGGGTAAACGTAGAGGGGGAGAGTATACATAAAACTAATTGTCCAGTATTAGCTTTTACGTACGCGCCCCTTAAGGAAAAATATTCTAAATTCGATTGAATGAAATTTATTTCCACATACACGCGCGCGAGTGTGGTACGAAAGGTTATCGTCATAACTAAGATAGTTAATACAATTAGTAGTAGTTTTTATCGAAACTAATTTAAAATCTACAGAAATTCCCACACAGCTAAATGGAAAATTTTATTGTTTCAGGAAATTAATGCAGAATGCGTGATGGATACTGTATTTTGCAAAGTAATTCAGACTTCATTGTTATTTACAACATTATTTTCTATAAATTGGGTAAAGTTGATTAAACACCGTGTACTTAAAACTACTACGGATCTTGGACGGGAATGGATTATCAGGGCTATATATACCAAAGGCTGGTAGATCGTTTCTCTCTCTCTCTCTCTCTCTCTCTCTCTCTCTCTCTCTCTCTCTCTCTCTCTCTCTCTCTCTTAGAGTTAGATCATCACTGAGTGAACGTCGTGTGTTTCGCGTGTTGGTAGCGCGTGTTATCGAGACCGTCTGACAAAGTTGTGTTGACAAAGTCACACACACACACACACACACACACACACAGAGTCTCCAGGAGGACCACCGTGAACACGCACCAGGATACTGTGATCTACAACATCAGGTGACGATGAACTGAATTATTAAAATATAAAAAAACAGTAAAAGGGACAATAATAGCAGAATAATAAATATAAAAAATAAGCATGTCTAAAAATTTTGTATAAAAAATATAAATAATATAATTGATGTAACTTTTGAATGAATGAACAATTAGGAAATTTTAGATGACGTTGAAATAACAGTAAAAACGGTAAACAGTTAAATAATAATTGGTTGCATACAGTATTATTTCTAATAAAATAGTTTTTATTAATAATATGTATTCTCAGATTTTTAAATAGTCAAATTATTGTCAGTAATATTTGAATATCTGTCAGTCAGCCAATTAATGCTAATTTTTGTTTCATTATATATCAATACGAGGTTTGCAATTATAAATGTGACTTCATAGTATGATTATTCAAATGTACGTCTACACTTACAGGAAAGGGAATTTAAAATATGTTTCTACAAGATAGTGTCAAACTTCCTGAAATGATTCTACTCACCAAACTGATGGAAAATTTTGCAATGCCGATAAATGCTTCGTTTTTTGTGTATATGTTTCTATGCGTTTTCATTTAAAAATTAATTACTTCTAAATAAAATAAGGTGTGGGATTGAAAACTGGTATACACAGTAAGTATACTATTTCTCACAAGGAGAAAATAAAAATATGTTATCTTATAATTTCAAAAATGGCAGCAGATGGACATATTAATTCAAAATTTTACAATAATCGCTTTCTCTAACAAAAAAAAATCTTACTAAAAAAACATTAGCGTTTTAATTCTTAATCTAATAATACCTTCTTTATGAAATTTTGATAAAATATAACGGAGATATTACATCTTCTTTATAATACAACAGCCCAAGCAATAACTTTAAGGAAAATTAGACAAGTTTTCTTCTAAGAAAATATAATATTTCCGTAAACACAGTAGCATTGGATTACGAATAAACAGTCGAATCATAAAATGATATTTTTCGTGTTCTATTTTTTAGTAAACTAAGTATCTTCACAAAATGTTTGGTAAGAATCAAGTGCTGATTCTCTGCTTTCTATGACAAAAACCTCAAAGAAAACATCTGTTTTTTCGCGTAAAAAAAGAACACAGCTTGTACGACAGCCGGTTGAAATATTATGGGCGTGCCCGTTGTTTGTATCGGTTAGTAGTAGTGGCCGCTGTTGGCGGGTGTACTCATGTCACGGACATTGGGTGTATTACGTTCCGTGGCATTGACTAATTGCCGGCACATTTGTTAACGGAACAACCTAATTACTAACCTACAAGTGCTTTTGTCACAATTTACATTTTCAATAGCTGTCTATGCGCTTCTTTATTGTTACAACAAAAAGTTCGTTGAGCATAATCCGCTCTTTCCGGTGTCAGAGTTTAAAAAATGTACAAATGTACACAAAAGTAATTTTCATCCAATTGAATTTTGTGGTACACTCATCTGCATTAAGGTGTTTTATGAACATTGTCTCATATACGTATATCAACCATTGTAAATCAACTATATATAAAGGACAATACATTTTCATTCATACTGTTACGACGGTCTACTTGATCGTCGTAGGTACAGTAGAAAACAAAATACAAGACACCAATTAAGTCACTAATCACCAGCTTTAATTTTCACAGTTAAACAGTTTGTAATTAACAACACAGTCTCTTACAACAAATTAAATAAAAATTGTTCATATGCAATAGAATGTCAACTAATATAAAACAGAATTGTATTACAATTATACCGCCCGATTATAAAACATAACACTTCACTAATAACCACTTGAACGCACTAAGTAATATCGCCCCGATAATAACTGGAAACTAAAGCTGCTGATGCCTAGTATTTATATCCCGCTCACAGACCAGAACATTCTACGACGTAAATAATTGCGGCCTTGACACAGTGCGTGCTGCCGCGTGAATTCTGGTACAGTCTAGCAAAATGCGCTACGAATCACGTACGCCACAACATTTAGCTAGATTCCTTTGGAACATTCGATAATTGTTCTGTAATGTCGTAACAATATTATTGGCTACTCCTATTCAGCGGCGCGAAAACCCATTACTGAGTCAAAGCCTCCGCCAGTTGTCCCCGTCAAGTGCAGCTGCTCTCCAGTTCCGGGTCCCAAGGATATGGCGCGCATCATTGTTCACACCGCCTTCACAACGTAGTTTGGGACTACCAACTCTCCTGGTGCCACAGATCTGTTCTGTGAACGCCTTTCTGGGTATTTTATTCTCCCACATTCTGATCACATGTCCAGATCACCTAAGTCAACCAAGTTTTATAATTTTTACAGTATCTGGATCATTCAGAAGAGTGTTCAGTTCTTGGTTGGCCCTTTTCCTCCATTCACTTCCCACACATATTGGACCAATAATACTGCAGAGGATTTTGCGTTCATGAACCAGCAGGCTTGATTCAGACTTTCTAGAAATGGTCCAGGTCTCTGAACTATTGGTGAGACCTGGGCGGATCAGTGTTTTATACAGAAGCAGCTTGATGCTCCTGGCAATTGTTCTGATCTGGAACAGGGGTCTGATACCAAAGAAACACCTATTAGCTGAGGTGATTCTTCGCTTTATTTCTTCTGTTGTTTCTCCATCGGAGTTAACTTGGCATCCTAAATAAACAAAGTTGTTGACTTTTACAAAGGAATAGATGCCAATTTTGACGCACTCTCCTTCTCTAGCTTTCTGTCCTGTGACCATGTATTTTTTCTTGCTCTCGTTTATTATGAGACCCAGCCTCATTGCAGGACCTTTAAAAGCAAGAAAGGATTCAGTGACTGCTCGAACGGACCGCCCGATTACATCTAGGTCATCGGCGTATCCTAGGACCTGCACCAATCTGTTGAATACAGTCCCGGAGGAATCTATTGTAGCATCTCTCATAGCTTTCTCTAAGGTAAGAATAAAGAGGAGGCAGCAAGAGCATCGCCTTGGAGACTTCAAGGTCATACTATACCTTCACATAATATACTACATAATTATATATTATATAATCACATGTACTGTACGTCAAATAAAAGATGAAACATGCACTAGTAAATTGGATTAAGATATAAGTTATCTAAAAAGAACTTTATCATTAGCTCTACAAAAAGAAAACAATCGTAATAAGCAAACGAGCAAGGACAACATAATGTAATCATTTACAGCAGGGAAATCTAGCAGGTGTACACCTTCAAATATTTAGGTACAATGTTTAATGATGGTAGCAGGATTGAAATAGAATTAGAATGAGCCTGTATTTTGGCTGCCAGCAGGCAGTAGGAAACCGTGAACCAAACGTTTCGTGTGACATAGAAAATCCGATAGGGGAAAATCTGTCCGTCTACAAATCTGTATAGTAATATCTTCAAATAAATACACCGCAAGTAGGTTTATTTTTAGCACAAGTACGTTTCACAGAATTTATTCTGCATCATCAGAGATTTGTTTGAATTGTAATTGTCTGTAGAGCTATATGCAAACAATGACCTATGGCTGTGAGTCTTGACCTTGAGTGAAATTTCTAAAAGCAAAACTCAAATAATATAGACGAGATTTTTTATAAGTTCAGAAATCAAAACAAGATAAGTTAGGATACGAAGCCTCAATATCCGCGGAATCTGGACAAAATCCCTGCAGTTGATATGATTGAAAGCTGGCAGTTGTGATGGCTTGACCACGTCTGAAGAACGAAAGATAAAACATACCTTAAAAGAACGTGACAAGCAAACCAGAAGTTAGAAGGAGAAAAAAACGATTAAAATGGGAAGACAGTGTTAAAAAAATTGTAGAATGGGGAGGAGCAGTGTGGGCTTTGGCTAGAGAACTGGCCTGGTGTAGGACAAAATGGCTTGACTCTGAAGTAGCTCCATATCTAATGGGTAGAAGAGAGGAAGTTTATAGAAATAGTACATAAATTAGTTGCACGCCAAGTAATATAGAATATAGGAACAATTTTGACATTTTAAAGATAACTTGTAATTAACTAACTTTTTACTGGACTGTTACAGATTCTTTATAGAGAATATCACTTATTTACTCTGCTCTTGTTTATTGACTATTGGAAATCTCTAAAACGTAAAGTGCAGTCATTGAAATTCTTTATAAAGACTTTTGTCAAGCCAGGAAGAATACCCAACTTGACTCTAAAAAAATTAAAATTTTTGCGACGTAATTTCTAGAGTTCTCAGTGAAATGAGTTAACGGAACTTAACGAGTTTTAAGGATTCAATTTCTCACAGTTTACAACTATACGAAATTTGAAATGTTTAAAAATAAAGCTATATGTTGTTTAAGTAAAGCAAATATGCAATAAGTAACTTATATAAATGTTAGTTAAACTAGAATCGCTAAGCGAACCTGTTTTGAAGGTAAAATAATTACTTTTCTGAGCAATCATCCTTCAGTATATTTCAAACTAGAAGTCAATAAGATTGAGTTATATAACTTAAAACGTATAAATTTAATATTGACGTCATATAGAAATGTAAACAGATTTTAGAGTTACATATTTGCTGAAAGTTAGTTATCATTTATAATATGTGACAAGGTGGATTAAAAAATAATAGTTCTCAAGATCTTGACAATGGGACACATATTTTCAATTTGAATATCAATAATTGAAGAACTTACAGTATGTTTCGGTAATTATCATTATGCAATATAAGTTAAAGATATCCAAAGGAAAATCAGGAGGATTTTTATTAAGTAATGGATAACTTAATTCAAAATTAGTGTAAGGAATTTTTGAATAGCTTAACGTAAATAAGCTAAGTAAGTTTCGGTTAATGTTGCGAATAAATACTTATTGCTGACACTTGAAATAAAGGCATTTCTGCTGCTATCACCTATAATGAGCGGAGTACCAAAATAGGCTAATGGAGAGAGAAATGTTATTGATTGAAGAAGTTCGTGTACACAGTTCTCCTGACATACATAATTTTTTTAGTTCGCGTAAGTTTAGAATCCTAAATACGTACGGCAGGGAAAACACGATATGAGAAAGAACTTGTCAGAATGTAGATAATATTTGATAACAGATATAAACAGAAAATTAATCTTTTCTTGTAAATTTTTATTCAGTTACACAGATAATATTATCGGTAGCACAAATCATTCAGTTGTTTTAATCTGTAAATTCAGTTGTTATATTTAAAGCTGATTTTATGGCTTGGTATGCAGTCAGTATAAACCATTTATCTATGTGTTTTCTTGATTTTTGACGCCTTATGAAAGGCACGCATGGAGACAAAGAAACGAAAGTGATCTACGTAAAACAAACTTACCTCTTTCAATCCTCCTTGTAACGTAGGAGGTCGTCATCTGTTAAAAATGCAATACCATTTATACCCGTATACAGTGAAGATTCGTTTTAAAAATATAGGGTAATTAGTATTACAAATTTAGTCCTTCATGAAGATGAACAGCCTCTATACATTTTACAGGGATTTATAAGTGACCGCTATTCTGTTGCTTCCTGCATTTGTACCAGGTCTGCCATTCGCAAGATTTGCAAAATCGCTACAATATTCTATATGGATTTGTATAAAAATACATTTCTAAATTAATATAAGAAAGAATATGATCAACAAAATTTGATCCACAACGTATTTTGTATAAGTTATTGCTAATATTTTTCTTCAAGCGACGTTTATGGAACAGAAATCACACAGAACACACTTCCACAGCTAATATAACTATTATTTAAAATGCATTACACATCCGCCAGTAATAATGTTGACATGGGTCATCAGTTTGTGATAACGTGTGAATATAATATTTATATAATATTGATTATTTAATTATATATTCAGTTTACAAAACTTAAATTAGGTAAAAAATTAAGTGTATACGTGAAATACTATGACTAACAGTTAAATTTGAAAATCAGAGGGAAATTAAACAAATTTGTGAATGTGTCACGTAGTGCAGTCGACACAAATTTATAACGACGCTAAAAGTGACTGGTATTTGAATCCTTATAAATGGTAAAATATATTAGTCGCATAAAAGTCGCAGTAAATGCTGATGACTGAACAATTTTCTAGCAACAAAAATGTTCAAATGTTTAACAGAATGCGGAGTATTAGAAAAAGTTGTAGCATAGAAGAATAAGACTGTACGAGGCACCTAGCGACTGGCAACGCAGCTGGAGCAACAACTACGTCTGGAAGCCTAGACCCTTTGAGCAGACGCATGGAAAGTCCCATAGTTCAGTCGAACTCTGTTATATTATATTGTTATATTAAGATAACCATATATAAAGTACGAATTATTTTGGATTCTAACGTAACACATTCGGCATATGTGTACCATTTCCAGCTTGTTGGAAAGACAACTTATACGTAGTATTTTGATACAGTATTCCGTGAGGAAGTATTTAATACCAAAAACACGCTGCAAGCATCGGTTATGTAAACTCGTCACATCATCAACCATACGTGCATGAATAAAATTTTTGTACGTTAAATATCAACTTTTGCGTACGTTGTGTTTGACGGTAAGAGAAACGCCATAAGTGATGTGTGCTTAACATTAACGTTACTCATAAATTACAATTAATTATTGTACTTCTTCTGTTTGTAGTCTGTAAAGAGTAACGTTTTAACTTGTATAGTATCATGTAAAAACTTACAGCTTTCTTTAACCCTTTTATTCGAGTACAAGGTTAAATAATAATGTCCAGAGAATATCTCATTGGCATAAAACCTTTCTACAATGATTTGTTTTGTAAACTCCGCATCTATCTTTATTTTGTTTCTCGGCTTTTCTATTATCTTTTTGAATAGCCTTATTAGATTTGCTGGTACTCCAAATTCTCGGATTGTACAATATAATTGAGGTCTGTTTTTAGTAGTGTATGGCTGCTTAAAATCCACGTATGTCTTTTAGAAATCTAGGTTACACTCATTAAAACTTTCTAGTACTTGGAGAAATGTAAGCATCTGGTCATTTTTGGACTGCCCATGTCTGAAGCCTGCTTCATATTCTTCCAATATGCATTCCACTAGTGGTTTTAATCGTCTTGCAATCACATTTGTTAAGATTTTACATGTAGCATCTATAGGGGCATCTATATATAGGGGCAATACGTCTATGGTTTTCACACAGTTTTATCATTTTTTATGGAATGAATATTACTCGTAATCACTTCTCTGGCATAATTTCCATATTCCAGACTTCATCTAGAAGAAGTCTGTGTAAATTTGAAATAAGATGCTCACCACTATGCTTTTGGTGTTCTGCTGCTATACCATCCTGTCCTGCAGCTCATTAGTTTGTTAATTGCTTAATAATATCTGCCATCTCAACTTTAGAAAATACTAATTTCTAAATCCACCAATGATCTTCTCATCTCCGGGATCCACCACATATATTCTACTTTGCCATCCTGTCTAAATTTTACCCCTTTAAATTCCTGATCAAATGCACCTTTAGTATAATCTTTTCATCAGCTTAAGGCTCTCTCATGAGTCACAATCAAATTTCTATCTTTATTTTTTACAGTTTTCCCTATGTCGAAAGCCTTTCTTTTCGTCTTTTAGTCTGTTACAGAAATATTTCACACATTCTTTCTTCTGCTACCTCTACATATTCCTCTACCTTTGGTGGGCATTTCTTCTGCATGCTCTATTTGCCTCTACTCTCTTTATCCTGTACTCATCAGTTGCATGGAACCGTACGGGAAAAGCAGATGGCCCTCAATCGTCACATCAGGAACGTTATTAACACAAAATCCATAGTATTTCTTTTCACGCGCATGTCATTAATATCCACAAACAAAATGTTTATTAAAATACAATTAAACCATTGTTTCTTCAAGTACAAATAAAATGAAATTTAAGAATTACAATTTTAGGAAGCATAACAGTTTAACAAAGTTATATGCGGCGGTGAACAAAACGTTCGTGAACCTCTCATAAGTCTGGATGGTTAATGTAACAAAAGATACAACAAAACATCTGACCTCAACAGTATTTTACTTTTTACTTTAATAACCATTAAATACAAGATACCTTTTATACACTTCAGGTTTCCAGGATCTGAGCTGCCATATGATATAGTAAATCATTTTCTATATAAGTAACTCGACGTTTCTTGCAGTAATTATATAATTTCTGATGTTATTCAATTATTTCTTCTGCAAGTAGTATAATTTCGTATATTCTTTAAACGTAATTTTATAAAAGAATATACGAAATTATACTACTTGCAGAAGAAATAATTGAATAACATCACAACAACAAAAAATGATATAGTAAATATAACATATTTTTAAATACGTATCATTATTACGTCTTCTAGATGAAGTCGTTACGACCGAACGACGCTGCGACCTCTTAGGGATTTTTCTTAATATTTCCTATAACTGGAACTGACCGCGGTCAGCTGCGACCCAATCAAACAAACGCGACCACCGACCACTTGAGATAGAAAACACCGTCATATCAGCTACAGGCACAGACTGCGTCCATCAAAGTTCTTCATTGTTATTACGCTATTACAGTCGGCAATGAATTCAAAAAAATTACCTTTGCATTTGACCAATAGAAAAATTAGAAAATATCATTAATTGTCCAAGTTATGATGTACTTTTTATTTTTTATTTATTTTATAAACGGAAATATTGCAAATAGAGGTTTCTATTTACAATGCATGTGTAATCTTCTTCCGAGAGGGAATAGACTAATCGCCTGTTTCGGTCCAAAAGGAAATCCATCCACTTCTGCAACGCTTCATAGTTCAACCTATTGTTACGAAAGTCTCACGGATCATCGTGTTGTTCAGTAGAAATAGAAAACTTGACAACAATGACTAACGAAGTTAGTAATTATAGAATATAATTTCCTACAAAAACAATTTGAAATAAACGAAGTTACTCCATACAATAATTCAAGGTAAACTTGTTGACACGAAATTATAATGTCACCTTATTACGGTACCTCACTAGTTAACACAACAAACACTTTCCATTAATCGGCAACAATCACTTGATCCGCACCGTGTAAATCGCTAAATGTAAGTAACTCATAGGCGGCCGTTCACGCATATATGTACCACGCAGAAGTTCCAGAATAATTTGCCGTTCTACGGATGGCGTGCCAAAATAAATTGCGTAATTACAAGAGCTCAAAATGTCTAGAGAGTAGGTCAGCGCACGCCCTAGGCACACACGCTTTACGCGCTGGGATAGTCGAGAATCGTTAAGAATGACGCTCTAGAAAATTGTCGTAGCACTATACTTCCTTCACTTCAATGGGCTTCTATTGCCAAATTTCCATATTGACCCTGCCATCTGGCACCCTAACCATAATCATGGAGCGCCAAGGCTCCAGACTATCTAGAACTTGATTTAATACCTATATTGATGACACGGAGAGTGAAAATTAAGAGTTGATCTGTAATACAAATAAATAATAGAGCATATTTGAACGTAATACTGTTTGCGGATGATCAAATAATAATCCGTCTAAAATTGTATAACGTAAAGGTTGTGCCAGTGTTTTGTGTGGTTCTAAAATATTGCTTCCAATGACGAAGCTTCTGGGGAGGACAGACGCATCTGAGATATGATTATTGTTATCTGTTAAAGACTGCATACGAGTAGACAGACTTAACAATTTATGTGCGACGCTGTTTGTAGTGTGACAGACGGCTGTAATGATAAATTCAGTTCCTAAAGTAATAAAACATAATAAATCAGATCGTGTCTGTTCAATCACACAAATTGTAACTTTTTATAATATGGCAATTAATGTAGTGTAAGGGGCTGTTTAAACGTTAACTCCGCAGTCGATTTGACACATCGTTCGATATTTCCCAGCTTATTTGCATAATAACAATGCATTAAAATGCAGTGGCACGTACTCCGTTTATAACAGATAAGCATCGTTGTATTTACGTTTCTTCAGAACACGTATATCACGTTGACATGTGATAAATGACGTCGACAATTTACTATTTTGCGTGGAACAAGTCAGCGCAGTATGCTTAATATAGTGTCATCATTATTGGAGGTCTAGGTTTTGTATGTGTCAGATAAAAGGATTTCGCTGTCAGATAAAAGCAACTAACACGTAAGCTGACACAGATGAAATGTGTTCAACGTCGGGGGGGAGGGGGGAATATGGCACAATAGTGAATGTCTTATCAATGTAGAATTGCTTCTAACTCTAACGGGAGACACGCTCCAACGTGTGTTATGCCTTATAGATAGGCATGTGTACCCAATACTTATAGTGTGTTTGGTTATTGCCATTTTCTGATCTGATGTGCACCGGATCAGGGCACGTATGAGTTCAACCAAAGACACGGGCACGCGTTCTCACACAGTTTTCGGACGCTACTACACTATTACGTATTTTCATGGATGCTACAATAAATGAAACAAATACAACCACAACAACAGACAGTATACAAACTCAAACGTTTTAAATTTAAATTTAAAATATACCTTATTTTGATCCGTCTTGCGATCTTGTAGTTTATTATTTCACTACATGTTTCGGGAATAAATTCCCATCTTCAGGTAAAAACTTCTTCCTATTAAGTTATATAGGAATCGTCGGCGAAATTATTAAAAACACATACACACACAGACGAATAACACAACCACAACTGTTACAAATAACATAATTAAAACCGTAAACACACAACTATCGAAGACAGTGCGCACTGCCCGACTGTCACATTTCAACCAGTTGAAATTAGGTTGAAATGGTTGAAACCAGTTAAGCTAATTGAAATGTGACAGTCGGGCAGTGCGCACTGTCTTTGATAGCTGTGTGTTTACGTTTTTAATTATGTTATTTGTTACAGTTGTGATTGTGTTATTTGTTTGTGAGTATGTGTTTTTAATAATTTCACCGACGATTCCTATATAATAGGAAGACGTTTTTACCTAAAGATGGCAATAATAAACTACAAGATCGCAAGACGGATCAAAATAAGGTGTATTTTAATTTTAAATTGAAACTTAAATGCGATCTGGAGACTGTATATAATGAATCAAACTTTTTTCGTATTATAATAAAATCTTTGGGTGCTACGTGGAAACAAATAGTGATAGATCAGAAAATTAGTGCAGAAAAAATACATGGTAGATTAGGGAATAGAGAACAAGACTACTGGATTAAATCCGCGCCAATTGTAATGGCCAGTAATGTAAAATTTTACAGTATTCGTTGCTGATGGGTCCCCCCTTCTGTTCAAATTTAACTATTCATTACATTCTCTCTGTAGCTATATAAAGTATAGGATAGAATATAGGTCTATGCTCAATTAAAATTGTCTAAATGTGAACTGTTTCCTACACACCTACTACGAGTCCTCACACATACACACTCTCACATTCACGCAAGTGCACAGAAACTGAAAAATCACGCACAGAACTGAAATAATCGAGATGGTAATATGATTAGTAACAAAATAAATGCAAAGAATTAAACAGTTACCTGCAGAGAATTAAGGCAAATTGGTGTTCTGTCTTAAGTGCGGCATGTACAGAATTATTACAGCTACACAAGCTAAATATTAGATAATTGTTAGACATTACTAAGTTAACTACATTGTAAGTTACATTGATATGTGAAGTTAATATTACGTTTTGCTCTTTATATGCTAAAGAATAATTGCGTTCATTAAACTATACGTCAGCTAACATAATACACAGAAATCCGTCAGTCACAATTAATTAATAAACGAATGCATTACCATTCGACATTTAGTTTGCTACACCCAATCTGTTGAAATGTCTGCTTACTTCTAGCTTTACAGCACAATCTGCCTCCAGAAAATGTTATTCTCGTACATGTAACGTAATCGTTAGCGGTACAATTGCCTTACATTAATGCGGCCATAAACGCATGCGTACATTGCGTTTGACGATAAGGTAAACACTGCATGCGAAGTGTGAGTGAATTGGGTAACAGTTACTACAAAATTATATTTACGTTAATGTTTTATACTGCAACAGTACGTTTGCGTACGGTACTGTACATTGACGCAATTATTTAAAATACTGCAAAATCAGTATGAATAATTAATATTGTCAATATATAAATTGCGTATTGAAAGCAGTGAATAACCAGTAAACGGGGAGACCGAACGTACAGGTTGGTACCGGAATATCAGGCCACAGACAATCTAAGAGTGTATAGTGTAAGTGATATGTGTGTGTGAAACAAAGTAGAAACCGGCTTGGCGTCACCCCTGAATAATGTGAATTAACAAACAAATTTATTTAAATTTTGGCAAGTGCGCGAAATACATGACAAAACGAATTACTCCACGGTATTAATAATAAAAAGACGCACACATATGTAAAATCTAGTGAGGAACAAACAATGCATTTTTATCAAGTGTAAAGGGACACTTCATAAACTGTGACAATCCAAATCCTGTACAAAGTTATCAAAACATGATTTTTGCGCCCGACAGTATAAATAAGCGAGGCATCGCAACTCTCGACCCCAGTCTACTGAAACATTGTGCAGCCAAAGGCTATTCCCGACTGCATAGCGTCAGAGGTCGACATCCGAGTACGTATGAAGCAGTAACACTGTACGAGTCATCTGACTTGTTGAACTTATAGTACCAGGAGGGCCGGACGACGGATTCCACGAGGACCAGAGGACGCCGGAGGATCGACACAGGCCACAGGACTCAGGATCATGACGAGGGATCACCAAGTATCACCTGGTGACATAAAACCATTTTACTCGTCAACAAACGGGACATAAATGACATAAAAAAGGGTATACACTAATTGCGTAAATAGTAGTAATTGTACAATTTATATGGTTAAATTAGGGTAATAGATTACAAAAATGTTATAATGATTTTTAATAATTAGAAAATTTTTTATTATTTTTTAAAGATTATAATGTACCATAGATATTTTATTGATTCGAGGTTTTATTGATATTTCCTTAATATTATATTAACATTTACGTGCACAAAATAAAATAATAATTAAAATATATTATTTAAAAAAAATGCAATTTAAAAAATATTGGAGCAAGTCGAGAGCACATTTCAGGTTATAAAAACATAGGCCTATATCTATATATGTTTATTTGTGTATGTTAATTTGTATTTGGTGTGTATTAGATTTATGAATATTTTATGTAAATGTTATTTTATGTATTTACAATATATATGCTGTATTTCAGCATATATGCTGAGCACACAAAAAAAAAACACATTATGCGTATAATAGCGACGAATTTTTAGTACGAAATTTCGAGTATTTATTTAATACATTTTAAAATTATTTTCAAACTGAACATGAGTAAAAATAATTATTTAAGACACCCACCTTTTCTCTTATAACACTCGTAAGTGTTGTTATAATATTTACATATTACATGTATCTCATTCTGGGAACATTACGTAATTTTGTATGCTTTTATGTGTAGACGCATGTCTGTACCAGGTTTGTATACTAGAGTTTAAAAGCAAAAACACATTCTGTCCATCCGATATGTTCAATTAACGAACACTCGTTAAGTTCTGTCTTCAGCCGAAATACGGTAACTTTAAATGCACTGAATTTCCTTGTAACAAGATATAATAAAATAATTATATATCCGCCCAATCACGTATTTTTGAATATATGTGTGTGAGTGTGTGTTTGTACATTTATATTTTTGTAAATAATTTATTTATACTCTTCATTATTTAGCGATTTTGCTAGGCAGTCCCCATAAATGCCAACTTAAACAGTCCTCTTGCGTGAGGCTTCTTGCGCTCATGATGTCTTTTAACAACTTTTCTCCACGAATGTCTAGGCCTTCTTTTTTCTCTTCTGTTAGGTGGTGTCCTATAAACCTCATTTTGATGCGAGTGGATTTCAATCAAACACTGGTGGTGATGTGAATAAATGATAACACTGATTATAGGCGCCAACGAAGATGTTATTCTTGATATACGCGTATTATATGTCTACTCTCCGTTCACTGTTTAGTTGATAGCACGGGCCTTATGAGGGGTCGTCGCGCTACTACCGGCCCTAACTACATCGACTAACGTTCATCGTCACTCTCTAATGCTTCATTGATGTTACTATAGTTAACTGCATGGAAGTAGTACCGTCAAGGTCACACCGCTTACTTACAGCGTTGCCACTAAGCAACAGTTTCCCTTTCTTCCGAAAAATGCTACACTAGTAAGTAGGCCAACTTAATGGAAAGAAAATAACAAAGTTATTTTTAAATTAAATATTCACTTTGTTATTGTCAATGAGGCTTCCATTAAAATCACAATTAAAATAATTTTGTGTGCTTTAAACTGTTGAAAATTCTAAAATCATTGAAAATAGAAGACTGAAAAAACAACGACACATTTTGAAGGTTCATAGATGCCTACACCAGACATTTTATTGATAAAATTTAATGTTATTTAAAGTAAAAAAACATGTTAAAAGCTTACGAGTTGTTCTAATTTTTTAACATAGTGTAATGTAAGATATTTTCGCTGGTTAACTTGCGTTTTACTGTATTTTTTTACGTAACGCTTTACAGTGAGAAAGTTTCTAACACATACATTAGAATACATTGTTATATTGTTAATAATAATTACATCACAATTAATAAATTTTTAATAATTAATTAACAATTAATTTCCATAACTTATAGGCCTACATAACATTCAATGCGACGCGTCAGCTATAGTTTGTTTGAACGAATTTAGTACGCATCCTGTGTCTTAAGCTTGCCCCGTTTAATTACTGAAGAAACCCCGCACTATTCGTGACTGCGAAAAATAATCTATTTTTATTTCCTGCGCTGCTGTCATTAATTATGTAAACGAATCAGCACTATAGTATAAGACGTTATATGCACAATTAGCATACAAATAATAGTATGTATAAACGCGAAAACGAATTGAATTTCTTAAGAAAATAAGGATAATTTTATAAAAAACAATACAAATTCCTTATGAAATAAATTAAAAATTCCTTATTCGTATATTAATGTTATAAATATTTAAATATAGAATTTAAATTTATAATTCTATATTTTATAAATTTTCCTTACAAATTTTATAATTAAAATTTTCCTTACTTTATAAACTATAGAATTCCTTATGACTATTATAAATAAGCTGTATGTTGAAAAACTCATCTGTCAACAATACTAAGGACGATAAATATGTTGGATGTTGTTTGTTGGTAATTCGTCTCTTCCTCACCTCGCCCACCCAACCTACTTGAAACTGGGTACTGTAACTGAAATGGGATTGGCTTTTGCCACAACAACGACAATTTTGTTTACAGAAATTGCTCAGTCCTATTTACTTTTGTGCAACGGAAGAAAGGCAGTAGCGCGGCCAGTAAACATACACAGTTTTGAGGTGAGTGTAAAAATGACAAAGACATTCATAAAAGTGTCAGACAGCAATATTTACCGAAAAGACATGCCGACAGGGTATACGCAATTTGCATACCAAAAGTGTACATATACCTAACAGAACTTCCGAACCATATGGCTTAGGAACGACCGTGCAGAGAAAAAAAAAACAGGTTCATTTACAAAAGGGTAAATACCGTGAATATAAAAAAAATTAAAGCTACAACAGTAGGCAAGGTCAGCGTTCTCAGACAACTGTCAGTCTGTAGGTTGACCGCTATGAAGAAAACAGTAAAACTTTAAATAAGTAAGTTCACTGTACGGAAAACATAAAGTAACTGACCTAATGGTACTTCGTAAAGTTAGGGTGTGTACTGCTAAAAGCTTTAGATTCTAACATAAGGAAAACCAGTTACATAAATACAGCTACATAAATCGTAGCTTCAGAGAAGTGCAAATCGTAACAAACGAAGCCAAAGAAAGAGGAGAAACGCAAAGATAGAAATTCTGTGGATATTTACGCAACGACAAAAAAAAAAGCTGCCGACTCATAGAAATTTGTATAGCTCAAATATTGGCGCCCAACGTTTAACTGACTTATGTTACTCACAACTAATTATTCCTGATAAAAAAATTCATTTACGCGATACGCATAAATAAATTTGAAACGAGCCATATAAGGTGGATGTAAGAAATCTGCTTACGTATCACTGCTAAAACTCTACACAATATAGTAGCCGGCAACAACGCAGGGCGAGGGGCGTGGAGGTGACAGGGTTAAGCAGTGAAAGTGAATGACCTTGACGGGACTACTTCTATGCAGGGAACTCTAAATCATATGTAGCAAAGCCTTCTTATTAAAATAAAACGCATATGAACTAAAATAAAATGAGCTTTACCTTAAGTTGCATTGATTTATATTGGTATGTTTTTACTGAAATTCAAGTCAATGGTACTGGTCCCGTCAAGTTGTCTGTCTGTCTATATGTGTGTGTATGTGTGTCTGTCGTTACACCCACAGAACAATGTTTGATTTTTTTTTATTTTTAACACTTATTTACCCAAAACCCATTAAAAAGGCTGAAAACACGATTTCAATTTTGGTTAAAATTGCTTAAATACAGTAAATAAAGATTGTTTCAGTCACTGACAATAGTTTACAATTATACTAATTTATAACCCTTAAGCGCCGAGTGAAGTTTCGATGTGACAGCGTGAGTCGATGTTTTTATACGGGCGAGTAGTACAAGGTCTCCGTTTGAATAGCATGGCCATTGCCTGCCCGTGCTATCAACTAAACAGTAAACGCAGATTAGTTAATATACGGTAATAAACAAAGTTATTCTAATTAAAATAAGCTAATAATATTGAATGGCATTTCAATACGTGGCCACCTCTAACTGACGTGTGGTTAGTTGAATTGTGCGTGCTTTGTGTTTATTGTGTAAAAATACTAAATGCTATTACAGGAAATGTATAATACAAATTAATCGGATTAAGAGAGTATTTCCTTTATTCCCTGCTTCTAATGGTTCCTTCTCTGCTCTCTCTTTTACAGTGAATAACATAGGCTTAATTTAAACGTTATTTTACGTCAGTCTTGTTAGCTACCAGTTGCTTCCTTTCTAAACAACGTTTGTGGGTTCATTTGAGTTTGAAACACTTGCATGCTATAAATAAGAGGATCAGGTGCTACTTGACTATAAATCTGAAGCGTAAACGTCTTATATCAACTCTACGTCAAAATAATTTTAGAATTCATCAGCGTCTGTTGACAGGCAGTGTCACTTTCTTTCTTGTGCTCAGTAGCTTCTATTTTGGGTGACAACTTACCAGAATTTCTCAGGAAGCCTCTCATTAATTATTCTTTAGATGAGTTTTAGTAATCATTTGATGTAAAGATTACTATTTACTTTTTATTGATGAAAACGTTTCATGTTTAGATAATATGATTTCATTTGATTAATGCAAAACTAGACACAGCAATGTGATGTTGAATTGACGTACGGATCTCTACTTGGGTATTCATATTCTCCTAAATACTCAATAGCATTTTATGTAATATTTCTTGCACGTTTAAAGGAAACAGTCTACCCCCTGATTTGTAGTATTCTACTACTAAAAAACATCTAATTCATTCATAGAAACTTACCCTGAAATCGACAAATGTATTACTCTTAACCTATTGCGCCCTTATGAAGCTCCTTCTAGTTTGCCGCTTATGCTATCGCCCGTTGACAGCCAGTTAGGCCTTTCTTTTCTTTGCTTGCGGAATTGACTGACCTATTGTAGAAACGCGGTCTCATTACTCTTTGTCTCGAAGCATAACGTAACTATCCCTTCGAACGTGAACCCGCCGACCACCATCTCCAATGCCCTCCTACCTTTGAATCTACTGTACATAAAAAACTGTGCAAGACAACTTCTTGGGGAGAGCCACCGTTAGGAGTAGAAACATAGGCACTACAGCGTGTTGACGGTACATTCGTGTCGGACGAAAGAAGGTTCATGGGAAAACATTGTTACTGAGGTGCAATGAGGTTCAGGTACGGGACTGCTAGAATTGTATTAGCATAGTTTATATGGTGGAAACGTCATAGAGATACGTATTATTTCAAAAAGTCTTCCTTAATGCTATCTAGCAGAATAAGGAAAATTATTACCATATAAAATTAGATGTTATACCAGAAGATTACTATTCAGTTTACTGAAATAAACTGGTTAAATTTCACTTGCATTGTTAAATAAAGTTTTATTTATATTATTTTCTTTGATGAGGAAAGTCAAGTATGCAGCCAGATTTTCTTTCTGGGGTGGTGGTGGGGGAGAGAATCTTAGTCGTAAGTATCTTTCTCAAACATTGTCAGTTTCTAAGATGCATAAATTTATTTTACTGAACAACTGGATAAATTTTCCATATGTTGCATGTTATAACATATTTCATGAAAAATATAATCTACACTATGGAACACCAGCTAGATACATATGTCATATGTAAATTTTTTATATAGAATGCAGTTTGCATAAAAACGATGAAGTAAAACGTGATTTAGAAATCAAAAGGGATTTAAACCTTAGAGAACAGAAACATTCTGTGGTGTTAAGATTAAATGTAAACTAAAGTCTCAAGTGAGAAAATGTGACAGTGTTATCACTTGATTTCATGCAGAAATATTTCCTTCCTCATATTAATACTGGCGATGAGTTTAATGTTCGGTTGCAGTTTATATCGTTAAGAGATAATAAAGTTATTATGATGACTTACGATAAAATGACTAGAACGAAAGGCATCATGTTGTCACATTACTTTTATTTAAATAGTTTTGGTCAAGCAATAATTTTGTAAACAGGACCTGGTACTTACACGTGACGGCTGTCCAGGCAAAAACAAAAATAATTTAATAATACAATTTGTATATCTATTAGTTTTTTGCCTACATTTATTTAAACTATACAGTACATATTTTTAATTCGTGGGCACACTTACTTGCTAAATGATTACGATTTTGTTCTAATTGGTAAAAAAGCAAAATGTACTGCTGAAATTTAGGAAAATTGGGATGATATTATCAAAGCCACACTAAAAACCTCACTATTCTGTCTTCAAAGAATTTAGCAAACTGACTTATTATGTGTGTAAAACTTACGGTCCTAACTTTTTAAAACCACCAAAGCTGCCTATAAAACTAAAAAATATAAGGATGTTAAAGAAAAAGCAAGAAGAGGCAAACACATCTCATAACGCATTAATTTTCTGGACCGTGGGTAAAGGTAATTATAAAAACAAAATTTCTTTCCTAGTGAGTTGAATTTTACACAGCTGTACACAAACACGCTTACCTTAAATCCAGTTAAACTAAAAGATGTTCAACGGCTTTCTAAATTTTTGAATGATCACAAAAATAAAACGTTTACGATATTTTAAGTGAAGTAATTTAATAATAAAATAAATTGAAGTATGTACTTCATACTATAAAAGCAGCAGTAGGGAAGAAATTTTTTAAAGAAAAACTATATTTTACCTAAACAAGAAATAAATATCTTGAATATATTTATTTAGTTTCTTTTATTTTAATTTATTTTTACAAAACAACAGCAGTCAATGTATCTTTGAAGCTGAACAACATTAGAAATTTTTTTGTAATTTTAACAAATGGCTCACTTCTTAAATAATAAAGGTTAATAAAGTAACATTTGTTTACTGAGTCTTTAAAAATTAAGAAAATTTAATGTTTTTTCTTTCTCCAGAATATTTAGATTTTTGACTATAGTCGTTTCTGTGAAACTTCCTTTATTACCTATTTCTTTTCAAAATAGGAAAAAAAACACTACATTGAAGTATATGGACGGTCAAGTTACCCTACGACGGTTCAGAAGTGTAACAGAATGAAGTTCGATAGGCCAAATGGAACAACTAAACATAAACGTCACAAGATGTCGGTGTTAGTTGACACGTTGCTAGATGGATGACTTCACGAAAGTAAAGAGTTAGAGGGAGGTGATCGCACAACTGAGTAGAGGCCGTGCTTTCAAAGAAGGAAACAGAAGTAGTTACAAAAACCGGAAGAAAGTAAGCGGAATTTTATTGATAAAAAAGAAATGGGTAATCCACCACCTTCTCCTCCTCACATCACATCGTCATCATCCTTATGATCCCCTCTTTACTTGGTAGGCTATGGCGGTGCAGCCGTAAATAGAGCTTTGCCTACTTTTGTCTTGACTTTCCACCTTAATCTATTTGTAGCAAAGGGTTTTCAACCTAGAACTACCAGTATTAATCGCACATCCAAGGCAATATTAATTTTCCACCTTCTCTTTAGAGACCGTTTTGTATGCCCTTCGTACTTCTTCTGTATTAATAGATTTTTCGTTGTCTTTGTTAACATTTAGCCAGCGTATTACAGTTTTCTCACTTTATATGTGCTTTCATACTTTGGATTGCTGAAGTGAGAATATATCGCTTGGTTATATCATAGCATCCACTCCGTATTTCTGTATATGAAGCCTATGACCTCCTTGTGGAGCCGGAATCAAGCATCTTCGAACGTTTCAGTTCTATTTGATTTAATATCCAGCTTTCTCCACCATAGCACCCAAAGAATCGTATAACACATTTGCGTATGATCATTTTTGTCTACGTATGTAAGATTTGAAAATTGAATTCAACTCAACAAAATTATTGTCTATGTTCCTTTACCTGACATTAGTATCTCTGTGTATTGCACCGTTTTTTATTTGAAATATTTAATATAATTGTAGTAAACTTTTTAAATTGTTTAGGCCGATACATTCGTTACTTACGGACTACAACAAAACAACAATAGTTTTGTAAAATTACAAAACTATGTGTGTTCCGTAAGTATGGTTTCCCCAAAATGCTACTTTAAATTACATTTGTATTACTTTATGTCAGAATATACGGCATGTACATGTAAATAAGCATTTAATTATATTTCTATATATGTAACTTAAAAATGTTAGCAGAATTTACAGACGAAAATCTAGTAACATAAAATTCAGCGTACTATATTGAACCGTTATCGGACCGTGTCAGACACGTTCAAATATTATTACGATAACTCTAATTTTACACTGTAAATATATCAATAACACAGATTAATTGAAATGATACGAAGTTTCCTATAGATATTGTTTGCAGATATCTGATTAGGCTCATTTTCATACCGTAAATAATTATGTGTAGGCTATATTCATTTATTAAATATCTCTTTATTTACATAACATAACATAACATGTGTATTTACATTACACGAATAATGTGATGATGTTAAATATTTATTAAGCAGTTAGGCTATTGCTTAGTCTCTTCAAGTCTATCATACATATTATTTAACCTTCCAAAACCATAGTTTCGTACCTCGATTTTTTTCTAAAAAACCATTCTTAATTTAATTTTGAGGAATCTGAAGATGTGAGGTTATATTTACTTCTTTCATGCCAAAATCTATGAAGTACACGATAGACAATGTTATATCTTATCCGAAGGAATTATCAGTATTTCCAAATCCACTTCTTCGGCCCCAAATATATTATGTTTCTAACCGTACGTTAATATAAATGAGAATCGGTTAGGTAACATATGGTATTAAGCTACGTGTGAGGGAGGGAATCCATACGTAAATAGATACGTGATTAGTTACACTAATCACAAGTGAAACAAATACTCCGTTTACCACTGAGTGCGCGTGTTCCTAGAATGGTTATTTTTGAATAGGCCATTTTTAATAAACGGCGTAACTATTATGCATTCCTTACAGTAAGGAATGTGTCTACCGTACTGTCACATGCCCCCCAAGGTACCTATTCAAATAGTCGACATTTTATATAGTTACTCTACTATATAAGGTAGAACAGCATATTGGTGATTGGATTCAAATCTGGGAACTATGTGATCGTGTGATAATGGAAAGGTTATTATTATATGTTATTATAAATTTAACCTCCTTCTGATCTGGTCTGGGCCTTTAATATGATTGTTTGGACTTTGCTGTGTATAGGACTTAGACATTGTTTTGTAAGTGAAAACATTCAATTTGAAATCACACAAATACAAAACTGACGGATGATCTGTTTCACTCAAATAAAAAGATGAAAAACATTTTTATTGGCAATGAGGATGGTCTGAATGAAGCAGAAATCTATAAAAATGATTTGAAATGTATGAAGTTTCAAAGTTAAATGCTATAACATTTGAAAACATATGGCTGCATAGCAATTGAAATAAAATTAATATAGTTTTGTTGGCACTACATGAAATGAAATAAAGTTGTGCATTTATAATTTAAGCGTAAGAGTCTTGTTATATGTTTAATTTTCTTACAGAACAGTGTTGTCTTAACCGTGTACTTATGAAAATTTTAAATAATCTTCTCTGCGTGTCTTTGGGTTAAAACTAAACTTTTTGCGGCTGCGTTTCTATTGTTATGTCACAGCGAGTTAATTTTTATAACAGCACCTTACACACACATCATATCACAAGTAACAGTCAACGTATAATTATAATAATTTACAAAAATGGTAGCTAGCTTTGGGCAAAAAAACAAATATGTATGGCTTATAAGGATATCTGATAAGAATCAATAAGCCCCTAACAGATGTAACCGAATATCTCACTGAAGAGAAGAAACGATTCGCCATGTCCTAACACCCATACGTTACACCCGTGTGTAACTTTGTAGATGTATTCGACACTTCATAACCTAAGTATTTACGCAGTATGACGTAGTATGGAGTCATACAAAAAAGTTAATATAGATGAGGTGTGGAAGAAGGTTTTTGATTATGTTGTTTAACTGTTCAGTCTGTTAATTCGTCTGGAATGCTTAAGGACTTATTTAACGTTTACTGTAATATTAATTACTTTAATAATAAGATGATTATTATTTCATATTTGAAGCCTGCTCTCACAATAATATAATTTTTTTGAGATGTTTACACTCTTGCACATCCACCACGCTCTATAATGTGAATAATGTTAATATATATTAAATAACACATTATATATATTGTCACAATACAAATGGCGCCAACCGTACACCGTATTATTTTTATGGTCCTCAAAAAGACCGTTGGACGAGGACGCTAGTTGCTGATGCGTTGGTGTGATTTTTATCGGCTGCCGCAGACCTATTCACTCGGCAGGAGGATGCAGAGTCCGTTGCTGTCCCAATAGAGGAGCTTCGCTTGTCTTCTTTCTCTTCTATTTAGTTTTTTCTCTCTTTCTCATTCTTGCCGTCCGCTGGAATGAAAATTTTGACTGACTGACTATGGGCTGCGTGGTTGTGCGTGTGAAAAGAAAAAAACCAATAGGGAATAAGAGTACCGAGCTACCTTCTGGAGCCCCTGCCTTACAGTCCTTCTCAAATAGGGCGATCTTACTCTATAAAGGGCTTTCCATTGGCTGTTTGTGCTAGCCTACAGTAGTGCAGTATTCAGCGACGTCGTTTCCACGAATCACCTGGACGTTTACGATACTGGTATAGCCGTACTATAAGAGAGACGCCTGAGTACTTTCCCACGCTGGCATATAATTTGCGTGCAAGACGCCTTAGAGTGTCGTCCAAGGTACGGACACCAAGTCCGCTCCTCAGTAACCTTGAAGAGAATCGACGGGGGACTGTGGCCGCTAGCCAAAGACCCCTGTCCAGGACGCTTTGCAACTTTTTGTTTTTGCATGGCGACAAGGTATCCCCAGACCGGGGGAACGTATGTAATGACCGGCAGCAGATACGCGCCTACGATCATTTCCCCCAATTTCCTTGTCACAGCCAAGCTGAATAGCAGTGGAAACAGTAGAACTTGGACATACAGACGCTCGCTTGTAAACTTTCTAAGGGTGACCGGAGGCTCTAAGTGTACACCGAGGTACATCACTTCGTTAGACCAGAGGAAGTACGTTCTGCTGATACGAAGTTGCCTCCGCGGATATTTCCGGCGCTTAGACTATAGTACGGCTAAGGCCAATTTGCTGTTAAAGGCTTTTTCTACATCTAAGAAACAGCCAACGGTCTGTTCTTTCCGACACCCAGTGTCCGTGATGAATTCTACCAGTCTCATCAGCTGATAAGTGGTGAAATGCACCACACGGAAGCCGAACTGTTCGGGTACTGCAACGTCAACTTTCTTAAATGGCTTTGTACAGAAAGCTGTACTAGCCGCTCCAGCACCTTTAACGTATCGGATAGAAGACTGATAGGCAGAAGGTTGTCGGTGAGGAAAGCGTCCTTTCCACGTTCAGGATCACTGTGAATGTAACCTTTTGTAGGGAAAGTAGGCAAGCCTGAGACAGAAGTTCAACAAATTAACCAAAAACTGGATTTCTGGCCTGGAGCTTTTGTTGGCTAACGTTCAATGAGCCCATCTGAGAACTCTTTCAAAGAGATGGATTTAGGCTCCATATTGAATGGAAGACAGAGAGAGTCTTTCACGTCCATCTTGACTTGTTCGTCAAAGCTCAGATGACACAAGCTCAAGTACTCGGTCTTCTCCTCCAGGCGACCCAAGGGTTGCCCTAATGTTCCAACGAAGGCGGGGAGAGCAGGTCGGCGCCTCCGGTCCATCATTGTGCTGTGTTTTCTATACGGGTGACTTTGCAGTCTACGTCCCCGTTCGGGCCACGGCGACCTCCCAACAGCTTCGGCAAAACACCTTCATACTGCCACGCAGCCTTCCAGCGGGCTGCCTTATCGGCCGGATCACGAGTCTTCTGCCAACGTTTCCAAAATTAGTTTCTCTTGCGAACGAGCGTGTAAGATGGCTCCCTGGATTAATCCTGGCTGGCACAGGGAGCAGATGTCTGCCGTAACGCAAACACACACACACACACACGTGTGTATATATAGGTCTATACTTAAAGAATTATAATTTAAATGATTTGTCGATCCCTTGTGTTTAAGTTACGTTTTATTCAGCTACCTGTTCTTTGATCATTACTTTGTAGTGACGTTACATCATTACATGACGTAATGTTCATTATTGAATTTTACAAGTTCGTTATTTCGATGAAATAGTGTAGCTTAACATTACTGTCTATGACAGTTCATTGTAACGTTTAAATGTGTCTTAAATAAGCATGAGCATGTCTTGACAGTACCTTAAACAGTAATAATAATTAACTAACATTTTAAGCAAAGGTACCGTACTAAGCTATGACTCGCTTGTTTTGTTGTGTTGCGTGTGTCAGTGAGTATACCCTTTCTTCTCCCACTGATAAGCCTTACAGTTTTATTCCACACTTCTTTGCATGCATCGTACTTTCTGTTTAAAAGAGTAGAAATTGTTCTTTGGCAAACTAGAAATTAGACTGTAATTACTACTTGCTCCTTGAATAGTCGTGGTGCTGCTTATCCTTTGTTGTGTGTGTGTATTACAAACTTTTTTGTAAGGTATTGCACATTATGTTCATGCATTGTAACTATGCGACTCACAATTGCAGACGCGCTGGTATTGTGATTATTGTAATATGATGGAGTATTACTAGCTGATACTGTTGCGTTAAATCTGATTTAAGCAGCCTAAACGTCGTTGCAGACGTTAGCAACAGAGACGACTTTCTAAATGATGGATAGAGTTTTACACGCAAAATAGTATATATTTAAAATGTATTAATAAATTGGGGAGTCCCGAAAACAGTATAAATATATAATTTTATTTACAAATAATTAATTATAGCGTTCTACGCTGGGCATTGTGTTCACAAAATTGAACAAAATTTGGAGTGTATATTCTATTCTACTATGACAATTAGGTACTGAAGATGTGTAAATATGTATTCGTCCAAGTACAAAAATACGTATACTTAAAGTCTAAAAAGGTGAATAATTAATCTATTTTTTAGGCTTATCCTTACTGACAAACTTTGTTTCTATACTCAAACTAAAAACGAGGAATATTACTGAACTACGAAGCGTGACTTGTAATTATATAAACGTTTCTTAGCTTTCTAGGCGCATTCACTAAGATTCATTAAGTATTTAGTTGACAGCTGTAAATTTTATAGGGAATGTAAACTGGATATTCTAGTTGTCAGACACAGAGTGTAGTCTGCTTGATCACCTTGCTTCTACACTCGTATTGTAGTGGATTGCAATACGAGTGCACTATAACAGTACGAGTACACTTCGAAAGAACGAAAGTTTAAAGACATATTTCAGCGTGAAAAAGTAAATAAAGTTTAGAAATAATTGTCTTTATTTTTCCATACTTTTCTATTGTGTAGTGCATTCTTTGACACAATATACAGCAGCGTTTTAATTATTATTTTTAATAATATACATTCACATTTGACAACGCATTTTCTTTGTAAGATCCTTACAATGTCACTATCAATTTATACACCAGAACTACACTGTTGTTTATATATAACTGTTTATAACTGTGCATTAGACATTATAAATAAGGTTCAATCAAACAGGAAACTGTTATTTGCGTCAGCCTTGTGCGGTTATTAGAATAAAAAATGTTATCTGGAAATATGTCATTATATACTGTACTTACAAACACGCCCAATATCATATCAAACTAAGAAAAATTTGAAAAAGATTAAATATTAAAAATGTACAATATTGTCTTCTTGAGTAAATAATCAAGTGAAAATAATGTAGAAAATATCTTTTGCTATAATCACAAATCATAAGAGTTTTTCAATAAATGCTGTAATGTATGATATCTTTTGCCTCTAAGCTCTGAAAAAAAATGTCTGCTGTTTGGCTTTGGTGCTAAAGCAATATTGGTTGATACACTTTACTCTCTTATATCCAGTAAAAAGAAAGCTTTTCAGACATTCTAAATGTTTTATTTATCATCTGGCAAAGTCTTCCCAAACAGAGAAGACAACTTCACAAGTAGCATGTCAGTAATATTATATGAGAAAATTTTAGTACTTTCCAACGGTTAAATTCTAATTTAAGTATGTAATAGCATTTTAATTATGTCATTAGACTCGGTTATAACCATCAATTAGTTTCGACAACGTCTTTCAGTTTAAGTGACATATCAAAGTCTTCAAACCCCAAAACAGCATATAAGATATGTTAATTATATTATGCGGCACGTAGTCCGTATTTTACAGCGTTCGTGTATATTTTTTTGTTAGCTCAATTTCTATATAGCCTACATTAACAAGCTCTCTTCTTCAAAGTGAATTTAGAATTGGCATATTATTATAAACATTTCTTTGAGATTTCATATGAGAAAAATGTGTTTAACGTGTAATAAGATAAACTAATTACACAAGGAAGTATAAAATTATTAGACTTTTGTTAGACTTAGGTATCTGGGTAAATTAAAGCAACAAGAAAAGAGGTCTGTAATACTGGGAAACGTATACTGAATACGTTTAATACGAATCGCCTTATTAAGGCACGGAGAAACATGAATACTTCTTATCTTAAGAAATTGAACAGTTTTATTAATCTTTGCTTCTTGAAATTGTTACGGAATGAAATACACAGAAAATAAACACTACAATTATTGTTTTCTATAGAGACAAGACAATTATTTTATACTATTGCTGAGATATTAGTTATGCAACTTTTAACACAGTATAATGAAATCCGTGTTTATTTTTCGTATTCTGTTACTGGAATTTTTTGTTCATTTTGCATGACTACTATGACAATATTGAACGCAACACAACAAAATCATACAACTCGTATTTTATAACGGACCGACTATACTGCCTACGAAATTAATAAAGATTTTTGTTCTCTCTAATAGAGTAATTATGTTTGACATACGCAGGAATGTTATCTTCTTGAATTCAGTATTTCAATGTGTTTAATACACATGTGCTTTCAATGATTTTGTAGACATATGTTCTAATATTATAGGTGGTTTTCCTAGAAGACTATTTCTTGGATCATAATAACGTTCTTAAACGTTTAAGTTATATGATAATTAATTTTAATGTATCTTAGATATATTGAAAAAACATTTCGCTTCAAAAATAATTAAATAATTAAAGAAAGGTAACATTATCTTTAAAGGGCAAATAGAAATATTAAATTAAAATTTTTGATCTGAACGAAAGAATTACACGTATAGTAGACGTGGAATCGGTCACGCAAGAAATTAGGAAATTGAAGTTCACAGAACGTATCAGTTTGGTCGGTGTAAAGTAGGTTTGTGTTCCTTTGGGTTTGTCAATCCAATTTTCCGATTGTACAGGATGCGCCTTTCTAAAAGTTGGATTCCAATTTTCCAAATAGCCATAAGTAGTTAACTCAAGGCTGTCGTTTTATAACAGATATTTTCTACTCATACAAAATGTAGACATGTTTTCTTATGTGACAAAAGATTTTTCATTTTATTTATTTTAGAGGCAACAAGTCTTTGTTTACGGGTTGTTGATTAACTACATACTGGTATGTAAGAAATTACACCAAACTTTCGTAAATGAATGTGCAAATATTTAAAAAATAATTTGGAAGAGTAATAGTAACTGAAGCTTAAAAAGTGATTAAAGCGACTGTTTCCTTACTTAGAAATTCTTTTTTTTTTAGCTTTTACCTTTCCTGGCCTATCGTAGGATATATTCCAATGTATCGACCAAGGTCCATCCCTGAGCATCACCATAAGCTACTTTCCTTATGTGTGGGCTATCTCAAGGATCACACAACATCCCGCCGAACTGAAGAATACGCGGTTCACATTTATCCTTATTGATAAATGCTAACCGTTGCATCCTCCATGGTTTGGGGACCACCGGTTGTACATATTTATAAGAACGTCAGGCCAAGCTCGCGCACTCACCATTACCTCCTCTTCTTTAACTCTGTCCGACCCTGGTGCTTTTGTATTTCTCATTAGGTTACTGGTTTTCTTCAGAGACATTCTTCTGACCAGTTAAGTCCTGGAGTTCCCTCCTGATGGTATCCGTACTTTTTACACGTTGTGAGGCTGTCCTGATCCCCAATCTCTTAAGTCACTGTGGGCTCGAGATTCGCAATCCTAGTATTGATAATTTTTTTACAAAGATAAGTAGAAAAAATGGCTGAACGTATGTTCGAAAGCATGCACACTTTTCAAACCCAGCATCTGTGGGTTTGGGTACTTTAACGTAAAAATACAGTAAAAATACACCTTATTTTATCCAGTAGTTGGAACTGTTTGACACATTACTATGGCTTATTCTTTCCAGCCCTATGGGCCACACTGGCTTGTTATTCGCCTTATATATTATGTTTTCCAAGTCTATTTTCTTCCCTGGAAGACTCTCTTCTGCGAAGCGTGCCACACAGTTCCGCATGGCTTCGTCGATGATATGCTGGGAGCGCATATCTAATACCAATTTGGAATTTGTACACACCTGCCACAGACGTAGAAGGTATGGCTGACATCGTCCGCGTCTCCCGGGCAGTATAGGCTATCTTGATGTTAACATTGCTAAAAAAAAAATAATAACATCAACAACAATAATAGTTATTAGTATTATTTTTTGTATACGTAGAATGCTACGTACGAAGACTCTAAAAGTGAAATCGGGGAGAAGAAATGTCCCCGAAGAACAGGAGAACAGCTCCGGATCGGAGTTCGGTTCTCCTTCGGTGATCTGACAGAGCTAGGCAATCTTCAAAAGAAGAAAAAGAAACGCTGGCCAAAAGGGAAGCCAAGTTAGTAAACAGAGTCCACAGCTACGGATTTTTCGACATCCAGCATGGAGATTATTGAAACTAATGTTTACATTACGCATTATTGCAAAGTGAAGAATGCTGCTGGCCAGCCGTACAGCGACGTGTGTGCCCCTGTAGGAAACACATTTGAGGTTATAAGAGGGGATCTTTCATATGAGGGGATATGAGTCCTACCGCTGTGATGTGACCACAAACATGAGGGTTAGGGGAGGCGTTGGTAAACTTTTTAGTAGACACATATCACGTTTGCACACCTACTGCTGTCAGTTTAAATCTGGAAGATCACGTATACCGTTTTACAGCTGCAATAATTGTAAATAATAATTATTACATGATGCCGAGTGGAAGAAAGGTTAATCCTTTACCATAATAATTTATGCTGAATTTCAGTCAAAACGTTTACATCCATTAAATTAAAATATTTCTGTCTATACACAACAGTTTACATTTAAAATGTAGGGCTATACCTTTTTGAAGTTGTATATTTTGAATAGCTGACGGTGTGCAAGTTATATTTCTATTAAATTTAAAGGCGATTTTCTACAAGATAACTGTGAATTAACAACAAAACTAACAAGAATTTGTTGTAATTAAGAAAGATAGTCCAACATGTCGGCATGTTTCAGTAGTCCTTCACTCATACGTCATTAACAGCATACTGTGTGCAAATAAATATTTCATATGCACAGTGCTAAGTTGTATGATTGATGTGATGCAATTACGCTCACGACGGATACAGTACATATAAACAGTAAACACCTTCTGCTTATAAGTGTATGACTACAATAAGAGCAAACATCCTGTCCGTCTCGACGCTACAGGTGTGGTAAACACGCTGCAGGTTTACGCTGTAAGAAGTGTGAACAAAGATATAAAGCAGATTTTGTACTAAATTCGCAGCCCACTGAGCTACAAGTAACCTTATTCTTCCCACTTACAAGAAAGAGGTACGAAATACATTCTGAGCGTTCAGGTGAGTTTTCAAAAATAATTTTAAACAATCTGTAGGAACCTGTAGCAAAGAAGACGAGAAATCTTCTCATTACCGTTAGTCAACACATAAGTCTACTTTCTGTAAAACTGAACAGCTTATTAAACGTTCTTCTACATTCAACTTGTTTTTCTTTTATGGGGTATTTGAACAATATAGAGCAACTACTCGAAATTCAATGAGAAGACAGTGAGACTGAAAACAAAAGTCGACTTCAACAAAACCAAAATATTGATACGGTGCAAGCAGATAATTGAAAGAATAGAATTTGTATACACGGTCCGGTACAGTTACTGGAAGATGTCTCAATATTTAAATACTTAGAGTGCGATAAATGAAATGAAGAAAAGTAGATGAGAATGTACCGAGTAATATAGAACTTTTCTACAATACAAAACATGTCCACCATACAATAAAGACAAGTTTATTTCTGGAAAAATTAAATAAATTCAAGAATTAAAACATTGGTATATTTCAGAATTTTGGTACTGTCTTCGCTATACAATGGTAAAATCTGGACTTAAAAACATAAACAAAAGGTCACATTAATAATAGCAAAACAAAATTTTTCAATTTTCTATAGTATTGTATTAATTGTTCATAGCCTAAAGGTACCATACGTACGATGTGCAATAAAATTTTTATTACTCACATTCTTAAAAACGATCGATTTCGGTCACAGACCATCGTAAGGTCATATACAGCACACTTGCGGTCACAATATCGTAAAACACCCAGCCAGCCGTAAAAATAGAGTAATCAAAATTTTATTGCACATCGTATGTATGGTATCTTTAGGCTATGAACAATAAATACTATACAATAGAAATTTGAAATTATAGGTACCATTAGTAAACAATAAGTGTGTGTATATTACAAATACATCACATTATCATTAAAATTTGTCAAGAAAATAGCGATCAGAACAGAGCACACTTATGACACTAATGAACACATCAGTACTCTGATTACCGTGAGACAGTTGTTACGATTTAATAGTTACGTCTTAGTTAAAGCCTCACTTCAGGTTCGTCAACTTGTAACGATAAGAATATATTCGTTACGTACAATGTTATCAGGAATAGGTTACTTGTATCTTGTGTTGTGTGCACTTGATTTACATACACCGCCCGTTGGAAGTGTCAATTTATAATATAGATAAATAATGTAGCGACTAACTCGCACTGGAGTCGTCAATTTGTAATTATGAATGTGTTATGTAGGACGGCGAATGGTTTCGTAAATTGCCGCTTGCTCCCACTATACCGCACGTTTCCGTGACGTCACTCAACGTTGCCAACCGTCGTGTCCGCTGCAATCTGCGAATTTATTTCCTAAATAGAACAGCAATAATAACTACACAAAATATAGCATCAAACATATATCCTTATAGGAATCCTTTATTCAGAAAAAACACTGTTTAATTGTTCTTAAATTTGAACAGGATAATCACAATTGTGGCGCAAATTATAAGTCTTCTTTTTACCAGTTGGCAGTAGTAGCCAACATTCAGTATATCTTTTCTTTCAGACCAAAACAATGCTTCGTGAACGTTTCTATTAAAAAAATAAAGTATCTCAGGGCGTATATGGTTGGGGGATTACAATTAAACAAAATATTATTCTATAAATCAAAATACAAGTTTTACAATTAAAGGATATTACAATGTTAAAGTGTAACGTGCACACAGGCAGTTGTATAGTGGTTATCAGTTCAAATAGGTTATGTCCAATTCAGGCTTTAATAATTATTATGTAAATCAAAGGTTCTTGTGGTGTTTGAAGAGGTGTCAATCTCAAATCGTGTTATTAGTGAGTGTTCTTAGTGTTGGTGTTATATGGTGTCTGTAGTTTTAGTTGATTAGTATTTAAAAAGTCGTGTATACAAATGTGGGTGTAGATGCACGATATAATAAGTTGTCAAAAATCACCAAATCCTCTTCTTTTATGGTTCTTGTCGAATACAGAGTCCTCGTCCACTTCAGATCTTCTTCCTGGTTCTTCGGTCTTCTCTCTCATATAATTGTTGTTCTTCTCTTAGTGTAAAAGGTTCGTGTTGTTTACTTCTAATTGTATTAATATGTTTGTATCGTTTTTACACTGTTTTTTATATAATACGTCGGACGTTTTACAAACGCGTCTATCCGCTAAGCTCGTTGTCAAAGAAGACTCATTTTATTTATCCGAAATTTTTGGTTGCTAAGGGTAAACTTGGAATCTGGTTGGCTAATTCGGATATACATTGTCATATACTTTCATTATTTCAAAGTCTAAAATTTGTTCAAAATCTTTAAATTAACATAACTTTTCTATACTGAATGGGAATTTAAAACCATTATCAGCATTATTTTGATCTTTACATTTGTTACATTTAGACACTAAACATGCCTATTTTTACTTAAGAACTACAGATGTTACAATTTTGTTATTTGAAATTTTCTTAAATAACTTGATATGTATTATTTTGTTTCTATATTCGTTGTGTACACTATTACCTATAAATATATTTATCCTTTCACCTTTGTTTTACAAAATCTCTAACATTATTATTCAAAATTTACAAAAGTTGGTTTCACCTGGCCTATGTACTGGTGTTATTTTCATCACCATGTTTAAAATCTTTTTCAGTTAAATTATCTTTTAACAATTATAAAAACTGTTTAACAAATAACATTATTTTATCAAAACAAAAGACATACTATTCTATTATTTTAAATTCATGCACACATGGCTATGATTTTACTGAATCCTTGAACAAATTAACTGGTTTTTTACCTAAACTGTATAATTGTTTGACACTTAGCCATAACATCTTTTATAGTCTATTCTGCTTTGCCAAATCAATTAATAACTGTTTAACACCAGTTCTATGGTTATATTTGTTAACATACAAAATGAAATTAATATCATTTAATTGATATTCCTTTAAACTAACTGTATCACCTGCTACATACAAAAAACACAACACAAATACTATGATATAAAACACTGTGCTAAAACATAAAACATGCACATTTTATAAAACAAATTCTACACTAATTAATTGGTCTTTTGTCAGTTAATTTATTAATTACTCTGACACTGTCTATGTTACATTTACTGTTTATATGGGTTTCAACATCTGTATACTTACTGATGTCTGACTTACAAAAATTACAATAAAGTGAACACTGTTGCTCCACCTCACCACACAGTTCTAATAATCTTGTTACATTACTGTTTATATGGGTTTCACTCCTGTTATAAATGTTATTGTGACCAAGTTATTCCTTGTTGTTTACTGGACAATCTTATGAACGCTATATGTGACAATTATTTGTATGGTTCAAGTATCTATAATCAGGTGTATTTATATTTTCATTACATCAATTAACTTAATTATTTACTAATATTTCTTTTACATAATATTACATATTTGGGCCTATTATCCCTCAATTTGTATTTTGATTATCTGGATATTATGATACATTAAATGGAACCATTTGTTTCTTCATAGTACTGGTTCATAAGCCGTCTGTCTTTATAATTCTTTGTTTGGTCATTATTGAAAGTTCATGTCATAATTGGGGTTGAAGGTACCTTGCATCACTTAGCCTAAATCATTAATCTGGGTACGGTCAGTTGTCTTACTAGTCAGTCTAAAATGGTTAGTCATTCCTCTTCACTATCATCTTGGAAGATATTGTTCTCCTTGTTAGCTTCTTAACCAAAGTCTTCATTAAATCAGGTACGATATTAGGTTGTTCCAAATGTAATGTTACACAGTCCATAAATTAAAAGACCATGCATTAGCATGTATGGTCATATCACGAAAATTAATCAGAATAGATTGTCCAAGATGGTGAAACAACACTGGATCTGGGAAGGAAAATTTACAAAAGGTAACCATGGAAAGTGTGACTACAAAAAAATGAGCAAATTTGTGAAAATCTGTGTAAAACAATGGAGGATTAAATTACATTAATGGAAGAATTAGGGCATAGGAATGGTTATGGGTGGAAAAACTATTGGATAAATGGAGAGTGGAAGAAATAGATAGGGAAATAAATGAGAATAAAATTCAACACCTTACGTGATAAAACGAAATGAGAAGAAGAAAAACTAAAACAGATAAATGTAGTAGATAATTTATCCGACATCGAAGATATAGACTTATTTACAACTTAAAAAGCGAAGTACACAGTAGACAAGTGTTAGAATTAACCGAAATAGGATGTTTAAAATAATTTATGGGCAACTTAGAAGTTGAATGATGTTTACATATACTGTAGCTAGTAAGTAAATCAGACAAAATTGCTGATAAACCATACAAAACTATTTTAAAGCAGGGATAAAAAGGTGATCATCTGCTATGAGAAAACATCAATGTAATATTGGCCAATGTGGTATACACGGGCGGTCATAAACCATGAGATGATTAACATTAATTTATTGTTTTATTGTTGTATTGGAGTTGACCTGAAGATGGCTTGACTGCCGAAAGCGCTCGTCAATACCAAAGACAACATAGTGGTTTGTATAAAATTACTAGTAGAGATTAACATTAAGCTAACTTTGAGATGTAGCTAAAGAGTAAACACAAGGGATATCTGCGGTACAAGTAAAAGGGGTATATAACCCATACTAAAGATTTAAGTAATCAGTGTTTTGCTGCAAAACTAAAAGCAAAGCAACAGGTTGGCTGCTGGTGCTTAGAGTTTCAGAACCGGAACTAGCCGACACATATAGCCTATAGTAGCCTCCCGTATATTGCCCTTATTAATATTACACTAAACGTCAAACCTTAGTTTGAAAATGACACACAGAGGTTCCAACAAATTTTTCTTATTTTTAATTTTCAGAAATACAATGTAGTAGTTAGATGTAAATAAAATTTTTGAAGTAGAATGGAAAGATAAGGTGACTACAAAGATGTTTACGTAAACAATTTTGTTCCCTAAGTCTACATCTAATTGAAAAATCTTACGAGTATGTGAACATGCTTGTAATTACTCTCCATGTTTTGTATACTTATATGTTCACTTATAACTATTTTGAGTGTTTGCACATGTTTAGAATTATACGAATTTGAATGAGTAATATTTTTGTGTTTCAGTATGAACGACGTAACACAAGATGCCTATCTACGTTTAACTATACTTTTTTCCATAACATAATAGCTTACATTTTTTTAATTATAAGTTCTCTTTCTCCTTATCTCTTTCTATCTAAATCGCTCTCTCACTCACTCTGTCTCTGTTTTTTCCTTT
This sequence comes from Magicicada septendecula, assembly GCA_034769895.1. Classification (NCBI taxonomy): domain Eukaryota; kingdom Metazoa; phylum Arthropoda; class Insecta; order Hemiptera; family Cicadidae; genus Magicicada; species Magicicada septendecula. The sequence continues at coordinate 432,148,048 of CM068372.1, read as the reverse complement.
CTGTAACTCTCACTTGTCTCTATATTACTCTCTGTTTACCTCGGCCTCTATCTTTCTCACGTTTATTGTTTTTTGCTGCCATTGCACATTTCTCACTCTAATACATTTTTCATTTCGGCTTTAAAATTTTACATTATGAAAACAATCACGATGAACCCTTTCCTCCGATTTAAGTATATAAAGTTTTATTAGCAGAGAAAACAAAATTTTAAAGAGTAAATACTCTTCTTACGCAACTTTAATTTTCTTCAATGTTAAGGAAAACTGCTGCCTCAGTTATTCACAAACGTTTTTATTATAAGGATTCGGACTTTTTAGTGTCTTAAAACGTTTGGGTTTCCTTTTACCCTCTGATTATAGAACTCCTATCTCGTCTCTGGCCTTAGCTGAAACGACAGTATAGTTCAAAAATGAAGTACAACCAGGTAGTAAGTAGTAATACTAAGATAAAACAAAAAATTTTATTGATTTAATACATATTAAAGGAAAACGTTTATATATAAAGAGAATATGTGATACATGGGCTTTAAAGTCAATATTAGACGTGCAAAAAACAGGATAAGCTAAATACGACAGGTAAAGAATTTATTTATTTACTTAAAAATAAGCTTATGAAGTAATTCTAAAAATAAATGTCAAAATTAAAGTCTGGTATGTATATAAGCGTTTCTTATAAAGAAAAGATACATAGTTAACACATTACGAGTACTAATTAAGTAGTGTAAATAGACGAATTTCAAAGTGACTACTTATCCAAGTTTACTTAAGAAGATATCTTGTGTTGCAAAGTATATTCCCGGAACGAAAAGAAAGTAAATTTTATTTAAATGCAGAAGTGTGATTTCCTATTTATATTTGCCACTGGCTACAACCATAAAGGTTGGGACTACATAGTGTGAACACTAACGCAGTTTTCTGGCTCATCCGCTAGATGTCACTGCGTGCGTTAGCGACCACGGACGTTACGGGAATACGACGAATGCTATTTATTACTTACTATTTGAATTTATGTTTTATTGGGATTCTATTACGAAATTTGAGTTATGGTCGAAGAGGATGGAATGGAAGATTCTTACATTGTTTACTAAATCGGACCAGGTATAAAGATAATAAATGTATATGAAAATTTACGCAAATATGATTGAAATTTTGGTGAACGTTTTCATAATACTACCTACCGTATTGGCTTAAAGTTAGTTCTTGTTAATATTTTGAACATTTTAGTAGCTTTAATATATGTACTATACACAGATGTAGAACATTTTTAAGTAAAACCGCTCGTTACTATTCTGGATGGGTTTGAGTCGAGACATTTTCAATTTGTTGATGATCAGTAATTGACTAACTTTGTTAAATACACCAATACACAATTTGTCAACACGATCAAACTGATTTGCACAAATGTTCTGGCACACAAAGCTATAAAGTTCACGAATCAGCCTGGGAGGCCATAAATAAATAACATCGCTACGCATAAACGACACATACATGATGGTATCTTTCGATGTTGACAACATGTATAATAACATACCACGTACAGATGCGTTACTAGTTTTAGAAAAAAAAAATACGTGAGTCGGAACGTTTCAGTGAAGACGAAATCGGTGATATCATAAAACTGACCAAAATAATTATCAATCAAAATTATTTTCAATACAATAACAACACATACTACAATCAACATGGCCTCCCCATGGGCGATGTGATGTCCGCGTTGTTAGCAGAGATCTTTATGGAAGATTATGAACAGAAATATATACTCTCAGAAAGCAATCCCTTTCTAAATAACATTGCTTTTTATGGTCGATACGTGGATGATTCCATTGTCATAATCAAGTGTACAGCGGAAGATATTAATTCATTTTTGAAATATCTGAATTCCTGTCACTCAAAAATTGAATTCAAACACGAAATTGGGAATAACAATACAATAAACTTCCTAGATATTACTTTCACCAAAACAAATGAGGAATAAAAACACGAATATACCGAAAGCCCACACAGACAGATTGGTTGTCCCTTAAGACTCAAACCATCCTTACAGTTACAAACTGGCAGTCTTTCGAAGGATGGTTTTCCACCTACTTAGTTATAAACTGGACAAAACAGAATACATAAAAGAAATAGCCACAATAAAAACAATAGCCAGAAATAATGGATATAACCAATACTTAATAGATAATTTAATAACAAGGATGAAAAATAAAAACAATAGGCCTACAACTAACAACTGCTCAGAATCCATTAGCAATAGAACAACAACAAACTTCCTTTCACTGGACTACACAGACAAAAATTCCTTAAAAATAGGAAACATTTTCAAAAAATTTGGCTTAAATCCAGCCTACAAAATTAAAAGGCACAACTTAAACAAGAAAACACAAGTTACGCCAAAAGAAGAAGCCAAAGGCGTTTATATGATTACTTGTAATGCCGGAGAAGAAGTTTGCAATATAAAGTACATCGGCTATACCGACCGCACCTTCCGTAAAAGGTTCAATGAACATGCTGCAGAAATCACCGTAAACCTTCGTCAGTTGTGGCGCAACACCTAAAAAGCCACCCACAACACAACATCAATTTGAACACCTCATTAGAAGTATTAAGGTATAGCTCGAACAAAGAAGCATAAAAAATATACGAGCAACACCATATTTACAAATACAAACGAAGAGCCGGTGAAAAAACACTGCTTAACAGAAAAGAGGATTATAGAGATTTAGTTACTTTTAAAATATTAGATTACCTCGACGAGTACGCACAAAGGTCGCGCATCGGGTAGTTTATCGTTAGTCGACTTCCGTATGACGTGCGGGCAACAAGTGCTGGCCAGCTTCGATTTTCAAATCGTCCGTTTGGATTCAGTTTTCGTTTTAATAATGACGTTATATTTTAACATTTAAAAAAAGTTTTAAGTGTTGTGTTGTATGTTGCATATTATATGTACCTGTGTCGACAACGCTCACTTGAGTGGGAAATTGTTGTAAATGTTATGTATTTTATACTGGAGGTCTTTACTTGATGAAAATCCATTATCTTCAAGAATTAAAGAAAACTAAAAACTTGTTGTCATGATTTTCACTCGTCAATTTTTAAAAAAATAATATACCACGACAGCTGTTTCGGCAAACAGTGCCTTCTTCAGATGGTAAGAGCTGACTAGTTACTTACAATAAAACATCACATAAAGCCAGTGCTATGAAAACGATAATTGACTCAAGTTCGAACAATAAACAATACACATTACATATACACAACTATATACAAATTAGAAAAGAACATACATTTACTTATATAATTTCAAATTTAAAAGTGGAGAGCTCTCCACAATCAGTTTGGTTGTTCAAAAGCAAACCTAAATCTTTACGCTTATTAATTTCGAGGGCTTCAAGTAAATCAAGTTTTTTACCTTTTTACAATACATGTAAAATTTTAAAGTTATCATTAAAATTATGATCTTTTTCCAACAAATGATTCGCATAATTAGATTTACCATCCTGATATCTCAAACTGTAATTGTGATCGTACATTCTTTTTGAAAACGACCTTCCAGACTGGCCAATATAAATTTTGTCACAAGACCCACACGATAACTCATATACTCCTGACTTTTGGAGTTTCTCTACTTTACTCTTATTGTTCTTAATATATCTACCAAGAGAAGATTTCGTCCTAAAATCTATATTTACATGTTTTTGAGTAAAGTATTTACCAATTTTATCCGATACAGTACCTATGTAATTAAGTGTGTGGAACTTTTCCTTATGTGTTGGAATAGGATACACCTATTCTTTAAATACATTTTAATTGTTTAAATGTTATGTAGTAAGTTTACCAATTGATCCAACTGAAAATGGAACATAACTGTTCCAAAATGCATCTTGGGTAAAAATCTAAAAAAATCACCGTCTGGAATACCTAGAGGTGTACTTGTAAGTACTAAAAATTCTTTTGCACATACATATTGCTTTGATCTGAAAATGATAATAGCTTAATACTTTTTAATATTTCTTATTACCATTTTTCAAATTGACGACATTTGTGGTTCAGCAGTTAGATGTATAGTATTCGTTTCAAAAGAAGTAAATATTATTTGCACGCCATCCCATATTTCTACCAATTGCACCCCATAAGAAATTAAAATTAAGAATACATAACATAATAATTATGCCTGTTGTGTGTGGTGGGAGCTTGGTTAGGATTCTTACTCCAACAACAGGAAACATGGTAAACACAGTTTAATAAAATTGTTACGAACAATTTGATTCCATCTTGCTGCCAATCCAAATAAACCCGGAATTTTTTAGAATTTGGTACAATCAACAGGAGTCCTAACAATATGAAACAACAGTATCAGATAATATAAGATTACGTACACTGAAAGTTATACAAAGTGCGTATGAATGAGGGTAGGGGTTTGGTAACGGTTTGCAAATGTTTGAGTGAGGGAAATCAAGAGGAAAAATGAGAAACGCCGACAAAAGCAGAAAAAAAACAGACAATAGAATAAGAAACGTAACATTGAAAGAGGCAGGGCATAAGTGGAAATCAGTGTTGCCAGCAAAAATTAAGAAAGGACAAAAAACGTAAGCTTGAATTTGGAACAACACAGAAGCAGCAAAAACAAGAATTTGACCGTGCACGAGGAATCGACACAAGAGCAGAACTAGTTGACGGATCGCTGAAAAAATTTGATCTGTTATGAAATAATCTAAAAAAAAAAATAATCAATAGAATATCTAAAATAGAAAACTTTGTGTCATCTGTGAAAAATTACATGTCAAAACTTGGGAATTGTGTAAAAACCAATCAAAATTGAAGTCGAACATTTAATTAAAAATCAGTTGACAAAGCAAGACCATTATGAACGTTGCAGAATTTTAAAACTAAGACGAATATAAAAGCATCATTAACCGTAGTGGTGCCAGATTAGGTCAAGGTGCCAAAGATAGATGTAAAAAATCATTGCACAACTTATCGTATGAATTGAAAGCTGCCGCTCGCTTAATTAAATGGCCAGAAAAGGGAACGGGTTTTTAGTCATACTCGTTTTAAATGGATCTGCCGCAGAGTTGTTACAGAAATCATCTTTCGACAGCCAGCACATCTACGACTAAAGAAATAAAACTTTAGAATTACGGTACGCTGATCTGAGAAGTATAGCGAGTTAATTTGAAAGCCAGGCGACACCGCTCCGAAGAGAGCATCTTGAATCGTGAAACAAGTGTCGACGCATTGACTAAATTGGCTTATCCTAAAGCATTGAAGGTCTTCGGGCCGCGGATTCCTCTCTTTACATTCATTAATTGTGTCACAATTAGTAAATTATAATAAATTTTAAGAATTACACCGCACCAGAATTATTTGGAATTATTCAGGCGCTCTTGTTTATGGTCTCATGTTGGTAGCTGCCAAGATGGCGACCTGCACTAATATTATTTTATCACGTTGAAGTTAGACGGACCCAATTTTTAGATTATCGTCACAACAAACATAATAAAGACCTTATTCAGAAAATCTATTTAAGAAGTTAATGGGACCGCAACGTTTCCAATAAATGGGAAAAGGCAGAAGGCACAAATGTGAACATCTTCAAGCGGAATATTGAAAACTAAAATACAGCGAGAATGGAGTAAACGTATCAATTGGAGGTATAAACCTCTAGAATAGAATACAGTTTCTACTTTTCAGAGAATGAGAGAGAACCTATTGGTAATGTCTCAGGCGTTAATGTGTGCATTGTGGGCCCTAATACAGTCACCCACCTCCAGCTTTAATTGGCGTTTTTCACGATATGGACTGGAAGTGTCATAAAAAGTTGATATAAGCTTACGTTCAGATATTTTTGAGTTTAGCTATCAAATGCTTCTTGCAAACATTGTCCAAGAAGTTATTCTTGGCACGGACATGATGAATGCTTGTGTATTTGTAGTAGATTTAAGAAAGAATATTTTGAAAGTTTCTTAAGTAAAAATAATAAAATCTTACATAGCTGAAATGTTAGGGATACCCATAAATTTGATTTAAAATAGGTATTATTTTACAGAAACAGATACTGAACAACAACAAATACACCGATAAAATAATATATTGGCACAGGTATGTTACTCCTGTTATTGTGACATTTTACTCCTTTACAACGGCAACAAAAGACAAATAGAAAATTTACACAATTACATTAACACTATACACCATAAGTTAAAATTCACACTTGAAATAGGATTAAATAACAGCATACACTTCTTAGACCTTACAATCACCAAAACAAACAACACACACACATACAAAATATACAGAAAACCCACCACATCAGACATGGTCATACAACACATCCAACCACCCAACTCAACACAAACATGCAGCTTTCAACTACATGCTCCATAGGCTCACTTCAATACCCCTAAACACACATGACTACCAAGATGAATTAAACACAATCAAATACATAGCAGTCAAAAATGGACACAACCCCGAATTAATAAATAAACTACACAAACGAATCCTAAACACAAAAAGTAAAACACATCTGACCAACAGCACACAACCCAGCAAATACATAACACTTACATACTACAATTCCAATACACACAAAATTGCAAACACATTTAGGAAACACAATTATAAAGTAGCCTACAGAACCAACAACACCATTAGAAAACACATAAATAATACTAACAAAGACATTGACACTTACAGCAAAACAGGGGTTTATAAATTAAATTGTAATGATTGTCAACAATTCTACATCGGCCAGACGGGAAGATCTTTTTCTTCCAGATTTTCTGAACATTTAAAAGCCCTCACCACAAACTACATACATTCCACATTTGCCACATATTTACATAACGAAAACCACAGTTACACAAACATAGAACACAACATGGAAATATTACACTACTTACCTAAAAGTAGAAAACTAAACACAGCTGAACAATTTGAAATATACAGATATCATACACTACAACCAAACAACATATTAAATGAACAAATACGTTATAAATCACATACACTATTCGATACACTGATCCATACACACAATTCGAACCTCAGCGCAAATCCCTTCCCACCATCAACCCCTACCACACACACCATTATTCCGTAACGATTATTCTGTAATCGACATTCAGTATTACACCCACTGAAGAAGAGGAACATCACCTCGAAACGTTTGGGGAAGTGACAACTATTAGTAAGTTCATAAGTGAAAGTTTTATATATATTATTAAATTAATAAAGTGAACGAAGAGGATGAAACAACAAGATAATTGAAATAGGTGTTAGGACAATAGGATTCAACATGTGCAATGAAGAGGAATAGTTGTGTTACATGCTAAAATGGGTCACTAACAGGAAAAAAAATGTGCTAAATTGTGTAATGACAGAAAATGAGACTGAAAAATGTCTCTGAAGATAAAAGATCTTCACCGTGTCCGCCCCTCACTTATAGTAGCGCCCCTGGTTATTTTTAAGAAATCCTAGCTCCAAGTACACAATATGCAGGGATGGAATGAACAGATGTCCCAGAAATACAGTGAATAGAAGAGCTGGGAGACACCATAACATTTGTCACAGGATCAGAAAAGTCACTGTAGGAGATGTTACGAACTATAGGGGATGGACTGTAGGGTGACTAAGTACGAACTTTGAAAAAGAAATAAAATCGAAAAAAAAAGGTATTGCGAATAACGAAAAAATGCTATTTTTTTATGAAAAATGAAATGTACACAGCCAAACGGAAGGTAAAATCAGAAGAAGATTTGCCAGTTTAGAATTAACAGAAATGAAGAGACGTCTGTTGTATATCAGATTTCCACGATGTTTTTAATCTTTCCAGACTTTAGTCGATTATTCTATTAAAATGTAAGTCAGGCTTGTCATGTCATGCCACGCAGGATAAGTATAAAATCGCGTTTAGAAAGCGCTGTGTCAGTCTGAAGATGCTATTTAAATTTTAAACAGCAATTTTTCTGGTGTTTAGTTATATCTTTTGTACTGCCTGAACACGACGATTCTGTTAGTGCGACCGTGCTGTGCCGAGTTTTGAATAAACTCGGCTGTTTTTATGTTAACGAGGACGGACAGCGCCGAATTAATTAATTAATTAAGTATTTAGCTTACCGGCGCCCGTCTTGTTATGCTATCCGCCGTGCCGATCCGCGCGCGCTCTGGGACTACCACTACGTAACATTTTTGCAGACGTTGTATAAACGAGTCCAGTAGCAGCATTCAAAGTAGTTGGTCGTCCGTATTCGCCTGGCAGCTTCGAGTTGGATTTTTGTCTACTATATATAACTATGCCTAAGTAAAAGCTACGCGACTCTCCGGTAAGTGTGTCTAAGGTATATTACTAATTGTTTAATAAAACTAAATTGTATTTAACTTAATATCAACGCCGATGCCGGGCGATATATTTGCATAGAGTCACCACGTGGCGTGCATCAGGCTAATTTCTGATTATTCATGCTTCGAAAGTTAACGCTGGCTAAGATACAGTATTTTACAGTTTTTTGTGCCTGTTTATATTATTAGATATAGCAAATGGGGCGTAAGAAAATTATTTTGTGATTTTCTTGAAACAAACGTGCCTCACGAACCTGTTAAAGTTTGCTGGCTCATGTCGAAATTATAGTAAGTGATTAAGTGGTTGACGAACAGTTATGAATTACTATTTATTTGATTCAATGTTTAATATATTTAATACAGAATAATTGATTTAATTCAGAAGGTAGTTTCAATGTATAAGTGAATTTTCTGGAAATTTTAAACTGGGCATGTCGTGATGTGTGAGTTCAGCTGGGTGAATGGGGTGTTGTGATTTATTGAACATGTGAGTAATTACCAATATAATTGTGCAGGGTTCCCGAATTAAGTCGTCTATCTGTCTCGCTCCAGCGGATGCCCGATCACTTCATGGATCCATGAAGTTAATCCAGTAACTTTCCGTTTTGGCTGTCAGTACGAATGGACGGACACACGCTACAGGATCCTCAAGCCTTGTGCTGTAATACCAGGTGACATTTATGCCTTAAAAAAAAAAATGTTTGTGGCCGCTACACCTTACATCTAGATATTTCGGGAATGCTCCAGTTAAAAACTTTGTTGTGCACAAATCCAGCGGGACATTTGGGTTAAATATTGTCCGTTTCATTTTACAGATGCTTACGCCCCAGAGAATTTGTAAACTCAGCCAGGGTCATGCATCACCCGATTTGATGTTAGATTTTTTTACTGTAAATGTGGGCGGCACTGACTGTTACTAAGTTGTATTAGCGTTAAGTATGCATGCACGGGTGCCTCCGTACCTTGTAGGGGAATTTCTTGGTCGATATATATATTTATTTATTTGGGTATTTAATTTGTTATTAGTTTAAAGGTTTGGGGAGGTGCTTTAACCGGTGGACGTCACCTGTTGGTGCCGTTATCCACAGGTCCATAACATGTCATAGTTTGTTGGATCTAGTCCGGGCGCATGGCCGTGCCTGAGGTCAAGTGGGTTCTTTATGAACACCTCAAGTATGTTTCATCAAATTAAATCCATAGATTCTGCTTTTAGAAAATTCATTTTTACTGTTTAAATAATTTTGTAATCACTAAAATTTTGCCATAGCCAGTACATGAATTGTTAAGTTTTCTTTTTGATATTTCATGATAATACTTCACTAATAAATGTTAACGAAATGTAAAAACAAATCAATACCAGTTCTAAGTTATTTTTGGGTGGTTACGTTCCACTGATTTTGCTCAAAATTTTGTCTTTTTGTAAGAATATAAAAGAAGTGAGAATATGCATTTTATGAAACCGTGCAGACATGTTGACCTCGTGATGGCACATTTATTATTAATTGGGGCACAAAATTGATATTCCACGTTTATACTTAGTACTTAAGAGCCGTTCTTACTGTTCTGCCAATTTGACTTTGGCCTTTCGTATACTTAGAATTTTTTGGGTGTTTCAACTCTGGTATTTTATGACTTGTTATTTATGTTTGGGTTTGTTAATTGAGAAGCTTTTAAAGCTGGCCGGGTACTTGATCTGATTAAGGTGGTTTGAGGGTGGTACGATAACAATATATATATATATATATATATATATGTTTCCTATGTGTATCTATGTGAATTATATGATGTGTGTCATGCATTTACGAGATTATTAAATTGTTTATACGTTCTGTTATATATATCACGTTCATGGATTATGTTGCTTACTGGGAGGGTCGATGCTATGCGCCGTTCTTAAATCATTTAGAGACACATATATACTGCTCAGTAATTTAACGTCAATTATTTGGAGGTGCATATGTATAGTATTGAATTATAATAACGATTTTGAGCTATTCTTATGAAGGTGAAAACACTTGTAATCATAACTTAATTGTATGAAGATGCAGATATGTACACATGCATACTATTGAATCCTATTAATGAATTTCATTTATTATGCTGATTATGTAAGATTAACTTTAATTATTTGAAGGCGCATATATACATATACTGGGGAATTAATTGTACGAGGAAAAATGATTCTAATAAAACTCGTTATTGTTGTCTTAAAGCAGAGTTTCATTTGCAAGTCCCGTCTCACTGGACCCAGCGCATTTTTTGCTTCTCTAGGCCTTCCGCTTAGTTCTAAATAACTAGTGGCCCCTCTTTCAAAAAAAAATTTTTTTTGAGATTTTTTTATGAGGTATAAAAAAATTGAAAGAGGGGTTACAGTGCTAACAAATGTAATTTAATATTGTAATACATAATATCAGATATCGTTATGGAGAACCATACATGACTTGCATGTTCTCAGATTTATATTTAAAATCATTTTCGAAATGAAATACTACCACAGAAACTACTTCTTTCTACTTCTTGTTTCAGCCTTAACCACAGTACTGTGGTCACTAACGTATACTATCTCACGTTAGCGCACTCGATTTTCACTGATTATGGCAGTCGATGGCACTGCCAAACGTCCGGTTTTGCAGAAAACATTGGACAACAGCCAAACAGCCCGGGAAGGAATTTTAACAACAAACTGCTTTTTGTTGCCGATAACATAGAACACATAAAACATATTTATATATTTTTCATATATACACACATAGACATATAGTTTGTAATTCTTATATCATAATAGAAATAAGTACACAGATTGTATTAATTTATTAAAACATTTATTGCTTAAAAATATGCATGAAATTAATGGCTTGTAAAAGTTAATGTTTGATGTCCATTAAGTAGTCCTTAAGTTTCCAAAGTTTTAATATTATGATATCAGTAATCAAAACATCAGAGCAGGTTTTAGTGTGTATGTAGGTAGACCGTGGACAAAAACAGCATTCCCTATGGAGGGTTGCGCAGAGTAAAGCTGCGAATGTATATTTGCACACAACAAACACGCGGAAAAGAAGTGGCACTCCGAAGTCTCTCATGGACCCTGAACATCTTGCAGAGGCTCCATTCCCTAAAAACGAAAAGTCTGTCTATGAACCGTTCTTCTGTAAACACGTCCAGTTACACTGGCCAGCGATCCACAGGAAGTAAATCGCTGTCCACGCTGGACACCTTTTCGGCTTGCACGCGTTGTGTTGGTGTGGTTTCGGCACTTTCCATTTAAAAAGAGTGCAAACGTAAGAAAATAAACATGACTGAGGCTAGAAATAACGCAAATTGTGTGTGTGTGTGTGTGTGTGTGTGTGTGTGTGTGTGTGTGTGTGTGTGTGTGTGTGTGTGTGTGTGTCCTGCCTGCCTTTTTATTGTGGTAATCACAATAATAAAACTTTGGAAACGTAAACATTACATAATTGAGATATGGTTGCCTGCCAGGAACGATATATTTTCATTCATACATAATTTAAATTAAAATGAGAAAATTACAATTTTATTGCCTGGCAACAAAATTATTTTATTTTTAACAATTACCATTGCTTGAAAAAGTTTAAATGAATTTTCAAGTATTTTACTCTTGTTAAAACGTAAAACGTTGCTGGTAAACTATCCCTTCCCCTTAACAGATCTTCACCAAAATCAATAGGCCTTGAGTCCTCTACAGCTGAGGTAGGTATGCAAAAAATTATTTGATTCTGTTTGAATTTGCGGCAGTTATTGTTTGCCATAATAAAATTCTACACACAGACGCAGAAACACACAGACACTTTTCGAAAAATGACTTTTCTTCATGTTTTGAGGGTAGTACAATCAGAATCAGCCCTTATCTCGAACACAATTTTTTTCGCCATCACCATACTTTCATTTCCTGATGGAAAATGGAAGTAAAAAATAACTTGTGTAACTTATAAGAAGAGAAATGTTATGCATATGTTTATTTTCTTATCACTGCGACTGAACGAATGCCATATACTTATAAAAACTGCCTTGTCTGCAAAAATAAAATATTATAGTGTATTGGTTACACGATGCTGTTAAGACAACAGGAATATACTACTGGCAACTCTTGAATCCGTTATGCAATTCCTACCCAAAGTTTTCTGAAGTCAGAAAATCTTGCCTACATTTTATCCTTTGTTGTCTTATATAGAAAAACAGCTAAAAAGGTAAATAGTTCATTTTAAAGAGATTCCCTATTTTGTTTATAGACAGTGGTGATGTAACTTAATTGCAAATGAACATAATACATGCACAGACTCTACACGTCTCAGAAAGTATACTATTTGCATAATAAATCGGATTTATCGCTGGACGTACTTTACCATAAACGTACCACTACGGAAAAGTTAGTTCTTGTATCCTTCCCAATATATTTTGCTACTAGTAAAAGACGGGAGCTGACAAAAAGTTATATTTATGTTACCTTGACACTATTTACAGATCGCACTGTGCCGTACAGAGTTCGGCATTGTAGGCGAAATGTTTTTAAAACGAGCGGCTTTGACGTCACGCGCAGCCACGGCATCTCGTCGCCGTTCGGCTATGCACACTGTGGGTGTGCAGCTACGAAATTCAGTTGGCGCGTCCTGCTGTTTTTGTACATTCCTGCATCAGAGAGGTTTCTTGGTTAGATAGACGCAGTGAATCTGTCTCATTTTTATTTGAACCCTCAACCAGGACTTCTGCTCTCGGCTGACGGCACTCATCAGTTCAGGACTTCATCGACTTTGTCTATGGTTGGCTGAATAAAGTTCTGCTCCAGGTATGTACAAGTTGACGGGTTCTAAAAATATTTTAACCCCAAATATATTTTTGTGTTTCAGCTTCTATTATAAACTATACTTGTGTGTGTGCGTGTATATCAGTTTTCAATTTGGGCGTTAACGCAATTAAAGATTAACTTAATATGAATGTAATGAATTTAATGTAAATGTTGCGGGTCAAATTTGACTTCAGTGAAGAAAATGATAATGCATCTTGCACTCAGCTGTTGTTTTGTGTCATTAATAATTATGAAATACTCAGTTAATTAATTTGAACATTCTCAACGAAATACTTAAAACGTAATTAGTAGATGAGTGGAATGAGTCACAGCTGGGGAGTTCAATACTGATTAATACGAATTATTGGCGATGTGTGTGTGGTGGCTGTTGAAGCTTTAAAGTTTGTGTTAGAAATTTAATGCGGACGGCATATGTGGCGAGATCATTTCCTTATGACACCCTATACAACTCATTGCATGTCGCAGGTGCTCGAACAAGGGCGAGATGGGTGTCGGGTGTGACGACGACCAACTGTCCACCCTCCTGGCAGAGACGATCCTTTAGCCACGATTTGCCGTCAGTCGAGATCTACCGTTCAGACACACTTCTAACGCTACGCTGCCCCAGGACTTCGTAGTACAACCGAGACACTACTGATCAGCCACAGTATTGCTTAAGTGCACCGGACGATCCAGATGGGAACATTCTAATTATTTAATTCTATCTCAACGACATTGTGAATGCACGGAAGCTCCCAGAAGCTCACTCATGAAGTTTTAACCGTTAAACTTTTGCACAAACTCTCATGTTCAGTTCTGTGACTGCATGTGTGAACATTACACAATTAAACCTAATGAAATCTATTATATCTGCTTATAATGTGTAAGAAAATTACACACACACGCATATCCGCAGTCGGCTTTAAGTTCTACTTTTTTAATCCAATTAAAGCTATTAGAGAGTTAGTTATTTTGTGCTTTCATGTCATGCGGTCATGGCAGAATTCTAGTCACGTAAATGGGGCTGTCTGATGTTTTAAGTTGTGAAACTATTTTCATGGTCACATATTCTTATTGCTGATTATGATTAAAGTGAGGGTTGATTAGTATGTTGAGTCTCTGGTTTGGTTGGGGGCGGGCACTTACATTTTCTGGTGCTAATTACCATGGCATATTAATGCTTCGTAACTGTGATATATCTGATTACCTTGTTAATTATATTTATACATATATATATATAGTTTTGCATTCATTTATTCTAGTTGAAATGGGTTTTATGAGGGGTTTTGGTACTGAAATGAGGGATGTTGTGTCATTTATGTTGTGTATGTGCTTGTGTGTGTAATCTTTATATATTTTGTTGGGGGAATATGTTATAAATTACAAGATCATAAATGTGCTTACTAAGTTACTAAAAGGCTAGCCTATTTGAAGTCTATACAACACTTATGGATTAGTGATTTTCTATTTTGTGAATAATATTATTGCAACCATTAACTTAAACATAATGTGGCAGGATGTAGGCAATTTATGTTAATATTCAATTCACTCACATTTTATGCCATTAAGAATATTAATTGATATATATATATATATTCCTGCAGTTAACTTGCTCTTTGTTCAATCTATAACTTGTCACCTCATGTAAGGTTTGCATGCTTAATAAAGTATACGCTTGTTGGTTAATAGACTTTTTCATTTGCAAGTCCTGTCATTCACCTGGGGGGACATGTCTGTAATTGTAACTAGGCCTTTGCACACTTTTGCTTCCTCTAGGTTCACCACCTAGTTCTAAATATTATGTCTCTCCCCTTTTACAAAAAAAAAACTTAAAAGTAAAATAAAATAAAATAAAATTCAAACAAAATTTACAAAAAAAACTTATAAAATAAAAGGGGGGTTTCAAATGGTAGATCAGAGCGTGGTTATGATTCTAGGTATGTAGTAGATATTATTTCTGCCTTATTTTTTTTTGAACTTTGGAAGTTTTAGAATCTGGGGACTTGCATTTATTTTCTTAAATAATACTTGGTGTGGCTACAGGCATGTCAGCTGGTGTTGGGACTTGCAAATTATTTCAAATTATTTTTTAATTGGAATCCAAGTGTTGCAAGAAAAGTTAATGATAATGTAACGATTTAATAAAATGAATGATCAGAATAATAACATATTTTATAAAGTAATTAAAATATTTTTAAGTAATTATTTTGTGATGTTGAGTGTAAGATAGGTTTTGGAAAGGGGTTATAAGCACGTGATTGATGGTTTTTAAAGTGAATGTGAGCTGATCGATTTCACTTGGGCATACCCTGGAGCTCAGACAGATTTTGGACGTGATGAGGGCCGTCAGTACTTGTTGATTTTGATTGCGATTTGTTTCATGGAATAGACAACGTGTTTTATAGCACCCCCGTTATATAGTATTTGTTTATTGAGGGCGTTGCGTTGCGGTATCGTGGATTCTGAATGCGGTTATGGTCCGACCAGATGTCATGGACTTGATAGTTATAGATATTTTCGATTATATTGAATTTCATGTGTACTTTGTGGATTGTATATAGTGAGTCAGTTTTGTTGTTTTGTGTCGTGTTCTCTTCTGGGCATTTTGCATGGCTGTTTCTCTGCTTTTATGACACCCATCTCGTCGTATCGCTAGAGCATTCTGGAGCCACTTGTATGATCAAGTTCTTCCTGTCGTTTTCTTTGATTGTTGCTTTTACGTGGTGTGTGAAGATTGTGCGGTCATGTCCACTTCGGTGAATGTGGATTTATTTGTAAAAGATGAGCTCGAGTGGGAGGTCCGGTTCCGGGGACGGACGCCGCAGGAGACGGTTGTTTCATTAAGGAAGCAACTCCGCGAGGCTCTTGCCTCCGGTGAGGCACCGAGTGGGAGAGTGTTGCTCACGGATGTCACAGCCGAGGTGGAACTGTGTACGGAAAAATTTTCTGAACTGCGAGATTTGGCCGAAGGCCTGCAGTCGGCGGCACCCGCCTCTACGGCTAGACAGAGGGTACGCCAACGTTTACAACATGTTTTGTGTCGATTACAGAACGCTGAATCATAGGCTACCACCTCGGAATTAGAAAAAAATGTTGTCACTCTTAGGGAGCAAGTGGCGATGGCCTTGCGAGAGTTCTCTCTCGGCCAGCGTCGCCCCGTGGATGCGAATTCCGGTTCTTCTTCTTCTTCTGTTGAGACGGCGGCCAAGTTGGAGCCCCCTGCGCATGTTCCTGCCTTTTCGGGGATGGCTGCAGCGAGCTATCACAAGCTCCCTAACCCACTGTCGGAAGTCATTCAGCGTCTCCCGGTTGTGGATGGTTTGGATCTTGAGGCGCTTTTGAAATTCTTGCGCATTTTTTTTCAGTTGGCAGATTTCCCTGGGCTGTCGGAGCGGACCTTGCTTGAGCTCATTTACCCGTACTGTCGGGGATCTATGGCTGAGCGCCTGACGAGCACCCTTCGGGATGGTGGTGGCATTGAACATTTTCATCGGGAAGTCCTGGACGCTTTTATACCGGGAAGGCTGCGCGATCAGTTACGACATAAACATTTTTATAGGGTCCAAGCAAGTGGGGAGGCCCTAGCTCATTTCATTTCTAGTGTTAAAGACGCGGCCAGGATCCTGAGGCTGGGGTTGTCGGAATCTGATATTATTCACACTATTCTGGAGGGCGTGACGCCGCAGGAACGGTCACGCTTGGTATTTGCTGTACGTCCCCAAAGTTTTATCGATTTGGACCGGCTATGTGCCGTGTCAAAGACTATACAAAGTAATGACGATATTAGAGCCCACGAGGCTAGGAGGTGTTCAGATCGCCAGGTTGTAGAGCGACGTGTTGGGCAGCCCGGGTCTTGGAGTTCTCAGCCTGCGCCTTTTCAGAGCTGTGAGGTGCGAGAATTATTTTGTTCCAGGTGTCATAGATCCGGTCACGTTGCGCGTTATTGTTCCGATTTTAGACAGCGTCAGGGGACTTCCCGAAAAAGTAACTATTTAAAAAACCTAAGCACTCGGGGAAGATAAGTCGGGAGTGGTCTTCCCCGTTAGGTCACTCTGTTCCAGTTCCACTTAACCCCAGGCGGGTAGTAGGTCCCGGATCATCTGGCTCCAAGATCCTGCGAACTGTCTCCAACTACAGTTCAGTGTGCCCCTTCCTGTTGGTCGAGTTGAAAAAGGGTCAGCTCAGAGCCTTAGTTGACTTTGGATCAGCCCGATCCATAATTTCATCTAGAGTATGTGCGGTCCTTGAAAAACAGGGCTTACTAATAGGGTCGGATCGGTCTTCCGTGGTATGCTGGACTGCATCGCGGGAAATTCTGCCCATCTCCCGGGTGGTTTCCCTAAAGATTAAAATCGAGTGTGGCGATTTTTGGTTTCTCCGGCTCTGGGAGTCGACTGTATAGTGGGTGCCGATTTCATCTTCAAGAGTGGTCTCGTTTTAGACATTCAAGGGCACCACTGTTATTTTAAATTTAATCGGGAAGTTGTCATTCCTTTCCTTGGGTACCAGGGAGCTAAGGGAGGTATCCAGGAGGTTGTGTGTCCCGATTCAGAAAGAGACCATCTCACTCCGTCCCAGAAGCTTGCCTTAGATCATTTGTGTGAGCAGTTCCCCACTGTATTAACTCCCAACTTGGGGCTCACACATCTTTTGGAGTAGAAGATCCGGTTAACGGACTCCGCTGCGGTACGTTCACACCCATACAAGTTCGCTCCTCCGAAGATGGATGTTCTAAGAGAGAAGGTTCAAGAATTGCTTAAACAAGGGGTCATTGAACCTTCCAATTCTAGCTATGCCAGTCCAGCATTTCTGGTGCCCAAGCCTGGGGGTAAACAGCGCATGGTCATAGACTATCGCAAATTAAATGCTAACATCGAGGTAGATTCGGTTCCTCTTCCTGATTTACATTCTGCTTTTGATTGGTTTAGTTGGGCCAGATATTTCACCATCTTTGACCTCAATGCCGCATATCATCAGATCCCTCTGTCTAAGGAAAGCCGTCCTTATACGGCATTCTGCGTGCCATGGAATCTTTATCAGTATACTAGAGCACCCATGGGTCTGGCTGTGGGGGCCCAAACCCTCACGCGACTACTTGACACTGTATTCCATGACGTGAAATTTAAGTTCATCTTCAATTATCTTGACGACCTTTTAGTCTACAGCAAAACGTTCGAGGAGCATCTGTGTCACCTGAGAGAGGTGATGTGTCGGTTGAGGAGTGCTGGCCTCACTATCAATCCAGACAAGGTAAAATTTGCACAACAGAGTATTTCGTTTTTGGGGCATCTCGTCTCATATGGGGGTGTGACGGTCGACCCAGAGAGGACACAAGGCATCCGAGATTTTCCTCCCCCTAGGGATACGAAGGGTATTGCAAGATTTGTCGGCATGGTTAATTTTTATCGTAGATTTATCCCTAATGCCGCGGAGATTGCCGTCCCTTTAAACGAACTCAGGAAAAAAGGCACCAAATTTGTATGGGGAGAGAGGCAACAGCGGGCCTTTGATACCCTCAAGGAGGCGATCGTCTCCCCCCCCTGTGTTGCGGATGCCTGACTTTTCTAAAACGTTCATTTTGCAAACGGACGCGAGTTCTGTTGCGCTCGGGGCGGTTCTGTCCCAGGAAGTTGATGGTGCTAGGCAGCCGGTGGCATTTATATCCCGGACCTTGACCCAACAAGAGAGGAAGTCTTCAGTGTATGAACTAGAGTGTCTTGCTGTCGTGTACGCTCTAGATAAGTTCAGGCGTTTCCTGGAACACGCTGAGTTCCTGCTTGAGACCGATAATAAGGCTCTCTCTTGGCTTCTCGCTCATCCCCGGCAACTGGGTAAAATAGGACGTTGGGTGGTCAAGATCTCATCCTTTAAATTCAAAGTGCAACACATAAGGGGAACACAAAATGTTGTTGCAGACGCCTTGTCACGTATGTTCTCCCAACCCAGTGAAGCCCATTCTGAGCAACCCTGTTCCGTTCTGCTGGATTTTCCTTTAGCTTTTACTGATGTGTTACCCCATCAGTTAAATGATGAAGAGTTGGGTCCGATCATCCAACACCTAAAAGAGGGTAACGTACAGGCCCCATATTTCTTGTCCAAGGGCGTCCTGTGCTGCCGAGAACGAAAAGGACGTGCCCCGAAGGTTGTGCTGCCTAGCAAGCTCGTGCCCATGGTATTCAGCTACTATCATGATTCCCCAGTAGGTGGCCATAAGGGAATTTCGAAGACCATTTCCAGTATTAGGAGACATTTCATCTGGAAGGGCATGGATAGGGACATCGCGGCTCGTGTGAAAGCATGTCATCTCTGTGGCTTGAGTAAGCCTGCTCAAAACACCAAATTGGGTTTATTGTCATCCGATGTGGCGAGCAAACCGATGGAGAAGTTATTCATCGACTACGTGGGACCTTTCCCTCGTAGCAAGTCAGGTAACGCTTACCTACTTGTTTGCGTGGATGCTTTTTCCAAGTTTGTCTGGCTACTGCCCTTACGACAGGCATACACTCACTCAACTATCTTTATGCTACAGACCCATGTCTTTCAGCATTTCGGTTTTCCGTCCACCATTGTCTCTGACAATGGACCACAGTTCATTTCGAATGATTTCCGGCGAATGTGTTTCGCTAACGGCATCAAATATGTGACCACTTCCCCATACTACCCTCAACCGTCCCACGCGGAGAGATTTAACCGGAATCTCCGTTCAGCTCTTATCGCCTACCATGCTGAACAACAAGATTGTTGGGACCTAAATTTAAAGTGGTTGCAATTGGCATTTAACACGGCCCTACACGAGAGTCACAAGGCCGTACCCTTTGAGGTCATGTTTGGTTTCTCGCCGAGTTTGCCATTAGACAATTTGTGGCACATTAACGATCTTCTACCTAGCGATCCGGAGGTCAAGACTGTGGACAGATGGAGGGAGGTCCGGAGGAATTTGCTTCGTGCGCACGAACGCGTCCGTAGTCGCTACAATCAGGGGCGAATTCCAAACCCATTTAAGGTTGGCGACTTGGTCTACTGCCAGAGCCATCCGATTAGCTCAGCCATAGATAGGAGGGCCGCTAAACTATGTTATCGTTGGTCGGGACCATACCGCATTCTTCGGTTTGTGTCGCCCGTTACGGTGAAATTGGGCGATCCCGGAGGGGATGTTGAGAGAGTAACCACTCATATTTCAAAGCTAAAGTTTTGCCATAAGGCATAAGTGAGTGGTGACGGTTTTGTCCCATAAAGGGGGGGATGCTATTTGGGTTCCTGGATCTCAGTTATTAGATTTGGGAGGCCTTGGTGGTCAGTACTCAGAGCTGGCGCCAGCGATTCTTCTCTTTCTCCTGTTCTATTCTGTTCCTTATATCTTCATGCGGACCAGGGCCCGGCGAGCATGCAGGACGCACACTTACATATTCTCTTTCAGACACACATTCACTGACTCACACCTCTTCCTTCTGCCTTTTTCGTTTTCCTGAGTAACTGAACTCACCAAGTGCGATTTAGAATCTGAGATTTTTCCAGGATTCCCGCAGCCGTCGTGCTTGAGTACTGCTTTGATTTGGGTCAACCATGTTGCCCTTTTGGGGTGAGGGTGTGCCGTACTGGGTTCGGCATTGTAGGCGAAATGTTTTTAAAACGAGCGGCTTTGACGTCACGCGCAGCCACGGCATCTCGTCGCCGTTCGGCTATGCACACTGTGGGTGTGCAGCTACGAAATTCAGTTGGCGCGTCCTGCTGTTTTTGTACATTCCTGCATCAGAGAGGTTTCTTGGTTAGATAGACGCAGTGAATCTGTCTCATTTTTATTTGAACCCTCAACCAGGTCTTCTGCTCTCGGCTGACGGCACTCGTCAGTTCAGGACTTCATCGACTTTGTCTATGGTTGGCTGAATAAAGTTCTGCTCCAGGTATGTACAAGTTGACGGGTTCTAAAAATATTTTAACCCCAAATATATTTTTGTGTTTCAGCTTCTATTATAAACTATACTTGTGTGTGTGCGTGTATATCAGTTTTCAATTTGGGCGTTAACGCAATTAAAGATTAACTTAATATGAATGTAATGAATTTAATGTAAATTTTGCGGGTCAAATTTGACTTCAGTGAAGAAAATGATAATGCATCTTGCACTCAGCTGTTGTTTTGTGTCATTAATAATTATGAAATACTCAGTTAATTAATTTGAACATTCTCAACGAAATACTTAAAACGTAATTAGTAGATGAGTGGAATGAGTCACAGCTGGGGAGTTCAATACTGATTAATACGAATTATTGGCGATGTGTGTGTGGTGGCTGTTGAAGCTTTAAAGTTTGTGTTAGAAATTTAATGCGGACGGCATATGTGGCGAGATCATTTCCTTATGACACCCTATACAACTCATTGCATGTCGCAGGTGCTCGAACAAGGGCGAGATGGGTGTCGGGTGTGACGACGACCAACTGTCCACCCTCCTGGCAGAGACGATCCTTTAGCCACGATTTGCCGTCAGTCGAGATCTACCGTTCAGACACACTTCTAACGCTACGCTGCCCCAGGACTTCGTAGTACAACCGAGACACTACTGATCAGCCACAGTATTGCTTAAGTGCACCGGACGATCCAGATGGGAACATTCTAATTATTTAATTCTATCTCAACGACATTGTGAATGCACGGAAGCTCCCAGAAGCTCACTCATGAAGTTTTAACCGTTAAACTTTTGCACAAACTCTCATGTTCAGTTCTGTGACTGCATGTGTGAACATTACACAATTAAACCTAATGAAATCTATTATATCTGCTTATAATGTGTAAGAAAATTACACACACACGCATATCCGCAGTCGGCTTTAAGTTCTACTTTTTTAATCCAATTAAAGCTATTAGAGAGTTAGTTATTTTGTGCTTTCATGTCATGCGGTCATGGCAGAATTCTAGTCACGTAAATGGGGCTGTCTGATGTTTTAAGTTGTGAAACTATTTTCATGGTCACATATTCTTATTGCTGATTATGATTAAAGTGAGGGTTGATTAGTATGTTGAGTCTCTGGTTTGGTTGGGGGCGGGCACTTACATTTTCTGGTGCTAATTACCATGGCATATTAATGCT
Organism: Magicicada septendecula; assembly: GCA_034769895.1. Classification (NCBI taxonomy): domain Eukaryota; kingdom Metazoa; phylum Arthropoda; class Insecta; order Hemiptera; family Cicadidae; genus Magicicada; species Magicicada septendecula. Next base: position 432,125,827 of record CM068372.1, on the reverse strand, counting down.
TCGTAACTGTGATATATCTGATTACCTTGTTAATTATATTTATACATATATATATAGTTTTGCATTCATTTATTCTAGTTGAAATGGGTTTTATGAGGGGTTTTGGTACTGAAATGAGGGATGTTGTGTCATTTATGTTGTGTATGTGCTTGTGTGTGTAATCTTTATATATTTTGTTTGGGGAATATGTTATAAATTACAAGATCATAAATGTGCTTACTAAGTTACTAAAAGGCTAGCCTATTTGAAGTCTATACAACACTTATGGATTAGTGATTTTCTATTTTGTGAATAATATTATTGCAACCATTAACTTAAACATAATGTGGCAGGATGTAGGCAATTTATGTTAATATTCAATTCACTCACATTTTATGCCATTAAGAATATTAATTGATATGTATATATATATTCCTGCAGTTAACTTGCTCTTTGTTCAATCTATAACTTGTCACCTCATGTAAGGTTTGCATGCTTAATAAAGTATACGTTTGTTGGTTAATAGACTTTTTCATTTGCAAGTCCTGTCATTCACCTGGGGGGACATGTCTGTAATTGTAATTAGGCCTTTGCACACTTTTGCTTCCTCTAGGTTCACCACCTAGTTCTAAATATTATGTCTCTCCCCTTTTACAAAAAAAAACTTAAAAATAAAATAAAATAAAATTCAAAAAAAAATTACAAAAAAAACTTATAAAATAAAAGGGGTGTTTCAGCACTACTGAATATGACTTTCAGATTATCAGTTTTAAGATCAGTATCGACGGTTTTATAAAAATTTACACACACACACACACACGCACGAACTAACAATTTTAAAACAATCATTCCATATAAATATATAGTATGTAAAAATAATATTACGCTATAACTGAGAATTGTGATAGTAAGCGCGAACACATTAATGATTAATCAGTAAACAGCCTCTATATACAGACATCTAACAGCATTTTTTGTAAAGAGGTGTAGGACTTAGCGTTTGAGTTGGTTGTGGTAATATTTCAGTGTGACTAAATCGGGTGTTGAAACAATTCGCTTTAGTAAATGTGACAAACGTAAGAGTAAGAAAATATTAGGGGAATTTGTCTCCACCATTCCCTTAAGGGGATGGTGTCAGTGTGACAATTGGCTATGAAAGTGTGTACAGCTAGTTTTTTTATAGTGCTAAGTTCACTGTTGCTCACATTGTGCAATCTTGCAACTAGCGCCTCGGAAGAGGCACAAATAACCTACTGTATAATATCCCAGCAATTTTTCATTCGCATAAACAACAGCCCAATCTGGTTGATGTCTCAGCAGTAAAAAAAATCAACACCAACAGCCGCAAAGTAGAGAAACGTTCAATGTGGTTGTAATTTAATTAGTTTATTCACATCATACTTGCATAATATATGCACAACAGGGCTGCTTCATCTAAAATAACAGGTTAAATGTGTTTCTATAACTCTAAATTATTTAAAATTTTTGATTAAAATCACTTTTTTATATTAAATTTTATATGTGTAATTACAGTAAAATTTACAAGCGATTCAGGTATGTTACAGAAGCTGCATGGTACTTTGCTACGATTAAGTACTGCATCATGACATACCTATAGTAGACCTACTAGTAGCCTGTAAGCGCCGAAGCAGATCGTAGAGGCAGGTTCCTGCAGTCATGAAATCTGCCTTAGTAATGACGTCACTTCATTACGAGTGATTCACGTATGTTACAGAAGCTGCATGGTACTTTGCTACGATTACGTACTGCATCATGACATACCTATAGTAGACCTACTAGTAGCCTGCAAGCGCTGAAGCAGATCGTAGAGGCAGGTTCCTGGATACATGAAATCTGCCTCAGTAATGACGTCACTGCATTACGAGTGATTCAGGTATGTTACAGAAGCTGCATGGTACTTTGCTACCATTACGTACTGCATCATGACATACCTATAGTAGACCTACTAGTAGCCTGCAAGCGCTGAAGCAGATCGTAGAGGCAGGTTCCTGGATACATGAAATCTGCCTCAGTAATGACGTCACTACATTACGAGTGATTCAGGTATGTTACAGAAGCTGCATGGTACTTTGCTACCATTACGTACTGCATCATGACATACCTATAGTAGACCTACTAGTAGCCTGCAAGCGCTGAAGCAGATCGTAGAGGCAGGTTCCTGGATACATGAAATCTGCCTCAGTAATGACGTCACTACATTACGAGTGATTCAGGTATGTTACAGAAGCTGCATGGTACTTTGCTACGATTACGTACTGCATCATGACATACCTATAGTAGACCTACTAGTAGCCTGCAAGCGCTGAAGCAGATCGTAGAGGCAGGTTCCTGGATACATGAAATCTGCCTCAGTAATGACGTCACTACATTACGAGTGATTCAGGTATGTTACAGAAGCTGCATGGTACTTTGCTACGATTACGTACTGCATCATGACATACCTATAGTAGACCTACTAGTAGCCTGCAAGCGCTGAAGCAGATCGTAGAGGCAGGTTCCTGGATACATGAAATCTGCCTCAGTAATGACGTCACTACATTACGAGTGATTCACGTATGTTACAGAAGCTGCATGGTACTTTGCTACGATTACGTACTGCATCATGACATACCTATAATAGACCTACTAGTAGCCTGCAAGCGCTGAAGCAGATCGTAGAGTCAGGTTCCTGGATACATGAAATCTGCCTCAGTAATGACGTCACTGCATTACGAGTGATTCACGTATGTTACAGAAGCTGCATGGTACTTTGCTACGATTACGTACTGCATCATGACATACCTATAGTAGACCTACTAGTAGCCTGCAAGCGCTGATGCAGATCGTAGAGGCAGGATACATGAAATCTGCCTCAGTAATGACGTCACAACATTACAAGTTTATCACGATTATCAAGATAACGCATACACCTATACTGGCCTCCACACACCTTGTAAAGAGAAGCAGAGTCGTATAGCTGCGTCTTCAGTAAGTGTATGTTACTTGCCAGCGTGTTTGTTTAATTCGATTTTCGTCGTGTTTGGTTCGTTTTTTTCCAACTTTTCCTTTAAGTAATCCTGTATGTTTCTTGTTAGAAACACCATTTCTGAAATGGAATAATAAAGGTAACAAAAGCTTTTTAAGCTCTAACAAATATGTGGCTATACTGGCAGTAAATAAATTTCAAAAATCAAGAACAAGGTGTACAATCAAAAATTAAACAAAACTGGTGTTCTACGTTTGGTTGTGTGGCATTTATGAAATAAACATTCTTGTACACACTGCTTAATTACTACTGTTAAATGAAGTGCGTGAAATGAGAATGGTTTTGATGATTTTCGTAATGTTACTCGTGCCCTTTACAAATATGAAGCTTTCTTTGGGAGCATGCGTTATGCACTGAGTTTTCCAGAACTGAAGAAAAATTTAAGTACACTCGAAGATGTCTTGAGGGGAAATTGTAGGTTACTTATTAAACATGTCTATGATAATATCTGGCTTCAAAGATGTCTCGTGTATCTGCCTATTTGTGAAGTTCTTTATTATGGTAAACAAGAATTAGCATTTTGCGGTCATTACAAATATTTATCATTTGTTAACTGTGGAAACCTTGAAGAGCTGTTAGTAACCTCCATACCATTAGGCTCTATAATATGCATAAACACTATTAAAAAGTCTCATCCGTCTTTGCCGCCAATTCTAAGACTATTCGCAATCAAATAATTCACTGCATACCACAGTATAACAATGAGTCATCGAATTAGAAACAGAAGATCTGTTTAAGTGGATGATTCCACAGACGTTGTCCACAAATCTCAATGTAGCATTATAATTGGATACGTTATTTTCGGAGGAAAGCTGGTGGAAAGATTTTTGGGATTTTTATAATGTCAGTTCCACTCGGACTGCCGGAACACTGTTTAACGTTTTGTCAAAGTCTTTTAAAAACATTTGACTTTAAATCAAAAATTATTGCAAAGTGTTTTTATGGTGCTTGCCTTATGTCAGGGGAATGAACGGACTTCAGGCAAAAATCAAAATAGTACGCTCACAAGCAGTTTTTATTAATTGAATGGGGTATCGTTTGAATTTAATGCTAGAACAAAGTTGCAACAGCATTTCAAAGCGTCGGATATTTTTTGCAACTGTTAGCGGAAAAAACTACTAAACGAACTAATTAGTGTAAAACAATTTTATGACGATATAATCAACAAGTTCGTAAATTTTAAAGAGAAGAGAATTGACTTTGTGTTTAAGAAATAAAATGCAACTCCGTAAGTACTTATTATTTTTAACTCCAACTTTATTAGTGTATGTGTGGGTGTATGTGGGTGTGTTGTAATGTATGTGTGGGTGCGCGCGTCTGTGTTTCTATTCGTCTATGTACTTGTCAATTGAGAGAGACAGAGAGAGAGAGAGTGAGAGACTGAGAGACTGAGAGTGAATAGGAAATTAATTGGTGATTTCTGCTTCTTACTCCTGCTTACAAATATTATTAAGAAATTGATACATTATCAATAATTTAAAATTGTAATATTGTATGAATTTATGTTTTGGGGTATTATAATTTCTTCATGTATTTAAGGATAACAATATCAGATGAAAGCAATTACTTTGATGATGTAGAAAAACAATTTCAACTCCTTCACACATACACATATTCGAGCGCGCACGCACGTACACACACACACACCCATATTCACATACACAAAAATTCACTCAATTAATTGATTTGTTGTGTCAGGAATTTTGTCTTGTATCCGTACACAGATCCTGATGATGACAATAATATTGTCGAAACGTCGACACAAATAATTTGAAATTCTTGTTTTACTTTTTCGACCGATATTTGCAAACCCTTCATCAAAAAAATGTAAGTTTAGTCTTGACTAATGACAGAAAACAAAATAAGCAAGACCTTTTTAGAAATTATTGGTTCAATCATTTTTACGTAAATTTATTTTTACAAAGTTAAGGAATTTCAACCTGCTTTCATAAAAGGTCTTACTTTCTTATTGTACAACAGTGGGCGATATTTAAAAGCTAAGAGGTACGGCTAAAATTCTTTTCCTATATTATGTTCCTCGAACACATAATTGAGAGCCTTTCTTCGTTTAAGAATACTATCTTTTTTTTTTTAAGCATGAGACATTGTAGTGTGATACGACTCCTTCGTATGGCACATTGAATACTGGGAGAGATCGACAGTATCCTGATAGTTCGTGCATTGGGTCCACGACGGCTTTTCTCTATAAACATTCCGTGTCTGAAGAATCATCATTAATCTCTGCTTTATTACAGAATGCAATCCTGTTATACCTCCGACTAAGTTTATTTCTTACGGTGAGTCGAGTAAAACCTATTACAAAAGTAAATATTGTAAAAGAAAGTGAGACTTTTAGGTGTTAAGATGCGACGATGATGCCTCACGTTGCGAGCGTCAATTTGTAAAGAAAGAGACTAAATGAAATATATAGAATGTGTCGAGTACGTGTTTAAATAAGTTCCACGTTGTTATGTGCCAATTTGTAAAGAGACTAATATGTGCCGGTGCTAGCGAAAATGTCCGTCTTATTCAAACCCCACTGTTGTAATCAATTTAGTAACGAACTGCTTGTTAATTATGTGAGGACGTATGTAATAATGTATGATACCAGCTGGAGACGTCAAATTATAAAGAGATCTTGTCTATGATTGTAATTAGTTATAAGAGACTCCGGTGTAACAAACGCCAAGTAGTACGTTGTAGGTGGCGATACGTAACAATTAAAATGCTGTTACCTGGTTTAATTAATATGTTATTAACTAATATACCTTGCGGTTGTGACCAGTGAAACCCTCAGAACACAGATTATTAAGTCCACAAACTTAGAATTATATTCCTGAATTTATAATGGTAGTATTCTGTAGACTTAATTTAATTCTCAGTGGTTGTTTAATATGAGCAATATATATGGAGTATTTACTGAATGTAAGTGGTTTTTGTCTCAACCCTAGTCCCTCAACGATAAAAATTTCATTCAAATTTAGTATGGCAAAACCCGTTAGTTCAGCAATCTCCCGTCTCACCAGCTGCAAACTTGGAGCGCTGTTATTATAAATAATTGTGCGTATAGGTTAGTTATTCTGAGTGTTTGTATCAATCTGTTAATAAATTATTACGCCAATTACATATAGTATTTTCTCTGCAATGATTAAAACGTTATCTCATACAACAAATGTACTTTATTTATTTTTCTCTGGTATTTAACCAGTTACGTTGTCTCAGACAAACAATAAGACAATACAATCGACTATCCCAACATGTGTCGATTCTTAATTATTCGAATTCTAAAAAGAAAAAACATATATGCTTTGAAAATAATGACAAATAATTCTTATACCAGGGTTCGTGTAGTTCTTTGAACCATTAGTAAGGCCAGGTAAAACGCATAATTAAGGTTGTTCAATTTACAAAAAGAATAAAATTATTTACTTAAAATACAATGATATGAAAATAATTTGTTTTTTTACCCAAGCGGCGAAAGCTTCATTAGGCGGTGAATGTTTGTCAACTACGATCAAAATGCAGGTTATATCGTCTTCACCCAGTAAAACTGCTCTGGTCTTCAATGAATGGATGATGATAATCCCACGGGAACTCTGGTGCTTCGAGTCTTCTTTTGCGTCTTCACAATTCTTGGTCCCAACGAACTGGAATTAGGATCTCAGCTTCCGCTGTCAATGAAGGTTATTTCGTCAACCGAATCTTCTGTATTTCCAAATATTTCCGTTAATTCAGGCTTCAACTCTTTATTGGTCTTCAATTTATAGCATGAATTGGTTTGATACCAAATTCAGCGGAATTGTTTAGTGAATGAGGTGAGACGCTTTCAGTTCTTTTTTATTGTATTCATTGATAATTTATAGGGTTATTTAATCTGTATGATTCATTAACATTCCAGTATAATTGTTTTGCAAAATGTTTTTTTTTCAATTTGGATATATATTTTCTTTATATTTATTCATATATTTTAAATATATCTGTTCATTTCAACCTAATAGCTTGTAACAATCAGTACCATCTATTTCAAAATCAACAAGTTACTAAAAATCAGTTGCCTTAACAACCAGGTTTTCTATATATCCTTGAGCCGGCATTATAGAATATTACTACTCCTTTCCAATAAAATACTCCATGCTTGGATTAATATTGAATCACATAAAATTCTCCCCTAACCTTCCTTATTAAACAGTAAATGTTTTACTAGAGTTTCGTTGGACTGGGTTTACTAAAAAGGTATTAATTTCCTTTCACTAATATGGAATTTAGGCCTATAGATTCATTTACAACCATTATAACATTATTTGGTTTTTAACTTAATTTTCTTTTTACCTGACCTACTGTACAATTAATTATTGATTACATAGTTAATTACATGAATTTCAATTTACTGGTGGTTATTTGTTTTTACATTAATCAATTGGTTCTGGAACCCTTTATTAATTTATGACATAATTGTCAGAACTACTTGTTAGACTTGAAACACTGGTCATACTCCTTATCCAGTTTATAAACATTAATTAGAACAACAGTATCTTTCAATTTTATACAATACTGACAACTTAGTACCGTGCCTAACATTGGTAACTATATTGTGCTGTATAAAAACAAATCTAATATAAAATATAAACATAATTATTGAGTAAGTATTATTATCAAACAACATCATTTCATTTTTAACACATTCAACATACAATATAAATATTCTGTAGACCTTAACATGTCACAGTACAAAACAAACATTTCATTACATCCAATCATTCATTGGTCTGGCTCTTTTACATTTAATATTAGTCATTGCCTCCTTTTTACTTGAGGTCCTTCTCAAACATATGAACTATCGAACAACCTTAAGTCAGGGTATGGTCTTTGACCATATTTCATTCAGTCTTTTATGTAACGTTGGGGAACCTCAACTATGTTGCGTTACAATATTTATGTTTAAGAGTTAAAAAATAAAAAATTACAAACCATTACTCTAAAAAGTATATACAAGCTTCTTTATCTTTATTACTGTAATTCCTAAATATACGTATACATACCGGGTTTCATGGAAAGGTACAGAATATTCTTTATACAAGTGACGTTTATTATTGACGTTTATACAAATTATGTATACAAATATTCTTTATTTGATGACGTTTATTAATCTTTTAATTTCATACATTTCTGGGAACTTGTATTTTGCTCGTTAAGTTTTCTGAGAAAAAGCCGGGTCCCTAATTATGCATTTTTTGTCCTATTTGCAGCATGCCTTAAGAAGTTTTTACTTAACATTAAGACGTCCATTTTTAATGAGACGCTCAACAAAATCCAATTTGAGGGAAACTTTGTTTACAGAAGGAAAATCAGCAATTTACGTAATAAGTAGAGGCGAAAATTTTATAATTGTATTTTTATATCAGAACGTATTGCAAACAATGTTCACATAATTTAGAAAATATGCTGAAGGTTACTATGCTGCATAGTAATTATAAAGAAAATATTAGGTTTTACAGTTTTGTAAATACATCCAAAGTTTGCTTTAATTAATTTAACACACCGCCGTTATATTTGTATATAGAAAATAAAAGAAAAGTAGCTAAAAGATACAAATATCGTAATCTTAATTATGAAAGTTTATTTTGCTTAGGTATATTAAAAAATATGTTTATTTCCGTACAATACTGTTTATAGAACATATATACTATATAATGTATACAACAGACAGTAATGTAGACATGTAGATATATGTAGACAGTAGCCTAAACAGTAGACACAGTAGACAGTAATGTATGGGAAAAGTCCGTTAAGTCGCTACGATAACCTTTACAAAATTTTTAATTTCTCAACTTAATATAATCTTGCAAAACCACAAATGTTTCATTATAGATTCGTTTTGGATGTTAGAAGACAATATGTGTTTGTTTTGAAGACTATACAGTTATGAGAAGGATACAATTTTATTATTATAATATTTTGCTTCCATGGTATCAACAATAAGAAATTTAGCTTATATATACTTGTATGGATAGGATCGTCAAAAATAAAATAATATGTTCTATAGTTTACTTTAAAGTTTTAAAGTTTTATTTCTTAAAAAAAATTGCAGCTTTAGAATTTTTTCTCGCGAACCATAAAATCCAGTACTTTTAGGTGACATTGTGTTTAAAACGAAAAAAATCTTTTTTTTACTTAATACATTACATCAGTAGTGTCCCCAACAAGTGCCCCGAGCCACAAATAAACTCAGAAACCAACCGGTAAAACACATCATAAAGACACATTATGAGTGCATAATGAGTAAAACAATGTAATTACAATTTATAAAATTCGAAAGAAACTAAATGTTTGTCAGTATTAAGTCAATAAATACGTTGGTACATTTTCATGTTGTAAAGGTATAATAACTAAAGTTGTATAGATACAGAATTTTGTTTAATTTGACGTTGATTTAGAGTCTGTTAATTAGGAAATTTGAAATTTATTCTCACAGGATGTTAAAGAAATCTTGTTGCACAATACGCATAATTGTTTACAAGACATTCGCAATCACACACAATATAATATACGTAACACTGTATTGTTGAAAATGGTAAACATATTTGTTGCATCAGGAATGTAAATTTTTGCGTGACCTTTAAAATTCTATATTAAATTTAACAGCAACGTTAACTACGTAAGAGGAAACTGCATAAACTATAGTTTTTGTGATCGTTATGTCAGTAATTATTATCAAAACTATGAGACAAGAATAAGAATTAGTTTTTTTATAATTCCAAGAAAACTACGTGTAGCTGATAGATTAATGAAAAAACACTATACGATTATTATTTCCACCGTCATTACTGTTGCATACAATCTTACATGTGATAGTGAGAACAATATAATGCAGTATTGTCATTTATGATGATGTGGCTTGGATTGCAAACATTCTTGTATATGTGTGTGATATTACCGGTATGCTTTAGCGACTGATGTTTGTTTTGAGGTTAGAGCACTTCAGATTTAAAAAAAAATTAATACTATTGATTGTCGTTGCTGTAATGATAATTAACTGTAATTCTATGGGATCAGTAATTGCTCATGCAATGATGAAACACATCACATGATTTACTTATTTTTCTAAACGATAATTTAGTCCTACAATAAGTACGATCCCAGTAATAATTCATACAGCAAACAAACATAATGATTCTCATATAATTCACAGTTGCTTGAAATGAATAAATAATAAAAAAAAATAATAAAAATAATAAATAATAATAAATACAAAATAAAAATAATAAAAATAATAAATAAATAAATAATAAAAATAATAAATAAATAAATAATAAAAATAATAAATAAATAAATAATAAAAATAATAAATAATACGTTAATATTTTTTGTTATTTGAATACAATTTTATTGGAAAAAAACTAGATTACTTTATTTTTGTAAACGGTATATATATATTTTTCATACACAGACACTATAAATAACAATTGAACGGCAAGTTGTAGATTCACCGTGACTGATCACATATTTTGTTCGGATTCACAATTTGTAAATCCACCTACTTTGTAAAAGCACCAGATTATTGACAGATGTTATTCAAGTCTTCTGTGTACTTAATAAAGTTTTTCAAATTTTGTTCAGCGCTCTATATTTTAATTAATGAGCGGCGTGAAAATAAAAGAAAGTTTCTAAATTCTTGTTTGCTGCAACGAAACTGACAGTAAAAAGAAAGTAATGTACGTCGTATAGCTTCTCAGCTGTTTACATCGTGTGACGTGCTTTTGCTACATTATTAAATTCCACAAAGGATGCTTTCAGAATGTACTTTCAAATGTCACGAAACCAGAGAAAACTGTAGTAGGCTGCAGCAACTGACGCAGAACTAGATTCCGTAGAAAAATGTTATTACCAAATAAGAAATCATCATAAGGGAATTAATGAGGACACGAATTATAAAAAAAAATCATGTGCTCAGTGAAACAGTCTGCCCATCACATCCAATATAAGTTTGACCATTATTTAATTTAAATCATTATTGAATAAAGTTTTCCTGAGGCTCAGACGGCCGGAGCCAGTGGTGTTATTAAAACTATTTTCTTCCGAGCTGTTTGGTCGTGGTCCAATGCTGTTCATTTTGGCAGACGTTTCAGCCGGGCTTTTTCCGGCCATCTTCAGTGCTAAAACGTCTCTTGACTGAACAGCAATGGACCGCAGCCAAACAGCGTGGAAGAAAATAGTTTTAATATGATTTTATTGAATAATTTGGTATTCAATAAATATTACAAAATAGGAATTATTAAAACATCAAAAACTCATTATTATTATTTACAGTGTTATATAAAATGTAAAAAGTAAAGATTATAATTAATAAATTATTCCACTCATGTAACAAACTGCTGAAATACGTTATGTTATGTATGCTTACAACGACCAAGTATGGAACAAGGCAGAAAGTGTGTGGTTGACAATGATAGTAACAATACTGTATCAACCTTCACACACTAGCTGTTTACAAGCTGTGTCAATTTGATTAATCAAAAACAATTTGATAAATCAAACATCTACTGTACACATTCAGGTCTCAAAAATTATGTTATATTCTTTATTTGAACAAAATCAAGAAAATTTTATTTTTATATTCTTTAACTCAAGAATGCTTATGTATACTTACATTTGTTACGTTATTTAGATACCTGTTACGTTTAGCAAATAAATAAATGTATTACACAAACGAAATATCTACAGTTTCCTTGAACAGACGTCGCATCTTCTGGTTCAAATTTCTGTAAAAGATTAATATTTTTAAATCAAGGTTTTAATTGTAGTAGATCATGTAATTCACCAATGGTGGAAAATTTATAGCAAAATTTGACATGAAAAAGCCAGGCACGTAATGATATATTGACAATGTTAGACGATATATTACATATCAGCCTAGTCTGTGTAAATTCCGTAGTTACGTGTATAGTATTCAGACGTATTCTTCAATATGTAAGTATCAGCAATATTTGATTTTTGCCAATTCGTGTCACACAAATTGTACGTGAGGTGAACGGAAATTTTGGTTGTGTAATGTAACCTCAGGTGAATAGTTTGTTCTGAGAAAATCACACGCAAGCATAGCAATACTTACTGCAAAACATATAGGCTACTGATTTCAGAATCGGCGACAAAAGTATATTTTATGTCGGAATACGTAGTTGAAATCTTTTTTCTTTTTCTTTTTACTTTATTTTTGAACACACTAGGCATTACCTTTGTTCATTTTTAATGACTATTTGTTTGCGTCTGAGGGTGAACTAAGTTGTTTGTGACAACCTAACATATGCGTCTTTCCGTCCTTTTTGGTTTAGCGTGAAGCAGACCTGTCTAGAGAACAGATCAGTGTTCCAGTTAACGCAGCATTTGATATTGCCACCAGGACCAAGATTAAATTTAGAAAATCATTTATTTTGAAAAAATAATACTCAGAACTTCTTTAAGTTGAGAAATATTAGACTGACATTTGAAAAAATAAATTTAAAAAACTTTTATTATAATTTTTAGTGTAACTACCATTAAATGTAGTGCATTATTTCTCTGTGTCAAGAATAATTAACTATTAACCTCTGAGATAATATATAATCGTATATGACTAAAAATTAAAATATCTTATAATTTTTAAAACATATTTAACCATTGGGACCACTTTATAAAATGACTACTGTATGGTGTAAGTTATGGCAACTTTGGTGTTGGCATGTTTTGCTGTGTGTTTGTCTTCAAAATTATGAACCTATGCATTATTTACGTTTATAAAGCTTTTATTGTTTACAATGTAGCTGTAACTTACAATTAACCACTTAGTTTGTCAGCTACTAGTGTATATTGGATTATTTGTTTTTAACTTAATTATTTGTTACAGTAAGTTATATTAGTTATTACCTTACGAGCTAAAACTCTCTTAATTCTGTATAACATACACAAAATTGATTCATCAGTTGTAAATATTAAAACGAGTTAGAATCAACACCTTCCAATACAGATGTATTTATTTTTACTATACCTTTCAGCAGTAAGATTTTTCAGCAACAAAAATGTTAGTTATAATTGCTTTCAAATGAAGTGTTTTAAATGTCTGAATAAGAAATTAAACAATCTTGTTTGTAAAGAATATTTAGTTGAGCACTTTATGTACTGACATTAGTTGATAAATTTTATGTAAGCTAGTATGTATTCACGTAAGTATCTAGTAGGCAATGTATTTAGCTGCTAAGAAAGTAATGAATCAAAATCCATATAATATTTTAGTTAAGATTCCTTTTTGTAGAAGAAATAAACGTTTCGTTAACAATGAACAATCTGCATTACAATTATAAGTGTAAGTACACTCTATGTTACCAAAAGCTTGTAACAACATTTTATTCATTTGAAATCCACGGTTTATCGACACTATATTGTACCTATATTGTTAACATAGGACACTACCTAGCAATATTGTTAACACTGAACGTTTTACCTATTGGATGTTGTTGCGCCCTCAGTAATGAAGCTGAGAATGAAAATATTTTTGCATGTCAATGTAGAGTTAACGAGTACTGTCAAACTGGTTGTCATTTTCAGCTTTACTACTGATGCCGATACACCATATAATACTAGTAACAATAATATCTATAAAACGGTGTTGTGAATAAAAATGTGTTTTGCCGCTAAAAGTTCAATAACTGAAAGGCACAAATTACTCTCAAAGTTGCAGTTGTTATTTTCGTAAAGTATCTCACTTTTTGGAATACTTATCAGCTGTACAATCGACTTATTAGAATACCTTATACTTGAATGCTTAGTAACCGTTTTTATATGTATCTCATGTTGGTGAATGAAGAGCCCATACGTGGTTTCCTATTCAGTCGGAGAAAACTATTTTACATTTAATTATTTTAATTGAAATTGAAATAGTTTTTTGATTACTTTTAGCGCAATGTGACGATGAGTCAGTAGAAAAAGGTGAACAAAAAGTGTTCTTACTTTACATTCATAGTCAGCTGAAGTCATTTCATGGATTCCATTCAATATAACAACCTTTTCGAAAGCGTTCCGTAATTTGTAATAATATAGTAACTGAATGTCATTTCTAAGAAGCTAAACGATTTTGAACACATATTTCCATTGTCAATGTACCTTTCATATTAACCATATTTCCATATGGTTTATATGGAACCAAATGGAAATATGATTGCCTCTTTTTAATTTGTATATTTCCATCTTTTGTCCTTCATATTTCCATTTAATAACTGCATATTTGATTTCTACCAAGTACTCACTGCATACTACTAATTGTACTACAGTGATTACAGTTGAGTCTGGGCGTTCAGTTGTTATATTTCAAAGTTCTTTCTTATTACAAGGTTTATCGTGTATTTATTGTACTACGCTTTGCAAATATTTTCCAATCCCCTATGAATCTGATCAGCGCTACACGTATTTATTTAGTATTTATAATAAAACATTATGAATAGTCAGTTGAAGTCGGATTTGCAGGTCTTAAATGTTAAAATGGAAGATTTTTAGAAACACAATTTTTTTTAAATCACATAGGTCCATGGAAATGATATTAAATTACTATATCTCATGCATGGGAGCGTCCTAAGCTTTCATTACATCGGAGACGATTGTTCCCTTTACCTCATTTTTACTTCCATATTCCTTAAGGAAACGGAAGTATGGTGATGGCAAAAAAAAATCGTGTTCGAGATTATTGAAGATTCTGATTGTACTACACTCAAAATATGAAAAAAAATCGTTTTCCGAAAAGTGTCTATGTGTGTGTCTATGTGTAGATTTTTTTTCTATGGCAAACGATAACTGCCGCAAATTCAAACAGAATCAAATAATGTTTTGCATACAGTCCTGATTTGTAGAGTACTAATGACCTATTGTTTTTGGTGAAGATCGGTTGAGGGAAAGGGGTAGTTTACCTGCAACGGTTTTTTTTTATAAAGGGAAATTTTTTTTTGGCAAACGATAACAGCCGCAAATTCAAACAGAATTAAATAATGTTTCGCATACAGCCCTGAACTGTAGAGTTCTCAAGACCTATTGTTTTTGGTGAAGATCGGTTAAGGGGAAGGGGTAGTTTACCTGCAACGTGTTTTTATCAAGCGTATTTTCTATGGCAAACGATAACAGCCGCAAATTCAAACAGAATCAAATAATTTTTTGCATACATCCCTGAATTGTAGAGGTCTCAAGGACTTTCGATTTTGGTGAAGATCGGTTAAGGGAAAGGGGTAATTTACCTGCAACCTTTTACGTTTTAACAACAGTAAAGTACTTGAAAATTCATTTAAACTTTTTGAAACAATGGTAATTGTTAAAAATAAAATAATTTTGTTGCCAGGCAATAAAATTATAATTTTTTCATTTTAATGTAAATTATGTATGAGTTAATATCTTTATATATATAATTCTTCTGTACGTCTGTATGTCACTGAACTCCTCCATGTATACAATAATATATCGTTCGTAGCAGGTAAGCATATCTCAGTTATGTAATGTTTACGTTTCCATTTTATTATTATGCCTACAGCAATAAAAAGGCAGGTAAGACACACACACACACACACACACACACACACACACACACACACACACACACACACACACACACACACACACACACACACACACACACACACACAATTCACGTTATTTCTGGCCTCACTCATGTTTATTTTCTTACATTTGCACGCTTTTTAAATGGAAAGTGCCGAAACCCACACCAACATAACGCGTGCAAGCCGAAAAAATGGACATCAATTTGCTTCCTGTGGATCGCTGGGCAATGTAACTGCACGTGTTTACAGAGGAACGATTCAGAGACAGACTTTTCGTCTTTAGGGAATGAACCCTCTGCAAGATGCTGAGGGTCCATGAGTGACTTCGGAGCGCTCCTTCTTTTTCGCGTGTTTGTTCTGTGAAACATACACTGTAGATTCGCAGCTTTACTCTAAGCAACTCTCAATAGGAAATGTTGAAAATTTTTGTCCACAGTGTACCCTCATTCACACTAAACCTGCTCTGATGTTTTAATTACGGACATCATAATATTAAAACTTTGGAAACTTGAGCACTACTTAATGGAGATCAATCATTAACTTACACAAGCCATTAATTTTATGCATATATTTTATATATATGTGTACAACGTTATCGGCAACAAAGAAGTAGTTTTTGTTAAAATTCCTTCCCGGGATATTTAGCCGTAGTCTAATGTTTTCTACAAAAGCAGACGTTTCGGCAATGCCGTCGACTTCCATCATCAGTGAAAATCGAGTGCGATAACGTGAGGTGGTATACGTTAGTGACCACAGTACTGTGGTTAAGGCTGAAGCAGTAAGTAGAAAGAAGTAGTTTCTATGGTAATATTTCATTTCGAAAATGATTTTAAATATAAATCTTAGAATATGGAAGTCATGTATGGTTCTCCATACCGATATTTACTTTTATTTAGATTAAGGTAATTGTTTATTACTTTTTTTCTCATCACCATCATCTCAACTTCACGGTTCGTCTGCATTGCACTGCCTGTTCGGGAAACCATCTCGTCTTCGGACGCCCAACATTACGATACCCTGTGGGTTTATAATTCAAGGAAAGACTGGGAAGGCAATTCTGCTGCATTCTCCCTAGATGCTTACACCAGTTGGACTTGTATTCCGTAATTCTACCCTGTAATTTAAAACATTTTAATTCTTGGCTTATCTGTGCATAACTTATTCTGTCTTGTAATCTGCGCCCTTTGACCAACCTGACAAATTTCGTTTCTAGTGATGTAATCTTCCCTCTGACTCTCTGTTAAAATACCCATTTCTCACTCCCATACAGCACCACCGGTATTTCTTACTACCAGCATAAACATTTTTTCCCAATTCTTTTACAAATTGAACAAGATGATTCACAAATTGTTGCCAAAATAAAAGTTAAAATATTATTTTCATCCATGACACAATAGTTGTCTTTTCAATGAAATAACAATCTATTGTTTCTGTTTGTTTTAAGTACAATTTAGAATGTCCTGTTTTTCAATTAGAACTGCCACGTTATTTCTAATTTTTTTCACCGAAAACTGATACTTTCGGAAATTGTGCTCGAAATGCTCTCCTCTCTACTAAAGATACTACGGTATTTTAATTGAACTTCAAGTTGTCTTACAGAAGGACAGTCAATTTAGGGTAAAGAAACTTTATTATTGTTAAAACGGTTGCACGGATCGTCGTGTAGTGCAGTGTAAAAGAGAGTAACTACACCAGATTAAATCACTAATGTCTGTTAGAAATAAACAGAGATACTCGTATAGAATTCTTTAAGTTGAGATTGTTCAGAATACCGCAATGTAACAAAACATAAATGTCACCTTACTAAAATTGTCATACCAAGTAGTAGACAATAATCACCGCAAGTGCCAAAAACAGTCACTGGGAACAGGCACTGGGTGCTTATTTGTATCCGACTGAGGTTCATGGAAAATCTACGACTTTTCTGATGACAGTTCGGGTATACTTACGTAGTTACAGTCGGTCTGAAACTCGCTAAAAGCTATTTCAACGCCTGACCATATAAACATGCCGCACACCGTATCCCGCCACGTTCCACAGGTTGCTTCGTTGAGCGTCACACTATACGTGTAAGGCATATACGTGACGTAGCCACCAGGCACCTCTCTGTCTCCTCAGCGTAGCATTATTTTACGGTGTAATATAAAAGAGTCTAGAGTGTAAGTTACCTAGGCACTATGCAATACCTGGCTATCTACGACAATTTTATGTTTTATCCAATTACTGGATTGAAACGTAATATCTGTGACGCATAAAATTATTGTACCGTAACTAGATTACCAAATTAGTTAAATTATACTCATAGATACATTCGGCTTAATACCTCTATTAAAGAATTTTCTTGGATGCATGTGTTATGATTATTTTATTATTTAACCGAATTATTATACCGAATAATATTTAACCTAATCCACGTAAAGTATTATTGTATTTATAACAAACTCGATGCTTGAAAGAACGTAATAGCCTATAAAAAACGGTACCATACTAAATCAATTATTTTGTTGTAAAATTTATAATAATGTGTAATATTTCATACACAAACAACAATTTCACATTCCAGTAATTCCTTTATAGTCATTTAACGCAAACAACAATTAGCTTATAATCGTTTTACAAAGAAAAATGCGAATGGAATGCCTTAGTGCCTCTAAATTGTAGTCGACTACGCTGAAACACTTGTTGAATATAAAACGCGTGTATACTTTGAATATTAATTCACTCATCCCTTCATATTAGACCCTGTTAATTATTCTTCGCCTCCAACACTTCACACTAAATACAGTCAATTTACTTAATTTGAAAAAGCAAATTATTTATTATTATTATCTTAAATAATATTATATTATCCTGTACGTAGACTATCTAATAGGCTTAGAGGAAACAAAAGGCAAATTAAAGTGTATACAAAAGTATTGGCTACAGTTATAAATGTTTAAAAAATATCGTATTATTATGCCTATTAACATGCCTATTACATTGATTTCTGCTTTTAAAAGTTTTGCATCCCACATATATTTTTAAAATTTATGTTAAATCATCAATCCCTTCTTTTTTGTTTGTGAGAACTTTGTAATTAAGTACATTGTGAGAACTATGTTTGAAAAAATAACATATTATTTTACGTTACTTTTGATGTATTCCTACAATAAAACCGTTAATTGTATTTTTTTAAATCGTCCGCGATTCAGGTGAATAAAAAATATTTCACATAAAACATTCATACGTGATTACATCACACACACACACACACACACACACACACACACACACACACACACACACACACACACACACACACACACACACACACACACACACACACACACACACACACACACACACACACACACACACACACACACACACAATTTATAGTACTTTTATATACTATGTAAAGTATTATTTCATTGGAATCAAAATTGGGGTTAGCTATGATATTGACAACCTATTTAGCCTAATCAAAGGTACGCTCAGTTCCTTTTTAATTTTTCCAGTAAGGGTAACCTTAATTTTTTTTAACGAGATCTGTAACTAATTGAAACAAAATTTAATGGAATGTAATTAATTATAGGGGTACTGGGGGCATAATCATAAATGTTCATGTGTAAAAGATATGGATTTTGTAATGAGTATGTTTTGTACAGTAGGCATTTGTCTATTTTGTAAAACAACATTCACCTTCAAAATGTGCATAGGAAAAATTAAATCAGCAAAATAAAAAATGTCTACCAGTGTCTCATTGTTCCCCACACATGGGGTACATTGAGACACGCACCGGGGTACAATGAGACAGAAGCATATTGTTTTTCATTTTTTAAGTATTTATTTTGTAATTCAGTTATCTTGATTTATTATAAAAGTACATTTAGGAAAGTTAACACATACTTTTTATAGCCAAATTATCATACTACGTAACTCAGAATAATGATTGTATGTTTTTTTAAAAGTACAGATTAATTATTACTTAAAATAGGAACAAAACTCCTAACAATACTTGTCACTGTCCTCATTAATCATGTAATAATTAAAGAACTATGTTTTAAATTAACACAACTAGGTAGTGTGTCATAATACCAATGTTTCTGTTATGTACCATAACTTGTCACTACAATAAAAAAAATCACCTGCCAATTGGCATAAAAACATAATAAAACATTAATATGTTTTACAATGAGTAGTACTCAGCTTGAACTATTATAAGGAATTCGTTGATTTCCTAATATAACCTCATAATTTGCAACTGACTGTATTGCACTTCCTCGTCCTTGCGAGTAAAACAGTTTTTGTTTAGTTAAATATTTTGGTATTCCACAGCTTAGTCAGTTAAAAATATTTGACTAGGAAAGTGAATCAAAATCTGCAAATCAAGGTAAATTGAATATAATTGCAGATAGGCTTCCAAGCTATAGTAACGATGCTTTTTTCACTGTATGCTTTTGTATTATTTGTTAGTATTCAGTGAAATGAGCAGTGGCTTTAGAGGTGTTACAGTAAAAGACTAACGCCTATCTCTCATCCCCACACATAATAACGCTACTCATTAGAATCACATTTTCTAACTCTAATATCATTTTCTGGATATTCCATAAAATTAAAGACTTTTTAGTGTAAAGTTTTATACAATGGCAAAATGTCGACTTGATCATGCTACTTTGATAAATTACTTAATCTATACAAGGTGTGAAAAATAAAAGTGTTGTAAATATTAGTGTTATATTTTGCAATGGGTATTTAAACATTGAAAGTAACATAAGTTGAATTAGTAGGCCTAGTAGTAAGTGTATAGATTTGTATGCAATAGAATCGTAATATCTAATAAAAATTGTAATAAGCTGTATTTAACTGATAATTGTTTTAACCTTAGTTTAGATATGTAATATACCATTACAAGTTAAAGTATTGCAAATAATTGTCACACTTCTTGTAACGCTTTAATTAGTGAAGTTTGTGCAAAAAATTATAAGCGTTTTGAATTATAGCAGAATTAAACCAGAGATATAATTCTTCTAAATTAATTTGAATATAATTAAAATATATTTAAAAATTATTAAAAATCAATCTCTATTTGTGATTAATGTAAGTAAAAATTAATGTTTGTTGTCAGACATTTTTATTAATTCTAAATGCTTTCATATTTCAACAAAACAGAGACGCATGTTTTCAGAAACGAAAAGCGTTTTCACAAACATTGGAATACATTTACGTACTTCTTTTACATTTAAGGAAAGCATTGTAATCTTATTTTGTTAGTATATAATCTATACCTTTAGTCATATTCAACTCAAACGTTTTCGTGATCTACTCACACGCTGACTGCTAAGTTGAAGCGAAATTTCAACAGGTAAACTTTCGTTATATTAGAAGCCCACTTTACAGCTTCAGTGATACGTTGTCAAGTTTGATAGTTGAAGTTGTCTCCGATAAGCGTTCGTTGGCACTTACTTCATGTTACTGTGTCATATTTCAAAGGCTATATACTGCACAAAGCAATCTAATAGATGAATCTCTCCAAGACTTCGCAGACTTTCCAATACTGGCTTGTAGTAGAACGTAATTAACTTAAACAAAGAAGTACAAATGCTGTGACACCAAACAGTCTTAGTTTGTGATACTGTACAGGCAAAGAACAGTTATGTAAATAAATTGAACAATTTAGAGGCAGAAAGCCGTATGTAAAAATAAAGAATCTACCCTGTTTACATAAATAAAGGTATGTATATTGTTGTTTAGAAAAGATGTTTTACTGTAAATTACAGTGCGAAGATCAATAAAAGTAAAGAAACATACTTTTGATTGACAGTTTTTGATTAACATAAGTTTGTTGGAATCTACTTTCTGGCTCAATAAATTTGTTAATCTGTAGCTTCCTCAATTCCTCTCCTATTCGGTGAGCAATATTATTACACGCGTTTGGTTAATGAAGAATCCTCTCTATATCTAAACCATTAGGTCCTTGCAGGTTAGCTCATGTTCAAACTTAGTAAATGACTTATTTCTTGCAATTTTATACCCTGTGCAAACCATTGTACAGATGATTTTTTTACTTTAGCCACTGTTTTTAAACAGACTAACACAATCCTTTAAGTTTTTTTAGACGTATTATCAATATTCACTGCAGTCTAATAGATGGCACTGACTTTACGATTAAAAACTTCTGCATAAATAGTACGTGTTGCTGTTTCTATTTTCACCATGGAAAGAAACTTTAACATGGTAACACACTCTTTTACAGTTTTTATTCACATTTCTTTCTGTGACTCAAGGGTGCTAACTTTCTTCCATACCAGGCATTCCAATTTTCTATCTTTAAAACACAGCCAGTCGTTCTTCTTTACAAACTTCTTCTTTACAAACTCGTCTTTCCAGAGAACAGTCAGGCAGGTAGGCCATGTTGACTCTCGCTAGCCTTCAACTGTTCACTAAGTATCGAGTACCGGTAATACCACCAATTTTGCTGCACCAGATAGAACCAAAGCCAAAAACATTTAATGGCGTGTGATTAGCATTCCGGCTACAATGAAGATAAAGAATGAAGTCATCATAGCACGTGTTTTTCTCTTTAACTAAGCAACGAGGTACAACGATATTTTTATAACAAATAGTTGCATACGTATTTGCACAAAATACAAAAGTAATCCGACGTATTCCTCAAAGTCACTGCCGTAAATCGTTAATAACTGACGAAACAAATATCAATAGAATCACCTGTAGCGTACATGACCACATAAACAATCATACAAGTTAAGTAATTCCAGTGCCATAAGCAGTTAATAAAAGTATATAAATATTTTTATATACTATGTAAAGTATTATTTCAATGGAATCA
Source organism: Magicicada septendecula (assembly GCA_034769895.1). Taxonomy (NCBI): domain Eukaryota; kingdom Metazoa; phylum Arthropoda; class Insecta; order Hemiptera; family Cicadidae; genus Magicicada; species Magicicada septendecula. The sequence goes on along the minus strand of CM068372.1, from coordinate 432,103,404 downwards.
ACATTGGGGTTAGCTATGATAGTTCCTTATTGACAACCTGTTTTGCCTAACATAGGTACGCTCAGTTCCTTTTTAATTTTTCCAGTAAGGGTAACCTTCATTTTTTTTAACGAGATCTGTAACTAGTTGATATCATTAATGAATAACTTAACATTGTTCATTTTCATGGCTACCACTGGATGTTTTATTATAAGAAGTAACACATGGTAGTCACAGTATGCAAGAATATCTTTGTAGCACTAAATTTATGATTTTTTTTTTCAATTTTTATGCCGAATTAAAGTATAATTTTTAAATTTATTTAATGCGTATGACAAAATATTTGCTGAAGAAGGCGCCGCAACGGCGTTCCATCACAGGTAAAAGGAACACTGTGTGTGTGTGTGCGCGCGCGCGTGTTGTGGTTAAAATCAATTGAGACGAGTAACTTGTTTTTTGTAGTACACGCAGTGTAACTACTTTAACTGTAATTACTAGAAATACCAAAGTGCTAGTATATGTATTAATTTAAAAAATAATGTTAACAAGAAATGTCAAGTAATTAAAAAGAACGAGGTAGAAATTAGATTTAAGAAGTTTGTAATATTTTTAAAAATTTACTGGTTTTTTTTATTTGTATACTAGTGTATTGGCTTTTTTCTTCTTCTTCCACTGCCTTGCCCGGGACGTTGGTGATCACTCTATAAATTGAGCTTAGCGATTTCCTGCTAGGCGATACAGCTGTTCAATTCTGCTTCTTTTAGTCTACGTGTTGATGTTGTTGAGACAGGTCGCTGCTCTTCTCCCTGCCCAACAATTATGTCCCACAGGATAAATTACAATATTTTATATTTCTAACTACGCAATAAATATCTCAAATCACTATTTTACTTCGTGTGATGGACTATTATTTTTATTCTTTAAATCCAGTAATATATCTTGCAGATGTTATAACGTACTTAAATTTAATATAATTATTATTTCAAGTTTTTGTTTCTATGAGGAAACTGTACTCATATTTATGTACAAATAAGTTACTGTCACGGAACATAAGAAATCAAATCGAATCAAGGGAGAACTGATTTCTTGGGAAACAAGTTTGGATCGTTGTTTTCTTTCCTGTAATATAATTGAATAGGTTATTGCCAGAAAAAGCTAAAAACCACATACCATAGAAAACGAATGCCTACAGATGTAGAAATAACGTATATAGAACCAAACTACCTGATAGGCGGAAAATGTGCACCTGCGATGGAAGACAACAATTAACCAGTAATACCTAGATCATCTGCTCAATAATAATTTCTTCATATAATGTTGCAGCCTTTGTGCCTAAGGTTAGTATGTCAGGATGGTCGAATAATCTTTTCTTTTCATGAAGCACACAACTAGCTAGTAGCTGACTAATAAACAAATAACGCCTATTGTTTTGTGGTATTCTAATTATGTGTGGGTAAACTTGAACCGTTAGTGACAAAAAATTAATTGAAAATACAAAAAGTTATTTTTGTGGTTCTTTCATTAGTCGCAGTAACGTCCATTCTTAAGGTCGCCAAACTCACAGTGCCCGTGTAACAGTAACAGGGGAAAACAAAGTAGTAGAATGTTTGGAGTTATTAAACAGCAGTCAAACTTCTGTGAGTTACAATAATTTAAGAGACAGTAGCAATTGTGGACAGTTGTGTTTTTTGTTTGCGTACTTTGGATATTTCACAATAGAGTCTAACGAACAATACGTGGTCTAGAACTGTCAACAACAGCGCTCACACCAGAAAACAGAAAGTGCAACAACAAAAGCCAATAACAATGGCACTATAGTAGAATTAGCGTAATGTGTTTTCCTTTCTGCCTAGACTAATTGTTTATTTTCTGACGTTATGAAAATTGGCAAAAAATATAACCTGATTATAAAGATATATGTTACAGAATGATTGTGCACATAATTAAGTTCACATTAAAGAAATCAATATACATTTAAAAAACAAAATAATTTCTAAATCAAAACAACACATAAAAATTTTAAAAAATTGTTCTTAAAAATTTTTATTTAACCCATGTAAGTAATTTTTCATCAGTTTTTTTATTCTGAAAGATGAATGACGGTAATAAAATTATTTCTTATTAAACGTACGCCTGACTGTAATATAAATAAAAATGGCAATGACAGTTAAGATATACAGTAAGTTGTAGATGTATATTGTAGCGTGACAGAAAATCCACTACATTTTAAGTCATATGAAATGATAAAATTTAATTACATCAACAAATGTTGTAATAATATTAAATGACATTTAAATAAATCAGAGGAATGAAACACAATAAGATAAAAATCCTCACTACATAATATATAAAAACCACTGTTAAAAGAAACCAAAGAAAGTATTGAAGCAACTCATCAACTCATAGTATAATACCAGTAAGTTACCCAGGAAGCTCAGAGCAGTAAACCAGTTACATAAGACAATATCCCGGTGAATACCAAAATACCCTAAAAACAAGAAGAGGGAAGAATAAAGTTTGTGAACAGGAAGAAAACAATACCCTGAAACCTGTATAGAAGAATAAAATCAGTTCAGTGAAGAAATTAAATACTCCAAACTAAACCTCAGTCGTGATAACACCAAGTACCTTGGTTTACCCAAGGATGAGGTAAGAAGACCAGAAGAGTGAAGACTAGACGAGGGACAAGAATGAAAACTAGAAGAGGGACAAGAATGAATACCAGAAGGAAGATAGGAAGAAGGACAAGAAGGAAGACAGGAGGAGAGGAAGACATAGTATGAAAGAAACACCGTAGTAAAACCTATTATTATATAAACTACTATCAATCCCAAACCCACAAAAACTATGCAAACGAAAGTATAACATACCCAAAATCTTATAAAAATGTAATTATTGAGAAAACTAAAGTGTTGTATAGCGTTATAAGAAGTGCACCGGCTAAAGCTATTGTGTAATAAAGAAAATAAACTAGTCTTAACGGTCCATGATGACTAAAGGTCTGGTCTGAGATAATAAGACTCAGAATATCAGAACCAACAGTGAAAGTGAATTTGTTTAAGTGTTTTTAAAAAAAAAAGCAATAAACTTAAAGTTGGTGATACTATAACTTAGTAGTATGCTATATCACAACTTTAAAATCTAAATAATAAACAGCATAATAAAATAATAAAATGGAAGGTTTCCAGTATTTTATTATTTTAATGTAAATCCTTATTTAAAAGACCTTTGTAAAAAATGATAATAAATAGAGTATGGGAATTACTATTCACTGATGTGGGGAATCACAATAATAATGATTTAAACCAAAAAGGACTGGTACTAATATAGTATGAATAAGTGTAACATGTTTAAATAGACTGTTATTTCACAGTCCTAAAATCAATGTATTAAATAAATGTATTTGTAAGGTTTATTAGAAAATAAGATTTATGTTATGTGTTTTAAAAAGAATTATGTTTGATAAATAATAACCTACATACCAGTAATAATGTACTAAAAGGTATGCTATGTTAGATTAAACATAGTCAAAAGAGATATGTTTAAGCTGTATCTGCAATATGTTAAATTGTGCAGATTACTAAACAATGTTCATAATTAATTATTTTAATAACTGTAGTGTTAATTAACTACTACACAAAACAATAAGTTATAGATCATGTTATGTTCATATAATTGTAGTTATGTAAAGTCAGAGGAGGAATCAAGTTTAATTTATTGAGAAAGAAAGAAATATAAAATTCTAAAATCTAGGCCATTTGGTGAAATCAGAGAACCAATATAAAATAGTATAATTCACTAATAAATCCTGTAAACTACCCAGATTTATATAAGATAACACAATTAACTACTACTAGGAATGATCCTATGAATTAAAATAACAATAAGGAAATATACCTTAACATTTTGTAAATTGTCAAAATATATAAATTAATTAATTTTAAAGAGCAATGTCAAATCTACAAATTAACACAAAAAACCAGTTCAAAGGTGTAATTTATATGTATTTAAGGAAAGGGAGAGTAATGTGACTAATTAAAATTTATTATAATAGTATTAATAATATTTAAAATGGAAGGTATTTTGTATAAAAACGGAAATCCAATTTTGAGCCTATATTTCCAAAGTGTGAACAAAATTTGTTAATTTCCACAAAATGTCTACAGATATGGACTATAATACATCAATTTAAAGAGAATAAGATGATTAAACTAATAATAAGATTAGTCATTCATAAAAGTAAGGAATAAAATAGAAAAATTCCATATATAATGTAATATTTTCTAATGTGTATGAAGTCGAAAAATGTTAACAATACTTTTTCAAGGATTAACTGGGCAAGATTTTTGACCAAGTTAATTAGTCTTTTGTTGAATATCAAGCTGAATAGGTGTGTGACAAAAACGTTCTTTAAATCGAGTCGAACATGATGCTAACGTTTAGCCATTGAAATCAGTGAACGAGAGTTAGACAAATTAAACACTTTTTGAAGCCAATACTATAAAAACATTCACGACAATAGTGAAACCAAACCTCTAACTTCACTATACGAGTGACAGTAAACCGTAAAACATTATATTACAACTGATTCACTTTACAAACCTAACCGTAACTTGAAACACTTAACCCCAGGAGTGAAAATAGACAAAATAACCAAATTAACCCAAGTTTACACAGAACACTTCACCAGAATACACTACATAGATTAACAGACTTATTACACCAGTGCGGGGACATTTTAGACCTTGATGAAGGTAATTTTATAGTAATTTTCTGACTCGACGCATATACAATAGCCGAGACCAACCCAAGGAGCGGCCATCTTGAAAACGAAACCTGCCTACTACATCATAGTTACTGACGTCACATCAGTCTTCATTGGTTCGACAAAACATTTATTCTAATATCATAACTTGAATTATTTAAATACTATTAAATAGTAATTATTGTATTTATGTGTTAATTGTTAATGTTATACTCTCTCGTCATCCTTCTCTGACTATTAATCCTAATCGCTCAAAGAACCTGTCTTTAATATAATATAACATAAAATTTTGTTCTGTATGACAATCGATAATTCCTGAGACAGAGTCGATAATTGCTCTCCATCGATAAAATATCGATTATTTATATAAAATTGTCAATAAATCTTTATATTTCTATTATTTTGTATCTGTACTTATTTCACAGGGTAATTTAAGGGTATTTATAAGGCTGAAGGTATTAAGTGAAAAGAATATACTCTATTTTGAACAAGATATTGGACCAGCAAGGAAAGTCACCAATCGATTATTACCTGGAGTTAATCTATTTAACTCCAGACTTGGTGCAAATCTTCAAGAAGTGCTCGACGGTCAATAAATACCTACCTGTTATTAAAATTTTACAAGAATCTTTTAAAAAACAGATTGATCTTGTATACATACCTCTATAAACATAAACAAAATTATTTTATTGTTTGAAAATTCTATTATCATTGAATTTTCCATTTTATTTTTATTCTTTTGTAACGACCGGCATACAGCGGTTTGGTGACCAAGTGGCTAGCCCAAACAGTGGGATTTGATTTGATTACAGTCATATATAGGGTCTTCTTACGAAGTGACGAACCCAACGCTGGGTTCTAAGGAAGAAGGCAGCCACCTAAAGGTCGTCTAGTTACAATATATTTGTTAATTTATGAACTTCCCTTTCAAAAGACAACTAAATCTCTTTATTCTGTGCTTTTATTATTTATCTGTAACATGTGTAACTATCTAAATTAATTTTTACACATAAATTTATGCCGTATCATATTAATTGTCACGAATTAGAAGTGACAACTTTATGTTTAAACGTAGGTACATTTTCAAAATCTTTTGTATTTTTGCAAATAAATGTTCCATGGCATACACGCACTTGCATGTGCAGCTCTTATTCATAAACGTATGTGTGGAATTAAATTTTTAATAATAACCCTGTATCCACAAAAGAAAGCTTATTTCTTGGAGAATGAAACATATCGTGTAGATTTTTTTAAAACATTATTTTCTTGCTAGTATGCTAATCACTTACGAAGTAAGTCCTTTAAGAATCGTACGTAATGGAGGATTTCTATCAGTTTAACCCTTTACTCACAGGTAAGAAATGATAATTTTAATTTACAGTATTTTGCTGTTTATTCTTATATGCCTATTCTTATTTGTTTTCTCCTATATGTTGTTCCTATTGTTTTTAGGCTTATATCGTGATAATAAAATTTTAATCATAACATTACAATTTATACTTTTTCAACATTTTGTTTGTAATTTTTATTGGAAGTGGTTTAATGTTTCCATCTTCTGAGGAAGAGCACCGATTCTAGAGACCAAAATGTCAAGTAAAAAATATCACGATAGAAGAAATCCAAGTACAAAATTTACCTGAAAGATATAAGTTATTTAAGTCATTCTGTTAACTGACTTTTACGGACATTATGTAGGGAATGTTGTAAACCAATAGTACGGAACATAAGCGTAGGAGACGAAAAGATAAAAGTATACTCAGAAAAGTACAGGACAGTAAAAATGGGTGGATAGAGAAGGCGTTGCACTTTACTATACAGCATACGCAGCCGAGTAACGGTAATAAATAAAATTATTTTCTTTATCTTTATCGAGACGATGTACACAGAAGGTGATTATGGCTACGGCTTACTTGTTGCGCACATGTTTATTGTGAAGAGGAAATTGGTCAATCTCTTGAAACTTTTTACTAATTGTTGTACGTTAATTAGTGTTCTGACTATAAATCTGACGTAATGTAATACTGCTAACTGCAAGTTTGTAATAGTATTGTCTTAGTTTGTAATTGCAAGTTCAACTCTTGTCTTAGTGCGATGGCGCCATTGAAGAATAAAACTAACTAATTTCTTACTAGTAAGTATGAATTGAATAGAGAACAGCTATTGTTTTGTGTCAATGGAGAGTATATTGTAAATGGAGTGGGGATTTTGCTAAAAATCAAACAAATTGCAAAAATTTGTTTTTGTGGTCCTTTTACAGTCCCAGTAACGTCCATGATTAAGGTCGTCAAACTCACAATCTCCCGTGTAATAGTAACAGACGAAACAAAAGCAGTAGAATGTTACAGTAACTTTGTATGGTAGTTACTCTATCTGTAAGTAATAAATTTAATATTTCAACGTAGCAAATTATGTATTTCGTTCCAGTAAGCTATTTATTTTATTTCGTAATATTATAAAAGTTTTAACTTAAATTAAATAATAAAATGGTAAGTTAAAGTAACATAATATTATTCTTTCAATTTTTCCAGTGTCAATAATCTTTTCTGATCTAGGAACGTAAATAAGTTGCTCATCTCAGACATTTATGAATCATAGCGTTGTACCAGCTATTCTGGTCCAGTCAATCTACTTTTGGAACTTAAACCCATAGACAATCAGTTGTTGTAATACGCAACTTATCTTGTATAATACCTTTGAAAAAAATATAAAAATTTTCGTTGAAATGAGATCTGTATTACAACAACACACGGTTTTAAACTGTTAGCCCCTCGTTTTTGGAAGCCATTTTACAACATCGCAAATATAATGTGTTTATTTAATTGACGTGTGTTAAATCTTTATGTACATTGCCTCACATTAAATTTGTGTGTGTGCCAGAATGAAGGTTGTAATCATAATAATAATATTTTGATTTCATTGGTTTATAAATTAATTCAATTTTTTTCTTATTAACAATTTTCATTTGGTTAGCGGTTTAGAAACTCATTATTATTTTGACATATTTATTACGAGTAATTTTTAATCTCAGATTACACGTTACTTTCTTATTTATTTTACGATTCCATATGATTCGTATTTTTACATACCTACTACGTATTATTATTCGTAGTCTTATTTGACACAAAAACATATTATAACATCTTATTACTAATGCATTATCATACATTTTCTATACTGCTCTCAGCTAGCTCAATTTTCTTACTGATTATCTACTCGTGTAATTCTGTATATTAATTACTTCTGTTTGTTATTGCATATGCATTGTTTCTTTATGTTATTTTAGTAAAATTCGTATTTCTTCAAAATCAAATATCAATCTTTTCAGTAAGTTATTATTAAAAGAATTTAAATATTTCTGTGAATATTACTTTTGACTGTTTGTATATTATATATATATTACATTTAATATTTATAACTAAATTTACCTCAAGATGTTATTTTTCCTTATTTGGAACATGTTTCGAGAGCTCCCGTGCTCTCATCTTCAGCCTTCGCGATCTTGTGTCTGGTGAAGTATTTGTGTGTTGGCTGCTGGATGGTATTAAGGTTGTTTGTTGGTCTTTGGTATTTTAAAGTTGTATTATTGTGTGTGATTGTGGTACATGTATTTGTATTTTGTGTATTTTCGATGTTGAGTGCTTTGAATATTGTGTCATGTTTTGTATTGATTTGTATTTGTTCTGGTATTAATAACAAGAACATACATTTTGTTATATATATATATATATATATATATATACATATATAACGGATCTTACATTATATATAATATATAACGGATCTTACATTATATATAATATATAACGGATCTTACATTATATATAATATATAACGGATAATATTATATAGATATATATATATATATATATAACGGATCTTTACAGCTGTCGCCGTTTCTCCGTCCCCAACTTCCATTGTAACCTATCGTAGCATGTAAGTTCTTCTAAATTTCTTACAACCATTGCTTCCGCTACGTCATCTCGCCAACTCCTCCGTGGACGTCCTCTTTTCCTCCTCACCGGTGGTATCCATTCCAATATTTTTCGGGGCCATCTGTCATCTTCCAATCTCTTCACAATCTTACCCTTACCCTAATTAATATACAAGAAAAGTTACATTTATTATTACAAATTACATTCTTATCAAATTAGGGTCTTTCTCTTATTATTCTCTACTTGGTTTACAAGATTAAATTGTCTTTTATTCAGTCTTTAATTAAGATGAAAATATGGCTTTCTTCCACCTTATTAGTAGTGGTTCCTCAGCGTACTCACCTGGTCCTGGTCCTGAGTCATTTACTGGTGAATCCCTTGTAGACCTGTGGTCCCGAGTCCGTTTCTCGTCCTGAATAGGGATGATCCTCTTCGGTCCTGGAAGTCCTGGGGTCGGGTATTCTAGGAGTCTCGTAGTCTCTCGTATTCTGGATCATTGGATGCTCGTACTCTGGATTCCCTGGACGCTCGTACTCTGGATCATTGGATGCTCGTACTCTCGATTCCCTGGATGCTCGTACTCTGCTTGTGGTTTCTTAGTAGATTCTTTGGCCGCCCAGGTCGTCGATCATGTCTAGGCGTTCCAGTTGTTGGACATAGCCTCCGATCACATCAGTAGTCGAACAAAGAAGAGTTGTAGTTCTTGAGCAGGGCCCCCGCCCGCTTTGATGGTTGATTGAGAAAGGGAATGATGTTTGCGCGTCCTCGTATTTATACTCAGAGCGCAAAAATCATGTCTCGACAATATTCTGCCTGTTTGAAAATGTCGAGAGCGTCACTCTTAACCCACGCTTTACTGTTACATTTATTTTGCTCGTCTTCGCGAATTGCGAAGTCTTTGGCACATTACCTGATATTCATTCGATCGGTAATTTTTCAGACGTTCATCACGCACAAACCATTTTCCTTTATCTTTATTACTTTAATTACTATTGATTTTTAATTCGTTACATTGACACTTTTTGTTCGTTTTACATAATTTTTTATAAACGTGTTCGTTATTTTTAACCACACATTTTGGTGTCTTTAGTTTTTCGCTATGATGCAACACAAACCTTATAAATTAATTAAATACAAATAATTTATATCGTTAATGAAAGGGTGGCTCTTTTCATGAATGAACCAGTTCCACACACACACACCTTTTACGCGTGTACACACATGCAGAGAGCAGCTGGCTATACTCCCTGTCTCAACATGCAAATCTGGCGTTTATATTACAGTTTAGATTGCAGGCTGACTTATTATTATTATCAAAATGCGTTATTTATTTGTTCAAATTACTTATTTAAATTAGCCTGTGCAATGCACAGTACCCAACATATTTGTACTGTTGCAAACCGAAACATATATAAATATGGGCGAACAAATTTAATTCAAAATAAATCCTGCTAAGTAATCTATTATACATTTTTTACGTTTACTCTATTCTAGTAATGTTATGGTCACTGAGTTTCCGATATTTCAACCTGAGTGGCGTTGTACTGTATCACACAACTACATTACTTTATATATTTACAGGTTGCTTAGGTTCAGTTCACATGTTGTTAGCCTTCAATCCTATTTAGTCGTTTTGTACTTATTTGGAAATATATTTTCCTACTTACTTCCCTTTCTTCGATCTTTCTCTTTGTAGCGTCAACTTTATAAGTTTATTAACACATCACCTTCTTTCACTCTTTTACATTTTAAATTGTTGTGCATCTGTGACTAAATCAGCTTTAATGTTACAGCTAAAGCGTAACATGACTGAAGCGTGTAATATTATCAGCTTTTTAACATTTCACTTACCTGCTAATAATTTTTCAATATTGTGCTCAGTCCTTGACTTATCTTTTGGTCTTGATACTATCATCATAAATTTCTTATCAGATATTTAATTTGACTTTTACTCTGTACATAGGGTACTTTGTCTTTGATAATTATGTAGCCATTAATAATATTCCTATTTTAGGTAGTTTTAATTGTTTAGATTGATTTATCTTTTTGATTTACAGTAATTAGTATTTGTCTTATAGTATCTTATAAATCTATAATTAATAGATTTGTCTTAGAGTATCAGTATTTTTTTTTTCTAAAATTTGCTTAATAATTGTAGTTTTTTGTGGTTGATAGTGTAATAATGTTTCTACTTCTTGAAATTTATATTCTCCTACAGAACGCAAGACATTCTACTCATTTTCATACACATGGTTTCCTTATATTGATTTTAATTCTACAGTAATTTGTTTTGCTTTACTTTGTTTTACTTTTAATATGTTCCCCTAGTATTATGTCTTTAGTATTTCAGACCTATTGTGTAAATATGTAATTAATTTAACTAATTTGTAACTTATGGTTTCCACTACGTTACAAGACTGCACTACTTCTTTGACATCTACATTAAAGAATATTTTAATTAATACGTCTCTTTGCCTTACTTTTACGTTTATTACTATGTAAGCAATTACTCTTTACTGATAGTGTTGAAGTTTTAGAAGACAGACGAATTAACCTTTTTTATTTTGATACAGTATTCTTGCTACCGTTATTATAACAAACATCTTCAAACAATTAAGTCTCCATATACTTAGTGAATACTATTATAACTCCAGTACTCCGGTTACAAGTTATTTCCAAGGTTTTGTTCGTTATGATAACTTCATGATTTTTTTAATTTTCTTTTAAACCACTCTTATGTACGTTCAGTTCTGATGTTCACTATTCCTTGAAGGCCACATAAACGTTAAGGATCGTTTAACATTATAATATTACATATTTCACAGCACAATTATATTTACATTGATTATAAATATAATGTCTACTATTCACTAGACATAAAGGCACTTGTAAAAAGTTTTTGTAATATCCGTTTGTTAATTTAGGGCTACATTACAACAACCGCTGACGATCGTTCCAGCGAGTCAGACTATTCTCAAGTAGTACCAATTAGTTATTATACGAATGTTAATAGTAGTAATTGTAATATAGGTTTTGAGATTAGGTACAATTATAAATATATTTTAATGTGTTAAACAAAGCTAAGTTTTTATGGCACAATAAAAGTGGCAATATTACAATGTTCAGTATACAGAAAACATTCTAAATTCATTCATTATATTACTGTGTCGCTTATATTTCACAAAGTTTACAATAATAGGTTAAGTCAAAATTGTATATTATGAAAAGTTATTATTACTTATATACAATCGTTCAAAATTAAACTATTAAATAAATTAAAGGTTAGTACATGGCACGCTTATAACATACGACAATTTATAAATGCTTTCCTTAAATGTGTGCTGTGAATAGTGTGGCAAGTGAAATTTGCGAACAACAGGAACGATGGTCAATGTGTGTGCGGACGGCAGGTCATTCTGATACCTGGAAAAGGTAGAAACATGACAAAAATTTTAAATGCGAAATGTGCAAATACAACTGCGGGTTTGTCGTCCTGCGAGCACAACCATCTGAAATTGTAAACAGCACAGGATGTTCCTCTCTCACTAGCTGTCGAAACTCTCTCGTTAAAAAAAGGCCTACACTCCCTTTACAACAAAAATTGCACGCCTCTCGTGTTCCTGCCAGATATCAATTTACATTTTTACTTTATCGATTGTTACTTAACATTATCGATGTTACTTAGTACACGTAACATAGTATTACACATACTCATAAGTTTGAAAAAACGCACATACAATTTTTGATACGTTTATTACTTGCACTAGGTTTTTAATTTACGAAACTTAAACTTATTTAAAAACTAAAAATTTGAAAAACATTCTGAATTACTTGTATTTATTTGAACATGAACATTTTTAGTACATTTTAAACCTTACCATTGGATTTATTTCATTATAAAATGATTTTACGGTAGATATATTATTTGGAAGAAATTTCCAGCCGCTATCAGGCAATTCTTTTATTACAGAGAGGTCATCATCTTGTTGTTCAGCAAATTCTTCCAGACACCCTTCTCTAAGATTAATTACAGTCAGATATACTGTTTTATCTACAATAGCTTCATTTTCCAGACATCACATTTGCATGTTTTAATTATTTCAAAGATAAAAATTTGTATATGTCTAGCTCCCTGCCACCCTATTTTTGGGTGGACCAATCTCAAAACAAATAGGGTTTTGTAGGTCATATATATGGATACGCGTGTCAAATTATACAAATATTGGTTAATGCGTTCAGAAGTTACCGTGAGATATATTCCAAACAGACAGACAGATAGATAGACAAGCAAACAGAGAGAGAGAGACAAACGCAAACGCTTGAGTTAATACTGAGAACTCGCTTCGCTCTTTCAAATATGCCAAAAACAGTAGGATTATTAAAAAAACAAACAATATATCATGACTTCTCTTGACAATTGTTTTCGTACTGCTGTCTATCGTTTATTTCTGGAGTATCTAGGCGCTAACCATTCTTTCCGATGTCCGGTATCACAAACTGCTGTAAATGCTACGAGCTGTTTACATTGAATAACTGTTCTTAAGAGAATTTTGGCAAGATTAGAAAGAGACTAGTGTGCAGAGGTTAAAATTTGTAAGGCTGATTTATTTTGTTTTTCTGCTCTGAAATGAGAAAGTCCAATTTGAAAGCATATAAGGATATCTACATCAGAATATATTCCTATGTATCGTGCAAAAACAGAGTAGTTGTAGAGGAGCAGCTGGCAACGGCTGACCTTGGAGATGGTGCTAGAAAATGACAGTCAGATCACATCATGCTGGTTAATTATTATTAATGGAGACTAATCAGACGAGAGCTGGAGTATGGTCACTTTTAGTCTTTGTACCACCCTTATTACCTGTGTTGGGGCAATGTCCTACTTTGTTTACTCCTTCTCGTTGACTGCTTCTCGTACCATCAAAACGTCAAAATTATAATGATTTTAGGACCATTAACTCTGTAAGTTGTACACAGTGACGAAAATGCCTGTCACCGTAAAAGTACAATTTTAATGACTAAAAAATTTAAAACCTATTTTAAAGCTTTAAATTAACTTTGTTTTATCTAAATACCTCCTTTCAAACCTACAGAATGTAACGATTCAAAACGACTTAAAAAAAACCTTGCTAATAAAGATTTTTTGTAACAGAACTTGACACACCTTGATCATAAATAATTTGATAGCAAGACTCCTGTAACCGTCCGGTAATGGGTGTAATCAGTACTAGTACACTAATACAAAAGTTTTAAATAAGCTGAAATATAACAGTCCTATAAATGTAAAATTATGCATCTATCCAGTATACAAGAATTTTGAACGTAGTATTAAATTATTAAATTTAGGATTCCTCCTCTGCCTAATGACATTCAGATGAATATATGACAAAGAAGAAAAGCACTTCCAACTTCAGTGGCTTAAGAATTCAGTACAAGAAAACATGCAATATCTACTACGTTTACACTTCACACACCATAATCAGTTTACGTGAATCTGCGGCAGATTCTCCACATGTGTTGTGACGCACATACAAGCGGAAGGTGTTAACTGTTTATATGTACTGTATCCGTCGTGAGCGTAATTGCATCGTATCAATCATACAGATGTACTGTGTGCTAACGAAATATTTATTTGCACAGAATATGCTGTTAATGACGTGTGAGGAAGGATTTAAGGAAACATACATCGCTGTTGAATGTCATTTCGTAACCACAATATTTAAAACTATTTCCTGTATTTTAGGTCGTTGTTCTTAAACTTTGTTCATACTTTTAGACAAACAAAAAACTATATTTATAGACAAAATTTACTTATTTATATTTATTAAACTTAAAATTTAATAGAGAAATATTTTACACATTTTCAGACTATTTGAAAATTGAAACATCTACCAGTGTAAGCTCATATTTTAAACGTACACTGTTTTGATTTAACTTATTTATAATTGTAATTTATAAGTCTACTACTTCTACTTCTTAAACGCGCTATTGTTTCCTCTATCTCTTCGTTGCCACATATTGTTGCTTTCTGGTCGGAAATAATGACTAAAGTGAACGTTTAATTATAACATAGCGGCAAAGATGACAGTCCTACAGTTTTGCAATTATAAAATGGTACGTTAGAACACAGCAGACTAGAATAAGCTGCCACTATTATGACTTTATTTTCCGTACGTGTTTTTGTGTCACTGTATACATTAACCTGTGACCATGAACACGTGTTCGTATAGCAACTTGTTAGCACAATATAATAAACTGTAGTGGAATAATAACAAACGTATAATTATAAATGACATTCAACACTCATACACCCATGTGCGCACATACACACACACGCGTTATGTTTCTTTTCCTTGTTTGAATTAGCTGTTCATCTTTGCATATTCGACAAACGTATTAATTCAGCACGATTTTATACAAACAAACTTAAAATACTACGTAATAAAACATACCGTTACAACTACAGCATAGGCAACTGGCTACGCTGTAAATGATAGCGATCGGAATTAATACAAACTAACAAGAAGTCTCGTTGTTAATTCAGTTTACTTCATCGGAGAGGGTGTGTGTGTGTGTGTGTGTGTAGAGTTTTATGTATAGGGTTAATTGAGAATTATTGCATGTGGACATCCGTAATTGGTTACATGTATTAATTATTGCTACACTGTTAGGTAATATTTATTACCTGTTGTAGCGCTATGTTTGTACAAGTGTAAACTTGCACAAGACTCTAATCCAGTGTATTTGTTTATTGAAACCGGTTTTAAACGTTTCAGTAACGACTTCTGTGCGCTCAATTATTTTTTACACTGTTTGAAGACGACGCTGTTCGTTGTAAAAATACTATATTTTTAATATTAGACATTTACAAAATTTAAGTCTATATTTTGAAATTTTAGTACGTGCGATTTGGGTGAAAGCACGTATTATAGCCTACATGACAATACATTTAAAGAGAGATTGAACGCTAACATTTCGTAGATGGTACATTTCTTAAAGTTGTGATCCCTTTACTAACAAACTCTTAAATATGTAAGAATAAAATATTCAAAGTAGTTTTATTACAGTGTTATAGAATACAGTAGTAATTTTATTTAATACATATTTATACCAAACGAAATACAATTTTCCTAATTAACTTTAATATTTTACTCTTTTTTTTACATTATTGATTGTAAAAATCAAAATAGTCAAGTAATTATTATACTTTTGATACCAAAATTTCATTGAGGTAGCTTTTAAGAGCTTTCTAAATTTTAAGCGTTCACCTCTAATAAAAAGTAGATTGTTTTTTTTAGCAAAAATAAGTGCCCCAAAAACGCAGCTAAAAGTCAAGAT
This sequence comes from Magicicada septendecula, assembly GCA_034769895.1. Lineage (NCBI taxonomy): Eukaryota > Metazoa > Arthropoda > Insecta > Hemiptera > Cicadidae > Magicicada > Magicicada septendecula. The sequence goes on along the minus strand of CM068372.1, from coordinate 432,087,393 downwards.
TTTATTTAATTAAACGGTCTTGAATTGGAATCCTCTTGCATTAAAAATATTTTATTTTTATTTACACTTAAATTCTCTGTCTTCTTCTGTAGTGTCTTCATTATTTGCTAGCGTTGTATAGAATTGAGCTTTTTGAATTCTTCCATCATGTAACTAGTGTGTTTGAAAAAACACACTCTATTAGGTCCCATATTTTTCTGTTTTAGTTGTAACGTCATACACCATACTCCGTCTTAAATTCCTATCATTCAAAGTCAGAATTTTAACTTTTGGGCCCCTAATTTATTGTTTTTAACGAACACGCTACTTTTTTTTGGATCCTAGACCATCTTATATTAGTACAATCATTTGGTTTAATTTATGAAATATTTTTATGATAATTAAGGGACTAGAAAGATCCCGGCCCCCCCCCAAAAGTATTATTCCTTCAATTATAACTCTAGTGAAAGAGGGACAAATTCTGGCTTGAACGATTGTCTGTAATCAACCTATTCAGTTCATTGCCAAATCGGCTCTCCTAGTTGCTTGAAAATCATATAGGCCTACGTTTTTCCAAAAAACCTCACTTAATAGTGAAGTTTATCAATTATTTTGTCAGGTTATTTTACTTTCCTTTTAATTTTTTCCATCTGAGAGCTTCTTATTTGTACATATAAATTAACCAGAACGATTACATATTATTCGACCATACATAAAAATTTGATTATTATAAAATCTAAATGAACTAGACAAGAAAACAGTAAATTACACACCAGTACAGATAGTTAGTCACATACACGCTACATAAACATTCTTCTGTTTATAAAAGCAAATGATTAACTAACATAACTTACAATAACAATGAGCTTGTTTCCTAAAGGTACTGAACTGTAACTATAATAAAAAATTATCCGATGTCATATTACATGGGTCATAACGTGCACACAACTGCAGCCTGACTGATACGACACTGACTTATTACGCCTTAAGAAATAAAGTACATAGATCCCACAGGTTTATTGTCATTACCACTAAAACCGATTTTCCTTCTATAGCCTGTTTTCCGGAAACAACAATAGAAGTACTTACAGCATTCAGTATTTTCATTTTCTTAATATTTCTATTGTACAAAGCACAATTTCATTACTATTTTACTGAAAACAAAAATTCCTCAGCTGTAAGGCACAGGTGGCCAGAATGGAAAACACATTAACTGGTTTTAGATACTATCCATTTCTGTTAAATTATGTTAAACTACTTTTTCCAAGGCTTTACGTGGCTAGCGATATCCCTACATCCGTTTATTGAATTAGTATACTTTTTACAATTGGTTTCTAGTGTGTCTAGACGACACATTTTAAATTTCCGTTGTCTCTTGCTACATCCAATATGCCTACGCCATATGGTTGGTGTTTGTTAAGTGTACCTCACTTATTAATATTTCACTTTAATACAGTATGTTATGTAATTCCAACAGGTTTCAAAGTTATATAACTATGTACTTTCCAAATATCTAATATTGTTTCAGATTTAATATTATTACGACGGTCTACTCGATCGTCCTAAGTATAGTGGAAAACAAAATAAGTACAAGACACCAATTAAGTCACTAATCACCAGCTTTAATTTTCACAGTTAAACAGTTCGTAATTAACAACACAGTCTCTTATAAAACATCAAATAAAAATTGTTCACACGCAAATAAATGTCAACTAATATTAAAACACAATTGTATTACAATATACCATCCGATTATAAAACACAACACTTAACTAATAACCACTTGAACGAACACAGTAATTTTACCCGACAATAAGTCTCGAACCGCACTGTAAATATATCGCAGCTATACCCAACTGAACGTCGTTGAGTACTGGTATGTATACCGCTCCAAATTACTAGATTATTCCATAATGCGTGTTAGCGCCAGTCTGAACTACGTAATTAGTTGCGGCCTTGACACAGTCCGCGCGGCTGGTGGCTTCGAGAAACCTCTCGCGAATGCGTCTAGAGTCACGTATACCACACACATTAGAGCGAGATTCTTCTGGCACATTCGACAAACCCGTAGACTGTTCTGTAATGTCGTAACACTGCCTCCCCCTTAAGCCTGTTCGTCCCGAAATGGCAAACCGTCTCTGAAGTAATACTCGACCAGGCGATCTAGGTGGACGTCCTTGTGAAAGATAATTCCCCGTTTGTTCGAATTCAGTCTCGTGTGATCCAAACATCACGTTCCCAGGAGTGGGAGTCTTCCGTTCAACCACTAGTTTTGCTGGAAACACTCCCGTTGCGTCATGTACTGATGACCTAAACACCACTGGCTGATCCAAGTTTGTTTGGTTCTCATCAACAACCTCTTACGTAACCTCATCTTCAGCCACTTTGCCATCGGGCGCTTCTATCAGCTCAGGAACAACCAAGAGTTTTGTCTCGACACCCCTTTTGTCGTTATACTTATTTGAATTTCCTCTGTTAGTTCTTCCTCCATTTCCGCTTGCATTAGGGAGGGTCCCTCTTGACCAGACCTGTTGACTTTTTCTTCGACTAATGCCACTCGCTTAATCGAGTGGCTGGTAGACCGTGTCATTTTAGCCATGCAAAGATTTATCTTCTCTTGGCCAACCTTCAGCACATTCTCTCTTAAGTCCACAACGAATCCGTAGGCATTCATAATGTCCGTGCCAAGAATCACTTCATCGACAATGTCTGCAACGAGAATTTGGTGGCTAAACTCGAGAAGACCTAGGCGTACACGTACGTCTACCTTTCCTAGCAACTTGACGGGGCTTTCAGTCACAGTGTGTATTGTACAAGAACTAATTAGATGCTGGTGGTTGCTGACTAAGTCGGGGCGCACAATGGACGCTGTTGCGCCCGTGTCAACTGTAAATGATGTTGGTTTACCTTCCGCAAATATATTAACGATCAAGTTTCCACTGGTCTTATGTAGCGTGGAAACTGTGTGCTGTTCTGGGCCTTTACTTCTCCAATTGGTGCGATCGCTTTTCTTCTCTCGGTATTTTAGTCTTCCAGCAGTCTACCTGTAAATGACCACGTTTCCCACAGTTGTAACACTTCGGTCTTCCGTCTTTCTCCTTTGGTTCGAAAGATCGTTCTGGCGCTGCTGACTTCTTAAACTGATGTTCTTGAATGGTCTCTTTATTGTGTCCGTTATGACGATACTGTGTGTTGGGTCCGTTTGGCTACAACGTGATCGCATACTTTGATTAATGTAGGTCGCCGACTTGGCAGCTTCAAAACGGAGATCATGAACAAGATCGTCTGATTTATTATAAATGCCAGTCTTAACACTTGTTGTAACTGACTATCTCTGATACCGTCAATAAACATAATGAGAGAAATCCACTTCCGGAAGTCATACGATTCTTCGGGATCAGCCAATCTCGTCAGTCGGTCGACATTCGCTTCAAAGTTTTGAAGGCTCTCCCCTGAACGCTGTCGCCTCGCTTTAAGTTGCTCATGGTACACTTCGCACAAATGCTGGTCACCGTACCGTAATTCCAGAGCCTTAATTAATTCGGCATAGACGTTCTGACTGTCAGATGGCACTTTCTGTGTTAGTTCTGCGGCAGGCCCTTTTAAAGCAAGAATTAATAAAAGTCCTTTCTCTTCTTCCGTCCATTTATTTAAGCGAGCGGCAGCTTCAAATTGGCAAATATAAGTTGCCCAGTGATTGCTTCCATCAAACGTTGGGGCCTTTGCAAACACTGGCCCTAAAACAGTTTGATTTCTCTGATATTTTGAATCTTCATCAGCATTTATTGATGGTCTTTATTTATCAACTATTTCTTTGACTAAATGTTCGACATCCTTTTTAATTTGTTTTATTGAATTTGTAATAGAATCTTTTAAACTTGACATACTTGTTTTTATAGTTGCACAGATTTTTCCATTTCAGATATTCTGTCAACTTGTTTGTTTAGCTCACCTCGTGAAAGGACGAATTTTGCAGTGTTATCTTGTACGAACGCATTAACGTCGTCTGCTTGACGACTAAATTCTTCTTTTTGTCGTCTCTCTGGTGTTCATTTTCACGCTTACGTTTTTCGTCTTGTCGTTTTTCTGCCCCTTCTCTTTCCTGTTTCTTTTTCTTGTTCCTGACTTTGCTGTAGCATTGCTTGGAATGCTTCTATTATCTGACTGGTATCCATTTTATTAACTAATTACGAACAATACTCGTCTTGTACAAAGTGTCCACTGTTTTCACTGTTAACCGTTCTATCCCACTTCTGATACCACTGTTACGACGGTCTACTCGATCGTCGTAGGTACAGTGGAAAACAAAATATGTACAAGACACCAATTAATTCACTAATCACTAGCTTTAATTTTCACAGTTAAACAGTTCGTAATTAACAACACACACGCAAATAAATGTCAACTAATATTAAAACACAATTATATTACAATATACCGTCCGTTTATAAAACACAACACTTAACTAATAACCACTTGAACGCACACAGTAATTTCACCCGACAATAACTCTCGTTCCGCATTGAAAATATATCGCAGCTATACTCAACTGAACATCGTTGAGTACTGGTATTTATACCGCCCCAAATTGCTAGATTATTCCATAATGCGTGTTAGCGCCAGTCTGAACTAGGTAATTAATTGCGGCCTTGACACAGTCCGCGCGGCTCGCGGCTTCGAGAAACTTCTCGCGAATGCGTCTAGAGTCACGTATACCACACACATTAGGGCGAGATTCTTCTGGCACATTCGACAAACACGTAGATTGTTCTGTGATGTCGTAACAATAATATATTTATTATATATCAGACAAAAAATCTTAACCATTATAAAAAGCCCTTAATTTTGTGTAGCTTTGGAGGAATAATTGCATATGATTAGAGCTGAGTTTTAACCTACAGTTTCATTGTTCTGGTATTTTATTGCTTAAAGTTTGTAGCTTTGTGTTATTACTTTGTAATAATTGTCTGTTAATCTCACCATTCTGAACGAGTTCATTATTTTCCTGTAAAATTCATCTGTAAAGTTCTACTCTGCAAATCCTCAGTTAAAGCCTAAGTGTGGGAAGTAGTATTTAAGTATAATTTAGACACCGGACGTGTCTTTTTGCCTAATCGAAATGAATATATTATGTCAGAGACACGAGTGCCGTAACAAATATATTATATAATGCTAACCTGTAACGCAATCCGGTTAATGGAAATCTTGTAAGTATGTCAGTTTGTTGTTGTCAAAATCAATATACGATTTTTATCTAACGTATTATCAACGTCTCTACCATTGCAAACTTTGCCTATGCGTTAAAATTGTTGTCCGTGTTTTCGAAGTTTATATTAAGGGCATAATTATTAAAACCTCTTGAATTAAGTTGTTAACAATTTTTGTTGGATTCTAAATGGAAACAAATAGCTAAAATAACGTTTGGGTCACGTGCTATTTTGGAATAATATATAAGAACATACACTTAGTTGTCTAAAACAGAAGATGTCAGTGATTCAGCACATTACTGCCACCTAAGTCTACATCAGATCCAGTAGAAGCCTAAATTCTACCAGCCACATTTTCTCCTGCTGCTAAGTTGTAGTTCTCAGAATTTTAGAAGTCTGACAGCATTCTTTTATATCTTGGACAGATACAACAAATTTCTTAATGAGATTTCTAAAACGTATAACAGACATTAAGATGCCTCTCAATTGAAATGTTTTTTGTTGTGTGTCCAGCTCACCATACATTACGTCTGGGCATGTTTAATTAATTATAATGTTTTAAACAATACCTCTTTAACCACTACCTCTTTTATAAAATATTGCGGATTTAAAACTGTTGTGAAATTTTGATTCTCAAGAGTCACACGAAAGAAGTGTGATCAATGTATAGGAATCAGTCGCTATCGTTATTGGTTAAACTTTACAAAATATCTCTTATTAACCAAAAATTGTCTCTTTACTATCATGTAGTTAATATAAGAAGCGGTTATACGAGTATTGTATCTGTGTTTACGATGCACTTTCTGCAGACAATGAAACGTGGATATCAAATGTCAAAAACATGAAGTTCATGACTAAATCTACTGTACATTGATGTTGTTTGTTTCCAACTTCGAACGTTTACAAATGAAGCGAATACATTGTAACATCCACATTGGGCTATTGAAAAATAAATGAGGCCTATTGAATACGTTTACGTTGTTCACACGAATTGCGGTTTAGTTAGTAGGCCTAGGTTGTCACCGTTTTCATATAAAGACATAACACGAGTTCCTTTAACTCGAATATAGGCATAATTTCCTTTAATTAATGATATCTTCCCAGTACTATTCCTTAAACATACTATGAACTTATTTTTCTGTACTTTTTCTGCTATTTACCAGAACACGACATAGAGTTACATTTTCCTACGATAGTAAACGCAAAGTTAGGATCCGAAATAACAATGAGATAAATGAGTTGATTGGTGGACAAGACCTGGTGAGGCACATAAAATCAGCTAGAATTAGATGGCTGGGACACGTATCCCGTATGAATGTTACGAGGATGTCCAAAACTATATTAAGTGGAATGATATTGGGCAAAAGAAGAAGAGGCAGGCCTCGAAGAAGATGGCAGCAGGATGTGGAAGAAGATCTGAGAAGGATGGGCATTAGGAACTGGAGACTGAGGGCAATGGACAGAGATGAGTGGAGACGGGTCGTAGCGGAAGCCAGGGCTCACCATGGGCTGTAGTGCTGGAGAGTAGTAGTAGTAGTAGTAGTAGTAGTAGTAGTAGCAGTAGTAGTAGTAGTAGTAGTAGTAGTAGTAGTAGTAGTAGTAGTAGTAGTAGTAGTAGTAGTAGTAGTAGTAGTAGTAGTAAACGCAAAGTGAGAATTTTTAGAGCAAGAAATGTTTAGTAGCTGTGATATGTTTATAACATATGGTTGTAGTCATGTATTTTCAATGTGTGAGAATTTAATAAAAAAAATATTTCTTACACTGGAAAATTTATAACTTTTTTTGCCGTTAAGTAGGGAAGAGGACCCCGACAACTAACCTTGATTAGTTATGTATTACGAAACGCTTTTCACCTAAAACTTAATACATTTCGTAAACTGTGGTTAACGATACAGGCGAGTCTTAAAATGTTAACAAACTGAATAGATTCCTTTTGTCACTTGTTTCTGTTGCACTGGTTTCTAAATAGAAACGTGTGGAAAGAGGAATAGCACTCTCGAAACGAGTACTTACGGATTACAAATTTAGTAAATAGGAATATCCAAACAGAGAGACGGGAAGCATTCGATAAACTATTGCAGTAAAGCACATTTTTATGTTGGTCACGGTCTTTTGTTAAATTAATCCGGTATATTAGGAATAAAAGGATGAGGAATGTTTAAGAAAACGTATTTTAAAGGCACGATGTTAAGAATAGAATTTGTCGTTGCGTCCAAAATGGGAAGAGTAACAGAAAAAAGTAACAAGTGGCTGGCAGCATGCCGTTGGTTCTATGTGATATTTATTGAATTTTCTTTTTGTTAATTTTTGTACACTTATATAATTTTAATATATGCAATACACACATGTGTCGAAAAATGTATGCCTAACCGCTGTTTGATAAACTGGATGAGATTGAGGGCAGCCATTTTCAGTTTATCAAGGATGAGTTACTTTTTGGCTAACTTTTTCGAACACATCAATACACAATTGATCACCACAACTAAACTTATTTGCGACAACTTTTTTGCTCAAAATTTAAATGAGTTTTTTAGTTGCAACTTATGTTTTTATGACTATTCTTAATTTGAAACGAAGCTAATGTAGTGTATAAACTTACTGATGTATTATGGTTTAGATGATAATGTATTTTGTGTACTCGTGCTGTGTGTGTAGTAGTATGTGTGCCCAAACTTCAAATTAACTCTATTCTAATAGTCAGCAGTCAATAATATTCATGATTTCATCAAGAATAATCTGTTAATTTAAACTTAACTCTAAACAAGCTGTTACAGTCTCTGGAAAATATAAGACAGAATTTTTATAAACCTATTACCTAATTTTGGTAAAAATTGTTTTTTATTGTGCAACAACAAGCACAAGCACCAAAATTTATCTGGGCCTACTGATATTATGGGTGAGCATAGATAATTTATGCTGCCAAGATATATCTATCGAATAAGGTTTACTAAAGCTTAGTTAAATTGGTTACCAAGAAAAAATTTACACGCATTGCACGAATGCAATGCACAGAGAAAGGCATTGAAAATGCTTCAATAAATCTAAAAAATATATATACTTATGTTTATTAACCAATCAATGAATTCATTCTTCATTCACTAATAAATGAATTCATTCTTCATTTGCGAATGTACAGATTATAAGTTAAATGTAGTCACATTCATAAGCGAAGTTTTAAATGTGTACTACGTTATTGACAACAAAGAAGTAGTTTCTATGGAAACTCACCGGTTCCCATTTTCGATAACGCACCAGCGATCGGCCTCAAATGTGCGACATGTCATTATAAACATTTTCAATGTTAACACTTGTTTTTAAACTGCGGTGGCACTGACACATTTTTAATATGATATAATATAATATAATATAATTTTTAATATAACATGCCATAATACTAATGCAATTATTCCTCCAAGACCTCAGCATTCAATGCGGTAAATTCGTGGACTTGTGGCTGATTCTTCCAAACTTGTTAAAGTTACATAAACGGGCTGAATTTCTTTGCTGCTTAAGATAATCTCGACTAAAATTCTAAAGCTATCGTAGTCAACATCTTTTTTCAATGAAGAGAGTACAATCTGAACATATAAATTTCGGACTATTTTGGTAATGTTTCTTGTATACCTGCAGCTAAATTAACTGAAAATTTTATAGGCCTGCCAATATCTATATATTAATTATGACTTAAGTTATTGCAGACTAATAGATTTTGTTAGGGAAATCACGGAGTTCCATAGACACCAGTAACAATAAAGATAATAGTTAACAAGAAAAGAAGAAAACTCATTGGCTTTTATTCTAAATGTTATTAAAACTACTGTGTTACGGAAGTAAAATATCTAAATTACTGTCTGCGTTATTATAAATTAATAATTTGTAAGTGAGTACTTTATACTAGTGTCCAAATTGCGAATATAGTTTTAAAGGAATAAGGAGTTAAATGTATTTACTAACTTGTTCTCTAATGGAAAGCTCATTGTTTAAAATGTACTGTTTCTTAATGCCTGGTTACCATGCGTAAATAAGTATTGCAAAGTAGTTTAAATACAGAATCTTGTCTTCAGGGCTTTACCGCTCGCGAGTGTAACTGTATGAAACAGTTATTTTCTATTCGAGTAGGCTTAACCTGTCGTTGTTTGCACAGGACATTGCACTATGCCATGGAATTTACTTGATAAATCACTTTGGCTACACGTATTATTGATTCATCAATGGAAATTTTGACGTAATAATAATGGAACCACAGCCGCAAGTTGTTTAAACCATTTATGACTGGGCGCGGATGAAGCGTGAAACTGATAGGCCATTTATTTTGCATACATTTACCTAGGTTGCGCTAAATTAGTGATTCTCTCACTTTCTAGTGCAGTATAATGAAGGGAATAGAACAGAATTCAGAGTTTCTTTTCAGTTAATTTAGTTGAACTCATTATACACTTTTCTGTGAGCCACCACCAACACACTACTCTTTCACACACACACACACACACACACACACACACACACACACACACACACACACACACACACACACACACACACACACACACACACACACACACACACACACACACACACACACACACACACACACACACACACACACAGACTTCCAAACACAGAACAAAAGAGCACCTTGAACAGCAGTCCCATTAATATCAAGTAGTTTAATAGCATTACCGCAGAAGACTGATTCTCCAAAGCTCTATAGACGTTATAAAACTAATACTAATTTCATAATAATTTGCTTGTAATAAAAGGGTTATATCCATTTATAAATTCGTGTTCATCTATGTGTTTTTATTTATGTATACGGTCTGGAAATAATACATTTGAAATCGGTAGGAGGGATAATACGCCATACGTTGCGTTACCGACATTTGAAAATCTGTAACTTCTTAACTGCACTTTGTTTCGTAGACGGATAGGATTACGCTGGATGTAAGACTACAGCTTATATTAAATACTATGTGTGAAGCACAATTCCTTTTTATATTATGTCATACCGCTTTGTCCGCAACTGGCAGGGAAATTCTTTTAAAGCGTCAAAATGTTTGTTCGCTTTTCACTTTACACTTTTAATGAGTTGAACACAATACCTGGCAACTAAGGCGTTCCCAGATTTATTTTTGGTTATGTTAGGTTACTGACAATAAGCAATCAATAAAAATGTGTATTATGTGTCACGGTATGTTTTCGAAAAGACCTTTTTCTGCTTTGTGCCTAGGATGTTAGAAATCACTACATCTAGAGATCAACGATTGTCTGCTAGTCGGCGACAGAACTGTTCAATACTTCTTGTTTCGGACCAATCTTAAACGACTCAACAAATGCCCGTACGGCGTGTATTGCTGTTGACGACCATTCCGCAAATTCCAGATTCCTCGTCAATAGGCACAGTAAACCGTGTATTATTACAGTGAACTTTCCTTCCATTTAGCAAAAAAAAAATGAGAAAGTCACTTAATTTGAGTAAGCCGAATAATATAAAGCTTTGTGAACATTTCTAAGGAGTGCTTGAGAAAACAGATTCACGCGAAAACGCGTTCCTGAGAATTGTGGTATATGAAAAAATGTGAAAGCATATTCCTTCTGGGTGTCTTAGAGAAAAAGAATTTTTTTGCTGTAAGTTGGAACTTATGTTTTGTAGAAGTCTGACTCGAGATTCAAATGTCCTTTGCACTCTGAGACAAATTTCATGTGTAATTCTTTCGTAACCTGTTCAATGTCAAATATTGGTCAGATAAAAGAATCGCGACAGATCATTCATGATTATTTCTTATATAAGAATTGAAAACCTCTGAAGATCTTTTAAAACTAAAGTCAACGTCAGAAACAGTAGATATTCAGAAGTAGAAATAAAACTAACTTAGTCATAATAATAATAACCTTATAGAACTGGCATTTCCTCACCTGCTAAAATACCAGTTGTTGATTGAGTAATTTTCAGAACAAATTTAAAGGCATGCATTTTTTATTATCTGAAATTAATAGTTTATAATAATATAATAATAATGGCTCCCGTGTATACCACCGAAGTAGCTTAGGAGTAGGCAGGGTAGGCTGCCAAGGAAGGCAGTGTGGCCATCACTACGCTTCAGTCGCCCATTATTATCCCCAGGATGTTATCCCAGGTACTCATTTTCAACAGGCTGAGTCCACCTGGGGGCTGAAAAACGCACCTTGGTTTTATGTTGCGGGCCGGGAATTGAACCCGTGACCTCTAGATTAGTAGCCAGATGCCATACCCACTGGTCTACTCAGCCGCCTTAATAATAGTTTATAATTTAGTACAAACCAATAAAGTGTTCCTACAAGTTCAGTACTTTCATAATTATAATAAATAATAACTGATTATTTTAACAAATACATAAAGTGATTCAAAAATTATAAAAATTAAATTAATTGTTTTTACGTATTTCAATAAAATGTCTGCTCTAAACACAAGGCAAGAGTGTTGTCATTTGGACATAGTTCAGGGAACCGACCTGTGATAAAATCTGCCACGAACACAACGATCTAACCCACACCATCCGTGAGGCATCAAGCTCTTGGCTAGATAATCACATACTCTCTACTTTTCATTGTTTCTTTTATCGTTACTTAATTTGACAGTTTTGAACGTTTACAATGTAGAATAGTGGCTTGAATTTCAGAGTTAAGTTTAGAAAAAAAGTATACAAAACTTTGAACGATTAAATCAGTGTAACTTGATAAATTTAAAAATTAATCAACCGTACACTTTTTTTTTTAAATTGACTATCACTCTTGATATGTCTTTTAAATTATGCATGTAGGTCATGTCATTTTTCCCCTTTTATGTCACAACATGGTCATCAGTTACCATAAATTATAGCTGACGTTGTCAATCATAGTTAACTACGCAATAGATTAGAGAATGATGGTGTAATGACGGCCTTCCAATCCGTGACAGTAGCTGTCAGCGGCTGTTGATAAATATTGGGTATTAATTACGCTAAATGAATTCAGCTAGCTGTGTCATCAAAGTACACCCTTAGGCAACTTCAAACCACAATTTTATTTATCTCATGGCGTTGAGTTCCTTGGACTGATTTCACGGCATTTGGATTAATTACTATTTTTTAAAACGAGAATTAAACTGTAAAAATTCTTATGAAAAAAGAAAATTTTGGGAAGTAAGACATTACAATATCAGTAAACATGGAAATTTCTAAATAAATTAAGCTGGTACTAAAAATAGAATCAGATGAAATTTTTGGTGTAAAATGTTATATTATAGTACATTCATCAGAATAATGGAAGACAAACGTTGTAGTCCGTTTCATGTTATAATATATTTCCGATTTTGTAGAACATATTATGCCGCAAAGCAATGATCAATTTTATATATTAGGAAACGTGTTTGTAGCATAAATGCTCTCGCAAATATCTCGATGCCAAATTTTTACAATAGCACTCCCAAAGCCATACGTGAGTTTTTCTAAATTATAATTATATTTTATAAGGTAGTTTTAGAAATAATATTTACGGAAAATATTTCTTTTACTTGCTAGTTACAATCGACTATTTACAAATTGTTTACTCTTTATAGGGGTTTAAAATCTCCGGACATCAAGTCACTACAGAAATCATTCAATTATGTTATACACTGATGCATGTGACATATGACTCTACTCACATTGCTTAGACCACATGACTGTGTTAGAGTGTGTTAAAAAATTCAATTATCTACAAACTTATGAGAATTAAGTATGTTACGTTTAAAACTATTTCAACACTTTCAATTCAATAAGATTCATTTTTACGAAAAAGACTTTTGCCCCAAGAATATTAGGACGTAAAGTCAATATCATAATAAGCAAAAGTTTACGTGTTAGCATAGTAACAGATCAAAGAGTTATTGACTTTCTAATTTTTAAAAATTAGTGTCTTGTTTCAGAAATATTAATTACATTTAAACACTCTAAATGGTATGAAGCATTTTAATGATCGTAGGACAATACTAATATCACATTGAAATTAATATTTATTTTCCTAACTGCAAACCTGTTATTTTGATTTAATTCAAAATAATTGTCCTCCTTCAAACAATGGCCGATGAAATTTATGGCTTCTAAACTTAGTACAACTTATAGCACGCTACGTCCAGCGAGGAATTAAACCTGATGGAGCACAATGTCCACGTTGTAGAGAGGTGTTATATTGTGTCCGTTCAGATGTAGCTGTAGTGTAGTTTCTGAATAAAATCTGCCTGTGTTATTCTGATTGCTGATTGCTTCAGTTTAGACCCACAGTATAGCATGACGAATAGGCCTTGCGCACAGCAAGAAGAAGTTCTTCTGCACATATAATCCACCGTTACTCGCTTTTCTAGCAAAGTGTTACCAAATAATTTATTAAGAAAATAATTATCCATTGGCTCCTGCTGCAGGTAGGCTACAGTTTCTTTCATATCGTTGTCAGTTTTCTTTGGATGTCTTCTTCTAATATATTTATATACGTTTATGTTACTTCACTTTCACCACTTCTCAAAACTTTCTTTCGCCGAGGCTTCACTCTAGGAATTAAAAAAGTAATACACAAAAAGAAAAGAAAATGAAATCGTGTATTAGTATGACGAAACAAGACACAAGTGAAACCGCCAAACAGCTACATTAAACTGCCATAGCTTGGCAACTGGGCCTGATGTAACAAACACACTTTACAGGCGGAAACAACTGCAAAAAGCACGCACACACACTACATACGATGTCAGAAAAAGTCAGTAGGCTTTTCAAAGTGAAAGTTATAATTATGCATTTTAAATATATGTGCTATTTTAATGAATTTCTCTACTATACCCCTTTATTAGCTTTCCATATCTAACTAATCTGTGCGCATGTGTACATACACACAACCTTGTTTTCAACGTTCACAGTTGTAAACATACTTCAGCCGAAAAACAGCTGTGCAGTTAGAGTATACTGTATGTTACAAAGTACTCTCTATTTACATTATTCAAAGAGGTAACAAGTTGGTATGGGTTTCAGAAATAAGTTTGATGTTTTGTGAACAAAACTCTTGCTTACAACATGTAACTGTCTCCAGTAATAAAAAGTTACTCGATTATCGACTTTTTGCTCTTAAATTAAAAAAAAACTGATCCGAATATAAAAAAAAATTGTCGTTGCTAAAGTCAACAGAGTAATGCAATTTACTGCCATTGCAGTCTCAAGGATACATAGACCTGCAAGAACACAAAAAATAATTTCTTTTAAGTCTATGGCATACGAGTACTAGACGCTACAGTTTCTAAACTAACTACAACTCCTGCTTTTTCTCAGTATAGAAATCTTCATAATATTTATAGTTATATTTGTAATTGTACACTTTTTAAAGTGACCCAAACGACGTAAAGGAGCATAATTTATAACTCATGACAGTATTTTATGATTATTTTGAAGTCAAATGCTTGAATACAAAATTTTCAAGTTAACTAGTATAGGTGAGCGGTTGCTCCATAAGAACACAATCCATTTCCTTATCTCGCCCATAGTCTGATGTTATTGATGGAGAAGGTATAGACTCTCTGCATGTTTTCCTATCGACTGTCAATCTAATAGTTTTTCTCAGTTGCTTGAATCTTTAAAGTTTTTTAGAACATTTTGATCGAATTAACATCACAGTTAAACTATTGGAAACAGAATTCTTATGCTAAAACCGTATTTTTAAAAATTAAATTTCCATGTTATAGAAATTTTCCGTGTGAGTATACTATTAAGTTTGTGTTACAAATAGTCTGTCACCTTCCTATTCACCGTTTGATTTTAGGAGGAATTGAGTTAAATAAATAATAGTAATTTTAAGTAAAAATATAAAATCCTTAAATTTTTAGTGACCGTCAATCAAAGATGTTTTAGTGGATGGTTAGTGAGGATCGGTCAATAATACAAATTTTAGTTATTTTGCGTTGACGTTTCGACAATATTTATTGTCATCTTCAGGACCTGTGTATGAAATACAA
This sequence comes from Magicicada septendecula, assembly GCA_034769895.1. NCBI lineage: Eukaryota > Metazoa > Arthropoda > Insecta > Hemiptera > Cicadidae > Magicicada > Magicicada septendecula. The sequence goes on along the minus strand of CM068372.1, from coordinate 432,072,222 downwards.
TAGAAATATCAAACATAACGAAACAATTAAATATTTGGGTAAACGTGTTGGTGATGTGAGTGTGTGCGTGCGTATGTATGTATCATTTTATATGTGAAGACTTATGATAGTTTGTTTACATCTTCAAATTATCTTTAAGAAAGCGACCAAATTATAGTATGAGAGAACTTAATTTATACAGTATTACAATTTAAATTACTAAATGTAATGTTATTTTAATTAATTAAACAAGTATACAATTATTTATTTTAATTATTTTAATTAATTATTTATTTAATTAATTATTTTATACAGTATTACAATTTAAATTACTAAATGTAATGTTATTTTAATTAATTAAACAACATTATATTTAGTAATTTAAATTATAATACTTTATAAATTAAGTTCTCTCATACTATAATTTGCTCGCTTTCTTAAAGATAATTTGAAGATGTAAACAAACTATCATAAGTCTTCACATATAAAATGATACATACATACGCACACACACACTCACATCACCAACACGTTTACCCAAATATTTAATTGTTTTGTTATGTTTGATATTTCTATTGTATTTCATACACAGGTCCTGAAGATGACAATAAATATTGTCGAAACGTCGACGCAAAATAACTAAAGTTTGTATTATTGACCGATCCTCACTAACTATCCACTAAAAATATAAAGTTATTTAATTCGCAATTTTTTTCCCAAATGCAAAACGTATAACAAGTATAAAAATAAGGAAGTAGCTTTCTTGATGCATCTTACTATTTATAATAAGGAAGTAGCGTTCTTTATGCATCTTACTATTTATAATAAGGAAGTAGCGTTCTTGATGCATCTTACTATTTATAATAAGGAAGTAGATTTCTTGACGCATCTTACTATTTATAATAAGGAAGTAGCGTTCTTGATGCATCTTACTATTTATAATAAGGAAGTACCTTTCTTGATGCATTTTACTATTTATACTAAATAGAAAACGTTTTTAATGGACGTTTAAAAATATGAAGTACAGAAACTGCATAAACTGCACTTGAATCACTCTGAAAATTACTATGTCATAACACTTACATTTAAGCCAGAGTTTTCAACTTAAAGGGATATAGATTTCCCTATGTCAACTCGATCTTATTCTGCACGTCAGAACATGTTATATTTTTATTAACTTAGCCACTATAAACTCGGAAACATGATTACAATATCACCAGCGCCTTTCTAGGAAGTAAGTATTAAATAAATTTAATATCAAATTTAAACGTGATTGCTTTTGCAGTAAAATATCCACATCAACACCTTTCATTTTGTTAACTATATTACCATCACATGAACAAAGAGTTATGTATTTGAAATTCCATTACAACACTAAGATCAGGTAGCCTTAAGAGTGAAATAATGTTAAGTGTTTATACTACTTATTAAAGTAATCCATAACAAATTGAAACTATTAAGTAATTCCGCTAACTAGAAAAGATAATGAACTGATCAAGGTCATAATATAGTTATATGTGAGTTAAATAGTGTACCAGTTAAACATCAGTTATTGAATGGGATTTTTATTTGCCTCCATTAGTTGGGGATACATCCCGTATTGTCACACGGATAAAACAAGACTCATGCAGACGAAGAAAATAGAAAAGCAATTACCTGACTACATAAAATAATATCATGAACAAGTGAAGACGGCGGGAACCATTTAAAAATATAAAGAGTAACATTCGGAAATGATCACGTTTGTATTGCATTCTGATAGCTTACATCCCTTTCAGTGTCTTCAGACAATCTTCTTATATTGTAGATTACTTAATTTTTATTTTAACAGTTTGCTACACACAGGTAAGCCGATTCCATTTATTTAACTAATAACAACATAATTATATAAATATATCAATATAAAATATTTTTGTATTTCTTTCTGTCAAACCTTCATTTATATGCACCAAAATAATTTTTGGCTAAGGACCTACTAAGGACGGAGTTATTTGGAAACTGACGGAGTTCTATGGGTTATTCAGGGAACGCAGAAAAGGTTGTACATCTCAGATTTTTCAGATGCACGAGAAGTCACTAAAAACGTTATTCTTATGTTGTTTCGGTCACTTAGGGTTAGCTATGATTGTTTGAACCGGGAGAACAACTGTTTTTAAAATAGTATTTAAAAAAATAAGTTAATCTTATTTATTAAAAGTACACAAAGATATTCTGCAGAGTCTACTTTTATAGAACAGACTAATTTGGCAATACGAATGTTGTTTACAAACACTGTTGTTCACGTTGTGAATAACAATTTCTCTAATGTTTAGTTGTTTATTCAATTGTACCCGTGAATCGTCATAACAATAAAATGTATGCACATTCTCAGGTAAGCAGGATTGTTTTACTTAGTTGTTTTACACTCAGGATTCTATTTACTTGTGGATAAATTTGTTTTAATTTACCTAAAATAAATATTGTTACGACGGTCTCACTGATCGTCGCATGGTGCAGTGGAAAACACAATATAAGACACCAATGAAGTCACTAATAACTAGCTTTAATTATCACAAATAACAGTTTATAATCAACTTATACAGTAATCTAAGTTAAACGTGTTCACTCGGAATAATAATGTTAATTAATAGAGTCCCGCACAATTGTAATACACATAACACTTCGCCACAATACTTTGAACCTCACTGGAATAAATCGACACTAACACTGAATTCAACGCGGCAGTTCTCGTTGTTCAAATAGGTAGCACAAGTGTTCGAAAATAATCCATAATACGCGTCAACACTACTCTATAACACTAGAGCGTAATTGATTGCGGCCTTGAACACTGTGCGTGACCGGTGAAGTCTGTAACAGTCTCGACGTTAAGTGTCACGTAAATGTCTTTCGTCACAAAGCAGCAATATGTACGCACACAAACCTTACAGCTGGACTCTGCTGGGATAGGCGGGGAAAGAGCAGACCAACGTTCTCCAATGTACCAGAACGTTTCGTATTGCGTACAAATATATTTATTATACCTCATGTTCTGACAGGAGCAGATAAAAGTGGATTGGTATCAACAACAGTAATTAGTATCCAGTTTTTAAAGTAAATATTGTTACGTACGCACATTGCTGATTAAATTAATGTTTCAAAAATTGAATATCCTTATACTAAATTAGCTTCCGATTGCTAGTGTATAGTATATTTGGGCGGATTTTCTAATTGAGCGTTACATATTTCCTTTAACCTTCTACGTTAGACATAAACGTTAAGTGCCACAAAAGGGATTAATTAATTCTGATAACTAATTATACCACGACGTAATTACTGCCTACAATCAGAATGCCACTTCACGACTGTCGGATGCTAAAACGTAAATTTCCCGATAGAAACAATTAAATTAATTTCCCATCTATTATTCATTATATGATTACAAAAAAGCCTAATTTTGCAAATGCGTACAATAATCACCAATCATTCAACAAATTTAGAAAAACAGTTGTGTTTGTTTGATAATTTCTATACGTCAGTCAGTAACATGTCGTGAATGCTACAATTTATGTCATTATGCAATTGTATGTGTGTTTTTTAAACCGTATTTTACTTTAGTTTAAACTTTTTACGTTACTGTTGACTAAAAATAAAAGATAGGTCTATCCTTTGTTTACATATGATCATTATCATAGAAGCAAACAATCATGGGTCGCTTGAGCATTATCATGTATGCTTTTTATGACCACGCATACTTATGATTTTATATGCACTTCTAAAAATAGTGTAGAGAGGTGAATTATAATAACTCGTAGCGAAACGTTCTATATGCTTCCACGTACGCCAACTATGCACACACACACACTACTTCACCCTTCTCCCATTTGAATATGATCCTACGTTTCCTTTCTGTAAGAGGTCTTGCTGAATTATTTAACGACTAATTTTCTAAAAGCAACTTCAAGTTTTACCATAGTACTCAGTAATATAACATTTTATTTACATTTTATCACATTATTTATTGCAATGATAATGTTACAACGGTGGCACGGTTCGTCGAATTGTTCAGAAGAAACGCAGTAACTGACACCAGATAAAGTCACTAATTACAAATTTAATTACCGTCAGAAATAAATCAAGACATTTACACGCAATTATTCTAGACAAAATATGTCCAGCACACAGTAATAAATATCATCATTTTACAGTTTAGTGCTAAATAACACAATAATCACTACACCTCAAGTCACAATAAATCCGAACGGCATTCTATTGTCGCTGTTCCCAAAAACTAAATTTTGGCCATCTGATAGCACTTATATTTAATCCCCCCGAGGCCCAAGGATAATCTTCCATTTTCTGGGCAACGCTTAGGTGGTGGCTTCCTCCGGTCGCCGTCCCTGCGTGACACACACTGCATCATCGCTGTTTCAAGCACTGGAAAGTATATCAATGTCAAACCTTGTATAATACCGTGCAATCGAATGCCGATAGAATAATCAACAAACGTCTGAAGTGCGTGTCTGGAACACTCTCGAGCGTTGCCGTTGCGAAGTGCCACGTAGGCATATTGTATAATACCGTGCAATCGAATGCCGATAGAATAATCAACAAACGTCTGAAGTGCGTGTCTGGAACACTCTCGAGCGTTGCCGTTGCGAAGTGCCACGTAGGCATATTGTATAATACCGTGCAATCGAATGCCGATAGAATAATCAACAAACGTCTGAAGTGCGTGTCTGCTACACTCTCGAGCGTTGCCGTTGCGAAGTGCCACGTAGGCATATTGTATAATACCGTGCAATCGAATGCCGATAGAATAATCAACAAACGTCTGAAGTGCGTGTCTGCAACACTCTCGAGCGTTGCCGTTGCGAAGTGCCACGTAGGCATATTGTATAATACCGTGCAATCGAATGCCGATAGAATAATCAACAAACGTCTGAAGTGCGTGTCTGCAACACTCTCGAGCGTTGCCGTTGCGAAGTGCCACGTAGGCATATTGTATAATACCGTGCAATCGAATGCCGATAGAATAATCAACAAACGTCTGAAGTGCGTGTCTGCAACACTCTCGAGCGTTGCCGTTGCGAAGTGCCACGTAGGCATATTGTATAATACCGTGCAATCGAATGCCGATAGAATAATCAACAAACGTCTGAAGTGCGTGTCTGCAACACTCTCGAGCGTTGCCGTTGCGAAGTGCCACGTAGGCATATTGTATAATACCGTGCAATCGAATGCCGATAGAATAATCAACAAACGTCTGAAGTGCGTGTCTGCAACACTCTCGAGCGTTGCCGTTGCGAAGTGCCACGTAGGCATATTGTATAATACCGTGCAATCGAATGCCGATAGAATAATCAACAAACGTCTGAAGTGCGTGTCTGCTACACTCTCGAGCGTTGCCGTTGCGAAGTGCCACGTAGGCATATTGTATAATACCGTGCAATCGAATGCCGATAGAATAATCAACAAACGTCTGAAGTGCGTGTCTGCAACACTCTCGAGCGTTGCCGTTGCGAAGTGCCACGTAGGCATATTGTATAATACCGTGCAATCGAATGCCGATAGAATAATCAACAAACGTCTGAAGTGCGTGCCTGGAACACTCTCGAACGTTGCCGTTGCGAAGTGTCACGTAGGCATATTTGTTAACTATCACCTCAACATATTACTGGCCCCTCCACATGTCTGTTTGGACCGAACTTGTAAACAGTCTCCGCAGTAATACGTTTTCAGGCGGTCCAGGGGAACAACTTAGAACCTCCGTTGTCCTTCTTATTGTATCCGTTAAACACATTTCAATAATTGGTTAACGAAAAGTCTCACAGCCGGAGTTGTCAAGGTGATGACACATCATTGGCTGGTCTATTAGATCGTGGTCAATTACCAACAACGCTTGTTTCGTGTCCTGATGACTTGTTCACCATTAGGATGTTGGTCCCAGGATGTTTGGTTTTGGCCAACAACAAGTGTTAGTAATAGACCACTTCCTAATAGTCCTTTAAACCAATAGCCATCATTGACTCTATTAAGGGTCTTCCTTGTTAGTTTGAAGTTTACGGGGGCGATCACGAACAAAGTTTATGGGTTGAACAAACAAAGCTAGACTCCTTCATACAAACAAATGGTATTATTACAAATATAATACTGAGTTTTGATTTTGTGACTGCCTACCTTCACCCATCGTCCCGTTGCCAGGGTCCTGAGCTTTTCTCTCGAGGGGCGTGAGGTGTGAGGTTGGGGCCTATCCCGCCTTACACGGTGGCTTCCTTCGATCGCAGTCCCTGCCTGACACACACTGCATCATCGTCGGCGCGGGAACGAACTGGCCCTTCGGAGCTGATGTATGCCAGCCCAAGAGTGTGATGCTCCATGCGAACAGGGCCAGGATATCGCCGTGAACCCTAATAGTGCGCGTGAAAAGGAGCCAAGGTTCCAGGGTCCCCGGTAAATAGCTGCAAGCGCAGTGAATCCAAAGTAGCACCTGGTGATTTGGAAACTAAGGCTCTTCTCCCTTGCAAGGAGTCTGCAGGCAATCCGTTTTTTGGAAATCTTGTAGGCAAACCCAACTCACGCATCCGTGAAAGGCACGGTGACGAAGCGGGAGTGACTGAGTAGCGACCCCTGCGGTGTCCCGGGGACTCACGGTTTGTTATCACCTCTGATTACCCATTATTTCTGCCTGGTAACTTGTGGGAATAAGCAAATAAGTCGTTACCATCTGGAAGCTTTGTCTCACCTGTACACGCTAACTGCCTGTCGCCGGATAAAAATGACACTTGCTCGTAACTGTATAACTAAAAACTACCTTAACATAAAAATTGAGTGTTAAGAGAGGTTTAAGTAAATTGTTACTTTGCTTGATATTGGACATCAGATAAAAATCTCGCTTTGTCAGTGATAAAAAAACATCATTACATCAAGCTACAACTAACTACTCTAGCGGAGTCTCGTCAGTTAAATTGTACATCTTAATACTGTTAATGGAGCTGACGCAGTCAGTGGGAGTAAAATAGATTTAAAATTCTGCAAGTAGAACTTTGTAATTGTATTTACTATCCCTCTGACTTTATTTCTTGTACTAGAAGTTGCATTCAGTGGTTTACCGTTTTATTGCAACTGCAGTTTTATTTATTTTGTATGATTTCGAATTATGGTAAACATAAAGAAGTTTGTGTAATTGAATAATTTTTACTCATCCAATTTATGATGGCTTGTTGAAATTAATGCTATTTGTGTTAGACTCAAATAGGTACACTTGTATTCTAATATCCTACATTTTTGTCTGTCTTTTAACTTCGTTCAAATGGTATTATTATGTATTCTGGTACATATATTTCATCACTGAAGCAAATTACTCTGGCGAGGTCGCCAAGACATGAACGTAATTTTTGACATAATTTTTTAAACCTGCACAAAAATAAGAGTTCAAACGTTCTGTGGCGTTGTAATCTGGTTGCTTACCTTAACGACATTAAGTATGTTCATAGATCGACACTTTTAGGGCTTGGAGTGCCATCATCAAATTTAAAAGCTTAATAATTAGGACTTTTGATAAATTTAAAACTAATAAATCTGGAGTCACAAGACAAAACGTACGTAGTGCGTAAAAACTCCAATAAACATTTACTTTGGCTTCCAGTTAAATATGGTTAACACTGGAAGATGGTCTGAAGATAGACTGAACACTATCCAAATTTAATTTGAATTTGGTTGCGCAAAACCCTTTTGAATACTGTTACGTAGTACAGAACGTTCTGCAAGTATCTCTGTTAGCCCAGCAGAGCCCAGATGTAATGTTTGTGTGCGTACCCATTGATGCTACTTTGCGATGAAAGAAAATTTTGTGACACTTTTCACGCGTCAAACAGGGAGGATGTTCGAAACTTCACTGGTTCGCGCACACTGTGTTCAAGGCCAGACACGACACTGGTTTTAGTGGTTTCAAGATCCCTGTTTAACACGTCATCGAAAAAGTGACAGATTTTCGTGGAATCTTAGCGGTTTATAAATATATATAAAAGCATTCGGCGACAGTCAGTTTAGTTCAAATGGCGATTTCATCAAGTATTGTGGTAAAGTGTTATAAATGTGCGGGACTCTATGAGTTCACGTTATTATTGCGTGTGGACAAATTTTACTCCGATTATTGTACAAGTTGATTATAAACTGTATTTTTGATTAATTAATGGTGGTGATTAGTAACTTGTTTGGTGTCTTGTCTTTTGTTTTCCACAGTACCATACGACGATCAGTTAGACCGTCATAACAATACAATCATAATAGTATCAACTTTTGATTATTATCATTTCTATAAACTGCAGCAAGAGAGGCGATACGTGGTTGCATTAGAAGAAAATGTATCATACGGGATCTATTTTGTAAAAGTTCGTCTTTTAAAAAACGTGATGTTCTTTTAAACAACACAAACTCAATTATACATTGTGAGAATGTTTATTGTGTCCTGCGTGAAACATTCAAATATTAAAATTTTTAAATTTAGGTTACGGTTGTATTAGATCATAGGCTTATGTGTAACATTTCATCACACATAGTCTACCATTCACAAACATGTAAATGTGAATTTATGTTTAGAAAGAAGATAAATTAATATTATACGAGTCATTACCCAACACACAAAGTTTCAAAACTTAGCCTTTTTACTGTAAGTATTTAGAATATTTTTGAAGAATTCTTCTCGTTCTGTTTATCGTTTGTATGAGTACTATTTTAAAAAAGTTACTTTGACACTATCGTGTAGCCAAAGTAACTATTACATACATAAACAGTTTAGGTTGCGATTTGATTTAAATGTTTTTTTAAAAGAAGTAATACAATTGTAATAATCAAATCTACAGCCCTTTAAAAAAAATTAGATAAGAGAAGATAACAAAATTATTAACCAATCATAGGTAAGAAAGTTTCTCTTGTTATTAGAATGTGTTGTTTGCGATAAAAAACAAATGGAAACGGTAAAAGTTATTACCGTTAAGATAATTTAAGATAAGATAATCATTATCATTGATAATTACTATCGTTATGATAAGATAGGCCTAATTATTAGCACATTAAGATATACATGTGTGTCTGTGTGTATTGATTAGTAGAACTTAAAGAGTGTGTAGACAGTTGGTGTCAAATGCCAGTTTAACAAAGTAAAATTAAATTTAGTTTCAGTATAATCGACTTTCACTTAAACCAGTATACTTACATTAATCAGGCTTCTTTACGCAAAGTCTTATAACGTTATGTTGGACGCTTTAGTTGAACGGAACCTCTTTTTCCTTATTGTTTAATTCAGAAATATTAACATATAATTAATTATACGTTTTTGATGTAGTTATATATTTTTTTATTTTTATGTAACTAATATTTACCTTAAATATACTGTTTTCTTGAATAAGTATTATCTATCGCCTAAAGTTTAGCGTAAGAATAATATTTAACACATGTTTTTAATTTCCAGCCGTTTTGAACAAACAACTCTTGAGTCATGTTACCTTAAGTACTTTCAATTAAAAAAATTAATAGCGATGTTTTATGTACAGAATTACTCTCAGACAACCGCCGAAAATTCTGAGAATCTTAATTTGTTTCATTACGTAAAGAAACCATGTGTTTGCTCATAACGGCCAAGGGCTTAAGCAAAATTTTGTAAATCACGTAAGACATATTAACTTCGTGGTCATTTTCAAATGTAACTGCTCCATGTACACAGTTATGTTTACGGATTTCCACTTTTTTAGGTTACAGATATTACTAAATGTGTATTGTGCTGTATATGTTTGTGTGTATGTGTAGGTTTCTGGTATGTTCATGTTTGGCCTTTTTGTGCATGATTGAAATAAAAATCCGTAATCCCATTTTATTAAAAATAAACTTTTTATTAATTCATTTTACCAAATCAATATTTTATTTATGATCCACCTTCCACGAATCCAAGCGGTGATGAGAGTGAAGCTTTTCCCAAAGAAAATGTAAATCTTTCTACTAAGGAAATTTTCCTTCTCATTACAAGTTAATAGTGGTAAAATAGCCTTTCAGATAAACGATATATATAGGCGAACATTACTACTTATGTAATTTGTATACTGTTCACTACTGTATTGCAAATGACAACTACTTTATTTGCAAACATACTCTACCTGATAACGTTGTATATGCCTACTATATTCTAACAGTAACAATAAATATAACATATGCTTTTTGTAAATGTAGATAATATTAAGTTTGCTTAAGCGTTCGCGAGTGCACATGCGTACGTTGCAATAATTTTTCATTTTGCAGTTATAAATAAAATTGCATGTTAAACTTACAATTATAATCTGCACACAAGACATTTTTCAATTGCTTGGCCAGAAATATTCTAAGGCAGCAATTTACAATAAATTCAGGGAAGCCAGATTTAGTTAATTTGAACGTATTGTTTAATTTATTCGTGATTCACGTTTCAAGCTGAGCCTGATATCCCTCGTAGGCAACGAGCCGGCCTCATATTTACATACCGATTAAAATTAGACAACGTATTCCAGATCAATCTAGTGTCTATGTAAATATAGTTAGGTATGCATCCAGAGTTCAATATATAAGCATCAGCAATACGCCGTTTTTAGCAATTCATGTCACAGAAACAGTACGTGAGGTGAATGGAAATTTTAGGTGTGAAACGTAACATCAGATGAGTTGTTTTCTCGGGCAAAATTACACTCAAGCGTAAGATTATTTGCTGTTGAAAATGTACTGATTTTACAATTGTTATGAAAAGTTTCATGTTTGTTTAAAAACGTCTAGTTGAAAGTAAATATAAATATACTTTTTTAATATCACATGGGGTGTCCATTTTTTTGCCTGTTAACTTGCGCGAGTAGGCGAATTAAGGTCGTTTCGACAACATAAGGTATGCGTCCACCTGTCATTTCGGTTCGGCGTGGACCAGACGGTTACCGTTAATGTAGTTTTGACACTGAAGTCAAGTGCAGCTTATGCTGTAAAAGGAGATGTTAAGCACAACAAATGTGTACATTTTTCAGGTGAGTAATTGTAACACACAGAAATAAAAAACTCATAGCATTAATCTATTTTGGAAGCATAAAGATTAACATCCATAACGAACCTACTAAAGTTACACTACTTAACATACAAACGCCGGCTTCATGTGATGAGGGATGTAGGCCTACTTACATCAAAAAAGGGAAAGCACACACACACACACACACACACAAACTGAAAAATCTCCTGAACAGTAGAACAAAATTACGCACAGTTTCTCGTTTAAATATTACTTCCAAAGCGAGAACAGTCTAAGTTAATATAAGCTCCGCTCACTGCTCACGAATAGGAAAGCCGTTCAGTAAAATTTAGGATTCTTTGAAACTCAGATGTTCAAAATATTACAACTTATCTGCCTTCATTACAACTTTTAGCCATTTTTAGTTAACGTTACAGTTAATACTTCTTTAAATCTTCATTTAATAAGTTTACCTTTTTTCCAATAATTTTAGCATAGCCCAGAATATTTTGTTTTGAATTCACACGTGCCCATTTATCTTAGAGCGTGAAGTGGATCACAGTTTACATTGGGCCTGAGCTGATTCACGCGAATCTATACTTTTCCCTCAATCACATAATTGCATTCACTCTCACACCGGATACTGTAAATGACATTTCTTTCAGGAAAACCTTAGTGCGGAGGTTTAGATTTAACAACTTTTCCATCTTGCTTACAAGGGAATAATAAAATACGATAGTTCCTTGAAGGAACAGACTGGATGTTTGTGTGTGTATGTGTACAAAGAATCTTATAAACAACGCTTGATTACAGATCATTAAAAACCATTCAATCAAGTGACTTACATTGAGACGAATAATCAATCAATTGTTAAGGTACTTAAACGGGTTCCTCACAATTATCATGTTTACGTATCTTCTTTACGTCTTCGAATTTTCTTGGGGATGAGTACAATTTTACTATTTTGTTTTTGTGAATTTCGTTACTTGATGGTATAAAGTGTCACAGATACTAATTATAAACCTATTTTAGTTCAATCTAAGCCATTGCTATACAAATGTAATTACACAAATACATACAAATTTATCTGCCACAAAAGTATATCCAGATGTAATTACTACACAATTGTAACTACACAAATACACACTATGCAAAATTTGCTTGTGTTTAATTTCTGCCCTTGACAAGAGACTGACATATAAATTTTATGCTTACTTATACGTTATGGAATCCAAACACATAACGTGCAATGAAAATTATTCAGCTCTTCTTTTGCAGAATTTATTTTAAAAAACCTGTAGTGTAAGTGAAAGTGAACTTCAGTAAAAATGTTCAGATGTAGATTGCAAGTACCGCAGAAATTTATTTAACAGAAAAATAAACATAGAAGTAACGGCTTTTAATTTTAACGTTAATAGTACTTTACAGTGGGAAATCATATTGCTACGACTGTAGCGCCGGATCGTCGTGAGTACAGTGTAAACAGAATAACAAACACCAAGTCACTATTCACACCAATTTTAATCGGTCACAAACAACAATTAAAAATAACCAAAGCGCTCTTATACAATAATTCTAGTTAAATTTGTCCAACAAAAATGTCACCTTATTAGCTTTGTTTTAATTAACACAATAATCACTTCTCAATAAACCCTAACAATCACTGCGAACTGCACTACCAAAATCGCTACTTACAGACTACTAAGCCGATCACTATCGCTTATCCATACCCCGTTGACATTCCACAGATATCTAATACTTACCTGCGGCGCACTGAGGATAATTAATAGTTACAAGTCCTCGAATAATCTGGAGACTCGGTGAGATCCTAACCTTAACCGCCCTGTCAGCTGGGTATGCACTGGGCTAGTCGAGAAACCTGTACAGAGACAGTGTAGTATGTTCAAGGGGTTACATAATTGTCCTACATCTCAACGAACTGCCCCTCCTTAATGTGGGGACTAGGTGAAATCCTCACCTTAACCGCCCTGTCGCCTGGGTATGCACTGGGCTAGTCGAGAAACCTGTACAGGGACAGTGTAGTATGTTCAAGGGGTTACATAATTCTCCTACATCTCAACGAACTGCCCCTCCTGAATCCGGTCCGTCTCGAACTGCCAAACCGTGTCTGTAGTACCGGTATTACTTGGCCAGGCGATCTAGGTGGACGACATTGAATTTCATGTTCTTTTATTGTATCCTATACACAACATATTTGGTTTTCTTTACCACAGTATAAGATCCTTCCTAGTTAGTTTGAAGCTTAAGGGAACGACAACGACTGCTTTTTGGGTTGTAAAACTAAACGTCGTCTCCTTTTACAAAACCCACACTATTACAGCTAATATCATACCGCGTTTTCATTTGTTAGTGGGTATATTCAGCCGTCCTCTTATCAGGCTATCCATTACTTGCAGTTGATTTTCTAATCGTGAGGAATACTTCTGGGACTCTTAGGTGATCAGAACATAAAGACGATTCTATCACCCAAACACCAGTTTTTCTGGAGTCGTGACGGTTGTGTCCTGTACTGATGTCCTATACACTACTGTAAATAATCATGTACGGTAGTATCAGTCTGTTTTTACGTCAGGAACCTTCGACAGATGCTACTCAAGTATTCTATTGAATCTTTTAACCATTCCGACGGACTGAGGGTGAAAATGCGTTGTCTGGGTCTTATGAATCGCTAGTAAGCGACGTAATACTTTTAAAACTGTTTACTGGAAATTCCTCCCTTGACTTCCTTGATCAATATAGATTTCCATAAGGACGTCATAACGGCAAAAGAAGTTGCCACAGTGGTAACCTCCTGATTTGGAATTCCATTAGATCCCACTCATTTAGTAATATAGTTACCTATATCCACATCCATAACTTGTAACTTTGTGACACGTATAAGAGCAATATTAATTACAACGTATGACTAAATGTTTGACGCTTACAGTACATGTATATTTGTACTTTCTATATTCAACAAACTATTATCTATTCTTCCATGAATTTGAAAGTGTGGTTAAATCCAAGTCTAGAGAACAGAAGTTGTGGTCGTACAGCTAACGGGCAAACAGTGCTATCTACAAACTTTCCTGACACTTATATTAGGCCTAACGTTAATGTTTTGGATTAATTTTTTTAAAGGTTGTCTTCTGTAAGCTACATTTAGCTTATTGCAAAATTCCGCTGGGAAAAAATTAAATTTCCTAGAGATATCGGTCTTTATTATTTATGTGGAATTACAGAAATAGTTTATAGTTTATGTAAATTAATACAATGTACATGGAACAATTTTCGTATTTTATAAAATAGAGTATTTGTGAAGTAGTCATAGTCTTACTACGGGAATTAGGTTTCCAGAAGACAAGGTTACGTTTCCGAAGAAAAATTCGTTTTTTTGTAAGTCACGTGAAAAACGCCGGTGTCACTTCTGGCGTCTTACGTTTTATGATCCTTATTTGACACGATGCACTTTTTTAAAATTACTAAATCGTTTCATAGGGTTGGGCCTTCATCTTACACTCAGTTGTCATTGTTTAGAAGTATGTTGTTCTGAAAAACGTTAATTCTTCTTAACTTATACGCTTAAACGCGTACGGCAGCAGCAAAGCCGCGATGCGACTTGACGCGCGAAATGGAACTCTGGGTTGGGCGTTCGGCAGTGGTAACCTCAGAGGGAGGGTCATAGGTTTGCCGTGATGAGCAGTTGTTACGCCACTGCTTCAATTGGTTAAGAGATTTTGCTGTATGCGTGATGTGTTAAAAGAGACCATGTAATTTTAGTTGGGCCTGCCTACTTATTACGTTGTTTTCATATGTTTTGGTAAGACTGTATATTTCTACTTGTTCGATCGTGTTTAGTTACCGACTCTTTCTCATTAGTCTTATGTGTTAGTATAGTGACTAGGCTATAGTATTAATATTATTATTAATACACGAACACGTCATGGATAACAAAATCCGCAAGTAATTATATAATTTATGATACAAATAAAATCAAAAACAGTTTTTATAATTAATCTAAAGTATGTCTGCACATAGTAAAATAAATTACAATTTCGTACACGATTACATTCAATACGTAATATATGTTTTATAAATGGTTTAACTTAAAATTCTGTGGTTTTTACTGTGTAAAAGGGGGATATTTTGTACTTCAAGCTGGCAACTCTGAAGTCTATTGTATATGTATGTTTTGTTTTTGAGCATGAAAATGGTGGTTGCTCGTGAACTTGCGCGTTTGTTAGTTCTCACTGATACACTTTAAACGGGCTTTTTAAAAAATAACATATTTTTTAACACTGAGGCACATATATCTTAGAAACTATGCTAAATATGATATTTAAAATTTCAGGGCAGACACAAATAACCACTGTCTATCTATTGAAGCAGAATTGTAAAAATAAAATATACTTCTGAATGGCAGGGACATTTAGACGCTTCAGAGCTCCGAGTTTACATTTTACGAAAAATTTTAACCAACACTAATCACATATCCAATTTGTGTGTGTGTGTGTGTGTGTGTGTGTGTGTGTGTGTGTGTGTGTTGTGTGTGTGTGTAAATTATTGAGAATATTTTTACCGAGAATAAAACTGAAATGGGACTTGTCGGTGTTAGAAAGAACAGTTCTGTAATAGCTTAGGCAACGAACGTGTACGGCCGAAGGTAATGCATTGCAAAAATCAGCTGTTCTAAAGAGTAGATGTACGAGTCGTTAAATAATTTAGGCTTCTGCTACTGCATGAAATGGAGACGTCGATCCTTCGTAAAGCCGTCACTCCGATCCCATTTCTTCTTAGTTCTTGGAATAGTATGTTATCAGTATTAGACGTTAAAAATTAAGGAAATACGTCAATAACGGTTAAAATATAATTTTACATCATTTTCAGTGTTGTTTTATTTTTAGAAGTGTAAAGAGAATTGTATTATAATATAATTTTTCCAGAAGTACAAAAAATAGCTGTGTAACATCGACGTATTGTAATAAGTTCAAAATAACTTAATAACATTGCTCCAGACGCAGCTCAATAAAATAAGCGAGATATTAAATAACGTAGACATAGACGCTGCAAAAACTTACTTGTATTATCTCCTGATGTAAACTCAATAATCATATTTAATTTTCTGAAACCAATTTAGTTCATATACTTTGTCTATAAAATTAAAAGTCTACTTGTATTTGTAACAACAGCGCTAAAATAAACATCAGTCTTTATTATTAATGTACAATTACACAAACAGTTTATAGTTTATGTAAATTAATACAATCTACATGGAACAATTTACGTATCTTATAAAATAGCGTATTTGTGAAGTATTATAACTAGCTAGGTCTTAATATGGGAATTAGGTTTCCAAAAGACGAGACATATGTTTCCAAAGAAAAATCGTTGAACATTTATTTGTAAGTTACGTAAAACATCGGTGTTACTTCTGACGTCCTACTTCTTTCTGTTCACATTTGACAATTCTAGCAACACGATGCACTTTTTTAAATTTCCTAAATCACTTCAAAGGATTGGGCTTTCACCTTCTACTCAGTTGTCATTGTTTAGAAGTATGTTGTCCTGAAAAACTTCCATTGTTCCTAACGCATACGCCTAAAAGCTAACGGCGGCAGCAAAGCATCCTCCTACGGAACAGAATGGAAGAGATGTGGCAGTGAAAACCGGTAGGACCCCTTCTCCAGGGGTAATTATAATTAATCTAAAGTACGTCTGCACTTAGTAAAATAAATTACAATTTCGTACACGATTAAATTCAACCGTATATGTTTTATAAATGGTTTAACTTAAAATTCTGTGGTTTTTACTGTGTAAAAGGGGGATATTATGTACTTCATGCTGGCAACCCTGAAGCTATTGTATATGTATATTTTGTTATTGAGCATGAAAATATGGTTGCTCATGAACTTGCGCGTTTGTTAGTTCTCACTGATACCCTTTAAACGGGCTTTTTAAAAAATAACATATTTTTTAACACTGAGGCACATATATCTTAGAAACTATGCTAAATATGATAATTAAAATTTCAGGACTGACACAAATAACCACTAGCGTTCAACAGAATCAACTGAAGAAGGTGTAGTATCCGTCTGGATCCGTGGGTGATACAAAATCGTATACATTGCTTCCCATGGTAACCGAATCAGAGGAGCTCTCCGTATCAACGTTGATGCCTCGTTGACCAGCGCGAAGTCGGCCGAATTTTCGTTGCAGACCATTAGCTTGACGAAACAGATTGATGGCCCTGAACTCCTCGTCCGTCCCACAGGTGACACGCAAGAATTACTTAACTATATGAAATCACGTAATTACAAATCACGCACTGTAAAGTACAAATCTTCGCCACCAGTGCAAAGTCGCATCCTGGAACTGAATTTGTTCACGAGGCTTGAGTACGAAGTTATTGTGACTACGCTACTGTTGATGTAGACAATATATTTGACGTTTTATGTGAGATTCTGTATCTCATAACTTTGTTTGCACACGTCTGATAGACTTTGCCTACGGAGAAATATTCGACCCCACTTTCCATATGCGACGTGTGAATTGCCAACTTAATGTTTTACTCACTTCTGTCAGAGAAGGCGAGAAACACGTTCTCCAAGATTCTATAATAACTTTCTTCAGAGTGTAACAAATCTTCTTTGGATTTTCCGTTTATTTTGAATGTTTGTTGAGAACTTAGTTCAAATATTCAGGTCAAAGTATATTAATAAAACCTTGAAGAATATCCAGCAACCATTAGATAAATTTAATATTATAATGTAAGGTAAATCCAATCAAGTGTGTGGAGTGTCTCGTCCGTTGCGAAGCGTACAGCGGTTTTGCAGGTATCAGTGATTACGTAAAAGTGAGAGAAAATTCCCGTAACTCATAACTAAAAGGTGGAAGGGAAAGTAAAATGCTAACTTGGTATATCAAATACAGTTACATTTATTGTAAACATGTGAAGCAAACTGTTAATAAAAGTCTAGATCCAGTGCTACGTTAAAATGTTGGCCTTGGAGAGGAGTCTGTGTTAACCTACTGTACACTGCAAAGGGGTCACCATGACATTGAAAGGGAGGAGGAAGATTCGACCAGGGCAGTAAAGGAAAAAATGCAAAGAATAGAATGTTAAACCACATTCAAATAAAACAGTCAGAACAGGAAAATCAAGCAAGAGATAATTACACATAAAAGAGATAAATATGATAAATCTATTATGACTCTTTATTAATATGAAGTTACCATCATTATTGCAACCCCAGTGTAATCCATTTTTGCAACACCTAAATTTGATGCAGCTGAGACGTCACTACTGCTAACTAATAGAGAGAAATTAGTTCACATTTCATCACGTGCGTTGATGAGCTTCACACTTAACTGTGTGTTCGTGTATAGATGTCAGGAGATTATTGACTAAAACAGCTGTAAATGTTACTTTCTTTGTACCTTAGACAGACAGCCTAATTCTCTACAGTAAGTATTCGAAGTTGAATTGACTCAACCTTGAGCCCAAACTACTGCATAGCACAGCATGGCGAAAGACCTAGGTGCAAAATGACCTCTCTACGAATAAGCGACATGACGTAAAAAGGTAAAATACATTTAAATATTGTTAAATTATAAGATTCTCATATTTTCGGTATTGCGTTACTGTTAAAAATATATTACAATGTATTATATATCTTAATAAAATAATATAAATGTAACAACAAAATATAATGAAAGCAGTAATAAATTTATCTCCTGAAGCGGTGATAACTTAAATATCGAACAAGAAAAAAATTGAAAAACTTCCTGCTCTGCCCTTCTCACTGTAGCTGTGTGTGTTTAAAATTTTTATACTATCAGACAACATTAAATTAGTCGTTTGTTTTCGTGACAGTAAAATATGAGATCTTAGTAAATCGCAAAATGTTACGAAATTGGGAAAGGAAGTACACCGAGGAATTGTCACATACGTATAATTTGATATCCACAATAGTGAAATTTTACCGTACTCTATTATATGGCACACGCCTTCTTTGCAATAAATGTCACAAATGTATGAGGACTCAACACAAGCACGTACGCGGGCGCACACATACTATAAATGTGTCATAAATACAGATATCTTTACGAATGTTCATGCATACAAATGTACACAATGAAACACGTAAACATGACTATAAATATAACTCCTTATAAAAAGTTTTGTATTTTTACAAAGGGCTATTTTAAACAGGCTGGCCTACAGAGCGAGAATGTGTATACTATTTTAAATATCGCCAAACTCTGTAATGATAGCAATGACAATGACATATTACTGTCACATTAACCGAATGAACAAGCTACCATAGGAAGTTCTTGCCTGAATACAAACCACACAGAGGTGCACAATGGTGAAACCACATGTGCTGTGAGTAAAAATAAATTTTAATTTTGGCAAGTTCGTTAGGTTACTACTAAATTGCATTCACAGCGATTTCGTAATTATAGTTTGTAAAGAAATACCTCATTTCCGGAACAGTGGATTAGTGTTGTTTGTTAATGAAACCATTTAAATTGTGGCAGAAAGTCATTACTTCAACATGTTAATTTACAGTTTTGTACTCATGCTTTTACCTTTAAGTAAAATAACCGTACCGAATGAAAACGCATTTAAATCTGAGTTTATAATTTACAGTAGTATGCATTTTGTGAGGAAACTCTGGTAATTAAGTTTATTTCAACTTACTAACCATAATTTTAATAGAGTACAACCATAATATATAGATTTTCTATAGATTTATAAGTATAATCTATTGTTAAATGTCTTTTTATTAACTAAGGTGCTATGTGTATCTCTGTTATTTTTTTAATTTACCAATTTTAAAATATAATGATGTAAATCCTAATACAGCAAACCATAAGGATTGCTTATAGGCTACATCAAAAAGTTTTAACTGACCTTTAGTTTGTACACGAAATTTAGGATTAAATAATGTATTCTGCTGGGTGATAAACTCAATTTTATTATTTTTGTATGTACTTTTTTACTAGTGGCATGGAAGTCGCATGTCGTCAAATTACAAGTATTCTCCAGAATATTTTTGTCAGTATAATAAACACATGTATCATTGTCGAATAGACAATTATTCTATTTATTGTGAAAAGGTTGTGATTTTAATTTTACTCGTATTAATAATGAATGTCTTACTTATAGCCACTGTAATTGTTTATAGAAATGTTGTTAGATAAATAGTAACAACATCTACAGTGGAAGACATTTATTGTGAGAATTTTGATCCGCACAATAGAACGCCGTAAAAACGTGTGGCCTAGATCTGTTGTCAACAGTGACTGTCGCAGAAAACAGGAGGCCCAACAACAGTCAATGACAATAGCAGCACTCACAATAAAGTCATCTAACTGCGTGTGTTGTATTTACTGACCAGAGTTACTACAATAATGGTAGCAAACATTTATATTTTGAATAACGTGTTCAGTAGGGAAGCAAATGAAAAACTCTGTGTAGTACAGTAATTCAAATTAAACTGTATGATTTTCTTCTATCAAAATGGTTTTTGAGGAGAATTATGATTTCAATGTGTTTGTCCAAAGGTAACATGAGCAACTACAGTTTAAACTTGTTTTGCTATAGTCGTGAATTAAGAAAAGTAATACAAATGTAAAAGTGATTGAGAAATTTTCATTAACTACATTTTCTCCGCATTTTTAAGAATTAATATTAGTAGGCCTAACTAACATAAAAATAAGAAAAATGTAATAAAGAGTAATAAATTTTAATTATTAATGATTGAAGTTAATTTCAACTGATCACATTCTCTAATACGACACACAATATTCTGGACCTTACTGCCGTTTTACTGTACTTTTAAAGCTTCCGAAGTAATAATTATGGTCTCTGAAACTCTGAGCACACACAGAAAACGATATGCAGCCGATGACTAACTTCCATCTTCTGTATTGCATTTCAAAACGTTTTTGAATATGTTTTAGTCATTTTTTCTGACATAGTCTAAAACAGACTGAAATAAACTTATTTGTAAATTTTGTGACAATTTATTTAATATTAATTTATGTATGTCGTTTAGAAAAATGAAGGTGTTTCATAATAACATAATACAAGTATTGATAGTATGAAATAAATTGTAAGCCTAAACGTGTAACAATTATGTATTAGTAAAAGTCATAGAAACATGATTTATTATTAATCATGCTTTAGTACACATATTTAAACGGTGGGTTGATAAGTTGTTAGTCTCTAAATTAGAATATGCAAAGAAAATTACATATTGTTTATTTAAACAACCTGCTTGTGTATTATTAATATTTATTATTGTGTATTACGGAATTTCAACTCTACACCATATACAGCAGTAATTAATGTTTTGTATAATTTTTACAGTAACAGTGACTACTGTTTTTATAATTACATATGCGATGGTACTTTTTTGTTCCAAGCAGCAGAACACGCACTGTTCTTGAACCATTTGTCTGCGACTGTCTATTTCCCCACTTGCTCATAGACTACCACCACCCATCCACCAACTAACGTTTAAATCTAATCTCTGGAGCTGACGTAACTAGTGAAACAATCGTCAGTAAAATATAAAATATCTGTAGAACTAAACGAATTGTTTGTCTATTAAATTCTACTATTAAGCCTAAGAAAACTTAATAGCATGTATATTTACTCAAAGACTACTGCAGATTTTTATAAAATGCCACGTTAATAAATGTAAATAAAAATAATAAAAAGAGATTCTTAAGTCTTATCGATCAAATTTACTCAGCATACGCCAAATTCAGCAACCCTTTATCTAAAATATTATGATCTAATACGTACTATTCACAACTAACCGTAAATACTTATTGAAATCCTTAAGGCAACTAAATCGCGGATACAACAATTAACCTTGTTATTGACCTTAAATGCTGTAAGCGAGTGTACGATAACATATGTTAATCGTTGTGACAAAATTGGGTAGTAAGTTTCCAGTCGACGTCAAGACCTAATCGATGTTCTACCATTGGTGTAACTTGAAATCACTTACTCGAACAGTGTTTCGGTGTTGTTTAATTACAGGTAATTATGCATCATTACCCGACTCAATGTCACAATATTTTACAAATTAGGTGACTCACGATTTTTCTTTACGTTTTATTTAGCTTTTCGTTTCATCTTAACAATGTGTACAAGCGATTAATATTCGACAAATACGTCAATAAAGCTAAAAGAACCAAACGTAGAACCTTTGATTTTATAAACTACTCTTAGATTATTACAGAATTCTATAACGCAAATTATATGACATACCAGATCATATGTGTAATCGTTTTTCTCCTTCAAGGATCTCAATCTAATTGATGTCGGTGACTGTGTTTGCTTTTGCAATGGCTAATAAGCATACTCGTAATTTCTTAAACGATTTGTGTATATAAATTGTAATCTGTTACTTTTTGTTGTTGTTGTTGTCTTTCATTTCGATGCGCTTGTTTAGTCTGATGCGCAAACTACATGTTCAGAAGTGTGCCTAATTATTACTTGTTGTTTTACCAATTTCAACCCCACAAGACAATCAATTTCATGAACATCACTTTTGTTGTATTGTTTATATATAAGTATGATGTTCGTTTGTGTGCGTACGTTTATGTGTTCCATATTTGATTTTTATAATATTTCTCCGTTCTTTCCTAATTTTGTTAGTAGGAACTGTGTGTCAATGTAGGTCTTTGTGTAGAAATAATAGAAAAAATGTTGTCTTGAAATAATAAAACTGAATACAAATCTGAGAAAGGTTAACTTAATGATTATATTAGTACAAAAATTAAAAAATTTAATTAAGTCTAATAAACAGAATTATAAATAATAAGAAAACCGAATAACACGAACGCGTGCACACACACACACACATTAATGCCGTTAGCAGTATTACCAACAGGTCCTGATTCTTGTCCCTAGGGATCGACAGTGACGTAACTGGGCCAAATGAAGTCAACTTGCAGACACCATAGCCATTTATTCCACAGCTAATGACTATTTAATCTAGTAAGTAATTCTCAATACAGGTCTTCATTAATCACCTGTACCTCAGTCAATGCTATCGACTGACGTCTTGAAGTCAGCCTCACTATAAATCAACATTTTATGTGATGTGAAACTAACATTCTCAGTAGTCACGTAACGTAACTAGGATCTCCTCCTTAAACGATTGGGACTAGCTTCTGAGAAATGGGGGATGAGACTTGTTTCTGGCCAGAAGAGTCAGAATTGCTTCTGAGACTTACTTGAAGTTTGGACTCTGTAATTTTGTCAGGCCAAATTAGAAACTCATGATTCTTGTAATATACTTTTATAAATGCGTTTTATACATTCTTGACGTTTTAAAACTTTGGTAAGTAAACCGATGAGAGGTATGTTACAAATACGTACATTACATACCAAATGTTGAGTGACTGCCATTATTAATGAAACTTTATTTTATTAACTTACTAATACGTCAATTCCTTTTATTACTACAATTATTTATAATTTTTATTTTAACGCGTTTAACTAGCATAGGAAGGTATCTACGTTACGTTATTATGCAATTTCATTTCAGAGAAATTTTTACTGATCTGGGGGAAATTTTACTTCCTGATCCTCCCAGTAGTTACACCACTGACACCCAGTATCACTACATATATTGATCTTATTTATAAGTTGCCAGTTCATGTGCTCTATAAAATTTATATTATTACGACATTACAGGACAATCAACGTGTTTCTCGAATGTTCCAGAGGAATCCGGCTGTAATGTTGTGTACGTACGTGATTTCAACATGCGCCCGCGAGACTTTTCTAGACGTCGCCAGCCACGCACACTGTGTCAAGGCCGCAATTAATTACGTCCTAGTGTAGCGCCGATGCGTAATGTATGGAATATTCTGGATTTTCGGCGGGGTATAAATACAAGTACTCAGCGGCGCTCAGTTCAGTTTCAATTGCGATATATTCCAGTGTAGTTCGTATTATTGTGGCGAAGTGTTATGTGTTTTATAATTGTGAGGGACAATTGTAATACAATTGTGTTTTATATTAGTTAAAATTTTTTATTGCGTGCGAACAATTTTTATTTGATTTATTGTAAGAGCCTATCTTGTTGATCACAAACTGTTAAATTGTGATAATTAAGGCTGGTGATTAGTGACTTAATTGGTGTGTTTTATTTTGTTTTCCACGTACCATACGACTATCACTAGACTGTCGTAACAATATTCAGAGATTTTATAATTTCTTCATGCCGGTAATATAAACAGACCTAAACCTGTCAGTACGAAAATAACCACTTAAGCTGTTTTAACTGGTTTAACAATTATCAGGGAAACAAAAAATATCTATAGAACTATACCAACTGGATATTTATTAAATTGAAGTATTCAAGAAGTCCAAATGGATTTAGAAAAAAATATGTAACCGCAGAAGAAGCAATTGAAAGGGAAGTTTTTCGGGCAAAAGTGTTAAAAATGGAAGGAGTCCAGGGAAGGAGAGAAAAAAACGCAGGTTAAAAGTGGACTGAAGACAGTAAGAAGAGACACAGTGAAAATATGAAAGAATATTGAAGGAAAAGAAAAAATAAAGAATGAAATATTAAAATTGGCATGTGGTCCTTAGAAGGCCGATAGAAAATAAAATATCAGTATGGAGAACCATACATTACTTCCATGTTCTAAGATTTATATTTTAAATCATTTTCGAAATGAAATATTTCCATAGACACTACTTATTTCTTCAGCTTAACCAAAGTACTGTGGTCACTAACGTATACCACCTTACGTTAGCGCACTCGATTTTTACTGATGATGGCAGTCGATAGCACCGCCGAAACGTCTGGTTTTGTAGAAAACATTAATTCAGGAAAGTATGCAAAAAATTATTTAATTCTGTTTGAATTTGCAGCAGTTATCGTTCGTCATATAAAAAAATTAGCCTTGTTAGAACATAAAACGTTTGCGGTAAACTAACCCTTTCTCTTAATCGATCTTCACCAAAATCAACACGCCTTGTGTACTCTACAATTCAGGGATGTATGCAAAACATTATTTGATTCTGTTTGAATGTGCGGCAGTTATTGTTCGTCATAGAAAAAATTACCCTTTTTAAAACATAAAACGTTGCTGATAAACTACCCCTTTCCTTAACCGATCTTCACCAAAATCAACAGGCCTTCAGTCCTCTACAATTCAATACTGTATGCAGAAAAGTATTTAATTCTGTTTAAATTTGCGGCTGTTATCGTTTGCCATAGAAAAAATTGTACACACAGGCACACAGACACACACACAGATACTTTTCGGAAAATGAATTTTATTCATGTTTTGTGGGTAGTACAATCAGAATCAGCCCTTATTTCGAACACAATTTTTTCCCCATCACCATACTTCTATTTCCTTATGGAAGTAAAATTACCCTTGTTAAAACATAAAACGTTGCTGGTAAACTACCCCTTCTCCTTAATCGATCTTCACCAAAATCAATAGGCCTTGAGTCGTCTACTATTCAGGGATGTATGTTAAATATTATTTGAGTCTGTTTGAATTTGCGGGTATTATCGTTTGTCATAGAAACAATTCTACACACAGACACACAAGACTGACAGACATACAGACAGACAGACACACAGACACTCATACACACACACACTTTTCGAAAAATGACTTTTCTTCATGTTTTGAGGGTAGTACAATCAGAATCAGCCCTTATCTCGAACACGATTTTTTTCACCATCACCATACTTCCATTTCCTTATGGAACATGGAAGTAAAATGTTCTACCAATGAGCGGGCTTTCGGTCAGTGTTTTTCTTAGACTTATTCTATTGCAATTTGCTGAACATGAGACTAAAGTCAGTAAAGACAAAATATAAATATACAATGCAGATTTAATGGTCATAATTACTGAACAAAAATTTGCGTAATTCAAAGAACAATTTAAATTCCGTAACAGAGTTTGCGGTATTTAAAAGCGTTACTGTGTCTTTATGCGTACCCGCATCATTTTCGATATTTCGATTACGAGATTTTTTTTGGCTTCGATATGTAGTGAATGTCGCACAATTTTTTTTGTGGGTGACCTAATTAAAGGCTACAAATTTTAATTTCGTATGTTGCAAAATAGTCGGCTGGCGATTTCAATTGGTTTTCTTTGTCATTTTTTAAATGGAAAATGTTAGCATTAACATATCAATGGTGCGTGCTTGTGACGTCAAACGTTGTTGTCGAAAACTGATAATCAGTCTCATGTGGGTCTTCTCTGCCGAAGTGTGGGTGTTTCGAAAGTTTACAATGCCATTTCTTGTAAATTGTAACTTTTCTGACGCATTTCGGTCTGTTTTGTGTTTAATTAAAGTGGATTTTCTCAAATTTATATTTATTTTTAATAAACATTATACAAATCAATTTCTTTATAATTAAATTCTCTACCAGATTATTTAGAAATTTTTATTTGTTTATTGGCAAATTAACCAAGTTATTGTATCCCAAATCTAAAAAAGTGTTTTTTTTTACTACAATGTTTTGGGTTTCACACAGTTTTTCGTAGAAACTAATTGATATAGAGCTGTGAAACCTCTTTTATTCAACTGTTCAGATCAAAACCCGTAAGAAACCACAAAATTTACCCTTCACTTTATACCCAAAGAATTTCAGTATAGCGTCATTTTACCGTGGGAACAGAAATCAGGGCGAACTGGTTCGCGAGCCGTAACTCGCTAGCGAACTGTTTTCGGACTTACGGTTATATGAACTTTTTTTCTTATTTTTAGCTGTAGAATCAGCTTCCGAGAGGTTGCCGTGCAATTTTGAATCACTCTGTACATGTCTCCCTTTTTGTGGCAGGATTCAGTTTATCAGTAGAACTCGTTTTCCTAGTAGTACTCGTTTTTCGGTAATGTTCATTTTCTAACAAGTACTCGTTTTATAGGTAACCAAAATTAACGTTGTTTACGTACAATATGTAGAGTATAATATGTTGTCATTCCTTAACACAATGTGCTTTTTATTTCTTCCCCATTAACGAAAAGTATTTGTATTTCTCAGTTGATATTTGCTGTAGTAGTTTTCGCCAATTTGTCAACTTGAAAACGTTAGGTTCTTTATTTTAAGTGTTATTCTGTTATAAGCATTGTATATACACATCACACGTTATGATTTTCACCAATCATGGCTTTTATTTATTTCAGCACTAAACTGAAAACCAAAAACCATTTTTTCCTTACTTCGAAAATGAAAAAACACATATTTTTGCTTTAAATTAGGAAATATTACAATTTACAATTAGTACACTTCTTCTTTTCTAATCGTAATATATCGATACAATCGCATATTAAAAACATTGAAAATGTACTGTGGGTACGCATAAAGGTAGAGTTCCTTAAAAGCTGCGTAGTATAAGTCTACGATAGTTCTTAATAACGTTTATAAAATACTGACTTAACTTTCTGACTTTAACCTGAAGCAATAACAGATACATACTTATTTAATCCTGCTCTTGTACCCATTAGGTGTTAGGTTTTGCAGAGAGGACGTCATCTTGTCCTATCCCTAGCCAGTTCTCTAGACCACGTTTACACTCTTCCTCTACTTTATACATTATATTTAATACTGTCCTCTTACTTCAGTCTGGGTCTTTCTCTCATTCTACGTTTTGGTTTTTCTTCCCATGCGCTTCTGATTTATCTTTGGTTTTCCATTCTATACACATGGCGAACCCATCACAAATGTGAGCTTACTATAACATCAATTGGAGGGATCACCCAGAGGTTATTGCAGATAGTGAGGCTTTCTATTCTATCTCGTCTTTTTATGTTTTCTGGCATTCTAAGAAATCTCACCTACGGTATATGGCTTAAATTTGCCATTTATGAATCAAATTTAAGGTTAAGACTCACAGCCAAAAACCAATGTTGGCATATGTAGATTTTTGTATACTGCCATTTTGTTCGATATTTCCATTTTCCCAAGTAATTTCAATTTTACGGTTTCTTGTAGTCTGTTGGCTGCAGATATATGGGAGTATAATTCTGTTTCAATCCTGCCATACTCACTAAACAGCGCACCTAAATATTTAAAGGTGGAAACAACATCGATTAATTTTTGCAAACAACTAGGCCTATATTATTTTTATTACTATTGCTTGTGTGCTTATTATTATTATTGTTTTTGTTTTTATAAAGGTAATGGCAATTTGGTTACGCATATCATCTTCTAATTTGTCTAGATTGTGCTGTATAAGTAATAAAATATACTGGCGTAATAAAGTGCTGTTGAAATATAGTGCTTGCCACATTATCTACCTTGTACGACAGGCTAGCTTGCCTTACGTGGATGGCATAAAACAGAGCCACATTTTTTAGTGTATGGAAAGAGAAAAATACGTGTGGAACATTGGAGATTATAAAAAGCAGTGACATTATGAAACTGAATGTTTAACTTCTAGTCACCTTATTTCTGAGACTGGTTTAAGTAGTGTAGACGACAATGTACTGACAAAAGGCAGTCAAAAGTAAGGTAAGTTACTTACGTAAATAAAGACGTAATTAATGGAACGTCTACTACGCCAATTTGTTAGTTATAGCAACAAGAATCACGCAAGTAAGAATTATGTAATAATGTTCCTACGATTTTTATGATTGTATTTTGTATTCTTTTTGCATTTGCGTTCGAGATTTGCAATGACTATACTAATTACTGTTACAGTACTGATAAATAATTTTGCTGAAAATTAATGTTAACAGTAAAGGCTGCTTCCTATTTTCTCTTCAGACTTAACTTGGTCAATACTTTCTTTCTGGAAAGTGTAAGGTAGATGGACCTAATACGAGAATAATGTGTCAGCGGCTGATGAAGGCAAGATCACTAACCACGTAAATCCTCTATTAGATAAATAGCTGTATGTAGTATCTTGTACTGTGCGACGTTAAAGTAATGTTTAGTCATCAAAGTCTTTTACGTAAATGGGACAAGAACACTTGTGTGATGACTTTAAGAAGTCTGAATCGTCCTTCCGTTGACGGAATCGTATTCCTTACATGGCGAAAACTTTTACAAACAAACGGAACCAGCAGTTACCGGCTCTCTACTGTCACTATCATGATTTCAACACAACAATATACTGTAATTCCGTGTAGAGTACAATTGATGAGTCCTATTTTAAAATGCTTAAAAAACATACAAAACTATTTAATCCTGAAATTAGATAAATGTTTAATATTTAGATGCGAAATGATAATTATGGTATTAACCGGTGATTTGTTTTTGTATAACCTTCTAGTCAATTAAGCAAATTACTATAAATGTGTTAGATTAATAAACAATTGTTGTTTATGAAGTAGTTGCTCCATCTATTATTAATTCTACAGTTAATTAGTTAAAAAATTAGTTAATTTAGAAGTTAATTATGTTAGAAATTTTTAGAGTAATTGTATACACTTAAGAATGAAACGGTGAATTATTAAGTTATCTACTTAAGAATTTTTAAAGTGATTCAGAATTTCTCACTTATGTGACTCTTAATAGTTACTAATACTAACCTATTTCTCATTAATAGTGACTCTATTTATTCACTGACAAATAAGTTATTCAGCAACGTTTGTTGAACAAATAGTTAATAATACATTTTTACGTGAAAGAAATTATTCAGATGGAAAATCCTACTACTTACTTCAACTACTAGTTATTTAACCAATTAGTTTTTCAAGAATAGTTAATTAAGCAAATAAGTTCTTGAGACAGTTACTTCCTTGAGTGCACAATTAATTGCTCAAAATTTGCTATCCAATGTTTCAACTAGTTAATTGAGCTGTTTACTTGTAGAGTACTTAAAGTGGCTCATTATTTGGTTGCACTATGGTAGTCGCCTATTTGGTTAAGATATGGTTAGTTGGAAGTTTGTTTAATTACGTGCTTTGGTAATCAAGGCAAAGTAACTATTCCAATTAGTTATTTGAGTTATAGATACTTAAAAAAAGTTCATACAGGATTTAATTACTTAAAATAATTTAACTGGACAAATAATTACTCGTCCAATTGTTACATTAGCTATTATTCTGTTAATTTATTGATAGAAGAGTATTTTAAAAATTGTAATTTAATATTTTTTTATTATTAACCAATTAATGAGTTGTACATTTTGACAATCAGGCTATCTTACAGTCTAACAATTAGTTAATTAGTTGACAATTTCAGTAACTACATAAATTATAATAGTTACAGTAATACAATAATTTTATAATAATTACAGTATTACAATAAGTTTGGTAAGTACAATATTTTTAGTTAAAGAAACTTAAATTTCAGTAATTTCTGTAAGTATTTTTTGGCTTAGGAATTAGTTGTTAGGCTCCCTCTTCTTGAAAAATGCAACTTTTCAGTATAAAGGACCCTTTTACCTTATGTCAGGAGTATTAGCCAATTTCTTTTCAATCTTCAGGTAGGGCTAACGTGTCTTTGCACAAGTGGTTGGTTGTGCGATTACCGTGTGTTTCTAATTTTGCATGACTTTCCTGCTTTGTTTGCAGATAACTTCTTTAATCGCTTTGGAAATGACTGATTAAACTTAAGTTTTATAAAACATAGATAGATAGATTTCGATGAGATAAGAACAAAAGTAAATAAGAGTTTATAAGTACGTCTGGTTACAAAACAACTATGAGAGGAAAAAATTATACTAGATTTGTAAACGAGAAACTTTAGAAAATGAAATAATTTAAATTCAACTATTTTAAAAACAGAAATATTGAAATTTTTTCCTTTCACTAGTGTGTAGAGAATCCGGAGAGAACGTGTATTCAGAATGATATACTCGTATACTCGTTTGCAATTAATGAGTAGTTATGTATTTAATCAGTTTAGTAATCAATTTAATGTATAATTAGTACTCACATAATTGTATGTTAAATGAAGTAAACAATATTATAATACAATCCATGACATACGTATCATTTCTTTTTTTACACGATTATATTCAAAATTTATTTTTTGTGAGTTCAAATTAGTCTTATAAAACTATAACTGTATTAAAAGAATACATTTTTCCAACGACAATATACAAATATAGAAGTGAGCTTTCAATTTTAATCCTGTAACGTACAGTTTACTACCTCTGTTACCGGTTTCAACAATTCAATATCACCATGAAAATTATTTTTTTTAGTACTTCTGTTAGGTTTACACATAATGCACTGATAACGTCTTTGGCAACGCATTCTGTGGAAGCTTCAGAAAGTCGTATACTACTGTATAATAAAACAATATTTTTCTGAGATCAGAAGAAATGTTTATTATGCTACGCAGAAAAACGAACTATTGATTACAAGGGTTAGAAAGAGTAGCGCCTGTCACATACACAGAAAGAATAAAAATGACGATGTCGGATAAACTTATTGAAAATTGATGCACCTTTTATCATTTTGACTGCTATCGATTTTAGTTAACAAAATAAAAACTGTCGATTAATGTGATTATTGTATATAATTTTAGATATTAATATGTTTGAAAACGTGAAACAACTAACATTTTTTAATAATGCTTTCTGTGCAAATAATTTGAGAGTAACATTTTAAGTGTAATGTAACAGCGGTTTATATTTATAATTTTCTTGATGTTTTAAAAAATAATCTTAATTTTACGTGAATGTGTTACTTAATTGAAGAGCAAGCTGTTATATTAATTAATCAACTAAACGCTATGCAACTCACCGTCTGTGGCTTTAGTAAATGTCTTTTTAAAGCCACAGACGGTGAGTTGCATAGCGTTTAGTTGATTATAAAATACGTGGCTTGGACTATAAGCGGATTTATTCTATTAACAATATGTTATATTAATTGTTTTCTTTAGTGAATTTTATTACTTACCACTGCTACGGAGCGGTCGTGGCGTAGTGGTCAGTGTGTGGCCGCCGGTATATGACTTTTCTCTCTCATAAGGCGATGGCAAACCAGAGAGAAGCATCCTGCTAAGTGTAAGTCCTCCCCAACTAGGCCGTTCGAATCCGGCGTTAAACTTTAGCTCCCATAAGGCTGTAAGAGAATATGTAACACACGCACTACGGGTATGTGCGGGAAGAGTACACAACCAGTCGATAGGCTGATGACTCAAGAATGTTTAGTCATCAGTTAGTGATTTGGTCTCCAGTGATTTACTGCCATGAATGTTAACAAATCCCCGTAAAATTCAGGTACTAAATACTAAACTAATTTTTATTATTCCTTGAGATATTTTATCTAATTAGATATTTTTTATTTTAACCTCATTTAATTTTTATTTAATTAGAACCAAAACGTTTTTTTAGGAACATCATAGGTTATAATGAGGCTATCGGCAATCACATGTGATATTGGTAGGTTAACAAATGACAAAAATAATATACTCCGCATTTCTGTACAATCCACAGACAACACAAAACTCTGATTTCACCTCCTTGAAATTTACTTTGCTTACTGGCATTGTGTAACAGAACTCATTGCTCCAAAATTTAAATTATCGCCTCTCTTCCACTAACCCTGAGCAATTTGGTTTAAAACTTTAACGGTTGTTACGTCTGTGATAAACGTAATGTCGATTAGAGTTGATTGGTTTATGAGTGAGTGTTTTATAAAAAAATTAAATTGTATTAAACAACAAATTTTGTAATAATAACCTACAAGGGACCCCGCCTTAGTTAAAGTGGTATGTTGTTTTATTGATTCTACGATAAAATGATTATGTTTTACTTTTTGTGTGCAGTCTGACATCCTATCCGTTAGTCTTACTCTGAGTTGCGGTTGTTTGGTGGGATGTTGTTCGTAGTTGTTAAAATAATATAAAATAAAAGTGAATATGTATTGTTTCTTTTATGAAGTTGCTAAACTGCTACAATTTTTTTGTTCAGACAAATCTTTTCGTCATCTCTGACATCATCAGGTCTTGAACAACATTGTATTGTTTTTTGGAGAGCATTGTTTTTATTTACAGATAAAGAAAATAACCGCTTTTAGATTACTCTACTACACTATGTAGTAAACGAAAGCATATTACAAGTTTTTACTAAAGACATATACAATTATTTGTTTCGTCGAATGCCTTGCAAAATTCGACAATTGCAACGGCAGTAGTACTGTTTGGTTCGCCTGTAGGCTACATTTCATTTAGTTAAACACATATTTTCTTTTGTTTGTAATATCGTTTTATTCTTAATTGACTGTAAACATAAGATATATTGTAATATTTTAGTTAACCACCACATGCCTGTTGTGTGAAATCTCTGTAGTCTTACTAACACTTTTAATAACTTAAAAGTACAATCAGAATGATCACTGTTGCACACCACTATATAAAAATTATTCCGATTAGCGCTTTCAAGCTTCACAGCCCATCGTCAGATCGAAATAGACAGGAAATATGTAAAAACAAACCCTTCACCACTCTCCCCCACCCTGCTCACAGGGTTTAGGGAGTGAGGAAGGGTCATTAATTTATAGCTTGTTGTGTGTGAGCAGGGTGGGGGAGAGGGGTGAAGGGTTTGTTTTTACATATTTCCTGTCTATTTCGATCTGACGATGGGCTGTGAAGCTTGAAAGCGCTAATCGGAATAATTTTTATATAGTGGTGTGCAACAGTGATCATTCTGACTGTGATTTCAACCACTAACACAAATTTCTTCATTAAACTTAAAAGTACTTAACAGATAAGTACAAAGTCGTTCAAAGTCCGAAACCTGTTCCCTATTGATAATCATAATTTATGTTTTTCATGTTCCAAGTAGAAAGCAGAATTAGTGTCATAAGCGTTAAAAACAGAAATTATAGAAATAATAAATGAATACACGAATATTCTGAAGCTGATGAAGTCAGATAAAGGAATCCGTATTGAGTTGAGTACACAGTTCGCGGTAGACAAAGGATCAAATAAACGAAAATAGGCAAAAACACCAAATATCAAAACAAAAAAGAATTATCTTATTAGAAGCACAGCAAATGTGGAATTCCGACCAGAAGTAAATGCAAAGCTGCTGCATGCACGTATGAGTAGTTTAAAGAAGATTATATGCTTTGGTTTGTTTTTGATTTCATAAACGCATTATTGAAAAAATTGCAAACTGTTGGTCAGAACACTTATTGAAATGTAATGAATGTTTGTAAAGTAAGATACTGTAACTAGTGTCACGCACTTTGAAAGCAATACAACGGAATTTCCGGCAATTTTTCAGCAGTTGAGAAACTTCGCCGGGAAACAAACGTGCATTGACCGTGAGATTTCAACATGCGAAAGGATAGTGTGAGCTTTCATATACAAGGTACAACATGCATTGGCAATGCGTTTGTATTGGAATGCTGGCCAATCAAGCACCAGGTATTTTGCTAACCTGCAAATACTAAATGACCAACAGAATGTAAACGAACAGGTTAAAGCCAACACGATAATTTTGTAAGCAGTTAGACAGCAACGGATTTTAGCAAACAGCAGATGGATGGCAAAGGTATTAAAGGTCCTTTAGTAGCGAATATTTTTAAACAATTAGTGACTACAAAGGCAGATCCTAAACTTAATGAATGGGTAACTGAAAAGAGCATGGGAAAATTAGGATGTTAATCACCCAGCTGATAATATCCAATTTAAAGACGTGGTGTGAATGTTTGATTTAGAATCTGAAGGCACAATCTGAAGGCACCTAAATGTTAGAAAAGTAATTTTCAAAATCTATAAGCAATTGAATTTGGTTTATCTGAGCCACAATATAGAGGGTTGCTGTTAGTGCTGGAGGTGTTATTAATTTGCTACCATTATTATATAATGGTCTTATTATTTTATAGAAAGCAACCTTAAACACTGGGATGTCTTTTTTAGTAAAGATAGGCGGAAACCTCTAGTTAACTACTTTACGAAATCATCAATTTAAGTTTATCCAAAAATCGATGGCATAGGTGTTAAACCCAGGTCAAGAACTTATTAAACACAGGTCAAGGAAATTACTACCAAAAAATTGTCTATTATTTGTACAACGTATTAGAAATTTGTAACATGCAGTTTTCTTCCTCTCTCGCAATAATAGTTGTATCATCTGGACACTAGAGCAGAAACGTTATGTGACAAAGAATGGGTGAAATAATAGAGACTGTTGCTATTACTGATTAACTGTAAACTGTTGGAACTGATAACTGCAAATATGTTTTACAGTTGGGTAAAATACGACGCGACCTCATTAATTTAAGTTTGCAAATGAACGATTTTATGTTTATACTTACGCAGTCACAAGTTTTTTTCCTAGATGTTAACTGAAGTCATTGAAACAACAATTGTTTTGCTACTTGATGATTTAATTGTACATTTACAGTTAAATAACATTGCACAGAATGATAAATTACTTCGTCGTGTGGAGGGTAAGGTAAAAACCGAATAATTGAAGTAGAGTGTAGAGAGGAGAAAAATTGCTTTTGTTTAAAGCAATTTTTTATTCTCATTCCGTTGACTGTCGAGATTTAAAAAACCACATTTTTTTCTCTTAATACTACATTATAAGGGAGACAAAGAACTTTTATCGAGTCCAGAAAATGATCATTCATGATAGAAAATATGGAATCTAAATTTCGACAAAGCTTAGATGTAATAAAATTTATATTATGATTGAATTGTGCATTTGTATTTTATTTATAATGCGGAATGTACAATAAAATATTTGATTTGTTTATTAAAATATATTTTTATTCATGGCGTACCTTAATTCATTCAAATATCACTACTATTTTTTACATAGAGCAAGTATATTCTTTGTATTGTGTGTGTGTGCATACATATATGCGTAGTAAAAGTGGTTGAAATTCCGTGTTCGCTCAGGCGATTGACTCGTGGGCACTTCGGTGGCGGCCCTTAGGAACATATATGCGTAGTAAGTATTTTGTATGCATGACCAGAATGTATAATTTTTGTTTACTCTGATATTCTTATACGAGAATTATTCAGTTTTAATTTTAAATTATAAGTTCGTAGTTTTTACAAAAGACATGCTAAATTGCTTCTCATCAGTATATTATAGACTTGTAACTCCTGAGGGATTGCGGGTATTTATATGAAATTAGCGGCACTAAAAATCGAAAGTTGGACCACAGAAACAATAGGTGATGACAAAAACGATCCATTTACCAGTCGATCCAGTTGACTTATCACGAAGGCGTCCTAATAAAAGGCGTTTATTTCTGGATAGTTTTTACAGAGTTATTACATAAACAATAATTAAATAAAGTTAATTTAACTTACTCTGTATTTTTATCTGCGTTTTACTGTATCTGTGAGCATTACCATATAGAGGCTTGTGACACTAACAGTAAACGTTTGTGGTATCAACTGAGCCGAAATCAGAATATGCAGCCTTCCGTACCAATTAAAAGAGTATGGACAACCGTCCCCAGATATAAGTAAACTGTAATGTAAGCGGTTTATAAATTAATTGTTGTATAATGGTTTGTCACTATTTACGATTCTGTAAAAAATAAGTAATTTTATTTCATTACGTTGATTAAATTGTTTAGTTATCGCAAGAATACCAAATCGTGTTAAGAACTAACTACTAGGAAGAACCACTATCTAAATGTTTGGAACACACCACTGTTTTGATCACTACCAAAATATAACCCAAATATTTTGAAAATTTAATGCTCAAATGAACTGATAAAACTCTTATGTATTTAATTTGTTTCTTCTCTATTGACGTTTTATAAAATTTTGTAGAAATACCCGTGTGCGTTTTAACAAATATAGTAACAACTTCATTTATGTCTTCCTGTAGCTAAACTATCAATTGATATATCAATAGTGTAAGTAAGTGTGTACCTGAATTTCTCTTTATTTTGCATGGACAGTTCCGGAAGTTGTCACATATGTTTACGACTACTGGCCTGTATTTTAATGTAATTGTTTATATAGTTTTGTTAATTTTGTAAGAAACGTTTGCTCCGCAAACATGAATAATGTAAAAGTCGTATTATTTTCTCTATAGTGGATTCACAAATTTAAAGTTGTTTCCTAAATTTTAGGAATTGATTGAGTTGAACTTAGAAAAATTAACTCAAGAATTACTTATTTCTTCGTTTATCTATATCATGATTAAGCTTGTTTACTGTTTTTGTTTATAAAAATAATTGTTCATTTTTCATCTCTTTTTCACCGATGAGTTACCGTGGCGTGTGCGTTGTCTTCTGCCCCTTGATGATGTTCCTAGTGTCGGAGTCTCTTGTCGGGTGTCCGTTGAACAGAGTGTCCCGCGTCTTAGAATGATTGGCGTCAGTCCTCAGCATTCGGAAATAGTGTCCCCGTGAACAAATTATTAACGTCTGTTTTTTCGTTCAGAATCCAACGGGGTTGTATACTGAAGGCACGCCAGCAGGTACAAAATTGTCTAACAGACAATCTTAAACATGCACACCTAGGTCAGGGCGTCGGTGTTCACACATCACTTTTTTCGTATTTTCGCACTAATAATTAGTGTTCATGTGCAAACTATGACCAAGTAATTAATTAATTTGTTTATAGTTCAGTTATACTTTTACTTTTTACCTTCAAATTGTATCTTTCACATGTGTCATTTTCCAGGTCTTAAAATTAAATCATTTACTCTGCTCTACGAATTTGTATCAACTAAACCTATTTAATTATTTGCATTTTCTGAACTAGAGTTCACTACCACAAGTTAAATACACTGTACACAAAGACACGATTGTTCCTCCGTCTATCAGGTGATGCGACACACGCACACACACACACACACTTCACCACCCCTCAGTAACCAAGGAACTCATCGTCCAACAAACAAGAGTTCTAACTAGTCAAGAATTGTCCACATCTTGTCTATTCCCGTATGCACAATTTTAAAACTGTGTACAACTACTGTTTATATTTACTTCATATGTATAAAATAAATTTCCCTGAGGGAATATCCAAATGTGTGTCGTTCCATCTTTACATACATCATTATAATACACATTACGATAGGTGTAAATAACAGCCTTCTTATAAAAGTGGATAGTTAATGGATATGTAACAAACATTTCTGTGGTGCACTACAAAATTCTGCTTCTATTGTAATATAGCAGCGTTCTTTCACATCCTGTGTTCCATTATTATGTGCTTCTTGTGTATTAGGCGTAACAACGATTATTGTACTTTAGTGTAATGTTGTTGTGTCTGTGTTTTTACATTTATTTCGTTTGCAGAGGGTTGAACGTGTCCTCCCTCGGTCACCCTCTCTCTCTCTTGGTAGGAAGTTATTTCTCTTTCTCTCTCACTTTGTTTTCCTCTCTCTCCGTACTTACCAG